>JANDEH010000009.1:20260002-22660002 GCA_024610705.1 Tetragnatha versicolor | reverse complement strand
TTTGAAACAATACTTAATTATTCGAATAAAAATTTCACCTGCATTAAATTTGAAATGTTTTTGAATTACGCGAATAAAGTTTCAAAAAAGAGTATTCGATATAAAGATTCGAATTCATGACAGATTTCATGCAGATATTTGTGGTTTTAAATATAAATCTAAGGTCAAGAAAAGTCGTCGCTTAATAAGGACGGTCTCTTATTACATGCATTGTTTATTAAAAGAAATTCAACGTTTTATCTTTGATATTAAATGTTATCAAGACATGAATTAATTTAACCATGACACAAATATCATCGTGTTGCTGAATTTTGGATCACACATCTTTCCCATATGATGCACCCCAGGGTTAACACCATCTCTTTGCCTATAAGGGAAGGTACCCATACTACGTGACCCATTTAGGGGAGGGAGGGGGGTCTTCAAATTACCACGCTCGGTCACAGGGGGAGGGGGGCTTAAGGGTTTGTCCCGTAGTCAATTTCTTCTAGTCAATACGACAAAATTAAGCCAAATTAATTATTGAAATTTGCCAACTTAAGACTAATAAGGCAAAATTAATTATTAAAATTAGACAAATTAAGCAAAATTAATTTTTTCAACTTTCTGTTTGCAAAAAATGATATCAAACCGTATTAATGAATTACTTCGTGAAAACTACAGGGGGTCTTGGCATAGGGGAGAGTGGGGCAGGTTTCAACAGTTTCGTTTTCGATTAAAATCGTTTTCTCGTTAGTTATGCGGTTGATTGAAATGCCATCTGGTGTTAAATAATGTTTTTTATCATAAGAACATGTGTCCGTTGTGTTTCCACCATTTTACCATTAATATTTTTAATAATCGAGTAAAGTTGATTTTGACGTCTTAAAGTAACTTTTTGATTTCTTTGAAAAAATCGGATTTTACCCTCTTTTTATTAATTTAGGTGAGTGATTTTTACATATATTATTATTTAAAGTCTTCTGCTTCTATGTATACCCCATTTTCAAACCGATATCTTTAATCTGAAGGGTATGAGTGGTCTTAAACCGTGACGACCAAAGGTGGGGCACCTTTCAACACTTAGGGTGGGGCAGGTTTCAACACCCCAAAAATGCGTTTTTCTTGGTATATTGAGCTTTCGCAATGTTTTTTCTTAAAGTAAACTATTTTCATTTAATTATATGACAACTAATAGTATTTTATTATGGTTAATAATTTATTTTTAACGAAAAAACAGCTGAAAATTGGTTTACATTATTTACATGAATATACATACAATTTTTAAAGTTAAGGCTGCTAAATGAGCCTTAAAAAAATTTTTATGCATTTAGTAAATATAAGCATCGATTTCAATAAAACTTTTTATTTTATACCTCTCTCTGATGTTGAGTAACTAGCAAAATTTTAAATAAATTAAAACAGGTTAAAAAATAAAAAAATTGGCAAATTCTGATTGAAAAATACTCAAATTAACAATATATTTTTAAAATACTACTCAAAAGAACTTTTAAATGAAAAAATAAAGTTAAACACACTTATTTGAGTCAAAAACACAAAAAACAGAAAAACATCAAAATTTGGAAAATTCTTTTGGAAATTTTTACTCCAAACTAGTAAAATATCTTTATTATAATGTATATTTCAATGTATTAAAAGTTAAATCAATTGAAACTTTCAAAATTTAGAAATAAACCCGCTGTTGAAACCTGCCCCACCTCTTGTTGAAACCTGCCCCACCCGGTTGCCAGATTTCAACTGACGAGAACCTTTTTTAAAACGCAATTTTGGACTACTTAATGTTCTCTGAGAACTAGGGTAAAATTACTCAATGTGTCCGAAAGACCACGGTAGGATATGCAAGTGAAAGTTTTAGGATGCGTCAATTTGTTAGGCCACAAAAAAATAAAAACCGAAATCTGTTGAAAGGTGCCCCACCTTCCCCTATACTACGGATGGTCACCAAGGGGGAGGAGGGTAAAAAATGGGTCACGTAGTATGGGTACGTTCCCTAACTGGCACATCCAAAGGTTGCACCAGCCACCTACCCCTACACTAGGCAAGCAGCGTATTAAATTTACGCTACGCAGCCAGAGGGCTCAATGCTTGGAATAAAAGTTGACTTACATAATTAACTAATAATAAATAAAATAGTGGTGACTACAAAATAAAAAATTAACACTATAATAACAATTTAACTACCACTTTTTAATTTAATGTTATTTTTTATAGGTATAGTCAAAGTCAATCATTTCTTGCATTCAACCTGGTATTGGGAGAACAGTAGATCCATCCGCTATTGTCACCAAATATATGGATGATATCGTTGGTTCTTACCGTTATCGGATTTGGAAACTAATTTTGAAAACGTTAAACTAGTTTAAGTGGGATAGATGAGGTTAAATAGAAATAGGGACTTGGGGGATGAACAATGCTGATTTTTATTGAGGCTCAAGAAAAATCAGCATGCCAATTAACGTTAAAATTTAAAAACACAAACAGAAAAAAAATATCCAACCCCTAAAATAAAAATCCAATATCCCTTTCCAATCAACCCCCCATATGTTCGGCAGTAAAAAACGTTCCCAACTCCCCTCCCCCCTAAAAAAGACTCTCTCTCTCTCTCACACACTCAATCACTTACTCACTCACTCACTCACTCACTCACTTTATGGTAATTATTAAAAACTTTACAAAGATGAATAGGGCAGTATTCTGACATTCGAGTTTTGGAAACTCCCTAGTGAGTTCGAACGGTGAGATGAAATTTCGTATTCAGACTGCCAAATTCTCCCCACCAAAAGGCGAACTCGAATGCTCGAATCTCACCAGCCGAGGAGCTGGTGAGTGTTCGAGAGAATTCATTCGAGTGAGTCTCTGATTGGCTAGGCGCCTTCCGTGACGTCAATTCTGAGCCATAACCGACGGTTTAGCTTACGGGAGGAACTATTTGCGCAAACAAAAAATGAGGGAAAAGTTCCTAACAGTTACCCAGAGTGGAACATATTATTTGCCTTAACGCTAAAATTGTAAATTTTACTGAGAATATACTAAAAAAATCTAGTTACGTATTACGTTCTATGGGATAGATTATCGTTGTCACAGTTGTTTGTTTGTAAGGCCGGCGGTAGATGGCACCACCACTGTCCAAAAATCTCGTTTAAAGCAAGATTTTTTAATTTTTAAATTTGAGTTGTTGACGATAGAGACATGCGTTCTTTTACATTTATAATTTATTTATTATTTTTTGCAACACATATCAAATCTCCAAACGACATTTTAGCACTATTGGAAGCGAGATGTATACCATATTTCAGCTAAAAAACACGTGGAGGAATCATTCCCAACTTGTCACGCGTCTCCTAATTGGCCACGAACTTTGGCGCCAATCAACCAATAAGCAAAGTCTCCTCCCATAAGTGAGGTCTCCTCCCATCTCACCGGTGTGATTTTTGGAGTCAGAATAGCATTTTTAACTCGAACGGTGAGGTCGAACATTCGAGGTGAGTTCGAATATTCGAGATTCCAGAATACGGCCCTTAAACTTTTTGCCTTTGATGTGATGATGCATTTTTCATTTTTTCCTTAAAACCCCAATAACGAAGTTGCATGTGTCAGATTTTCAAAAACAAACAAGTGTTCCGTATGGTTTTTTGTATGGTAAAATGAAATATCTAGTCAGTTTTTCAAAAAAATGTATAGGTAATTAAATATTTAAATTTAAAAGTCAAGAAAAAAACACGTGACTGAAAACGTTTATTGTTTAAACTATAAGATGACGTCAACAATAATACCATCAACTCCATTGCTTTACAACAATGTTTAGTATAAGATGACGTCACATCCAAACTCTTGGCGTTTTCGCGCGCTTTTAAAAAGGGGATTTTTGTTAATTTTTTTTGCTATCAAAAAATTTCTCGATCGGCCTCAAATTTTGGGTAGTTGCTTATTTTTGCAAGAAAAATCGATTAAAAAAATAAAAAAAATCATGCAACTTCCTCATTGTTTAAAATATCAAGAAGCTCCAAATCGTCGATATGATTAAAGTTAATTAATTTTAATTCATCAAGTTTATTAACTTTGAAATGTAATGATAGACCAGTCAACATGTTTCATATTTATATTTTGGTATCTTATTCATCAAGCACATAGGTTCAGAAACTTCAATGTTTATCCTTAAAAATTAATAAACTCTGTATCCAACCTAATGAAACATAACTCGTAATTAATTACTAAAAAAATGACTGCAGAATCATTAAAATCAGTATTTGAAAATTTTTCTACTCCTATATGTATAAGCAAATTTTAAACTTTGTAATTGCCTTAATTTTTCAAGATAAGTTAGTTTTCGTAAGTGGAAATTGAAAATTATTAGAAACATCGATTAAATGCTAAAAATACATCAAAAAATCAATCTACTTAAGTATTTTTATAGGAATTTTTGAGCCGCAAAAGCCTGATTTATTGTTTCATTAATTAGTTAAATTTCTAGCTCTTATCAACAATACCACTTTCATAATTTAGCGTGATTATTTAATATCTTTATTTAAATTTTTATTCCCTTTTTTCCAGAATTAAAAAATGTTAATTTTAAATAACTCTCAATTAATTATTATTATTTGTAAACGAACGGCAATAAAAATTGTATAAATTTGTTTTAAAGGCTTTAGATTTTAAAAAAAGTATTCAACATCTATTCATCTTTGTGTTTGCCTGTATCCCTATAGGCTAACCTTGAACAATTAGACATGCGGAATTGCGGGGCAGAACCTGCAACCTAGTGATCACGAGCTTGTTACTCTACCAAGTGGGCTACCACTTAAGGGTATTCTAATTGGAAGACGAAATTGCGCCAAAATATAGATAAATAGCCAAATCTGCTTTAACTTTTGTAGGAATTGTGCCAAAACACAGATAAGTAGCCAAATCTGTTCTAACTTTACTAGAGAATTTTAAAGAATTGTCGCCAATCTTTCCTCTTTGGAGTTAAATTACCAAAGTTTTCAAACCCCCTTCCTGGCTTTGTTTGACCCCCAAAAAACACGAAACTTGGTTTTTGGGGGTTTTAGAGGGTGCTCTTTCAGAATCTGGAAAAATCTTTGATGTCGCCCATAGGAAAAACGAAAGTTGATGCTTCGTTTAATATGAAGACGACCCCCTAAGAACTTGAAAAATTTTCTGTATATAGAATACTTCAAGTCATGAAAAATGATACCTTATTTGTCTTTATATCACAAGCCGTTCCGGAGATATAGGGTCTGAGTCGATTTTTTTTTCCAGTACTGTACCAATAAAAAAGAGCTGCAGACGATTTTAACTCGACACAACGAAAATCCCAATTCTTCCAAAATTCTAAGTACCGCTAATGAGAGGGTTAATTAATCAATCAATTAGAGCGGTTGACCGATTCCTGTCTAATGGTGGCTTCTTAAATGATCTGTGAATAGAAAAAAGGCAAATGAGACAAGGAGGCGAGACTGCTATCACGTTCTCATGTCACTGGCCTTGTTCTTACTCTTGGAAGTTCGACGCTTCGATTCAACAAGCCGTGATTTCTATAATTACCTCAGACTATGAAATGCATTTTTTATATCGATATAGAGATTTCAGAAGAATTTATGTTAATTTGATGGGTTAATATCTTATTTAAGAAATTTTTAGCTTTCATTTTGCTTTCAATTTAGTTAGCTTTGCATCTATACGAAAGAAAAAGGGAACTCCACACAGTAGGGTTTTTATTTCAATATTTTTGTGATATTTCGGTTTATTTCACGTTATTTGTTTTTGAATTGTTTCATTTCCCCTTTTTTCATTCATTTTTTGATTTATCAGCTTTTATCGTTAATAAATGTTTTTCAACTTTTTAAGTCTATATTGGAAACTTTCTTTTTAACGTTTTTTTTATTTTCACTTGTTAAATGTCATATTAATACATTCTATTGCCACTTAATGTTACATAACTATTTTATTTATGTAATAAAATACCTAGAAAATTGATAAAATCGGTTATAACTCTTAAACTTATTTTAAGCATGGATATAAAGGAATTTTCTTCAAACTTATGGCAAAAAAGTTCCTTAACGATTTTGAAAGAACTAGGTACTACAGTTGATTATCGAAGCACTAAAAGCAAAAAACATGGAATCCAATCAATTTCATGCTTTATCTCAAACAAAAATCCGATTTGTTTAAAAATAGTTGATTTTCCATAGGGAAAATTAATTATTGTTGTAATTATTTATTCTTTGATGAGTATTGCAACAATGCAGTTGACGGGGTAATTTTTAAATTTTGACAAAATTTCCTTGAAAAATAACAACTGAACAAGAAGCGGCAATGCTTGCCACCCCCTTAATGAGGAAAAGGGTGAATTATTTATTATTGTTTTAATTAAATTCTCTTTTTACCCTAATTGATCCCCCGAGGTTTGTTTTCGGCTTATGGTGGATTTAACGAGGTTAGTTTCATATTCACGGTAAGTAAATAGTGTAAAACCTTCAGAGTTTGAACTTCTTATTTCTAAGTTAAACGCAAATGTCTATAGGTACAAAGAAAAAATATCTTATTTGTATGGTTTGGTGTCCTAGGTTCTGTATCGAATTTCACACTTTTAGAAAGTGTGAAATTCGATACAGAACTGACTTTTACAGTTTTTTTATCATGAAAAAAGAACTATCTAAGCTTCTTTTAGTGAGGTCAAAACTTAAAAATATCGTGGTTAAAAATAAGGTTTTACAGGCTTTTTTTGGAGGTGTCGTACTCTATTTAAGCATAACTTCACTCAATTGTGTAGTAAATTATTACATTTTAAGAAGTTACCTTATACCTATCAAAATTACCAAAATTCATACCAAAACAATGTTGCATAAAGATCAATGTGAATAAATTATTTAGAAATGCAGATTTTTGCTTTACTTATACCAACATAGTGTCTAAAACTATGTTTAATACACTATCTACTTAATTTAACTGTTTCATTAAAAAAATTACCATTAAAAGCGTTTTTATACATGGCAGAACAATATTTAAACTATTTACACTTCGTAAAAAAATCAAATTTACTTATAAAATGTCAACATAAAAAGAATGATAAGGCCATCGCTCAAAAGAATGGGCGTCGTTAGCAAGAGAATGTTGAGAGAGTAAGAAGACCCGGGAATTGAGGATTCCTTTCCCGAAGGATTTGTAAAACTATGATTTGTTAACAACAAACAAAAAAAACATTTTACATTTCAGCCCTTTTCCTAAATTATACCATTGAATTAACTTTTGTCTTACGAACTTTTAGCTTGACCCCTGAAAGGAAGATCAATCTAATTTTTAAAGTCCAAGAACACACCCTAATGATTTTCAAGATATTTGTGCGGTCCAGGAAATAACCTCACTCAGTCTGGATGAGGACGCTGTCCACCAGTTATCCACTCCACCCTTTGGTATACCGCTATAAGTGTTTATGACCTAATCCAACTTTTACAGTAAACATAGACATATTTAACTCTACGAGATTTTGTGAAACACCAGCTCAGACAAAAAGTCTGCTTCGCAAACTTTTTAAAAGTAGCCCATAAGTGCTATTATATTCGATATTAAACATCCAGGACCTAGATATCCTATGATTTATATAACTCTTTTAATGCCGAGAATAAAGACAAATAAGCTATTCGTGTGCTTATTTGTAAAAAGCAAGCATTTCTTCCCACACGAAAACAAAACTGTTCTGTTATGCGGTAGGATAGTATACAGGAAAAATCGAGGGCTCGATCGCAATTTTTTTCTTTTTCTCTGAAGACAGATTTTTCTGGCGTTCTCTGTCCAGTTCCTGATGTCAGGACGCAGTTTTGTTTGTCGCTTATTTATTTTTCTACACGTTTGCTTTGGAGAGAGAGTTTCTGTTTTCCTCGATTATATTGCTTGTTGTGTGCTTAGAGGAAAGGGGAAACTAGATGTCCAAATATCTGCGCCTTCTTAACTTTGTTGAAGGATATCGTTTCTTTGTTTTGGGTTTGAAGCTACAAAGTGTAAATGTTTTAGCTAGTTACGTCTTATAACGTCATAGCTTGAAATTCGTACATCTTGAGAACATATAATGTTGCTTGAATAATTTAAATTTAGAGTGTCATGGTTTTAGTTAAAGTGACTCGATTTGTTGAATTTAATGCTCTAAAGCAGTCATTCTCGGTGTTTTATAATGCTATTTATGATAGGAAATAAACATTCTCAGGAAAACAGTTTTATTTGTTTGTTGTACCCTTGGATGATTTTATTCGCTGTCTTATGATGCATAAATTAAATACCTAGCTAGTTGTATTCAGTTTTAAGCGTCATGAGATGCTAAAAGTTTATGTATGTAGTTTATTTAACCGGTAAAAATGTATGCAATTTATGCTTGAGGACTTTTATTTTAAAATACACTTTACTTGAAATGAATTGAATGCACACTAAGTCCCTGAATCAATCAATGACACAAATTATAAGAACATTTTCATGAAAGCCTATTCTAAACAAGGTGTTTCTCTTTCAACTCTTTTCAGGAAATGCCCTTCTTCATCTTTTCAAAATTTCCATGCCCTCTTAAGGGGCTGTAATTAGATTTTAGTATCTGGAGGAGACGGGGTTTGGACCCCTTACTATTTTTTCACATTAATTCCATGTACTGCACACATTAGAGGTTATATGTAGCTTTTTCAGAGAGGTGAAGCGTAATATTCGATTAAAATGCACCAAATTTTAAAATTTTATTTACAAAACCTAGGCTTACATTAGAAAAGTGGTTCTTAGGGTTAGTCTAAGGTAATTTGCAGTATGTAAAATTATTTAGAACATTATTGAAATTTGTAGTTGCCTACTGTTCTATCATCCCTCTGTTGGGGTTTGGGGCCCTTCTTGAGAAAGACTAAAGGAATTTGTAATAGGAATAAATAGTTAGGTAAAGAAACTGTCGTTGGATGTGTTTCAATCACTGCATATGTAATTTGTTCTTAGGTTGCATAAGAATCATCCATCAGGGCAATAGCCACATGAATGAAAACGGTTTATCTCGAGATATACATTTCTATCATACGTTCATTTATTTTGGAACACTTTTCAACAGTCAATAGAAAACCCAATTCAATCAGATGCGATAAGAGTTTATTTGAATTTTCCAGTCCTTGAAGTGAATAGAATTTGTGTTCGATTTCTAAACAGTTATTAAAAAACTAGATAAATGTTGCTACTTATTACTTGTTGAGAATTATAGGACACTATTATTTTTTACTCATAATGAATACTTTAAATCTTTTAGCAATCAAATAATCTATTTTAAAAGTTCCCTTTTTAGCTTTTCTAACTTATCGGAATTATCGATCTTTAGGGTTTTTCCTCTCTAGAAGTTAAAAGATCAATTGATTCTTGGTACTCTCTTTTGATAACTGGAACAACAGAAGCCATGCATGAATAACAGATGTTCTTAAAGTCTCGCAATATCAATCGACACTACTTTTAGATCCCATAATTTGTGTTAGTATTGTGAAAACGGGTTGATAAGTGAGGGCTTTTTTATAGCGCTTGTTAAGCACAATTTGGCTATTGGATTAACCCTTTCAGTCCTAGCCACCTCAAATTTTCATAGGATTCAATGGTAATCTCGGACGGCTAGGTGATAGGGTTAAAAACAATTCCAATTACGAATTACTATTATTTGGTTTTATATTCAGAGATGTAGGTATTTGAGGTCTTTCAAAAAGTGTAACAAACACTGCAAACGCTTCATACAAAAATAAACACAACATGAACACAGACATGTTGTTTTTTTAACCCAAATTACCAACGCATTTGTTGTGTTGTCAGGTTGAACACTTTATTTTTAATGTCCATAATAGTGTTTTGAATATAATATTTAACTTAAATTTAGATCGACACACTATTATAAGAACACGTTTTATAACTATGAAAAACCTTTTTTTCACACAAAGCATTCGCAACAATACATTCAATTATTTATTGTTATTGTATTTACTTAATGTTTCTAAAGTTTTTCAAACATTTCATGAGTTATAGTAAAACTATTTTTAACACCTAGATATTTGGGAAAAAGGAATTTTAAATGTCCATTAAACATAAAAAGCGAGATGTTTGGTTAAATTCTTAAGCCATGAACAATTGAACATTTATCAATTTGATCATTATTTCAAAGATAGGGGAAAGTTGGACAAAATCGGGATCCAAACTTGTTGAATATTCACTTTATGTGTGACCAAACCAGTCAAAATTGGTGCTAAAACGATAAACTGGTTCCTTATGAAGAAAAAATAACACATACATTATAACCAATAGCAATATAGATCATAAAAGCAAATTTCAGATGAGTAAAAAGTCCCGGTTTTATCCGACCTAGTCGGACAAAACCGGGAACGAGGTAGAATAATCAAAATCAAATAGTAACTTCGCAAAAACATTACTTATTAAAAGAAAACTAGCTGGGTATGACATTCTAAACTTATAGAATTTGAATCTATATAAAATTTCCATCAAATAAATAATAATTTTAGTTACTACCTTAGTTATTCTCACCTAAAATCAACTCAATTTTTTGCAAGCTCAGTTTTTTTAAGGTCGGTTCCACTTCTTCTTTATAAACTCAGCGCTACCCCATTTCTTCAAGTTTGAATGGTTCAGGAAGTTTATGAAGACATACCCACCCCCTGTGTTTCAATATTGTTTTTAATTAATTTCTCTGAAAAATGAATGAAAAAAACGACTTCATATTTTAATTTTCTCATCATAACTTAAATTAAAACGTAAAATTGATATGAATTGTCGATCGATTAACTTTCAAATTTTCAATAAACCTGGAGTGGTAACCGGAAACTTCCCGGTATTGTTCGACCAGGTTTTTTGAAGAAATTTTATTCTAGCGTTGATCAAAACAACTCCAAGACAGCAACAAAAACTTTAAAATAACAAGTAAATAATGAGGTATCTATGTGCTGTAGTTACCTAAACTAAATCCAAAGGTATTTAGGATGGGTGGAGAAATGTTGTAGACGCTAAAATTAGAAGTTTTTCCGGTGAAATTTCAAAATGCTTCTCTCAGAGAGACGGGTTTGTAAATATACTTTCTTTTCACTTTTGACATTGTCGGGGCGCATGCCTGGAAGTAATTATAGAAGTTTCATCCAAATATCACCAGTAATCAAGGAATAAAGCTTAATTCCCCGTTTTGTACACCTTCCCGGTTTTGTCCAACTCTTCCCTACTACTTCCTGACGTGTGTTGTTACTAAGTAAAAGTATGAAAGATAAATTACCAACGGAAAATTTAAGTAGAAAAATAAAAATTATATTTTTCTTCTAGAAAATCCATCATGTGTTTGTTAAATTTTGCAAATATAATTGACCTCAAAATGGTAAGTTTGAAAAAAAAACCCCTGCGTACTATAACATGTTTTTTATTACAGGGCCATTGTGTTTATCGCTCATGGTTATGCCGAACACTGCTTACTGTACGAGCCCTTGGCTGAAGCTCTGGCAGACAAAAACTTCTTTGTTTTCACTCACGATCATGGTAAATTGACATTTTTGCCTCAATTTAAAGGATATGTATGAGTATGACAATAATTCATTCCGATTTTTAAAGGGAATAAAGTAATTTTGTACAATTTAATTCCTGATGAGTATTAATTCACGAACTAAGTGAAAAGTATTCATTTGATCTTATTTATAAGTTTTTTTTGTAGAAAAGTTTCAAATAGTTATATTTTCTATAATTAAGGTATAAAGAATGAAAAATATGAATAAAAAACTACTATTTATTTTTAGTCATGACCAGGGTGAATTTATTTCCATGCATCTTTTTAACTGAAAAAACCCCACTCGAACGAATACTACTATTGTTCTCTACTGAAATATAGTATTTTAATTCATAAAATTACTAAAAAATGCATGTTTTCTTTTCTTTAAAAAATTGAAAATTATTTTTAATATTTCAAGAAGAGTCTACGTGTGAAATTTCAAAGGAAATTAATTAATTTAGCATGTTTAAATTAAAACTTTACATATCTTCTAAATGAAATTTAGATATAATTTCCACCAGAGAAGGAATTTTAGGGTGGAAACAAAAATTCGCAGTCTAATGAATGAGAAAGTTGCAATGATCTTTTATATTGCAATGAAAAAGATGAGATTTATCGGACTTTTTGCTTTTCCTTAAGATTATATTTGGCTGAAGGAAATACTTCAGATTTGTTTCAGATGTTCCAGAATTTTGTCTTGCGTTCTTTTCTCCGAAGTTTCGTGGCAGGACAGCGTAAATAATACTTATGAGAACATTAATTTTCACAAACATTTGAGGGCTTTCTCATAAAAAGAATGAAACCATTTTCGGAAATGTTGTGTCTTCTAGGATAAACAACGAAAGCTTGTATTCCTGGTAAAGAGTTATTTATTAGAGGAAGTAGGAATAAATAATAATGTTGTGACAAATATTATTTCTGTAAATATGCTCACACAAATTAATTGTATTATCATATTATTATTGTTGTTATTATTATTATTATTATTATTATTATTATTATAATTATAATTATAATTATAATTATTATTATTATTATTATTATTATTATTATTATTATTATTATTATTATTATTATTATTATTATTATTATTATTATTATTATTATTATTATTATTATTATTATTATTATTATTATTATTATTATTATTATTATTATTATTATTATTATTATTATAATAAAAGTTTTAAAGATTGATAGAAGTATAAACGAAAACTATAGGGTTACTTGGGGTAAGTGGGTCACTGGGGTAAGTGGGTCACCCCCCTAAAACTATAATATGTACAGGAAATTTCACACTTACTCTCATTGATTATGTTACAGCTTGTCACACCGATGAGTTTTGCATATATTTGAGATTTGTTTAATTTATTTTCAAGATTATAGAACTAATTTAAAATAGATTCCCAGAATGGATTTTTTGGAGAGTTCAAGACGTATTTTTCAAAGAAGTATTTCCAGGTAAGTTTTCATTACATTTTAATGTTTATTGAACTAAATATTTTGCAGAGTTTGACCTAATTACATACGCCAATTTGAAATTTTTCAAAATTTTTAATTTTGAAGTGTTTAACAGGGGGTCCCCTTACCCCATAGTTTTAGAATGGTTGGGGTAAGTGGGACCCCTCAGTGTGGAGTAAGTGGGACCCTTTATTATGATATAAGTGGTTCTAGAGGGTCCCCCATATGATATAGGAACTACTACTGAAGACATAGGCGGATTTTAAGGGGGTTATTGGGACAATTTCCCCCCAATATTTTGAGACAATTTCAATTTATAGTTGCAAGTAGCAAGACCTTTTACTCACCACTCCAAAATTCATTAAAATTTATAAATAGTTTGATCGACATTTTATATCAAATTTGCGTTTTAATTTAAGTTATGGTGAGTAAAGTGAAATATCTCATCAATAGTGTTCATTCTCATTTAGTGTGTGTTTAATTTTTTATCTTACAATGTGTATTAAAGTGCCAAAATAAATCTTAATCAACCTTATTATGTTTTTTAAACACTATTTTATATGCTTAAGTAAAACATATCCCTTTGGCCTTTCAAAACATTTTTTAAAATACTTATTTTGCTTTTCATTCTATTCTTACCTTGTCATATTGATTTTGATGTGAGTATATTTCTCACTCATGGACACAGTTACAATAAAATATTTTATATTGAAATTTACTGTACTTTATCAAGTAAGACCCACTTACTTCCTTTTAAGTTTTGCTTGCTTTAAATTTAAATAAAGTGGGGTTGACCCACTTACCCCATCTCTTGGGGTAAGTGGGTCACCTATCTCCTTCTTGATAAAAAGACCAGTTAAGAAAAATATAAAGCTTTATTTTAGAAACTACTGATAAATTTTTGTTTATCGATAGACTCTTTAACGAAATTAGTCAACAAGTACAAAATAAACCCTTTCAAATTTTTTCTATAAAGCTCCAAAAATGTACTAGGCCAAAAAGGGGTCCCACTTACCCCAAGTGACCCTACTTAATTATTACGTTCCGAAATTGTTTATGCTTATTAAAATATTTTCTCCTGCAATTATAGCTTTTACTTTTTACTTATTATAACGTACTTTTGAATTGATTTTACTTTATAAAATTAATGTATTATACATTAAAAACATACATCGATTAAAAACCAATACTAATGCTTATTACTTTTATTTTTTCATAGAATTCCCTCTAAAAACGTTGGGAACTTTATAAGAATGTATTATGAGAAGCTAACGAGCTGTTAGTAATTATTTTTTTCATCCGTTTTTAAAGTATGAACACAAGGGAAAATTTTTAAAGCTTTATATTGCATTTATTCTTCTATTTGTTAACGAAACTATCAATTAGGGAAATCAATCAATAAATTCACTATTAGAAGAATCAATGCCGAACAAATACCGTTGTGTAATGATGTTACAAAGAATATTAAATACATAAACACACGATCCTCACATTTATTACTTCTCTACAAGTGAAGCGAAAAATCGTTTTCTCTCATATGCGTTTAAGAAACTTTGATAAACACATTTTGTTTATAGGAAAGGGAAAAGTTGCTTGTTTTCATTCAGTTGGCAGTGCGTATTTTATTATCTTTCTTTTCAGCATTTTCTAAAATATTCAAGAAACATTTAAATGACTAAAATTGGACACGTGTTTTCGTTGTTCGAATTTATTTTTCAACGTTTTCTAAAAGATATAAACATTACTTTAACTATACTGTATTATTATTGAAAGAATTAGAAATTAACAGTTAAACAACAATTAAGAATAGATTCTCTGTGCACAGAAATCACTACACTTCTCATAATAAATATATAATTTTTTTGGGCTTAACTCAAATAAATCAAAAATAGTTTAGGTACATTTTAAAAAATATATAGACATGACTCAATAAACTAAAATCAACCTTTAAATACACTGAAACCTATAAAGTAGATTTTGTTATTGCTTTCCCCTGAAAACAGCTCGGAAAATACAATAAAAGTTATATGACTAAATTTAAAGTTTAAATTGTTATGAAATTTCAGAGTTTCAATCCATTTTAATTAAATATCACAGACGGCCAAATTTAAAGAGAGACATCTCTGATGGTTTACCTCATACACGCTTTAACACTTTTGTACTGCCTATAAGTTTTAAGGTGGTTGCCTACCTAAAAATGCCGTTTCGGACCAAAAATTCCAAAAAATAATTATTATCTTATTTCAAAAAACACATCTTTAGCTTTCCAAATCAGTTTAAAGTTTGTCTTTATATTTCCTAGAACCAACGTTACAGAAATTTTACTTAAAACTAAAAAGGCATTTTATTAAGGGTTTAAGCGTTTTTCTCAGGATCCCATTTTTGATATTTTCCTTCTCCACAAAACTATATACATTAGGGTGGAGCGAAAAAAACTTTTTTCGAAATTCAAAAAGATACCTATGGCAAAAGTGGTCCTATATAATAAGATGAAAAACCGCGCAAAATTTTTTTAAATCGGTTAATATCTCAGTTCGCGCATTGAGCTCAAAGTTTATAAAAATGCTTAAAAATGAACATTTTCCGAAATTTTTAAGATAATATTTAAATAAAATTTATAGACATATTCTCGCTTGTAACCTCTTAATAAAAACTCAAAAAAGTAAAAATAAATAAATTTAATGTTTATTTTTACAATATTTGGGTGCGCAATTTTGTTTGAAAAATGCGAAATTTTCGAATAATTGGTAAGTTTGTTTCATTGTGCAGCACTTCACCCATTTTGTTTGTTTCATCCTAAAAATAATTATGGTATTACTTTACATTCGAAAATCCTCTTAATCTTAATCTTACAATCGAAAACCATCACTATCATCAAAATCCTAATCTCAGATGAGAGTTAAATTGAACGGCAACTGCATTAAATAGTAGTAGATATGGTATCTTAGATAGAGCAACGGCTGCAATAGCATCTAGTGTCTTACAAGATATAGGAGTGATTACAGACGCAGATTCTTCCCATGTAATTGACAGATCCAAAATAAGAAGGGGAAAGAAGCATATTGGAAGTGTTTTAAAGTTTTCAGAAAATATTTAAATTAATGGACTTTATTTTGACGGGAGAAAATATATTACCCTATGCTTAGAAAAAGTAAATAATAAACAATACCGTAGCAAAGTTAAAGAGGGTCACTATTCTCTCCTTCAAGAGCCAGGATCCTCTTAGATGGGTCATGTGTCACCTCCCACTGCTTCATCACACTACATAGCACGTAGTATTATTTCTAATCTTATTGAAAAAGAAATTTCGCTGGAAAAAATCATGTAATAGGATGTGATGGCACCATTACAAACACCGGTTGGAAAAATGGGGCTATTCGTCAGTTAGAACTGCAAGTAGGGAGACCTCTGCAAAGGAGCATTTGTCTACTACATTTTAATGAACTTCCCTTTCGCCATATGTTTCATTATTTGGATGGAGTTACCACAGGGCCCAAATCTTTTTCGGGACCCATTGGAAAATAGCTCAATGATTGCAAAAAGCTCTCTACAGTCAAGTATGAATCTATTGACTGTTTCATTCCCGAAATAGACCGAACCATGTTGAATAAAGACCAACAGTATTTATTAGACATTGGCAAAGCTATAAAGTCAGGGGATTGTCCCGAAGATTTTTCGTACCGAAATCCTGGCCCACTATCACATTCTAGATGGATCACTGCTGCTAATAGAGTGTTAAGATTGTACGTAAGTGTCCTCAGAGATTTCAAAATTTATCTTAAATTCATACATGCCTGTGTGGTTTAAAATTAAAAAAGAATAGTTCTTAATAGTAATAGAATGGGCCCAATCATGTTTTTCACGCAGTTAAAACAACTCGATATCTATCTGAGGATCTACTTCAAATAGTTGATCGAGTTGTTGAATGCAATGCATTCTTCGCACACCCGGAAAACTTATTGTTGTCAATGATTGTCAATAAAAGTGTCTCTGTTCTACAGATCGCATTTGAAAGAATCTTGAAAGCGAGAGAATCTGCCTGTGGGGTGGAAAGGATTAGAAATTTTGTCTCCCCAAAATTAAATTTTAATGCAACGGAGTACACAGATATTATTGAGTGGAAATCATGCACAATCTACCTTCCACCAATTTTAAAAGACATAAGTGTTGAAGATTTGAAATCATTAGTAAATCATAAGTACATTCTAACACAGAGCTCACTGCCACACTCAAGCGGTTTAGAGGTGCGTTAAGCTTAAAACTGAAGAATCAACAAAAGTTTCTGGTCAGAAAGCAAGAGATAGCTTCATAAAATCAACTTTATATTCAAGATCAGTAATGCCAGATTTTTCGAAAAAAACAGAATTTAAATTTATTCATGCTTAAAATTTAATTTTTAAAAAATCACAAAAATTATGGTTGGTTGGGTAGGGGGTGGGTGGAACTCTACGTGCAGCCACCTCCCAGTGGTGAGTTATGGGCCGTTCTTACAAAACGGGCGAAGAGCTGCACAGTGAAACAAACTAACCAATGATTCGAAAATTTCGCATTTTACAAGCAAAATTGCTCACCCAAATATTTATAAAATAAACATTAAAATTCCTTTTTTTACTTTTTTGAGCTTTTATGAAGAGGTTACATGCGAGAATATTTCTATAAATTTTATTTAAATATTATCTTAAAAATTTCGGAAAATGTTCATTTTTAACCATTTTTATAAACTTTGAGCTCGATGCGCGAACTGAGATATTAACCGATTTAAAAAAATTTGCGCGGTTTTTCATCTTATTACATAGGACCACTTTTGCCATAGGTATCTTTTTGAATTTCGAAAAAAAGTTTTTTTCGCTCCACCCTAGTATACATAACTCAAAATATTATAAGTTAATTTCTATAAAATTTGGGCACAATACTTGACATAATATGATTTAGAAGTCCTACTATTTTTTTGGCTGTGGGTGTAATGTTTTTTATTTATGAATAGTATAACTTCAAACTTTACTGAACTTTGGTGTTTTTTTTTATTTTTCAAGTTTAGTGCTATAACTTTTGATATTAAAATAATTCATACATAAAAATAGTAGGCCTCCTAAAATATGTGTTAACGAGGATAATAAAGTTTACAAAACAAAAATATCTTGATATAAATTTGAGTTATGATGTTTTGCTGAAAGGCTGTTTATTGTGATTTTTATGCATAAATTCTTCAATAATATGAAAATTTAAATTAATATTTAATTATTTTTATATTATTCATAGTTTTTAGATGCATCTAATTGTATAAATCACAAATTAGGTCAATATTTTCATTATTAAAAAAAGCCTCCATTGGTAGGCAACCACCATAAGAGTGACATTTCTGATGGTTTACCTCAGTTCTCGACACGCTTTAACACTGTTGTGTGGACTATAAGTTTTAAATATTTATACGAAAAAACGGTGTTTAAGGCGCACACGTGGAGGAAATTCAATAGCATTTGCCTAATATCTTCCATCCTATCATTTTGATAGTATCGATACTAGTTTTTTAAAAAAATTGCTTTATTGCTACATCACATCTTTGCGTGTGTACAGAGTTTTTCCGAACGCTAAGTAAAAAATGATAGGGTGAGTAGAGGGTTCCTAGACAAGTATGTTTCAAATGGGAATGGGGGGTTGGAGATGATGAGGGGCGTATTAAAACGAGTTAAATAGAGGCAAAAAGTAATAGAGGGAAAAGATTCATTGCTTAAGGTACTGCAGTATGCCAGCTACTTTCACCATGGATTTGATTGAAATTAAAACACCGTCGAACCCCGTGGTGTGAGTTATAAAAATGTAATATGTTGAGTTTAGCCAAAGAATGGAGTTCCATGTTAGTCCATCTCTTTTCACTGGGATATGTTTGATCATCCACACTTTAGTCTCGATTTTTCTCCTAGTGACTTCCACCTGTTCTTACCCATAACGAAATTCTTGTCTGATGTTTGGAATGCCATCAGACAAATGAGACTCCATTATTTGACTTAACTTTTGAAATTACATTTTAATATTCATTCCACGGTTGACACTAGTAAATTGTTTCAATTTTGATCAAATTGATGGTGAAAACAGCTGGTATACCGCTGAACGTTATGCAATAAATAGTTCCACTCATTTAAGTTTTGTTTGTTTAAATCGTTTATTGTGCAACACCTTCGTACGAAATTACGTCCCAGCACTTTAACAGTTAATATCCGGCTGATTATGCTTTTCAAGGTCTAGGTCACTTCTACTTACCCAATCATACTTGAACTTTAGAGTTCTGAAACATTCTGAATATTAGGACTGATTGGTAAATTTTAAGAAGTCATTTAGTATACAAGCTGATTTTTTTCACTTCAGCTGTTTTAAAGAGTTTTAAATCCACATAAAAACATCTTGGAACTTGTACTTAAGCTTTTATTGGGACATTAAACTAACTAAGACCTTTTGAATCGATTCCCATGTAAATAAATACTTTAATGAGTATACTGTTGGCAGCAATTCACCAGCAAGAAGGAAAAGATATAATTTAACATTTTAAGGGAATACATTTAACTTAATGGATTACTGAATGATTGTTTTTTATTATTTTATGATATCCAAAATTTGAGTAAGTTATCTCTTGCTCAATGCATGATTGGCTTGGATTGGATTTTGGTGACATATTTGCAGGCTTCAATGCATGATGACAAAAATAGCATATAGTAACACGGGCAAAGTGATAAACTGTACTTTATTAATGATGCCCGAAGTGAGGCGGGCAATGTGATAAATTCAATGTCATTCATCAATGAGTAATTATCCCTTTGCTCGGGGTATTATTAATAATGCCCGGATTTATTACATTGCCCATAACATATACACTGAAAAGAAGTCTAAACACACATATCAAGTTTTCAGGCACTGCTTTCGAAAAATACTTGAACTTCCAAGTTTTTGCAAATAAAAACAATCTTGGAACTTAATTTAAATGCAAAGATATATTTTATATATTATAAAAACAAATAAACGAAAGACACTTATATAATACTGTGAAGCGAATTTATTTTTTAGTTAAAAGTAATAATTCTCTAGTAGCAATTAGAAATACTTTACATAATAGAAAATATATTTTATCACACTGGTAAGCTATGTTATTTTTATTTAAAATCAAGTAGAGTAGTGAATAGAAATTTACTGAAAACTGTGTTTTTTCATGCATTTTAAAATATTAGATAAATGAACGCGGAAAATTCTCCATCCCATGAAAGGGGGCACAAAGCAAAAATTTGAGAACCATTGTTGTATAGGTAGAACGTTAGAAGCACACACGACACGTGTACAGGAAACTGAATAGATGTATCTTAATATTTTTGTTCTATCATTTCGATATTAACACAATGCCCATGTTCTTAAATGACGTGTTGTATTTCTGTGTCACAACTTAGTTATATTTTAAGACATTGATTGCGTTGGTTTTATGAAATAGTGCGTTTTCTTACATGATGATTTTCTCCTTTACTACTTTTATAACACCCTTGTATTTCACCCATATTAATCGGGAATAGTATGTGTGCAGGGTTGGCTGGATTGGACCCCACTTTTGAAAAAACCCAAGATTTTGGCAGTTTTGGCAAGATATTGACGCAAGATTGAAAAACATTTAAAGAAATAACATACCAAAAACTGCAGTTGAGTGGGTTTTTTTCAAAATTTTAACCGGGTTTCAATAAGTAAGGGTTTTTTCATTATTGAATGGGTTTTTACAAAATTTAGGAAGTTTAAACTATATAAAAAATTAAGGTGGTTTTTTTTAAAATTTCAGTGGTTTTTTTTCAAAGTTAATTTCTTTGAATATTGTGAATGGGTTTTTCAAAGCTTAGGATATTTTTAAAATTCAAGTGTTTTTAAATTTGGGTTTTTTAATAATTGAATGGGTTTTTTTAAAATTTAAGAGGTTTAAAGTTCAAACTAGTTATAAATAAATTAAGGAGGATTTTTAGATTTCAGTTTTTTTCAAAGTTAAATAGATTTCTTTCAAAATTTAATGGGTTTTTTCAAAGTTTGGGATATCTTTTAAATTTTAGTGTTTTTTTTTTCAAAATTTAAACCAGGTTTCAATAAATAAGGGGTGTTTTTACAATTTCAGTGGGTTCTTTCAAAGTATAAAAAGTTTTAACTTTGAAAAAAACCCACTTAACTATGGAAAAGCTGACATTATTTTGATAGAACACATTTAACATAGAAAGAACTCACTAAAATTTGAAATAACCATTTGACTATATAGGAGAAAACCACTTAATTTTGAAAAAACCCACACTTTTTCCGAAAAAACCCAGTTTTATATGGGTTTTTTCAAAAAAATCTGTCCCTGTGTGTGTGACTTATCCTGTCATCTATCTTAATAACAACTGTACTGTCATGCTGTTTTGGTAAATTTTATTCTGATGTAGATGTGATTAATTTAAACTTCAAATATCTTAATAAATTATAAAGAGTTACTTAGATTTTTGCTTCTACAAAATGTCCTGCTGCCGCCCTACTGGACTAAACTTTTAAAATCTTAGGGCCAAGTCAAACGAATCTTGCATTACAAACATTACCTCATCATTTGAATAGAGTTTAGTTTATGAACTACATATGGAGTATTGGGATCCAAATTTTGGTATTGTGAAATTGTGATGTAGCATGCTTTATTTTCTAAAAAATATTTTAATTATCACTGTGAATTGAAAAAAAATTACAACCATTCTGTTTTACTTTGCATTAATGTACTACTTACAACCCCTAATTTCCAAACGTACGAGAGTGACTGTATATTAGGGAGTATCACAAAAAGCGTTTTTTTTTATTAAAAAACGCATAGTGAAAAAGCTGTTTCAAGGGTTAAATATTCATCAAAAAAAATTTCAGAAGAATAAAAAATATTTTGTTAGAATCGAGTCAAATTTTATCAATTTTAATCATTTTTCAATAAATTGACTGAAATTGCCAAGATAAAATTATTTTCATTTAAATTACTTAAACTACCTAAACTATACTTATCTAAGATTATAAACTACAACAGGAGTTTCCAACTTCTCAGCACTCGCGGGCCACAATTGAAATCACAAGTGAAGTGGCGGGCCGCAAAGTAATCTGGCTCATTTTTAACGATGATAATTTTTTTGGGGTGAGAGTCTTCAGTATGAAACTTTTCCAGCAAAAGAGGGACGAAGGTTGTTTATATATTTTGAATGTATGCACTACTGTATTTTTCAAAATTACATAGGATATATGAATTTTTTCTCTTACAACTAGTAGGAATACTGAATATATTTAACATAATATTCTGAATATATTACTTAAATGAAAAGGTCTCCCTCAAGAAAATGTGTAAATTTTCCTCAGATGATTGTTTTACCTAATTTTTTGATACTCCATTTTGTCCCTCCTCATGATAAAGGTTTAAAAGCCTTCATACCCCCTTGCTACGCTCAGGGGGAATTTCAGGTTTTAAACCTCAAACTTTTAACTCTTGCCCCATAGAAAACGATCGAAGCTTGTCCATAATCTAAGAGGTATATGGGGGGTCGGGGGTTCTCCCCCCCCAAAAATATTGAATTTTAGTGTGCTAAAAAGTGTTTTGAAGCTACTTTTTGGAGGGTTTTCAGAGAGATTCGCGGGCCGCATGCGGCCCGCGGGCCGTCAGTTGGAAATCCCTGAACTACAACGTCTTAAAACGTGCGCTTGGCCTTGGTTTCATATTTTTGCTACCATCCGTTTGAGAGAAACAATTTTTTGGCGTTAAAGGAAAAGTTGTTTTTTTCTGCACTTTTCAAATGTTAAAAACTTAGGTAGTACTACTAATGAACTGAAAGAATAGTTAGTGACTGGAGTAATTTGGTTCACAATTTTTTCCTCTTAATTGATGGGGATCACGACCAACTTTCTTTGATAAATATTTTTAAATGTTTTTCACAAAAGCCAACTTGTTAACCCAAACAAATAGGACATGGTCAGTGGTTTGTATTATTTTTAACATGTTCAATTGTAATATAAACCGTTATAAAGTGGGGATTCAAATTTTAAATATTTAAAAACATTTTTAAAGTTTTGGGCCAAAGTAACCTTTTCTCAATGCTCTACCATATGGTATATTCGGTGAAAATGACAGGTTCTTAGTATGTAGCTTAGTTAAAAGAGCTGGTAGGCCATATTTTGTTGAAATCTCTGTTCAATAAGACGAGATGAGAAGCCTTAAGTCTTCAAAGTTAGATAAAATAATCTTTTACATTGCGCCAGTCAATTATAGGAAATTATTTGCGATTACTTTTCATGTTTAGCCAGTAGCAAAAATAAATATAAATAAAAGCGCATCTAGAGGGATCACTCAAACGGTAGTAAGAAAAAAAATTGCACACAAGCCCAATTTTTGGATGATTTGTTTCGAATTCCGCAATCAAAACCTGTGTACTAAACACTGGAAAGAGAGAAGCAAAGTTGATGAAGCTTTTTCTTGATTCTATGGAACTTTAATTTCCACATCATTACTCGGAGATCTCACTAGAGTGGGTGAACACGTATCTTGAAGCAATCAATCTGAAGTCCTTTTGAGGTTTCTTGTAAGGGATAAATACCCTGTAATTTCTTTCCATCTCTCATATAGAAGAATTTAGAGAGATTCTATGAATCTTATCTATGAGGTCAAAATACCCACAAGAAAAGGGGCATTATAAAACAAAGAATATTTGTAAGAAAGCATTTCGAAAATGTTTTTCGGGGAAAAAGAGGGATATTTTTATTTCTATTTTATTTGATGATTCAAGGACCTTTTATATTATTGTAATCTCTGAACTGTAATATAATTATGTTATAATAAAAGTTACGTTATTTATTTGTTATTTTTAAAAATAAATTACATAAAAGTCCACGAAATCCAATCGTTAGCTCTTTTGAAAGAAAAGTTTCTAAATAATTCAATGAACGTTCTACTACTAAAGTGACAATGAAACAAAATAACCCGACTAAATAATACTGAAACAAAAAAAAATTTGAAAGCAGTCGCTACTTCTTTATATATTTATAGAATTTAAATTATTTCTTAGAAAAATTAGATGCTAACTCAAAGAAACCATATATTACCTTATTACTCGCTCCCCCTTAAACTTAAGGGGGGACTTTTCACCATTAAAGTTATGAGTTTACACATTTTTCATGTTTAAAGTCTAAACGTATCTAGAAGTCTACGTTTCTATCTAAAACGCAAGGTTCCCTTTCAGAGACACAAATCTAGTTTAAGTTACCGAAAATAACAAAGAATTTCGATTGAATATAATTCTCAAACATTAAAGAGATTTTTGGAACCTAAAGATAGGAACCTGAATAAACTACTATGAGTTTTTAACACTTTTATTCCCAGGATTTTGAAAAGATTTTTACTTTCCCCAATCCTTAACCGTTTAAGAACCTTGTTTTCAAACAAATTAATCTCACGTATATTCTTGGAGAATCTCCAGGTTTTTAAGTTTGTTTCGTTTTATACCGTTTAAGCTATAAAACTTCAAAAGGTCTCCTATTCTAAACGAAATAATACCTTTCTCCCTCTACTACATAGATTTATAAATAACACTGTTCAACAATGAAAAAATTTCCTTGATGAAAATAGTCATTTCTTGTAGATTTTGGGTCGCTGAATACGAAAACCACCATTAAAATTCACAATTGACTCAAGATTTTCGGGGAACAGCCCCTCCAACTTTTTACGTTTTTCGACGACTTTATAACTTTAAACTCGATTTTCAGGGTCAAAAGCATTGCTTTAGTCTTCCGATTTCCCCTCAGGAAACAAGAAAAGTTCAAATTAGTAAAATATGATAAATTTATAACAAATGGATAGGTTTAAGGGGTAATTACCCCCCTAAAAATGCAAAAAAAATCTTTAAAAATAGTAGGATTTGTAATACCCTATTTATTTTGCTTATTTTTTTATGCAATTCCTCTTTGAAGGGTCCTAACCCATCCCCAAGGACAAAAATTTATTTGCAATATGCAGCAATGATTTTTACTAAAAGCGGTTGAGCTGTTAACGCCCCCAAAGCACCCACGGAAGGGTTCAATGCCGCACTTAGAGTTAAACTGCTGTGCAAAATAAAAGTCGAAATGCCACCGACTGCATTTCAGCTGATTCTTATGAAAATTGACCTGCTGAAGTCAAATATGATACCCATTTTCCTCCATCACCCTCAGTTTTTAAGAGGATACCCCCTAATTGTTATCCACAGCCGTGCATCTATTAACAGCTTGAAACATGGAATCCTCACTCCCTAAAACCGGTCAGTTGTTAAAGAACTGAAGAGTTTCTACTTAGGATAGACCCAAAATATAAGAAAAACGTCATTTGTAATCTTTTCAAAATCATCGATATTAATTCCTGAGCTCGCAAGCGCCTTCGCGATTCCAGAAGTCTTCCGAACTCTTCCGAGGGGGCTTCTGGGACGCTAACACCTCAACCGCTATTTTTTTAAATTATTGCTGCATAATGTCATCAAATTTGGGTCCTTGGGGAAGGGTTAGGACCCTTCAAAGAGGAATTGCATAAAATATATGCAAAATAAATAGGGTATGCTACCCTGAAAATCGAGTTTTAAGTTATAAAGTGGTCGAAAAACGTAAAATATGAGGAGGGGCTGTTCCCCGAAAATCCTGAGTCAATTGAGAATTTTAATGGTGGGTTTCGTATTCAGCGACCCAAAATCTATAAGAAATGAATATTTTCATCAAGGAAAAAATTTTGAAGGTCAAATTTGTTGAACAGTGTAATTGCTTGAAATTTGTTATTTTAAGCATTGTATTATATTTATTTCACTATGTGTAGTTTTTAATGTGATATGCTGCTAATTCAAAATAAATTTTCTTTTCTACTTTATCGCTAGAGACCACCACAAGACTTGTTTCAGTAAGATTTTGTTAAATTAAAAAACGTTGGAGTGTCATGTTTGAGGCTGTTGCATATAGATGGAGACACTATTGAGTACGATTAGGAACTCTGAAGTTTCTGAAGATAAACATCATATTCCTTAATATTTAAGATGAACCGATTCAAAACCACTAAATATTTTTCTGCTATTCACATAAAAAGCAAAACATCAATACATTTTAATTTAAAAAATTAAAATTATCTTTCAAATTTCTTCTTTTTAGTTCATGACATAAAACTATAAATAAAAAAGGGATTTTACGTATTATCCCGTCAACCGTGCCGCTGAATTCAAAAACGTTATCAGAGCCCATTGACTTTTTTATAGCTGTACAGCTGAACGGTCCACGGGATAATACGTAAGTACCAAAAAAATTTTATTCCCCGAAATAGTAAAATTTTCCCCCCTCGAGTTAAGCAAACTAAAAGTTACAAAATGTAAAAGCACATTAAATTTCAGTAACTTCTTTCAAAAGAAAATGAATGATTTAAAATCATGTTTCAGCACCAATTTTTATGTTTCATAGTGTTTTGGGAAGTTTACATGAATTTTACTTGCTCAATTGTATTTCAGTCTTCCCTCTTCAGCATATGGGTAGATTCAAGAGGAAGACTTGTGAGACCATAATGATAGCTTAAAAAGTAACAGATTTTCTTACCGTAGCCAGAGGGGGGATTTGGGGTTATAACCCCCTCCAGAAACTCAGGAATTTTCCTTTTTTGACCATAGAAAATAACTAAAATTACCGATCACCTACCGAAATATCAATATCCCCCTCCTAAATTTTTTCGGGCTACGTCACTGTTTCTTACAATAGTAAAAGTAATATCCTGATTTAGAATTGTTGTTATTTGAACAGATTTTTAGAGATTTATTCTTCTTGAAAATAAATGTGGGTTTTATAAATTATTCTTTGCATGTCAAAGGTAACTTGTTTTCCTCTAATGAATCTACTTCCACCCTAAGTTTAGATAATATTTTTTATAATGGTATCTATCATCAATTAAGTGTCGATCTTTACTTCCTATTGTACTAATCTAAAATACTACGTACTATCTAGAAAACCTTGGTCACCTGTAGGTATAGAATGTTGGATTCAGCAACGTCATGCTCCTGATGCTGCTCAGCATAAAGACGAGTTTCTAAGTCTTGATACACTAAATCCTTTTTCATGTTTATAATAATATTTTTAAATAATGAATAGGAAATATAAGCTTACATTTTGTGCCAATATTAATTTAAATAATAATTTATAACTGTGTTTCTTAGCATTATCCGTAAAAATGTTACAATAGATTGATTGAATACTGAGTTATAAACATCATCTTTTTTTTTCAGTTGGTCATGGACAAAGCGCAGGAGTTCGAGCCCAAATAGATTCATTTGAAAAATTTGTAGATGATGTCTTCAAACACATTGATCTAACGAGGAAAAAGTTTCCTGACTTGGACTGTTTTATTTGTGGCCATTCAATGGTAAATAGTACCAAAGATATGAACCTTTACTATAACTTATAATTTTTCATTTCAATTTTGTCAATAATTACTGATCATATTGTATTCCACAAATGCCGTTAAATTTCTCATGGCTAAAAACACTCGATTTCATAGCTGTTTCAACCCTCCAAATAAGATGGTGGTTCTTTATTAAGATAAGAGTCGTTGTGCAATAAATTATAAAACTATTGTTGAATTCAAGAAGGAAGGTCCCAAAGCGCTAGGCCCTCCGTAAACTCTTAACAAGATTTCTTACTTTTAATCAAGTTCCATACTAATTTGATGCAAATTTTATGAATGTAGAAATCGACTATTTTTCGGACAAATAGGAAAAATGCACTCACTCTTTAACTTAGTACTAAGCAAAATATTTAAGATTTCTATCTCCCCGACAAAATTAATTTTTAATATAAAATCACACCTGTAACTTCTTATCGAGAGGGTCGAAAAAAGAGAGTAGACTGTAGACAAGATTTTTCATTTGCGCTTTTCTGTGACGTGACATAGGCGTGTATGACTTCCTCACAGTGTTGCAATGTTAGAGAGCGACATGCTCTCTGTTGCAGTAACGCCTACATTTCCATATCTGGAGCGATGCCACACACAGGGATAATAAACACTTTCAAGCTTTTAAATACATTTTTCATGGAGAGGAAATATATTTTTACTTAATTTAAAATCAGACATTACATTGGTGTAATGGCACATTTTATTGGTAATTGGCACATTTTAATAAACATAATCATTAGACGACAAAAAAAAGCAACTGATCTGGACTTTTCTAGAGGATTTACACACTCAAGCCTTAATCATTAAATTTAAGCTTTCCATCTATACGTATAGATTTTAGCTTAATTTTTAACCTTTTTACAAAATAAAACCAAAAAAATTAATTTAGTTTTCAATAATAAGTTTAAAGGGAACTCAATAAGTATAGCCTAGGTTGTTCAGCTGCTTTTTTTAAAATACTTATACACTTATAAAACTTTCTCGATTGATTCATCCCGTTTAGTTTAAATTGAAGAGCATGAGGTATAGTTTTTAGTCCTTCTATTTTGTTATAAGCAACCCAATAACATCTACATTTCATAAATTCAATATAATATAACTTAAGTAACAATGACACATTGTTAAGTAAATGGAATTTTTTTCAGGGTGGTGCAATTGCTATTTTGTCAGCTTTTAGAAGACCAAACTATTTTAAAGGAGTTGTATTGATAGGCCCAGCAGTGGCAACGAATCCGGAAGTTGCAACGCCTTTTAAGGTAACAAAAAAATCTTGTTTATAAAGGAAAATTTCTACAGTTAAGGTTAAATTTAGATCGTCTTGCATAATTGTTATTTTTGCTCACAAGTTGTTCTAACCGTAGGTAGTAATTCTGTTTTGATTTGACACTATCTTAATCTAATTAACTGTGATTATTTTGAGTAGTGTGCCCAAGTAAAATAACCTGAATCAGGATCGAGGTGCATGTTTAATATTATTTTTCACTGTACTAAATTGTTTTGTCTGTCATAATTCCATGAATTCAAATTTTTTTATTATGTGAAGAGTTTGCTTGACAAGTCGAAACTTGGATTTTTTGAAAACTCATTTAACTCACTGCAATTTTGATGTTAATTTCGTTATGCAAGCGTGTATTAATACACAACAGTAACATTTTTTACTATCTACATTTAAATGTTTTAAGTGTTTTTATAAAATAGGTTTTTTTTCAACTGCTCATTTTAAGTTTGCGGGAGTCGCAACATTATTTTTTACTCTATTATTTGATACATTATTTTTTATACTATCTCCCCCTAAATTTTTTTAGTCTTAAAATATGATAGATTCAATCGAAAAAACCAACAATGATTTTTAATAAATTTAATTAATAATAGATCGTAAAAAATTGTAACCGAATATTGACGTTTCTACCAGCGACCAACAAACAACCCATTTTTCGCAGAACAGAGGTAAGTTCACTCCAAAATATTTTCAGGGAAGTAGAGAAAAGGGAAGCTTCCAGTAATTTTTTATGTGCTGTTTATCAATTTATGTAAAACACTTGCCTTTTACAAAATTACTAACTTCATCAGAAACAAACGCTGGGCTATGTATAACAATGGCATTTTTTTAGACTGCAGTAGCTAAAGTGCTGAGGTGGGTGGCCCCGCATTTTCCTGTGGCTTCCTTGGACTTGTCTTTGGTGTGTAGTTGTCCCGAGAAAGTGAAAAGCATGGAGAACGACCCATTGCGCTACCATGGCTTCTGCAAAGCGAGATTCGGAGCGTCTTTGGTAGATGCTTGTCAGGTAAAAGGTCTTCTATTACCTATACAACTTGTATTTACATTAAGAATAGGTGCATTGAGGCCAACAATTTTTCCAATTCCCTCTCTACCTCACCTCTTCTCCATTGTAATTGTAACATCGTTATCCATCGCATCGATGCCGAGGTACCGAATTAAAACCCGTGACCTTTTGATAAGCCTATTTTAAATAGAAGGAATAAGTTTACAAGGTTTTAACATGGTCGCACGATATTGCATTAGATTGAGAGATTTTGATCATGTGAAATCTTCGATAAAAAGTTTTTTTACTTTCTCTTTCTCCATTTTTGTTGATTGGTTCCTATGATTTTTATTCTTTGCAAAAGCTTTTATGAGGGATACTTTTACTACAACATTAACATTAATTACTCCTTTTAATTTGAAATTCCGTTTCCATTGGTAGGGTAGATGGATAGGTTGTTTAGAGCTCATTATGCCATCAGGGTGTTGTTCGTAAAACCTAAAAATTTGAGCAGTGGTTCCCAAACTATTTTGGTCGTGGAACCCCAAAATTTGTTACTAATGATCACTGAACCCTGAATAATTTTTAATCAACGACTTTTTTCAAAACTTAATATATGATATTAAATGAAACCAGGTACCGCTGGGGGTGTGGGGTTCATCCCCCAGAAATTTTTTGAAATTTGACTTGTAAAAGTAGAGTTTTAACTCATTTTTAGAAGCTTTTTGGGGCAAGATGGGAATTTTCCAGACCTTAAACCTTTATCTTTTGACAAAAAATGACAAAATGTTGGGGATTTTCCAAAAAGTATCGCGCAACATCCCCTTGTGATACCGTGGGGGGGTCTGGGGAAATTTTGAAATTCGACTGGTAAAAGTAAGGTTTTAACTCATTTTGAGAACATTTGTGTGTCCAAGGGAGGCGGCGCTGTCCATTCTTATTTTTTTTACACCATTCTAATTTTTTTAATGAAATAAAGTTTGTCCCATGGGAACCCCTAAATTTTTTCATGGAACCCCAGGGTTCCACGGAACCCACTTTGGGAACCACTGAATTGGAGTGTCTGGATAATTCCCTTAAAAAAGACTGAGGGCTGTTACCTACGCCCAGAAGGTGGAATCGAACCACTCTGGCTTTCACCAGCTACGGGTTTGAAGCCCGCACTCCAGACCACCGGAGATCATCTGGGCAGTAGCTAATAGGACTCTGTTGGCTTTTATAACCTCTTTAAAGGACTTAAATTTTATAGTGGTGACCTTTTTACCATAATGTTAATTGACTGCAAATTATTAAAAGTCGATTTTCTAACATATAGTTACAGAACTAGTGAATCAATAAGACCAGAACTCTAGTCTTTTTAATCATTAAGTGAGATTTAATCATTATCTTGAGATGTTGTTATGTGAAGTTGAAAGTGCACATAAACTGAATTAAAAAGTAATTGTTTGAAAATGGAGAAGAATTATGTGAGGAGAGGGAGTTCTCTAAAGATTTGTAATTTTGAATAAGATAGAGTTATGAATGGAGACTTAAAGGAGAGTTGTGAGTAATAATACTTCTGGCCTTGTATCTTTCTTCATCTGTTTTTATTTGTAAACAACTTATATGTAAATATCAAAATTTATTTACAGTCAATCCTTTCTATAAAAAGTACTCACGCTGTTATCAGTTGGAGAATCATAACAATATACATGCAGATATTTTCAAACACGATACAAAAGTGGGTTCTTATTACGTATTTTCCCTTCGCCCGTTCAGTGAACGTCTAATTCAGCGGCAAAGCTATAGAACAGTCAATGGCCTTTGATAACGTTTTTGAATTTAGGGCACGGTGGACGAGATAATACATAATAAGAACCCAAAAATAAATTGTGCAGACCTTTCTAAACCCTATACAAAATACAAATCGTTCAAATAAGAACTAAATTTGTTTGATAAGGGATTAACTTTTTCTAAAAGCTCACGTAAAAAGTGTCCGGATAATTCCCTAAAAAAGACTGAGGGCTGTTACCTACGCCCAGAAGGTGGAATCGAACCACTCTGGCTTTCACCAGCTACGGGTTTGAAGCCCGCACTCCAGACCACCGGAGATCATCTGGGCAATACATCATAGGTTTTCGTTATCTATTATAACCTTTTTGAAGGACTTAAATTTTATAGTGGTGACTTTCTCTTTAAGATGGTTGCCCAGAGTTAACCCTCTAAACTTGAATTTTTTTACAAGTTTTATCTTTACGCAAAAGAAATATTCCACTGTTTAATTTCGAGAAGGAATTATGAATGAATGAAAGAATTTTTTTTAAATAACTATGATTTTTACTGTTCTTTTTCGCTCAGGAAATGGAATTGTTGATGATAATGGATGCAAAACATGTCAGTATCAATGTTTATTTTTCAGGAAATCCAGAAAAGGATTGCAGATGTCAATTTTCCCTTCCTCATTCTGCAAGGAGAGGATGATAAAGTGTGTGAACCATCAGGTGCTACCCTAATGTACGACAAAGCTGCGTCAGAGGATAAGACGCTCAAAGCAAGTCAACTTTTCTTTCAAAATTTCGTTTGTGCATTCATTCATGAAAACCTGTATTTATCTTGAGTTTACCAGTCATAAATTTTCATTAATTATTCATTATTTTAACCTGTAAGTTGAAATTCCTGGGGTTAAACATAAGTCATAAGTGTTAGAAAAGTAAATTTTTCTTCCAATATCGTTCAGCGGTTATAGTACACTAAACGTCTAAAAAATAAAATGATCTCTTTTTAACCAAATAAACAAGTGCGATGAGGCTTTAAATTTAAGAATTCTTTGGAGTTATGCATGATTGCCTTTGGTCTGATTCATTTTATTATTTTCACTTTTAAGCTAAAGAAAGTTTCAAAAATTCTCCGTATTTCCCCAGTCTTGCAAAAGTATGCTACCTTGTTAAATGAGTTTGTTCAACTTCTCTACATTCTAATGTATCCTTCAATTGTATCCTAAAGCTTTCTTTTTATCTTTCCTACTTCAGATGTATCCTAAAGCTTACCACAGTCTACTTCTCGAGCCTAATGGCATTGCTGAGGAGGTGATTTCAGACATCGTGCAGTGGATTGTGGCTCGAGCTTGATATCTGAACCACTTACTTCTATTATTGTGAGATTCCATCCTTGATACTCAAGGTTATAGAACAGGGCACCACTTTTCTCAGTCAAATGTCGATTACGAATATCGTATCATAGCCAACAACTGCTTCTGTGGAGAAACTTTTTAAAGATGTCGATTTGTTTTATTTATGTTCAGCATGTATTCTCCTCATCAAGAGACACCAAAGAATCAATTAAAAAGGAAATAATAGTAATCCTAAGACTCTAAAATGGTTTTACGAAATTGCTGAATTATGAAGTATAATTTAATACTGAATTGCTGTGTAAAATCTGAAGATCTTTGTTAATGGTGACAAGGATCTTTTTCTAGTTGCTAGTTTGTTATACTTCACAGCAGTCTTTCTTGTCCATACTACGTCACGAGGCGCGGAAGAATACTCCACGCTATGCATTCGTAAAATTTAAAATGAACAACGTTATTCGAAAATTACGACAAATAATCGCTATAAATGAATGGATCATAGAAATCTGTAGTATTTCTTTAATAAATATCCGTTTTAAACTCGAAATTCAGGCACCGCGCTGGGAGCTACTTCCTCTCTTTGCTCCCAGCATATTTCTTCATGGACAAGAAACATTGCGTTTGAGTATAAATTTATTGTTTAAAAATAAGAATACATATTTTTTAAAGAAGATATTTTTCCCAGTTTGAGAGAAAATTTGTTTATGTGACAAATTATGAGCGCAATTAAGATTTAAAAAAAGAAACATGGTTACCAATTAGTCTGTTTTAAATTATGACTACTCTATGAATTATGGCCCTTAACTACTCGCGCCAACACCCCATAGTCATATTCCCCACAAAGTGAACAAAGTTTACCATATTATTTTAATGTAATGTTTTTAAGATTATTAATTTTTTTAAGTTCACAACACTTCATTGTGGTTGTTTTATGTTTGGACATACCATACATTTCACATGATGCATTCTATTCACTAGGATTTTTTATGGTTCAAAACTTCTTTCAACTTTAAATAAATAATTACAAAATATCCACAGGTATAATTCAGTATAAGTTACCAATAGGTTAAGCTCTACAGAATAACTTAAAGGCGAAGCAGAAATAAAACAGCGATCTTAAAAGTTCTATGATGAACAAAATTCACCTACGTGAGTAATTAAGAGTTAAAATGGTATTAAATATTTTAAATTGTACGTTTACTTGCTTCTTATATCTCGTAAGGAATTCTAACAAAAATTTCTCAAAAAAAATTATTTTTAATTTCATTTCCTAAAAACTTGGATACTTTAAATGTTGGATGTCTGTTTACAAGCCACGTTTATTTTTGTAATGATTATTAAGATATTTTATTTACATAAAATGTAACTGATCTATGAAAATATCCTTAGTGGTTTAGAACTCGACTACATTTGACTTGAGAAAAATAAGTTTTAAGTGTCCCACCATGATGTAATTGACTTCGTGAAAACATCAATCATGTTTAACAAAGTAAAATAGACTAGATTTTTAATCGCACAATGGTTTAACGAAGTTGACAGTTGGACAATTCGTTATTTTAGAAATCTAGGTTTTCGAGTTAATAATATGGTATTCTAATTTCCGTGGCATGAAAGTAAAACTTTCTAAAGATTTAATTTTCTTATTGATGAAAGAAAAAATTATTAAGCAATTTTTTTGAAATTTACTTTATTTTATTCATGAAAAAGTAAAATATTTTTTTTGCCATAACTTGCATTTTTAGGTATGTTATTGATAAGAAAAATATTCACGTCAAAACTTTCTTTTGGAGTTCAAATAATATCATTTGATAAAATGTTGATGTTTGTGGAATACATATATTGTGGATTGTTGGTGATAACATAATTAAAATGAATGTTATGGTGTTTTAAAAACTAAAAGAGCAATTACACTAATGGTTTAAATATTTATCGAAATAAATGTCCTTTAAGTGTTCTATAGGATATTGACATTTTTTTATTTCAATTCGGTCATACTATTTTTTTTAGAAAAAGTTTCTGTAAAAATTCCTCTTCGTTTTACAATTTCTTTTCAACTGTGATAATTACTTTTTACTGAATATACTTTATGAAAATAAAAATACAAGTATTTTAATAACTATACTTTGTTTATGAAAAAGCATAAGCGTATAATGGAGTTCGTTTTTAGATGGTTCATTAGTTTAGTAGACGGCATTCGTTGGTTACTTATTTTAACATGTAAATATTTGCTGGTAAAATTAAATGGCATTTTATAATTTATGTATTTTATTATTTTTGAACTTGATTGGAGCTTAGTATTTTATGTGGGGTATAAAATGTCAATTAAGCACCGTGATAATAAAGACACCCGAGCTACTTTAAAATAAAAGTATTAATTAACATGATTCGGTACTTACTAACTACACGCGATTTAAATAGTTAAAAAGGAAGCATTATAGAACAGAAATAGCAATAGCACTTCGCATCAAAATAAATACCAATTTAATTTTTTTGTCCAGTTATAAGTATAAAAATAGATATAATTGTAATTAAATGTTGTTAGGATTGTACTTATTCTCAAAAACAAGATATTTTATAATTTATTCGTTTATCAAACTACATTATTTTGTATATCAAAATTGATATTAAAAATTTAATCATTCGCAGGGTGTTTTAAATAAGAATGAATTACTTTAATTTTTTATTAGTCTGTTTTAGTTACATTACTAACATGTCAACTCATCCTATACCAGGTTATAAATCCTATCTGTGATTGTGATTTGTATTTTTGTTTTGTGTCTCATTGTGTGTAGTGTCATCAATGTCAAAAAATACTACACATTGATTTCAAGAAGAAGGGAATCCAAGGAATCAATAAACATTTTAGATGCTTGGAATGAAACAACACCTAAAGTAATTTTTCAATTGTAAATATATACAGGGTGTTTCAAAAGATACACCCAAACTCTACACTAAAAGATTCCTTGCATGAAGTGCATAAAAATACCAAAAGAACTATTTATACGTCTACGACGACTTAATTTTAGAAAAATGTCACGTCAAAAATTATTTCATTCTACGAAGCGTGAATGCATGCGCGATCTATGTTATTAACATCTTGGTCCATATACATAGCCAAATAACATTTTCAGTTGTTCACGGTTTCTATTACGCTTTTTTAGTTTAAACAGATATCTTTTCTGTTGCAGTATAGTTTTCTCGTTGTTGAGGCCCACCCAAGGCATCTGGCTTTGCAGAGTTAGAGCAGATTTTCTAAAACATCCTGCATATATCATATGGCTAGTTTGATTTAGTTCATATTACCTTTTAAGATTCTAAAGCATTCTTAAGAAGGTTTCATTAGTTTTCAACTTTTATTGCTAAAAAAGTATTTTTTGTCTTCCGTCCCCCCAAAGAAATATTGCATTTTGGAAAGAAAAAAAATGAGCAATGATTTGTAATGGTCAATATATTATAATATGTGTGTATAAGTGTTGAAGTTATTAAGTAGTATATTGCTGTGTTTTAAAACCACTTGTTGAATATACTTCTTGTGTCTTGTAAGGATATTTTTAAAAATGACTGAAAGATATGTTTTCTGATAAGTATTAAAAAATTAAAATAACGAATGCTAGCCTTAGAGGTTAACTAGGTACTTCATTTCTTATTTCCTTACATTACTAAAGGTTTGGAAGAAGTCTAAAACCTATATGAATTTCCTTTATATTTGTTAAAAAAGTGGTATAAAAATTATTTATATATTTAGTTTTGATAATCTTAGTATTTTATTTACAACTTTTATAGTATAAGGTTATTTAAAAAATATTTTTGTTTAATAACACACAATAGAGGATTTATATTCCTTAAAATATGATTAGCTAGGTATGCTACATATTTTCTGTAAAAAATACTAAAGATAATATTTTATTTTTTGAGCCTAGAAATTTACAGCTAATTTTCACTGCTCGAGAATTTCAGTTTCTTAAGATAGAACCAATAAACTTCCAGAAAATTTTTAATCATTTTATTATTAACGAGAAAATATTCAGCCTTTAAATGAAAATAAAATATTAATACTTTAAATAAAAATTAAATGCATATTTTAAATTGGATTTCCATAACACTGATTCACCTAACTCATATTTAAGATTAATAGAAATAAGGCTGTTTTTATTGAACAGGTTAGTTGTTTTTATAAATATTGTTTATTGTTTTATTGTCGATCTCTTGAAAACTTCATTTATTTATTACATTTATTTGCAGTACTTGGATTCATTTGAATCAATGCATAAATTGTTAGATGTAATGTATTTTGATGCTATTTAATATCAAACAAATACTACATTAGCCTATTTGGTTGATGTTATAAGAGTATAAAATAAAACTTTTGTTTATCAACTTTTAGTCTCAACTTTTAGTGTATGAAATATTCGAAATTCGAACTACACTCACTTGACATTCTTTAATCTTATAATACAACATTTTAACAAGACAAATAATCAGAACCTAAAAATCAACAAAAAAGTATTTACTACAAAAGTAGACAATGGACAATATTCGCATTCACAAAGTTCTGGAACAAAAAACACTTAAAAGAACCACAATAAAGATGGGGGATGAGCAAAACAGTCCAAAGAAAATAATTGTATATAAATTAGGTGGAATTCTGAATGAAAAGGATGATGTAAAACAGCTCCGCCAATTTACGCCATACATCTTGCTTCAGGTTCATCCGAGCAATATTCTAGAATATAAAAGCAATATTAATGTAAGTAGTAATAGGCTACGTAAGAAAAATCAGAATGACAGTTTACAGCTTACGCACAATTTTGAATCCTTTTACCTTTGAAAACATATGCAAGAAATGAAACATTACGCACCCTTTAAATGTGTAACATTTCTATATTATTATAGCATTAAAAAGTAATAAGTTCTAGACACATTATTTTAAGGATTTAACCCTCGTCACAATATTAGAATAATTTTCTCTTATGATTGCTTTTTTAGAGATAGTGCTTTTAAAGGCAGAAAAACAAGTTATTCCAACAAATAAAAAGTTAAAATTAAAGTGAATAGTTTTTTTTATAATGTACTAATTAATTTTAAAAGTATTTTAAAGACTTTTTAGAGACATAAAAAACAAAACATAAAAATGACTATATTGTTGTCGACATTTTAATGACCTCTAGAAACCTCTTACAGATAAAAACCTTACACAGTTTTTAAAAACACGTTAAAGCACAGAATTAAAATTAACACGTTAATTAGCACAGAACAGCCCGTTTGCCCACAATTAACCAACAGAATTTTTCGGGGTTTTTAGCAGTTTAATTTCAGGAATTAACAGATAAAATCTGTTTATTTACCCAAATATTTATTAGAAATTTTTTGCCTCATTTTAATAATTTTAAATTGTTATCATTCTGATCGATCTATATAGGAAATATCTATATAGGATCTATATAGTTAATCAATTTCTATATTATGGAGACATTGTTAGTTATTTTACTGGTGAGTTTGGGCAAAACCACTTAGGAAACTACCAAATACATCACAAGTAAAATAAAAAAAACTGCTTTTTCTTCGAACAGATTTTTCCTGCAAAAGATATGAGTAATTTTTGAAAGATTTACAGATATTTCTTAGCGATTAATTATTTAAAGTGCAGTTTAAAACTACCTGCAAATTCCTTTTGGGTTGAAAAAGAGCTTAAACACTATCAAGAGTTACCTATTACTAACTCTAGAGAGGTGACATAATTTAAATAGGTAACGTAATTATTTTATGAAACATTAAGTTCATGAACAGTTATATATGATGTTATAATATATTAATGAGCATAATAAGTATAATAAAATTTTAAAATAAAAGCGTCCCGTGAAAAATGTTATTCAGGCTAGGTGGTTTGCATACTTCTTGGAGTTTGAAACCACTGATTTGAAATACACACATATTTAGTTATTCAGTGAATATGTATTTAAAAAATGTCAGCAAATATTCCTAGCAGTTTGTTTTTCCTGGGTTTCTTGCATTATTTATTGGAATACTTTCTCTGGAACACCGGTTTAAAACAATCGGTCCACCCAAACACGAGAATAAGCCACTCAAATATTCATTCAAATTTCCCCGTGTCTTCCTTTCCAAATTAAAGTCTCTGCCGCACATGGAGGCAGTGTATTGCACAATGCTACTGATGACATATAGGCAAGGTGTAACAGGATGTTCTTTAAGGTGGTAATGGCAAAAGTGGCATTCAGAGGATAATTTACAGACTTAAAAAGCAGCGCGCCCAAGTAACGTGGGCATGAAATGGAATTCCAGTTATAGCACGTTTCTTTCTCGTTGATTTGTGCATATGCTCTATTCAGTTCTTAGCAACATAAAAACTTAAAATTTTTCCATAAGTTATTTTTTTAGTACTTAACCACTTCATTGAGATTAATTTTGGTAACAAGGTTAGAGTGGGGTAATAAGATGCAAATGGGATAATAAGAAACATGTAAAATTCCACAGGATAGTTTTTTACAGAATGTTTATATCATTTATATCATTAATAAATAAATAAATAAATAAAACTTTCTCAGGAGCCGCACTCCCTTTGCCTTGAATCCTTGTGGAGCTTGGGTATTCCAAGTGGCATACGACAACATCAACATAAATAAATAAATAAAATTACCAGCTATTTTTAAGGGGAAGGGTTTGTTTCTTGTTTATTATTACCCCCAAGCGTCTGTATCTTGTTACCTCACAAGGGGTAATAAGAAACAAGCCATATTTTACTAAATAAACAATAAAAAAACAAATGAAGGTATTAAAATAATATGTAAAGATTATTTTATAACCCAAGTAATTTTCAAAAATTTTCATTGAAAATCTCTTGATATATGCCCAGTTAAAAATTAGTCTTAAAAAATTACAAGATGAAAGTTATTAGTTGTATTAAAGTTACAAGTTAAAAGTTATTACTATATTTTTATGTAAAATATTTGAAAATCATGACAAAACAAATCAAATGATGTTTCACTCATTTCATTTTGTGATACTGATAGGTTAGTCTCCCCCAAAACCAACTCATTTTTTGCAAACTCAGTTTTTTAAGGTCGGTTCCACTTCCTCTTTATAAACTCAGCACTACCTCTTTTCTTTAGGTTTGAATGGTTCAGGAAAATTAGGAAGACACCCTCGAACCTATTCCCCACACCCCCTGTTTCAATATTGTTCTTAATTAATTTCTCGGAAAAATGAATAAAAGACCGACTTAATATTTTACTTTACTCACCATAACTTAAATTAAAGCGCAAAATTTATATAAAATGTTGATCGAATTATTAAATAATAAACTTAGGAGCGGTGAAAGTTGTGTGTCTACCCATCGTTTTCAGGAAGATGACTTAAAAATAAACTTGATTTAAAACTTTAACTTGATAAATGAAATAAGAACCATAAGATATGTGATTAAGTGAAAACTTCCATAAATAAGTTTTCATGGATAAATGTTAGGGTTTCTTATTACCCCTTAGTTTTATTTAGATGGGGTAATAAGAAACGGGGCACTTTTAAGAATGATCTACAACCCTAAATTTAAAAACAAGAAGGGAATTACTTGGTCTAAATTAATCTTAATTACTAAAAAGTTCACTAAAAAATTTCAAAAGAATTTATTCGCTAAAAACAAGATAAATTGAAATAGTCGAAAAGGCCTGACTTTACGCTTTTTTCACTGAAATGTTTATTCTATAACTATAAAATTTATATGGGATATAAAGTATGTCTTGGAGATATTTTGTGATGTTTTTCCCATACACAAAGTCGCAAATTAAAATGTGTCTTATTACCCCCTTCTCCCCTAGTCTTTAGGTCTCATTAAATAATGCAGTCTTCATGCCCCGACCCTTTAACGTAATGACACGTGGTCATCTACGTTAGAATCGTGGCTTAACAAAAGAAATAGATACTATATAGGTATATAGTTTTTAGTTTTCATACATTTTAGGTCAAGGAGTCCCAGAAAAAAGGTATTTCGAGAGTTCCTAAGTATATAAGAAAGTATGGAATTTTACTTGCAACTATAATTGCTACAGTAGAATTTAATTACACTCGAACCTGTTTTTTTGCGGTCCTTTTTTGTGCAATTATTTTTATTTATGCGGTATTTTTTACTGCGATTATTATATACAGCACAAAAAAATTTCAGAAAAAAAGGCCGCACAAATAGGATCGCACAAAAACCGGTTTGAGTGTATTTCTAGTGATTTATTAAATAAAGTAAAACTCGATATGCTTACTATTCTTTTCAGAAAAAAAGTACTAGTTCAAATATAAATTATGAAATAAAATGTCATTACGTAGATGATTGTAGAACCCAATAAAAAATGTTAGAAAATATTTTATATTTCAGTTTAGGATTTCTATTTTAACTTTAACTAAAGATAATTTTTGAGGGCGATTCTTTAATTTTTTTAATGTATGAATTAAGAGTTATAACTATTTTACAGTTTGGGTGGTCAAAAATTTTGAACTACCCATTATAAATGTCATTGTTATGCAAAAATGTAAAATTTTATAAATGCATTTGGTTTCAGTGCATTTATAAAATTTAATCATTCTCCTAGTCTCTAGTGAAAAATATTGTGAATCCTTTTTTAAGGATTCAATTGAAAAAAATTGTGGTACGAATTAGGTAACACTTTCTATGTCAACAATAACCAAAGATAGCTATAAAAATATGCCGGAAGTAGTTTTGCTGCGACAAAAGTAAAGGGATGTTGATATTAATAGTCACCGCAACCTAAAAAAATCAGGAAGTAAATATATAAGAGAAATTGGCACCTGTGTGTGTAGGTACTGTGAATAGTTATTTGTGTAAGAGACACCATTTATTACACATTTAAACATTACACTCCATGTGGAAATATGCATGCACATTATGCAATGTTATTAAATAAAGTTAAGTGAATCACCATTCCAAACGTAAGAGTTGCATAAATGAAGGTAATGAGATATTTGGTTTCCGGTAGGTGTGGAAAGAAATGCGTAATGTTCTATTCATTATTCCAATATTTTACGTATTTGCGGTTTATTGACATTTTTTCAGAAGTCATTGGACTTTTTTACAAATCTAAAAGGCTGAAAGTTTACAAACAAGTGTCAGCACATCGTAGTTCAAAGAACAACATGTGACATAACTTAGTTTTTGCCCATTTTAAGTAATGCTATATTCAAAATTTCTCACCGGATCGACTGAAACAAACGGTTTTGATAAAAAAAACACCCAATCGAATCGCTGCTATCTCCATTTTTTACCAATGCTTTATCCATAGGGCCAAGTTAGACTTTTACAACCATTGATTTTATGGACCAAAACTAGTCCCAGGGAAAGAGTTTAGATATTAGCACATAAGTGAAAGGGTAGGGAGCTCTTTGTGTGGTTTGGGGGTTTCCATCACACTTCCGTGAGGGGAGGGATTTTCCTTTTGTAGGCTAATTGAGATGACTTTTCCCCGAGATGACTTTTGGGCCGTAAAATCGTTGGTTGTAAAAGTCGAACTTAGCTCTTAGAAGCGTTTTAAGGGGAGAACAAGTTTTTCTCCTATCTTGAAAAGTTTGGGCCAGTAGATAGTTTTACAACGGCTGGAGAAAGCATGGCTCAGGAAGTAGTGGGAGATAAGACAACAAAAGGAGACCTCCCATCAAGGAGTTTTTTGTTCACAAATTGACAGCTAGTGGAACGAGGCGTGCTTTCTTCAGTGTTGTAAACTATCTAATGGTCCTAAGAGGAAATTAAGCTATGTCATGTTGCACTTTGAGCGATGATACATCATAGCCAGTCATTTTAACCCCATTTATAATATTTCTACGACTAATGAAGCTTGTAAATTCTAAAGTTACACTACTTAGTACTGTATTAAGGATTTCTGACAAAGAAGTTAAAAATCCACACTTTTTTCGCACAATAATAAGAATAAATAAAGATGTTTTCATTTTAATAAATATAAAGAACAGGCAATTAAATGACAATGACAATTAAATGAAAGTTTCTGTTTACTACTAGTACTAATAAAGAGAGCAAGGTTTCACTTTAAGCTGCTTTTGAAAAATGGAAATAGTGTTGTGTCATCAGTGGTTATCTATTCCCGCGAGCTTTAGCATTTTAAGAGAGCGACAAACAACATGGAAAAAGTGAATAGGTGACTTACGATTTCCCAGTTCACAAGGGCAATGGTGCAGATACATGTCCAGTTTCATTTGTCCAACCGAGCATCGTTCGTCCTTTAGGGCCTTCCTACGGCATCGAGTCTTTCCACTCTTATCCTTCAGACAGCAGCCACTGTCACACGTGAAGCTGAAGGAACAGGGGTCTCCCAGTTGCAAATCACTCTAAAACACAAAGATGGCAATTAGCTGGGTTTACTCATGGTCTAATACGTGTCTTACAGAAGTAATGATACGAGAAAACCATTAAGTTTTATGTCGGGACATTAGGTTACACTTCTTAGCAAATTATTAAGAAAATAATCCATCTGTATTACATTTTTAAGCAAAAAACTTATACGGCAGTTGAGTCATCGGTTACCAATGAAATACAGAAAATAAAATAAATATATTTACTCCATAGATTTACGAATTAAATTTCCGTCTACAAAAAAAAGCATAATAGAATTGCCTCCAATTCCGTCCACCTATCTCTACAAACATGTTGTCTTTGTTAGACTTTTTCTCGGGACTAACTGTTTCCCTACCTATCATCAAATCTTCATAATGTTTTCAAAACAGAACGATGCATTAAAATTCCGAAATTCGAGCTTATTAACGATGGAAACTTATCAAAAGAATGAAATTGAAAAACCAACGGTTTGATTATAATTTAAACAGTATTCAGTTCAAATTATTCTACATATTAAAAAGCTGATTATTCTAGATTTCCTCCCTAGAGGTCAACCTTATTTAGCATTTTGACATAAGTATATCACTCTATGTACCTAGTTTTCATTTGATTGACGGAATTGTGGAACAGCCTGACAGCTTAGTACCCAGAATAAACTTTCTGTCTGCCCTTCTATAATTTTATACTAACCATCTACATAGATAAAACTAATTTCAATAATGAGGCATAATTTAATAGTAATTCTTCCGGTGAATAATTTCATTTTCATTCTAGATTATCAATCGTCAGCTGCTGACAAATCAGTAATGCTTAACATTAAGATAACAAAAGTTGGAATTGTTGCCAGCAGTGATACATATTCAAAGACACGTGGCCTACTGTTCTACTCTTTTCGACAGCTTCGGTACAAACACATCTATTATTGCTGGGACATTTCGAAACTCCTGGCAGCTTATCCATCTCTCGTAACATACGATTTCTTCTATTTCTCTGCATGTCCAAACAGGTTTTTGTTTCTCTTTAAAGACACCATATTAATCCCGAATGAAGTTCTGGAAATCTTTCTCCAGGACATGGTTTGATGTTGTTTGGTCGAAGAAGGTGAAGTTCAAGGTCATAACCAAGGAGAAATTCCAGTAATTATGGCTTGTTTTTATTACGCAATCCGTTCTATTGGTACTTCAACCAATCATTTTTTTGTAATTGTTGTGTCAATGGCTGGGAGGAAACACGTGGCATGCTGCCCATAGCTCTTTCATCCTCTCCATTGATTTACATTAATGGTTAGACCTAATAAGTAAGAAGTCTACATGCTTATCGTTTAAAGTGATGAAAAAATTTTATCAGCAAATCAGAAAAAAAATTATGATTTTAGAAATATAAACTACTATCTTTTTTAGTATAAATTTCAATCTTCTGAACTTTATGAATTTCCTGAATGCATAAAAGTATTTAATTGTTGATTAACGTTTAGAAGTTTAGATCATATGATAAGCATACTATAAAGATATAGGTACTACGTTATTTGTAAAATACGTTTTTTGCAACATTTAACTTTGTTTTTACATTTAAAAGATTATGAAGAGCGTAAAGATTCAGATTTCTAACATTATAAGCTGTTAGAAAACTTAGCTACAAATTTGAGCTGCAGAAAATAATGCAGAATTTTAAATTGTATTTTAACAATTCAAATAATATTTTTAATATGGGGAATTCAGCTTCCTGAATCTTTTTATTCAACACAAACATTAAACAAAGTTTCAGACAAAGAAAAAGCAATTGAGATCTTTTACTTTTACTCAAACCAATTAAGATTCAAAGGATGGTTTTGAATTTAAATAGGTTATTTATCCACTATTGAAAGCTAACTTTCTGGTTTACAAGAACGTCAGAGGTTAACGGTTATTGATGATTTCTATGCGTTAATTCGAACATTAGAGAAATAAAATACTTCCTGGTTCTCCCTACGTCCTATATTGCTACAAATAAGAGCAAAGTTTATGATTCCACTATTTTTAGAGAAGGAAAATTATATTTTCTTGCGAAAGAATTTGTTGCGATATGTGAAGAAAAAGAGGACGCTGACATAAAAATGTCCTCTATTTTTTTTCAGTTCCAGGATGTGTTGGAATTTATAGTAGGTATTATTGAGTTACTAGAACTTTCAAATAAAAGTCGATCAGTGTGAAATTAGATCATATTATAAATATTTAGGAAATAATTTACAGCTTCATATGTACAGAGTTATGTAGTTAAATTTGAACAGCATTCTACAGTTACATAAATAAAAGACGAACTTAAGTGAAAATAAAAAAATGGGGTTTTCAAAGTAAAACTTGAATTACTTGTTGTTTATAATATAATATGATATTATTTTATTTTAAACGTTATCTTTTAGCTAACTTCAATCGATTGTTTTTAGCTGCAAGAAAAAATATAACGAAAACTAGTGCTTAAAAATAATACCCAAAATTACGATCACCCGACTTATTCAGAGGATCTCTCATTTCACAAAACATAATTCTTTATATTTATGACACATATCTAAATACTGAAAAGCATACTATAGTATACTTTTAGAATTATATTGTGTCCTAATAATATAACAGCGCATAATATAACAACGGATAAAAGGTACACAACAATAAAGATTTTACAAAAAAATCATACTTTCTACTAAGTTATTTCAAAATATAATTTTTGTTGTAGAATTTTTAAAGGATTTCAAAACTTTTAAACCCACAAAATATGAACAAAAGAAGTTCACAATATGTTAAATGATTATTAAAACGATATTTTTAATGGTAAGTTAATTATATAGTTAGCTTTTACGGTAAACAATATACTAGTTTCTTCGTTTGTATGGCAAGGGTTATCGACCTAACAAATTCCAGACTCGGTAGAAATCCACGGTGTGAAAAGATGACCTTACCACATGCCGATGTTCATTTTGTGTGAGTATTTTAAATACGAGTGGTATGTGCTATGAATTTTTAAGTTTTAATTTTCAGAATCGTGACTCAACTTCATCTTAAGAATGCTTTAGCAGTTGTTTATTTAGTGTTTAAGTATCATGGGTGAAGAGGATTGTTTTTTCTTGATTATTAGGGAGATCCATATAACTACTATCCTCTTTTTCAGATGTTAACATAACTTTGTAAGAAATAGTTTTTGAGAAGTAGGTATTTTAAAGTTATAAAAACTAAGTTATTACTCAACATTTCGATGCATTGTTTTATTAATATAACTAGTTAAGGTTTTTTGTTTGTTATATTGTTTACTTACAGAATGTTTAAATCAAACTCATTTAATTAATATCAAGTTATGAGAATGCTATTTTATGCAGTTAAGTTAATGTTTGACTCTTTTTATAAACAGGATTTCAATTTGAAAAAATTTGAGGGTTTATAAAAAAATTATTAGCGGAATGTATTTTCCTTATTTAATTTAAAATGTACTTACTTCACAAGGTTTAGTCTCTAGCTACCAAAGCGAATTTACACAAACATTATAGAAAAGTTTTTATATAATTAAAATCTTTCTTAAATAAAATTTCACAAAACATGTTATTTAAATTTCATAATAGTATACTGCAACAAACAAAGAGAAAACCTTACAAAACATAAGACTTAATAAGAAATAAAAATAAAAGGTTTAGTTAACATAGGTATAACTAATGCAGAATGCATAAAAAGTTCTTGTTCTTAAGATAAAAGTTCATTGCATTTTATTGACTAATATTTGAATACCATTACACACTGAAACTAGTTTCGTCCTTTTTGAACCACCCTTAGATTTACATATTCATGTCTTTAAGCTATACTTGTCAAAGAGAAACTCCTTAAATATTAATGTAATTATTACTCGTAAATTCACTAATAGGACGTAACTACTAATGTTGTTCCGGTTTTACCTTCATTCTCCTTTGTCAGTCAACTGAATTTTTAAATGGTTATATTTAATCAATAAGAAAACAGGTTTAATTTTATTCAATTTTTTAAAGCATCTATTAAATTTAAATAAATGTTTTTTGCTAATTCCACCAGTTACAATTAACAATAGGAAATTTTAATGTCATTGACCTTAAAATTATGAACAATGCAGTAATTACAGGGATTTTTATTTAAATATAAGGAATTGAAACTTAATGATTAACTATCCGAAGAAAATCCACTTAATGGGAATTTTCTATGTAGTAGAGTAAAAGTTAAATTATAATAAAAACTATTATCATCCGCAGTTACGCAAACAAAAGGAATAGCTTAGCATTCAAAAACCTTTTTTAGTTTCATTTCAGGAAACAAATTAGTTAAGTGTGTCATGATCACGAGATTTGGGCGATTAGTGAAGGATAACATAAAAAGCTTACTTAAAAAGGACTTTATCGTTATTAAAAATCTTCTGTGAGTTATGCTACTGAGAATAACCTCGACGAAGCTTAAGAGTATATGATATGAAATGAAGCAAATATTTCAGAACCTTGTATTTGTTGATTTAAATAAAGATAGTTAAAGCTTTGTCCTCTCAGTGTACTCATTCCTTAAACATGGTAATAAATTTTTTAAATCCAAGAAAGTTTTTTGAACTTTTATGTTTCCGAAACACTAATTACGACAAAACATTACTCGATGCTTATAAAGAGCTAAGTAGGAATGAATTAAAACAGGAAACCTTTTTTGAAATTTTTATTTATTCTGGATATAGAGTACAGACAAAATGAATCCATGAAACGCTTTCCTAGCCATGGTAAATTAATTTTGTTTTTCAGATTTTTTATGATTTTTAGAATTTATGGGTTCAAAGAAGTTTCTTTATGGATATAATTACGCTGCGAAACAGAAAGAATTGGCTAATACGTTTTAATAGAAGTTAAACAAAATTTCACATTCAGAAAATACTTCTATTAGCTTCGAAAACTACATGATTAGCATGCATTATCTTTGCATTGCAGAGTTACATATATTTGTGTTTTAAATGAAACTTGTGAAACTTGTTGCAAAATTTCAAAAATTTAATATTCACACAGCGATTAGGAAAAGAGGTTATTTATGGTTGAATTTTAAGATTTCATGTTGCCCACTGAGTTCTTAGATATTTTTACCAATGAAATACACTTTAAAAAAACTGTAGAAAACAGAAAGTTTCAATAAAAATGACTTCATGTTTACAGGGATATTCTGTCATGTAACATTCCCACCGCACTTCTATTTATTTTATGTAAAAAACAGCTTTTTTTCTAGTTTTTTAGCTTATCTGTACTTAAACAGAAAGTTTCAGTTCGTGGAGAAAGAAAGAACATCTTCGGATAATTTCTACTTTTACTGAATCCTCGTCGGAGCAGCGGTAGCCTGCGTGCTTAGCATGCGAGAGGTCGTGGGTTCTATCCCCGGTTATTGATTTATTAAAATTTCAAAAAAAAAAAACCAGCTAAAATAAGTCGACACTCATGCGCGCAAGCAGAAAATTACTGTGAGGCAACAGAAAAAATATGTAGCTCACCTGACAGAAAGTTTCTTTTTACAGCTTTTTTCTGATTACAGGATTTTTCTGCTTACAAAACTTTTCTGGCAACTTTTGCTGCCAGAAATTTTCTGTTTTTTTACAGGATTATTTTTTACATTGTATACTGCTGAAAAAATTATTTTCTCTAAAGCAATGAAATTGGTCTACATAGCTATATTTGTAACATACTCCCCAATGAAAGTTTTCTTACAAACAAATTGAGATTAATATGCGAGAAATTTGTTTGCTGTTTTAAGACTATATTCACCGGTAAGTAGACTGGCGGTTAACCATCTTAAAGACGTTAAAGTAAAACTTAAAAATTAATAATTAGGTACACTTGTTTTTGGTCGAAAAACAATAATAAATTTTAGCATCAATGAGCATTATGCTTTTGTTTTTGAGAGGTTACGCAATTTTTCTCTCTAATTAAAATTGCAATATTTGTTTCTTAATAACGATGACTATGGAAGCGTGATCATTGGTGAAGAAAAATAAAAGGAATTGAAAAACTTTTCCTATCCTGCTACTCTAACCTTTCCTACTATCTAATACAAGTGACTCATTCTGGAAGTTTTTTACCACTTGTTAGTAATTTAAGAGCTTGAAAAAAGCTCGTTTAAAGTACCGTTCACTTTCTGTGGCGAACGGAGTGAACTTACGCGGTAAATTCGGTTTTGTGTCATCTATGGTATAACCAAACAAAGAATGACCACAATGAAATGGTGTGAATCCAAAATTTGTGTTTGCAAAGCCCATTTTATTAAAATCATATTAAGTTGAAAAATTAAGTATCTTAAAAAACAATGAAGAAACTGAAATTGAATTCTATAAGAAATTGAATACTTTATCTTTTAATAAAGGATTCAAGTAATTAAATATCGGATTTAAGTGTTTCTCATTTATGACCACTATGTTTGACTCAAAAATAATTTAACGAAAAATTAATATTTTTATTTAACTATTAAAGGGAGCGAGGTTATCCTCATGAACAATATGTTGTGTGAATTAGTGTGAAATTATAAGTGATTATCACTCTCGAATATTTCCAACTATAAATAATTTAACAATTTCGTAATAATAACAATCAATAAATCAAGGTCAGAAAACTCTCCTCATAATTCACTTTCGTGACATATTTACCCGACAAAAACGCTATTCCCTCGTCAAATAACCACGCACTGAAGAGCAGTCGCGCTTTTTGCTCAGCTGTGAAAACAACAGTCTCTCCGAACCCTCGCGATGATTTGGGGTCAGTCACGCGAAGAGATATTACAACGTAAATTAAGTGATGCGAAGGTCGTTTCGAGTATTACTTATACTATGCAGATAGAGGCACCTTTGGCCACTTCCGCACTTAGGAAATAAATGAAGGTCGATAGCATGTGCCAGTGCCATGCGTATTAGTAGTTTATAGGTTCCATTCCAAATAGCACCAAGAATTTGCTTATTCTGCTTTATCATTTACTTTATAATCGTATATTAGTGCATGTGAAATTAATTTCACAAGGTTTTTTTAGTTGTTTATGGTAAAAAAAGGTGCCGAAGTCTCGGAGAAGCACCAAATTAAGCATTTTGTAAATTTTGTTCCCTATGTGTTTGAAAGTGTTATTCCCACCACTTCTTTTTAGTTATAATGATTACACGATATCAATAACCCTTTCTCTTAAGGTTAAAAATCTCGATACCTTTATTAATATTATATAGTAACTTTTTAAAAAGCATAAGTTAAAATGTTACGTTTGTTTTCTTGTTATATTGTTCTTTCTAGTGTTTCTTATGAGTATGTCATCTGTTCATCTGTGTGTAAATTAATAAAAGGTTCTTTATGAAAAATAGATGAGTGAAAGAGAGAAAATGACATGTTTATGCTATTTCAATCGGTCCCTTACAGCCTCATTGCTAAAATAATAGCAATTACCATACCAAGTTTGGTTAGGAAAAATACTTTTAATCCCCTTGAAGATAAATATATTTTATTTTTACTCTTAGCAAAGAGAAATAATCAAGGATTTCGCATTTTACCTCATAAAATAGAAAATTTCAATAATAAAGTATCATTTCAAAAGGTAAAATTTTCATTTATTGACGTTGCAGTTATTTTTAAATCCAACTCCATACAAATAAAAACCTACTGTGTACTTCCAGTGTAATTTGATACCCAGATTTCACACTATCCTGCATTATCTGACAAAAAAAACGTGAATGTGGAAATCCGATTCTTAAGACGAAGGCCACATTTATGATTCATATTCTTCGATTGAAATGATCTTGAGATAAACAACTACTCTACTCAAAGGTACACCAAACAAAGAGAACTAACATTGTCCTCAAATCATGAACTTAAAAGTGAATTAGAGCTTTTTTTGAAACTTCTGGCCTCAATATAAATCATGCATCATGAGCCTTATTCTTAACGAGAAAACCATCTTTTCAAGGATAAGAACTGAACGTGTAAATACTTAGTAAATATCAATTAATCCATGAAAACGTGGTACTTTTTTGCTTTGTAATTACTGTTATCGACGTATTCCTCCTGACGGAGAATGCCTGGGAAATAACTATCTGATTTCTGTTCAGGATTTCGTGTAAAACTTTTGTTAACAACTAATGAAAACAACAAGTGATTGGCCACAGATGAAACGAGTTTATCCACTCATTATTTAAATGACCGAAAAGATGACCTTCGGTTCGACTTTTCTACCCTCAGGGGAAAAGTCTGAGTTGGTAAGGGAAAAGTTATGGACACGTTTTTATACGCTCTATTTACCATTGTTTCTGTTAGATAACTTTGATAGTAGTATGCGTAACATGATTCCTCAAGGGGATTCATGTTGTTTAGAGGATGAACTGGCTATTTCTAGGCTGATAGGAACTACATCAACCTAAATAAATGAAAAAAGAACCATTCTCTGTCAAAAATAGTTAAGACTTCCAAAATAAGAAAAGAGGGCCTTATGAAGTTTTAAATATATTTAAATACTTTAGTACTCAAACACGTAAAAAATTCATAATTATCAATAGCTTGGCAAAAATTGCACTGTGAAAAACTTCTCTTTCAAAAAACTTTGAAGAAACTTGATTTGCTTTATCTTTTTTAACTGGAAAATAGATGTTATTTTTATTATGGTTAATAAAAAAAGTTAATGGTTTTCTGCGAGTGTACTTCCCTTTTTTAATTTATAATCTTATAATGAACTTAATGTATAATACAATCAAAATGCAATTAAATTAATTTAAAAAAAGAAATAACTACCAGATATCCCTCTAGAGAACAAATTTTCAAAACACAAATACCTATTCGAGATGTAAAAACTTATATTAATTTATCTTAGATTCAATATTATTATTGAAATTAATTAATTATAATAAATTTTTCTTTCGATTTTCACTTTCTTTAATAAACCAGGTATAAAGGTAACATATTCTGTACCTACTTCTTAATTTATTTGATTTATCAATTCTTTAAAATCATTTATAAGACAATCATATTGACTCAGTTTGATAACAAATTTCTAATTTTATCTTATGTAGCTTTCTTACATATTTCAGTTATTTACGCAAAAATATAGTTTAATTTTCATTTTTATCCTCAGGTGGATTCGTAGCCATTCATTTTCTCATTTTTTACACAGTTTCTTTGTGTTTTCTAACTTAATTTGTCTAAGCAATTTTATTTGTTACATTTTCTACTGTAAACAAACCCGAACATGTATTTCGTATCTGAATTGTATTATTTAATTGTTCTTAACCTCCTGAATCTCTGTGACACTTATAAGATGAAACTAAATTTAATTCTATTTTGAAAACTCTTAGGATTTTGAACTTCCTGTAAAAGTTAGGTGGTTATAGAATATACCATTGGTGGTTATGGAATAGTTAAAAACTTGATTTTTAGGAATTATTTCCTTTTAAAAAGATGATATAATGATATGCTTATAGTTATATTGATTTAAAAGATATACATACATAAGGAACTTCATAAAATAAAAGTATTAAACTACTTGTATTTTGAAATATGCATGATTTTAATTACTAATAAAAAGGATACTACAAATTAATGTAAACTACAAAATGATCTGAATATATAATCTTAATTTTTGGTGTACACACACAAAGCCTTAACTTTAACTATTTATAGCAAATAAAGAACCTTAAAGCGACCTTTCTTACCTCATTTAAATTACTGAGAACAGAGACTAATACACCCAATTTCTTTAACCAAAGGTGACAAGGTTAATTGAAGGGAATCCCTCATATAATAACCACAATGACATCAAAACTATCACACCCATAATTAAAAGGCAATTTAGAGGCAATAAATAACTGAATTTGTGCCATTACTCTTAAGATACTCAAAAACTCTTGAGCAAGTGTACCTCTTCAAGGCCCTTACAAAAGGGCACCCAGGAACGTTTGTCTTCAACACTTGAAGTAAGGCTGATCAAAATAACTCTCCGATCTAATGATAACCTTTATTTGAGTTTTTTGACTCTGTGACCTTTGGAACGTGAGAATTTGTCAGGAGTCTAACTATCTTTTTCCCTAATAGAGGTATGAAAAGAGTTTAAATGCTGTTTTAATTAAGAAATGGGAAGAAGTCGCGAATTAAGAACGTGAGAAAGCCTTGAGAAGGACAAGGACTGCTGTAAGATGTCAAAAGTTAATAATGATGATTGATTTGAAAAATATAGGAAAATAGACTATTTATTTTATATACAGAGAATAATTTTGAATTACATCAATTTGTTAAAATAGTCAGTTAAATACCGATGCATATATAAAAATATGTTTGCAATGGTGTTAGAAACTCGAATGACTTTTATTTTTTAAATTAAAGTTACAAGGAAGACAAATGGTTTTTTTACAGGATTTCAATTAGAAATGAAATTAATATAAATCTTTGCGACATAAAAACAATAAAAAATTAGATATTAAGATAAATACTTTAGAAATAAATAAAATTGCATGTAAGGCAATGAAATCTCTATATCAATAACTTAATTATAAAATATTTACATTGTTTATTAAAGCAAAAGTTTAGGGAAGCATTGTAGTATAGCGTTAATAAGACAAATATCAGTTGCTATAAAGAACTCGGTAGAACATAATGATTTTTCGCTTGTCCAGATTCTGCAAAAAGTACTCTAAACAAGAAATTTTTTTCCAGCAGCCAAAGCAATATTTCTTACGGAGGTATTTCTTAAACAGGCTGTCCACGAGAATGGCCTTTTTTCATTTATAACATGCATTGGTACTTCCTCCAAGTCAAGATACGGTTATAGAACAATATATAAACTTCCTTTTAATTTTGTTGACATATATTTTCAAGGTTGAGAGACATTCTTAAATATCTCTTATCAGATACAAGCACCTACTCAATTCTTTCTATAAATTTCCAACTCAATAAAATTTTTAAACATTCAACAGTCTGTATTTATTTAGTGTTTGATAATATACGAGTTCTTATATTTTGGTGATGAAATCAAGAATATATACACACGTGCTTTTTATACGTGAGACGGTTGTAAATAGCATGCTTTAAAACTTGTATTTCCGCGTGGAATATATTCAAAAACTGCCATAATCGTAAATATAAGATTTCTTAAGTGATTTTAAACCTGACTTTTTTCAATGATTTAACGTTTGTTTGATAATAATTCGATCATAATATAGAATAGAAGATTATGATAATAATAGAATTTCACTATAAAAATAAGTAGGTATATTCTCTGTATTAAACAAAAATAATTTTCTTTCTTATTTTATAGCGAATAACTCAAAAAATATTCATGAATTTTCACAAATTGTTTGCTTTTAAGGAAGTACAAAACACCGACCAATATATTTATGTCGATATTGGCTTTTGTTAAAACGACCCCCTTTAAATATCGGTCAGTATTGACAACATTAATCAGTAGTATCGGTTTTTGCTTGCGTGCTAATATTGTTTTGACAAAATAACATATCAAAAGGGAGAAAAAATTAAATTGAATTTACTTTTCAGGTTTACTTCATTTTTCATACCGAATTTTTAAAACTCTTTTTTCAATAATTGAAAATTTCACACGATGTTCAACATCTATTGGTATCCTCAATATTTGTTAATACAGTCACAATACTGATTGATGTGTTCATGCAGCCTTGCTTTTTTTTAACAAAAAAATGTAAAGGTTCAATGTTGTCAGAAAAATCCTGTTCCAGTAAAAATTTACTTCAATATCCCGCTGCTAATGAAGTATTAAGAACGGCACTTGCATGCACATAAATTAACTAAAATTAAATCGCTTGATACGATTTTCAAAGAAATGCATGTGTTATGTGTTTCCGGACCCGCTTCTTTAGATCCTCTTTAGCCTTTCTAACACCGCGATCTTCCGCCTTTTGGGTAAATTCGGGTCGTTCAACTAGTAAGTTCACGTAACATCTTGCTCAAATATCAAAGCAAAAAACTTTTCGTTGTCAGATACGGCGATGGTATGCTTCATCTGAGCTGGGGTCATACCCTCCAGTCATGCTTCCTGAAGGAGGGAGAGTGATTCATTTCTCTTCAAGTGAATGGAGGCTTTCCTACTCATGCGCTGGGTCAGAGAAAAGCTGATGTTTTATTTCAGGTTCTGCGGGTTGCTTATTGCGTGTTAGGTTAACATTTGTTTTTCAAGAGTAGAAATAAAGCGTGGTGAAAGTGTTTCGGGAATAGAAACTTACAATTAGCGATATTAATATTTCTTTGTAATTATCTCGACGCAAACACTCGTTATCGCGAACACCTTCATGCAGTCGACCCCGCTTATTGTGATCAAAGTGAATGTTATCAATTGGATAATGTTATCCAAATTGACCTATCCCGATACTCCTACTTAACGCAAAATACATCGTTTTATCAATCAATCAATTTATTAAAAACAGATTCACAAAAGTTAACACAGAATTATTATTATTATTATTATTATTATTATTATTATTATTATTATTATTATTATTATTATTATTATTATTATTATTATTATTATTATTATTATTATTATTATTATTATTATTATTATTATTATTATTATTATTATTATTATTATTATTATTATTATTATTATTATTATTATTATTATTATTATTATTATTATTATTATTATTATTATTATTATTATTATTATTATTATTATTATTATTATTATTATTATTATTATTATTATTATTATTATTATTATTATTATTATTATTATTATTATTATTATTATTATTATTATTAAAATCTGATAAAATCCTCTAGAAACATCCTTTTTCCCCCGTTTGAAGGCCAATTTTAATACATAACCACACACGATGAGTCCTTATATTATTAATGTTATAGTATGTCCCACTCTCATAATTTTCATTAAGAATGTAAAAGTTGCAAAATAAATAGCAGGTCATAGTTTTAAATATTTCAATTAAGACTACAGTGTTGTGATTTTAAGGGAAAAACTCGACTTACACTTTTTGAAACTTTTTTGTATCAAATCGCTTATTATTATCAATCGGATATTGTATCCATTCTATACTTGGACCAAAGTGATCCCATTAAGCGGAGTCAATTGTGTATCGAAAAATATTTTTTCCCTTTAACTAATTAATTTAATATTTGGAGTGTCCTTGTTATCACGAAAACTCGATACTGTCTCGAATTTAGTTTCAAGTCTCTTCACTTTGAAGATGCCGAAGTTATACTGCATTATTTAGTGTGAGATTATACCTATGATTATCCACAAAAGTTGCTTATTGCTTGCTTTTGTTCGAAGTAAAAGAAACTAATATATTTAATCGTTCTATCAATGGAAAATAAGCGTTTCCATACGTTGAGTGTTGTAGGAATGCTTTTGAGTTAAAATTGAATAAAAACAATGTTTTTTAATTTCAAAAGAGCTTGAGGTTTTAAAACATATACTTTAAATGGAAAATATACTGTAAAATCAAAATATTCAAAATGTTAAAAAAAACCCACAAAAAATTACTTTTAGGGATTGATGTAATGCTTATAGTAAATTGCCAAAGGATTTTCCAAATTTAACCAAGGCTATTAACATCTATCTATCCAATAGCATCATAAATCAATAAAATTAATCGTTCATAAAAAATAAAGGTTATCAAATATTTTCTTATCTTACTTGGAATGCACAATAAGAATTTCCAACAATGCTCGCTCATAAAAATTGTAAGTTAAGTTCCTTAAACAAACGTATTTGTCTTTGTAAATTTAAGAACAGAGCTAATAAAGGATTGCACCGCGATGCTTTGACGAACAATTACTAAACCTCCGATTAAAAAGGGTGATACTATGTTTCTTTTACAAATTCACCGAGGTAACAAAGGAATAAGGGTTAACAACCGCAGGTTAATGCTGCCTCGGGCACTTTACTTCCGTGTTTCTTTTACTTCTGTGTGTGAAATTCATTTCCGATACAATAAATCACGGTTAGATGTTAGATGTTCCACTTGTAGTACATTTGGAATGTTGCATCATATGACTAATGTTTTCTTGGTTCGGGGTTAGTCTCTAGATTCCTTTTGGGATCAGGACAAGTCAACCTTATTCAGGTGAGTGCTGAATCATGGTTGAGGAGGATTTTTCAATTGCAAATTTTAAACTTTTCCAATGTTAGAGTGAGTGGATGGGTTATAAAGGAATATACTTTCACAAGATGGTAGCATTCCTTTTTTCCCATTGTGATTCATCTTAGTTTCAAACGGAAAAGGATATTGTTTGGTTTTCATTTAACGTGAGAAATTTTCCATGGCATTTTCTTCTCAATAATTGTTTTGCAAAGAGCATTAAAGGTTAAAAACAAGTGTTTGAAGACAGAAATAAGTATGATAATTTCTTTGTTTTCAAAATGGGTTGTGTTGTTTTCTTTTTCGTAAAAAACAGTTAGAATTGGGGTAAATAAACAAAGCTGAAATTTAAAAGGACACAAATTTTTAGGTATTTGTTTTTTATTTTTAACCATTCTACATTTAAATCATGCCATGGTCTTAAAAATAAGCAACTCATTATATTTACCAAAAGCAATATTTGTAATCCTCTTATAATTTGACTTTAAACATATTTTTTACGCAATTATGATGAAAAAGTTTCGAAATATTTGCTTTTTGTGCTGAGAGAAATACGGAAACCCATTATTCAGCAAAATCTTTTTACCTTTACGAAATACCGTGATGCTTAGAAAGCACACTCTTGCCACGATAATTTTTAAAGGAAACGTATAAAAAGCGATGCAATAATCAAAGTTTTAATATAAGTTCTATAATTTGATTTTGAAAATGAAACTTAGTTCAATGAGATTTTTAACGAAAAAGATAATTCATATCCGCGTATCTTGACTAGATTCAAGAATAGTATCAAATTTTAACAAATTTATGATTTTAAATATTAAAAGTAATTATAATTTTTAAAAGTAGTAAAATATTAAAGGTCTTAATCAAATTAATTTTATCTTTTTGTGTAATATTTTTTTAGAGTAAATGTGCTCCATGTTAAGGGACGCAACTTTCGTAAAATGTATAGAAGTATTAATATTAATGTTTCTAAAAAGTTTAAAAATATTTCGAACGTTTTGAAAATATTTTCAGTTAAGTTTTTTTAGTTACTTTTACAATACGTATAGTAGTTTAGTATAGTAGTAGAGCAATTGATAAATAATTTAAATTCTATGAGTTAATATTTGTTTTATAAAATGATAAGTTTAAGTGAAAACTATCTCTGTACTTTAGCAAAACGTAATTTAAAAAGCTAAAATATCAATATAGAAGCTTCAATACAATCCAAGGCGATAATGTAGGCTGGTGAGGAAATTTATGAATGAAATAAAACTTCCTTAAGATGGGGGTGCGTCTTAGACAGAGAGATTGGGTCATGAAGCTTTCATATTTTAACCATAACCAAGAATGAATCAATCCAAAAAGGCACATTTTTAAAAATCAATTTTTAAATTTTTAATAATATCTCCTCTAAATAACATGACTTAGTATTTTTTACATATGGATATACTTTGATTAAAATCGGGGATGTATGGTCTCTTCTCATAGTGACGTCATTAATAGACATGTAGATTGCATGAAACTCGGGATATTAAAAACAAAACAATATACCTTTCTAACATCTTCACGTTCCACCATGTATTTCTTTAATTTTATATTCCTCAGAAAAGAAAGAAATTGATAATATTTTCCACAAGGTCTGCATTTTCCCTAAATTATTTTCGTTTGTATACTTTGCTTAAAATTAAGAGATCCAATTATATTAAAGCCAGTATATTACATGTATCTGAGATATCAGTGAGTTTGTCATTACACAGTCATATGTCTATATGATTTACCTTTGGGAAGTTGGTAAATGAATAGTTAATATTGTTCAATGTCAGCCCGTTGTAAAATGAAAAGGCCTTTTTTTAAACGAGGAAGAATGACCTAACAATAACAACAAGTATGAGTAAGTTAAAATTTTATCAACAAGAAATTAAAACTATGTTTTAAAATGTGAAAATATTATCTTAAATCACCTCAAATAATAAATATTGAAAATTGCGTTTGCATCCATGACAAGTAAAACACAAATGTGTAGAGTATTACGCATTTATTATTACATTTTTGAAATAAATACGATACTTAAAAAATACTTTTAATATGATTTTTCTTCTTATGAAATATTCAGCTCCAAAAAGTAATTAAAGATTCAAAATAAACACCATAGAAAAGATCTAAAACAGTCAAACAAAACGCGGATAAAATTATTCTAGATTTAATTTTGAAATGTCAACAGCAAAATTGTATTCCAGTTAACACAATTGAATCACTTACTTCAGAAACATGTCAAATGCCCCTTTTCTTGTTTTGAGATAAACGAGAAAAACTGTATAGAAGCTCACTACATTTTTAGGAAGATGTTTTGTAAGTTTTTTCTTAAAATAGACCTCATTTGGATATTTGCAGAGAAAAATAATTTTTTTAATATTTCTATTCTTTGCATAAAAAATTATTGAAATTTTTGCATTTGACAGGTTTCTGCAATAAACAGAGTATTTAGGCAAATTTTCATAGCTTATTTATATTTTTTAAAGGATTTGGTAATATAAGTGGGAATATTAGTTGTAAAAAACATTTTCTTACTAAATACTAACCCATTAAATATTTATAGAGTTCTTATTTTTTCTCTTTTGGTTAGTAGATAAATATAAATGATTTCAACTCTGGACTCAAAAATAGTGTTCAGAAGTTCAAAACGTGTTAATATAATATAGACATATTCTAAATCAATTAAATAGTTGTTTAGATGTAACTTTGTGGACAGTAAAATGATTTTGCTTTAAAAACCTACAAAATCAGTTAATTAGTTCAATATTATGATCTAGGCTATAGATTTGATATCCCCTTTTAATAAAGTGATTCAATGATCAAAAATCTCAATCACATTGATGTAATAAATGTCCCCAAGCATGGACATTTTTAATATGTTAATACCAAAACGTCCTTAGTCTTGAGATTCTTACAAAAACTTTAAAAATATGGTTTTTACTATGGCTTGATAGACCTAACCTCTAAATAATGACTTTTCCAATCGCATAGAGTGTTTGTATGCGATTAAATAAAAAACTGAAGTCCCAAACAAGCTTCAGATGAGACGGCATGAACGAAATTCCCCGAAGTTTTAGAGCAGAATCCATTCAAGAGACGTCGTTAAACTTGTTTCTGCACTAAAGCTGAAATTTAAAATGCTGAAAAACTAATTTTAAAAAATTACGTTATTTTTTTATTCTTAGACTAAAATGTGCATTTACCCCTTCAGAGTTCCATGACACCAAAATCTCCTTTTTGAAAAAAGTGGCGTTTGACATGTATCAGTAATAAGTGATCCAATTTAGGCAAACGAATTCAGAGAAAAATCTTTTTAAATGCATTGCGAATGCTCACGATGCTTTTTTAATCGTGTGATGAATAATGAAGACAGAAACAGCGAAGTAAAAGTACCATCTTCATAATAATTATTTAATATCTATTACTGGTGAGGATACAGTTTTCAGAATTTTTTTTATATCCAAGCACTCAAATCTTTTGTTTAAAACCAGTTTAATAAAAATATTTTTTTAGAAGCTGGGTATTATTTTGTTTAGAATCCTATACATTCCTTATTTCCTTGCCAATCCGAATTGGAATTTTTATTCAAACATCATCGGGTTTTTTTCGTTCATTTAAGAAGTAGTACCACATTAACTACTACAACGAGTAGTACTACAGTTCAAATCAGAGCAAAAGAGTAACAATATTAGGGACCACTGTAACTCATATCCATTAGATGTCATGTCTGTCACTGCATATTTCGTTATATTATGGAAAAGTGTTTTCATAAGGAATTAATTTGATTTATCATTGTTGAATATTGTACCAATTATTATGTTAGGGAAGATCAGGCTAATACGACATACCACTTTTTCAAAGCGACCGTGAGAGACGATTTGATTAGATTTCCTGTAGTTTTCAAAGCCAATGATATGTGTATTTAATGCTCTAACATCCCCAAATTGAGTAATATCATAATCTTTCTTTTTTTCCAAAAACTTACTTTTTGAAAAAAGTAGGAAATATGTCATTTTACTCAATATAAGGATAAAATGACACAGTAAACTTTAAAAAGAAAAAAGGGATTTCTTCTGCAAACACAATTTTATTTGATTCCAAACCATAACTATATTAGTAGTTAAGCACTTTGACAAAATCTACAATAAATTTTTGTGAGAAAGATAATAAGCAAATTAAAAAAACTGTAATGTGCTTATCAAAAAAAGTTTGTTTTTATTAGAAAAAAACAAGAACTGTATGTGATTTCAACTCTCGTTACATTTTTAGAAAGTTTGACTAGCCACGATAGACATAGTGATAGACATAGCTAAAATGACATAGTGTGCCCATAAGGTAACATACTATGCCATTTTATACCAATGAGTTTTATGTCATTTTACCCTGAAAGGCCTGTATTCTTATTTATTTTCAATTTCTTGTAAAAAAAAAGATAAATCAACTTCCTACCGCATGAAATGTAGTAATAATTGGATATATATCCACACAAGAATCATAGTTATGGTTAATTAATGGCTATGAATAAAAGATAGCTCATTATAAAAACGCATGAGAATTACTTTGACACTTACATTTTCGATTTTCGTTCACCACTAGGTAAGAAATGCGTTTCAAATAATGGTGTCTGTTTGTATCATTTTGGATGCAATAAAAGAAGAAAAAACACTACAGACACATGCTGCTCTTCTGCTAAATTTCAAGAAGATCGAAAAAGTCATTTTACCCGAGTATGCCGTTCCTGATTTCCCATATAAAAAATAAAAAATGGAATTGACCATCATAGATCGTTATATCGTCGCTTAAGCGCTACTAGGTATAACTCAATTTTCGGCCATTTTGAGTTGTTGATTAATTTTACTCAAAATTAGACGTGGAATTGGCTGAAACAAATGGTTTTCCTAAAAACCCATTTAAATCGCTGCAATCCTTAGTTCTGTCAACGCTTCATCCATAGAAGTGAACATTATAGAGAGCAAGTTTTTCTCCTCTTCTGAAAAGTTGGGGAAGTTAAGTTATGTCTTGTTGCGCTTTAACAACGATGTTAATTTAAAACCTTACAGATCCAAACCCATAGTCTGATTTATCAAATTAGTAAACAATTTACTTAAAAATATTGACACATTTTTCGGTAAATTTTAAAAGATTTACGATGATATTTATAATACAATTTTAGAGTGTGTGGATTTTTGCGTGTTTTCAGCAAAATTTTGTGTTTTTAGGCAGTTTTATCATTTTTTGTCATGTGAATTGAATCGTATCTGTAAGACAGCAAATAAACAAAGAAATACCCAAAATAACTTGACGCTTAAGAAATTCATTCTTCAAATAACGGAAATTAACCGTAAGCACTGTTACAAGTTAATTTTTTTCTCATTTAATGCGACTCAATTTATAGAATCGATTAACATTGAGCAGTCACCGCTATGTATAGTGTATGCCAACAACTGGGACATTTTTAAAAACCATCCCTAAAACTATTTTACTTTCAGATATTTGTTTTTAATACTTATTCTTTCAGAGGTTATTTCATTACACAGTATAACCCCAATATTAAGAAATCGAAGGGACCCGAAAAAAAATTCGACATAGCAAGTTTATCAAGGGAAAGCAGAGCATACTTGATTTAAAAAAGGGGGAAATGTTTTTTTCGATATATGAAGGCTTTTCACGAAAAATCGTAGTTTCGTGATAACAATGATATACTTTATGTAAATTCTTTTGTGGACGGATACACAAAACCCCCCTCCTCTCGATTTCTAAGCGTACGTAAATTTTTATAAGACAGTTTATAAGACCGAATTTTTCAAGAGTATATACTCACGCTTTTCATCTCCCCGAAGTAAAAGATGGGCTTCTGCACCATCTCCGCCATGAGTCCCTGGTTAGAAGCCTCGTCCACCAGTATCCTGGACTTGGCATCTTCGTGCTGTGGCAGTGCTCTGGAGGCTTGCAGGAGAGCCAGGCAGCTGGCAACGCAAAGGAGCATTCTGGCAAGAGGCATCGTGGTCGGGGCTGAGAGTTGGAATGAGCTGCCGAGGCCGAGAGCTTCGCTTTTACTTCCGCGGGTCAGAGGGAAGAGCTGAGGTGACGCCGCTGGCGGAGTTGGTTGCCCGGAGAAGCGAAATGGGAGTGTGGATTCGCCGTGTGGATCAGGGGTCGGTAAACTGTGGATTAAACTGTAGGTAGATGGTGAATGGAGAGGAAAGGGAGACTTGGGGTGAAGCCGGGAAGAAAAATGTACGCGTTTTTGTTTTTTGAGGGTTTATTTTCTCTTTTTCTCACTCAGAAGTGAAACTTAAGGAACTTTCATATCGGATAACTTCATTCCAGCACGAATTGCTTGGGATTCTAGTGTGGATGAAGGGTTGGTAAACTGTGGGTTTGGAGTAGATGGTGTATGGAAAGGGTGCGGGAAGGGAAAACGTAGGGTGAAGCATGTTATTGTGTATAGTGGTAAATTAATGGATTTTTCTCTGTTTTTAAGATGCGAAACTTATACAAGACTGTAGGGAACTTTCACATGGTAGAATATCCTTCAAGTACTAATTATTTGGATTCACCGTGTGGATCAGGGGTCGCTAAACTGTGGGTTTGGAGTAGATGGTGGATGAAGCGGGAAGGGAAGAGGAAACTTGGGGTGAAGCCGGGAAGAAAATTGTACGTGTTACTGTTTTTTATGGCGAATTAGTGAATTTCTTTTCTTTTTTTCTCTTAAGTGAAACTTAAGAAACTTTCATATCAGATAATTTCATTCCAGAACACATTGCTTGGGGTTCTAGTGTGGATCAAGGGTCGGTAAATTGTGGATTTGAAGTAGATATCGGTTTTTTCAACGCTTTTCAGAAAAATTTAGATCTTTCTTTCACGATTCAAAAATAATAAAATATAATCCGTACTTTATAAAAAAAACGCCCCATAATTTTTTAAAATAGCTAATAATAATAATAATAATGATAATGATAGTTTTGATAGGATTATGATATTTTTCATCTTTCTTATGAAAAATTATATCCCTGATATAAACGTTGTATTCATTCATCACTCTTAACCAGGTTTTCGTATTGAAAATCCTGTAAATGTGATAACTCCAAACGTGATTAAAAATTTATTAATTTATACTTTTAAAAATATGATGATTCTTGTTAATCCGTTCAGGATTAACGTTTTCAATTACAAAAGAAAAAATCTCTTTTTAATCACTTTACAATCATCAATTTAAAATTGATGAATGCCTTGTATGCTACCATCATCACCCTTTTCAAATTAATTTAGTTTTCTTAAAGTTTCTGCCGCACTTTAAGTTTCAGTCACCAGTCCATGAACTCTAAATTATTTCACTTGTTAACCCAAAAACATAACAGCTATACTCGCTTGTTTGTTGGAGGATTCGTGAAAATCTTGTGCCGAGTGGCATAGGATCCTGCATGGAAAAGGATATTATTTTGACAAGTTTTAACTCCTTCCCTCCTCGGCTCGGCTCTCCCACGTGCTGAGCGTTTTATTTCTATTTCTCGCTCACTTGTGAGATCCCTGCTTGAAATATTCGTTTCTTTTGTCTGGAACAGTTTTTATTTCTACATTTACTTTCACTCCTACTTAGTTGCAACTTAACTTGAGCCTGTAGAAATATGCTGCTGAGAGCAACCAAAGAAAGTAGTTTCCCGCGAGGTGTCTGAATTTTGAGTGAAATTTAGAGCTTCAATTTTGAATAATGATTAGTATTTTAAATCCACGTATATTAAACATATTTTCATCCCGATATGCATAAAATGTGCAATATTATTATTTTTTAAAGTGATGTAACACGTAGTAGTACAACTCGTTCTCAAACTCGCCAGCCAATAAGAGCTTCTAGCAACCCAGCAGGCTCAGGCTCAACTTAAGTTGCATTCGTGTATAGATGGCAGGTCTAAACTATTTTGTTATATTTTTTGATTTAGTTTAGGTTATTTTGACTATACAGCTCGATTAATGTACATTAATTACCTTTGCTTTGCTATGTAAGACTTTTTAGATCACGTGGTTTTTATTCAGTGACAAAATACATTCTTAATACCGCTTACATTATGGATTCAGATTCGGTGGTTTGGTTCCCTTATTTAATTAGTGGTGATTTTTAGTGTGTGGTAATTAAATTTTTAATCTTTTTAATTAAAAAAAGTCCAAAACAAAAAAATTAAGTCATGTATTGTTCATGCACTTATTTTTATCCAATTTTCTCGAAATTTATGCGAAAGGTAAAGGGTTAAAGAGTAAATTCTAATAAGACGCTGGTCGGACAGACACGCTTTAACATTTAACCTAAATTTAATTATAAAAAAATGATGATTACATTCCAACCCTTCTTTTGACCCGAAAAACTACGTTCTTTGAAGTACTTATACTCTGATATAGTCCACTGAAAATAGCGAAAAATAGGGCTGAACCTCAAACAAATTGCAATAAAAGGTTTCTCAACGGTTTTCACTTAGAAATGACCTCTATAATAACATACTAAAAATCGGCCAAAATCGGCCGGCCGGAAGTTTAATTTTTTTCAAATTTTTAAAAAATGGCCGAAAAAAAATAAAAAAAACCCAAAAAAATAATATGGACATGTGATACATGTTTATAGGTTATTTTTGAGTGCTGAAACCGAATATTGTATTTAGTTTGGAACAAAATTTGAAATTTCAATTTTTAAAATTAATTTGAATAATTAGCTATATGAAAAAATTAAAAACCCCCTAAAAAACCTAACAAAAACATCAAAAGAGATAAATTCAACGGTTTTCATTTAGAAATGACCTAAATATTAACATACTAAAATTTAAAAATTTTACGAGTTAAAGAAGTTAAATTTTTTTTCAAATTTCCATTTTTTTTGCGAAAAATGCATTTTTTTCAAATTCGTGCCAAAAACTTTAGAGACTTTTGAAAAGGTAATTTTTCGGAGGATATTGTCCACAGATAGTTATATAATGGAAAACCGGTTAAATTGACACTCAATGAATTAGTTAATTATTTTAAATTCTGATGTAAATATGCCAAAGTATTACCTTTTTTCACTTTTTATTACATTTTACCAATTTCAAAATTTGAAATAAAATAATTAACTAATTCATTGAGGGTCAATTCAACCGGTTTTCCATTATATAACTATCTGTGGACAATATCCTCCGAAAAATGACCTTTTCAAAAGCCTCTAAAGTTTTTGGCACAAATTTGAAAAAAAATATAACTTCTTTAACTCGTAAAATTTTTAAATTTTAGTATGTTAATATTTAGGTCATTTCTAAATGAAAACCGTTGGATTTATCTCTTTTGATGTTTTTGTTAGGTTTTTAGGGGGGGGTTTAGTTTTTTCATATAGCTAATTATTCAAATTAATTTTAAAAATTGAAATTTCAAATTTTTTTTCAAAACTAAGTGCAATATTTGGTTTCAGCACTCAAAAATAACTTATTAACATGTATCACATGTCTATATTATTGTTTTGGTTTTTTTTTTAATTTTTTTTCGGCCATTTTTTTAAAATTTGAAAAAAATTAAACTTCCACCCGGCCGATTTTGGCCGATTTTTAGTATGTTATTATTGAGGTCATTTCTAAGTGAAAACCGTTGAGAAACCTTTTATTGCAATTTGTCTGAGGTTCAACTCTATTTTCAGTGGACTAATACTTAAGTATGAGTGTTTATATTTATTTAAGGCAGTGGGAATGTTCAATTTTTTAAATAAGTGTTTAACTAAACAGTTACTTTACTTTTCAAGTTCATATAAAAAAAATTTTTTTTGGATTTTGTTTTCTATGAAGAACTCCTGTATTACATTTTATTCAATAACTATTGGTTTTATTCGTGTTACACACTGGTCTTTAAATTTTCTCTTTTTTTAATATTTTTTATGTTCATGACTTAACAGTAACGAAAAATTTTTTAATAGTTTTTCCATAAAATTAGCATTATTAGACAATTAAGTTAACTAGGTATGTGTTTAAATAACGAACGGTATGTTTGCCTGAAAGCCTGATTGAGAATTGTTTTGCCTAGCTTTTTGTTTTTCCATTTCATTGTGTTTAACTTTAACTTCACTGGTAGTTCTCTGCTAATTTGGGACCTTTTTTTTTGTTAAAACTGAAGTTAAGGCGAAATCAGAGTATGCCAAAAAGGTTTTCTGTATTACATCAAGATTTTATACCAAAACTCGAAACGAAAAAATGGAAACAAAAATTTTGCTTCCGGTTGTTAAATGCCTTCATATTTCTTATGGATGAGATAAGATGTTTATGTGAAATAGATTTTTTACTCTAAAAGATTTGTTATTTTCTAACCTTTATTTGATTTTTATTTCAACCCATTTAGAGAAAAGTTAACTTACTGAGATACCACGAATAGAATATTAAATTACAATAATTATTATGTTATGAAACTACTGTTGTGTTTCCTCATATGATAGTAAAAAGTCATCTGGTTCTATTATGATTTTGTTTTGTGGTTTCTGTTTGTAACTGGGAGTGTAATACGATAACCTTAGTGGGGTATTAATGATGATGGTTATTTTATCATGCGGTATTTCTCTAGCTTTAGTTACATTTGGAAAAACCATTCCTAATAATTATGTTCCCAACTCCAACTAAAAATGGGATCATTGCTACTTTTAGATAATTTATTTTCAGATCGGTATTTTTTACTCTTAAATTTTGATATATTTTCCTATAAGTTGTGTGTGACAATTTTATATACACTTTTAATCTTGCTCAAAGTTATGATTACATTGAATATTTCTTTCCTTTTTAAATATTTTTTATCTCCTTCGAAAACAAGAAACAGAAAGAAAATTCAAAAAAGTTATTAAAGAACTGCTTAATTACTCCAAAAATGTTTGCTGTTATTAGTAACTATAGGGATAGGGAACATCAGCGATTCAGTTGAAGGGGTTTTTATAAAAATGAAATTTACTCAAGTTCTTATACAAAGTGTTTCAACAGATCATTTGACGGCTCTTATTTTGAGCCAACGTATCCTAAGGTAGTTAAATGACCATGCTGAATCCATTCATTGAGATGGCTTACAGTGCCCCTAGAAGCGAAAACAGGAATTTCAAAATAAATGAAAACTAAAGGAATAAAAACTTTAATAAGAAAACTGTTTAAAACTACAATATCCTGAAAAATGTAAAGGAAAACATCTTAAATTTTAAAAAGAGCACCTTTTCAGGCCTCAAAAAAACAAAGTTCGCAGATTTTCTAGTTTGTCAGTGTTATCATGTAGTTTTGCTTTTATTATTTGATTAAAAATCTTATTAAAAAATGTGTAACGAGGTGAACTAAGTGCGGTGTGTTCTTAATAATAAAAAAACCTGTATAAAAATAAAACTATACTCTTAAAACGATAGTCTCAATACCGAGTAAAAGAGTAAGTCTCAAACTGGCTCCGATCCAAATGCACTCAAATTTGAAAACATGAATATAATCATTTCTGAAAATGTGCAAACTCAAAAATGAAACATCATGAGCTTATTTTTGAGTTCAAGCTCAAGATGAAGTAAAAGATGAGTAAAAAGTCGTGGTTTCATCCGACCTAGTCGTACAAAACCGGGAACCATGTAGAATAATCAAAATTAAATAGCAACTTCGCAAAAACAAAAACATTATTTATTAAAAGAAAACTTGCTGGGTATGACATTCTAAACTTATAGAATTTGAATCTATAAAAAATTTTCATCAAATAAATAATTTTAGTTACACCTTTAGGGGAGAGAGGGGTAATAAGAGAGATTCAAATGGGGTAATAAGAACCATTCAAAATTCCATAGGATTCTCCTTTAAGTTTATGAAGCTGATTTTTTGCAGAATGTTTGCACCATTAACAGCTTTCTTTGAAAAAATAATGCACTAAAAATAATGCACACGAAAAAATAATAGTTTTTTTAAGGTCGGTTCCACTTCCTCTTTATAAACTCAGCGCTACCCCATTTCTTCAAGTTTGAATGGTTCAGGAAGTTTATGAAGACACCCTCGAACCTACTCCCCACCCCCTGTGTTTCAATATTGTTTTTAATTAATTTCACGGAAAAATAAATATAAAAAACGACTTCATATTTTAATTTTCTCACCATAACTAATTAAAACTTAAAATTTATATTAACTGTCGATCGAACTTTTTATAATTTTTTCAATAAACTTTGAAGTGGCGAGGAAATTGTTCAATAAAATTTGAGTGGTAATCGGGAATTTCCAGGTTTTATCCGACTACCCACACCCGGTTTAGTCCAGCCACACCATTTTGAAAAAATTTTATTCTAGCTTTGATAAAACAACTCCAAGGCACCAACAAAAACTTTAAAATAACAAGTAAATAATGAGGTATCTAAAAGCTGTACTTACCTAAACTAAATCCGAAGGTATTTAGGGTCTGGGGAGCAATTTGTCAGACGCTTAAATGTTAAGATTTTGTGGTGAAATTTCAAAATGCTTCCCTCAGCAGAACGGGTTTGAAAATTTACTTACTTTTCACTTGACATTGTCAGTGAGCATGCCTGGAAGAAGTTCTCGCAGTTTCAGGCAGATATCACCAGTAATCAAGGAATAAATCTTAATACCCTGTTTTGTATTATAGACAGCAACGTTAGTGGACCCTACGAGGTCACTAACAAAGTAGTCCCCGTCGCGGTGTCTGAATTTCGAGTGAAACGAAGAACGTCAATTTAAAATACGATTATTTCCTTAAACCCATGTATATTTATAGTGTCTTTTTAATACGATTTACGTATCGAAACTCCTCCTAGCAACCTAACAGGCTTTGTGTTTACCCACTTTCTCCTTCCGCGTAGTGACGTACTGGGTTCAGGAAACGTTGCTTTTGAGTATAGTTTATTTCGCTCTTCAGTGAAGTTTTCGTAGAAAATTTAATTTCTGTTAGAAACAAAACTAAAAAATCATTGGGGCAACAGCCATAGTGGACCAAGGCCTACGAAGCCCATCTTTGTTTTCTTGACCGTGGGGCCCTGGGGTGCCAGGCATATTGCCCTGTTTGGTGGTCAGCCTAAAGCGAGACCCCTTGTGCTTAGTTCCCAAGCACCAATTTGTGTTAGAATCTTTGGTTACACTGTTAAAAATATTCCTTGAAATGTACGGTTTTAAACTGGCAGCTGGGTTGGTTGTGCAAAACCGTAAAAATCACAAAGTAAATCCGTAACTACACTGGTTTTTTGTACAAAAAGTGGATGAAAATGGTAAAAAAACCGTTGTGGTTACGGATTTACTTTGTAATTTTTACGGTTTTACAAAACCAACCCAGCTTCCAGTATAAAACCGTAAATTTTACGGGATTTTTTACAGTGTAATTCGGCAGACCGATGTTTGAATACAAAAAACACCTGAAATGGTTGATTTTCTATCAACATTCATACTATTTACAGTGTAATTAATTCATCACGGCATTCCTTCCCACCACAAAAGCTTTGTCTGGAACCAAAGTACGACTCACCTAGCCACCGAAACCCATTAAGTGCTAATGTAATCAGCGATGGGTGTTCACACGCCGCGACAAGAAGTCAATGGAACCAGAATGAATTTGCATGAATACTTGATCGAGGTTCAACTCCGTGAATGAGAATGAACCTTGAGCTGTTGAAAATTAATGAATTCCGTTTGGGTGTTTTTGAGGAAGTGTCTACCTCAAGTGATTTGTACTTGGAGTGGAATGCTCGACTGTGCTTCTGGATAATAGTGGTTTCACTGTTTGCATGAGAGTTGGAAACTGAGTGAAAGCTTTGGAGGAAGAGAGAGGGAAAGTAGCCTCTTCATTGGGCGATGGAAGGCTTGTTTTGTTCTTGTTCGGTCAAGATGTATCTTTTTAAACTTAATAACTTAAGTGATTTACGAAAAACGAGTTCTAATAACATGTTTCATGTTTTTTTTTAGTGTTTTGTGTATGTTACGTACTTTATTCGGGGATATATTTGGGGAATGTATTTCTTTTCAACATGTGATGGATGTCGGCATGCATTTGGAGAATGCGACGACTAAAGTTCTTTTTTTTTCATTTCTATTGGCAGGCAAGGATCCGTTTAACCATCTGTGCATTGGTTAAAAATATTGCTCCCTGTAACTTCCCTTTGTTTTTTTTTCACCTGAAGAATGTCTTGGCCAACGTTTTTTCCTAACGATAACTGTCACACTAGTTACCTTTTTGGCAGCAATCTTTGAGTTTATGACACGGACTACTAAACCATGTCCCTCAGTATTAGAAGTGTTTCAATTCAGGTTCATGTTTTCATTAAAACAAGCTGACATATTTCTTTATCTAATGCAGTAATTTTTTAACTTCTTTCAGATTTGTTCATTTTTGTCTTTGATTTGCGAAACATCCATAGATTATGATATATTACATAAACTTCACTTTGTCATCAAATTTTTTATTCTGATATTGGGTCATCCAAAGTTTTTTTATGAGAGATGAGCCAGACTCAATGAAAAAAAATTCTCGGTAAAAAGCAAGAAAACTAAAAAAAGGAAACTTAACACCCTAAAGTATGATAGACTAAGACACGGTTTTCCTTACCTTCATGTTAAGTTCGTATTAAAATCGTTGATTCAAACGCTGTTTTCCTTAGCGGTCAACAGCTCTTCTATCCCTTAAAGCTATATGCTCACCTTAACGTTTCTTTGCAACTCACGTGTCTTTCTAGCAAGTTACAACCTGTTGAGTTGTATCATAGTGTTTTAGATGACTAGAAACTCTTCTTTTTGCTCATAACCTCTTAGCCGCGGGTATGAAAAACTCTAAGATGCCTTTCCAGCATTATCTTCATTCCGAACCGAACTTTACTTTCATTGTCAATACCAAAATAACATTCTTTTTGGTAGCAAAAGGTCACACGAAAAGTTTACCGGAGTTTTCTTTTCTTTCCTTAACGGTTGACCAATCTGGGAGTATGTTTGTGTGAGTTTAATTTATTTTCAATCTCTTCTGCTATTAAGAAATCTATTCATATTAAAACAACATGAATTATTCTACTTTTAAGTTAAGATCCACACTCAACTTACGCATTATATCACTCTTCTCTATGGACTGTGATAAATTGAATATTTGCTTAATAACTGACATTTTGCAAATAGTATTTTAGGCAACAAAAAAAATTTTTATACTTAAAAAAAAACAAGTAGACACCATGATGTACAGTTTTGAATTTTTTTATCTTCTTTAGCGAAAATAAAACCTAATGAAAAACAAATGTCTAAGTAAGTTATAATTTTAAATATATGAAATGTTTTTACTTGGAATACAGCCGCATAGTAGTATTTTTTTTATCAAATATGTATAGTTTATTGTAAAACAATAAGAACAGTTATTATCAGCTGGCGCCAGCTTTATGCATTCGAACACTGTTTTCCTTTTTTCCAGCTTAGTTATGTTTAAAAATAAAAAGTTCTGTTCAATAAAAATTGAGCTATTTTCCAAGTTTATATCTAGAGCTTCGATTTTAGAAAAATTAGTTGCAGTTCTTTTAAAAGACAAAAAATTCCTGGGTTTTCACTCAGATATAGAGAAGATAATAAATCCTTTCCAACAAATTTTAAAAAAGAACAAATTTTAATTTTTAAATAATTATAAAATCTTGAACAGTATCAATGAATATGTTACTGGCAAAGTGATTAATTGGGAATTATTAATAATGCCCGGGCAATGTGATAAATTCAACGAAATTCACGAATGAAATTCATCACTTTGCCCGTAACATATATATATATAATTTTGTAAACAAAGGTGCTAGAATGAAGTTCAATTAAAGCCGATGTTTAATAAAGTGATGATATCAATGGGTTATATTATGTTATATTATGCGACCTAAAACTGGAACTTCGTGAATTTTGTTTTTGTAGAAACCCAATTTCAAAGTAGGAAAACAAAATATTTACTCCCTAAGATCTTGTTCAAGGGATGTAACAAAGTCTTATAAACTCTTAGCTTTTGTCAAGTGAACACAATAGCATGTGAGTAGTTTATTGTTTTCTATCAAAGTATTGGATAGATAAAGGATGTCTGAATGTTTTAAAACAGTTAGCTTTGTTTCAAATTACGGAAGCATATCCCATGTGGATAATGATGTATATGTTACCAGCAACGTGATAAATTCAATGGCATTTATTATTGAAATGTATCACTTTGCCCGCCTCCACTCTGGGCATTATTAATAATGCCCAATTAATCACTTTGCCCGTAACATATACAGGGTGTATCTGAAATGGTGCAACAAACTTTCAGGAATGATAGTACTCATCAAGACGAACAAGAATAGTTATAGAAAGGGGGGTTCCAGACCAAATCCCAGGGAGTTAAAAATGGAGCGACGCCTCAAAAAAATCATTGAAAAATTCAATTTGTAGAAGAACTACTGTTGGTAAAAACTTAATTATGGTTTCAAAAATTGTGGTTTAATATGATCTTTAAAATTACCTCAAAAAACTTCACTTTAAAATTTTTTATTATGAAAAAAGTTAAAAAACACAAAAAAATGTGAAAAATCTGTCAAAACCTTATTTTGTATTTCGAAATCCTTCCTTTTGATTTGATAATCTGAAAGATCATAGTTGAAAACCCTTAAGTCCATAGTTTAAACGCTTGAGATCCTGTTAAAGTTTGCTTTTTGGGTGCGCAAGTAGTTTTCTAGAGCTGTTTCCAGAACAGCTGTTTGCGCACGCAAAAAAAAAAACTTTAACAGGATCTCAAGCGTTTAATATTGATTGTATTTACGTGAAACTTTGGATTATAGGGTTTTCAACTATGATCTTTCAGATTATTAAATCAAAAGAAATGATTTCGAAATACAAAATAAGGTTTTGGCAGATTTTTCACTTTTTTTGTGTTTTTTAACTTTTTCATAATCAAACAAATTTTAAAGTGAAGACTTTTGAGATAATTTTAAAATTCATATTAAAACACAATTTTTGAGACCATAATTAAGTGTTTACCAATAGTAGTTCTTCTACAAATTGAATTTTTAATGATTTTTTGGGGCGTCGCTCCATTTTTAAATCCCTGGGATTTGGTCTGGGTCTCCCCTTTCTATACCGATTCTTGTTCGTCTTGATGATTATTATCATCCCTGAAAGTTTGTTGCACCATTTCAGATACACCCTGTATACCACTTTTATATATTTTGTAAGGTTCAAGTACTTAACACAAAAATGTCTCTTAACATTATTACCTAAGGAAATTAAGAAATATCGAGATTTATTTTGTGAATATAATCAGGTAAATCGAATTATATTTATAGCTTTAGGGAGAAAGTTTAGGAAAGTTTGATAATATTACCTATTTTTATAAAATTACTGAACTTGTGTGTGTGTGTTTTTTCAATCAGTTTTCATTTCAATATTTGTTTGTTTCATATTATTCTAAACTACAATGCTTTAGGTGTCTTTTTAATACTTGGTATTCTTTCAATATACTTTTTAATATTTTTTATTTAAAAAAAATCTTGTAAAATTACCTTCTAAAATTATAATTTTAGCAATGGGATTTCTATTTAAACGTGCATTTCACCAAAATTGCAAAAATTTAAAACAAAAGTAGTAACTTAATAATAATCTCGCGTAAAACCATAGTAATAATCGCATTAAACTTCACAATTTCATGAATGTTTTCACCAGTTTTTAAAAGAAAGATTTTAAGGATATATACCCCATAAAATATTCAAATAAAGGTGCAATAAATATGCGCTATTATTTCTAAAGTATCTGTATTTAGCGAATTGCATGTGAAATTTCTAGTCGCTTCCCAGATTGCTTCATACTTCTTTACATTTGTCATCAATTTAACAACTAACACATTCTAAATTTTCTTTGAGGAAAAACATTGTTTGTGTTTGAAAAAGCACTTCTCTCACTTTTCATTTTACTGTTGCTTCATATTGAGAGTTATTATATGCCTGGCGGAATAGAATAAAGAACTCTTCTTCTTTTCTTTTGCAAGAAAAGTTTTGATAAACACTTCTTTTGTAAAAAGCATGTAAATTTGCTAAAACACGCTATTTTAAAATTTGTTTAAAAAGAAGATTCAATTGTTGGAAAACTGCTTTACACGTAATTTTAGTTGGTAATGAGAAGACCCACACACAACATCACACTGGTAATAGATGTTCTCATTCATAAATATTTCGCTTCTAGGTCTTTAGGAGTTAACTATAGTTTCCTAAGAAATATTTATTGTAAAACCCGAAAAATATCAATAAATGAAGAGCAATAAAGTTCCTCACTCCTGAATATTTTTCTCAACTGTTTTCATGCGTCATAAACCACATTGCTGTCCCCATTTTGCTGATGCAAATATCTACTTTAAGAAGCCTTAAAACAAAGAACCTACGACAGTTAAAGAGGGAGCTAAAGCTTCGATAAGTTGTTCCATCCTAAGAATAATGAATATTGAATCCGCATTTTAGGTCTTAGATCCAAATTTTACTACTCTTCGATTTTGTGATCTACTTTGGAACCGAAAGGGTCAAGCTTCTATTCTTCTCTTGACCTTGAATCGACATAATAAAGCTCTTGAAAGCTTCTATGCAATTTATTACAGAAAAAAGGGATATAAAACTCGTCCCATCATGTTTATATCATTATAGTTAGCGTCATTACATGCATCCATTGAGGAAAACATTCTGGCCTGTTTACCATCGAAGGTAAGCCCGCGCCCTAGTTCTTATTGTTGTGGATCGTTGTCTTTATTTGCTTGATGTGTTATTATCAAAATAGTGTTGGAGTGACCTTTGTAGTTTTGGTTTGAGAAGGGTGAGAGCGTGTGTCATGTTTGTTTTTAAGGGTTTCGATTCTCGAAGTTTCTCGATTGGAAAAGAGTGCAGATGCTATGGGTGGCAGCGTTCTTTTATTAATAACCGGATGGGGGAGTTTTACTTTAATGGAGGCTTGGGGACTCTTCTGGCTGCATGTTGTTAGTTTTATTTCGCTTAAACAAGGAACAGATGGAACTTTATAAAAGTAAATTTAAGAGTAAACAAAGAGGAAATGGGTATTAAAATATAGAACAAGTTAAATAATAAAATTAGCTTTTTCAAATTTTGAGGGAGGGTTTTAAAATGCTTACGCAAGGAAATGAAATTGACACTTTTGATATTTTTTTATTTATAAATTTATTAAATTTTAGGGATATGGCGAAAACGGAGTTTCCAATGAAAATAAAAACATTACTAAACCACCTTCACTCTATAAGAAGGAAAACATTTCCCACAACCCTTTGTAACAGAAAATGATTTTATAATAATTAATTATTATAAATAATTTCTAAAAAAAGTATTGTGACCATTCTGACTTTAAAAATTCGACTTAAAAACACACACATGAAAATAATCAATAAGATTAATTTCTTTTCATTTCATATTTAATACAATTATCAGGTGTGTTCAGTTAGGAGAAATTGTAGAAAGATGAAGTTATTAGAAATATATAATTGTGTGTGAAATTAAATGCCTTGAAATGAACCCAGTAAAGCATCGATTTTATCTGTATACCGATGAACCAAATTTTGTTTCCCCCTTAAATTTTAAGCCTATTTTTTATTTGTTTACTTTATGTAAAATACGTGATACAAAATGAATCGCCAGTTTGGAAAAGGGAATAAGTAAAAAAATGACAAATTGACTTTATGTGCTCAAAACGATTTCCAAGCTTTTCTCTACACATGAGCGGAAAGAACCAAAAAATAATTACCTATAGGGAGATATAGCCCCTTGAAGTTGCGAAATCGTTGTCCATTCATTGTATTTTTAAGTTAATTTGGAATTTAAATTAATTTGTTTCTCTGTCTTCGAAAATTTGCTTATAATTTAAAAGTGTTTTTATAACTTTTTTATCCGGGGAATGTTTGACTCCATTCATATTCACTTTCTCCATTGTGTAATACTGCTTGACTCAGTTTCATAATAATTTTAAATTTTTATTTGTCTTAGTCTTTCTATTTCTCACTTTTATGCTGTGAAATAAGCAGAAATATAATTTAAACGTCAATTTAAGTGGTTTTTAAGATTTTTCTTCTCTTGAAATTTTATAAGGTTGAAAAAGGGAATAAGTCTATCAACTTTGTCTAACTGTAAAATACTTTTGAATGTAATTATTCTTGTTTCGATTATTACTCTTTTATTTAAATAGAGTCCTGAATTTCCAGTGAAAATTTGGTGTTTATACAACGAAAATTCCATTATTTGTATAGCTTTTTATTTTCGATTTTCTCAAAACTTGGTTTTTGGACTTAATTCCTTTTTCAAACCGACGCCGACGATTCAAATAATCTTTAATTTGTGTTTCATGTCACTGTTTATTTGTTTCATTTCTATACAATTAAGTTTATATTTTTTTAAATAAACTGTCAGGTACCTGAAAAATCAGTTTTCCGAGAAGCACCTTTAGTCATTTGTTCCGATGCTCTGTTTCACGCCTGCACAACTTAAATTATGGTTGAGATAAAATATCGTCGTCTTGACTAGGGCCAAAATATATCTTCTAAGATCAATCCAAACTTTTATTGGTAAATTACGACATTGAGATAATTTAAAAACTATTAGATAGGGAATGGAAGTTGTTCTAACATAATTCAAGTTTTTACAATGTAATTTCAACATTTTTCTAATTTCGGATTTTATTTAAATTTTGAAAGCCATCACTTCATTTGTAATATGGTATAAAACACAGTTCAATATTTTCCTTTACTTAACTCTTTTAAAAAAATTTTAATGTATTGCCATATAGGGTGAATCAGAACACAGGAAAGGGTGAATCAGAACTCATATAAATTTTTAACCTTTAGCGATGTTTTAAAATCAAATATTGAATTTTATCATAATTTAAACAATTATGCACTGTGTTTAGATTATCTAATACTAAACGAAAAGTCACGACACATTTTATTTATTACACATTTCCAAACAAATAAATTAACCCAAGGTGAAAGCTGTCTAACTAGATAAGACTGTTTTGGACAGAAGGAAAGAAAGTGAATGATTGTCTTAAAACAATGTAACTACGATGTTAACCAGGTGTTTCGCGTGCACGTGTTTTGATTTAATTTTTGGAATTAGAGGTTTAATCTAAAAGTCCATATTATAGTAATATAGAGATTCCCTTCATTTCCTTTAAGTTTTAATTTAGAAAGACAAATAGATGTAGATTGAAGTATTTAATTCTTTGATGTTGTATGAAAAAATAAAACAGTTCATAAAAATAAATGAGAGAGAGAGAGAGAAACCGAAAAAAAATATTTTAAATGTAATTTTTATAGTTATTAATTTTATGTAGCGCCATAAAAGTGTCTCTGAAAGCCATTTCTATTTGAAATCTTACAACAGATGACTAGTTTATTTAACAAAATGGCCTCGAATATACAAGCATGTCTATAAGTTCTTATTCTTTGCAATCCTTTTCTTTTTGATTGACCTCAACTAAGTTCTTCTGGTTTAAGTCTCGCTTCTTCAAGAGATCGTACAGTTCAGTCTTTTTCTTGTCATCCATGGTCTTCGATCGAGACAAAATGTATACCTCCTCTGCAAAAAAAGTTTTTGCCATTACTTTTAAACCCCTAGTATTATAAAACTCAGTTTTGACCAATGAAAAAAAAAGGCTCAAAAAGGGTTTTGATTAGAAATGTTTTACTCAAATTCAAATTTTACATTGCGTGTTATGCATCTATTTCTAGATTCTCATATGACTGAGAAAAATGTAGAAGGATATTTTATTATCTTAAAGCAGGGAATTTTAATTGTTTTGATAAATATAATTTCGTTACGACTTAAATACACTAGAGGTAAAATGCATCGAAAATTAATGAAAGATATACAAGGTGCATCAAAAGGTTGGTACCAAAACGCCTCCTTTTTCATTTTATATTTCTATTGTAGACCGTCTCTAAATTGAAGGGCTTGGTGGATGAAGAGGCTATGTTACAAGGCCTGTCCCGAAAGTAATGAGACTGAATTCCAGTCAGAATTAGGGAATTCAGTCTCGTTACTTTCGGGACAGGTCTTGTAACATAGCCCCTTCATCCACCAAGCCCTTCAATTAGGAAAAGATTTTCTCTGCTAATTACTTGAATTTAATGAAACTTGGTTTACAGGGCGTTTTCGGGTGTGCTCTCTGTGAATATGAAATAATAATCGAAGTTTTCCATAGAACGAAAAAGTTATCGACATGCGTTTCTATGAAAACTTTGTTTTTCATTTCATGATAGACCTGCACATGCAGTTTGGCATCAATCTTTTGAGACACCCTGTATAAGCCTTTTTAAAAAAACAATTAGGATTTCAGTTGAAAGATTAAGATTACGCACCTTTGTGTGCGTTTCTTTAAAGAACTTAAATTAACATTATTTTTGCGTTACATTCTATTGAATTGTTATATTTAGCGGCTTGATCGTAAGAAAAGAGCAGTACAGTTTTACCAACTTTCACAAGAAATAAAGATATCCCAGCATAAATGTTTTAAGTTTTAGTTAAATAAAATGTATGTTCCATTAGCCTGTTTTTTTGTTCGCTTTTTGGATGGACTTAATAAATCAAGTTAACACTTACCAGTGTGTGTGAGAACAAGCTTTTGGCAAGAGAACAAGATGGCGTGGTTTTCATAGTCAGTGTCAACAACCCACATTGGCCACTTTCTTGCCAGAACTGTGGAAAGATATTTTTACAAAAATTTATTTAAACTGAAAATATCGATTTTTCAAACACTGAATAAAAAAACATTGACGAAGTATTAAAGGGAACTGACCAATTTAAAAAAATGTTTTAAAATTCTGTTACTAAATAATTCAATTGGGTTTTTTGTAATTAATTTCTATAAATTCTATGTAAGGATAGAAAAAAACCCTGAAAATATTTATAAAAGGAAAACATATTGATAATTATATTAGCTTACAAACTTTAAGGTACAGTGAAATTACTTTTTTGCATAAATAAAAGTTAATGTGTGTGCGCGGTTGACCATTTGACTATAATTTTAAAGAATGTTTTACTAAATTTTTCATTATTTTAAATAAAAATAGGCCACAAATCATAAACTGTTATGTTTTTATGACTAAAGTTTGTTTCGAAATTTAAGCATCTAATTTCATTTCTTTTCATGTCAAGATTTTGACAATTATTTTAATATCATGGAAAGCTTTATGTGTTTTACATAGTTTATAGCTAATTTACATAGCATTTTACATAGCTCATTGATACTATGCATTCGTTTCATTCTTACCAGTTCCTTTCAGAGGACTAACAAGAAGCTTGGCTGGCTCGTTCTTTTTAGGTGTTGTGATGTCTGAGTATTCATTCTTTGATTTATCACTGTAAAATGAGAAAAATATTATTTATGTATGAATAAATCAAGAGTGTGCATTTCTTATATTGGTTTCTCCTTTTATAAAATATTTTAAGGATATTCCCATAAAAAATTTAAAACGAATATTTTTAATACTTTATATTATGTGTTGTAAATAAATATTTTAGATGAAACATTATATTAAATATTATCTAAATATCAATTTGACTATTTAAAAGTTTAATATGATACAGTGGACAGATATAATTAATAACCCTTACTACTTATATATCTTCCTTTTTGAACATCAAAAGTTCAAAAGGAAGATAAAACTGTATCATATTAAACTTTTAAATAGTCAAAATGATATCATATACCACCATCGAAACTTGATCAAGTATACAAGTAGATCATATTCACTGGGAAAATTATTAATTCACAAACCAGCAGGTTTTCTTTAAGTTAGAGAGTAGATTGAAAGGTTTATTTTTCAGACAGTTCCCTTTAAAGTTTATTACACGTTACAGCTGAAGACGCAGGTGTAACGTGTTTTACGAAATGCACGTGACGGTTATCTATCGGTACTCTGCACCAGTAGACGATACATTTTCAAGTTTCAAGTAAGCAAATCTTCTCATGATGGTTCAAAACCTTTCTTATTAAGAGTATAGATATTAATTTTGTAATAAATGTTTCGTTCTTTTTTGCTAATTAAAATACAAGGAAAATGATGGCATGTTCAAAAATTAGGAAGAAGTAGTTTTATAATTATAAGGACACCCAAGTATATCCACATAGTTTAAAATGTCTAAAGTGGAAGATATAACATTAATAGTTTTTTCTAAGAGGTAAGTCACCTACGTTATTGTTGAGATATACTTGTGCAGAAGAGAAGCCTTGGCTCCCTGCTTCTTCTCAATAACGTAGGAGGAGCATTTCTTGGTTGCCCGGTCAACAGAAGCGGTAGCTTCTAGAAGGTACCAGGTTCCAGAAAACTAAAGAAAACAAAGATAAATTAAAAATGTAGTTGAAGATTCGTTTATAAAAGTGCACAAAGAGATGCCATAACTTTTATTTTTTAAACTTACTAAGTTTCGACTAGGTAAAGCAACTTTTAAATTGATATTTTCACTTAGTTTATTGCATGAATGGAAGAAAGAGTTAAGTGGAATGAAAATGAGTAAAAAGAGTCATTAGCTTAGTTCAATTAATTTCAACTCAGTTAATCATCTAATGGATATATGAAACATTTGATTCCTTTATTGCAGAAATGTGGAAAAAATCCAGACAGAATGAGTTAAAAAACTGTTTCAAACTAAATCACAAATTCCAATGAATCCATTCCAATGAAGACAAAGCCAATGAAGCCTTAATTAAAAATAAATTTTGTTTTCACATAATTTACTCCACAGATGTAAAAAAATAATTAAAATTAAATAAATCAAAATTAAACTGAATCCTTGAGTCACTTAAATCAAAATGTGTATGAAAATCAAAAACGAAATTATAGGGGAAAGCGAGAAAGCTTTCAACACTTTAGTTTCCTTAAATTGGTTACTTGTTACAGTTACTTTTCTTATAGTGCCCAGCTGGTGTTTTAAGATGTTTGTGTCAGAACAACACCTGCTCTCATTTACTAATTGCAATTCCTAAATGTAGTTTTATTTTCATCAATGAAATATGTTTTAAATGCCTCAAAAGTTAAATTTCAAATTTATTTTAAAATTTGAATTATAGAGATTTATGTTTCTAAATAATCTGTTTCCAGGCCAAAATTCTTACATGTAAGTATATGAAGGGTCGTTAACACAAAATACTAAGGTTAGATCAGCTTTCAACTGTGCCAAAAAGAGGCATATATTACCCACATTTTATAAAAGTAAAGTTTAGATTGATAACTTTATTATATGTAAGTAAATTTTAACGTTCGCAATTTTAACGTTGTAAATTCGCAACAACAGTTTTATGCATTGGCATCAATTAAAATAAATATTATTATTATGGTGTAAATAAATACTATTATCACTGTGGTAAGTTACTGAAGAAATTATAACAAATTAAAAACTATGAAAAATATTACTTTTAGTAAGTTCTTAAGAAAAAGATAGTTGAATTAACAATAAATTTTCATAACACTACTAAAAAGAATAGGAAAAAGGGAAGAAAATCACATTTAGGTATGTGACAAATGTCATTATTTTCCTAAAACAACAGAAAATCTCCAAAATTTGTATGAAGGAATATTTTTTTACTTTAAGTTTATAAATTAACCTTATTGCAATGTATGATTCAATAAAACAAAATTAAAATAAACTAAAACGCTTACATTTTTAAAATTAACCCACTCTTGAAAGATGCCCTACCTACTGTTGAAAGCTTTTTAAAAATGCAATTCTAGACACTTAAATATTTATGAAACGAAGCTATCGCTAATAAAAAGTGTTCATAGTAGGATATATAAGTCATAGTTTCTTAAGTATTAATTTTTTTGCTCACATAAAATTTATAACTGAAAACTGCCCACCCTCCCCTATATTTTCACGAAGTTTATAACCAAAAGCACGGCCTTAACCAGATAATGTTTCGGAGATGGTTTTTAATTAACATTTTTTCTGAGGTATACCTCCTAACTAGTACTATTATAAGCAATAGCTGCCAATCTTTCAGATTTTGTTGAGCCGCACATTGTATGAGGCAGAATTTTTAAGGAACATAAAAAGGCAAAATTTTGAGGGGTTGGGTGGGTCCTCCCCCAGAAAAAATTCTGTAATTTTTACTCTTGAAAGTATGGTTTAAATCATTTTGAGACTCTTTGGGTTACACCAGAAGAGGACAGCTCCTTCAAAGTTACATAATAGGAATAAAGGAAACAATAAACCCTCCATTGGATAAGGCCCTGACCAAAAGTAATTTAGCCGTTTTTGTCTTTATTTTTTAGAACTGTCAATTCAAATGTATTTTACACTATAGGAACACTTACCTTCTCTAGATCAAAGTCTTCTTGCAGCTTTGGATCTGGACATCCTCCGATGGCCGCTAAAGCAACGCTGGAAGTGAAACACAAGAGCAACACCTGAGCCCACATGTTTTCCGAGATTTAGTACACTGACAAAAAACTGAATTTCAAACTCAGATTTTTATAGAATCCAATAAGATATTTCATTTCTTCACAGATAATGTATCATTTGCAGATGTGTGCTTATCTTAAGCATTATACCCACTTGATGGTGGGAAATGGTCCATATGTCAAAAGAATTTTGAAAACTTAATAAATTAACCTTTGATTTTTCTAAGTACAAACACTTATCAGAAGTACTTTTAATCTTACGGTATTTCAACACTTTAAAGGATTATACATATATAATCTAATCTCTGGAAAGTGCCCCCCCCTTGGAGACCCAAAAAGATTCTCAAAATGAGTAAAAACCCAACTTTTACAGGTCTAATTTCAATTTTTTTTCTGGGGTAGGACTCTCATACCCCCAATGGTACCACAAGGGGATCTTGTCTGGAAAAGTGCTCCCTCTTGGGGCCGTGCTGGATCCACGCCTGGTGACGGAAGGGTTAAACTTCCAAAAAAAATATTGCTGGATACGTATATAGTTAATTTTCCTTATAGAAATTAATATTATCATCCATTTTAATTGGTTTTAGTAATTACACTGAGCGACATTTCTTGAAATTGTGTTCAATTGTTTGAGTTTGTGTAAAAATAATGAAAGTAGCCATTTCCTACTGATTTTGACGTGTTGGGAATATTATTATGAAAATTCAAATTGGTTCTTGTTTCCGCAATACTGTGCTTAGTACTGAAATATTGCACAATTTTTAAAAAATTTTTTGCTATGAATTAATTTATTATTTATATACATGAAATTCAGTAATATTTATTTAGAATGTCTTCAACCATACACACACAACACAAGTAAAACAAAATGTTATCATTTGAAAGTAGAAAAGTTGACTCAGATTATGTAACTTTTTAAGTTATGTCAAGGGGGCATAGGTTATTTAAAAGTCAAAAGTTTCCCAAATCTAACTTAATTAACAGAATCCAAGGTATAGTATAAACTAACAAGGTATGCCCATCCGGCGAAAAAGGCGTGGCTTTTGAAAATAACGTCACCCAGGATATATTCCCTATTCATAGCATGGGAAAATGCTTACTTTCGGCGATTTTTCTTAAAGTAAGGACAAAATAAATATTTAAACAGCTTAGACTGGACACAATTACTAATATATTTATAGATTAGATAAGTACTTTCAATATGAATAATAATTTAAACAATAATAGCCGATCAAAAATATGAACCATGAAGATACAAGGCTGTACTTCAATCTCTTGCCGCTCATTGCTATAATTAGTCTTCAAGCCGCTAGTTTGGCACTAAAAAGCACTAAAGGGTGTCCCCCCACAGACAATATTTAGAAACTCGACCCTAAATAATAAGTTTTTAACTCATAAATTTGGATTTTGTTCACAACTGAGTGTTACCCAAGGATGGACTTAAATGAACTTAAGCCCTTTAAAGATTTATCTTATGCAAGAAATTTTAGTAAGTTTTTGAAAATATGCCCCTAGAAACTGGGAATATACTCAGTTTTGGCCATTTGGGTAAGCAGATTAATTTCCAAAGTATTCAAAATGATAATTCAAAATGATATCCATTTAAGTCCTCAATATGAAAATATCTGGGTTGGGGATTTTAACCCCTCCCCTCTCGTCAGGCCTACCTTTCATCCATATTAATAGGTTTAATGCAGGCGCGGATCCAGCACGGCTCCCAAGGGGGGGCACTTTTCCAGACAAGATCCCCTTGTAGTACCATTGGGGGTATGAGGGTCCTACCCCAGAAAAAAAAATTTAAATTTGACGTGTAAAAGTAGGGTTTTAACCCATTTTTAGAAAACGTTTTGAGGGGCACTTTTCAACACAAACCTTTACTTTTTGACCCAAAATGTCAAAATTTTAGGGATTTCCTAAAAATAAACACTGAATACACAAATTTGATACTATTAGGGGGTATGGGAGTCCTCCCCAAGAAAAAATTTTGAAATTAGACCTGTAAAAGTTGGGTTTTTACTCATTTTGAGAACCCTTTTGGGTCTCCAAGGGGGGCACTTTCCAGAGTGCCACCCACCTGGATCCGCCACTGGTTTAATGTAGCTTTTCAACCCATTTTTGGTAGAATTTGCGTCCAAGAGAACTTTATATAAGACGTTTTTGGAACTAAAGGTTCAAGTTTTAAAGGGGGGTTCGGGGGTCCTCCCCCAGAAATTTTTTGGAAATTTGACCCTAAGAACAGGGGTTCAAACTGTTTTTTGGTACACGTAAACCAAAATTTGGACATTACTTTTTTTGGTAGAATTTTGATTTTAATGAACTTATGATAAAAGTGTGAACACAATAAAGGTTTAAATACATAAGGGGGGCCTGGGGTCCCTCCCCCAGATATTTTTAAAAAATTTGACTCTAAAGAACTGGGTTTTAACTGGGGGGCTGCCGAGCCCCCTCTTGCCCCGGGGAAAGTATCCCACCCGCCCCTCCTCTATGATAAAATTAATATCGCTGTTCTGCTATGTCTAGTATCGTAGCATTTTAGATTTTTAAGACAAAAAAGATCCAGTTTAAAAATAAATGTTGTACATAAAAATAAGGAAAACAATGTGTTGAAAACTATGAACTGATTGATTTAATTTAATAATAGATTTATTCAAAAGTTCAATTTTATTTACCTTCACTTTCATGTTATCCAACGGAAGTTCATTCAGTTTATTCGTTTTTATTTGAGAACAGAAATACTATTCTTAAAATCGTCTGTAATTTAATTTTAATTATCTTTTTTATATTTTTACTTGTATTTTTTTAAATGTGGGTGATTATATTCATAATAGCAAATTAAAAAAAATACTGACAATAAATACACAAATTAAATACTGAATCGCACTAATATATCGACCCAATAAATCCTGAATATAGCTACGATCTGTTGCAATGTCGTTTAGTGCACAGAGAGTCCGTCGCCATAGGCGCTAATGGAAATCGAAACGTTGGATGGGTTGGGTGGCGCTGCGATCGCATAACGTCACGAGAGGCGGGACGGAAAAGCCTGATTGGTTGAGAAAAACTTTTTCCTTCTCCTTCGAAATAGAAGATTGCGTGACAGCCAATCACAGGTTTGATCTCTCTGTCAATCATTTATAGTTTCTCGTGGCGCCCTCAAACCCATACAACTTTTGAATATATCGTGTTGGACCCTCTGTTAGGATTTTTCTCTGTGGTTTAGTGTTAGTGTACTAGCTGATATATGCCCGGGCTCGAACGGGTCCGCCAATTTATATCCTTGGTGACGTCACACGACACGACCAGCCGGATGAGCATACCTTGTTAACTTAATATACCCTGAACAGAATCTAAATTTTTAACACTAACACGTTATTTATTTGATGAGATGGAAATGGAGCAAAAAAGCGATATATTCTGGAATTTTTTGTTTGAAAAACGATGAAAAAATGGCAGATTTAAAAAAATATTCGAGTTTTTTTCAGCGAACTTTTTTCAATTCACTCTTGCCTAATAATGAACTTGCATGTGTCAGATTTTCTTTTTCATTCAAGTGTTCCGTACAGTTTCTTGTACAGTAAAATGAAATATTCCGTGTACAAGAAATTAAATATTTTAATTTAAAAATGGACGATATTCGTGCCACACCCATTTAATCACGTGAAGGGGGAAAACAAACGCACTATCAAATCATATCTCACTATCATCATATCTCACTACAAGCCATCTCTGTGGTAGCCAATTGAAAGCTCAGTAAGTCACATGATGGGGAAAATGTGATGTCAGACGGATATGGTCCATTGAGAAGAAAACACGTGACTAAAAACGCGAAGTGTGTTTGCATGCACAGTGACGTAGAATTCCATCGGGCCAAATTGCAATCAAAATTGAATTTCTATGTTTCAGTTGATGATTTCTTTTTCTGAAGTGTCCGATATGAGTGCTTTAATAAATATTTATGTTCTAGACACTTCTGGTGATGGTCAGAAATCCAAGGCAAACATTTTAGGCGAAGTCAATACATTGTGACGTCATTGTGCATGCAATTAAGCGTTTTCAGGAGCTTCGAAAAAGAAAATTTTTGATAATTTTTTTACAATCGAAAAATTTCTCAATTGTCCTCAAATTTTGTGTAGCGGCTTATTTTTGCGTGAAGAATAGATTAAAAAATTATAAAAAGTCATGCAAGTTCCTTATTTTATAATTAATGTTTTGCCCATTTGAGCAGACTTTTATCCCTCCCTACGCAGTGAAAAAAGAGGCAACTTATATTTTTTCTTAAAAGAAGAAAGCCGCAAGTTGAAAAATAATTTAAGGGGTCATCCATAAATTACGTGAGGTCAAAAAGGGGGGGAGGGGTTTGGAAAAATCTCACCAAATCTCACCAAGGGGGGATGGGGGTTGATTAAAATCTCACGTCAACTTTTTAAGTTAGAAATTATACAATTTTCCTTTTTTAAGTATGAGAAACAGATAAGATACTGCAAATTATTTTTAAAAAGTTGTAGGTAAATCTCACTTGGGGGGGAGGGGGTCCAGCAAAATCTCACTAAATCTCACCAAGGGGGGAGGGGGTCCAGATTTTGGAAAAAACGCCTCACGTAATTTATGGATGACCCCAAAGTCATCTGAATACATAAAAAACGTATGGAGAAGCCATTTGTGTTTTTTAATTAAGGGGACACAGTACCATTTTTTGTCAAAATTTGGAAAAAAATATTTTTCTTCTAAACTAATCAATATGCATTTTTCTATCATCCTACGAAGTTTCAAAACTTTTCATTGATAAATATCCAAGTTGTAGTTGATTTCATATGTGAAAGTATTAAGGTCTCTATGGCTAATAGAAACTTCAAAGTCCTTTTACTCAGAATCACTGTTTCATTGTTTAAAATGCTAAGGCTTTTTAACTATTGGACCAAATCTCTTGAAATTTTTTTCTGACTATTGTTGGAAGTAAGTATAACAAAAGTTGGCATTTGTTTTATCATTAAACATCGTAGATTTTTTTTAGAAAATTACTGAATTGGGAATTTTAGCATTTTTTAGCTAGTGATTCAAGAAAAACCGCTGTGTTTAGAATTCAAAGCACCATAAACTTTAAATCGATGCTATCTTTTGTTAAACATAGTATGATGTATTTGAAAACCAAGTTTCAAGAATGTATGTCGATTATTGTAGGAAGAGTAGCATTTTAAAAACATCTCTTAAATTTGAAGATTTTTAAAAATAAACTAAAAATTTGAATTCAAAGATGTTTTGAGCTGGAATATGTTTTACATAAGACAAATACATATAATAATAGAAAGAAGTAGTAAATATCTATAATTTTAAAGATTTTGGCAAAAATGGTACTGTGTCCCCTTAACCCCTTAAGGAAAAAAAGGAAAAGAGATTGACTCTTTCAGTTTGTGAGTTTCAGGGAACGTTTGTTGGAGCGGAGCATTATTAAAGCTCTTCAATTGAGCTCCGCCTTTTGACCAGTTTGCTAAGTCTTATCTGTGATTTAATAGTTGAGTTTATTGTGGTTTTTAATGGCAACATTCCTTTTTCAAAAATGTAAATAAACAATAATGTGGGGGGATGGTGGAGCCAAGAGGCCTTTTACATACAATATAATTCATAATTCTTCCAATTTCTACAGATTATTTTTGTTTGAATTAACTTCTTAGATAAAGAAGACAAAACGGCCAAAGTGTGGCTGTAAAATGTCTCAATCCTTTCCATAAACATCAAAAGGAAGAAAAGCAAACGATGAGATGTGAGCTGTCCCTTCTTTTCGGTTAAAGTAGTTGGATAGCACCATCTATATATATTTTCAAAACTACCAACAATTAATAGCAACACATGCTTACTTGTGTCATCCAGTAAATTAAGTTGTGTAGTAATGTTAATTTTAATTTTATATATATATTTAGCAAGGATTCACTGCTGTCCACTGTCTTCTTGAATACCCCTTTAGCAGACTATATCAAAGAAATCAATAAAGTAAAGTATCAAGATATTATTTTTTTAAATTTCTTTCACGTGAGAGGTAAACTATAATGGATCATGTAATATTTTATCTTGTTTATCTGAAATCATCCTGGTATAGAGATAATACATGAAGGAAGAAAGTGTTTAGATGCAGGTAGGCTGGTAAATTGATCATCTTGAACAATGACCCGTTATTGTATAAGTCAAGGTGAGTGCACATTATATTTAAAATTGAAAGATTTTCTCAACATCATGGTGATTTTTATTATTCTTGTTATTGTTTAATATTATGCATTTTATTTGTGATGTGGTTGGGACCAATGAGTTTATGTATGTGCTCCTGACAAGGCAGGGGCTGGTGTAGATATAAACAGGCATGAGATTCTTCCGAATTTTTTCGGAATTTCCGAATTTTCAGATTTTTCTGAGAATTTTCAGACTTTTTCCGAAATTTCCAGACTTTTTTTACATTTTGAAAATTGAGCGTTTCTAAATGTTAATTTTTTTATATCCTCAAAGAAAAATTCAACTAACGTAAAAACTAGAACTCTACCTCCCCTTATCAGCACTCGTTCCCAATCGTTCCGGACAGCGCGTATCGCTCTTCGGTTGACCTTGCCCGGTTGCTTTCCCCCTCCCCTTTCAAACCCTTGACCCCTGGTGTAGTGTAAGATAAGAGGGTTATAAATTCCTGAAATCAAACGACCAATAGCTGAGGGTCTTTCCTTTCATTCGGTTTCACGTGTGTTTATATTTTAGGAAATCCTCGTGCGTGACCCATTAGCTGGTTATACTTTAGCAAAAGGTTGCAAACATTCTTTCTGTAAACGCGTAATTTTTTAATTGTTACATTAAGATGGAATATTAGTTAAGAACCTGATTAGTAATGACGACCTCGCGCAACGATATCGTTGTCCGTTTGGATGGAACTGATGTTCGAGCGATAGACAAAGGAATCAAGAACTGCTGGAGCTGGAGTTGGCTTGAGAAAAAATTGATGGCGTGTTCGTTCAAGAATTCATAAGAAAAATCGATTAACCCGGATTTGCCTACTGCTTAATATGTTCTAAAGATAAACTTCATATTTTATTTGAATTTTTCCTTCTCACTAGATATCACCGTATGTCCGTTACAGTGAAATAATTTAAAAAAGAACATCTTGGCCTTCATCACCATGTAATATTTTTAATATCTGAGGTTTTTTTTAGGAATATAGCAAGATTTATGGATAATGCATCAACAGCTTAATTAATGTGAATGAGAAGTGATCTTTTTTTTCTTTTTCCTAGCTGATATAAACCTTAGCATGTGTTTTCCGAGTTTCAGCACCTTTTTTTCTTTTATTGGATCTCAAGGAGAGATGGAGTGTTTATTATGACAGTTATTACTATTTATTTCTTCAAGATTTCGCTTGCATTCAGATGGAATTATTTATTGCTTAAACTGAAAACAAAACATGTATGTGTTTAAGTGTCTAGTTGAAATGGAGATGGAAATAGATAATTTTTTAAATATATATTCAGAATTTAAGATGCTTAAACGATTTCCGTGCGGTAAGATTAGCTGTGCGCTTTGCGGAATGAAAGAAAATATCAATAGGTTTTGTTCTAAATAATTTTATTTATCTTCATGAATAAGTTACTTGTGATAAATATCTCCTCATTTTAAGACATTTTCCTCAGTTTTATTCATCTTGGGTATATGGAATTGTTAATATTTAAGCATTTTATTTTTTTTTTTAAATTTTCAAAGAAAATAGTGGGATAGCAATACGATTTTTTCAGCATTTTACTTTAAATGTGTTATGCCGATCATATGGTAAAAATTAGGTATTTTAGACCACAATTTTAATTTCTACGATTTTTTACTGATGTTCATCATCTTAGACGCGAAGTGCCCCCGGCCCGTGGGAGCAGCTCGATAGGAGCCGCCCGTCGCGAAAGGAATAAAGAGAGGCAAAGCCCTCACTTAAAAAATTTGGATAGTGTTCCAAAATAAGCTAAAACCTTGATTTTTAGGATCAAATTTTCAAAATTTTTATGGGGAGACCCCCAGACCCCCTTTTGGTACATGGAACTTTATATGCCCAAAATCAAGCTAAAAATTTATTTAAAAGATACATTGAACCCATAAAACTAAAAAGAGGGGTTTTTTTTCATAAAATTTCGTTTCCGCAGTTTTTCCGAATTTTTGCTTTTTTGTCAATCTCATCCCTGTGTAAAGGAAAATTGAGGAATTTCCCAGCACTGAAAGAGTTCTTTAGATCAGCTTTGATAAGGGTCCTCTATTTGACGCTATAACATGGCTGGCTCGGTAAAATCCTATTTGATGGGTGCGCCTTAATGTGTTTTTGGCGACAAGTTTTTTCCTGGCCTAAAGCGAAAAGCCTCAAAGTTAAAGCTACAGAAAACTAAAAACATAGTATTAACTACTTAAACTTAATTAGGAAACAAATTGTAATATAATTTAAATTGTTTATCACTTAATTGACAAATTTTTAAGAGATTAATTACCCCTTATAAGATCTGTGTAATTACGCTAAAAAACATACCTTTATACCTCCACTTACGCTACTACTAGGGGAAACTAGGGAGGTTTGACCCGCTTTTTGCTAAAATGGCTGTATTTTTATTTAAAGCATAATTAAAAGTCCAATTTTGTGTCAGTTGGTAGCTTAAACAGTTTTGCATCACTTTACATTATTATTTTCAATTTAAATTTAGTACTACTTGCTCCATTGGATATTTTTGTAGACTGTCTCAACTGGGTCAAACCTCCCTACGCAAGGGAGGTTTGACCCACTACAGGGGAGGTTTGACCCACAGAATTTAGAAGTGCAAAAATTAAGCAGCATTAATTTTATTTCCTTACAATTGATTTTATAAGCATGTAAAGAAGTAAAAAACATTGATAACCCTATTGGAAAAAATTTTCTGGTGTTCCATAAACCAGTATCAAATTATACTGGATCCAGTATCATTTATACTGGTTCCAGTATCACTTATACTGGTTCCAGTATCGTTTATACTGGTTCCAGTATCATTTTTACTGGTTTATGGAATACCAGAAATTTTTTTCTGATAGGGAAACAATGAGAAAAGAAATAACTATTAAAAAAAATGCTGAAATAAACAAAAAAACTTAAATTCTATCAATACAGGTTCTGATAGTCGGAAATGTTAAAGTTAAATTTCATCTTTAAGGCAACTCTTTCAGTGCCGTCACTAATCATTGGTTGAGGGACTTTGATCACATCATCTCTGCTAACTGTAGCAATGTCTGCTTTCTCAGGATAAATAAAATTTGAGCTGAATGGATCCGATCGTCTAAGAAAGTTAACTGTTAAATCTTCTTCATTAACTTTTAAGACGAGTTAACTATTAAAGACGAGTTACACGACCGAGCGCAATGTGTCAAATAGTATTATTATGATGAAAACCAAACTAAACAAAGCGCGCAAATTTAATGAATTGGTTGGGCCATACACCCGGTAAAGATAGGAGACTAGCAAAAATTTCAGACTTATAACCCCCAAAATAACGGAAAGGAGAACGAAAATGTATGAGGTGTGCAAAAAAGTACAGTTGCGACCGACAGAGGGTTAAATGTTGCAATACAAGACAATTTTCTACCATAAAATAAAATTAATAGGGAGATTTGACCCGGGTCACACCTCCCCAGAATGATGTGGGTCAAACCTCCCCTACTAGTAACTTTTTTAAAATAATTTTTCAAAAATCAATTTCAAAACAAAAGTAATAAATAAGAACACTGTCTATGAGAATATAAACTAAAAAATATTAACAAACAACTTAATTCTTTGTATGTTAAAGACAAATAGTACAGGAGAGAAGAACTTGCAACAAAAAATTTTACTTTCTTGACTAAAAAAGTGATCACACAAGAATGCCTCTTAAATATGCAAGAAAATGGCAAACCAATAAGAACTACTTCAGTTTTCACTCAAAACCAAGCTGCTATCTAGTGGTTATCAGTTAAAACCATGTGTATTAATGAAAAACATAGGGTGGGTCAAACCTCCCCTATGGTCAAACCTCCCTAGTTTCCCCTACCACTTACGTGAATTCGGAGCTACACGGTTTGAAAAATTTCAATTTTTTTTCAAATTGTCTTCAAAGATCGCGCAACTTTCCAGTTTTATCTTCTCAAATATTCTTGTTTGAAATTCTTCATTTTTGTTAATGTTAACTATATGTTTCTTTCGCACGAAATGCAAACACAGATTCTTAGAAAAGGTGAAAATAAAAGATTAGTACTCACTCTTTAAAATAAATCTGTTTGTGTCATGTTCTGAAGCATCCCTCCCGCTGTTAACTCATGATCCCCTTCAAGCAGAGAATCAGAAACAGAATTTTAAATTCAAGCGAGGTTCTGGATTCTATTAAAAGGGGTTGGGTTATAAATTTTAGAAAGGATAGATCCAAACTGATTTTTAAGACAAAACGAGGTGAATTCAACTAGGAACAATTTACATGGCTGGTCACCCATTCTGTACGCTACGTTTTATCACTGCTCAATTGATAACACTAAAGTGTGCAATGGTGGCTTCATTTAAAGTGTAAATAAGTATAAAATCTGAAATAAACATGTAAACAAGGTTTTTGCAGAATGCATAAGTATAATGGTCGCCAAATGAAGGTCTCTTATCAAAGTTGTGCCAGTTCTTTGCTTATTGTATGTTAAATTAATGAATTAACCCTTACCCCCGATTTTTTCCTGTCTATGCCAATGTTATGTGTGGATGAAATGCTTTACTCACATGTAGGGGCAGATCCAGGTTTGGACTTCTTGGAGGGGGTCACCAAGATTATAAAAACATCTTCTGCTGTAAAAACTGGGATGTTTTAAAGAATACTGAATATATATTTTTGGCTATGTAGCTTCGCATTTAAACATTTCAAAGCATTAAAATTATGTTTTATTTAGAAATTATCTTTAGTTCTCATTTTTCATTATGACTTGACCTCCCCATGGATCCACTAATGACCATACCTTGAATTCTTAAAATTTTACCCAGTTTAACTCATAGAATCAATGTTTACAGGAGTAAAGGTTTATTAAAATTTTCAGTAAATAATCCTGGTTTAGTGTGGTGAGGAGGATAGACCAAAGGGATGTCTCTGAAATGTTGATGAACGGATGTTGATGGACTGTCTCTGCAATCAATTAGTTTTGTACTATGGGTAAAAAATGCTTACTGTTTTGACTTGAGACATATATTTTTATAGTTCAAAATTGGTATCTATTGTCTCAAATTAGTAGTTGTCTAAAATAAGAGATCAATAGTAAATAATTTATATGAGCATTAATTATATTTTTGCTGTTATTTCAGTCTTTTTCTTTACATTTTCATTAGGTTGATATCCAACTTGAAGGTTCCTAGAGAAATCAATTAGAATACTGCCCTACCACCATAAAAACACCCAGTTCATAGGCACCTCCAGGAGTTCTATTAGGAGGGTGCATCCATCTGTATCTACAGATTATGTTAAGTAAGTATAATAAATAAGTAAAATATTATGTTAATATAATATGTAATAAAAAATAATCTATAGGGGAGACCAGGGAGGACACTTTTTCGAAGAATATTTAAAAAAAATATAGTTTCAGGGCTCCCAGCAGGTCCCTTTTTTCCCTAAAAGTCCCTTTTTTCAACCCAAGTCCCTAAAAGTCCTTTTTTCACACTTTTGGTCCCTTTTTCCCCTTTTTTATCAATTTTGGTGTTTACTTTGAAAATTTTGAAAAAAAAATAATTATTTTATTTTTTTAAATATTAAAAATTCCGTTTTGTAAAAAAATAAATCTTCCATCTTCACTAGAGGCGATACATTGCCAAATCTGGTTCGATTTGATATAGTTAGCCCCCATGGTTAGGCTTACCATACGTCTGGGGTTATCCCGGACAGTCCAGGATTCTTATAGCTGTCCGGGGAAATGTCCTGGTTCGCAAAATTCACCGGGGTTTTTCATTTAAGATTTCCCAGACATTTTTTGGAAAAAATCCCAACCAAGAAGTGGCGTAGACAGAGGGGGTGCAACCAGGGTTGGCAAGGTTTTTCCCACCCCCGGTAAATACCATGGTGAAAACCGGTATTTACCGTCCTGGGAAAAACTGATTATTTATTGAATTTATTCAATTAATAGATGAATTTTTTAAAGTTTTTACAGCCTTTTTTTAGAAAAATGACCTTAAATAAGCTTTATCCTATGTTATGAATATGGGTTTTATCATGTGTCTGAGGAATGTCATCTTTTGATGGTTATGCCCTTTTCATCGGTTTACCATACCTTGTTACTTCAAAAAGTTATCTTGCAATCAAGATTTACATATGTTTTATTTTATTTAAATTACGTTTTTATTTACATTTAAAAAACTAAACTATATATAATGCTTCTCTTAAAGACACAGATATTATAAGTAAATTTGTTTTAAAATATTCTCTATTTTTATTTGAGAAATTCATTAATATTAAAAAATATATTTAAATTTTATGTTAAATGTCATAATTCTCTTGCTCACTTATATTTTTTCCACATAATAATTTTAACCCCCCTCCCAAAAAAATGTCTTTTTTAACTAAAAGTTTTTATAGTATGTTTAAAAAGGCCTAATACTTCCATTATTTTGTCAGTTGGAAGTTTTTCCCAGTATTTCCCGGTATTTACCAGTTTTTCCCAGTGGTATGGGAAAAACTAGTTTTGGACAGGAAAAACCCAACCCTGGGTGCAACAGGTCTTTTGCACCCCCTAAGCCCCAAACTTTTTTCTTTGTGAAATTAAATATTTTAGAATTTCTTTTATTCCCGAAATTCGGATTAGATACACCAAAGCAAGTTAAAAACCAGTTTTTAAAGTTCAAATTTTCAAAAAATTTTATGGAGGAGGACCCCCAGACCCCTTCGTACTTGTAACTCTTTTATTACAACTCTATTTCATATTTAGTTCGTCAAAACGCAAAAATTCTACCATAAAACCTGTATTCGAAATTCGGATGAGGCGTACCAAAACGAGATGAAAAAATGGGGATTTTTTACTCAAATTTCCAAAAATTTTCTGGGGGGGACCCCCAGACCCCATTTTAATAGTTGGAGCAGGATAATTCACTACCTTTTCCCTATTAAGATCACAAAGAAGTTTTAATTGAATTATGAAAGTTCTTACCCCCCCCAGAAAAAAAAATCCTATGTCCTCCCCAGCTTATAATTATAAGTTTTTAAGTAAATAAAATGTTCTTTTAGACACATTTCACTTATGAGTGTTGATGAAATACATTGTTCTAGTTTGCTGTTAACAAAGGTTTTCTTTGTTTCATGATTAAAATGTATCATTAATTTATTTTCATATTTAGTTATTCATTCACTGAGAAAAAAATTAGTGTAATTCAAAACCTTAATTTTTTTCTTTAATTTCGATATCATCATGCACCTCCCAAAATAATTTCTGGCTACACCACTACTATTTGAGATTAATGTTTTAACTTAAACTTCAAATAACTGAAATGAGAAAAATTCTCTAACTTGATTAGATAGTATTTTATTTACTCCATTTTGAAGTAAACTAGTAACAGTTAGTAAAAGGAATTTTAACCTGCCTCCAGATTGATAACTTTACACTTGGATTTCCGCGAAATGTAATTTGTCCTTTTAATAGACTTTAAAAAATTTTGGTCACTTTTTTCCCTTTTTTCAAGACATCAGGTCCCTTTTTTCCCTAAAGACAAACCAAAAGTCTGCTGGGAGCCCTGTAGTTTTTAATGTATAAATTTGAAACTTACAAACTAACATCTTGGAACATTTTAACAAGTTTAAAAAATATAACCAAAGTGATAGCAAACAAAACTTAGGATTTATGAACAAATTAAAGTAACCTCTAAAAGTGTCTCATCCCACCCATGATTAAAAACCACAAAGATGGAAGTATTTTACACATTTTAAAGATTTATTACAAAAACATCAGTTATTTTATGCTATATTTACTTCGAAAAATCTAACTTAAGTGAAAAATACAAAATAGTTAAAATACTTCTTTAATTAAAAAAAAATGTTTTCAACTGCAATACTAAACAGTTCCAAAACAAAGGTATCTAAAGAATTGTATGCAATAGCTTGTATTTAGGTATTGAGAGGAATTGGGCATGGTGTCCCATCCCATCCCGGTAGCAACAGTTTTAAAAAATAGGTTCTTACTAAAGAACTGTGGCTTTTAGGCTTAACTCAACTATATATTCATAAAGAATACATTATTCTGTTTAGAAAACAATGTAAACCATTAAGTAAGCAACCAAGAATCAGATTGAAAATTCACTTTGAAAAGTGTAATACTTAGTTACTTTTGCTATAGTGAAACCATCTTTTTCATTCAGAAACTTGTAGGAGCTTGCAACTAAAATAGTAAACAGCAACAAGTATAAAGCCATGGTGACTTTACCTGGTGGAACACTCAAAAACTAATTTTATTTATAATTTTAAGATTTATTGAAGGTGTCCCATCGATCCCCGGTCTCCCCTATATATAAAAATCAATGTTTGTATGTATGTCCTTTATAGTTTTAAACATTTCGAACCTACATTAACATTTAAACTATACCACGTTGATCTACTCGCTCCCGGGAAGGTTTCTGACGAAAAATAATTTGAAATTGAAGCGTCTCAAAATTTTTTTTGGTCAATTTTATGCTTTAAAACTCATATTTCATGCCTGATTTCATGGCAAAACCCCATTGTTATAAATATAACAAGACAAGATGTAACATTGATTGTTGTAGGCATGATATCGATTGTTGTAGTTTAGTTTAATATCCATTATTGTAGCATAAACATAAAAATGGTTCCTTTATTTAACTATTTCCACATTTAAACTGGCAAAGCCCATCTGTAACACACCAGAATACATTTTTAAAAATATGGACTGGCAAAGCCCATCTGTAACGCACCAGCATATTTTTTTTATAAAATGGACTGGCGAAGCCCATCTATAACGCACCAGGTGATATTAAAAAACTGAAACCAGGGTCTTGCGGGTCAGCGCTAGTATGATATATAAGAGAAAATGTCCTTTACCCTTTGTAAAATACTTAAACATACTCAAGATACTCATAAATCAAATCAAAGTCTGCCCGGGCCTAGTGGCCCATCAGGCGGTGCCCATCTCCGTTAGATACTCATAAGGAAGGGTATAAAATGCAGGGTGTTTCAACAAAAATCCGCCAAAATTTGCCTAGAAAGATTTTTTGTATGGAGTTGATGAAAATTTCCCCAAGAACTATCTATACTAAATATCGCTTTAATATCCCAATAGACCAAGGGGTCTGTTTAGAAGAAATTTGGGTCCGTTTTTGGACCCTTCACAAAATGTGTCATTGTGCAAACGGACCTTTCACAAAGTAATTTACCTTAAAAATGGACCCTTCACAAAGTATTTTGGCCTTTAAATGGACACTATTTTTCACAATACTGAAAATTTGTGATCTTATTTTCACAAAAACAGGCTCCTGGCTGAAAAGAACTATTTTAACACTATCTAAAATTCACAAAATTATGAGTAGATTTTCACAATTTTTACAAAACCGGACCCTTCACAAAAAGTCTGGAATGACCCCTGCTAAGATTTGGACACTTATGCCTTTTTTGTTGCAATTTCAATTCAGTTTTTATTCCAGTGTTTATTATTTAGCGCCTGTAATTTTTAGTTTTATTTTCTATTTTTAAATGTTTGCTTTTCTTATTAAGTCCTTTTCACTTTTAGTTTTAGGATCAAAGATCCAAAAGGGAAATTAAGAGTTGAGAATTAAGTTTTACTGTGAGAAGTTCACTGCAAAACATACTATTTCAATGTCATTTGAAAGTCTCAAAAGTTTCTATATTTTTCTTCAAATTTTCTAAAGTAAGAATCAGTTAATTCAGGGATATTATAGTTTTTACTGGATGGCACAAATGTCTTTTTAACCTTAAAATCCTGATTCATTATTAACTGCTAAAAATATTCTTTTATTTAGACAGTTGTAGTTTTATGCTCTGGTTTGCATCTTTGTCCCGAAACTGTTCTGTAATTATGCAAATGAGTGGAGCAAACCCATTATGCAATTCATGTTGCCTCAATTTGGCATTTTTTTAAATTTCTTAGTGTACTGCTAAAAATTTCTACTTGTTTCAAAAACCTTGTTTCCTTTGAGTGTTAAGTAATATTTAAATGGTTCCTTGTGTTATTTTGGAGAGATTCTTATGCAACATTGTTGATTTTTTAGCCAAGGTTTTCTAAGAAATATAAGCTGTAGCCCCTAGAGAGCCTGTATACAAGAGAGAGACGACAATTCAGTATAGAGGCGCAGATTGGTAAACAGGTTTTCTGTTCGCCACAGCCGGTTCCCTCCATAGGATTAGCATTGGACTCGAGACAAGCGGCATGATACAGTTAAGACAGTATTTTGGACAGAACTGGATGCGCTGAGACGCTTTTAAGCGATTTGTCGTCTCTCCCTCTCTCTCGTATACAGGCTCTCTAGTAGCCCCTACAAAAGCTTCACACATGTAAAGTTACATTTGCAATTAAGACTTTTTCAGGCAATATAGGAAATAATTGAAAGTCAAAAACATGTGTTTAGTCTAGCTGTGGTAATGTTTAATCTGAAGTTTAAACAAGTGATTAAATCAGGGGTCCCCAACCTTTTTGTACCTAAGAGCACATACCAGAATATCGGTCGAATGGGGGCACCATTTATTTTTTCAAGATAAATTTATAGTTGCTGGACATAGTTAATAATACACACTACATATAATGCACAAAAATTTAATTTTAAAAATTAATTTAACATAATGAATATAGTTAGTATTAATAATCTTTTGTAAATTAAATTACTACTAAATTGCTTGCAAAACATACGAAGTATAAAAATTATTTATAAAATATATAAAATACATTGCATTTCACTGGCCAGCGCTTCATAATTGGGAGATTATGATGAAATTCTTGCCCGCAAGCTATCGTCAAGGTGTTCATCTGTACGTCGTGATCTATATATTTTTATTTTTTTATATTCATAGTCGAAAATGATTCACATAAGTGTGTGGAACCAAAGAACTACTTTATTTTATATGCTGCTCTTTTTAAGAATGGAAATTTATTTCTATCAACTATATTCCAGAATTTCTCATAGCATCTGATAATAGTTTTGAGGATGTCATTCTGAAGATCCAAAATTTCTATTCTCGCCTTACTTGAAGAAATTATGAAATGTATGTAGCTATTTCATTTCTAGAATTTTATGGGATAGTGGAAAACTGAAATATTTTATCTGTGGGCACAAGCAGCGGGTGCACCTAGACCGATCGACGGGCGCCATGGTGCCCTCGGGCATAGGGTTGGGGACCCCTGGATTAAATCAAATTTTAAATCATTGTTGGATGGAATAGAAATTTCAACAGTGATTCCTATAAAAGGAGAATGTCCTTTAACTATCGTTTGTTAGCTAAATTTCAATATTACATCAACAAAGATTTTTAAAGAAAAGATTGCATAACATTTTAAATATTATGATTATAATAAGAGGTTTAAAAAACATAGATAAAATTGATGGTTACATATCACTATCTAAAATTGTCTTTCAGATTTTTATGAAGTTAAGTTTCTTGCCAGTGAATCTCACCCTTCAAAGGTACCAGTTTTTGTATTAAATTTTAATAAAGATGATACACATAAAAGCAAAAGGTCTTGTATGATTTAATAAGTAAAAGTTTATTAAAAAGATAAATGTATTTGAAATATAGTAAAATGGTATCTCACACACATAAATGTATAGGTGTATATGAATAGTTATTTTTAACTCACAGGCACTGTTGTGATTACACATTTGAACATTGAAGTTAAAAACATTCAGTAAATTATAAGTTAGATCCTTCTGTTTCAATGTTTTTCTTCATGTTTTCCTTTTGCTTGAGGTAAATCAAACGAGTTGCACAGATGATTGTCTGTAAAGAGGATATAATAACAAATATTACTTACAATACCATGCAATTATTGTCACACTTTTTCTAAGCATATTGTGGTATTATTGCTACAACATATTATTTTATGTTTGATAGTCTTGTTGACTTTACTGCAGTTTGATGTAATGACTATCAAAATTTAGTTTATCAGTAAAGCCACTTAGATGCAACCATTCTTTCCAAAAAATTTCTTCCTGAATTTAATACAAAAAAGTCCATTTGTTTTGTGGCTACAGCTTGGTGGATACTCTTGTGGATTCAGCTTCTAAATTCTATATTCTTCTAATCCTTCTCTTTCTATAAACTTTGCCACCTCAAAAATTTTACCGCCCTGTGGTAAGGCACGTGTTACACATGCCTAGATACGCTTCTGTGTGAATATGTAACTAATGCCCATTGATCATCCTTTAAGAATATAAATTTTTTTATGTGTTAACTGCAATACATCCCAATATTTATAATTTTAACATGAATTAAATCCTTAATTTGATATTTATTGCGTGGCACGTGTTACACATGCCTAGATACGCCTCTGTGTGAATATGTAATTAATGCCCATTGATCATCCTTTAAGAATATAAATTTTTTATGTGTTAACTGCAATACATCCCAATATTTATAATTTTAACATAAATTAAATCCTTAATTGATATTTATTGCAAAATAAAATTTTCTTACCATAATGCATTCTACAACAACTACAACAAATGTTGCATACTCATATCCTATAGAATCTATAAGAAATCCTCCTAGAGAAGGTCCTATGAAAGCCCTGTAAAATATAACATCATGAAACAATAGTTATAATCAGGAATTTAACTTCAAACAACTATTTGTCTAAAACTTACCCAAAACAAGCTGATGAGAACAGCAATCCAGAAACTAATCCATATGTCCCTACATCATCTGGGAACCCTCTTTGTCTGTATAATAATTAAATTTTTGGAGATGAGGGTCAAAATGTATAGGTATTCTGTTATTATTTCTAAGTATAATTCTGGTATGGGATAATGTAAAGACTTAAACTGTACAATGTTAAAGTGTTTTGAAATCTTTAAACATCAATATAATAAAATTAAACATCCATTGTACTTTTTACTTAATTTTGAAAAATTGTAATGCAGTTGTAGTTTATAAAGTAACAATTTATAAACTATGAAATAACTTACACTGTATGTTTCATTCCATGTGTGAAACTGCTAACAATTTGTCCAGCCATTCCAATTCCAAGTAAAAATTGTGACACTATAATGATTGGCAATGATCTAGAAAAGAAATTTCTAATTTTGAAATATCTTTTGGACCTGCATAAATATATCTAGAGCTTTTGTAAGTATTTTGGAATTATATGAAAAGCATTATTTTCCAAAATGGTTGAACTAAATACATCAGGAAAAATATCAGCGATACCCCTAACTGCTAGTTTGTGACAGTCAATCAAAACTTGATGATATATTCTTGTTCTGAAACTTATGTTACATACTTTAACAAAAGGCATGATGAATTTTAATAATCTTTGTTATGCTAAAGACATTCATAGTTACCCCATAAAATGAAATGCATTTATGTACATAGATGCTACTTATAAGTAAACTTACATTTGGAAATAGAAGAATGGTACTGGGCCAATGATGAGGAAACACACAATGAAAGACAATCCTCCTATCATTGTTAAGTATTGTGCATTTGACTGAAAAATACATTTGTTATTTGATTATATGGTTTCTTTTTACTTGTTAATTTTGCTCTGAATTTAAGGAAAGGGAATGAGAAAACCACGATGTCTTTTTATTGACAATTCAGATGGTTTTCTCTTTTTAAAATAAAATTTATTAGGATATGCATAGTTTTAATTGAATCGCGCGCGCTCGCTTATATTTCTGAAATATGTCAAACATCACTTTTTTTGTTTTGAGTTAAACAAGAAAAACTATAAGCTCACTTCATTTTTATGAAGATGTTTAGTAATTTTTTAAGCCAAAAAGAATTTTTTATATGCTTTTTATTCTTTTCATAAAAAATTTAAATTTTTGCATTTGACAGGTCTCTGCAATAAATGAGAGTATTCAAGCCTATTTTCATAGCATAAGTCTAATTTTTTTTAAGGATTTAGTAATAAAAGTGGCAATATTAGTTGGAAGTAATATTTTCTTATTAAAATACTAACCCATAAAATTATTATAGAGTTCTTATTTTTTCTCTTTTGGTTAGTAGATGTATAAATACTTATTTTTATAGACAATTTAAACTCTAGACTCAAGAATAGTGGTCAGCCAAAGTGAGGTCAAAATGTTAATATAGAAATCTTCGAAGTCAATTAGATAGTTGTTTAGCTGTAACTTTGTGGACAGTAAAACGATTTTGCCTTAAAAGCCTATAAAATTAGTTATTAGTTCAATATTATGATTTAGGGTATGGATTAGATAGGGTCCCCTTTTAATAAAGTGATTCATAGATCCAAAATATCTATCACATAGTTGTAATAAATGGCCACAAGCATGGAAATGTTAATATATTACTTCCAAAACATCCTTAGTCTTGAGATTCATACAAAAACTGTAAAAATATTGTTTTATACTATGGCTTGATGGACCTAACCTCTAAAGAATGACTTTTCCAATCGCATATAGTGTTTGTATGCGATTAAATAAAAAACTGCAGTCATTCCCAATCAAGCTGCAGATGAGACGCCATGAACAAAATTCCCCGTAGTTTTAGTGCAGAATCCATTCAAGAGACGTCGTTTGATTTGTTTCTGCACTAAAGCTGAAATTTAAAATGCTGGAAAACTAATTTTTAAAAAATCCTGTTATTTTTATTATTCTTACACTAAAATGTGCGTTTACCCCTACAGAATTCAATGACACCAAAAACTCATTTTTGAAAAAAGTGGCGTTTGACATGTTTCAGAAATAAGTGATTCAATTATAATATTATTATGCAGCCAAATAGGTACTCAAAATAGATGTAGATTTTATAGGGGGAAATGGTGATAAGTTTAATGCATTAGTCAGCTTTAAATTGTAAATACATTTTACCACATTCACACAACATATGCTAACCTTAGCAAGTTTAGCAGAAATAAACATCTAATACTGTAGTATACTGAAGGATAACTTAAGCACAGAAATGAAATATCAGTATCTATTAAGAACTTACCACTTTCTCTGCTATATATCCCCAAAAAGGAGAGATCAAAGCATCCATTACACCTGATATAAGAAAAATCCCCCCAATAGCTGCTGGGGATAAATGGAACTGAAAAATAAAAAGTTAGATCAAATGTTTGCTGTGTGTGGTTGAAACCTAATCTTAACATCTTCTAAATAGTTTAAATCTGTATTTTTTAAATACTTAAAAGCTAAAACATTCATAAACCAGTTTTTTTTACTTAAAAGCAGAGTTTCGTTTGAGGCAAAATGGCTTTCTAATACCTCTCTTTTGATATTGGAATATTCCCTAGAGTTACAGTAATTCGGAATTCCTCCACCTATCCCTCGGAAGGTTACATGGGATTCTAGACTTAAAGCCCTGCTTAAAATAATTTAAAATATTATTTTTTACTGTACCTATCATTTTAATCTTTAAAAAATGTAGAATAGTACTTCATGTATTTATAGTGTTATTTAATAAAAAATTATATAAAAGTTAGCCAAATTAAATTAGCTGTTAACATTTCACAATGGAATACACTTATTAACATACAATGAAACTGGACTGTATTTACTTAATAATTTGTATGAAATTGCATTATTGATTTTTGTACCTGTCGAATATGTGGCTCCAAAGTTGCTTCATTAAATCCTAGCATGGCAAAACAAGTACTGATGGCTAGTATATCAATGATGAAGTCAATGTTTGAGATCATTTTCCTGGTACTGATTTTCCTAACTGGAATATCCTCTGAAAGCATAGGATTAAAATATTTAGGTTAACGTTTTATAGTATGAAAAAATTTCTAGTTTCTTACAATTTGTTTATACATTCACTATTTAGATAATAAAAATAAATTGCAGTGATTTGAAATACTTTTAGAAAAAGAAAAAACCTTAATGCGATGCATAATGCTTTACATGAAAAGATCTAGTTCGTAAAATATGATTCTTGTAATCATGAGCCCTGGTGTATGATTTAAAAAAAACTATATTTCAGGTGAGAATTTTTCCAAGTTTTGAATTTTAAAAAGGTATTGATTCTATACAGAGAGTTTAGACTTGAGTACAGATAACAGAACGAGGGGTCACAGATTCAAATTTAACAAGGCACATGTTTACAGGGAAAGCAGGAAGCATTATTTTTTCAACAGGATTGTGGATAGATGGAATGGGCTGCTAGAATCGATAGTAAGTTCCAATGGAGTAAAGGAATTTGAGGATAAAATTGACAAATACCGGGAATCCGGTAGTTTGAGTAATGGACCAACCTAGTTTGGCTTCACGCCTGTTGGTCGTCAATATTTGTATATTAAGGATCATAGATAGGTAAAGAAATATATGAATGGAGAAATTTTAATTACACGATAAGTTTAAGGAAGAACTTCTTCATTGAAAATCGCGTGTGGTGTGGATTTTTGGCCAATGTCTTCAATTGTAATTCGTGAAAAATTTTCAGCTCCGAACGACAATCCTTCTTCTACCTAACAGTGCTGTAAAAGTTGAAAAAAAAGAAATTAGGGCCGAATGGCTTCAGTAAAGTATATAAAAAATTCAGCTCGACCTAACATTTTTTTTTGCTTTTAAATTGCGCCTAAAATTAAAATTTTTGTGGATTTTTCTATTTGGGGCGCCAATCAACAACACTTTTCAAAAAATGATATTTTTAAGTTATTTAAATTAATTTTTTCTAATCATGAGGTACAATACAGAAGGATTTGTCGTATCGAACTGAAATTTTTACCCGTTTTATATTTAAGCCATTTGTCCAAAAATCCGCTCTACCCGTTGGCGCAGTGGTTACAACCCCCGGTCCGCGGACCGGGGGTTGTAACCACTGCTGGGGTATGATCCACGGTGCCGGTCCGTGGATCAAATGGTATCGGGCCGCGGGCCAACCATTTCATTGAAAATTAATTTAAATTCCTAGGTTTATACTCCAAATTAAAAAATGAAATTAACTATAAATCACTTTATATTTATTTTTTGGTGTAACTGTATTTTATTTTGAAAGCATGTTTAAATACAATTAAATTAAAATTAATAAATCAAAATAATCTAGAATGTAAAAAATCAACGCCCCCCAGTGGGCCACGGTGAAATTATCAAACGTTGACCGGTCCGTGGTGGTAAAAAGGTTGGGGACCACTGCGTTAGCGGATTTAAAAAAAGTGTTTCTTCGACCCACCTATCATCCATCTATCATAAAGCGAATACCAACCTCCTCTTTCCCATTCGGTGCTTACATATTATTTGAACAGACCTTCCCCTTAGAGTCAAAAATCGTTCCTGGCTTTTTTTTTCTTCTGGACAGAAAAAGTTAACTAAGAGGTAGTTAGAAAAAGTTTGAACGTTATAAATAAATAAAAAATTAAAATAAATACGTTATAAATAATAAATGAATGAAAAAGTTTGATCCTGTTCCGTCGTGGTAAATATTCAAACTTTCACGCATGATTTGGGTGGAACTTATCATTTGATATTCGAAAAGGAGACCGCTATGATGATATCCAGGATGGAAGATAATGAATGCCTATCTTTTAATTCAAGTTATTGATTTAAGGTATCATTTTTCTCAGCTCTTCACTTCCTTGTTTGGATAATTTTTTGCTGTGGAACCTTATTAACTTGAAGAAGAACAGCATTTTGATTGGTTGGGTCTTAAATTTAACACCAGAATTTCGTGTCAAGTTCATTCTAACAATCGAGATGATTTGTAAAAGTTAGGGTCTCAAAATTTGACGTAAGGTGCGATTAAAAGGTAGCCTGTCGGATGAAATTAGACTTTTTAAGGATAGAGGACTAACTGGTGGAGAGTGTTTAGCTTAGTAACCGCTTGACACGTTAGCACCAAAGTCTTACTAAACCGACGGAAAAAATTGAAACTATCAAAAGGGTATTATACTATTTTTTAAAGTATTTATAAGCGTGAAAAGTAATTTCCAGAATCTTTATTGAAAAAATTATTAATTTTAGTGAAAAAGGACTTCTTAACTTAATATTTAAATATGCATATATTGCATACATTATAATGCGCGAGTATTTTGGCCGCACGTTTCCGTATTATCAATTATATCTTACACGAATTTTCTAAGTGTAAAATTGTTGAAAAATTGTGATTTTTAGGATCTGAAAGAAAAAAATTAAAAAACACCTAATTACGTAAAAAAATGTAAAAGCAAAAGCAAAACATTGCGTATAGTTATGAATCATCAATATTTCTATCCAGATTTATTTTTCTTGACTCATTAAAAGTAGATATTAACACTAGAAGCTCCGGCTAGTGCCTCATACCTAGAACCCTAAAAGACAGTCATTTTGACCGCTCGACTTTTTCAGCGAAAATAACCTTTAAAGCTAGAAATTTGCATGTGATACCTTGTAGACATCATTAAGAACATTGATTACATGATATTGTATTTTAACACTTTTTTTGATTTTTAAATACTTATTTATGTAAGAAACTACGAAAACGGGATTATTTTACACCATTTTAACATACGTATAAATAGCCTTTGTAAAAGTCAAAGTACATTTACTACACGTATACTTTTAAAAATCTTGCATATATCTGAAGGTTGGTACTGTCTGCATACTTTGCATTTTGACCCTGGTAACGACTTTATGACATCACTGTAATATAATATCTAAGCAGCAGCCCAACTGCTGCTCAACTAAACTCCACTCGGATACTGTTAACCGTAACTGTATTTTGATTTCATTACATACATAAATAAAGTATGATATGGTGGCAGTTGCTCCTCGTTCGCTATATAGTTCTACATTCATTTGCAAAAAGAAATAAAAAATGGAACTGAAAACGCCATCGCCGATGAGTTTAAAAGGAAACATCGCCGATAACTGGAAAAAGTTCAAGCAACGATTTCTGCTGTACTTAGAAGCTTCAGAAAAAATGAAGAAGGCTGAGAAAACGAAAGTAGCTCTCTTGCTTGGATTAATGGGTGAGGACTGCATAGATGTGTTTAACACCTTCAAATTATCTCAGGAACAGGCTGATAAGTTTCAGATTGTGATTTCTAAATTTGATCAATATTTCAAACCGTCCAAAAATATTGTGATTTCTAGATATAAGTTCTTTAATTGTGTACAACAAGAAAACGAAACTATAGATTCTTTTGTTACTAACCTAAAAAACTTAGCTAAAGAATGTGCTTTTGAAAATCAAGAGGATAGCCTTGTTAGAGATTTATTAATAATTGGGATTAGAGATTCTTCTGTTAAAGAAAAACTTTTGATTGAATCAGAACTAGATTTAGAAAAAGCTGTTACTTATTGTAGGGCTAAAGAATCTAGTCAACAACAAGTGCAATTAATGCAAAAAGATAGTGTTAAGTCAGAAATTAACTATGTAAAATTTAATGGAAAACCCAGAAAACCTAAGTCAAATAAGGACAAATTTAAAAAGGGAAATAAATCTTATCCTAAACAAGAGTTCTTTGGGAAATCATGTTCTAAGTGTCTAACTAAGCATGATTATGGCCAATGTCCAGCTTGGGGTAAAAAATGTCTGAAATGTCATAAGTTTAATCACTTTTCCAAAGCGTGTAAAAGTAAAAGTGTAGAGGAAATTTCAGATAATGATAATGATTCATTCCAATTAGAATCCATAGTGTGTCCCATAGAGTCAATAAAAACAGAATGGAGAGAAACATTGTTAGTAGAAAACATGGAAATTTCTTTTAAAATTGACACAGGAGCAGAAGTAAACATAATTCCTGTAAAGAAATTTAACGAGTTGAGAACTAAAATTAATATAGACAAAACTAACAAAACCTTAAAATCATACACAGGGCATAGCCTCAAGGTACTTGGAACATGTACACTTATATGCAAACTGGGTAGTAAAATCGAAAGACTTGAATTTTATGTAATAAATCAAGATTCAAATGCTTTACTGGGTTTGGAAGCTTGTGAGAAGTTAGGATTAATTAATAGAAATCCTTTGAAACAAGTAAATGTTATTAATTCTAGTGACATTATTAGAGAATACAGTGATGTTTTTGAAGGTAAATTGGGAAAATTACCATACATGTATGATATTAAACTTAATGAAAATGCAGAACCAAAAATAGCCCCTGCTAGAATAATTCCAATATCTATTAAAGATAAAGTAAAATTAGAATTGGATAAAATGGTTCAAGAAGGTATTTTGGAAGAGGTTACTGAACCTACTGATTGGGTTCATCCAATTGTTGTAGTCCAAAAACCTAATAACAGTGTTAGAATTTGTATGGACCCAAGACCTTTAAACAAATACATTAAAAGAGAACATTACCCTATTCCAACACAACAGTGTATCTTTTCTCAAATAGAAGGTGCAAAATACTTTACTGTTTTGGATGCATCTTCTGCTTTTTTGCAAATACCGCTAGCAGAAGAGAGTTCAAATTTATGTACCATAGCTACACCATTTGGTAGATATAAATTTTGTAGGTTACCCTATGGTCTTGCAAGTTCCCCAGAAGTGTATCAGAAAACCATAGATAATGTTTTCGCAGGTCTAAAAGGTATATTAGTGTATATTGATGATGTGTTAATATATGGGAAAACAGAAGAGGAACACGATAAAAGGTTAAAATCTGTCCTTGATAGAGCTAGGAAATGTGGTTTAAAACTATCTAAAGATAAAAGTCAAATAAAGGTAAATTCAGTTAAATATTTAGGTTATAACTTAACTAGTGAAGGTATGTCAGTAAACTTGGATAAAATTAAGGCAATTTCTGAGTACAAAACTCCAGAAAATAAAGCTGACTTACAAAGGTTTATTGGGATGATAACCTATTTGGGTAAATTTATAAATAATTTATCTAGTAAAACTGGAATTCTAAGATTACTATTAAGTAAGAAAAATGAATTTGTGTGGACTAATAATGAGCAAAAGGCTTTTGATGATCTTAAAAAGTGTATCATAAATTCACCAGTCCTATCATATTTTGATCCAAGTAAGAGATCTACTATATCAGTTGATGCAAGTCAGTTTGGACTAGGTGCTATATTAATACAAGATGAACATCCCATAGCGTATGCTTCAGTTTCTTTGACTGAAACTCAACAAAAGTATAGTCAGATAGAAAAAGAATTGCTCGCTATTCTGAATGGATGCAGAAAATTCCATTACTACATATATGGGACTAAGTTCACAGTGGAAACCGATCACAAACCATTACTTGGTTTGCTCCAGAAACCTATTGAAAAACTTTCTCCTAGACTACAGAGAATGGCTTTGGAACTTTTCAAATATGACTTCCACATCGTTCATGTGCCTGGAAAGAAGCTCTATGTAGCTGATGCTCTTTCTCGATCGCCAGGATCAGATGTCATCAATACTACCTTTTTGGAATCTGGTGCTGCAACCGTACATACCGTCTTAACATCCAGTGATGAGAAAACTGAAGAGATGAAGATAGCAACAGAAGCAGACTCTGAACTCACACAATTGAAGAAATATGTGAAAGATGGTTGGCCATCTAGCATCAAGATAGTTCCAGCTGAATTACACTTATATTGGAACGTCAAGTCAGAACTCCACTACTACAATGGTCTGATGTTTTTGGGTAGAAGACTAGTAATACCGAAGAAAATGAGAAGTGAAGTCCTGTCTAAACTACATGTGGCTCACCAAGGTATTACATCCTGCCAAAGAAAAGCTAAAAACTCTATCTACTGGCCCAACATGATGCAAGATATAAAAAATTTCGTAAACAGTTGCACGATTTGCCAAATGCACCAAAGGTCCAATACTAAAGAACCTTTGATTCCCTATGATGTGCCGGTCTATCCATGGCAAGAAGTTGGAATTGACTTTATGTACCTAGAAAATGATGACTTTTTGGTTTTGACTGACTACTATTCGAAATTCATAGAAGTTAAGAAACTCTCTAAGAAGACTGCTGAACCAGTCGTGAGTGCCTTAAAACAGATATTCAGAACACATGGGATACCAAGAAAAGTTCATTCTGATAATGGACCTCCCTTTGATAGTCACTTTTACCAATCGTTTGCCAAGAACTATGATTTCGAAATTGTAACATCTTCGCCTAAGTATCCTAAGTCGAATGGCATGATAGAAAGAGCCATAGGAACAATTAAGAATATCATGTTCAAAGTGAAGAAGGAAGGAGGAGATCCTAATTTAGCTATTTTGGAATATAACAACACTCCTAAATACAACCTTCCATCGCCTGCACAAATGCTAATGGGAAGAGCACTAAGAACTCTCTGTCCAACTAAATTAGCAAATTTAAAACCAAGATTTCCAACTAAGAAAGTAAAGTTCCAACTAGAGGACAATCAAAAGAAACAGAAAGAATACCACGACAAAAATGCTGTTCAATTGGATAAGCTACAACCTCAACAACGAGTTTATGTTCAAATGGGACATCGTGAATGGATCCCTGGGACTGTAATTAAAGAAGAAACAACGCCTAGATCCTACATAGTAAAAACAACTACTGGATCAGAAGTCAGGAGGAATAGAGTTCATCTTCGTCCTGATAAAAGTGCTTCTAATGATGATATCTCGAATGCAGATCAAAACGTCTCTCAATCAGATGTGACAACATCTCCATCTTCACCATCCATAAGAGACAAAACTGTAAATGATTCTCCTATGAACCAAAGACCGAAAAGAGACATAAAACGTCCAGTGAAATTTAATGACTTTATTTCTTAAGCATTTAATTCTTAATTTTGAATATTATGTCATTTAAATTCTCTTATAAGTTCATATAAGTAATTATCATAATTCTGATGTTTAAAATTTAAATTTGGTATCTGTTAGAAAATAATTATTATTTTTAATGTTTATGAAAAAAGGGCATGTAATATAATATCTAAGCAGCAGCCCAACTGCTGCTCAACTAAACTCCACTCGGATACTGTTAACCGTAACTGTATTTTGATTTCATTACATACATAAATAAAGTATGATAATCACTAACGCACGTTATATAAGAAGAAGTAATACACTTTATATCCCCTATTTTTTTCAATTCGAGTACAAATTGATGTTTACCATTTATTTCACTAATTTTCTTTTTATGTACAAACTAAATGCACAGTATAACTATGCTTAGGTACAAAAAATTGTCACCTGCTATCGTCCTGATCCGGCATTTACTGTGGCATATCCTAGCCGCTTTATCTACGGCATAATCTCGTATAAAATACTTATTCAGGGTCGAATTGTTTTTTGAGCCCACTCATATGCTCCAAAAACATTTCTAATAACACCGCGTTAATTTAAAACTTGATTGAGTGCGTTTTACAATGAAGCAACTCTGCTTATTATTAAATGATGTATCATAACGGATATTTGACTTGTATCTTTATTTTCACTCATAAAAAGATCTTGAAACATAATAAATCGGTTAGGCCTTGAATATCTTAGATGAATGAAATAATAAATCTTTCGTTCACAAAATGATAAAACAGACGTGGGAAATATAAAATGTTTTGCAAAGGGATATGCAACAAAATAAAGATGCATTTTATGATTTTCTGCAGTAAAAACAATAAACAACTTTTAATTTGGTGGAGGAACCCTCTTAGGTACATCCTAGAACCGAAAGATAACAAAATTTAAGGGATGGAGTAGAAATAAGAACGTGTGAAATACGCAGCGGTTAAAATGACTGTTTGAGGGTTCTTGGTAGATTTTTTAATATCTCCGGAACCCGTTTTGCGAACTAAACCAAATTCGGATAGCAATAATAGCAGCATATGTTAGGAAAAGTCACCTAAGCAGAAGGGCGTAACTCAAATATTTTGAAAGAGAACTCTATTTAAAAACGCAAAAAGGTAAAAATAACCCCCCTGGAACTTCTAATGTTAAACTGTTTTTAAGTACTACAATCGACTCATCAAATCTTAATTAATTAAAAATTTAATACAATTGTTTTTTTTCTCTCTCTCTCTGATCTCAGAATATCTACTTTTTACAAAAAAAAATTTTTAGAATCAAAATTTTAAAATAATTACCTTAAGGTGTACTACGGTACCTCTTATAGTTGATTAAATAACTATTATTTAGATAATAATTTTCAAAAATAAAGGCAGAATTGCAGTCCACAAATTTTCAAGGGATCAAGGAAATTTTCTACCTATACTGATATCGAGTCCTATTGTTCACGGAAATTACAGAATTTTAATTCCTGAATTTCGTAATGTAGTAAGTATCTTTATTTATAAGGAATTCATTCTAATAATTTAGGTAAATTACGCTAAATATTCCGTCTAATAGTGAAACAAGGATTTTCAACGCTTCGGTTTTAAAACAAATTTTAAATTTATAACTGTAAACTAGACCTTTTTCCATATAAATTAAATCTATTGGTAGATTGGTACAAATAGAGTCATAGTATCTTACCTGTATTGGAAAATAGGAACATATTCACCACGGTTCCAGTAAGTAGAAGTGCACCAACAACTAGAAATGGAAGTTTAAAACCTCCTACCTGTCAAAAAAGAAAGTACTTTTGATGTGTAAAATCACTTAACCCTTTATCTACTGTATTATGATTTTCTGCAATTTCTTTCGTGCAAATATTTTTGGCACAGTTTCGATGAGAGTCTACCAGCAGCTAACAGAGTGTTCATGGCAACTTTTTTAACAGGCCTTTTCCCATAGACAAACCTCAAGCCAAACGGACCCGCCTCCTTACCCCCTATAGCTCCACCTCCCACCTGTCACTCACTCACTTTATTCGCCCACTGAAGCTGTCACTCAAATCCATTTGCTCAATCAATCGCATTTAGCTTTTTCTGATTGGCTGCTAGTGAACTGAATTATAATCTGCGAGCTGAATTAAATTAATTACCTTAGGAGGAAAACGGCCGTTTGACATCTCTGTTAAGCTCAATACTCTGTGGTTTACCCTAAGCTCAAATGATGACTGACAACCATAGATATTTAACTATTAATATTATCATTATTAAATCCTAAAATAATAATCTACTAAGTATTATTATCTTAGGATCCAATAATAATAATGTTATTAATAGTTAGATCTATATGGTTGTGCGTCGTCATTTGAGCTGTGGTTAAACATGGCGGCTGGTAGACTTATCGACGCTGTGCCATATTTTTTTAGTCAAATTGAAAATTAAGGGATATACATAAACACAATAACCATCCTTGGAAAATATAATCCGCTAGAGCTAACAAATTACTAAATTGATACTTTTGAGTCCCGTTGGTGCAGTAAGGGCTAAAATACAAGAAAAAACCATGTTGCTTTTTATCGCAGTTTTAAGTCTTAAAAATTAATACATTTTCCTTTTGTCTTTAACTATTTTTAGGAAACAGAAATGACAATGACGGGAATGTGATCAAAATGGCAGCTGAAAGCACAACTTCATTTTTAAATCTATTCGCATTTCCCGCTAAAATACTCATAATAAGAACCGTGCTGCCTTTTATCCTGGATGAGGAAAAACTAAAAGAGCGTTCCTGCAAAGTATCGTCAGTGTCAGTATTTTCGTAATCGTAAGGATGGTTATTCTATGTGATTTTAAAATTGGTGGGACTTGTAAGTACCATCAGTAGATAAAGGGTTAAACGGTGAGTTATTTTCTGGCAACTATTGTAATGTAGAAAGCTATTTTTTTTATTCCAAACCAAAATTCTAACTTATTGATTTTAGAAACTATTTTCAATATAAAACGGTTTGTACAACCTATTTTATTTTTTAAATTATCACGGATTTCTCACATTTTGAAATTTAATTATTGCACAAAGTTGTTAATATGAAAAGAAAATTATGTTTTTAAATTATTTAAATTAATTAGGGGAGTAATGGATATATTTCTGTTGCAAAAATCAATTGTGTTTTATTGCTTCAATATAGTTGAATGACATTAATGTTTACAAACTTTGTAGCACAGTTGCTAAGATACGTCTTTTAAGAAGCACCCGAGACTATAAGAAAGAACTGTCCTAGGGATCCGAATATGTCACATAAATAAAGGAAGATTCAATGTTGTATCTTTTCAACTCTTTTAGTTATTACTATTGACATATTTTCTAGTATGTATTTTATGCCCGAGTATGTTTTGGTTTCCCAATAGGTTGGGTAGTGAAAAATGCTTTCATCTCAAACGTTCACCCTTTTAAGGGTTGAATAAAATGAACTAGTCGTCAAAATTTTCCTTGAGCAATTATGTTTTTTTAAACGATTTCTTAAAAGTTAGTTTGAACACTTGAATGTATGAGGCGAATAAATAGGATATTTTCTTCCGCTCTTGAATGTGTTAGTGTTTTTTAGTTTAAAAATTTGTGAATCTTACTTGATATAAAACACCTCCTATCACAGGTCCTATAGCCAAACCGAAAGCAAAAGCAGTTTCAACGATGGACTAAAAAAGATTTATATAATTACAAATAAATTCTCTTTTCATGAAGTAATTCTGTGCTAAAATGGCAAAATGTAACGTCTCTTTTTTTAAAAGTTTTACAAGACAGCAATATCTCATTTAAATGAATGATTGAAAACCATTTTCTATTGTTGTTTTTTCACAAATTAAAAGAACATGACATTTTCCCAAATTAAACAATTACTCAAGAAAGGAATAAACATACCATAAATTCTCTTTAAATTAATGAACGTTTTTTGCCATCTGAGCACAGACGTATCGATAGAAAATACAAAAATAACTATTCGATCCTATACATATTTTCATTATCTAAATGTTTTTTTATTGAAGTTAGTTTATTGGGGAGGCTGAATGGTGTCATGATTGTTGTATAATTATTTTACATTGTTAAAAAGAAAATAATTAAAATGACAATATACTTGGTTCTGAGTAAAACATAGAAAGTAAGTGCACAATCTGAAAAATGTATTTCTTCTCAAAATTTCACCCTAATGAATGTGCGGATTATTTGCTATTCTATTCCAATCTAACTACACTATTGGAATGAACTACTATAAACATATTTTAATATCTTTCTTTTTAATGCACATGGAATAAAAACATGGATAGGATGCGGTAACATTTGTAGAAGATAAAAATTAATTTCACTTTCTGAGAAATATAATTTTTTCCACTTTATGGTTCTGAAAGTATAGGAATTAACGCACCACCACTTGAAAGACAATAAAGGAAATTTAACTTATACGAGAACGATTGTAAAAATGAACGAACGAATGTTATGTTTATTCTGTGCCACAGTTTAAACAGTATTTCAACGATGTTTATATTTTTCGAAACAAAATTTAAAACAAGCTATTTTTTTGTTTTATCAAATTGAAGATTTGTTATGAAAAAGGGAAGTTAGTATTATAAAGAGAAAAATCATTCTTAGAAAAATTGGGCAAATCCCAGCGTTTTAAAAATGAAAGAGCAAGAAACTTTAAAGGTTTAGTGATCACAAGTATAAAAGTGTTGTTACTAAGTTAGTTCAAATCCAAATACTAGGTTGGGTATTCTTTTCTCAAGAGGTTAGGAAATTTTTTGTTTTTAAAATTGAATTAGTATAATCAACAGAAGACAGGAACTAATGCCCTGTAGTGAACATTTCTGAAATTACACTTGTAGATGAAATGTGTCAATAAATGTTAATTAGAATATGATTTGATTGCTCCTTTCTTTGTATGTATGCTTTCTTAAGGAAGAACTCTATTAAGTAGCATAAACGACAAAGCCCTAAATTGCGGTTATAATTTTAAAATGCAAGAAAACTTATTGCCTCTCAAACCTAAAAATCTAAATTCTGGGAGATATCATGCAGCTTTATTATTTTTTTGTAAAAGTTTCTACTGATACCATATTGAAGTCCCTTGTAAGTTTAAAGTCAAAAGCATTTCAAAGGGGGTTCGGGGGTTCTCCCCCAAAAATTATGTTATTCTGAAAAAAGCGAAACTTATACTAAGATAGTACGTTTTGTATTTGAGGGTCTTGATAACCAACTTATTTATGTCCTTTTATCGAAACCCATGATTGTTGAATTCTAGAAACTTCATTTGAACCTACTTATTTAGCAAATAGATAAGAAATAATAATAATAATTTGGTTGGTAAAATGCAACACGTATGGGACAAAACCAGCTTTTTGCAACCAAGACCCGCATGTAAAAAGTAATATAATAAGATTAGAATTATGACTAGCTTTTTCTGTATAAATTTCTTTTTTACTGATTTACGAGCAAATAAATTTTCTTTACCAGAGAGCCAGGACTAATTTTCGGAGCAATAGGTGTTATTCCTATCGTGTTTGTTATAAGCTGTTTCAGCTGTAGTTATATAGAGGGTTCATTTCACATCTTTAGATTTGAAACAACGTTTTTTAGGGTCTTTAAAATAAGGTGTGCCTAATTTAAAGTGACTATACTAAATCCATAGGGACGACATACAGCGCTTCTAGCATTGCATTAAGAAAATTGAAAAAATAATAATTAAAAAACTAAAGTTGTGGTTGAACAAAACCCTTATTTAAAAATTGAGTGCAATATCATAACGAAACCTCATAAAAAAGTTTCATAAAAATTTCATTAATATTCAAGGATTTAGAGCTCACATTTAGCGCCTTCTTAAACCTTGGAAAAGGGGCCCGCCTACGAAGAATGAAGAAATTTCTCCGTTGTTGATAGGACGGATGACGACGAATTTTAAGAAATATAATAATATTGGGGATTTTTACATTTACTTTACTATGGGTACACCGGTACACCCTACTTCCAAGACCGTTTTGAGTAAAGAGACGGTTTAAAAAGATTTAAAACAACTTATCTGGAGTACATTTGCATAAAAATACTTTACCATTGCTCTTCCAATAATATCTTGAAGTTCAACGCCTAGAGTGGTGTAAGAAGCAGTTAGAAACGCCGATGCGCCCAGTGCGTCAAAAATCCGGATGCCAATTGAAATGCCAATAAAGGGTAAACCAGGAGGAGCATAATCAAGGAGACTGCAGAAAAAAAAGCATCATTTGTATGTTTTTTATCAATCAAATCAAATTTATTCATCAATAATTTAAAATTCCATTGAATTTTCCCGGGTTTTGATAGTCAATAATATGGGTAAAACGATTTTGATCAGAATAAAACAAAATTAGTAATATGTTGGATATAATGGCCGATATTTCAAATGGAGTCATTTTGAAAAAGGGAAAAAGGATAACAGAAAAGATGTAGTATACCCCCTTCAAATTCCAATTTATCCCTTCCGAAATCTTTCAGACTATTCCACTGATGTATGAAACCTTTGTGATTCTAACAATGCAGATCTTTAATTCATATTTGTTGTGTAAAAATGTATAGTTAGAGTTATTTGACCTAGCACACACAAAACCACTCGCAGAATTATTCACATTCCTGTTCATCGGTAAAATCTTGGTTAAGTCTTTCATTCTAGCTTCAATAACTTTATCAATCTTTTTTCTTTCTTTAATAAATGTTTTATTCTTTCCCTTTTCACCAATCTCGAAACCCAAACAAAGCTTATGGTATATTACAAAAATACATTAAAAATTTACGTTAAAACCTTTTTTAATTTAAGATAAGTTTCAAAAACTTTTACAGATTTTCGTGGGTTTTTAAAATTTCCTTCAGCTGAAATCTGTATTATTTTTCTCTTGTTGAATTAGAAATTTGTTAAAAAGACCCTCGGTATCACAGAAAATTATTATCTTTAACAAAATATTTTCTTTTCTTAGATCATAAAACGGAAGAGAAGAGGCAAACAAGTAATTTATTTTAGAGATTATGACATAATCTCTAAAATAAATTACTTGTTGACATTGTCATAATGACATTGTCATTATGATAACTATGGAGGTACTATTAAATGTGATAAGTATACTTGCAGTACTAATTGAAATTTATTGATTCAGGATATTTTTACGAAGTTCAATATTTAAGTTGCGAGGACATTAAATAAATAACTACCCATGTCAAACAAGAAGAAATTCTAGTTGGAATTAAAAAAAATTTCTGGGGGAGGATCCCCAGACTCCCCTTTGTTAGGTAGAACTTAATTACTGATAAACTTTTTATATTAAGTTCCCTAAGACGAAGACGCAAATTCTACTTAAAAATGTACTAAAAAGCTACTCGGACCTATGAAATATACAGGGTGAACCAAAAGTCCTGCCCTGTTTTTAAAAATTAATAACAAAAAAAGATAAAAATACGCCGTCTGCTGCATCCTACTTCAAATAATCGGGAGTTTTTGTACACAAAATTTTGAAAAAGTGTAGTTCTTGACTTTTCTTATAGATGGCAGCACTAAAATTTAATTATTTAAGGATAAAATAATCGTTTTTTCCCTATGCTTAACTTCGAAGGGGAAACGAATATTATAAATAGAATCGATTCAAAAATCGAATGAGTAATCGAACTTAGCATCCTAATACTTAGGATCGGCTTTAAACAATTTTAAGCGTTTAAACTTCAAAATAGGATATTAAAATAGTGAAAATTTTCTCTTTTTGGGGAGGAGGGCTGTTGATTAGTAGATTTAGAGTGCATTTCCCCTAAAACTCATATGATAGAATTGTGATCATTTTGCATCATTGATTTTAATTACACATATTCTCCGGCTTGTTATCATTTTGAACAATCACATTGGAGTCACAGGTGTGGAGTTGATTGTCCGGGATTTGTTATAAATTTTCAGTGATAACTTATGGGATCGCTGTGAAGTCATAGAGTGACCAGTTTTGTGACAAATTAACGTATACATGAGAGATCTTGTCAACTCTGACTCTGTCATATCGTAGGGTGCCTTTTGCTTGATTATTTTTGCTCGGTCTCGCTATTTTACAAAGTGACGCAATCTAGCTGATCGCAATCCTGCTAAATTTTATTTGATCGTAAGATTAGCTAGCGTTTCTCGGTTTGAAACCTTCGCTTTTAATCTTCTTCTTTCATCCCTTTCTTGAGAAGGGTCTTAACGACTTCGAGCGACTATTTTCAGTGACTGTCTACGGATCCTAAGTGTGAATTGAAATGCTACGTTTTCGGGACCAAACGCTTCAATCGCATCGCACGAAAACGTAACATGTCATTTCTCCATAACACGTAACACGTCCCCAATCCAACACTTATAGTGAATTGACATTTTTTTGGACGAGGTGGGCGTGATCGAGTCAGTTGTGAAGCGAAGGTTTCAAACCAAGAAATGCTAGCTAATCTTACGATGAAATACAAATTAGCTAGATTGCGATCAGCTAGATTAGCTAGATAGCGTCACTTTGTAAAATAGCGAGACTAAGCAAAAATAATCTAAAAAGGCACCCGACGATAAAAAGGTACCCTACGATATGATCTGTCACAGAGATGACAATATCTTCCATGCATACATTAATTTGTCACAAACTGGTCACTATGATTTCACAACGATGCCATAAGTTATCACTGAAAATTTATCACAAATCCCGGACATTCGACACCACACCTGTGACTCAAATGCGATCGTTCAAAATGATAACAAGCCGGAGAATATGTGTAATTAAAATCAATGATACAAAATGATCACAATTCTATCATATGAGTTTTAGGGGAAATGCACTCTAAATCTACTAATCAATAGCCCTCCTCCCCAAAAAGAGAAAATTTTCTCTATTTTAATACCCTATTTCAAAGTTTAAAACGCTTAATTGTTTAAAGCCGATCCTAAGAATTAGGATGCTAAGTTCGATTACTCATTCGATTTTTGAATCGATTCTCTTTATAATATTCGTTTCCCCTTCGAAGTAAAGCATAGGGAAAAAACGCTTACTTTATCCTTAAATAATTAAATTTTAGTGCTGCCATCTATAAGAAAATCGAGAACTACACTTTTTCAAAATTTTGTGTACAAAAACTCCCGATTATTTAAAATGGGATGCAGCAGACGGCGTATTTTTATCTTTTTTCGTTTTTTTGTTATTAATTTTTAAAAACAGGGCAGGACTTTTGGTTCACCCTGTACATTAGGGGGGTCAAAAATTTTTTTCAAATTTTCCCAGGGGCACAGCGACAAAAGGGTGCCAAATGGTCTCAAACTGACGTGTGTAAAATATTATTCGATTATAATAACTCTTTTTGCCTCCGGATTGGCCTCAAAGTTTCGATTAATATAGTAATTTCATGTAAAAATGGACAAATGAAAATCAAGTTTTTACCTCGATTTCACGAATCCGTCATGAATGTAAATGTACACAATGGTATAAAAATCATCATTGAAGACTATAAAATAATTATAAATGAAACTAGAGTTAAAATACTTGAGTTGTAATACAGAGTATTTTAAAATATCTCAATGGTTAGAACTGGCAATCAAAAATTTCTTGCTGGAATCATAAAAATATGTGAAACTCTTATTGCCGGTTGAGTATAGGATTTTAAAAACATTAAATTTTAATAAAAATGGATATGTCAGAAGGTGGGTACCTTTTTTGGGTTATATTTCAACCTCAAGGAAAACATTTGGATAGTTGTTTAAAAGTTGGGGTTTCCTTGAAATTTCTTTGGCATATTAGGAATATTCCATCCCAAGTGTCCCCATATGAGTCACTAATGTCCAAAAATAAATTAAAACCACATTTTAAGAGTCAAATTTTGAAACATTTTCTTAAGAAGAGCAGTAGATCCCCGTTTTCAGCATAAAGCTCAGTATTATCCCCTAAGTTTTTAAATAAGCTACATTACTTTTCAAAACTTACTTGTAATTATCTTAATCAGTTAAATTTGCTATATTTTAACTTTTACTAACGCATAAGGGAATGCTAAGGAGCCATTTTGAGTCAATCCTCCCTAAAAAGAAGTAGAATGAGGTATTCTCACGTTTTGAGATTAAATTTTATTAAAATGGTAGATAAAAAACCATGAAGAATGACGTTTAGATCAAGTATTTTCGTAGCCTGGTTACTGAGATATAAATTTTGAAACTTGGTTTTTTGTTTGGGTGCGAAAACACTTTCGAATCACAAATCATGCGCTGTGAGGTCACGTCCAATAGAAGCCCGTTTTCTGATCACGTGAAAACAGAAAACACAATGGTTTTCATGCGCTGTGATGCAACATCCAATAAAAGCCCGTTTTCTGATAACGTGACTTTTCTGACGTTTCAGTGAAAATAAAATTGAATTTTAAATTATTTAAAACACATTTTTGAACTTAAAAATCATAAATTTGGTAGTTTTAAACCATAATGTATCAAAAAAGCATGAAATCAAGCAAATCCCTCACTCATGCAAATACCTCATTTCATGGGCCTGGGTTTCAGTCTATTGTTATAGCAAAAAAATAGGTAAATCATGACTGAGGCGAATCATAACTGATAAATTGCCTAATGAACGAACTTCGACAATTGTTTCAACAAATTTTTGCGATCATATTTGGATCCAAAGACCAGCCAGAGAAATAACTGTCAGCTGAATTTTGAAAGCGCGGCATATAAAACTATTTCTACTTTTAAAAATTAAAAATACCGCTTTGTACTAACCAAACTTGAGGGAAAATATATCTGAATAACCAATATATATATATTTAAAATATGTACCACTGACAATCCACTGTTTGTTGGCAAAAAAGATCCTCCTATTCTACGGATATTGTTAATATGATAGCATAATACATTGCCACTTTGGCAGTTGTTTTTGTATTGATAATACATAAAAGTGACTAATGTGATTAAAATTGCTTTTAAAGACCCTTATTTGCGAGCTTTAAGAAGTTATCGACAAAAAATTTAATTTATATAATTTTAAAAAATATGAAAAATTACATATTTTTGTTCTATTTGAGGCCAATCCGGAGGCAAAAAAAATATTATAATGGAATAATATTTTACACATGTTAGTTTGAGACCATTTGGCACCCTTTTCTTGCTGTGCCCGATAGAATTTGTAAAATTTTTTTTTCGCCATAGGAAAATGACCCACCCTAATATACATGGGGAGCTGAGGGATGATTTTTGTCTCCTCGCCCGAAATACATTTCTATTATGCCTCTGGAGTAATTGTAAAATTTATTACTAATTTTAATTAATCTTAAACGCAAAACAAAAGTCTGATTACGGCTTTTGGTGTTTAAAATGTTGGGGGTGGGCGATGTGCGATGCCTGGCTGCAACATAAAGGGGTCCGTGACGATAGGAAGCTTATGAACCGCTGCTCTACAGGGAGATATACAGGGTGTCCCATAAATAATGGGTCACACTTCTAGGGGGAATAGTAGACACCTAGACGAGTCAGAATCACATAGGATTTGGGGGTCCCAGACCAAATCCCAGGGAGTTAAAAATGGAGCGACACCCCAAAAAAATTATTGAAAACTTCAATTTGTAGAAGAACTACTATTGGTACAAATTTAATTATAGTGTCAAAAATTGTGGTTTAATATGACCTTTAAAATTATCTCAAAAGTATTCACTTTAAAATTTGTTTTATTATGAAAAAAGTTAAAAAACCACAAAAAAATGTGAAAATTCTGCCAAAACCTCATTTTGTATTTTGAAATCCTTTCTTTTGATTTTATAATCTGAAAGATCATAGTTGTAAACCCTTAAGTCCAAAGTTTCACGTAAAAACCATCAATATTAAATGCTTGAGATCCTGTTAAAGTTCGTTTTTTGGGTGCGCAAACTGGTTTCCTATAGCCGTTTCCAAAACGGCAGTTAGCGGATGCAAAAAACGGATTTAAACCATGCTTTAAACAGGATCTCAAGCATTTAATATTGATGGTTTTTACGTGACACTTTGGACTTAAGGGTTTTCGACTATGATCTTTCCGATTATGAAATCAAAGGAAAGGATTTCAAAATACAAAATGAGGTTTTGGCAGAATTTTCAAATTTTTTTGTAGTTTTTTAACTTTTTTCATAATAAAACAAATTTTAAAGTAAAGACTTTTGAAATAACTTTAAAGATCATATTAAACTACAATTTTTGAGACCATATTTAAAATTTTACCTGTAGTAGTTCTTCTACAAATTGAATTTTCAATAATTTTTTTGGGGTGTCGCTCCATTTTTAACTCCCTAGGATTTGGTCTGGGACCCCCAAATCCTATGTGATTCTGACTCGTCTAACTGTCTGCTATCCCCCTAGAAGTGTGATCCATTATTTATGGGACACCCTGTAGATATAGCCATTTGAAGTTGTGAAATCGATGTCCATTAATTGTATTTTTTAAGTTATTTGGAATTAAAGTTAAGTTGTCTTTCTGTTCTTATTCTTTGTGGTGTAAACTGACCAAAAAAATTACTTTTAATTTAAAAGTGTTTTTAACTTTTCTTATACAGGGGAATGTTTGACTCCATTCATATTCACTTACTCCATTGACACTTTTAATGACCCTAGATTTAAAATAATTATAAAATTTTATTGGTCTTAATCTTTCTATTGCTCACTTATGTTGTGAATTAATTAGAAATGTAATTTAAATGTCAATTTGAGTAGTTTTTAAGATTTTTCTTCACATGAAATTTCATAAGGTTGAAAAAAAATAAGTCCAACACCCTTTTTTAACTGTAAAATAATTTTGCATATACTTATATTTGTTTCGATGATTGCCCATTTTTCTAAATAGAGTCCCAAATTTCCGGTGAAAATTTGGTGGCTATACAGCAAAAATACCATTATTTATGCAGTTTTTTTCGATTTTCTCAAAACTTGGTTTTTGGACTTATTCCCTTTTTCAAACTAACGATTCAATTTCAAGGAATATCTTAAATTTCTATCTAATTTGTTAGACGGAAACAGTAAGGTGAGGTATAATATTGTTCCTTCTTATGAAATCCGTATTCTTAACATAAATTGCAATAAAAAAAGACATTATGATGAAAAAAATCTTCCCTGCATTCCTATGACAAATCATTTTATAATCTTGTCATTTCTGTTAAAAATGTGTTCATTATAGAAACAACCGAATCATTTGGGATAAATTAAAATGTCACTGCCAAAGCTGAAAAACAGGTCACTGGAACTTTTAAACACGAATTCAATATGAGTGATTGAAAAAATTCCTTTCACTCACTATCGATGTAAATATGAATATCCATTTTAATATTCAGGGTGTTTCAAAAGTCCGTTTCGTGGCTTTTACTTGTAACCAACGGGTCCTAGGGTCACGGAAGTAAGGTTTACCCCTAGGTATAAGTGACCCTGGAAAATCCATTGAGATGACTTGGCGAAATGACAGTGGCAAAATAAAAAATTAATTTAAAAACTATAGGAGATAGAGCAAAAACCTCAGTGAGAGTATTGTTGTTACAATTTTTTCAGTGTTATTGTATACTTTTGTGCTTTTTTAGTTGAATAAAGGCAAAATTTAATCAAAAAATAAATAAAACTTGCAAATTTGCGAACTTTTTCTTTTTTGAGGTCTGAAAAAGTGCTATTTTTACATGCTGATATCTCCCCAAATATTCAAGATATTTTCATGAAACTTTTTTCTGTGAGTTCTTCATAACATTGGCAACAATAATCTTCATTAGCTTTTTGCTCTATCTCCTATAGTTTTTTATTTAATTTTTGTAACTTTTTTATATCGCCGCTAGGGGCGCTGAAAGACATCGCAATGAATTTTTCAGGGTCACTTACCTAAGGGTAGACCACAGAGTATAGAGCTTAACAGAAATGCCAAACGGCCGTTTTCCTCCTAAGGTAATTAATTTAATTCAGCTCGCAAATTATAATTCAGTTCAGCAGCCAATCAGAAAAAGCTAAATGCGATTGATTGAGCAAATGACTTTGAGTGATAGCTTCAGTGGACGAATGAAGTGGGTGAGTGACAGGTGGGAGGTGGAGCTATAGGAGGTAAGGAGGCGGGTCCATTTGGCCAGAGGTTTGTCTATGGCAGGGGTTCCCAAACTTTTTTGGCCCGTGGACCCCCTGACAACATATTTGTACCCCGTGGACCCCTTAGAGACCGTTCTAAAAGTGGCTGAAAATCTAATGTTTATACTACATATTTTTAAACCAAGCATAATTTTTTAAATTTTTTCAAGTGTTTTTTCGTACATTGATAAGCATTTGATTTCACAATTTTACAAGTTTTTTTGCATTCATATGGCTTGGCTACACAATATTTTAAGGAAAATATAACAATCAAACATTTAAAAACAAAAACAAATCTTAACTTTTAATATAGCTCACTACATTTCATGACACAAAAACTTAATTTTAACAATAAGTTTTGGTCGCAAGTGTGTCAAATTCAATGGCTTATGAGGGAGTTATTCATTCCCCAAATCATAAAATTTCAGAAATTATTACAATTAATCTATGGGATGTTAAAAACAACTTTTATTTAAGTTCAACTATGAAAAGAAATTAAATTATACAATACAGAAATTAAGTTTTAATTTATGACACTGAAAAAAAGTTTTTGCAATAAAAACAATGTGCTTTTATCGTACATTAAAAAAATATGTGCATTTACATATGTTGAACAGCATTTATAAATTTTGAAAATAACTTCATGAGTTTTTCCAAAGCAGAAAAAAATTCTGATAGTTACGTTTCACCAAAGTAGAATCATAATGAAAATATTCAATTGTAAAAAGCGATAAATCAACATTAAAATATTAACAAACTGATATTTAAATTTTAAAAATTAGTTTAAAAATTAATTTCCCGTGGACCCCCTAGAAGTTGCTGTGGACCCCCAATTTTCATTTTCATGCCCGTGGACCCCCTGGAAGTCGCTGTGGCCCACTGGGGGTCCATATGGACCACTTTGGGAACCGCTGGTCTATGGGAAAAGCCGTGTTAAAAAAGTTGCCATTATCGTCTATGGAGATGAACACTCTTTTAAGCTCTATACTATGTGGGGTAGACCTTACTTCCGTGACCCTAGGACACGTTAGTTCAAGAAAAAAGCCGCGAAACGGACTTTTGAAACACCCTGTATACTTATTCTCATTTGATATGCATTTTCAGCATTAGAATTTCCAAGCGTTCTTTTATTGATTGGCTTGCACACAACAATCATCATAATAGTGGTCTTAAAAGATTTATGCTTAAATTTTAAAAAATATTGCGTGTCCTTTCTTTTAGAAAAGACTGTTGGAATTCATTTGTCTAAAAATAAACACAAAAACTAATAAAAATTCTTTAGAGGCTCGCATTTAAACGTGATTCACTTCTTCATGATCTACTTTTCTCTAATTCATCTTAAGGATAATTCAGACTTTTCACTTTTGATCTTCATTTTGGGTGAATCCTCCAAAGTGAGAAGGGTGAATAATCGTTTAACTCTTTCACTTTTATATGCAAATTAGCGATTCACAGGAGTGAATAACTCAGGATGAACAGTGAAAGCGAAAAACGGGAATGAGCATTTAGATAGGATGAACATTAAGGTGTATCGAAAAAATCTTTTTTTTTAAATTTTGATGATGAATTAGTGCGCAAAAGTTGTCTAAGGTGGCATAGGACACCTGTGATTTTTTCAAAATTTTCGGATGACGTCTTTAGGTGCCAACTCAGCCCTGAAGGTTTTCAATGTTATACAGGCAAGCCCGAAGAGATGCTTTTCGTCCCACAAGCTCATTTTAATCGCACAGAGAAGGTCTGCACCCATGAACATGCTATCAAAGTAAAAAACTCGAAAAACAGCCTAAATCTATAGGCGTTTCCAAAGTCTGTTTCGCGGCTTTTATTTGGAACCAACGTGTCCTAGGGTCACGGAAGTAAGGTCTACCTCTAGGTAAATGACCCTGGAGAATCCATTAAGATGACAGCGCTCCCAGCGGCGAAATAAGAAAGTTAAAACGATTATTTAAAAAACTAAAGGAGATAGAGCAAAAACCTCATGGAGAGTATTGTTGCCAACGTTACGAAGAACTCACTGAAAAAAATTCATGAAAATATCGTGAGTATTTGCGGAGATATTTCCATGTGAAAATGACCCTTTTTCAGACCTCAAAAAAGAAAAAGTTAGTAAATTCGCAAATTTTTTATTGTTATTGTGTAGTTTTGTATTTTTTAGTTGACTGAAGACAAAATTTAATCACAAAAAAAAAACTTGCAAATTTGCGAACTTTTTCTTTTTTGAGGCCTGAAAAAGGGCTATTTTCACATGCTATTATCTCCGCTAATATTCACTATATTTTCATGAAATTTTTTTCAGTGAGTTCTTCATAACTTTCGCAACTGTAAAAATTATTAGTAACGTTCCGCATAAATTCCAGTAACGTTCCTGCTTTTTATGCGTTTTTCAGCAGTTTAACACTTTCCTGGAAAATTCTGGTTTTCATTTCTGTAACGTTTCTGAATCCTTGCGGACAGGCAACCATTGTATGTTTTGGTTTTCAAGATCACCACTTAAAGAGTCAAATTATTTAGATGAGGTGTAAGAACCGACTTATTATTCTAAAAGTAGGAAGTATTAACCACAGAGAAAAATCCTAACAGAGGGTCAAAACGATATATTCAAAAGTTGGATGGATATGAGGGCGCCACAAGGAACTGTAAATGATTGACGGAGAAATCGGCAGTACATTTTGGTGACCAAACCTGTGATTGGCTGTCACTCAATCTTCTATTTTCGAAGGAGAAGGAAAAAGTTTTTATCAACCAATCAGGCTTTTTCCCCCGCCTCTCGTGACGTACATGCGATCGCAGCGCCAAAATAGCCCCATATCCATCCAACTTTTCTATTTCCATTAGCGCCTATGGCGACGGACTCTCTGTTCTAGTACTCTGTGGTATAAACTTCGTAGATCGGTACCTCCCGTGGTTCATAATATGCCACAATTTGAATACTTATAGAAACATGAAAGAACAAGACATATCTGAGATACTCATAGCCTCTGGTTTTTCTGCGGAATATTTCAGTATTTTACAGTAACTTTCCTGATATTTCACAGATAGGTTACAGGTATTTCTGCGAAACGTTTCAGTATTTTACCACAGCTTACTAGATACTACTACAGGCTGACCGAGTTTTGAATTATTTAAAACTTTTGACAACTTTTCCCGCTAGGATTGCCACATATCGGGTCTATAACGTCCTAACCAATAGGATAAACACACTGACAAATAAGGAAAAACAAAGGCGTGTTTTCAAGACGTAACTGCTGACTGTTGGCCATTAAGCCTTTAAGCCCCGCCTTCAACTCTGTGGATTTGCTTTGCTAGATGTTAACTATTGCAATCTACATTTTTAAAGATTTCCGCATCTCGGTCCGCCTGTAGTAGTATCTAATAAGCCGCGATTTTACAGAAACGTTATTGGTATTTTCTAGGAACATTACTTTAAAAAAATGGGCAGCGAAGTTTTTTTTAAGTTACGTTCCAGAATTTTTTTACAGTGTACTCTTGAGCTTTTTGCTCTATCATCTTAAGTTTTTAAATTAATTTTTCTAATTTTTTTATTTCGCCGCTAGGAGCGCTGTAAGTCATCTCAATGTATTCTCCAGGGTCACTTACCTAGGGGTAGACCTTACTTCCGTGACCCTAGGACACGTTGGTTCCAAATAAAAGCCGCGAAACGGACTTTTGATTTTGAAACACCCTGTATATTATGTTGATTATGGTAAAGTAAGAAAATCCAGTCTTACCTACTTTAAGTTTGAGCCCATTTTTTGCCGACCAGTGTTTCATACTTAACTGGTAATTACCGAAAATGACTAAATATGAGATGAAGATAAAATTGCTTGGTATTCATACCTGAAGAGCATAACACAAACTCCTGAGGTTAGCATGCCAGCTTTCATCATAAAACCAGGTTTCAAATATGTAACCTATTCAAAAAAATATGATATTGATTTTAGTAAATCTGAAATGTAATCATCATTACTAAAAAACATAAAAATGTATATCTTTCACTTGAAAAAAAAGAATGTATCAAATATGTAGGTAAAGTTCGGTTTTTCATAATATTTTTGGTTTTATCAAATTAATATCAAAACTTTGTAGTATTAACAATGCAAATAGCCAACTTTCTTTGAAATCTAAAAAGTATTTTAGTCCTTATTTTAACAATAACTTGTTAAACTCTGTTTTTGAGAGTTTGATATCCGAAAGTTTGGAGGTACAGGGATTCTAGCCCTTGTTTGACTGTTGTGTAATATAAATATAGGGGGTAACCGGGCAATTTGATACTAAAATTTAACTCTTTTACCCCAAATCTCCCCAAATTAACTACAAGATTCAATGGGCAGTCTCGGGACTCGGGAGGTCTAGTATTTAAAGCGTTAAACCTATTTTTCAAGAAGAAAAAATAATTTATTCAGATAATTTTTTCTAAAAATACCTAAAAATGACACACTTTCATAAAAGCAATTTTTTTATATAAGTATGATGAAAATCAAACAAGTTTCGGAAAAAAAATAACAGTTTTGTATCAATTTGCCCCATATGGTAGTGTTATTCGTTGGTTAGGACACATGAATGCGGTTATTAATTTGCTCTAAAAACAAAGTAAATCATCAACAAAATTTAGAAAAATAAAATAGATGTATTGAGCTATTGAGAGAGATTATGAAAAATTTTACTTGAAAAATATACATAATTTTGTATCAATGATTCCAATGTTTTAAATCGTCTCGTTTTACCCTAGTTTTCTTCACAGTTCCATGTTTTAAGATAATGAATAGTTATTAGTTAGGAGTTCTTAGAAATTTAATAGAGAGCTAATAAAAATTATTTATGCTGATATTAACATAATAGTATGTTAGCAAGAGATTGACTTTAAAAAAGTTAAAATATCTCTCAAATAATTAAAAATTTATGAACGCTATTAAAATATCTTATATTGCATAACATGATCAAGCAGCATTTTACATTTATCATAAATCACGAAAGTTACATTAGTTGTAGTAATTAACTAAAAATATAGAAACTCAATCTCTGTAAGTAATTAGATTCATTTGAACTTTTAAATCTGTATGCAAATGAGAATTTAAAAAAGAAGGTAATTTAAATTACTGGAAATTGTGATGGTATGTTATTTTTCCTAAAGCTGTAAAGCCTTAATCCTTAAAAATCCTTAACTTCTGTTTAAATGTACTGAAAACTCGTATGTGATCGATGAGCGCTTACAAATAGTTTAATTTTGTAAGAGGAATAAGTTAATAAATTATTATGAAAAAAGTAGAAACCATAAAATATGTGAAACTAATAATTAAGAAATACGACAGAGAGATGACTACGTTACTTATAAACCATCACTTATAAAAACTTCAACTTACGAGTTTTCCGTATATAGGAGCCGATAGGAACATAACCAGTTGATATACACCAAACACTAACCCGTATGCCGTTGCTGATGCTCCTTTTTTCTCCGCCTAAAATAAAAGAAATTAAACCCATGGGCCTTCACTTAACTTCAAAGTAAAAGTATCATATGTACATTTAAGAATATCATAAACAATTAACTCCTAGGCCAGAGAGATTTTACCGAAGTTTTAAAAAATATTTTGTGAACTTGCATTGAATTTGTTTGTTATTTGGAACAATTGCAGTTTTCGGTGATGTAAGGGTGTGACTCCAAAGAACGTTCTGATATAAAACTCTAATAAAAGAATACCATGTTCATTTTTTTTGGAAATTACATAAGTTAAATGGCAACAGTAAATGTTGAAGTAGTTCGGCAAATCAATGAAATAGTATTTCCTTTTCTAAATGTCCATTCTGAAAAATTCCTAATCACATCATTATTGACGATCGCCGATGTAATATTTTTACAAATTGGATGAAAATGACTACTGTTTACTTCTCAGATATAAACGATTTCTTTCTCTATCTTGCTTTGTATTTTTTTATTAGAATTCCAAATAGAAAAAAGTCTCTCTGCTGGACCCTGTATTTAATGCATGGGATCATATTATGATCCCACTCGCATCTACTTGCAATGTTGCCAACAAAGAAAAATACCGCCGTGCTCTTTTTTCCCGACTGCACGCACACTCTTATCCTACATTTTCTTTATAGTGTACATAAAAATTTCAAGATGGTCTGGGGATCCTCCCTCAGAAGAGTTTTGAAATTTGCCCTGTAAAAGTTTTTTTCTAGATGAGTAAATTGAAATATTAACCAAAAACTTAAATCTGTAGTTTTAGTGAAAATTTTTAAAAACCAAATTAAAACATTTTCTTCTTTTTGTCCGTTGAAGTTAAACAGTAAATTCTTTAAAAAAATGTGTTTAGACCAAGATTTTTGAGAAATTATTGTAAGTTTGTGAGCACCTAATATTTGAGGCGTTTGCTATCAAAACCAGCTCATTCCATTTTTGGAAATTTTACAGGAGAGACAAAAAACTTCTCACGTCCACAGTTCTAAAGCTAAATTTCTTTTTAAAATTTTTAATTGTAGGTATAACCGCCTAGAAGTTTTTCATTTTTATTCCAGGTGCATTACCTTGGGCGCAATTACACTAATTAGGTTGGAATGAGCTGATTTTGATGCAAAAACACGATTTTTCATCCTTTTTTTTCAGTTTTTTTTGTTCAATTAAGTTGTGTGAAATTGTTTTTTTCCAGTTTACCAGTTAATATGTGTGTCTTTACGAGTTTTAAATAAATGACATCCACTTAACTTTTTCAAATGACCTGAAATTTCACAGTTGAGATCACAGTTTTCACCTTTTCATCTAATTTTGGGTTGGAATGAGCTGGATTTGAGCTATATCCCTTCGTCAGGTTATGAAGAACCCTCTAAACTTTCAAAATATGCAAAAAAGTGGATTTCAGAAAATATGGAATGAGCTGGTTTTGATAGCAAACGCCTCATTTACTCCTAAAGAACCTTAACAGACACTTTTTCAAGAGTTTTCAGAAGAAAAAAAATTAAGAATCTTATTTGGCATTGAGAAACGGCTATAACCATAAACATTTTTACTACCTGATACTGAAGTAAATTTGATGTCGAGTGGTGGTAAAAATAACGTGAAAATGTAAACTTCCCATCTGCAAATGATGCAATGCGCTTATAGTATCGATTAGGTTATGTTGTTTGTCCATTTTAACCCAAGTAGACTAGACTTCCGTTTTAGGGAAAGAGTGAGGCACAAAATTATTTCTAAGGATCCACTGATGTGTAAATTGTAGGTTAAATGTAGCTTTTTAAGACAAGGTAAGATTTGAACATTGATGTAGTATACTAATTCGATTATTGTGTGCATGCATGAAAAACATTCTCTAGTAATCCAAAAGGATAGCTAATAATTATTTTTTTTTCACAAGTAATGCGTAAGTGAACCATATCACTAACGGTGAAAATATCGGAGTTGTTTTTATGATTGGCTAATGCTATCTTCAACGACAAGGATAGACACCCTTCTAAAGATAAAAAAATAATTATTTGTTTCTTGTTTTAGTAGCAGAAAAAGTGAAACAGTCATTCAGATTTATACCCGACTCAATTCTCTGTGCGAGTAATGGTAGTGATAAAAAACTGAAGAAATAAAAGTGATAAAGGGTTCTTTGAGAAAATGTGAGTGAATTATGTTCTCGCCTTGAAATGTTTTATGAGGACGTTCTACTTGACTAGATGATTGACAATGGATCGTTTACTCTAATTACAAGTAAAGTTGTATTCAAATAATTGATCTTCGATATTCCTTGGTATTTCATCCTACTAATTAGTTAAACTAAGCTGTTAGATAGTTTGAATATTTTAATTACAAAAAAACATAAAAACGCAAACGAAAGGTGGATTTAAAGAAAATTGATACATATTATCCCGTCGACCATTGTCAAATTCACCGGCACAGCTATAAAATAGTCAATGGGCTTTGATAACGATTTCAAATTCAGCAACACGGTCGACGGGATAACATGTAAGAACAGAAAATTTTCGAGAATATTTTTTGCCAATGGGGGTACATAAAAATAAATCTTTTCTATCTATGTGATCTTTTCTATCCAATTGTAGTACCCACTTAAAATTTCACCCAACGGGCACCTGTAGACCAAAGGCAAAGTATTGTTGCCTACGCCACACACGCATTCGCTCGCGCAACCCCTTTTACAAAGGGAGCCACATCCATTTACACAGGGACAGTAACGAACATCTCTGCCTGGGGGTTCAAGCCCCTGGAACCAGGCTTTGTAGTCAGTTACCCAAAGCACTCTATTCCAATTCGCTTCTCCTTAAGAACTGAATCGTCAGCTTGGAAAAGGGAATAAGTCCAAAAACCAAGTTTTAAGAAAATTGAAAAAAACCTGTATAAGTAATTGAATTTTATTACTGTATAAGCTCCAAATTATATTTCATCAAATTATTAATAGCATATTTCATCAAATCCTCCCAAAGAATGAACCGGTTCCTGTTGGAGAGCCTTTCTTTAGAAGATTCAGTTTAATTAATTTTTATTTATTGTTGTTTGTTGTTATTGTGTTTTGATTAATATTATTTATCTATCACTGTGATTATCATTAATTTAAGACTGTTGTTTTAGTTCTGTTTATAATGTATGTATGTACTGTATTTCATGTACTGTAATCTTCGTAAATGGGCTTCGGCCTAACACGAATAAATTTCTTCTTCTTCGAAATTTTTACTAGAATTTCAGGACCATGTAAATACAGACAATAATTGAAAAAAAATTCAGTGTATTCACTGAGTGTACACATACACATACAAAAAATATTTTGTTGTTGAAAAAAGTTGATGGACTCTTATTTTAAACATCAGCTTGAAAAAAAAATCTTAAGCACTTTAATCGATAATCAAATTATATTTTTGCTTAGTTAATGGCAAAAAAGTGAAAAATCGAAAGACTTTTAAGCTAAAAATTATTGGGAAACTTGTTTCATAAGACACTTGTAAAAATTATTTTTGTTTTCTTACTAATGAATTTATTTATTTTGATTAGTTCAGCCTCATTTATTGATTAAAAAGTTACCAATTTAACAATTTTGAAAATCACAATAGGTGTTATTTATGATGCAGTTAGTTTTCTAATCATACAAATAAGTTTTAAAAATTAATGAAGTTGAAATGATACATTGATAAATTGAACTTTGTTTGTGAAGGTCTTTTTTAAATTTTTTCATTATGGTTATGAGTTTTCTATAACCTACGTTGACGTTAAAATAGGAGAGCACACATTTGAGATTTATTTATCCCTACATTATTCCAAGGATTTTCAATGTTATTATTGTTTCTTTTCTCTTCTTTTTATAGCCATCATAAGAAGAAACTTAGACTTTGCGTCTAACTGTTAATAAAGGTGTTTTTTATAGAAATCATTTATTTTATATGAGTTTTGTAACGCTTTTTGGAGAATAGATGAACCAAACAATACTACTAGATAAGAAAAAGATGGATATTCAGAGGGAAAAATATGTTTTGAAGAAAGATATTTCATTCATTATTTTACATTCATTCTTTATTTATTAAATAAAGACAGACATTGTGTTACATCTTTCTCAGAATATCATTTGATACATTCACAAAATTAATAACTATTGCAATCGTTAGTAATTGTAAATTTATAATTTAAAATTTTGATGGTATTTTAATTATTTAGCATATAAATAGTTATGTTTTAATAAAATACTCTGTGGAGAGAGGAAAAATTGTGAAATATAGTGTATACCTTTTCCTCAGAATAATCATCTGGCATGAGGGTAAAATATGAATATTGTAGATTGGAGTATCGTTAGATACTGTCTTAAATTTGAAGTAATGCCACCAAAAAAGCTATTATAAGCTAACAAAAAAGTTTACATAATGATATAAATTACTTTAAAAATTATTTTAGATAACTTCTTAAAGCACTCCATCTAGAATTTACCCCTTCTATTCTTCCCATTTATCTTCCACTATATGAAGTGTGACTTTGAACCCAAGGAGGGAGAAAAATCATGAATGATACGTGGTTTAAAAATGATACTAAACCAATTATATCCGATAAACTAGAAATTTATTAATCCACTCCATTTTTTATACTTTTAAAAATAGCACAATTTAATACGTTTTTTGCCTTCATTTGATAAATATGTCCTTATCATAAAATAAAAATAATTAAAATATGATATGACCACATTACCTTAAATATTCATATTAGTAAAATATTTGGGAAATTAGATGAGACCATTGACACTAATAAATTTTTAAGACCACAGCCACTTAAGTTCCTGGTTATTTTTACTTTTAAATTTTTTTAAATCAAGAAACTTTTTTTAAATAAAAATTATCATACCTTTGGTCTTTATTGAAAAAATTTATTAACCTTTCATTCCCAACTTTTCATTTTTCAACCAAAAAATTCTAAAATCTGTAAAATATGCTCATTTTGCCTTTCTAATAACAGGGTAAAAAGAAAAAAAAATTAATCTTAATATTTTAATTGAAATTTTGAATGAGTCCAAATGGCATCATTGGGAGTTACGGGGTATAAAAGTGGTACTGATAATAATGACACATTTAACCTCAGAGAGTTGATAAATGATAATGGAGGTAAATATTGATATAAACTATTGTTATGAGATTATTTTTAACATTTTAATTAATTTTTCTTTAAATAATCCAAAAATAATAATAATAATTTTTCGAAATAACGAAGTTTTTGAGATAACAAATTTCGAAATATCGAGGTTATACTGTAAATAGATATGTTCTATAACAGTCATTTACATGCATATCATTCATATAATTTGTCAACAGGGTAAAATATTTATCGAAAGAACGAAATTTTCGAGATAACGAATTTCGAGATATCGAGAGTAAAATGTAGCTGTCTTGTTTTTTTATTTCTATGGTTACAGTTAATTAATATTTAAAGTATTTTATCAGAAATATATATGATTTCTAGCATTTTCTAACATGTTATGTACTGGTAAGCAAGAGCACCTGAACTCCCAATGATGCCATTTGGAATCATGACTTTTCAATAAATTCTAAAATCAAAACTTTTTGATGAATATTATTTTAAAATATCAATATAGTCTTTACAATCATTTATTTACAAAATAAAACAGTATTCTTTTATTTTAATTAATTTAAATTTCTTCAAAATTAAAGTTGTTTTACACAGATTTAGAAATTTTTTTTTCATAAAGCTAAATTTTGATCGTTCATTGGGAAATGAAAATTTAATGGTAAGGAAAAAACAAAAATATTTTTTAAAAGAGAGTTGGATGAAGATTCTAATAGTATCCATTTGGAATCTTTGGTATTTCTAGGAAAGACAAAAAAAATCCCAAATACCATGATTCCAATTGGCATCATTGGGAATGAAAGGGGTTCCTAAATCTAAACTTTTCATTAAAATCTCATTTAGAAAATAAGAAATAAAATTCCAACATCAAAATCAGGAAATCAAATGAGTTAGAAAGAAATTCGGAATTTGATTTAAATATATCAGTCTAGAAACCATTTAAATAATGCTTTAACTAGTAGACAATGGTTAAGATTTTTTTCTAATAACTGATTAATTAAAAAAACATCCTCCTGCATAGCTTTTTTCACCTGAATGTCCATAGATAGAAAAAATTAAATAGTACTTGTTCTACAAAGAGCGAAGTATTTTTCAAACATCTTTATTTTGTACTTATTTTTAATGAAATGTTTATTTTGCATTTTGTTGTGTGGTTTTAATTTTTTACAGAAATTGTGTTAGTAAAAATTTAACCACTGACTGGATATTAAAAATATACAATAAATCATGGAAAGTCTCACCTATATAAAATGCGCACCTGCATTACATAATTTTATTGGGAAGAAAATACAAAAAAAACACAATGTAAGATAAAACACTTTGTTTTTTTTATCTTGCTAACAATAAAACTATATTGCCCTTAGAAGGTCGTTTGTACAGACACAAACGTCTTGCTTCTAATTTTAATGTTTTGGTTTTCTTCGATGATATAGTAATAAGTTACAATTTTATATGCCATATATAAAATGTAAAATATTAAAATTTTTAAAGTATGTCTTAAGACTCTTAGCCCAATTATTTCTATTACTTTGAAAATGATGCCTAATTTAGAAAAAAAATTAAATCGACCTTTGATTTTATGATTCGATTAAATTTCATATTTCCCATTGAGCAATACGTTTATTACATTAAAGGCTAATTCCATACATAATTCCCACTATGAATGAGCTAAATTTTAATTATAAAATAACAACCGATTATTATTCGATTATATTATATCTACCTTTGGTTTCCCTTTTGTTCATGTTTGGTTTATACAAGGTGTATCATATTATAAATGGGACAACTTCTAGGGGAGTTAAGGTACATCATAAGGACTCAGAATTACTTAGGAACCGATGATTCTAGACGGCATTCTGGGACGCTTGTGGGTATTGAAACTACCCATGAGAGCCGAAAAGCGAGGTGGCGTAAGTTCCGATTTGCAGATGCTACCTTTTTCGCTGAGTCTTGCGCCAGTGTGGTTTTCTCAATCATTCTTTAACAACCAAAGAACATGCAACGGTTTATCAATTCTGAACTTGCGGATATGCTCCTGGCAGCTAGCTGCTGCGAGAAAATTATCGGGATCGCTTCCTAGATAAAATTCAACCTAACCACCGATTGTTTTCACGATTACATCAGAACTTATGCGATTGCGAATGGTGTACTTTACGAAGAAGAGTGTTGGATCGACGTTGACGAAGTCACAACACGGTTTCAACAATGATGGGGCACTTCCGCATTTCGGACTGGCTGTTTGTGATCATTTGAACAAGTCAAGCCCCCCCGCTCAGCTGATTAATCGAGTCTTGCATTTTTTCTATGAGGAGCCTTCAAAACTCTCACGCATGTATCAAGTGGAGTCCAGGACCGATATCGTGGCTAGAATCGCCCCTGCACTGCTGCAAACATAAGAGAAACTCCCAATGTGTTCGAAGGTGTTTGGCAATCGATGATCCATCGATGCCAGGCATGCTGTTTTGCACGTGGAGCTAACTTTGAGCACCTGCTATAAAATAAGTTTTTATCTCTTAAATGCTATTTTAACTCATGATATCAATAAAAGTTTCCCATAAATAATACTTTCACCTGGAGAAGAAGACAAATGTCGTAGGAGATTTATTATAAGAGAGCTTTGATTGGTTTGTCGATAGGTCGTATTTCCTTACTTGGGATATGTACGATGTGCAAAATTGGTAACAGAGGCATCACGAAAAATCGTTGGTATGAATCATGGAACTAGGAATATAGGGAACTGCCGTGGTCTATCTATCCAATGGATTTCCCAGTTGCCAAATATAAGTGACATAGAGGGAGCTACGTGTGCATATTTGGTTGATCAGAGGAGAGAAGTCGATGGGTAGAGACATATGCTTGCTCACTAAAAGCCGCTTTGTCTTAGTTTTTTTCATAGTGCTTGGTTGATAAGTTAAATGCGGAGCGGAGGAGGAAACAGCTCAGTAGAGCAAACGAACTCTCGCTCGTTCCTAAGTTAGTTAAATGTTTCAGCATATTTTCTACCTAGCGATTTCACTTTTTCTGCTGTTTTATTTCAAGAAGACGCAACGCGATTCTACCAATCCAACCAACCAACCGCGCACGAGGCGCCCCCTAGGTCACTTACCATTGGCGCCTGTCAAAGTTATTACGGCAGTTCCCTATCTTCCTAGTTCCATGGTATGAATGCCCAGAGATGTTTATAACTACTTTTCTTTCAAGATCTTCTATGCCAAATTTTTCAAGCAAATCTTCTTTTTAACTACCAAAAGAAGTTACTATACCAGTGGAGAACTACATTTTATTACACATCAAACTATGCAACACCTGAAAAGTAACTTCTTAATTCAATGGAAAAATGCTAATAAAAATAAAAATAAGTTTATAATAAAGTTTTTAGAGTTATAAAAATAAGTTTAAAAATTGCCCCTCCTTTTTATTCGTATAGAACAGCTATAGAGAAGAATATTAAAAAAATTACTTAAGATTATGTTTTATGTTTTACACTCTTGAAACGGCAGTCCCAAAACTGAGTAAAAAGTACTCAAACTGGCTCCTATCCAAATTTACTCAAATTTGAAAACATGAATATACTCATTTCTAAAAATGTATATACTCAAAAATTAAACATCATGAGCTCATTTTTGAGTTCAAGCTTAAGATGTTTCATTTTTGAGTATACACATTTTTAGAAATGAGTATATTTATGTTTTCAAATTTGAGTACATTTCGATCGGAGCCAGTTTGAGTACTTTTTACTAAGTTTTGAGACTGTCCCTTTTAGAGTGTAGATTTTTTATGGTGTCAAATGAACAACATATAGTATAACCTCTGTGTAATTATTATAACAAAAATATCTTGTTGCATAGAAAAAGTAGATAGATTTAAGTGGGAAAGGCGCGGAAAAAGATAAAAAACATTGATTTTATTTTCTTGGCAAGTCAAGTTGGTTTCTGAAAAACTTAAAATACCTTAAATGAAGATGATTATAACTGAAGATGATGACTTAACTGAAGATGATGTCGAGTTAGATTTTAATTGAAACACTGGATCGCAACGTTTAAAAGTTTTGGAAGCTATTATTTCTGAAGGAATTTTTAAAATTATTTCCCCTTGATATTTTTTACACAGCAATGAATGAGGACGAAAAGAATAAATGAGAAGTCATTTGGCATATGAGAGGCGGGAAAATCAAAGTCAGGGTTTGCGTGTGAGAGGAAAGTTATTTGTTTATCGTCATTTTTCAACGGGCGCTTTGGGCACTTAACAGTTATGGGTATTCTCCTTTAGGGAATAGTGGAATAAAAGAGCACAGACAGTCTCGAGGGAATGATTTACTTAAAAACTACAAGTACCGTCTTATTATGTTATTGCGACTTTGATCCACCAATAAATAAAACATTAAATTGCTGAAAAATATCCACCAAACTTTGAAAACCCATTTTGTGATTTTATGTAAATTATGAGTAAACAGAGGTTTACATTAGGGATATGATTCTGAGACCTTTTTTAAATATTCAAAATAATGATGTTTCATTCTGTGAACTTTTGCCCTTATGTTACTTTATGGTATTATTTTCTTTGCATTGAGAAAAAACATTGCGCACCCAACATCATTTTACTTTCTAATATAGCAATCTCACTAATATAGCATAAATCACATAACTTAAATTCCCTCTGGCCTTAAAATGCCCTGGCAAAAACTGGATACAGGAACTTTCAGGCCATTGATGTGGCTCGAACCAGTATGTTTTAATAAATAGATAAAAAATCTAATACTAATAGCCCTTGAGACATATAATACATGTTTGTAGGTTATTTTTCAGTGTGATATATCGAAATATTTGTATTTTAAATTCAAAAATGGAAAGTAATTTCAACGGTTTTCCCTCTTCTGAAATTATCTGAGTTCTAAGCAATGATTTAAAATAAACAGAAATCGGACGATATTTTTTAAAAACTTTTTTTTAAGATTTTCAATTTTTTGGTTCTCAAAAATCAACTGTTAAAAACGTCTAAGACATTTGCCAGACCATTTTTCAAGGATATTGTAGTTTTTTGTTAAATAGTTAAATTCATAAATACCGATGAAACAGATAATATTTTTATAGTATTATAGTAATTTTATATATAATAAATCATCTACAAGTTTTTAAATAAAGAAGAACATTTTTTTTTCAAAATCAAAATAAAGGATCAAAAATTTAAAAGTTGATTAAATTTTTTGATAGGCATGTTATTTATGTTAATAAGCTAAAATTTAGAGCTGATATTGAATAGCAGGCTAATTTTGCAATGAAATATGGTATGTGAGTGAGAAAAAATGAAGTATTTTCACTTCAGTTTTTCGCTCTTAATACAAATGTTATTGCGAAATTGGCCTGATATTCAACATTAGCACTTAAATTAAGCTTTAAAAATAAAATGTATCACATATTCCACAAAATTAAAATTTTTAATAATTTAAATTTAAATTATTTTTAAGATGATTTATAAGAGAAATTAAAATATTATCTTTTTCAACTTGATTTAAAGATTTGTTCCTGAAATTTTAATGTTGATTTTATAAAATTAATTAACTAACGATTTAATAATTGTAATAATTGTGTTTTTCTGTTAAACAATTAAGTAATACAAATAATTACAACATCCATTTAAAAATGAATTTGGAAAATGGGTCACACGTTTTTAGCAGGATGAAAGGTCGTCGGTTTTAAAAAAGGTCAATATTTGAGGACAAAAAATTCAAATATCTTTAAAAATTAAGCTATTTACCGTCCGATCGATTTTTCTTATAAATTGAGTTTGCTATTATTCTTGGATTATCGTCTTTTGTAGTTATTTTGAGTTATTTTTAATTTGTTCCACTATATAATTTTTGAAATTGATGTTTTAAAAATATTTAAATGGAATATTTGAGAAAAATAACTTATAAAATTATCATATATCTCGATACGATCACTATTATTTGTTTTTTATGTCAATTTTTCGAAAGGATTAAAGAAATTTTAATGAAAAAATCGTAAAATATCTGAAATACCTTTAAACTCAATTTTAGTGTATCGCACGGTCCTATTAAGTAATCAAAATCTACAAAATTTTCTACATGAATCATCAGCAAATTTAGATAGTTAGAGTAAGAAAATATACACTCTCAAAGGTGGTTAGAGAAATGAATTTTGTGATGTGGTGGTAAAAGAAATTTTCTTTAGAAGGGGTGGTCATCCAAAATAGTTCGGGGATCTATGCTTTAACTGAAAAATACGAAGAAGTTTGTATGTTTGAAAAATTTTGTCCATCCATTCTTTGGGGGTTTGGTTAAATAAACGCCTGAAATATATTTAAATAAGCCATAAATATTTAAGGGGACGCGGTACCTTTCTGGAAAAAATCTTTAAATTCATTGTTAATTTATAATTTTTGTTGGTAAAATATGTAATTGCCTTAAATTAAACATAATATGAATTTTAAATTTCTAAAAATTCAAATTTTATGAGTTTTTTAAAATAAAATTTAAAATTTAAGAAGTGTTTTTAAAATGCTACTCCTCCTACAATTACTGACTTACACTCACAAAATTTGGTGGTCAAATACATTGAACTATGTACAATGCAATAAAATTTGTATCGATTTAGGGTTTGTAGTATTTTAAGTGCTGAAAATATTTTCTTTCTTGAATCCCTTCTTAAAAAAGCCCTAAAATGCTAAAATTCACAATTCAGTAATTTTTTAAAAAACATCTACCATGGATATCCAAAAACCCATACAAATTTTCGTTATACACACTTCCAACAATAATAGTCAGAAAAAATTCAAGAGATTTGGTCTAATAGATAAAAAGCCTTAGCATTTTAAACAACGAAAAGTGGTTCTGAGTAAAAGGACTTGAAGTTTCCATAACCCATAGAAACCTTAATACTTTCATACATAAAATTAACTACAACATGAATATTTTTCAACGAAAAGTTTTGAAAGTTTGTAGGATGATGGACAAATGCAAATAGATTAGTTTGGATTAAAAAAATATTTTTCGGAATTTTGTCGAAACAGAGGTACCGCGTCCCCTTAAAAAATACTCCATAAAAGGCATCTGGCTTTAAATAGTATTGGCGAACTTGTTGAAACGAGAATCGAACAGTCATTTTAAACTCGAGCTACAGCATGCATTCTCGTGTTCTAAAATTAAATTCTTATAACACAGTTAAAGCTTTTTGCTACATCATTGGTGTTTTCTTCCAAATTTAGATGACTTAAGAAGAACCCAAAAAAAAGTTTTACCAATCACATGAAAAAAAGAATGAAGCAATTAGCTCATAAATACGTCTACAGTCTACCTTGGGATACCAGCACAATCTAAATTGAAGAAAAAAATGTAAGGAACTTGCCCGTATTTATGCTATTGATAAGTTCCCCATGAACTGCATTGGACTGAAACACACTTTGGAGACTTCTATCGATAAGAAAACAAATTTAATTGAGGTGTCACAACCAATTTTACTCCCAGAAAGCATTGTGAAGTAAGGTTTGTGAAATGGATGTGACGTATGAGTTACACAGCATGCTCATTTACTTTTAATTATTTTAAGAATTGTTTCAGCATATAGAGAATATTTGGATCTCTGAGGAAACATAATTTATGGGGTAAGATAGTGGTGAAATTTAACAGAAAGTTCTCGTAAATTTGAGAGGTAGTGAAAGGCTATTATGCTTCCATTCCTTCCTATTATGCTTCCATGATTATTTTATGAAACAAAGGACGATTTAGACTGTTCGCAACTCTAACTTTTAACCCTCCATCGGTCGCAACTGTACTTTTTCGCACACCTCATACATTTTCGTTCGCCTTTCCGTAAGTATGGGGGGTAGAAGTCTGAAATTTATGGTAGTCTCCTATCTTTACCGGATGTATGGCGCGAACCAATTTATTAAATTCGCGCGCTTTGTTTAGTTTGGTTTTCATCATACTTTTACTATTTGACACATTGCGCTCGATCGTGTTGAACATCTTTAAGGTACGTATTATTATTTTTTGTAATCTCTGATGCTTTTTTATTAATTTTATGATCCTTACGCTTCAATATTATTTAATTTTCTTTAAAATGTATGTAATTTTCTAATTATTTTTGGTTTATTGCGGTTAAACATACACCTACAAAATCGTACCTTATACACTTACCTCGCCAAAAACAATGTTGTGCAATATGCAAATCTACGTTTACAACCTGTAAGTTCACAGTTTATTGCTAAAATAATGTATATTTTGGAGTTATTTTACGATAGCGACCGGGACTATCAGCGGTCAATTTTCCCAGCGGAGAACCTTCAAGTATTACCTGTAAAATTTTTGTTTGTGAATGGTTATTATCTGGACATGGGTTCAAAAACAATAATTTAGAATTAATATCCCTCAGTTTTCACATCATTAGGTATATTTTTGACTAAGATATTAAATTATTTATCCCGCTGATGTAAGTTTAATTTTATGCTATTTTTAATTTTTGTTCTTGATTATTTAAAACAAATTTCAAATTTTTTATGTCTGAATAATACTATGAATATCTTTTATTGTTTTTAAGACTCTATCATTGAAATTAAAAGGTAGGAAATTGCGATTCTTACTATTGTGCGTTTTGGCACATTGCGACCGAACACGTCAGTTTCATACTGCGACCGACGGAGGGTTAAGGATAGCGAGAAATTGCAAATTGTCTTCAGAACCCCGGATCCATGACTGTTCTGCAATGCAGACACCTAATTAGAGACCTGGGTGAGAAATATAAATCAGTGACCTTGCAGTGGTTCCCACCCCACTGCGGTATCCCAGGCAATGAAAAAGCAGATGAGCTGGCAAAAAAGGGCTGCAAAATAAGCCAGACAAACTGCCCTGCAATACCCTACAAGTCAGCAGCAGCAAAAATAAATTAGCTTTTGATCAAGACTCATGCATCCCTAATTAAAGATCGCACAAGGGACATGCCATGGGCTAACTCTCTTAAATCACTTCCTGACCATCCTAGGTGGAGTGCCGTGGCTGCTTTTAGCTTGACGACTGGACATGATTGCCTCTATGAACACCTACACAAGATCAAAATTGTGAATGAACCTACCTGCCCCCTCTGCAGTAGTGGTTCGGCAATGAATACCGACCACCTTCCCTCCTGTTCAGCCCTACGATCCACAGGCCTGTTTTCCCGGTACTGGGGACTTATTGTGCCAACTAGTTAAGTGAATTTTACTGTTCCTTTTTTTTGGGTCTCTGTTATGGCAATATGATGTATGTCTATGTAAGCCTGCTGCATTGGAAATAATAATAAAAAAAACTTTTAAGGATGATTTGGACAAGGTGGAGGGAGCGAATAACCCCTCTTCTTATTTCAGAAAGGTTCGAGTCTTAAAACTGCCACAAACCTGGTATTCCTATTGTCTGACCACTACGAGAAAAACCTTGTCAGAAAAAAACTTTGAAAAGAAGTAATACAAAGCTAAATGATAGCCATACAGATTTGCCTCGAAACGTTTAATCAGCGTAAATGAATAATTACCATCACCCCGAAATTCAGTAGAATACACAGGGTGTTTCAAACGTCCGTTTCGCGGTTTTTATTTGGAACCAACGTGTCCTAAGGTTACGGAAGTAAGGTCTACCCCTAGGTAAGTGACCCTGGAGAATCTATCAAGATGACTTATAGCGCCCCTAGCGGCGAAATAAAAAAGTTAAAAAAAATTAAATTAAAAACTATTGGAGAAAGAGCGAAAACCTCAGTGAGAGTATTGTTGCCATCGTTATGAAGAACTCACAGAAAAAAGTTTCATGGAAATAACTTGAATATTCGCGGAGATATAAGCATGTGAAAATAGCACTTTTTCAGACCTCAAAAAAGAAAAAGTTCGTAAATTTCCAAATTTTTTCATTAAATTTTGCCTTTATTCAACTAAAAAACACAAAACTACACAATACAACTGAAAAAAATTGCAAATTTGCGAACTTTTTCCTTTATTGAGGTCTAAAAAAGTGTTATTTTCACATGCTTATATCTCCGGGAATATTCAAGTTATTTTAATGAAACTTTTTTATGTGAGTTCATCGTATCGTTGGCAACAATACTCTCACTGAGATTTTTGCTTTATCTCCAATAGTTTTTATATTAATTTTTTTAACTTTTTTATTTCGCCGCTAGGGGTGCTGTAAGTCATATCAATGAATTCTCAAGGGTCACTTACCTAGGGGTAGACCTTACTTCTGTGACCCTAGTACACGTTGGTTCCAAATAAAAGCAGCGATATAACCCACAATATTTTACATGGTCAGAAGTTTTCTCGTGGCGCAGTCTCATTATATAATTTTTCAAACACATTTTGTGTTGTCCTAAAAACACCTTTCTTCTTTTGGCTGCGTTTTCCATTTCGATGAAACTATATAGTCCCGATAACTGACCCGGAAACGCCAACAGGCCAATATTCGGCTCCATTTTCGGGCCGTATCCAAGGGGGGAGTTGAGAGTTTACCCCCTAAAAAATATGTGACGTCTACTTTTATACTGTTTTTTACCTTGAAATTTTGCAGAAGTTCTCTTCCAGTGTCATCCAAAAGGCTGAAAAAGGAATGAAACTCAAGTGGCAAATTGCAAAGAAATATTCTATGGACCCTAGGAAAAATCAGTGGTCTTATACCGACAAGAGCGACTGTCCCATATGCTTTTATGGATTTATTTAAAGAGTAAATAATCCTCAAATGGATTCAGAAAATGTGTGTAAAGAAAATGTGTGTACATTTATACCAGAAATTTTACTGAAAGTCATTGCCCCATTGAGAGATGCAAGCTTTGTCCTTGTGGAAATCTTGTTTTTGAGTAAGAAGTTTCAACCATATCACAATAATTAATTTGAATCAAATCTACATCTTATGTTGGAAAGACTCATAAGTCATGATGTATGATTCATATTCTATTTAGATAGAATAACGACAGACTAAAACTGATTGTAATTGACAGACTGATTCTCATGCTTCAAAACGCATGCTCAAAAATGGGGACATAGGTGAGAGTCATCTTAACAGCAAGCCTCTAACTTTCTTTCTTTTTTAAAATTTTAAATTCAAAGAAGTATTTCTAGCCAAAGTCTTGTTCTGTACAATCAAAATAATTGAATGAACCCTTTCAGTTATAGCCGCCCCAAGTTTACCATAGGATTCAATAGTAATATCGGACGGTTAAGGACTTAAGCGGTAAAAAGCAATACATATATATTACAAAAAATCGAAATTTTATACAATATGAAAAAGCTTTTTGTTTCTATGGAAACATGTGAATTTTAAATAATGTTTGATAATGTATTGTTTAAATAATGTATTGATTCGAATGAGCGAGGTATCTTGATGTAAATTTGATGTGCAAAAAGCGAGCTCAGATCGCACAAAGGGAACTATAAAAACGGCATAACTGTTAAGGTAGTTGGTAAATAATAGCGATAAAGGTAGTATATTCATGAAAACAAATTTTACATAATCAATAAAACTTTGTATTTTATTCGAATTATGTGAATTTCTAGTAAAAACGTGAATTTTTAGGGGTAATGAACTACCAAAATACTAAACAATTTATTCTATTTTTTTATTTTAATATATTTTTCTGGTCATTGTTCTACTAATATCTGCCTATATCTACTTCTTAAAGAAGTTATTTTATTTTATTTGATTTTTCAAAAAATATAGATAATAGCGTATTTTTTCAAACTTGAGTTCGATGCGCAAAGGAAATTTTTGACCGATTTTAAAAAAAGTTTGTGGCCTTTTTCTTCTCTACCCAAAATATAAGTTTTTCGCGGTATAGCGTTTTGAAATTCGAAAAAAAAAATGTTTTTTTTGGCCCACCCTATTACCTAAATGTATTTATGTGTCTAAGTGGGTATGTGAAAATTTATAGGTAAAGAATAAGTAATATATTTATTAAATCAGATATAAACTTAGTGTAATAGAAGTAGTAAGCAAAATATTTACAGATTTTAAAGGGATTGTCCGAATGTGCCCCATGTGTGAATCTGTGAATGTGCCCTCCTCTCCCCTAAGGGTGCGCCCACTATACAGAAATAATGTTATGTCATTACCCCTAATTTCAAGTTAAAATATTTGAGGAATATTTTATTTCGCTCCCTTTGATAATCCAGTTGCATTAATTCAAGTATCAAGAATGTAAAAAATATTTTCATTTTTTGTGCCTTTAGTGGTCTTTTATCAACAGACGACCGGATATTTCAAGCGCTGCCTCCATACGTTTTATCATTAGAATCAGTGGTTATTATTGTTACCATATGAATTTCAAGTTTATATTTGGGTTTGGGCAGTTATATATTTTCATTGTAACAACACACCAGGTACGATAAATGCCACAATTTTTCATTTTGAAAAATAATTCAAATACTGATAGAGACACAACATTTAAAATTTATCAATACACCTATGGGTGAGAAAAAAAATTTATAGTTTGGTGACTGATTTTATAAAAGGGAGTTTTGGAAGAATCAGTACCAATTCCGACTGTAGTGGACTTAATCTTTGAAACTCTAACTTGGAACTTATTTAAGTTTTGCTATCAAACCCTTGGTTGCCTTTTAACAAGACATCGCAAGTAAACATAAATGATGTTTAACTATTGATTCATGTAACTTCGGGAAACAAATTCGATGCACCACTTAAGGACTTGGAAGTCTTCCATTTTCAAAGAAATAGAAAATTAAGAATTATCTCCGCGGACCTTGCAAATTTTTTGTATTGAAATTTTTAAAAAATACTAGAAAAAACAACAAAGCTCTCGATATATGTTTTTTAATTACACCTCTGTCCAATGCACATTTAAGAGATTTTACTTAATTTTTGTTCTTGACAAACATTGCAGAAAAATAGAAAGGGAATAGAAAAAAAGGGAATAACTGAGAGAGAGAAACAATTGGACTACATGTTACAAAATTGAGCGTATATTACAAGTCATGAACTCACTTAAATAAAGCAAATAAATCATTTAAAAATTTCGAGTCATCTATATTTCCAAATACAAGTTATAAACACATTGGGTAAGTTAGGATAAATAATATATCAAAGATATAAGTTGGGTAAATAAATGATACTGGTGCTCACACTATAATATAATAATTCAAAATAATTTTTTAAGCTGCAGTAAAGCAATACAAGTAAAGCTACACAAAAAAATAGAAAGAAATGATATACAATTTAAAGAATCGTAACTTGTTAACTTGTTTTTTAACTTGTTAACTTGTCTTAGACTTTTCTCCCCCTCACTCACACACACGCATTGTGCCGGTTAGCAAAACAAAACCGCACGTGCGCACGTTGACAGCCAAGCGGTGTTAAAAGTTACCGTTTGAAGCATTATTACCTAAACACCTTCACTGTAAAAGCATGCTGAGAAAACAACAGGTGGAACGGGCTCATAAACATTCCATCGATATTTTAAAGCACCAGTCTGTGACACCTGGACACTTGCCCAATGAAAGGATCACAAAAATCACTACTAAAACTCACGTACCTCAGCTGGGTAAATGGGTGCCATTAAGGAATAGCAACTCCCCAGAAACAGATTCCCGTAAATCACAGCAGCCAAAATCTTGATCTTCTTCGGAGTCATGATCTTCCCGCTCCTCCTGGGCTCCCCTGTCCCGTTCTGGGGCTTCTCCTCCCTCTTGCCATCGTCCCCTTCGCTGATCGTGAACACCTCGTTGCCGGTCATTATGGCGGGGGCTGTCCTGAAATTACCGGGAGGAGGATCGTCGGGAGGAGAGGACGGCGAGAAGAATGAGGAATGAGTGGATCGATGCTGGAGAACGGAGGGTAAGGATAGAGGGAGCAGAGATCGGAGTGACGATGCGTTGCGCGGGAGAATTGAATACAGGAACGTGCCGTGCTCTGGTTTTTCGAGATAGGAGGGGGACTGTACTGTGCACTATAATTGCGAAACTTTCCAGCTGACTGAGACTATCGTGCTGTTGGACGGAGTGAAACATTATTAATTATGTACAACTTATAGGTGTATTTCATTGCAACAACGACGAGTTTACTTTGATATTTTGTTTGTTTACAATTTAGTTAATTTTAATATTGATTGTGCTCAAATTTTGTCTTTATTCAATTTTCATATACCGTGTATTTATAACACCAGAAACCATGTGACCTTTAAATTACCTATTGTTAAAACAGAAAAAGCTAAATGTGCTACCATCTATAGAATATGCAATAGTTTCAATTCCTGCAATATGGATCTCAGTATGTCAAAGAGTTCTTTTGTTAAATTACTTACGAGTTTTATTTCTTCTAATTGATTTTATCTTTTTTTTCCTTTTTCCACCACTTGGATTTTATCTGTAATTGTGTTGGAATGAATAAATAAATAAATTAGTGTTCGGAAACCAGTGGCGGCTCGAAGGTAAAATTATAAGGGGTGCTGCTCCGGCGGTACCAAGTTGGCAACGCATTTTAAGTGATATAATGCCAAATTAAAAACGTGGGAAAAACCAAATAGAAGAGATGGAAACAATATAAAATTTCGATTTCACACTTAATAAGCATTAAAAAACTGTCTCTTACCTTTATTTAGCTGATTATTAAGAAGATAAAGATTATAAAGCGAATATGAACTAATTAATATCTACATTTCAAATTAATTTTTTCATTATAAAAAGAAATAAAAACTTGGATACAAAAAAGTAAACATAAATCTTTAACTTGCCGAAACATCCGAAACGATTTTTTTCACTTTGTTGAAAGAAAAAAAGAAGCTATAAATAAAAAATTTAAACAGTGTTGGACTGAGAAAAGCTAAAAAGCCGTGATTTATTACTAGTAGAAATCGTATATTTCTTCTTCCCGCAGTTTTCTTTTCACAGCCCTCTCAATGGAAAAAGCTATCATTCTTTTGGTCAGTGCTGCTGAAAAGCAGCCCCTTTTCTCCTAACAGATTCGCATGCTAAATTCTTGATATTTTGATTTGATATGATGAGCTAGGGTTTATACCACGATTGGTATATCTGCGGGGCTGATCGACCCGGAAAGAAATCAGTTGGCGATACGGCATAGCAGAGAATTATTAATTGAAAAAGGGTTATTCAGGACAAAGATTAAAGGGGAAAATGGATAATTTTTTAAATATTATTGTAAAGCAAATAAAATTGGAATTTCGGCAAATTTTGGTTGGGGTGCTGCAGCCCCGCAGCCCCTATGGACGAGCCGCCACTGTCGGAAACCAAGCCTGACGAGAGGGGGGCGAGGGGTACGATCCCCCGGGGCCACAGGGGGCCCGGGACCCAAAGATTTCATATTGTAAAGATTTTCATTACTAAGACGGATATCATTTTGAATATTTTGGAAATTAATTTGTTTACATAAAGGTTCAGAAATGAGTAAATTTCCAGTTTTCAAGGGGCATATTTTCAAAAATTTTCTGGGGGGGGACCCCAGACCCACTTTATTACTTGTTACTCATCGTATTATCCAGAAAACGATATTTTTGAGTTGAGTTAAATTCAGATCTTGTCTAGAAATATTCTAAAAATTACGTTAAGCCTATGAATGCATGGGTGGTGGTTAGGGTGGTCCTTAAAGAGGGCTAAAATTTTTTTGGGGATTTTTCACCGGGGCACCCAGTAATTTTGATCTACTCCTTGAAAAATAGTTTTGGTAATTTTTTTAGATTTTTTAGCATGTTTTTAGGGGTCGCTACAGCACTTTAAAGTTTAAACTTATTCATATAAAATACGGAAAACGAAAATAAAACCAAAGATTAAACCATCACATCTTGTTCATGATTGATTTTTATGAGAAGCTGATATAGTTATAGATATAATGGTCCAGGTTCAATTCTTCTATCACCCCTCTTTCGGTACTAATAATTTTTTAATATCAAAAAAACTCTTGTAAAGTTGTTTTTTCTGCATTTTTAAAAAGCTTATAACTCTAGAACTATACAACTTAAAAACCTGAAATTAGTCCCATTTTGTTCGTAAATTCTTTGTGTTGATTTGATATGCATCATGCCCATCATTTAAAAAAAATTTTATTTGAAAATAAAAAAAGTGAAAAAAAATTAAAAAAAATGTTTTAGCAAAAAAGTTCTGAAAAAAATTCAAAACATTTTAAGTTCATGAAGTTCATTTTGAGAAAACTTGATTACTTCAGATGCATTCTCTGTTATTTTTTCATTAATTGAATCGTCAGCAATGGAAGTCTGAAATATTCCATAATCGATAGAGATCCACGAAGTTTTGAACCTTTTAAACAGCAGTATGTCTGGTCCACTTGAAACCCCTAGTAATTTAACCTTTTACAGGCCAATGTTCCCAATCGGGAACATCGTGTTTCAAAAATCATAAAAAAACAAACTACAATCAGTATACTGTTGAAAAATTTACCATGTAAAGTTGAAAGATGACTTGATTTTTTAAAAATCAAACGGAATTTCTATCTTTAATCGAAAAAATTACAGAAAATCTTAAATATGGCCATTTTTATGCTCTTTGATAGGATCCAACAAAAAATTCATAAAAAATCGAAATATTGTCCTAAATTTCTAAAATTTGGTAAGGATATTGAAAAAGACTTACCTTAAATAGATATCATCAGTATTAACAATAACTAATAAAAACACGGTTGTTGTAACTTGCGAAACATGCATGTTACCAATTGGGAACATTGGCCTGTCGCCGCTATCATAGGAATCCGAGTTTCGCGTGCGGCGTTACATCATTGAAACGATAGAACTGGTGTATTTCCAGTGGCGGCTCGTCCATAGGGGCTGCGGGGCTGCAGCACCCCCAACCAAAATTTCCCGAAATTCCAATTTTTATTTGCTTTACAATATTTAAAAAATTATCTATTTCCCCCAAAAATCTTTGTCCTTTATAATCCTTTTTCAATCAATAATTCTCTGCTATGCCGTCTCGCCAACAGATTTCTTTCCGGGTCGGTCAGCCCCCGCAGATATACCAATCGTGGTATAAAACACTAGCTCTATCATATCAAATCAAAATATCAAGAATTTAGCATGCGAATCTGTTAGGAGAAAAGGGGCTGCTTTTCAGCAGCCCCGACCAAAAGAATGATAGATTTTTCTCTTGAGATAGCTGTGAGGAAGAAGAAAAATAATAAACGATTTCTACTACTAATAAATCACATTGGCTTTTAAGCTTTTCACCACAGTTTTAATTTTTTATTTATAGCTTTTTTCTTTTCAATATAGAGAAACATAATCTTTTTTCGCATGTTTCGGCTTAAAGATTTTTGTTTACTTTTTTGTAATCACGTTTTTATTTCTTTTTATACCGAACAATTTAAGTTCGCAATATATGTAGATATTAGTATCATTTTCTATAGGAGAAATCAACTTAATCTTTGCAAGATGTAATAATCAGCTAAATATAGGTAAGTGACAGGTTTTTGATTATTAATTAAGTGTGAAATCGAAATTTTATATTGTTGACATCTTTTCTATTTGATTTTTTGGACGTTTTTGTTTTGTAAATATGATTTTGTTTTCCACCATAATGTTATTTGCTTGTCTTATTTCAATTTTAAATTAATATAGTGATATTTTAGTGTAAAAATACGAATTGAGTAAATGTATGGTTTGCTCTATGATCTTTTTATTTTCTTGATAGTATTCTTGATAGTAGTAGTGTAATTTAAAGACAGAATCAGATTTATTAATACTTTGTACTTAAATCTGATTAAGGCTATACTTAAACACTTTCCAAGTTTTTTTAGTGATTTATTTGGCGGTATATGCTTAAAATACGTTGCCAACTTGGTACCGCCGGAGCAGCACCCCTTATAATTTTAGCTTCAAGCCGCCACTGTGTATTTCGGGAATTTCTTTTTAGTAAAGAATAAGAAGGTTATATAACTGTTTGAAGGGGAATCCCCTTTCAAAAATGAAGTAGCTGGTTTGAATGTTTTTTTATTGAGTAATTGTTTTTTTATTTGAATCTGATTTCGCTTTGAGAAATGAGGGATGTGAATAAACCACGTTTCAAAGTTTACAGTTCCCAGTGATTTATTCTTGTACAAGTAACAAAATGTTAATAGATTGAGACATCTCACAATCTCAGTATTATTTATTATACCATAAGAAATAAGTTTTGAATATATTTATTCAGAAATGATTTCTTTCCAGGAATAAACGTATACAAGGTTTCAAGATTTTTATTAAGTAATGGGAGTTAAATTTTCATTTAAATACATAAATATTACATTCAAAAATCAATTATTTCATCCATTACTCAAACCATTAATCATTATTTTAGCACTTAAAGTAATCTATTTTTAAATCCTATTTATCAATACATGATATCTTCAGTATTTTGCTTGTGTGTAGTAAAAATACTTGCTTTTTAATCAGCAGAAAACTAAAATTAATATTAATATATCATATTTTAATTGTTTTTTGATATCCACATTCTTAATTTGTATTTTTCACGCTAGTGTATAAAAATTAGAACCATGATTATGTAAAATTTAGGTATTTTTCTGATTTGTAACGTGAAATTCCCATAAATTTTTTCTTAAATAATGAAATTTTCACAAAATTACTGCTTGAACTGAAACATAAATTACGTTTAAGGTTAAATTTGTAAGCTATTACACATAATTTGGCTATTACACATAATTTCACTATATACTATTCGCTCTTCCCCGGGAGAAGTATAGTCGGAAGTGGCCAATGTTCCCAGTTGGGAACATCGTGAAAATCGTATGTAAAAATTTTTTATCACCTTGATGTTAATAAAATCTCTTAATTGAAGCATTAGTAGGTAAATTATGCAAAAAGAACGTATTAAAATATACCTGGATCTGAATTCGGCCTGTAAAAGGTTAACAACAACTTCCGTCACAGAAAAAAAGGGTTGTCCAAAGAAGAGTTGATGATTAACTTCTATTATGGAATAAATATTGACTTTTTGGTGAAAAAAATTAAATTATGAACAAAAAAATCAATAATTTTCCTAATACATAAATTTTCATTTATGTAAATTATGAAATAAGTTTTTTTGCGTAATCATTCAATTTATTAACGAAATACAATGTTAATATTTATTATTATCATAATTTTACACATTTTAAATTGATTTTGGTACATTTTTCAATTAAATAAGCTAACTTTTCGGTATTACTTAGGCCTGTTAAGAAATCACAAAAAATTAAAAAGTATTTTAAAAATGCGAAAAAATTGAAAAATGATAAATAAACTCAGGAAAAAATTCCCAATATGACAGTAGTATTTACATCTTTATTTAATACTATGACTTGTTTTAGCGATTATTATGGATTCCTGTGCAATAATTTATAATCAAATCACTATGAAATTTCTCAATTTTTAATTTTTTTGAACTTTGGTAGCGACCCCCTAAATCTTTTTCAAAAAATCTGAAATTTTGGTGGAATTGCTTTTTTTATACATAGAACAAAATAAGAGGGTGCCCCATGCAAATTTTTTTGAAAGTTCGATTTTAAGGACCACCCTAGTAGGGGTACTTCAGAAAACTTTTGCCCCCTACCTCAAAATGAGAAGTATAGGGGCCCGCTTCTCAACCTTGTCCCCGGGGCCCGACTTGGCTCTCGGCGGCCCTGTCGGAAACTAGTGGTAAAAAATAGTTAAAAGTTAATTACCAACTAGTCTAGAAAATCTGGTTGCAACTAGTGGTTAACTGTTTTTCAAAGTAGTTAACTACGAGTTAAATAGTCTATTTAATTTCATAACCTATTTTCCCCCAAATTTTAATGAATCTTTTTTATCTATAATACTTCTACCTTTTCGCAATAGTTATGTTTTCAAAAAATGCTAGGGAGCGTTTCCACGTTTGAGTTTTGTTTCGGTACGTCAATCCATGCAACTAATAAAACAGTCATATAGTGACCATAATGGCGAAAATAGCCTCATTTTCACCTCATTCGTCATTTTAATGTTAGGATTAATGACATTGTAGGGGGGATTTGTTAGCATTTTAATATTTTGGAAGTAGTTGAAAATTTAAAAGTAGTAGTTCATAAAAAAAAGTAGTTAAACTGATAGTTGAACTCGTATAAACCAAAATTAGTTTAACTACTGGTTGATCGGTAGTTAACTAACTAGATGCAACTAGTTACAGTTAACTAGTGCCGAATACTACGACACATGTAATATGAGTTACCTTTTTCCCTGAGATATTTAAGGGAAAGCGGGGGTTATTTGATGCAGCAAAATTAAAATTATTTTTTTGAGTAGAAAAAAATAACTTATCAGATACTTTTTTTTCTAAAAATATCTAAAAATGGCTCAATTTTATGAAACCAATTAGAAAAATAATATAAGTTTGATGGAAATTAAAATGTAAAGACTTGTAAAAAATCAATTTTGTATCAATGTGCTTCTCTGGTTGGGCAGTTGGATACATTGTTTAGGGTACTTTGATGATTTAATTACTCAAAAAATAGTAATTAATAACAAAATTTGGGAATATAATAAACGTTCTTGATTGAGAGAGATCCTAAACTATTTTACATTACCATTTCTTTAATATTATAAATCACAAATTTCCCATTCAAATATAAAAAATATCATTGAATTAACCGAATAAGGTAACTTTATCGAACATCACCCAGAAATTAAAAAAAAAATACATCACTAATTAACTGGTTAGATTTTGGCCATTTATAGAACTATTTTGCCCCTCGTTTTTAACTAATATAAAAATGCAGTTCATTGCTGCATTTAAAAGTGCTAAGACTTTCTCTGATGTTTCAGGTGCCTGATTTAATCGTTCGGTCATGTATTTTATCAACTTCCTTTTCTTTTACAAAATTTAGAAATACACATAGCTACAGTGCAAGCATAAATATTCTCTTCACTGTAGATCTAACGGCCGTATTCACCGGTAACCTGACCGGCGGTCAGGTCAGGAAACCATGGTTACAGCCTCTGATTGGTGGAAAAATAATTCAATATTTTCCTTCCACCAATCAGAGGCTGTAACCATGGTTTCCTGACCTGACCGCCGGTCAGGTTACCGGTGAATACGGCCGTAACTTACATTGAACTGTTTAAAAAAAGAGATATTCTTCTACCAACGCAAAATATGTGTGTGTGTGGGAACTTTATATGTATATTTATGAGTCTCACGAGTGTATCAAAGTGTATCAATTTGCTCAAATGCTTATTTTTAAACAAAAACCCTTATTTAAAAAAATTGCCAGAGTTTATTTAAAATTTAAATTTATACTTAATTGGTAACGGTAACAAGAATGAACTTCATTTTGGAGTTGACAGATCTCTGTATTCAAAGTTGAATAATTTTAGGAACATTTTGCCTTTTACCTAGAAATTTACTTTTTTGAAATTTTTGACGAAAAATAATTAGTTTCTTTCATTAAAATTTATTGGATTACTGCAGAGGTTAACGGTTTCAGATATAATGTTAATGCATGTAAAGGCAACTTTTAGAAAAATTTGACCTAAATAACCTTAATAGTTTTGGAGATATTGGAAGTGTATCAATGTGTCCCTTGTATCAAATCGCCCCGTTTTACCTTATCTTGTGTTACCTTTCTACGCTTTGTAGAATTAACTGAATGATTATGATTCCAAAAAAACTTACATGGGGTGGACTCGTGTTTTTCTTAGTTAGTCAAACGTGCATTATTGACTGTTTAGAGTTGGAGTTGGTTTGTCGCATTTACAATTGTCCTTTTTGTGTCGTTTTATTTTTCCTTCCGAAAAGGAATGAGAATTTAGTTACGTAAAGGGAGATAAAGATATTTACCGCTACTTCTATTGGGGGAGGTTAGGGAAACAACCGAGATGCTGCCACTATACTCAGTCTGTATTATTCCAGTTTTCTAAGAGTGTGGTGTAGTAATTTTTGAGCTGAGACGAGAGTTGAAAGAAAATTCTTGGTATCTGAGGATTTTTTTACCGTAGGAATAAAATGTTAATAAATGTTGGTTGGTTGGTTGAGTGGTGTTTTTGGCGCATGGTCCCTATCAGGAAATAGTGCACCAAAACATGAATTACAGCACAAGAATAACATACTCAATGTTTTTTTTCGGAGAAAGTATCCCTTATGTTTGTTGAAACCGTACTTTTATTTATTATGATTACGATGTTTCCCTTTCTTTAGAGGTGATAAAGGGCATCGTATCAAGATAACTGAGAAAAAGAAGAGTAATATATTATATTTTCTGAAAGCTAATTGTTAAGTCGTTGGTTTAGATCCCCATTCAACCATTATTTTGACTTTTTGAAAATATTAGAGGATAAATTCACATTTTCTTTTACTCTTTCTAATGACAAGCTACTATTTCAATGTTTTGAAAACTCATTTATTTTATAAAAGTTTTTGTAATGTTTCCTCTGACGTTTTATGAATTTCATTTGGACCTTTCTGTTCTTTTTGAAAAGTAATGTGAACATGTGCTCAAAGAGTCCCTTTTCAATTTAGAAACTTCTAATTATCACTGAATTCATATACAGTAAACTCCCGTTAGTACGCCGTTCAAGGGGATTTGTGAAAACGTCGTAATAAGCGGTACGACGCTATATGCGGAATTCTATAAAACACCGTTTCGGCGATATACCTAAAACCCGTAATACCTAATCTAACCTAGAAACCTTTTAAGCGGGATTTTATCACTAAAATCACACGTTTTTAAAGATTGTTTTCAATGAAGAAACAGGCATTCCCTGTCCATTTGCAAATTGCTGCTTATTCATAACACCTTTCTTCTCGTCATAAAGCTTGATTATCTTCAATTTATCATCGAAACTCAAAGCTAATTACTTATAATTTGTAATGACGGTATTTTATATTAATGTTGTGAAATGTTTGGTAAATGTTATAAATAATATTTGCGCAATATACAAAACTCGCAAAACACTACTCTAAAATTTTACATTAGACCTTTCGCGGTTTAGGTCGCAAGAAAGACTTCAACAGTGGCGTAGCCGGAAATTATTTTCGGGGGGTGCCTGATGATATCAAAATGAAAGAAGAAAATTAAGGTTTTGAATTACATTAATTTTTTTCACACTGAATGAATAACTTATTATTGAAATAAATTAATGGTGTATTTTAATTATGGAAAACAAAGAAATCCATTTTTAACAACAAAGTATGTCATCAACACTCATAAATGAAATGTGTAATAAGAACATTTTATTTACTTAAAATCATAAATATAAGCAGAGGTTGGTTTTTTATGGGGGCTAAGAATTTTCAAAATCCAATTGATGATCTTAATATGGAAAAAGTAGTGAATTATCATGCTCCAACATATTAAAAGGGGGTTCTGGGGGTCCTCCCCCATAAAATTTTTGAAAATTTGAACTTAAAAAACTGGTTTTTAACTTGTTCTGGTGTAGGGGAAAGTGGGGGCTAATGGGACATTTTTTTTAAAAATGCTATTAAAAGAGCATAAATAAAGTCATTATTATAATTTTTTGAATTTAAAAAGATTTTACATATAAGTTTATAAAAGTATTCTTGGATAGCAAATAACATTATTTATCTAAGTGTTATCTCAACTTTTGTAATTTAATGCTACTGTCCCATTAGCCCCCATACGTGGGGTCTATTGGGACACAGTGCAGGGCTAATGGGACATGCTTTATAATTCAGAAATAAAAGTCATTTATAAATTTTAAATGCCTTTATTATAAACGTATGGTACTATATTGAATATAAAAATATCGCTGAGGATGAAATTTCACCAATAAACATTTTAATTCCACAATTTCTGTAGTTTCACTAATACGTTCAGAAAAATACAATTCCTTAAGGTTAATGAGGTAAAACGCTCGATTCCGGCATTTATTGCCCAAAACCGACTGAAATGCTAACAATTAGAATTTTTCATAATTTGTACAAATATGAGGTCCCTGAATCAATCTATAATTTTTAAGGAATAGCTTATACTATCATAACAATTAAGATGTTATTTAACCTGTTTTACGAATTATTTAGAAGATAGTTTTTAGATCCAAAACCTGTGCACTCGGAAGGAAATCTAAATCTGAAAACGGACGCCAATTCTCGTTCGCCAAAGATAGATGGTGTTTGAAAATTATGTGTGTGTGACGTCTTGTAGCTAAAATTCTGATCCTTTCATTACACAAATTTAGTAAATATCAGCTATCTCAAATAGAGTTCAGTCATTTATTTTTAAACTTTTTTAAGGCTTAAAAATCAATAAAAAATTTAGTAGTATTGGAAGGAACTTGTAATACATGTTGTAGACTATTTCCAATAATGAAAGTAGTCAAAAAATTTTATTTAAAATTTGGATAAAATATACAGGGTGTATCTGAAATGGTGCAACAAACTTTCAGGGATGATAATACTCATCAAGACGAACAAGAATTGGTATAGAAAGGGGGGTTGAAAATGAGTTTTAAGGGATGAAACCCCGGGTTGAAAATCTGCCAAAAAACTTGCATATTTCTGCAGGAAGAGACAATGGTTCGATTCCGGTAGTTATTTTGTAAAACAACTTCAAATATTATTAAGCTAGTTTTCCCACCAGTAACACTTTGCATTCGACAGGGAAAAAAACTTCGCCAATCCGTATCGCCAAATACTTTTTTGTGATTCTTACGGAAACTCAAGTTTCTATGTAGTAGTACTATTAATGATTAAATGATAGCTTAGTTGGTAGCGTAACAGTCTTGCAATCGTAAGATTGCGAGTTCTGTCCTACTGTGTGAAGTTGTTAATTCATATATATTTTTTAAAAGATATATTTTGAAAGACATTGCAACATGTTTTAAAGTATTAAGATTTCATTTGGTCCCATTTAAATAATATTTTTTTAGTTATATACAAAGTAAGTTTTTTAATAGAAACATATTGATTGATTAATATCGTACCTTTAGAAGTAAAATAATAAAAAAAATGTAGAATTTAAGATCCCCGGATTTTTAATTCATTATCCGTACTATTTATGCAATTAAGGACAATGTACAGCCTTAGTCGGTGTAAGAAGCACTCCCTTCTCGGCTGTGCAATTGCCCGCAGTTTCGCACCCAATGGTTAGTTAAAACCCTGGAGGGAACAAGCGTAGCACTCGCACACACCTTTCGGGATTTGTAGCTAACTCCAATGAGCAATGCATGAGTACTGCTATCGAGCTAGCTGCTGTGACACCGGATGGATTCATAGCGATAATAAACAAGAGAAAATTATTTTAAAAGTGGTAGATTACCCCTGAGCCATCCAGCTGGCTCGTTTTTTAACATGAAGAAATTCAGCATTTTGAAGGTAATGCCTACAGTCTAAATAAGAATTGAATAAAGAAATTGATTTGTACAAGACATTTGGAGAAGTGGGGAAAGATTAACAGACTGACTGCCAAGCGAAATCGAATAATTTTGATTGAATAATTTATGACATGATAGAGTGATTGGAAAAGCCATGGTTTGTTAGGTAGGAGAAAGAAGGAATTATGCCAAAAACTGATAGCTAAAGTTTTAAAGGAAAAATAAATTTATACACAAAAAATGGGGGAGAGGGTGAAACATCACTAAAATAGTATTAATTTTACTAGAAACTAGTTTTAATTAAGTCACCACTCTGTTAATTAATTTTAAATGACTTTGTCTGTGTACTGATCCTGAGCTTCGCAATCCGCTTCTGGCTCCTAGGGTGGCGGGGTGTTTGAAGCTCTTAGGTTAAACAGTTTGTCTGTCCTTTAAGGCTGATAACGTAAACACCTTAGGGGAAGTGCCCGAACTACGTGACCCATTTATTACCATTTTTGACACCCTCCCTCCCTTTGGGGGCCACCCGTAGTACATGTCAAGAACCTCACATCCCATCTAGTTTTCACGTAGCAATTCGTAAATACGGTTTTCAATTATTTTTTTGCAAACAGAAAATTTAAAAAATTAATTCGTCTTAATTTGTCTAATTTCAATAATTAATTTGGCTTAATTTTGTCGTATTGACTAGAGGAAATTGACTACGAGACGAAACCCTAAGCTTCATAAACTACCCTCCCCTACTTCCAACACAGGAATACTAAAGTGTCCGAGCTCGCACCCCATCTCGACCGTGTATTTCTAGAACTTGTAATTTTCTTAGTTTTGTCTTGTCATGAGAATAACAGTTATAATTATGTAGCCACATCTAGAATAAGAGAATTTAAGTATAAAAGTGTTTAAAGAATTTAAGAATAAGTGTTTAGAGAATTTAAGTATAAAGAGCTCCCTAGTTTTAAAAAATTATATCAAATAGAAAAAACAAGATAAAAATATCCCGTAATCTGTAATGACTTATTTTAGACCCTAAAGAAATTCTTAACACAACAATTTTTAAATCGGTCGATCAAAAAAATTAATTTATGGCAGCACAAGATTTTGTGAAACGAAAGAAAAGCAGTCCTTGAAATCCTTATCGTACCTTGTAGGGAAATAAAATTTACGGAATAAACGATTTCTGAATCGAATGAGAATCAAATACTTTGTAATCTAATTGATCGTTGATTTAAAAATAGGGATTTCAAGGATTGCTTTTCCTTCATTTCACAAAATTTTATGCTGCCAAAATTTTTTGAACTATCAATTTTCAAAAATTTGTGTGAAAAAATTTTAAACACCTGTCAAAGTTTTGCGTTGAGACAAAATGCGATTTAAAGCATTGTAATTATCTGAAAAAAAATTACCGTAAAGAAAAACAAAACAATGTAGAAAAATCCATAAAAATTCTCAAAAATACTATTACACATCCTTTAATTTTGTCCGATTTTTGGATCTCACGCCATAAAACCCCAACCCACATCCTTTAATAGTACTCTTTCCATGTATTGCCCAAAAATTATTGACATGACAGAATCCACAATCTTACGATTGCCAGTTAGAAGATTCCGGCTCATTACTCTACCAACTGAGATACCATTTTAACGATAAAATAAGAAACAAAAAAAATTTCGCCAAATAGCTAATAAGTTGCCAAATTTGGTTGAACATGCATTAAAAAAGAGACTGATCGAATAAATCTTTCGCTGCGAGAAGATAACTTCCTGAAAAGTTACAGTTAAAATTTCTTTTTGCAAGTACGATTTCTATTTTTTTGGTGTAAAAAATTACGGAATTGAACAATTGTGTCTCTTCATGCACAAATATGCAAGTTTTTTTGCTGATTTTCACCCCTTAAAACTCATTTGCGACTCCCCTTTCCATACCAATTCTTGTTCGTCTTGATGAGTACTATCATCCCTGAAAGTTTGTTGCACCATTTCAGATACACCCTGTATAATTTTACTCTATCTGTTAAACTTCTGAAATTATAAAAACTTTATCTTCTACAGATAAAAATATTTTTTCCCTAAACGAATCAAAATTTAGTGTTCAGAGACTTTGTTGACTTGAAATATTTTAATTAATAATTTTGAATTTTTTAAGATTTACAGTATTACATAACAGTATTACATACAGTATTACATAAAAATCCTGCATCTTAAAAAATCCAAAAAGGTTCAAACAATACCATTTTGCGTCATTAATATGGTTTTTTTTCAGAATATTATCTATAGTTGATCAGCAGGACAAACCCGCAATCTTCCGATTGCAAGATTGTTTGTCACTCGTCTCACTGAGCTACCGTTTTAACGATAATATTAATAAGAAAAGAAATCGCGCCAAATCATTAATAAATCGCCAAATTTGATTTACTTACATTATATTGAGCCATAGACCAAACGAATATTTTGCTACCAGGAGATAAATTCGCCAATAGCATTTCAGTCGGTTTTGCTGGAACCGAGCGTTTTACCTCCACATTAAGCTGTCCCATTAGACCCCACAAGACTTGTCCCATTAGCCCCCATAGTATGATAATTTACAATTATAGAAATAATTATTTTCTAGTACAGTTCTGTATTTTTTCATTTATATTTTCTTGTTCTCCGGTATTTGTACAATCTAAAAGTGTCATCAAATAAGATTAAGATATTCTTAAAAATTTATTAAGTTCAATCAATTACAAAACTAAATTTTTGCTATTGGTTGTTAAAAACAAATTTGTATTTTCCTGCGCAGAAAAAATTTGTTATGACAGATATTCCATTTTGAAAATGTGTGCTAGACCTGTTACCAATAAGTGATGTAAAAATTTTTTCTGAAATATTTATATTATGGAAAAAAATTCACTTGTCCCATTAGCCCTGCGTCCCATTAGCCCCCACTTTCCCCTACCTAATCCGGATATCGGGAATGGGGGAATAAAAAATTCTGAAATATTTAATCACACAAAGAAAGTTTGGGGCTTGGGGGGTGCAAAAGACCCTTTGCACCCCCTCTGTCTACGCCACTGGACTTCAATTTGTTATTCTTATCTAGACAGATACAAGGAGGATGTTTCTATCTACATAGATCAAAGCTTGAAAAATTCATACGATACTAATAGACCTTCCTTTACAAGTACTTCTGATATTAGTCAATTCAAGTAAAAAACCATTTAAGTAAATAAGTTCTACATGTTTAATTCATGTTCTCCGAACTCTTAACGCCTCGTAATTTTACATTAGATCTAGATACAAACAATTAACATTAAACTTAATAATTATTGCCCGTAAATGCAATAATTTTAGATATATTTTATTACGAGGATTGTTGTGCATATATTTTACCATCTAAAATCAATGCAAATAATAACATTCAAGATAACGTGTACCCCCTATTCTCCCCCACATTAAATCAATCATAAATAAAATTAATTCACATAATCTACTCTATCATCTTTTGCCTGTAATTATACTTTATTATATGTAAAAACTAATTAAGAATTATCTGCTTCAAAACGTTAAACAGCAAATTTTTTATCCGTATTAATGAATAGTACCTACATATACATCATATGATGCCTCAGGTGACATACGATAGATATCTTAGGAACCCGCCATCGGTAATTTCTGACGGCATACAGAAAATTCCCCTGGGGTCGTGACCCCAGTGACCCATAATTTAGAATAATAGCCAGGGTGAAGTGTAGTGGGGCTCAGTGCCCCAATCTTCGAGGGGTCCGCCTAGGGTGTGGATATGTGGTTCGCAACTTGTCTCTGTCGGCGTTTTTATTAATTACTAAGCAGATCTCTTTCACAGGGGCTTGTCTCGTTTGAAAACAGACAACCGCATAAAATTATTTTGACCCAATTTCTTATTTAAAGGTATTTAGAGGTGAAATTATAGGGTGTATATTTTTTGCCACATTTTTCTTTTCTAATTTATCGTTTCAGAATAAAAATGTTTTATAATTTCCCTTTATTTTTAAGATTTTGTCTATATTGGGCTTGTTCGTAAAAGCTAACTCGTGCGCACGCGTTAAACGAGTTCTCCAATTGTGCGTTCGTTTATTAAACTGGTTTTTCCCGTGCGGATAACTACCCGTTCCAAAATTCGCTCCCGTTCGAACTAGTTCGAACGAGACCGCACGGAGAAAATTCTTCGTTGGCTTCAGTTATTCGTCTGCTGCAGCTGTGCTCAGTTTGGGATTTCTATGTTTGTGTCTTGGCTGTGTGAGCGCGTTTGTTTATAATTAAGTAAAAAACGAATAATTATAAGTTATTGCACACTATGGCAATTTTAGATGTACGTAATCAATGGGCTCATTCGGAAAAGCTAACTCGTGCGCATGCGTTACTAGTTCTCCAACTGTGCGTTCCTTTATCGAATTGGTTTTTTTCGGTGCGTTTAACTACTCGTTCCAAAATTATCTGTAACCGAAAAAAATTCGCATGAAACCGCACGGAGAAATTTCTTCGTTAGATCCAGTTATTTTACGTCTCCGCTGCTCGACTAGAGGTTGTGTCTTCCATCTCGTCACCTTATAGTAGTTTTTGATACTAATAGTATCAAAAACTACTATCTTCATTCGGCAAACTTCGGGAATCCCTAGATCCCGTTTAGATCGTTGTAGAAAATAACTTCATTGGTTTTGATCTTTTCTACTCGATCATGTCAGCTCTTCCAAACAAAAAACGAGCTTCTCCACCGATCTGATCGCCAAGGATCGGGATTCCCGAAAGTTGCCGAATGGAGATAGTAGTTTTTGATACTAAGGTGACGACTGTCCATAAAATGGCTGATTATCTGCGAATTTGTAGCGTATGTAAAATTGTGCAGCTCCCGTAAAATAAAAAAACGTTACAGTGGGTTTTGCGGGCACACCACTTGGGTTAGGAAGACAAAAGAGGGGTCGTTTTTCATTAATTAAAGTATTCTTTGACCAAAAAAATTTTTTGAATCCTTAGGGGGTCGACTTCATATTAAACGAAACACTAACTTTCTTTTTTCCAATGGGGACCCCCAATTATTATTAGTTTTTCTGAAAGGCCATCCCCCCAAACCCTTAAATACCCAGCTTCATCCAGATTGATAAAAAAAAATTTATTTTTCAAAAATAAACTTAAAAAAAATTTTAAATCGTGAATTTTTTTATGGTAATCGATTCTGGTAGTAATTTTATGAAGGAAACCGAAATTTCAATTGATTTTATCTATTAGTTCTTGATAAAACGAACGAGAAAGAGCGTTTGCGGTATGCATTCGGCAACGGTATACGGCCCCTTAAGATATTAATTCGTTTTTATCAAAAACTATTGGATAAAATCGATTGAAATTTTGGTTTCCTACATAAAATTACTACAAGAATCGATTACCATAAAAAAATTCACGATTTAAAAAAAAAATTTAAGTTTATTTTTGAAAAATAAAATTTTTTTTAATCAATCTGGATGAAACTGGGTATTTAAGGGTTTGGAGGGATGACCTTTCAGAAAAACTAATAATAATTGGGGGTCCCCATTGGAAAAAAGAAAGTTAGTGCTTCGTTTAATATGAAGACGACCCCCTAAGGACTCGAAAATTTTTTGGTCAAAGAATAGGCTATAATTAATGAAAAACGACCCCTCTTTTGTCTTCCTCACCCAAGTGGTTCGCCCGCAAACCCCACTGCAACGTTTTTTTGCGGGAGCTGTACCATAACAAGTTAAAACACTTTTATATAGGGTCAAATTTCAAAGAAAAATTTCTGGGAGAGGGCCCCAGACCCCTCATTTATAATTCGATTCGATTATTACAATTCTTTTTGGATTTTACCGGGGCCACCCAGCCCTTTTCTTGCTTTCCTCATGGATCATAATATGATTCATCAAAACTTCAAAGGTTCTTCTGTTAATTCTGAAATTACTTTTAAAATCTTTATACGAATATCGAAGAATCACCTCTTCCACATAATTTTTTATTTATACTCTAGGTTCCGTTTCTCGATTATTATGATTTAATAAAAGTTTTGTAATGATTTCTTCTTCTTCTTCGTCTTCTGTAGATTCGTCGAAAAATACCGATTCAGATGCATTTTAACAACTTATCCATGTTCATACTTAACTGAACGCAATTCAAATTTCGAATAGGATGCGACTCTCATAAATGAATGTTGTGTAAAAAAAGAGAAGTAGCGCAAAAAAGCGCAAGTGCACCGAAAATATCTCTATAGTCGTTCGTTTAACCACACTTTAACTCGTGAAACTGAGATCACGTGACCCGAATTCTTTTTCGTTCGAACTTAAACTCGTGAGGTTTTACGAACACGCCCACTGTAATAAAACTTCAATAAAAAAGCTATACTCTTCTTAAAAATTTAATTCTTTTGAACATTTGTTAGCTCTTTGAAATTTAATTGTTATTTGCATACTTTATTACTGAATATCACTGAAACATTTACAGCCATAGCCATATTCACTGTCATCAGCGTCTGTGCGCCTGTTAAAGAAGGATTCCACAAATCTGCACAAATCAGAGTCAGCGAAAGGCTAATTTTTCTTTCTTTAGCTGCTGGTTAACCGTGACGCTGATGGCTGTGAATATGGCTGTTAGTGTTCCAACTTCTGGATCAATCACTGGAATTTCAATTTTCGGTTTATTAACAAATGATTTAATTATACAGGGTGTTTCAAAAGTACATTTCGCGGCTTTTATTTGGAACCAACGTGTCCTAGGGTCACGGAGGTAAGGTTTAACCCTAGGTAAAACACCCTGGAGAATCCATTGAAATGACTAACAACGCCCCTAGCGGTGATTCGCAATTTGCAAGTTTCTTTTTTTGTTCGAAGTGTCTAAATCCACGAAAGTTGACCCATGCTAAAGTATTAGCGAAATTCGTTAGAGTTGAGTTGTTACTTTCGAGGAGCTAGACAGCGCCTTCTTTGTTTTTTTTTATTAAATTTTGTCTTCATTCAACTAAAAAAACACAATGCTACATAGTAAAAATTTGAAAATTAATGAACTTTTTCTTTTTTGAGGCCTGAAAAAGGGCTATTTTCACATGCTTATATCCCAACGAATATTCATGATATTTTCATGAAATTTTTTTCAGTGACTTCTTCATAACGTTGTCAACAATACTCTCACCGAAGTTTTTGCTCTATGTCCTTTAGTTTTTAATTAATTTTTTAACTTTCTTATTTCGCCGCAAGGGGCGCTGTAAGTCTTCTCAATGAGTTTTCAAGGGTCACTTACCTAGGGGTAGAGGTAGACCTTACTTCCGGGACCCTAGGTTTCAAATAAAAGACTTTTAAATCACCCTGTACACTATTTGTAATATCCATTGAAAATTACCTTAGAAAATACCTCGTAATAAAAATTTTAAAAGTAGCCATACTGCCAAGAGAAAAACCTTGACAAAAAAACAAAACTCCGAAAAGTACTAATAAGTCAAAGAATACCCACGCAGATTTTGAAAAAAAACAGTTGTTCATCGTTTATCGTCAACCCTCAAATTAAGTGGAAAATCCGTTTCCATAACAATAGCAACAATATTTCAAGACGTCAAAAGTTTTCTCCAGGCAATGGCGGTAGGACTATTGCCCGATTTTGTCAAATTTTAGTATGTCAACAATTATTGTTTACTTAATTTTAATTTTCGCATTTCAACACTGAAAAATATCGACGACTATATTTCACGAGTCTAAATTGTTTTTATTAATTTTGTAATTTTGTCCAATATATTACACCAATCAATCAATCAATAAACTTTATTGTAATTATTATTAATTATTATTATTACTTTAAACACACATACAAAAGGTCCAATTTTTTTCATTTTTTTTAAGGTTAGTTACAAATATTGGGTTGTCCCATAAGTTCTTAAGTTCTGTTACTTTTTACGAAGTTTTGTCTTTTAAAATTTTTTATGAAAAACTGGTAAAAGGTGGAGATTTCAAACAAAAGGGATTTTGATAAATGTATATTTATGAACATAATGTGTGATTTTGGTAGTTCTCGGGATATTATTTCCTTTCAAAATGGCGGTTTGAAAAAAAGACCAAAAACGACGATTTTCGCGTAATTTTCTTCTTTTGTTTAAAAAACTAGGAAGAACGCATAATTCATGGCTAAAAAAAGTTTTACTGTATATTTGAAATGTTTAGATTACGATGTCATAGTTTCAAGATGATTCGATAAGTTTAAGGTTGGAAATTTTGGCTTTAAACTTCCATATATTGGTAATTTCACGTGTATTTTAATGCCCGCCTTTTGTTTTTCTAAGCAGCTGGTATGAAGTAATTTAAGGCAGGTGTTTTTTGAACCATAATGCTTGTTAATGCATTGAATTGATGCCATTAATGCATTGAAAGTATCTTTTCATAATATCATTCCATTGATTTATTTCTAATTTCCAAGGAGTTGTTTTTATTGTAATTTTTTCGTATGAAGCAAAGAAAATTGCTTTGTTCGCTGAGCGTAAGTTCAGCAAGTGTACCTGTGATAAGCTGAAACGTTGCGCGCTTGCATTGTGCGCACTATTTTCTGAACTTAAGTTCAGATATAATTTAATATACTGCATAATTTGAATATTTGGGTCTTTCCTAAGCTTTTTTATTGATTTTGATGCTTTTTTTCGTAAAAATTTCTTTGAAATGACTAGCATTATTGAGGTAAGTTTTTTGCAATAGATGTTATGTTTGGGACCGAAATTTCCTAAGTTAAACTTATCGAATTATCTTGAAACTATGACATCTTAAACTAAACATTTCAAACATATAGTAAAACTTTTTTTAGCCCTGAATTATGCGTTCTTCCTAGTTTTTTAAACAAAAGAAAAAAATTACGCGAAAATCGTCGTTTGTGGTCTTTTTTTCAAATCACCATTTTGAAAAGAAATAATATCATGAGAACTACCAAAATCCCACATTATGTTCTTAAATATACATATACCAAAATCCTCTTTGTTTGAAATCTCAACCTATTACCAGTTTTTCATAAAAAATTTTCAAACACGAAACTTTGTAAAAAGTAACAGAACTTATGGGACAACCCATATAAAAACATAAAAAGAGAATATCACATAGTTCGTACACAGGATCAGGAACTAACTCGATTCTACCATTATGTCACGGCGAAGCTTTAAGACAGAGATAATAAAACCAAAAATACTAAAAATATGCAAATTTCCTTCATTTAAAATAAGAGGAAAAGGTTTCAGGTTCACTAAATATTTCTTTCTGTTGAAATTGTAGAGGGGACAGGAGTTAAATATGTGATTCCATGTTTCGTTTTCGTGTAGATTACAAAAGGAACATCTATTAGTGTAGAAAATCTCAAATGTTTCACCTTTATAATAGATTCTATTTTAGTTTAAACGTAGTTGAAAGATAATTCTTTTTGTGTTAATATCTGAATTGGATTGAATGTAGTTTTCAGGGGAAGGGTAATTTTTTAAAAATTTATAGTCAGGGAAGTGAGTACTACTTTCTATCCTGGAGAAGTCCCTTTGAATGCATTGATAGCGAAGGGTTTGCAAGATATAAGTAGAGATGTAAAATTCCCACATTTTTTGGGAGGCGGGAAAAAACCCGGGATTTTTGGGAATAAACCGGGAATTTTAGGGGAATATTGGGAATTTTGACAAACACAACGATATTTCACCATCAGTTTTCATTTCCTAGGACTTTTGAGGAGTTTAAGACAATTTTAAACGTGATCAAACACTAGTAATTGATAGTTCTTTCCTATAAACTATTTAGATTATTTCAGGAGGTTTATAATATTATATCGCTTACTTCTGTTTTTAGCTTAAACCGAAATCCAAGTCTTAGAAATACAATTATACAAATTATAGAACAATGACATAAGAAAAATACTTGAAATCACTTACCTTTTACAAAAAGCTAAAGAATCAAAATTCCCAAAATTTCATTCTAAAATCTCAAAACGGGAATATTCAAAATTCCCATCCCAAAAAACCGGGTTTATTCCCGGGAATAAACCCGGTTTTTTCCAGCCTTTACATCTCTAGATATAAGTTAGATAGTAAGAGGCTAGCCTGTAATCTTGGGAGATCCAAATAAAATTAAAGCCGAGATCTTCAAGGATTTTTTAACAGATAATGCCCAATTATATTCAGGATTAGAAGAGTAAGACGAGTTTGAAAAAAGTTTAAGGTAGCACATTTTTGTGTATCTACTGAAGTTGTTTGTGTATCTACTGAGTTGAAGAAGTTTTATCCAATATTGATATATTACACCAGTCGACACAATTTTTGAGTTTAGTTTCTGGGAAGGAGCGCCCTCCCTCTGGTATTTACGGGAGAGAGCTCCGCACATTCAATTTTTTTACTAGGAAGGAGATCCCTTCCTCCAGAATTTTTTAACTAGGAAATATAGCCCTGCCACTTTTTTACTATTAGTTAACAATTTTAGGAGGGAGTGCACTGTTATGCTTCCTAGTAAAAAAATCTTAGGAGGGTGCACTCCTTCCCAGTTAAAAATTTTAGGAGGAAGGGCACTGCTTCCCTGAAAAAAAATTTAGGGTGAGGGCACTGCTTCCTAGTAAAAAATTTTGGGAAAAGGGCACTGCTTCCCAGTAAAAATTTTACGAGGGAGGGTTAAGTAAAAAAATCGTGTTATCATAAAACTATTTAATCACTATTTAATCACTATTTACTTATTATTTACTTACTATTTATCACTATTTATTTATTTTAATCACTATTTACAAAAGATTGAAGAAAATAAGAATTCATAAAATTTTAAAGAGGGTTGTTATGGATTAGTATAGATATTTAGAAGCTTTTTTTGCGTAGCTAGAAAACTATTTCGGAGGGTATATTCGAATTTTGACCAGATATTGAGTTAACGTGCTAACAAATTAAAAATTTTGAACTTTATATTGGAGATATTTTCTGACTTAACTCCCTTTTTCAAAGGCCTATGCTGGGGATTAATGGGGAATTGAAGTTTTGCTCTTTTTTTATTTCTCGCTTAAGGAAAGAGTGGTCAACAATGAGACACTGTACAAAATGAGACAAAATTTCTTTCAGTTTTGAATTTGGCTGCCTAACATTTGTATTCCTATCCTATGGCAACATGAGAAATAGAATCTTCAAATTGTCATTCTATTTTGGTTTGTGTGGCACCATTTTTCGCAATCCTATTTACAAAAGACTGTGTTCAGGTAAGAAAAGTAAATTCCATTATTATTTTTTATAACTTTATAATTTTTTTCATACAACAGTTAAAAAAATTTGTAGTTTCTTTTGATATACCTTAGCATTTAAGGAACAAATCAATGTAATATAATAACCCCTATTCCTATAACTGCCAAGATGGCTTTTGTTTAACTTCTACTACCTATATCGTCTCATTGTACCCCATATATGGGGTACCATGAGACAAATTTAATGTATGTGGAAATATATTTTTATAGATAAAAAAATAAGTAGTATTTTTATAAACTGTACATCCTTAAATAGTATAATAACGTGTTCATCTAAAAATATTTTTAGAAAAATTTTAGCTATTATAGTGTTGAAGCTAAAAAATAAAATAAAATTTTTGTCTCATTGTTGACCACTCTCCCCTATATTTCAAAAACTATAAATTTCTCGAAGATAATTTCAATTACAAGTTAAAGTAAACAAAATGTCCTACAAAATGCACTACTCAACTTTGGTGTCTTTGGAGAGCGGTTTTGCCGCCAGAGCGAGCTGAAAAACAACGATTTTTGGGCAAGAGCTTCCCCCAATAAAAATTCATGTATTAAGTTATGGGAGTGTTTTGATTTTAATGACCGAATTTATATTTTTATTGCATCGCTAAATCCAATTTTCAAGTTTATTTTTATTTTAAAAGTCATCTTCACATCAAAAATTGCAAAAAATCTCAAATTTTTGCTCTTTTCACCGATTTAAAAAAACATTCATTTCTTGAAAAATAGCACTGCACAAGTTAAAGTACGTAAAATTTTCTATAAGATGCTCTGGTACATTTCATTCTTTAATTCTGGTACATTTACACAATCATTTAAGGTCAAAACGGGAGTATTGCAGGGTGAGACTCTAAGTCCAAATCTTTTCTCGATATACATCAATGATGTTGTTGGGTTGCTTGAGAGATCAGGCCTTCCGCCAATCTGCATAAGTGAGAATGATCCGGTGCATATTTTGCTTTACGCCGATGACATGATAATTCTGGCTGACACGGTAGTGAATTTACAAAAAAAGATTAATTTAGTGTTTGAGTTCTTTGAAAGTATCCTTCTCTCAATTAACATGAAAAAAACTAAAGTACTGATATGATATTTCGCAAGGGTGGGAAAGTTAGTAAAAAAGATAAATGGTATTGGAAAGGACAGAAAATCGAAGTCTGCAATAGCTATACATATCTTGGTGTTCCTTTTTCTACAACTGGCTCCTTTTCATGTGCTACTGATTATTTTATGAATAAAGCTATGACCGCCTTAAATTCTCTAATACCCATATTATGCCGAAGTAAATGTGATTCCCTTAAAATCAGGTTGAAACTTTTTGAATCTCTAGTAAAGTCAGTTTTGCCATATGCTTCTCCAATATGGAGTATAGCGTACTTGGACAAATTAGAACGTGTTCAACTTGCATTCATAAAAAGGATATATAACTTGAACCGAAACACACTGGGTTATGTAATAAGACGGGTAGACGGGAAACCGGTATTTTTCCTATAAAAATAATCGCAATCAAGTCTATACTTTTATTTTGGCAAACATTACTAAAAATGAACGAGGAGTGATTAATGAAAAAATGTTATATAAAATTGGCTAAAAACAGCGACAATACTAATAACCCTTATAACTGGGTCTCGCAACTGAGGCATATTCTTAACACCTATGGCTTTTCTGGTCTTTTTTATAGCTCTGTACACATAATTTCAGGATCTATACCCAATATAATTGAGAGTATAGCAAGCAATCAATTGCAGGAAGACTACAATAAAATTATAAGTTCAACTAATTTTTCACATTACAAGTATTTTTCATTGGATTTTCTTCCATCCCTATACTTTAAAATGAATCTCAACATCTCTATTGAGAGAACTATCTTTCAAATTAAAGCTAGTATGACTGTAAGAGACATAAATAATAAACCATTATTTTATCCAAACAATCAAGTTTGCTCATTCTGCACCCGCGAGGAAAATCAGGATGTATATCACCTATTTAGTACCTGCCCAACTTTCTTATACTACAGACAAAAATATCTCCTTGGGTATGTTGGCGGGGGAAATTTTTCTCAAACTAACTTTCCCAAATGGTTTGACATAAAATCATCCGAAAAGCGTTTTAACCTTGATTTATTTCATTTTATTAAGGCAGTTCAATATTTTGTTCAAGAAATTGATTAACGTACTCTCTGTTCATTTCATTCTCAATTAATATATTTGGGTATTTAAATTTGTATGTGTGTATATTGTATACATGTATATTTTCTGTATGTGTGTGTTTCTCTTTCTTCTTAATAGCTTCTCTTGTTGTGTAACAATTATTAGAAAATTTGTCTTCCAAATTATTTGTATCTAATATTGTAATTCTATTGATGGATAAAAAAATGTATTGTAGCTATATGAATGTATGTAGTATTGGTGCATAGGCCAGTGGCCTTTACTTCCAATAAAATTTATTATTTATTATTTATTTATTATCTGTCTCCTCGCTAAATTGGAAGCGTTCCACGGAACGTTCGCGCAAGGCATTCTGGGATTATGATCCCCTCAAAGGAAAGCTACCCGAGACCGCCGGCTTCAAATGTGCGTTACTGCGCATGCATATTTCGCATTCTGATTAAAAATCCTAATATAATACATGAATAAATTCTTTTTTGCAGAAAGGCCAAAAAATGTCGTCGTTTTTCCGCGCGCCTAGTGGCAAAACCCCTCTTCAGAAAATCAAAGTTGAACTAATGCATTTTGTAGGAAATTTTGTTCAATTTTGTGATTGAAATTATCTTCAAGAAATTTGTAGTTTCTGAAATTTAAGCGAGAAATCGAAAAAAGAGCAAAAATTTTGCAATTTTTTGCGATTTTCAACATGAAGCCGACCTCCCACGTGGCAGCAAACTTCATTTTGTATCTTTTTAGGAAGGATTTTTATTTTGATAAACTTAATATGACAATGAATGTGATTAAGTTAAAAGTATAAAAAGGGGTATGGGAACCTGGAACTATCGTCCTAATTTACTCTTTTTCCGAAATACCTCGTTATAGATTAATATCTTATGTGGATTAGTCGAAACCGAAACGAAACCTAATTTGATTTTTTTAAAACTTTGTACTGTTGGGGAAATGAAAAACGACTCAGTTGCGATTTCTGGCGAACCACTTGGGTTAGGAAGACAAATGAGGTGTCATTTTTCATTGTTTAAAGTATTCTTTAATCCAAAAAATTTTCGAGTCCTTAGGGGGTCGTCTTCATATTAAACGAAACACTAACTTTTTTTTCCAATGGGGACCCCCAATTATTATGATATTTTCTGAAAGGCCATCCCTCAAAACCCTTAAATACCAAGTTTCATCCAGATTGATTCACAATTAAAAATTTTTTGAAAAAATAAAAAAAAAATTAATTTTTAAAATCGTGAAATATTTTGATGGTAATCGATTCAGGTAGTAATTTTATGTATAAAGCCAAAATTTCAATCGATTTCACCGAATAGTTTTTGATAAAAACGAACTTTAATCTTAAGGGGCGGTATACCGTTGCCGAATGCATATCGCGAATATTCTTTCTTGTTCGTTTTTATCAAAAACTATTCGGTGAAATCGGATGAAATTTTGGCTTTATACATAAAATTACTACCTGAATCGATTACCATCAAAATATTTCACGATTTTAAAAATTAATTTTTTTTCATTTTTTCAAAAAATTTTTAATTGTTAATCAATCTGGATGAAACTTGGTATTTAAGGGTTTTGAGGGATGGCCTTTCAGAAAATATCATAATAATTGGGGGTCCCCATTGGAAAAAAAAAGTTAGTGTTTCGTTTAATATGAAGACGACCCCCTAAGGACTCGAAAAATTTTTGGATTAAAGAATACTTTAAACAATGAAAAATGACACCTCATTTGTCTTCCTAACCCAAGTGGTTCGCCAGAAATCGCAACTGAGTCGTTTTTTATTTCCCCAACTGTACAGTTGTTCAAAGATATAAGAACTCGCAGATATGGAATAAAAATTTATTATCTTTTCCCGTTTTGTATATATGACTATACGACGTTTAAAGTTTAAAATTATTTTCGTAAAACAAGTCAATGTAATTTCGGCATAATATTTCCGTACAATTTTTACTCCTAACTAAATTTTAGAGTTCCGTATTAAAGGGAAATAAACAAGCTTTAAAATGAATAGAATATAAGTTTTTTAAAAATTTATAAATTCAAATTTTATTACATAAAATTTATTTATTTTATTTTATAATTTTTAATCATTATTATTTTTAAATCAAAATTTATTCATAAAATAAAGTTTTAAACTTAAATTACAAGAACCTATACGATTTAAAAGTTTAAAAAACACATAGACTCAGCTGTTTTTCTTCAACTTTATGCAAAATTTCACAATGGGATCTGGAGATCATTATGTTAACCCTGTATGCCCCAAATTATTTTCCTCATCCTCATCCAAAATATGTCATGTTTACGTAACTGCAACTATAAGTAAACTAAATTTGGCCTTACATGACGAAAATTGGACGAATTTGGAACATTGGGAAGTGGGACTTACAAGTCCAGTCGGGACATAAAGGGTTAAATAAATAAAATGTATAAAGAGGTAATTTGTGTGGAAGAGTCGACAGGATGATAGTTCCGGTTCCTGATGTCGGGGGCAGTCGAGAGCCAAAAGATAGGCCCCGCCCGCTGAAAACAGTTTTTGTTTTGTTTTATGGCACTGTATATTTGGACGGCTTTTTTCAACTAAACTCTACTCTAATTTCCACGGCTAGGCTACAGCTCGGCGTTTCATTGGTTCAATCACTAAGCACCGAGACTGCTACGTCATCACGAGACCGATTTGTTTCTTTTCTTGTAGGAGTTGTCGAACGAACCAATCATATTACTCAAATTTACCAGTGAACGATTACAGACAGTAGATGAATCTTTGTTTTCCTCCTATCAACATAAAGAGCTGTCACATGAATTAACCGCATTCATCACTGACAAGTGACAACAAAAACAAAACAGAATCGCGGCATTGCTTTTTCTATTTTGCACATGGGAAGATGACAAATATCTCCATTACTTATTAATTTATTAATTAAGGAAATTTATCCTGAAATCTTCAGTTTCCATGATGAAGAGCGCCCATCGCTGGTGACACGAGAAGCTTTGTTATGATGCTCGTTTGCTTGTGATTCCCATTTGTTTTCGAAATGGAAAGTTTTCTTACCCGGCGGAGAATGTCGAGAGTTCTCGCAGTTTTATTGCGAGTACCCCCAATCATCATAATGGACATGATTAGCAACTCAAAGCACTGTGTCTCTTTAGACGGATGGCGCATATTTATCTATCTTTTTAACTTTGTGCTGCATGTGCCCCTTTATTTACAATCGAAATCATTCTTGAATGAAATGTACTTTCCTCGATTTGAAAACGCAGCTTACTTTTCCTTACAAACTATAGGTACGTTGGGCCCTTTTTATGATAAAGAATTATGTGTGAATTTTAACAATCCGGGCTAATCGCCAAGGGTGAGCGAAAGTTAGGCAATGAATGATTATCTCATCTCTAGTGTACAATGCTTAGTACAGCAACCCTAGATTCTAGTACAATGTTCTACATCTTTTCATATTGCAAAGTGCTTTATCGCCAATGCCAGACATTGGCAAGAAAGCATTTCGCCAAAAAGTTGCCATGGCCCAGATTCTTAAAATTTACCAAATTGTGTTCATCTTTTGTTCCATGTATGCTATTATTCAGTGTTTGAGTTCTATACAGTCACTGAGACCAAGAGAAAATTTTACCGCCAATAACTGACACTTAATGCTCCAGTAACTGACACTTATAAAATTCATAGAAAAACAGCTTATTTAATCATTATGTAATTTTTACTGCAAAAATATTATATCATTAAAGAAAATATTTCACTGAAAATAAAGTTTGTTAAATTTTCATATACTCCAAGATTCTCTGTAGTTTTTGTGGTTGTCGTTTTAATAGTACGGGTTACGGAGATATCGAAAAAACTACAAACTCAGGAGCAGAGGGTTCCATTTGGGAAAGAATGCCAATATAACTTAGGGAACGTACCCATACTACGTGACCCATTTTTTACCCCCCTCCCCCCCTTGGTGACCATCCGTAGTATATGCCAAGACCCCCCTCCCCCTCTAGTTTTCACGTAGTAATTTATAAATACGGTTTGCCATCATTTTTTGCAAACAGAAAGTTTAAAAAAATTAATTTTGCTTATTTTGGCAAATTTCAATAATTAATTTGGCTTAATTTTGTCGTATTGACTAGAAAAAATTGACTACGTGATGAAACCTTAAGCCCCCCCCTCCCCCCTGTGACCGAGCGTAGTATTTTGAAGACCCCCTCCCTCCCCTGAATGGGTCACGTAGTATGAGTACGTTCCCTTAGTGCCACAGAAGCACATCACGCCTAATGACAAGGTGTGCATATGATCTTGTGGGAAAATTAAAAGATTTCTCTCCCTTTTATCATCTTCCATTCTCAGAAGTTCTAAGTTAAAACAATCCTTTTTTTAGATCGTATGCACGGTAATCAAATGTCCCAACAGAGCCGACTGAAAAGGCTAGTGAAAATTATTTTCAATAGAAAAATTTAGCTACCAAAAAATAATTGAAAAATGCCAATTAGGGGTATATCAGATTTTCTGATAAAGGTTCATTATCTATGCAAAATCTGCAATGGGGTTGGAGACTGAAATTTACTAACACTTTAAACCAAACACAAATTATCTTGTCACTCTTCAGTTATGTTGAATTAATCTCTGGAATTCTGTCTCCTTAGAAGTTTTCTAAACAGAATTCCTTCCAGGATTTAATACATAACGTTAAAGGGGCAAGAATTTTCAGTAGGGGAAACCGGTGAGGGATGAGACACTTTTTACAAGAATATTTTTTAAAAATTCAGTTTTCCTTGTATAAATTTGAAACTTTCAAAATAACATCTTGAAACATTTTAACATGTTTAAAAAATATAACCAATGTGATAGCAAATAAAACTTAAGATTTATAAATGAATTAATGTAAGTCTAAAACTGTCTCATCCCACCTGTTGTAAGTTAAAAAATGTCCCAAATTAAATTAAAAGTGTCCCTGTGATGATGTTTTGTTTTATGTTGTATCATTTTGGCAACGCTTTTCCGCTTCTCTCTTATTGGTTGTAAGTGCTATATATACCCAATCTGTTTTGTAATGTGTTTCTTGTGTTCTTGTCGACTAAAGCGCATTCTTCTAATTTCTCGTTCGTCTTATTCGCTTCAGTCCCATCCCACCCAGGGCCGGGGTGGGATGGGACACTTTTTTAAAAATTAAAATTTATGATTAATTTTTAAATATATGATTAAAAACCACAAAGATGGAAGTATTTTACACATTTTAAAGATTTAAAAAACATCAGTTATTTTACCCTATATTTACTTCGAAAAATCTAACGTAAGTGAAAAATACAAAATAGTTAAAATTCTTCTTTAATCTAAAAAAAGTTTTCAACTGCAATACTAAACAGTTCCAAAACAAAGGTATCTAAAGAATTGTATGCAATAGCTTGTATTTAGGTATTGAGAGGAATTGGGTATGTCCCATCCCACCCCAAGTCATGGTGTCCCATCCCACCCCAGTAGCAACAGTTTTATAAAATAGGTTCTTTCAAAAGAACTGTAGCTTTTAGGCTTAACTCAACTATTTATTCATACTGTTTAGAAAACAATATAAACCATTAAGAAAGCAACCAAGAATCAGATTGAAAATTCACTTTGAAAAGTGTAATACTTAGTTACTTTTGCTATAGTAAAACCATCTTTTTCATTCAAAAACTTATTGGAGCTTGCAACTAAAATAGTAAACAGCAACAAGTATGAAGCCATGGCGGCTTTACCTGGTGGAACACTCACAAACTAATTTTATTTTTAATTATATCACTTATTGAAGGTGTCCCGTACCACCCTGTGTCTCATCCCTGCCCGGTCTCCCCTACTTGCATCACACATTTTGCCTAAAAAATAAGCCTGTTTTACACAGATACAGCTTTAACTAAAAATTAAAGGACCTATTTAACTATTCATATGATACTTTATTGGTTCTGCAGTTTAAAAATATGTGCTAGACTGCTGTGGAGGGAAAAAAATTGAAACCATAGTTCAAAGTTCAGCCTTGCAATTTTCCAAGAGTGACACACCCATGCTTACTCCTTAAGTTGTGTGATAAAGTAACTCGTTGCTTTTTTCAGGCTACTTAGGTGCTCTTCTGCTGTTTTGCCAAAGAACACACAACCTTGTGATATTTTATTTATTAATCGCTGCTGTAGGTGTTATCATTTGGTCCTACATTTTAAATGTTGAATATGTTAAATACTGCTCTACTCTCCTGATTGAGCATTCAAGTCTACAACACGAGTTGTTTATTTTGAACAAAAAAGCTTTGCAGGTATTTCTTTTTAATTACATGTCGCAAACATTTTTAGCTATAGTATTTTGTTTCTCAACTATTAGTTTACCTAATTTCCCTCACAAAAAATTCCTAGTTGGTGTATTGTTCATTTTCCCGACATTGATTAATGCAGCATTGCCTTCAACTGTATTGACTGTTACCCCTGATATTGTTGCCATTGTGACATTTTTTGTATTTATCTATTATTTTGCTATACATCTAAGACGAATTCCTCACTATTTGTTGTTTTATGCAACATCCTTTAGCTTTCCAGTTCAGTTTATGGAAGTTTTAAACAGAATTCACATAATGTGGACTGAATATCAGGTGACACTTGTTTTACAAACTTTTGCAATGCTACGTTTATTTAAAAATATTGTTCTTTTAGCATCTGATTTTATTTTTACTGAATATACTTTAACAGGAAGTTTTGACTTGAAACAATTAATTCATATACTTTCTGATTTGATTATTATAAGTTTTGAAAATGTCATTGCAATTTTGGGTATTACAACAATATTATCTTGGGTATTAGACAAAACACTCTATTGCATTGTGCAAAATATTCTATCTGTGCCTGTTCTTGAACGAGATAACATATCATCAATGTTTACGAAGTTATTAGTCTTGCTATGCATACAGTTTGGTGTTCCAAGTCTTGAGCCCAATGAAAGACTTGAAATGATTTCTAAAATTAGCTGGATGATGTCTGTTTCAGTTTTGAGTAAAATTAATATTCAAATATGCAAACAATTGATTTCAGTTACTTTAATTGGAAGCTTAAATTACAAACGTCATTTTAGAGTCTTGAGTCTGGCCATATTTACTTTAATTGCATGTTACGTTTGGTTAGATGTAATTGTAAAGCTAAACATGTATGAAACTTGGCTTTTTCCTGTTGTAATTTTTAACATTGAAATATATTTGACCTTATTTATTTGTTTAATTACTTATGTGTTGAACCTCATTCATTATCATTCTTACACTCCGTGGTATGAAATGTATGATTATGTTTTTTACCTGGAAGCTACAAAAAATATAATGTCACTTATATTTTCAATACTAGTTCTGGTAAAAGGTTTTCTTAAGCTTTTTGAAGTTTGCAGTCTTTTACGATTAGTGTTTCTCATTCTGCATACCTATTACCATGTTTATTTACAAGTGATCAAAGGTTATCGAAGATATAGGGCCAGGAGATTAATTTATAATTGTGTTTGTGCTCTTCCATTAGCTACAAATGAAGAACTAAGTGAAATGGGTGGGTCTTGTGCAATCTGTTTGACTGATGCGTGCAGAAATATAATTTGTATAACTCGTTGTAATCACTTCTTTCATACTTATTGCTTAAGAAAGTGGTTGTCAGAGCGTAATGTGTGTCCCATCTGTTTTAGGCGCATTATGGTTCTTAATCATGTACTTGAAGGCAGTAGAATCAGGGCTAGACAACACCAGGACTAATTTTATAATTTTTACGAAATTAACATAAATGGAAAGCATTAGTCCTTTCCCTTGAGTGTCGAAAATTCTGTTGTCAGAGTAAATGACACTCAGTGATACTTTGAACACAAATTGATGAGATATGTGATAAAAACTTTTAAAAACTTCATGAAAATACATGTAATTAGAGTATAGCTTTGCACTGCCTTTGAAGTAGCAAGTTTTGGATGCTTCCCTATAAAGCCATGAACCATTTAAGTAAACCCAAATATGAAGCGATAAATTTGTTACAAATGTAGTTAAATACAGTCTAATATTACTCATGGGTGAGGGCTTTAATATTCAGAAAGTGGTTGATCCAAATTTTAATATGAATAATCTTTGGGTCAAAAATGGAAGTTTTTCTTATTCGTTATTTATTTTACTATAACTATAAAAAGTTCCTCACATGAATCTGTTTATTTATTTATAATTGTTAACATTGTTTCGTTAATTGATCTCTTTAAAATGGACTCAAAGATTATATTTTCTTTTACTGATATGCTATGCTAGTGTTTATTACTGATATGATTTATGCATTCTTACACACACTCATTCTATATTTTCCTACTTTAGATGACATTGAAATAGAACAATTAAAAAAAAATGTATAATAAGAGCTTAAGAGCCAGACATTCTTTCTGGTTTATCTTTTACCATATTTTTGATTTTTAATGATGTAGATTAGAGTTGAATACGGTTTGCTTAATTTATTTTTACTTTGTTTTTATTTAACTTTGTTGTGTTCCTTTGTGTGATTATCATTCCATTTTTATTTATTAGTTCTTTTGACTTTTTTCTTCATTTTGAATTTTGGTATGGTGTAAATGTATTTGTGTTAAGTTGATTTTCTTTATAAAGCAACATAGACTCTCTCAACTGGCCTAAAAAGGACCAAGTGTAAACTGATAAAGAAAAAGTAAAAAAATCAAAAAAATTAATATTATTTTATTTGATATATACTGATTAAGAGAAATTATGGGTAAAGCAGATAAAAATAAAATGTTAATGTTAAATTGCTAGAAAGGCAGTTTTTAATTATTAAGAGATATGTTGCAATTAGGTATAACATATATTTTTTACTTGTACTTAAAAAGGCAGAGATCTGGTTAAATTGGTCCAGTACAGTGAAAATATTGATCAAACTTCTTAGATATTTCTTTTAATCTTTTTTAATAAAATCACATTTTAAAATATTTAATGTGACAGATACATTAGTTTTTACAGTGCACTAAACAATGTACATATTTATCACTCAGACAGAATTTTATTGCATCACAAAATTTGCTTAACTGCAATGTACCAGTAGTAGTTGATTTGCTTTTATAATTTTGTGGGAATGTTTTCTATGCAGTACAAAAAAAATACATTAATAATTAATAAAGTAATTGAATTATTATTTACTGTTTCTTTTACTGACCATAAAATGTTTGGTTGGTATAAAAATGCTCAAAAAATCATTTTCCTTAGGTAACTCATTTTTATTCAACTCTTTTTTAATGCATTATATTTAATTTATATAAAATGTAAATATTTATGGAATTTCTTCCCAACAATTTTGATGTTTTCAAAAGTGAAATTTAGGATGGACTATTTCATGAAAATAGTCTTGTGTATATGAAATATTCTGTTTGTCAAAAAATTGTTTGCTGATCTAACCATTGTAATTAGTGCACATTTAGTTCTTGTTGCTTAAATACCTAAATTCTCGAATTTAAAACTGGTTGCTCAGTTAAGCTCCTTCTTGTCTACTCAATACTTTAGAATAGATATTGTTACTAAGATCATCTTGCACCATGATAGCAATTTTATCAATAATGGTTAACACTTAAAATATTCAATATACAGTAATGCTTTTAAGTATCTTGACAAATTCTTTTCTTGGATTTTTAGAGAGTTAACACTAAAAGCAAGTGCCTTGATGCGTAAATTAAGTAATTTTCTTATGAAGTTTAAAAAATATAACTCCATAGGAATCTACTAACTATCAAATGTGTTTTGGTATTCCTAAAAGAAATTAGAAAAACTACTTATCTTCTGTAATGGAAAAGAAACATTCAAATGGTACGCTTACAAGGGACTTGGGTAACTTAAGGTGTTAAAGAGACACACTTGCTGGATAATTCACGTTCCTGGTTGATAATAATTCCAGAGAATTTAATGCTTACTGCAAAGATATATTAGCACAATTATCTGGTTGACAAATTTAAAAATATTACTCTTTATTTTAACTGTTTTAAAGGTATAGTGTTAACCTATGATGGAGGACTGTATCAGTGATTTCCCATTGTTTTCTCCTCTTGTAGGTTTTATAGATTATGACTAAGATTTTCGCCTTAATTTCCTAAAATTAGTTAAGAGCACTTTCCTAATATATTTACAACTCCAAAACAAATATTAAGCTTACGAAATGTTCACTCTAGCTAATAAAGTGTATATAGATAAATGATTATAAAAAAACCCTGCAAAAAATAGAAGCAATTAGTTGCTTAAATGGCTCTGCAAAACAAAAAAAATTCTTTGTCAAAATACTTTTGAGTGCAGTGGTTTTTCAGGTTTTTCTCCCAGTTATAAGTTATGAGAAGTGTAATTTTCTCAATTGATTGTTTGTCTATCCCCTTCTTCTGGGGTAAAAACTTCTTGTCAAAATACTTTTTGAGTGTTCCTATATTTCCTGATGTCCATTGATTTTGTAGTGTTTTGATTCGGTCGATTTCATTCTTTTAAAGTGTGTTATACTGTTTAATGACTGTTTGATAAAAATATTTTCTTTACAAAAAAACCATAAATGTATTTTTTGTAAAATTAATTTTAAACAACCTTTGCAAGTGTTCTATATTTTTCAAGTCCATCTAATTATATTATAGATCAGTCAATGACTTTTTAACTTTAAAACGATTGGTAACGATCGTAAAACTTTCGTAAATAAAATTACTTTCCTATTGTAATATATGATTATGAAATCAAAGTTTTATAATTTGACTCAATACTGTATAATTTAAATTTGAGAATATCTTGGTACTTATTTACCAAAAAAAATAATGAATATGAAGTACGTTATATTTTTAAAAAAGTGTATATGATAAATTTATGAACATGATTCTCATCAAAATCTCTAAAACCTAATGCATTGCTGTTTTTTGCTTCGGAATGTTTTTTAGTTTAAATTAAAATTATATTATGTAAGAAAAGAAGTTACCTCTCCATACAGTAAATTTGGTTTTGATTTTTAAAGTGCCTGTGAAATCAAGCAATTTCTCAAATATATTTGAAATATTGAAGTTCATATTTTCTATTCTACAGTAGATAAAATTTTGTTGCATTCTACATACATGTGATTATTCCGCCAATTGGCAAGTTAATTTCTTGCAAATCCGTCAATTTGCTTTGCAAAATTAAAATCCAACTATTCGATTTGCAAAACTCAAATTCCACTTTCTGATTTTCCAATTCTTTTTTTACCGAAAACTCTGGCCGCGAAGGTTGCCTTTAAGTAAAACCGAAAAAAGTATCAAAGTAATATGAAAAGCAGTTAATATTTAAGCCAAAAAATATGACTCTAGCATATCGAATCGTAGATCTCCCGAAGTATAAGCTGATAAACCCCCTCTACTTAAAATGAAGGAAAATTTGGATGCCATCGAAAATTTTTTAAAAATAATTTCAGCCAATTTATTGTCATAGTAATCACATTTGTATGATTCTAGTAAAATTAAAGGCTTGTTAGGAGCATGAACTGGTTTTGTAAAATTTGGTAATTTTCCTTAAGTGAAAATTTTTAATCTTGGTAATTGAACTGTTTGTTTCACTTTAATTTTAATTTAATGCAATTTTTCTTATACTAATTATTTTATTTTTATTTCTTGGTGCCATGGTTTTAGGATGTTTTGTGGGATGAGGAAGATCATAAAGTGTTTAATGTAACAATTTTTGGGTTTTTTTTCTAATTGATGCAGGGTGATTCAAAAGTCAGTTCCACGGCTTGATTTGAAACAATATTTCATAGAGTAATGGAAGTTAAATCTATACCATGCTAAAAGTAAAGTGACCGTGATGATGTTACTCAACTCAGATTTTTCCTCCACCTTAAAATTTTTAAATGTTGAGCTAGAAGGCTATAATTCATATTAGTGGATTCAGCAAAGTTACTTTAATGTATATTTAATATAATTAAAGTGACTTAATACTTTCTTGACTCTGAGACATTTCAAGTCTAATGCAGTGAAACACTTTTAAATCACCTTGTAGTTGTAAACATCTTATTAAAACACGCATAAACAATTATTGATTGTTTAACCATATAGTAGTTCTAGTCTTTTCTTTTTTTATTTTCAGAGGATTTTTTCATACATTGAAATCAGAAAAAAATATTTTATAACACAGCATTTATTCACGACTTTGTTTTTGGAGTAATATTGAAAAAGTAAAAGATATTAACAAGTTGTCAACTATTTTATTTAAATAAATACTAATTAATTTACCAGTATTTGTATTTCTAATCTCAAGTAAGTTTTAAAAATTTTTATAAAATATTTTCAAATATTAAATTATACTTATATTAATTATTATTCTACCGACCTATTTCTCTACTTCCAATTTTCTCTAAAGTCCTAGAAAAAATTGTTCATACTAGGCTTCTTGATTATTTGAAAACGTTTAAAATAATTGCTGAAAATCAGTATGGTTTTTTACCGGGTCTTAGTACTGTAGATGCTTTATTGGAATTTACTAAATTTACTTATAACAGCATCGATAAAAGTAAACAAACAGTGGCAATATTTTTGGATATTTCAAAAGCTTTTGATAGCGTAAACCATAATATATTAATTGATAAATTGCATTCAATCGGTATTCGTGGAACAACACTTGACTGGTTTAGCTCGTACCTAAAAGATCGAAAACAATTCGTAAGTTTAGACCATTTTGAAAATGAGCTTCTGAACATAAAATCTGGAGTGCCACAGGGATCAATCCTTGGACCATTGTTATTTATTATTTATATTAATGACTTTTGTAAGTTAAAGTTAAATGGAAAAATTATAACATACGCTGACGACACTGTAATTTTATACTCATATCCAAAAAATAAAAATTTAGAAAATATAATTAATAATGATCTCTCTATTATAAGAAAATGGTTCATGGCAAATAAATTATCAATAAATATAAATAAGACAAAATTCATCAATTTTAGTATTTATGGCCCGTAAAATATTTTAGAATTATACTTTCATAAAAAAGAATGCAAAATAGTTGATTGTAATTGTCCCTCTCTTAAACAAGTTTCAAATATCAAATATCTTGGTCTACACGTTGATGAAAATTTGAAATGGAAATCTCATGTAAATCATATTTCTAATAAATTACGCTTTATTCTTTATAAATTTTTTTATCTAAAAAAATTATAAATAAAAGTTTTTCAATGCAGCTCTACCATTCATGGGTTAATTCAATAATTAGTTACGGTTTAATAATTTGGGGTGGGGACTATCTAGGAAATATAAATCCCGATTGTAAAAATTCAAAATAAAATAGTCAAATTTCTAAGCAATAATCAAATCCCTAACTTAAATACTTATAAAAATTTAAACGTTCTTCCTATTCGTCATTTATTTTTTTATCAAACAGTTGTTTATTTTAATACGCATCGTAATAGTAATGAAATAAGAAACATAACTTATAACATGCGTTCAAAAAATAATTACCTAATACCCAAAACACGGAAAGAAATTTTTCACAAAAATTATGCTTACTTATCCCCAAAATTTTACAATAGCCTACCTATTCATATTAAAACAGAAATATCTCCATTAAAATTTAAAAAATTATTAAAATTGTTTATATACTCCATAGATAATATCGAGGATCATTTTTGATTGTATTCTCTAGCACTTTATCCCTGAAGCTCACCCAACAGCATTTTCACTTGCCATATTTTTCAGTATCTTTTTCATCTATTCATGTGTATTTTTCTTGTTGTTCTTGTATTTTATTTACTATAGTACTTTTTTGTTATATATTGTGTTTTTTATGTTTTTCATTTGATATAAAATAGATTATTTCACCTGTACGAGGTTACCTCACCTCCTTGGTGACTCAAAAGAAAATGTCTTCCCCTTTTTTGTGTTCTTTTTGTATTCTTTTATTCTTTGTTTAAATTGTAATAAATAAAGTTGTTTGTTTGTTTTTGTTACTGACCCCAACAAAGTTATCCTGGGATATAGAAGCTACAATGGACCTTTCCTAGGACACAACAGCTGTAACTTTAAAGAACTTTTTATTTAGTGAGTCCTGTCAGGGTTCACTACAATTAGGACTCATTTATATTTAAAATGAAAGAAAAATAAAAGCGTTTAATAAGGCATGTCAAAATTAAAGCATGCATTTCGGCTTTGCTTGTGCAATCAATGCTTGTGCAATATTATACTGAATCAAATGATACATAATTTATAAAGAAAGTATTTTTGTATTACTCTCTTATGGTAGTTTTAGTAATTTAATTTTTAATATTTTTGTTTTTCTAGGCATTAATTATAATTGATTGTATACTTATGAGTTTTTTCCTTTTTCGTACAGTGTCTGTGATTGCATCAAGAACAAATTTTATACTTAACCCCTTTGAAATTTTGTACCAAGTTCTACATGTTTATGCCTTACACTTTCAAAGAACTATTTTTTTATTTGCTTTAGTTATTTTGTGTAACAGAATCATCCATTCATGCATTTTGAATTCACTCAAGGTTTTTCATATAATTTAGTAATCAACTTAAGTAGTTATCTTTAAAAACTACTAATTTGTAATTTGTAATAATATTATAAGGATGAAGTGTCAATTTAATTGTTTTTATGATAAAGCTGATTTCTTTATTGTTATACTGTGCGGTTATGTTTCATAGTATTTTTTAGAATCTTAAAGCGTTTGTGATAGTGTGTTGCATTTGTCAATTGCTCCATTTTTTATTGGAGGAATTTTTCCCCACGCAGTAAATACTTTTTGTAAATCTTTAATTATGGGTTAAATGTGTTTTCTAAAAAAATTAAGTTATCTGTGCTCTAATAATATTTTTTATTTGGATTAAACATTTCGTTGGAACTTTTAGTTGTAAGCATGTGTGGTGCTACATCCTATTAAGTTACTCTTCTGTTGCTAATTACTTTATAATTACTTATAAAATATCTAAAAAAACTGGGCTTATTTTACTTAAAAACAAAATTGAATCCTGACGGTGGCGTATATAGAAATTTATTTCAAGAGGGATACTAACCAAAAATCCTTTAAAAAATTAATTTTTATCAGGCCCAAAGCTAGATTTATTCTCCGGAAGAGAGGACATAAAATTACTCGCAAGCTCCCCCATGCATATTTAATTCATTCAAAGCAGGTTTTTAATACATTTTCAGGTAGCAGTTTTATTTTGGAAATTTTACCCTAAAATACGGGGTTGTTAGCTGTTCAAGAACACCTAATCTGGGGCCATTGAAATATTACGTAAGTGTGTTTATGGGCATTTTTACCCCCTCCCCCTTATAATTACGTAAGAAAATTGCCCGACCCCCTCAAGAAAAAGTCAAGACCCTTGAAATTTTTTCCTAGTTCAATTTTTCGTGAGATTTATTTTTGGTTGAATTTTGAAATGAATTATGCAAGAAACCAGAGATTTTCAAAAATGCAGTGTCTCTAGCATCTCACGTAAGCATCATTCACATTCCCTCCTCCTTGTCAGGAAAAATAAGAGCAAACACCCCCCCCCTTAGGTGCTTGCGTAATAGGGGTTAGTTGCGTTAGGGGACGGGCCCCCTCGACCTCCTTATATACGACGAACCGAACAGTTTGGAACCGAATTAACGTTCTTAAAACATTCAAAATCGTAGTGGCTTTAATTTCGACTTTTAAAGGATTTAAAATAAGGAGTTAATGGTTGTAAAAGGAGTTAAATTAAAGTTTAAAGGAGTTAAATGGTTGTCTCAGAACGATACCAGTTTCGTGTTTCAGTAACCTGTAACTGACTCGTGATTCCTTAAGGTTGAATAATTTATACAGTTTTTAGAATACATTCACTTGAAATTAACAAAAATTGAATTTCCTTGAGCCATTTGCCCATATTGAGAAGTCCCATTTTTTCCACTTTATGGAAAAGCAAAAACTATTACTGGTTTGTTGGTTACTAGTTTTATTTTATTTGTAATCCCCTTATGTTTGAGGAAAATACTAACTGTATTCTGTTTATATGAAACGCACTCGTCACTTTGTTAGAAAAGCATTCTCAAGCATTAAGCTCCAAAAAACTAGCGTTTAAGGCTGTTGTGTTGGAATCTACTAATATTTTTTGTATAATGTAGGGAAAAATATTCACATTTGAACAAAACGTACATTTTTGACTATTTCTCCTTATATTGATAAGATGTATGAAACAAAACGAATTTTTTTATTAGTTTACAGCTTTCTAGAAATTTTGGTACCCTTTTTTAGGTGCATTCATGAAAAATTTCCAACTTCCCATCTACCATCTCATCATTTAAGAGTAAAAATGAATACACTAGCGGAAATAAAAATCTCAACACCAAGAAGGAAAGGAGATATCAAAGTCAAATTTATTTCTATGATTGCACATAGCATCAATGTGAATTGATTAAAAAATTAGCCTTCCTGGATGTTAGGCTGCCGAGAAAACCAGGGAGGAGTGTTGTCTCCATAGGTGTCCATTACCGCCGTCACACGTCATGTTATTGAGTGACAGGGGCTCTAAATGACTTTTGAGGGATTGGAGGATCATGTTGCCTCCTCAGGTAGTCCCAATTCATATGGTGCACCGGCGGACGTTGCATTCCGGGCTAGGTGATTTCTCCTCATTCACCGGACTTGTTTTGTGTGTGTTGGTTCTAGAGAACGGGAAAGACGGGGTAAAAATGCAACCTAGGGGGTTAAGAAGAAAACTTGGACATTGCATACAACATGCGGTTGTGCATGTTTCTCTTGAAATTTGTCCCCAGGACAGGTCTGAAGGTAAGGACGGTCTACCGGCTGGAAAACCTCAATGACGCAGCTCTGGTTGGAAAAAGTACTGGTGAATCATACTCAGGAGTTGCAGAAATGGAATACAATGCATCCCCACCCCGTTACCCTGCATTACCACTCCGTGGAACGATTAGAAAATCATCAACTGAGTGCGTTATCTCCATTGTGTCTTCAAACTCATACGAAACCGTCGTGGTGCTCCAAACCGAAGCAGGATTCTGTCATAAACACAATGTCATGAAATTGGGATTTTCATTTCCTTATTTCGTGCACTATTGGAAACAGAAAGACCCATTTTCAGCCCCTTGTTTATAGACAAAGATGTAAGAAGCTATGCGGACAAAATGGACAATCCGCAGACTGCAAACGACATCCATCCCACTGCCGCTTGTCCTCAGTATGATCTACCGGTACTTTGGCAAACCAGAGCTGCTTCATTGAGGTTTTTTAGCCGGTAGACCATCCTTACATTCAGATCTGTCCTGGGGACAAATTTCAAGAGAAAAATTCACAACCTCATGTTGTATGCAATGCCCAAGCTTTCTTCTTAATCCCCTATGTTGCATTTTTACCCTGTCCTATCCGTTCGTAAGAACCAACGTTTACAAAACATGTCCGGAGAAAGAGGAGAAATCACCTACCCCGGTATGCAACTTCCGCTGGTGCACCATATGAATTGGGACTACCTGAGGAGGCAACATGGTCCTCCAATCCCTCAAAAGTCATTTAGAGCCCCTGTTACTCAATACCATGACGTGTGACGGTGGTAATGGACACCTATGGAGACAACATTCCTCCCTGGTTTTCTCGGCCCTCTAACATCCAGGAAGGCTGATTTTTTAAGAAATTCACATTGATACTATGTGCAATCATAGAAATAAATTTGACTTTGATATCTCCTTTCCTTCTTGGTGTTGGGATTTATATTTCCGCTAGTGTATGAATCATTAAAATTGGGAAACAACTTTTTTGCACTAAACTTTATTGATGCCACAATATAATGGAAGACAAAATTTCTACTTTTTAAAAACTTTCTACGCTGTTAAAAAAAACAGTTCAAACTTTTACCATCAGTTTGTGGTGAAAGGTTGGGATGTTTAGCCACTAACGTGGTTTAAAATTTAGCTGCAACTGTTAGCTTTCACTAGTGAAAACACCGAAAACTTGGGGAAAACCGTTACCGACCTTTAGGTTGCAGCTAAATTTGAACCACGTTTATGGTGAAATGTTGAAAATTTTTTAATAGTGTAGATTGAAGTTCTCACGAATAAAAATAGAAAAAATTACTTTTTGCACTTTTCAAACACTGAGAGGTCCGAATGGACCCACTGCTTTGAGAATTCAGGCAAAAGTTGGTACTAATACAGCAACCTGTTAACATTTTTTTCAGATTTTTAAATTGAAATTTAACATAGATATGTGAGTTGTTTTAATGTGCCTCCTCTCCCCTTGTATTATTTGTTTTTTATGAATGATTCGTTGTCTTACAAATGAGATCTTTTATGTTTCACCTTTTTGAAACTGACTTTTCAATGGTTAAGTAATTTTTGGAGTAAAACTAAACATTTTATCTGTACATAATGTGTTCTGGTTACATGTGGAATCCACTGTTTACTTATTTTTATGTAATATTTTATACACTACTGAATAAAATGATTTCACTTGAGTTAGTTTTTTATGAACTATTTTAAAATTAATTTCTCCAAATGGCTTTTCACTGCTTTTTATTTAGAGACTTCTTTTAGGTTCTCAGAAATGAGGTTCACTAGATAGTTAAAAATCTAAAGTAGATAGATCAAAAGCTTAAGCGAGAAAATGTTCGAAATAACATTTAAAACGCACAGTAAAAAGTTTAATGAAAATGGTAAGAAACACTATGTTAAAATACAAGTATTTAGTTACTTTAATATTCTCAACAGTATGCGACCGAATGGCCTGGTGCTCGGGAGCGCTTTGCATTGAGTCGGAAGGTCCTGGGATCAAACCCACCTACTACCATGCGGTGTTTTATTAATTTTTGAAATTATATAATAAGTTTTCGAATGATAAGATAAACAGGGGTACATGAAGCAACACGGTTGGTGAATGCATTGGTATCCCGTTCTGCAGGGTTCGGTACTCTAATACTTTTAAATTGTGAAATATAAACTTCAAATTAATTAGAAAATATGACTAGTTGCAGGAACGGATGGCTTGGTGTGTAAGCGCACCAGTATGCTGGATCCTTAAGGCCCTCAGATAGAATCTCCCTCGGTTCGAGTCTGAGCTTCTCCCCGGGTATAGCACTCGGACATAAATGCAGTTGGGCATTTATAAATTTATTCCTGCATAATTCGAGAGGGGTCTTACTTTTATTTATCATAAAAATTAACTGTAACCGTATCAGTCAGATTCTTTGAAAAAATTTCTATTTTTTCCAAGACTTTTATGAAAAATTACTACTTTTGCAATTCTATCCCTTCTGTCTTAGACGGAAACTAGTATATAAATACAGTAATAACTTATTAAAACAATAAAAAAAATATTAGATTCTAGTATATAAATATGTTGTGTATATTTGAAGTCCACCTCCGGCCCCCAACCCCCCACCCTTGGCCTTCCATTAAACGTTATAAATTTTCCATAATTTTATGAGTGGTGACTGTGTTAATGTTCAAAGAACAATACCTTTGTATTAGATTAAACTTTAAATATTCCTTAAAATATTCCTATTTCAGTTGGATCTTATGTTCATTTTTTATAATCCAAGACTATATCCCTTCTGTCTTCGAGGGAAACTAAATTACGAACTTAGGAAAAAATCTTGACTTGTAGAAAAGAAAATTAATTTGTAAAAACTTTATTTATTATTCTGTTCAAAAAAATTATTGAAATATTTGCATCTGACAGGTTTGTGCAATAAACAGAGTATTTAGGCCTATTTCCATAGCTTAAATAATGTATTTAAGGATTTGCTAGAAAAGTGGGAATATTAGTTGAAAGTAACATTTCCTTATTAAATACTCACCCATAAAATTATTATAGAATTCTTATTATTTCTCTTTGGTTAGTAGATGTAAAAATACCTTTTTTATAAATGATTTCAACTCTAGACTCAAAAATAGTGGGCAGCAAATTCAAAATGTTAATATAGACATCTTTCGAAGTCAATTTTAGATGCAACTTTGTGGATAGTAGAACGATTTTGCTTTAACCCATTAGCGCCCAGTGATCTATTTCTAGATCGCTAAACATAGTGTCATAAATGCGCTCTTAAATAACCTTAAATACACCCAACAGCAACGAAACTGCACATATGGCAAGAGAAAACATCCCTCAGTTCTTATATCCTGTTTTTTTGCATTTGCTTCATTTATTTTGTAATAGGGACGGGCTAAAGTTAGTTTTGTGGTTTCATTTTGCAGTTTTTTCATCTTCATTCGTGTTTTTCAAGAAAACAGTAAAGATATACCACTTAAGGAATCCTTTTCCAGTTTTATTTTATCTTAATAGATGTAGCTATTGGGATATAATGCAGAGTTTGGTCAAAATTAATTTAATTAGTGAAAAATAAAGTCCAAATACTGCTGATCTAAAAATAGATCTCTGGGCGTTCGGGCGTTCTTTTTTTGTGTGTTGCTTACAATACGATCATTAAGTTTTTCCACTAAAAACTGATCAAATGAGTCTGAGAATACCCCGTAATGTTCAAGATGAAGTCAGCTATTGATTCTCTTAAGAAATGTAATATTATATTATTGCTAATTAAATTTTATAATATATTCTGGTGAATAAATGGAAGGTAGGCCATTATGATTCCTTACCAATAAAGCACAGTATTGCAACTAGGTATAAAATTTTATTGGTGTTTATTCACATAAACTTATTTTATACAACGCAAGTCAATGCAAGTAGTTTTGAAATATTTCATAGGGGAAATTATAAGACAATTAAAGGTTATCAAGAAGCTATGAAAATCTCAAATTGAGAATTACAATTTATTTTTTTTGAAATTCGCCCTTATCCAGCCTTTGTAACCTTGAAATTGACGTTATGACAGAGTAAGTAGTTTATTGGAATAGGGTCGGCGAAAAGCTCAAACAAGCAGCAATTTTGAATGCTGCCATGTAAGATCAAGTTACATTTTATTTCATGAATATAAGTAATTTATGGTAAAACCAATCTACAAAATTTTCAAAAAATTAACCCAATTCATTTTATTTTACTAATTAGTTACAATTTTATGTCATGTTTTATGTTTTCTATAATATACTTATATAAATTTAAAGGTCTTGGTTCAATTTCCCCTTTTCCCCCTATAATTACTTTCATCATAGGCTATTTGTGTATTTTATTTTGGGTAAATTATTTAATTTTATTACTATTTAATTATTTTTTCTACATATTTATGAATAAATAAGCGTTTTTAAAGAGAAATACTAATATTTCTATTTATTTCAGAATTTTTGGGATTTTTTTAAAGTTCAAATAGTACTTAGCTCTGTGACAAAAAATATCCTCCGAACGCCCAGTGATCTATTTTTAGATCAGCATTTTTTATAGAAACTAATGACTGTCTTGACAAAATTTGTTTATAATATTCATATTGAAGGCAAAATACACCAGATTCATGATTTTTATTCAATTCGCCCCCCCAAAAAATAATTTGGGCGTTAATGGGTTAAAAGCCTACAAAATCAGTTAATTAATTCAATATTTTGATCTTAATAAATTGATTCATAGATCCAAAATCTCAATCACATGGATGTAATAAAGGGCCACAAGCATGGAAATTTTAAAATATAGCTACCAAAACGTCCTTAGTCTTGAGAGAGTCATAAAAAAACTTTACAAATATGGTTTTTACTATAGCTTGATGGACCTAACTTTTAAAGAATGACTTTTCAATTCAAGTGTTTGTATGGGATTAAATAAAAAAACAGCAGTCCCAAACAAGCTGCAGATGAGACGGCATTAACAAAATTCCCCGCAGTTTAAGTGCAGAAACCAGCCAAGCGACTTCGTTTGACTTGTTTCTGCACTAAAGCTGAAATTTAACATGCTGGAAAACTATTTTAAATCACGTTATTTTTATTATTCTTACACTAAAATGTGCGTTTACCCCTACAGAATCCCATGATTCCAATAACTCATTTTTGAAAAAAGTGGCGTTTGACACGTTTCAGAAATAAGTGATTCAATTCTGAAAGTGGTGACTACAAATTGCTTTAAAAAGCTGATCCACTGATAAAAATTATCACGGTAGAAGTTATACAACTAAAAACAGTTTTAATAGTAGATTATTTCATTACCTAGCTATCTGTAGACAGACATTAAGAATGTTAACCTTAATATCATTTTTCTGAATTTAAATAAATCACATCAGATAAAAAACTAACACAACAGTTTCTTCCACAGTTATAGACATTATTGGCACATGCTATAGGAATAGGATGCTGAACTTATTAACTTGGCTGAATTTAATATTTTACATTAACAGAACCAAAAGGTAGATGCCAAACTTAACATGCAGGTCTGTCATGCCATGACAAAAAGATTTTCATAGGAACTCCGCAAATGTAAACTGTGTCTTCTAGAGGACAATGTTCACCGGTGAAGGGGCAATGTTTAACTCATTTATTCTACAAATAACTTAAATTTTTATTACATATTCGAATAGAGAACCCCCGAAAACCCTTTGAAAACAAATTTCATCACATTCTGTCGGTAGTTAGCAGATAATATCATTTATAATTTGAAGATGGTCTGAAAAAATATTGAATTGAAATTAAAAGTAAAAAAGGGGGTGATCGTCTCTGCTAATTAACGACAAAATTTAATGAAATTTGGTTTTTAAGGGTTTTCTCGTGGTTGCTTTTTTGTTGAATATGTAATAATAATTGAAGTTTTCTGTGGAATAAATTAGTTAAACGTTGCCCCTTCTCACCCTGTTGAACATTGTCCTCTACCATCCACGAGTTTCTATGAATCATCTTGTATATCGTGGCATGACAGACCTACTTGTTAAGTTTGGCACCAACCTTTTCAGACACCCTGTATACCGTTACACGATAAGGCTGAACTCAATAACTTTTTCCCAATTTTGTGGTGACTATAAATCACGTTAGATATTTAAAAAAATAGCAGGACCGTTTCTGTAATAGAATATTTAACAGGTTAGGGAAAGGATGCTGAACTGTTATGCTAACTCATGAGTGATTTTGTTCTTGGGGTATCCCAGATTTCCTTTTTTTAAAATTGTATTTTACTTTACTTTTTTACTAACCCGCTCTGGTAATTTCCTTAAATTATTTTTAAATATTTCCATAAAAATCGTTATTTTTCTCTAAAGCACGGAGTTCTTCCGTCACTGAGGTGCATTGACATCTAATAACTTACAAAATACTTAAGACCGTTTTCTGAATACTTCTGTGTCATTCATGTAATGCTGCTAAATATAGTGCAACTTAAATAAAAATAATTAGAACATCTCTATTTCAAAGATTTCACTTGTTTGCAATCTGATCTTCCTTTTAATTCAATATAATTAAATTTTAAGGTTTGAAGAATTCAAATTCCTTTAGCTTTGAATTATATAAGCTGCACTGCAAACTGAAAATAAGAAAAGAACTCTCATTGATCAAATTTTGTAAAACAGTAAACTGAATCATATATGAATAATTGAATATGTAGCGTAGATAGACATGTATTCTCTACGAGGGAAGGTTCAATTAAAATTGCGATAAATCACTGTACTCCACGTTCTTAACGTTAACATTTCCCTCGACGATCACATAGGTAATAATTAAGAGAAAATAGAGAAACTTACCTTAACTGTTATTCTTGAACCTCCACAAAATTCAGCTAAACATAATCAAGAAAACGGTATTTCTAGTACATTTGAAAATCCCTTACTGCTATTAAAAACAATATCCAGACTGTTATGTTTCGAATTCATAAATATTATTTTAGAATTCTGATTCTATGTTTAGTTTTGGGTAGATTGATATTTAGGATTTTCTTAATTTACAGTCGACCCTCGTTTATTGAACCTCCTTTTTACGAACTCTCACGTTTTACATAAACTTAGGCTAATCCTGAACTTAGTCCCATTAACATAGCGATACCTTCAATCCCTTTTTACTAACTATAATTATGATAATATTTTTTTGCGAACTTATTTTTGCAAATCACTCGGCTTGATTGTTAATTGATGTCATATTGTTTAAAAAAAATGTTCTTTTCGAAAATCTTTTTAGAGTCTGATTAGTAGGGGAGAACGGGGCACATTCGCACAAAAAGTGCATTTCGGAATATTTCTCTGGATCTAGATGAGATATTGAAACAAACTCGGATTCAAATGAAAGTTAAGACCTTTCCCGATATTTTAGAATGATAATTGGTCGAATTCATCTAGAATTTCTAACCCATATCATCAATCTAAAAAACGAGAAATTTCGTGCGAATGTGCCCCATGGGTGGGGCAGTTTTGCACACGTGTGGGGGCACATTCGTACACATGCAAAAAATTATACAATAATTATTTTTACGGACTAAAAAGTTTATGGCACTTTAAAGTAAGGATAATTAAACGAAATATTTGGCACTTTTACATATTTTTCCTCTAAATTGAATATTTTTTTACAAAAAGAAAACAGCTTCAGATATTATTGAACATCTAAGTTTTTGATGAGGAAAACAATTGTAGTAATGAAGATTATATTGTACATTGACATACTTAACATAATGTAATTAGTTAGAAAAAGTTTAACCAATATTTTAACTGTCAGGTTTTATTCGAAAAGAAAAGTGAACCAACAGCTCGCTTATTAACACCTGAAACTGACGGTTGGGGAACTTGTAATACGATATTATCTTTTTGTATGAATGTTTAATCATTTCTTACTGGGAAAATAAAAGTTTCGTCATTAATTTTAAAGTTTTTAAAGTTTTTCATCATTAATTTAAAATAAGCACCATTCAACTCCAAATTTTCTATTTGACCAACATAACGAAATTTTCTTTTTAGTAGCAAATTCTATTGGAATAAAATGACCTAAGTCCAAGTCAATTGGTATTAAACAATTATCAGGGACATTATTTCTTCAATGTTTAAATCTGGGTTTAAATTCCTCAAAACTGAAGCTTTCTTTAAGATGTTATTTTCTATTATCACCAAATTTTGAAACAATTATAATAAAAAACAATTAAACTTCAAGTTATTAAATTTACTGCACTTATAAACATATAAATCACTTTCATAATCAAAAATGGGAAAGATGAGGCACATTCTCACTGTCCGAATCTGCCCCATGTTTTGGTGTACGAATGTGCCCCATCCACCAGTTCAAGCTTACAACGTCCCAACAAGATATTTATAAATAAAGCAGGGAAATAAAACCTTTCTAGAAACTTACTTTAGTAGTGCCTCAACTGAATAAAATGCTGAATGTCAACATGAGAGTTATTTTTGATTGATATTTTACGCCAACAAAATGACAAGAAAATTTACTTTGCTGCTTCTAACGCTAGCAAATTTCTAGTACGTATACAACAAAATGGCTCAGGGCTTTGAAAATTCATGCAGGAGGTGGTAGTCATGCATCCATTTACTGGTATTTTTTTCAGATTTTTAAATTAATAATTACTAGGGGAAATGCCGTCTGTCCGAATGTGCCCCATGTGCGAAATAGCCCCACTCTCCCCTATAGTAAGGGATATATTTTAAAGTAAAGTATGATTAGTGTATTTTAAAATCTTTTATACCAAAACATGATTTATGTTGATAATTTTAATAATTTCAATTTTTGAGAGAATCTATAGTAAATGCGATACATGGAAGATAAAAATGTGCAAGTGTATTTAGTAGCATATATGTATTGTAATGATAAAAAACTACCTTATTTTGTAAAAGGTAGATGTTTCATAAAATAGACTCCATATTTTATATACATACAATTCAGAAAAATGTTTTCCAAATTTGCGGACTCCCTATTTTAAGAAATTTTAAGAGTTCGTAAATACGAGCATCGACTATACTTATTCAACCTCAGCCTCAGAATGGGAACTTACTGACAATTTTCTCTGATCAGAAGACATAGAAAGTAATTATTTTTTGAGATGATAAATTTCTGTGAATATCTTAGAACTCGTAGGGCATTGTACTATTTTAATTAAAAATATATCTGGGTCACAATTAATATTTGAATTAATTCCTTTTAATATTTTTAAATAATAGTAACAAATCAAAATAAGTTTCTCAAATATTAGGAGCATAATTTAATTTTATTTCCTTATATCAGCTTATTTCATTACAAGGCTTGAATTTCGTGTAAATATAAGTTTTAAACTGTACAGATAATTTACATTTTGAGAACCTAGTGCGTAAAACTTCAAAGTACGCCTCATCTAGTTATTACTTTACAATTTAAAAGTCTTGTTTCATCTACATTGAAATTTTGAGCACATTCTCAATAAATTTAAAGAAATAAAATACTCTATTCTTTAAATCTAATTTAAAAGCACTTGAATATTTCAAAAAAGTAATTATGTAACTCATTTTATATATTTACTCCATAATCATCAAACTATTGTTTGATTTCGTTAATTTTATATGAAAACTTGGTGAAATATTTACAATTAATCTACACTTTCGTGAGTACATATCAATACACATTTCTTAAAAATATACCATTCTTGTAACATTTCTTCTTTAGAGAATAACAACATTGCTTCGATAAACATCAATCAACACATGTTGGTGCATTCACAAAGAGAATCACATATAAAGTGCACATCTGAATTTTAAAGCTCTTCACACTTTAGACAGGAAGATTTTGCGGATACATCATAAAATGATAGATGATTTACACATTGGTCTGAGATTTGCATTAATATTGTTTGTAATCATCACATTTCATGAAATGCGGCATCTCTTGTATAAAACAATAATATATTATAAAAATATATTACCTACTAAAATTAGTTTAATTTATTGCTACTCTCAAACATTATTTAAAACTAAGAGGCAAGGCTTATTATTAGAAACATCTTATTGGAAATGGAGTAAATAAAATGAAATAAAAACATGTTGTGTCTTAAAAATTCAGTTCAAGTTCAATTCACTACTTTGGTTCATCTAAAGTTCAATTAACTAATAGTCCGATTTTAAATTGAATTTTTAAAGTTTAAAGTATAACTTTTAAATTTAATTTTTCTAAAAAATATATTGATAATGTCTGGATAGAAATGTGAATGTAACTCTTATAAGCAGTTGACTATTAGCTAAATGACATATTATTTACAATAAGATTTTTAAACCATATTTCAGTTGAAGAGGAGAACTGCACACGTAAGTTAACCATTTTTATAATAATTATATTTCTTGCTTAAGGAACCTTTGTTATTTGTTTAAAAAATTTAAATAGCTATAAACTCAAAATTTAAGCAGGTTTTTAATCATTGAAATTCTAAAAATTCTAATATATGTAATATTTTTTAAATTTAAAAGTTGTATGTTATTTCTACAACATATTCTACCTTATTTTTAATTTTCATTTTAATAAACTAAAGCTTTTAATTAATTTTTTGATTTGGAATTTAATACTGTATTATGGGGTAATATTTACAAAAAGTTAACTTTAATTAAAGTGATTTAGAACTTAAAAGGAATTAGTATAAAAAGGTATTTCACGGCCATTTCATGTATTTAAACTTTGCTGATAACTGTAAAGAAGAAACTAAAAATGGCTTTTATTTTAAACATGGAAAAGCAATTTTCGTAAAAAAAATTATTTTTTTATCTTTTCTCTATATATCGAGTAGAAGCATATTGAATATTATAAATGTTCGTGTTCATAACTTAAAAGTTATAGGTATGACCTGAAACCAATAACGAGGTTTGAAAACCTGCGTTTTCCTATAATTACAAACGTAAAGCAAATTATTAAAAAAACTGGTTGTGTTTATAAATTTTAATTTAGCATTCGTAAAAAGTTTTGAAAACTAGTTGAGAAGATTCACAAAACCTATCTAGTTAAACCTACGACCCTATCTTTACAAGGGATGTAAACTAAATGATAAAGATGTAAACATTTATTGCAAAGTTAGGTGTGCAGATTTTCAAGATCGATTGGCAAGCTGAAAATTGATACAAAAATATATCCAACTCATGCTTTTCAGTTAAGATCGGGTTAGTTATTAAGATTAAGTATGTGCTAAACTAAATTTGTAATGTGAACGTCTCATTGGCAGAGACTCCAAGAAAGATTAAAAATTATTATTTTTCTCTTCAAGTTACAAATTAGAATAAAGAGTGAAGAGAACGTTATAACTTTTTAGGTAAAATGAGAGTAAAAGTACGCACGAAGGAAGTATAGAAGTTGTGAAGCATACCTCTCACATTGGTACTTACTTAGAAATCAATCATTAGTTCGGTACTTTAATAAATATTCCTTCACAGACAAAGCAGATACCAATTCAAAGAATAAATATTTTACCTGATCAATAAAAAAGTATGAAAGTAATGATGAAAGTATTTTAAGATAGCTTATAATGAATGAGTTCATGTGACCATATTCGCTTGAGTTTGCAAATAATCTAGAGGGCCACTTTGGCAAACCACAATACTCTTGCGGACCTCATATAAAATTTTAGGATATTAGGTACTCAGAATGACAGTGAAGTAAGTTGAATACACTAGGTATATTTTAGGGAGTTTTTTAGATCCCTTGCTTAATTTGACAGTTTCCTAAATAAAATATTCATTTAAATTGACCTTTAAGAGCCGCCCCAAGAATACCTTTTCTATAGGAACTAAACAGGTGCAGTTAAAAACACTAGGAATTACTCGAAACTAAGTTAAGTCCCCGCCTGTGGCGCATATAGAAATTTATTTTGCGAGAGGGCCCAAATTTTCTCTAAAAATCGAAGCTAGATTTTTGCACCAGGAAAGAATACTCCGAAATCTTCCTCAGCCTCCATGCATATTCAATACGCACCTGGATGAACTTAATATCCTAAGAAAGTTGTAAATAATAGAGTCCTTAGAACTAAATGAGGTCTCGGGATCCTCCCCCAGAAAATTTTTGGAAATTCGACTCTAATTAACAGGTTTTTAACTCGTTTTGGTACACTCAGTCCGAATTTTCCAGGGGCCCTAACTTAATCTAAAACTTTAACTTTTGACTTAAAAAAAATTCTCGCTGCTGCAAATTATTTATAAGTTATATAAGTTTTTTCCCCAACAGGGAAAAAACAGCTGCGTACTTTTACTCGACTGCACACTCTTATCCTCTTTTCCCCTTCCAAATATTTTAATTAAATGTTTTTCTGTGGAGGCTAATTTCGTATTTATAGAGGGGGATATCGAATTGGGGAATTTATGGAAACGCTTTTTGGAGGAATGGAACTTATGGAACGTATTTGGAGGAAGTAAAAAATGATTTAAGTAGACCTAAGGTTTTTAAGAAACTTTATGTTTATCTTCTCAATTTATTTGATCGATATTTTGTCTATCAAAGAACATCTCTTATCCAAACAAAAGGGTTTTAAAGCACTTTTTAAGCATAGTCTTATACATTCAATCACATAAATTGGAAAAATACTTAGAGTTAAACTTTTCATACTTGGAATTATAATATAGGGAATAGAAAAGTCAGCGTTATAACTTTTATCAATTAGAAAAAAAATATTCGAAATATGAAAAGAAATTGAAAAAAACCCCTCACCATCATTTTGTTGGTATTAGTTATGTTTATCAACCGTCTATATTTTTATCACGTTGGTTGGTTGATTCTAGTTTTTGAAGTCTCATTGCATTGAAACACATGCTTTAGAAATGCTATTCCAATTTTTTTATTCTTTTTAGGGATCATTGATTCAGAGGTAAGAAATCAATTTTTAAATCATAGTTTGTGTGTATAAGAGTATCTCAGGAAAATATAAATTTAGACCAATCGAAAGGAAATTGATAAGTATAAATATAATGAAGTTAAAACTGAAATAAATATATAAAATTTTAAAATTGGAATACAAAAAGTAATATGTATTCAATTTACAATTTTTAATCGTATTTTCAGTTTTCTAAAAAATTTTAAAATCATGCTTATGGTTAATTTCAAGAAATAAGTTTTATTATCCAGAAAACCCTTTGTAAGAGGTCAAATTGTCTTTTATTTGTAATATGCAGTTATGCTTTAAGTGCGATGAAATAGGACGCCAAAATTTTCATAAACCCTTATTTGATTATAAAATTGTATCTCCTTTGTTTAAATTAACGTTTAATCTTTAAAAAAAGAAGTATTTCATTCAGAGCCTGAGTAACTTAAGTTTCATTAAAACAAGTTTTAAAAACCCCCAAACGTACTTTTCTTTGATTACATATAGTTATTGTATTTTGAAATCAAATAAGTTTAATTAAATTAAAAAATTAAAAAATTTGTTAAATTGTTTTTAAATTAAAATTGGTATATTGTTAAAATGGTATTAAAATTGAATTAAAGAACACCGAAAACTGTTTTAATGAAACAGAATTGGATGTTTTTGACATCCTTAGTAACTGATACTTTAGTATTTCTGTGGATTAATAAATAACGTGAAGTTGTCTGGTAAAATATTATTTTGAAAAGAGTGAAAAAGATAGAAGAGGACCTTCTTTTGTTAACTTCAAAATACATTTGAAATTTTCTTGTCCTATTCAAATTTAGCTCCACCAAAGACTAAAACCTGATGAAGTAATAGCCCCTTACACACTTAACTGATGAAAGGAACTTGGCTGGTTGAACTCGCGACAAATACCAACTTCAATAAGCTGGACTATAAGTGCGCGGTTTGCAATAAAAAGTAGTACATTATTTTCTCAGACCATTTTGACAACTAAAGGAAGATCAAGGTGGGTAGGTATTGGAAAACCTGTCGATGACAAAAGTTTTTGTGATGGAAACCCTGGAGTTCAGAATGGCGAGAGGTCACAAGATAGTGTCCAGCATGAAGAGGCTTTTTGTTCGGAGTTCGTCCTAAAAATAAATTAAGAAAAGAAAAACGGATTCATTCTTTTAATTAGAAAATTTGTTGTAATAGTAAGGAATTGTTTCCCGTTTACTATGTGAAATAATTTAAAAATAGAAATACTTTTGTTGCATGTATTGTGAGCATTGTTGCATGCATTGTGAGAGGACAAGGAGAATTCATTTTAAGAAGAATATTTTTTAATCAAATATTTGTTAATTAAAGGAAAATTATTTAACGAATGTTACTTAAATATAAATTATTTCACTATTTTAAAATATAAAGAAATATATTTTTTTAATTATTAAACATATTTATTAAATACCTGCCTACCTTTTGGCACCATTCCATGAATTCATCCAAGGTCACTACACCATCTTTATTTGAATCAATTTGCTGTAAAATGATCATGCCAAAAGTAAATAAAATTTTAATTAAGATAAAAATCTCCAGCATACATGATAAGCATTAAAAAGCATAAATTTTACTTTTGTATTAATTTGATTTGTTATATTTCGCTAATTTTCATCTATTTGAAACAAATTTTATGCATTAGATATCTTGTATCACATATATTACAAACAGAGAGTGAAAAATAGTCACGAATGTTAATAAAATGGAGCAACTTGCAAATATCTCTTTATACGATGCTTTACACATTTGCATCAGACTTTGAAACTTTTTTTTGCTCTTTTCACAACTTTGCTAAACTTTGAATTAAAAAATAACTGTATCTTTGCTTTTTTAATGCTTACTAAAGTAATCTGAATGAATTTACGAAGGCTTAGGGTCTCCTTCTAATATAGTTAATTAAATCTTAAAAAATTGTCTGTTAAAAGTTTTTTTATAAAGTCGACAAAATTTCGGTCGTATTCCTTGTTTCGGCTTGATCATTGTTAATTATTATCATTAAATGTCCCAGTCCAGTCATTATATACCCAGTCCTCCCCAGCAAGATATACACTGTAAATTCGATTGTTCTATTGTTTTAGATGAAAATTTTCCGTATACCTGGAAAACGTCTCTTCCGAGAATTTTTACACAAAGATAATTATGATTTAATTTAATCACCACTAAAAGAACAAATTTAAAAAAGTAAGTACGAATTAAAATTTCGGCCCATCTCCCTTTAGCAAGGTGTCGGTGTGTAATATGTTTTTCGATGATGCCAGAATGCGCCATTTGGGGTTTTGATATTAGTTATAAAATTATTATAAAAGCCGCCTCTCGTAACTAACCTAGAAGAGTTCTCATATTTTTTCAAATAACGGAAAGTTTCTATCATTTGACAGAAAAGAAAACAGACATTTCCAGTGGTGCCGGTTAATTTCCGTTACTTGAAGAAATAATTTTTACAGTGTAGGGATGAATATTAAGCAAGGGATAAAGAGAATGGAGAAAGTAAATTCCACATTCTTAAGACCATCAATTCAATTTAAAAACGAGCACTCACGTGAAATATTTTTTCGACGTGTTCCCTGGCCGAATGTTCTGTGACTGCTGGGTCGGTGTAGTGGCCTAGCATGTCGTAGATAGCGCTGACGATGTTCAGCATTTCTTGCTTCGTTATGTAACCGTCTCCGTTGATATCATAAAGACCAAAGACCCACTGCAGCTTGTCCACTACGGTTCCTCTTGATAGCAGTGACAGGATGCTCAAGAATTGCTACTTCGACAAAACATAGGGGCGGTAAAGGTTATTTAACATTTAAATTCATTTTAAATAACAAAAATTTTAAAAATTACATCTTAATAATGCATGTTTGTAAGCAAATTTTCAAAAATTAGTAAAATTATAGTCATATTTCGACTTTTCCTAAAGTTTGGCAATTTTCAAAATTTAATTAAAATACTTTTTGCCAATTTTTTTATTTTACTTTTGAACAGCATTTTAAGGAGAAAGACTAACAAAGACAACAAAACCTATAAAAGTTATTAAAATAAAGCTTATTCTATTTTCCGAATTAGACCTTATAACACTCCTCCCAACCTTATATAATAAAAAACACTCTAAGCTTTAATTCTCAAACAAGTTGCACTAAAAACCATTTCAATGTTTCCACCAAGAAATGGATCCTAACCCTACTGAATAACATTCTGAATACTGTCGAATTTTATATAAAAACTCATTATTTATTTAAAGAACTAAAAAACAATAAAGGGCTATTTTAATTTCGATTTAAATCATATTAATCGAAAAACTAGTATGCAAATGTGTTTATGATTAATGAATATTAAGTTTTTATTTTATCTACTACAAGTATGTTTTTAAACAAAGCCCATACCTTAGTTTCTTTTAAATATTTGGCTAGCTTACCTCGAAATTGATGGTACCACCATGAGACTGCTTGAAAGATTTAAACACATAATGGGCATACTGAGTGGAATCTGGAAAAGTCAATAAATTTTTACTCTAGAAAATTCTTCATCCCTTAAAAACAATTTTAAATAAAATTAATAATCTTATTCCCCTTCATTCAGGGATAACGTTAAGGGGAAAGGAGTAATATTTTATTTTTCAAAGAAGGCAGTTTTCGCCATGACTGATCATTATCATGTTCAGGTAAAATACATTATACAAGAATGGTTTTACACAAGTGGGGGATATACAGCTAGGTTTACCTCAACTTAAGATCCAGTACTCTAAAAAATACCCATTAGTTATAAGAAATCATTTTTAGGGCTTTTTTCTTTGGAGTAGTTTTTAAGTCACAAATTCAAAAAAAGACTAGAAAAATGCGTACCGAGCATTTGAAGATTAAAGTTTGACAGAACCATACGCATTTTTGATGACCATAAAACTTCATCTGTTGGAGGAGATGTAAAAGTAAAACTTAAGATAATTTTGACATTAAATTAGAAATAAAATTTCTTAAGTTTGATTAATGTCAAAATTATCTGAAGTTTGATTTTTACATAGGGTTACTTGGGGTAAGTGGGTCACCCCCCTAAAACTAAAATAAGCACAGGAAATTTCACACTTACTAGCATTGATTATGTTACAGCTTGTCACACTGATGAGTTTTGCATATATTTGAGATTTGTTTAATTTATTTTTAAGATTATAGAACTAATTTAAAATAGATTCCCAGAATGGATTTTTTGGAGAGTTCAAGACGCATTTTTCAAAGAGGTATTTCCAGGTATTTAATTATTTAAAATACAAAGCACCTGGGCCCATAGGGCCCTTATCTTTGATTAACAATTACAAAAACAACTTAAAATACAATTGGCAAGGTATGTGAAATACAATTAAAAAGACAACTTAAAATACAATTGGACATGATAAGTAAAAACAATTAAAGCAACTTGAAATTGAATAAGGTATGTCTAAAAGCACAATTAAAACAACGGAAATACAATTCAAAAGTCGATTAAAATCAAGGCAAGAGAAAAAAATATATATACATATATTTATTTAAAATCAACTCCTGAATTAAATTTAAAATCTCACACCTGGCTCAATACGTCTGTGCATAAGAGACCTCGTTCAAGCCCGAGGTCTCCTCCAGTTTGTAGGTATGGTTGCATCGTACCGGGCCATGCCTTGGACACAGGGGTTATTGCTGTTATCTATTTTTTGGAAGAATTTTATAGCTATTTTAGTGAAATGATCTTTGATAGTTGTTAATTTAAGGCTTCTAAGTATTATATGGTTTCTGTAATAAAAGGGACTATTTGTCTTATTTCCAGGTAAGTTTTCATTACATTTAAATGTTTATTGAACTGTTTTGCAGAGTTTGACCTAAAATACATATTACAATTTGAAAATTTTCAAAATTTTTAATTTTGAAGTGTTTAAGAGGGTAGTCCCACTTACCTCATAGTTTTAGCATGGTTGGGGTAAGTGGGACCCCTCTTTATTTAGTAAGTGAGATCCCTTATTATGATATAAGTGGTTCTAGAGGGTCCCTTATGGTTATGATATAGGAACTATTACTGAAGCCATGGGCGGATTTCAGGGGGGTTATAGGGACAATTTCCCCAAATATTTTCAGAAAATTTCGATTTATAGAAGCAAGACCTTTTACTCACCACTTCAAAATTCATTAAAATTTATAAATAGTTTGATCGACATTTTATATTAAATTTTCGCTTTAATTTAAGTTATGGTGAGTAAAGTGAAATATCTCCTCAACAGTGTTCATTCTCATTTAGTGTGTCCGATTTCTTTTTTATCTTACAATGTGTATTAAAGTGCCAAAAAAATCTTCATCAACCTTATTATGTTTTTCAACACTATTTTTTATGCTAAAGTAAAACATTTCCCTTTGGCCTTTCGAAACATTCTTTAAAATACTTATTTTGTTTTTCATTCTATTCTTACCTTGTCATATTGATTTTGATATGAGTATATTTCTCACTCATGGATACAGTTACAATAAAATATTTTATATTGAAATTTACTGTACTTTATCAAGTAAGACCCACTTACTTCCATTTAAGTTTTGCTTGCTTTAAATATAAATAAAGAGGAGGTGACCCTCTTACCCCATCTCTTGGGGTAAGTGGGTCATCCATCTCATTATTGATAAAAAGACCAGTTAAGAAAAATGTAAAGCTTTATTTTAGAAACTACTGATACATTTTTGTTTACCGATAGACTGTTTAACGAAATTAGTCAACAAGTACAAAATAAACCCTTTCAAATTTTTTCTATAAAGCTCCAAAATGTACTAGGCCAAAAAGGGGTCCCACTAACCCAAGTGACCCTAAATGTTTTTTGGTTTGATAAAATTCAATTATATATAAGATACTACAATTAACATTTACTTATAAATGTTTTTAACTCCCTCTCCTAAACTAAACAATAAAGGAAGCTGTAAAATTACTATAACATTAACTTTGCTCGAAATACGAAGTAGGTGTTTTTATAAGTTTTAATTAAGAGTAATTAATCTTTAATCATTTCTCAGATTTATAATCATAATTATTTTCTTGTATTAATGTAATTTGTAATTTTAACTGAAATAGCTCAAACACCAATAAATCATCCAAAGGAAACCTAAAAAATATCCAATTAATGAATTCATCATCTCTAAATTAATAAAGTCAAATCATCAAAACCAAATGATGCGGGATGAAGGTATTAATACTGAAAATAAATAAAATAGCGAATTGGAAAGTCAAATATTAATTTTTTTTTCATTCAATAAATACAAGTATGATGCAAGTAAGTTTAATTTATTTCAAAAATTTTGTAAAAAAGGAGAAATAGTAGAGATGAGAGAGAGAGAGAGAGAGAGAGAGAGAGAGAGAGAGAGAGAGAGAGAGAGAGAGAGAGAGAGAGAGAGAGAGAGAGAGAGAGAGAGAGAGAGAGAGAGAGAGAGAAATAGTAGAATAGAAATAGTTTCAAATCTTTCTAGAAGATGGCAGCCCTACACTTTGAGAATACCGTTTATAGGTAGGCTTACCATATTTTCTTGGGTCCAACCCAGGACATATTTTTGAAATTTCTTAATAAGTACCATATCAAATCATCAAAGATTAAAAAATAAGAAAAAACATTCAAACTAATAAACATTGAACAGAAATATCAAATTTATTTTTTTATTCTACATTATTTTTTTCAAAAATTGTTTGATTGACTTAATTTTATTATAAAATTCACTGAAAGTAAGTTCTCCAAATTAATACAGATGTTAGATAATGTAAAACAACGCAATTTTTAAGAGTTTTTTCACGATTTTTCATAAAAATGTCTGGCAAATCTACAAATCTTCAAAGTATGAAAACCCCGGACATATTGCGACCCCGGACATTTCCCCGGACAGCACTAAAAACCCCGGACTGTCCGGGGTAAACCCGGACGTATGGTAAGCCTATTTATAGGTACTTTCCTAAGTGATTAAAAATTTAAAGAAAAGTAAAACGTAAAAACAACCGTAAATTTTTAAAAATATTAATTTTGAACTACCCTTCTCTGACTTTGACAGGATAAATTTGCTCATTGATGGTGTTTAATTATTTAAAGTAAAATTCATTACTTAAGATAAATAAATTAAGAAAGAAAAATATGTAAAATGAGATCGTAACCCGATCAGTAATAGTGAATTTCTTTTGAAAATAGGAGATAATATATTTTAGCTATTTGATTTCAAAAATTTTTATACAGTGTTTTTTTTAGAAAATCTGAAAGGATAAATTCACATTTTAAATTAATGCAAAATGAAACCAGCGGCACCTTATGATCTAAAAAACAGCTACATATTATCAGGAAACTTATAATTTCATTTTGCTAAATTTTTTAGGGTTAATTTATATGTTCCCAAATGCATCGATTTACTACTATTCCCTGTTAAAATTCCTATTACATTTGTAATATTACACTTTTATGGAAATATAAATATTTTTATGAATGAATTTTTATAAGTGGGACTGATTTCCGTTTTATTTATATTCTTTCAATCACAGACCTGCAATATTTCATTATTATAAACTAATTTTTAAAAGGTACTTTAAATCATGATTAGAAAATAACATCGTTAATTTTATACTTAAGAAGTTTGAACTCTTACCTCTAAACGTTTTTAGAAATTTTCAATGAACATTTTTCATATATTTTAATAATGGTATGATTCTATGAATAGGATTTTAAGATCATTCCACGAATCATCATTCATTCTGCATAATGGATGGAAAATTCTGCTGTTTTGCCTCGGAAAAGTTTTTTTAAAAAGATGCATAGGAAACTATGCATTTAAATGCATAGGAAACCCTAATACCCTTCCGTGATCATTATACTAGGGCGTTATTTTTTAACATGAATGTTACCAATTTTTTCTAATAATAAAAATTTAATTGTACTAACAGATAAAAACTGAGTTAGTTGGAATAAAAAATTGTTTTCAGTACTTAAAACTTAATACGCTATAAAAAGTATTAAAAAAACAGTAGATATCATTTTGTTCTTTTAAAATTTATTACTTAAATATTTATTCTATTGCGTAAACATACAGTCAAAATTGATAAATTGTTAAGTAATTTTGTTCTGGCGAAAAAAGGAGTACCTCAGGGTTCTCGTATTAGACCATTACTTTTTAATATTTATATTAATGATTTCTGTAAAATGAATATTTCTGGAAAAATTATTACTTTTGCAGATGATACTATTATTTTAAATTCCGCTTCTACATACGAAGCTCTTGAAAATATAATAAATCGGGATTTAAAACCTATTTATGATTGGTTTACTTCAAATGAATTGCAGGTAAATGTGGAAAAAACATGCTACATAATTTTTAATATAAAGGCTACATCTGAAATATATCTTGATTTAAAATTTTGTGATTGCAAACAAGAATCATTTAACGATCATCTCATTAAATACACTCCCTCTTTAAAATACTTAGGCATTCTTTTTAACCAAAACTGGAAATTCAAAGATCATATAAATTTAATTTGTTGCAAATTAAGATTTATTTTATTTAAATTATATCATTTGAAAAAACATATCAAATTTGAGTTACTTTTGAAATTATATTTTGCATGGGTGCAATCTCGTATTCAGTATGGAATTTTGGTTTGGGGAGGTGATTATGGTAGTCCCATAAGTTCTGTTACTTTTTGCGAAGTTTTGTCTTTGAAAATTTTTAATGAAAAACTGGTAATAGGAGGAGATTTCAAACAAAGAGGATTTTGATATTTGTATATTTATGAACATAATGTGTGATTTTGGTAGTTCTCGTGATATTATTTTTTTTTCAAAATGGCGGTTTGAAAAAAAAACCAAAAACGCCGATTATTTTCGCGTAATTTTTTTCTTTTGTTTAAAAAACTAGGAAGAACGCATAATTCATGGATAAAAAAGTTTTACTGTATATTTGAAATGTTTAGATTAAGTGTCATAGTTTCAAGATGATTCGATAAGTTTAAGGTAGGAAATTTTGGCTTTAAAACTTCATATATTGGTAATTTCACGTGTTTTTTAAAGCACACCTATTGTGTTTCTAAGCAGCTGGTATGAAGTAAATTAAAGACAGATGTTTTTTGAACCATAATGCTTGTTTCAACGGTTTAAACATTGAAAGACTCTTTTCATAATATCGATGAATTGATTTATTTCTTAATTCCAACGAGTTGTTTTTATTGTAGTGTTTTCGTATGACGCAAATAATTGCTTTGTTCGCTTAGCATTAAGTTCAGTGAGTGTAATTCTGATAAGCTAAAACGTTGCGCGCTTGAATTGTGCGCGCTGCTTTCTAAAATTAATAATAGGGATAATTTAATATATTGCATATTTTGAATACTTGGGTCTATCTATAAGCTTTTTTATTGATTTTAATGAATTTTTTCGTGAAAATTTCTGTGAAATGACTAACATTACTGTGGTAAGTTTTTTGCAAAGATGTTATGTTTGAGACAAAAATTTCCTACCTTAAACTTATAAAAGTATTTTGAAACTACGAAATCTTAATCTAAACATTTCAAATATACAGTAGAACTTTTTTTAGCCATGAATTATGCGTTCTTCCTAGTTTTTTAAACAAAAGAAAAAAATTACGCGAAAATCCTCGTTTTTGGTCTTTTTTTCAAACCACCATTTTGAACAGAAATAATATCACGAGAACTACCAAAATCACACATTATGTTCATAAATATACATATATCAAAATGCCCTTTGTTTGAAATCTCCACTTATTACCAGTTTTTCATAAAAAATTTTCAAACACAAAACTTTGTAAAAAGTAACAGAACTTATGGGACAACCCAATATTACAAACATAAAACCCTTATTAAATTTACATGAAAAATTCTTACGATATTTTCCAAATACTGTTCTTTTAAATGTTCGACAATTGTTTGTATTAAATAGTCTTATCTTTTTAAAGAAATTTCCCACAGTAGCAAAAAGTAATCTTAATTATAATTTTAGAAAAAAAAATTTATCTTGTACCAACCCCTTATAAAGATATATTTAAAAAGTATTTTGATTATTTATCTGTTATTCTATTTAATAAACTGCCGTATGAAACTCAAATAGAACCAAACTTTAGACGTTTTAAAAAACTTTGTACTTTATTTATTTTAAATCAAAATAGTATAGAAAACCTATTAAATTCTGTCAGGTGATAACTTGCATCTGAATTATAAAATATCAGAAAGGAATACATATAGCCAGTCTCACCAACCCCCTTTTTTAGTTTTAATTATGTTTTTTAGTTTTAAAGTTGTAAAAATGAGATGGTCGAGAATGACATATTTTTTTGTTATTCCATATAAGTTTTATTATTGTATTTTATATGTTCATTAAATTTATTTTATTTTATTTATTTTTCTATTTTCAATAACATTAGGAAATCCGTAACCCCATGGAAGAGCCTTGCTGACCCCTTTGGGATATTAAAAAGATATTTCAGTGTTTTTTCCTTTATCATTTTCTTTCCTGTTGTGTACTGTCGTTTGTGTGTGTTGTTGAATAAATTTGAATTTTGAATTTGAAAAAAAAATATTTACAAGATAGAAAAGGTATTATCAACCTTAAACATTGCTTCGTTTTCGAAAGATTAAACCTTTAACATTTTTAAATAGACTAACGCATTAAAAATATAAAACTACGTTTGACAGAAATAAAAATACATTAGTTTGTTTGCGAGATAATTTTTTTTGTAAATGTTTTAACCAGAAGTAATTGAAAAAGATTTATCCCTTTTTCCGTTTTACAGAACTTAATTTAAAACGTCGATTCAATTATTTGGAAATCCCTTTTATCTATTTTTGAACCAACTAAAAGGAAATTATGTAATAACAACATCCCTTTCCATTTGAAAAGCGTCCTTTAGATATTTAAAAGTTCAAAACAACTACGGACAGTTTTTGTTTCAGGAACTCAGTTCAAGAACTAATTTTCGAGTTACTATACGTTCTAAGAATAAAATGCAATATGAATTGAAAATTACCTTTTTGTATGGTTTGTATCCAATTAAAGAAAGAATTCTTTCGAGTGTTCATCCATACCCGCTTTTTCATGCAATAAATTTATTAAATTCTAAAACCTTTAAAAGTACCATTTCCCACCTAAAGAATACATATTCATGAAAGTTATTTATTAGTTTATTAATTTTGATTATTTTTTATTTACATGTTTGCATGCTTTCTGAAAATCACTTTGTTGTAGATTTTAAGTAATGAATATTCATTTAAAATAATTTGATTAACAATATTTGGAATTCACCATTTATTTTACTTAATTGAGATATCAAAATATGCCAGTTAATCTATTTACTATTATTTTTAACTTTTTCTTCATCAGTTTGTTCTTCGTTGCACAAAAACATAACATCCAGGTTTTTATAATAATTATAATGTTTCCACGATGAGACACCACATATTAGAATGGGATGTTTCCACTGTTTTTTCAGGAATTTACAATTTTAAAACATAAAACAAATATAATTTGAAAGGTGACTATTAAACTGCAAAAAATGTATGTGAGTATTTCTGGTATTTCAAAATTGGAAGAATTGGGTTGTCATATTTGAAACAAAAAAGTTTCTTATCGAGATAAAAACATTGATTTACTCATGTTTGAAAATGTCATTTTACTTTCTAATTTAATTTTCTTACTAAAACCTCATTTACTAATGTGTAATGGGAAACTTTCCAAAAGCAATTCGTTACAAAGCTACTTTTAATCCTTTGTATCCGCAACACTTCGATAATTCTTTCTTTTTGTGGGTCCCTTTTATACTTAAATTTAAAATTTTAAAACAAAAATTTCTTTTCAAAAGATCCAAGATTTTAGTAACTTACCTTTGTACACAGTTACTTCTTCCTTCAAAAACAATTATTAAGAGAACAATAAGCTGAAATCTGTTATTCAGGCATTAATTAAGAATGTCTCAATCTAGATTTTTACAGTGTTTTCATATTTATGGTAAAGGATAACAAAAATCCCGATCCGATTTACATCGAAGCCTATCGATGGTTGGAGTTATCGGTTTCCTATATCTTTTTATTTGCATAGCTCAATCTGTGCATACAGATAAGCCTCTGGCTATTTATGCATCCCCTTGCTTCCAGGTTTTCGCTTACATTCTCTTTAAAAAGCTGTTTTACTTTGGACACCAAGACGAAAAATCTTACACAGAACTTGAAAGAACCGTTTTTAGTTTGCATAAGTACTTTTGAACTGTTTGCCCTTCCTTTCAACATTTTCTTGACAGTAAAACTACCCACGCATCAACAAATGTGACAGGATTACTAATGAAGACCCCAATTCTATCGACCAAAGTGTATGCATCTGATTTAAAATAAAACAACGAAAGAAATTGCACATAAATTTATTAAAAGCCATACGGCGTTTCGGGGATTCTTTGGATCCCCTTCGTCACTGACGAAGGGGATCCAAAGAATCCCCGAAACGCCGTATGGCTTTTAATAAATTTATGTGCAATTTCTTTCGTTGTTTCACCACTGACGAAGGGGATCCAAAGAATCCCCGAAACGCCGTATGGCTTTTAATAAATTTATGTGCAATTTCTTTCGTTGTTTCACCACTGACGAAGGGGATCCAAAGAATCCCCGAAACGCCGTATGGCTTTTAATAAATTTATGTGCAATTTCTTTCGTTGTTTCACCACTGACGAAGGGGATCCAAAGAATCCCCGAAACGCCGTATGGCTTTTAATAAATTTATGTGCAATTTCTTTCGTTGTTTCACCACTGACGAAGGGGATCCAAAGAATCCCCGAAACGCCGTATGGCTTTTAATAAATTTATGTGCAATTTCTTTCGTTGTTTCACCACTGACGAAGGGGATCCAAAGAATCCCCGAAACGCCGTATGGCTTTTAATAAATTTATGTGCAATTTCTTTCGTTGTTTCACCACTGACGAAGGGGATCCAAAGAATCCCCGAAACGCCGTATGGCTTTTAATAAATTTATGTGCAATTTCTTTCGTTGTTTCACCACTGACGAAGGGGATCCAAAGAATCCCCGAAACGCCGTATGGCTTTTAATAAATTTATGTGCAATTTCTTTCGTTGTTTCACCACTGACGAAGGGGATCCAAAGAATCCCCGAAACGCCGTATGGCTTTTAATAAATTTATGTGCAATTTCTTTCGTTGTTTCACCACTGACGAAGGGGATCCAAAGAATCCCCGAAACGCCGTATGGCTTTTAATAAATTTATGTGCAATTTCTTTCGTTGTTTCACCACTGACGAAGGGGATCCAAAGAATCCCCGAAACGCCGTATGGCTTTTAATAAATTTATGTGCAATTTCTTTCGTTGTTTCACCACTGACGAAGGGGATCCAAAGAATCCCCGAAACGCCGTATGGCTTTTAATAAATTTATGTGCAATTTCTTTCGTTGTTTCACCACTGACGAAGGGGATCCAAAGAATCCCCGAAACGCCGTATGGCTTTTAATAAATTTATGTGCAATTTCTTTCGTTGTTTCACCACTGACGAAGGGGATCCAAAGAATCCCCGAAACGCCGTATGGCTTTTAATAAATTTATGTGCAATTTCTTTCGTTGTTTCACCACTGACGAAGGGGATCCAAAGAATCCCCGAAACGCCGTATGGCTTTTAATAAATTTATGTGCAATTTCTTTCGTTGTTTCACCACTGACGAAGGGGATCCAAAGAATCCCCGAAACGCCGTATGGCTTTTAATAAATTTATGTGCAATTTCTTTCGTTGTTTTATTTTAAATTACAGTATTGCACAGTTTGTGGCGTTATCCTGCATGCATCTGATTAAATATTATGAGTATATTAGAGAAAGAGTAGTTTTTTCTGAGAAAAATTTCAAAAAATGCACAGTTCATCTAATTTGATATTGAAAATTTTGAAAATCTTCAAATTACAGATGCCAGAATCTTTTAAAAGTATAATAAAAAGGAGATCACATAGAAAAATAATTCACAATTTGCTATAATATTCACATTTACTTTTTTTCATCCCACTTTTGCATATAAGAAACTTTTATCCACAACTGTTTATGAAAACGGTTCTGTGTTTTGTAATAAAAAAAGTGAATTATCGTTTCTCTAATTGAAAGTGTTTACAACGCATCGTCATAAAACCTAATACACGCGCATTGAATTATTTTTTTGCGTTTGATTGTCGTTTATTGAATCGTTTTATTGTTTGATAGTCTTAATAGAAGATATATTTTGTTCAAAGGATTTAAGTAACTGATTGGGTAGGGAGGAATTAAAGAAAATGAACAAAATAATTATTTAATTGTTATTTTCTGAGAGCTAATACTCCAAAGCTATGAAAATCATACCAAAATGTATTAATTTAATTTTTTTTAAATATTGAGAAATTTGAATAAAAAAATAAAGCCAAAATTTAAACTTCTACCAACAACTATTCAAAATGTTTTTTTATACAGGGTGTCCCATAAATAATGGGTCACACTTCTAGGGGGGATAGTAGACATCTAGACGAGTCAGAATCGCATAGGATTTGGGGGTCCCAGACTAAATCCCAGGGAGTTAAAATGGAGCGACACCCCAAAAAAATTATTGAAAAATTCAATTTGTAGAAGAACTACTATTGGTAAAAATTTAATTATGGTCTCAAAAATTGTGGTTTAATATGATCTTTAAAATTATCTCACAAGTCTTCACTTTAAAATTTGTTTATTATGAAAAAAGTTAAAAAACTACAAAAAATGTGAAAATTCTGCCAAAATCTCATTTTGTATTTCGAAATCATTTCTTTTGATTTTATAATCTGAAAGATCATAGTTGAAAACCCATAATTCCAAAGTGTAACGTAATAACCATCAATATTAAACGCGTGAGATCCTGTTAAAGTTCGATTTTTGCATACGCAAACTGGTTTCCTATAGCCGTTTCCAAAACGGTAGTTAGCGGACGCAAAAACCGGACTTAAACCATGCTTTAACAGGATCTCAAACATTTAATATTGATGGTTTTACGTTACACTTTGGACTTAAGGCTTTTCGACTATGATCTTTCAGATTATTAAATCAAAAGAAAGGATTTCGAAATAAAAATGAAGTTTTGGCAGAGTTTTCACATTTTTTTGTGGTTTTAAACTTTTTTTGTAATAAAAAAAATTTTAAACTGAAAACTTTTAAGATAATTTTAAAGATCATACTAAACCACAATTTTGAGACCATAGTTAAATTTTTACCAATAGTAGTTCTTCTACAAATTAAATTTTATATTTTTTTGGGTGTCGCTCCATTTTTAACTCCCTGGGATTTGGTCTGGGACCCCCAAATCCTATGTGTTGTCATTCTGACTCGTTTAGGTGTCTTCTATCACCCCTAGAAGTGTGACCCAAAATTTATGGGACACCCTGTAGATGCAAATAATTTGTTTGCAGTATTACAAGCGTAAGACACTAATATGTGCTACTAACTAAAAAATAATCTGGGATTTTTAAAAAAAGAATTGAAATACATGATGTGTTAAAAACTAAAAAAAAGGTAAAAATTCATAGAAAAAACCATTCACATTAAGTAAAATCGCTTTAAAAAATAACTTAATTCAAAATTTTTCTTAGATTTGAGCACATATAACACACATTATAATATAAGGAGTCAACTCAGAACATTTCATAAGAATATTTTAAGTACTTTAAGAGAAATGACTGTTGGCGTGATCTAAAATGTATGAAAATAATTTAAAAAAAAAATAAAAAAAGCATTAAAATTTAAAATTTTCTAAAAGTGTTTTCATAGGATTAAACTGGAGACTAATATATTCGTTGTTACCTTATTAGACCTCAAATATAAAATAAAATTATAAATAAGATTCGATTTTTTAGACGAAAACGACGGTTTTAACCCAGTTAGTTAAAGATGATGCTAGCTGTTTTACTTTTAACATTAGCTATCTATTAAACAAAAGTTGTTTGAAAAATCTTATTTCGCATTTAGACGAACCCCTTCCAAGGTACATTTGTACAGACGCACACATTCAGTGATATAAATCTTTAGAATGAAATCCCCAAACAGTAACAATAAGCAAACGAAGAAGAATTTTAAAGTCTACCTATACGTATTTCAACGTTTTATCAATAAAAAAATAGAAAGGCAAATCCTTACTACAATGCCTCCAGACCTGTCAGAGAGCCTAATATCAAGGCGCAAGGTTTACGATTCCAGATTTATGTCTCGAGCAGTTCAAGATTTATGCTTTTAGAATGATTTTAATATTCAGCGTTTCCTGCGATGCTTGATACTCGTGGGAACTATAGCCCTGCTTGAAATAAGTTATGCTTAAACATCGTCTGGTGAATGGAAAGGAGTGAATGCGAACCGTTTTGCCCTAGTCACATATGGAGAACAAATGGCTTTATCGTAAAACAAACGACGAGAAACATGATCTTAGGTATAGAATCCCCGTATTTTGTTTTTGTCCTGGGTCTGCTATGGTGTAATGTGTTTTCTTTGACTCTTGAAGAGGAAATTTCTCGTCGTAGTCGGTAGCACGGATGTTTCAAAATTTTCCGATACTTTCTTATGTGTGTTTGAAATTTTAGTGGGAATTCATGGAACTAACATTATGATAGAATTTGTATATTTAGTTGGTCCAATAAGTTTATTTATTTTCAGGGTGATTCAAAGTTTCGCGGCTTTAATTTGGAACCAAATGTCCTAGGGTCACGGAAGTAAGGTTTACCCCTAAAATTAATTTAAAAACTATAGAATATAGAGCAAAAACCTCAGTGAGAGTATTGTTGCTAACGTTATGAAGAACTCACAGAAAAAAATTTAATGAAAATAACTTGAATATTCACGGAAATATTAGCATGTAAAAATTACACTTTTTCATACCTAAAAAAAAGAAAAAGTTCGCGAATTTGCAATTTTTCCCTTGTATTGTGTATTTTTGTGTTTTTTTAGTTGAACAAAGGCAAAATTCAATCAAAAAATTGAAAAAACTTGCAAATTCGCGAACTTTTTCTCTTTTGAGGTCTGAAAAAGTGTTATTTTCACATGCTAATATCTCCGCGAATATTCAAGTTATTTTCATGAAAACTTTTTCTGTGAGTTCTTCAGAACATTGGCAACAATACTATCACTGAGGTTTTTGCTCTATCTCCATTAGGTTTTTAAATTATTTTTTTTACTTTTATATTTCGCCGCTAGGGGCGCTGTAAGTCATCTCAATGGATTCTCAAGGGCCACTTACCTAAGGGTAGACCTTACTTCCGTGACTCTAGGACACGATGGTTCCAAATAAAATCCGCGAAACGGATTTTTGAAACACCCTGTATAAAATGCCACAAATATTTGAGAAAAAGTGTTTGCTACTTAGAGTTTTGTAGTAAAGTACTTGGTCGTTATATATTTAATTTTTCGCATTCTGTTAATTTTATACCGTAACAAATTCAGCCATTTGAGAGGAAATAGTGTACTAAATTTATTAAGTTGTAAAGTTTCATATCTCTGTAAAACTTGTTACTCCGTAATAGTAAAGAACTCATGTAAAAGTATACCCTTCATTTGCTAAAATTTCGTGGAAATTTTTTTTTCATGCTATAATACCTATAAATAAAAAAAATCAAGGCAATTTCAATGATACAAAATCAAGAGTTGTATATGAGTCAAGTATGAATCAAGTATATGAATCAATGAGTATATGAATCAAGAGTTCAATATGTAAGTAAATTTCCACATATTTTTCTTAACCAAGAAATAATCTATTTTATTTTGTTTCAAACACACAAGGCGTTTGAATAAAGCACGGTCCGTCTACAAATCAGAAAAATTGTCTTCAAATAATAATTTGGATAAATAATCCGGGATTGGGATATATGAGGTTTTGCTGCATTACTCTAAAAGCTTTAGCAGATCTGTAAAACTAGTTTCTCCTTGCTCGTACACAATATGCAAAAAAACCAACAACTGCTCAATCTGAAAGTTTCAGGTATTTGTAAAACTGTTTTCTCCTTGCTAGTAAAAAGTATGTGGAAAAAACAAATGATCAATAAATGCACTTCCCTAAAAGCTGGATTATAAGTAGTCCTGTTAATCTTCTCAAAAAAGGGTCAGAACCTGAAAAAACTTGCAACATTTGGTTTTTCAATATTTCTTATTTGCGAATGACCTCAATAATAACCCACTAAAAACCGTGAAAAAATCTATCCTCAGAATTTTTTAAGTTAAAAATGGCCGAAAAATTAAAAAAAATTAAATAAATAATAGCAATTAAGGCTTATGATATTGTCTTAATTGCTTGATTGGCATTGTTTATTGGGTATTTTTAATGCTTTTAACAAATTTTTTAATAAATTAAAAATTAAAATTTTTTAAAATTTGATAAAAAATTAAACATTTTTTGAAAAGATTTGTCGTCTTTATAAATTTTATTATTTTTAGATGATTTATTACTGAATTCAAAAAATAAACTTTTTACTGTCCGTTTTTCTTCTAATTTCAGTATGCCCTTATTAAGGTCATTTATAAGGGAAAACAGTTTGAATTATTCCTTTGGCAGTTATTTTGTTGCTTTGAGCGATGTTTTAATTTTTTCGATTATTTAATCTTAATGTTTGAAATTGGTTTTTTAAGTTAAAAAATATTAAATGGAAATTAGACACAATTACAATTATGCGATTTTAAAAAAAAATTCGGTCATGTTTTCAAAATTAAAAACAAATCCCTTTGAACTGATTTTATCCAGTCTTTAGTACGATATTATTGAGGTCGTTCCCGAGTTAAAACCGTTGAATAACCGACTGTCGAAATTTTTATAGGTTTATTCTAGTCAATGATTGCCTGCACTACCTATAGGTATAGTACCGGTAACAGGATGGCCTCCCGATGGCTACCTTGTGTGTGTGGGTGATAGGAATATCCTCTGCTATACAGGGTGATTCAGAAATAATCATCAATAATTGGGGGGGGAGGTAGAGGGGCCCTAGACAAGCATATTTTGAATAGGGTGGTGGGGCGCAGCCTTACCGTTAAAGAGCTGGGACCTAATGTAGTGCGAGCGCGTTTCAAAAGGCCGTTTTTAGAAGGCTCGTGTGACGAAACAAAACATAATAAAATGAAAAAATCTATTGCGTGAGGTAAGGAAGTATCCCTACTACGTACACCATGAATTCGATAGAATTTGAACCTATTTCTAAACCGTGGAGTGAGTTTCAAAAGTGCAATATTAATCTTTTAGTCAAAGAATGGAGTTCCCTTAATGGTATTTAGAAAAATGATGATCGGGGAAGGAATTTTCAATGAGCGTAACATTGATCATTGACTAAGAGATTAATATTGCACGTTTTAAAACTCACCCCATGGTTTAGCAAGTGGTCCAATTTCTATCACATTGAGGATTTAATAGTACGGATACTCCTGTACCTCATGCAATAATGTTTTTCATTTTATTATGTTTTGTTTCGTCACAGGGCCTTCTAAAAACGGCCTTTTGAAACGCGCTCGTACTACATTAGGTCCTAGCTCTTTAACGGTAAGGCTGCGCCCCACCATCCCTATTCGTAATATGCTTGTCTAGGGCCCCTCTACCTCCCCCCAATTATTGATGATTATTTCTGAATCACCCTGTATATTTACCCAGATGTCGTCAATCCTAAGAATTTTAATTCATTTTAGATTAATGTCCGTATTTGCAAGGAGGGATTTTTCGTTTTCGTGTGTTAATCAATAATTCTTCGAATGATTAAGAAAGTTTTTTCGTGAACTGTCCCTTAAATAACATAAGTAACATAACTGTAGTCTACAGGAACTTCAAAATCATTTAAAAAAGTCTAAGAAGTTAGGAATGTTTGACAGATTTAAAAGACATTCCTATTTTTACACAAATTGAGTTATCTGAAATGCTTAAATTCACGCCTTCAAATTTCATATTTTAAGATATGATTTTTAAATCAAGGATTTTTATGAATTTAACTATTTATTATAAACATAAGCACATATAAAAACTAACGTAGAAAAGGATCATACCCCCTTGCGGAAAAAATTGGGCAAATATGTCTTTGAATGTTTCTTCTGTTACAACTCCGGTCGGACATTCCTGAAATAAAAAAAGGATTAAAATTGGTATGGGGGTTTTTAAATGAATGAAAAATTAATACATTGACATAAACTTATGTTGGATTCATTCACAAGAAGGAAAAAGAGCACAGCACAAAAACAAAAAAGTGCTAAGAATTAATTTCTTTTTGAAACATATTAATCAAACGTTTCAGAAACTTAAATTATTTCTTTAAGATATTGTTTTGCATGTAATCACTATCCAATTTCAATTTAAAAAATAGAGTTATTTTTGGATAAGATTTTCCAATATCGTGCACTTGAATTTAAGAAAAAAGTTAACAATACAACAATGACTCAAACCAAGTTAATATGAATGGTTCTAATTACCAGGAACATTAAACACAGTTTTCAAGAATGTGAAATCGAGGTAACGCTCTTTATAGTTAACCCATAAAAAAGTAAAATTTTTCTCCTTCAATGGACCTCCTCTAGTACACTATTTCTTTAATTGCACGAAGTTACTATTCTATAAAACTCAAGTCTCTTAGGGAATTCGAAACATTCTACGCCTCAATTAAAGTTCAAGAGCAGCTAACGTATTTGGAAACAATTGTATGGAGAACGTGTTCTACTTCCATTCGATGGCGGTCCATTTCCTTGAAACCAGTATTATTAAATTTAAATATCATTAGATACGTTCTAACGAAGACAAAGAATGGATTTCAATGAAGGAGTAAGAGGGCTTTTTGAAAAGCAAGTATCAACTCGTTGAAAGGAGAGGACTTCCAGCGCTTGACTAATTACGATATATTTCTGATTCAAGATATTCAAGGACAGAGGCGTTTATTTCAAAGGGTATGCCATGCAATTGTCAAGGAATTAACCCTCGATGGTAAAAGGACTTAAAGAGATCATTTTCCAATTTAAGGTTTCCAAAATGGTACAAAAGTCAGTTCGTATGATGTTAAATATAGCTTTAATAGAAAAATATCGGTAAAACTTGGTGATTGTAGCTCCCCCCGTAGTATTTGGAGATTTTAAAGAGCAGAATTAGTGTAGACTTGCTGCAAATACAAAACAACGATATATGTCATAATGTAAAGGTGTTGGAGTTGGCTCGTTATTACAACAAGCGCCCCATTTCTCTTTTATTTTCTAACTTGAGATTGGTAAAAAGGATGCTATCTTTGTAAGGACAATATAATCTTGTAATTAAATTTAAAATACCGCACAAATTTGCTCTTGTGTAAAAATTAGCTTATGATTACCTCAGTTTCAAAACAGTAATGCTACTGATGAAGATTTTGTTTATTTTTAAGTAAGTTATATTTATATATGTTACGGGCAAAGTGATTAATATGCCATTATTAATAATGCCTAGAGAGGAGGCGGGCAAAGTGATAAATTTCATTGATAAATTCCATTGAATTTATCACATTGCTCGTAACGTATATACGTGGTAAAATATATAATTAAAAATTGTATGGAGGCTATATTGATATAAATCTACAACAAAAAACGGTTCTACGGTTCTAAAAGCTAATATTATGAAATAAACAATCGAGGAAGTGAAGTGTTCACATAAAAATCCCACCAGAAAATCATTCTATTTATTTTCCCAACAGCTGCCTTATGACCATACGTATGAGTACCCAAAAGACTGCATTCAACGTTAGAGAAGAAAATACACCGTGGCTGTTTCCGGCATCCCTATGCTTATCACATTCTCCTCTTTTTGCAGTTTGCTCAATTACTGGAGATAGTTAGTTGTGAAAGAAAACCACCTTAATTCTAACCGTGCCATCTAAACTAAACAACAAGGCACAGACTTCGAAAGCTGCCTTACGGTCCTAGCATAGAAAGGAATAGAGAAATTTCAAAGATTCGTGAATGCAAAAAATGTTCTCTTTGAGTTGAAAGATAGCGTAGGATAAAGAAGTTTCTCTTTTAAAAGTTTTGGTATTGACTGGTTAAGGTTTTTTTAAGGAAATGTCAACGAAAAAGAATCTATGAGCTAAAATTATTCATGTGTTTTCTTTTATCGAGAGAAGTACATCTTCAGTTCAATAAATGTCTCAACAATGACGTAAGTAGGGAAGATTTGTGTACCTAGGAATGCCTTTTTTCAGCCCTCAATAACTAAGCCAAAGAACGGGTTTTATGCAGTGAAAAATGGCAATGCACAAATCAGAATACAAATTACTTACCTTTTTGATTATTAAAATAACATTCACACGGATATTAATTAAAAGAGAAAATTTTTAAAAACCAGAAATGGTTCCAGGTACAATTTATAAATGTACCTAGGGCTACTGCATAAAAGGTGAAAATTACTTTAAAATTAATAGCAAAAGTACAATATAACTCAGTCATGTATAAAAATTGGAATTAAATACTATTCAAATAAAGTGGGGTTGACCCTAGGTACACGAATCTCCCCTAAACAATAAATTTTTCCCTAACATTTAAAGTCTCTTATCCCTGGAATTAACTTGAACCAGTGAGTGTTTTAAAAATTTTTAACAAGTGTTGATAATAATTCAAACAAAAATTAGTTATTTGTAAATTTGAAGAAACAATAAACTATCATAAAGTCTATCTTATCTTAAAGAGATTGGTTTAACATCTATATAAAAATAATTATTCTATAAAACCTGTTACAAATTATTAAGATGCAGTTAAACATAATAAGTAGAGTAAAATTATTTTCCTCAAATTACTTTTTATAGAATGAAAAAACCCCTTACGAGTTATTCTGTTGTGTGTCCGTTCTTTACAATGAGTAAGAGAAGAAACATTTTATATCTCTAAGAAATTAATCTTTCTGGTAAGCACTTGTAAATAAATAAACTGAAGAGAAAAATCTAGGAACGCCATTTGCTGAAATAAGTAAATTTGAATGAAATTGTTCAAGTTAAAAGAAATGTTAATTTTATTCAAATGAAACACTTTATGTGAATAGAAAATACCTTGATTCAAGGGGGAAACTTCTAAAAAAGATGATGAAAATGGTTTGACGAGAGAGAAGTTCTTGGATATCAGCAAGTTTTTTTTTGCAATGATTCCGTGAAAAATAACAATTTTCAAGCATACATTGCGTGTTTCAAACGATCGGGTTCAAAGGTGTTCGCATATCTTTATGAGGGGAAAATAATACGTTATTTGCTCTTTTTCCGCCAAAATTGGGGTTTATTTATAAAAAAGGAGAATAATTAGACATCTTGAGAAAAATGAAAATTGTTTATGTTGGTACTACTAGTAAGTATAGAATATTTTTCTGCTTTTTTCAAATATTTTGTACATTATTAACTATACTTTGTGAAAAAAAACTTTTGAAAACGAGAGCAAGGAAAGACTGAGTCAAAAGTAAAATACGTGTACATTGTGAATAGAAGGAACGTGCTATAACCTTCTCTTAGACTGTAAAATATACTTTTAAACGCATTCTTATCTTTTTGTAGCTAATCCTTAAATGGGAAACTACACTGCAAAAAAAACCCGGAAATTTAACAGCAAAAACTGCTGTAAATATTTTACGCATTTGCTGTAATCTCAAAACACTGCCTTTTTAGCTGTAAATTCGAAGCGCCACCTGCTATAGTTTACTGGCAACTGCTGTGCTAGTGACCAGATACACACTGCAAAAAAAAACGAAAAATTTAACAGCAAAAACTGCTGTTAATATTTTACGCATTTGCTGTAATCTAAAAAAAACTGCCTTTTTAGCTGTAAATTTGAAGCGCCACCTACATTAGTATAAATTAAATATACATAGTAATTTTCCTGGTAGTTTTCCTTGTAATATCTGTAATTCTTTAATTGGTCATCGAAATAAATATTAAAAGAAAATGAAATTCTTGTTTATTGAATGCATTTAAATGAGTAACGTTCCTGATTTTATGAGTTTTTACAGCAGTTTAATACTTTCCTGGAAAATTCTGGTTTTCATTTCTGAATCCTTGTGGACAGGAAACCAATGTTTATTTTTACGCTCACCACTAAAAGAGTCAAATTATTTAGATGAGGTGTAAGAACCAACATGATTCTAAAACTATGAAGTATAACCTTCGTAGATCGGATCGGTATCTCCCGTGGTTCATAATATGCCACATTTTGAATACTTGTAGAAACATGAAAGAACAAGACATAACTGAGATGTACACATTGCTTTCTAGTTTTTCTGCGGAATAATTACAGTATCGCTGTAATGTTAACACAAAATTCTGTAAAATTACAAAATTGCCGTAAAAATACAGAATTGCTGTGTTAAATTTACAAAATTGCTGTTAAAGTCAAAAATTACAAAATTGCTGTAAAATCACTGCAAAAAGAGCTGGCACCCATATTGCCAGTGATTTTTGCTGTAAATTTACTGTGAAATTTTTTGCAGTGTATACTCAGTTGCAACTTAACTTGAGCCTGTAGAAATATGCTGAGAGCAACCACAGAAAGTAGTTCCCTGCGAGGTGTCTGAATTTTGAGTGAAATTTAGAGCTTCAATTTTGAATAATGATTAGTTTTTAAATCCACGTATATTAAGCATCTTTTCATCCCGATATGCATAAAATGTTCAGTATTATTATTTTTTAAAGTGGCGTAACGAGTAGTAGTACAACTCGCTCTCAAACTCGCCAGCCAATAAGAGCTTCTAGCAACCCAGCAGGCTTTCTGTTTACTCAGATTTTCTTACGCGTGGCCATGACGTCAGGATCAACTTAAGTTCCATTCGAGTATAGCTAGAACGGGAAAACTTGAAGAATCAGTAAAAAATTTGAAATGAAAAATAAACACTCTTTGTGAACATATTTTCAATTTTTTAGAAAATTGATGAAAGCAAATGGTACTTTAGAACTCACAACGATCATATTCATAAGTAGACATTTTAATAAATAATATTTTTATGTACAGAAAAAGGCAGTGAAAAAAAAGTTAAAATATAATTTTTACTGTCAACTAGATCCTTGAATTTGAAAACTTATATCATAGGTGGTTAAACCTCCAGAATATTTCAATTTAATTGGATTTAAAGGATTTTTAATTTAGTAAATAAATTAGATTTAGTGAGATAATATGTGTGTGCACTGCAAAAAATTTCACAGTAAATTTACAGCAAAAATCACTGGCAATATGGGTGCCAGCTCTTTTTGCAGTGATTTTACAGCAATTTTGTAATTTTTGACTTTAACAGCAATTTTGTAAATTTAACACAGCAATTCTGTATTTTTACGGCAATTTTGTAATTTTACAGAATTTTGTGTTAACATTACAGCGATACTGTAATTATTCCGCAGAAAAACTAGAAAGCAATGTGTACATCTCAGTTATGTCTTGTTCTTTCATGTTTCTACAAGTATTCAAAATGTGGCATATTATGAACCACGGGAGATACCGATCCGATCTACGAAGGTTATACTTCATAGTTTTAGAATCATGTTGGTTCTTACACCTCATCTAAATAATTTGACTCTTTTAGTGGTGAGCGTAAAAACAAACATTGGTTTCCTGTCCACTAGGGTGTCTCAAAAAGTGCGTTTTTTTGGAAAATTTTGAAAAGTGATCGGGCCGTTAGCTAAAAAGTTTCCTTTTGGTGTTAGAAGGTCAGTTGCAAAATTAAAACTAATTCTGTTCACTCTAACTATTGCCTCAACGAGAGCGAAATCTATAATGAGAGGCAAGCAACCTCTACCACTAAAACACTTAAGCATCGCAATGACCTTGAAAAACTGTCATTGTTGACCGAATTTTCAACTTAAAACATCAAACTTAGCAAATAAAAAAGATTTGGATTTCATGGGAATACCCCCAAACCAGAGGTTAACATTCCAATAATGGCATTAAGATCCAAACGAAACGTTGAAAAGTAATAAAAGCAACCTCTGAAAGAAAACACTTAATTAGACATCTACTGCATGATAGATAAAATTCTTTTTTCTACGGTATCATATTTTATTCGTATCTTGAATGTAAACATTCCATAACACCAGGAGAAAGTACGGAGTGTGTTGCTTCTCTGCGAGAGTGAGGTTTCAAAAGTCTATGGGGAATTCTTTTTGTCAAATTTCCCAGATGCCCCCCTCTCAAATTGTTACTAATACCAAAACATTATTACCTGCAAATTTTCAGGTCTCTAGGACAATTTGGACCCCCGCTCCCTTCAAAAGTAGGTTTCCCATGCTAAAGTATAGGGAAAATATTGAAAAGATCGTCATTTTTGGTTCTTTTCAATTTTATGAACCTGAACGCAGTCAATATCGAATTAAATACCATACATCATCTTTGGGACACCATTGTCTCAAGATCCTATTGGAAAAACATTCAATAGAACCTACTGGGGGACGTTCCATGGGGGTTAAAAGTGCGCATTGACCGAAAAAAGAGAATGCTCGCCGGCCCTTGCGGCGGGAGCTGGATGAAGGCCTCACATAGGGTTTTACTTCCCAAAACTGAGATACAAGACTATGAGATGATGCCAGCTGAAGTTAAATAGGAAAAATATTCAATAAAACCCCCATGTGAGGCCTTCATTCAGCTCCCGCCGCAAGCGCCGGCGAGCATTCTCCTTTTTCGGTCAAAGCGCGCTTTTAACCCCCCCTGGAACAAGATTTGGATTAGATTACCTATGAGTTTCATTTTAAAGTCTCCTACTGAATAGGAAAGCTTAGACGAATTCAAGTGGTGCCGAGATTTTTTCAACAACTTGGCGGTCACCAAAATGATGTCGCAGAGCTAGGAGTGGCTAACATAAAAGTATACCTCCATAGATTGAAAACTGAAGCACAGAGGCAAAATTTCCAACAAACTGTCAATAAGTATTGAGCAAAGTTTTCTAAAACAGATAAGACTACTTTAGTTCAAGAATTTAAAAATTATCATGGAGCATAAACATAGAAAGGAAAGTGTATATTTTACTGCAATAAAAAACTGTGACATATTAAAGGCATGTAATATATGAATTATTATTAAATTATCTCAATCCAAACAGTCTAAAAATGGCATAAAAAAGGTAAGCAAAATCAAGTAGTTGCGCAATAGGTCTCGTTATGAAGTAAAGCTAGCGCTGCAGCCTAGACCAGGCTTTTCTCGTAACTTCAACCGCTTTGAGGCAATAGTTAGGGTTGTACTACAACTTTAAAAATTTCAGGGAAGTTTATTGGTGCCAAAAGGAAACTTTTTGGGACACGGCCCGATAAGATTTCCAAAGTTCGAAAAAATGAGACACCCTACTGTCCACAAGGATTCAGAAATGAAAACCAGAATTTTCCAGGAAAGTATTAAACTGCTGTAAAAACTCATAAAATCAGGAACGTTACTCATTTAAATGCATTCAATAAACAAGAATTTCATTTTCTTTTAATATTTATTTCGATGACCAATTAAAGAATTACAGATATTACAAGGAAAACTACCAGGAAAATTACTATGTATATTTAATTTATACTAATGTAGGTGGCGCTTCAAATTTACAGCTAAAAAGGCAGTTTTTTTTAGATTACAGCAAATGCGTAAAATATTAACAGCAGTTTTTGCTGTTAAATTTTTCGTTTTTTTTTGCAGTGTGTATCTGGTCACTAGCACAGCAGTTGCCAGTAAACTATAGCAGGTGGCGCTTCGAATTTACAGCTAAAAAGGCAGTGTTTTGAGATTACAGCAAATGCGTAAAATATTTACAGCAGTTTTTGCTGTTAAATTTCCGGGTTTTTTTTTGCAGTGTGTGCGATCTTTTAGTAAATATACTCATAACTCATATTTTATTTTATCACTACCAAATTAAAAGCATGATAGTAAAAGCTAGAATTTAAATTATACAGGGTGTCCCATAAATAATGGGTCACACTTCTAGGGGGGATAGTAGACACCTAGACGAGTCAGAATCGCATAGGATTTGGGGGTCCCAGACCAAATCCCAGGGAGTTAAAAGTGGAGCGACACACCAAAAATTATTGAAAAATTCAATTTGTAGAACTACTATTGGTATAAATTTAATTCTGGTCTCAAAAATTGTGGTTTAATAAGATCTTTAAAATTATCTCAGAAGTCTTCACTTTAAAAATTTTTTTATTAGGAAAAATATTAAAAAACTACAAAAAAATGTGAAAATTCTGCCAAAACCTCATTTTGTATTTCAAAATCCTTTCTTTTGATTTTATAATCTGAAAGATCATAGTCGAAAACCCATAAGTCCAAAGTGTAACGTAAAAACCATCAATAATTAACGCGTGAGATACTGTTAAAGTTCGTTTTTTGCGTGCGCAAACTGGTTTCCTACAACCGTTTCCAAAACGGCAGTTAGCGGACGCAAAAAACGGACTTAAACCATGCTTTAACAAGATCTCAAACATTTAATATCGATGGTTTTTACGTTACACTTTGGACTTCAGGGTTTTCGACTATGGTCTTTCAGATTATCTAATCAAAAGAAAGGATTTCGAAATACAAAATAAAGTTTTGTCAGAGTTTTCAAATTTTTTTGTGGTTTTTAAACTTTTTTTGTAATAAAAAAAATTTTAAACTGAAAACTTTTAAAATAATTTTAAAGATCATATTAAACCACAATTTTTGAGAGCATAGTTAAATTTTTACCAATAGTAGTTCTACAAATTGAATTTTTCAATAATTTTTTTGGGTCAATAATTTTTTTCTGACTCGTCTAGGTGTCTACTATCCCCCTAGAAGTGTGACCCAACATTTATGGGACACCCTGTATAATGCTTTATTACAAAAATTAAAAAAAGGAAAAGAAACACAACATCACGATTCATTTGCAGTAAAATACTTGCCCGGTATATTGAGCCAAATTGTGCCACGCTGCATTGTCTGCGTTTAAGCGTTCTAATACGTTTTTTAGTGTGACCCGAAGCTATCCTTTGTAGAAAAACAATTAATAAAGTGAGTGGAAACTTAACCTTTCTCTGATTTCCTGATAATTGAGTCCTTTTGAAGGGGAGGAGAAAAGTGGGTACATATTTCACTTCTTAGATAAGGAACTAAAATTGATGACCTGACATAGAGCGTTCTTAGTGGTTTTCTGTGAAAAACTCTCTATTCATAGTCTTAGAAAAATGATTCCTCAGGTTTCTTGAAATATAGTTTGGTGAATAGTTGTCTAAGAAAAAAGAACCATTTGTTACTTTTTTGGTTAATTTTTAGGCTTCATAAGGAAAGTCTGATCGGTACGTTGAGCGAAACTTGGGTAAAATTTGTGAATGTTGCTTGAGGCTGAACTGATGCATAATGTCAAAGAAAAATTTTGTTATATTATTTATAGTAGAATGAGGATAGTTTCATACTTACATAGATAAATTATAAAAATCAAGATATAAAAGACATGGAAAGTACACTGTAAAAAATAATCCTGCAAAAAAACAGAAAATTTCTGGCAGCAAAAGTTGCCAGAAAAAATTTGTAAGTCGAAAAATCCTGTAAACAGAAAAAAGCTGTAACCTAAGGTAAATGCTGTGAAAAGGAACTTTCTGTCAAGTGAGCTACAGATTTTTCTGTTGCCTCTCAGTAATTTTCTGCTTGTGCGCGTGGACTTATTTTAGTTGAGTTTTTTTAAATTTTAATCAATTAATATCCGGGGATAGAACCCAGGACCTACCGCATGCTAAGCGCGCACGCTACCACTGCTCAAAAGAAGATTCAGAATAATGTTGCCAATAGCTGTATTGGTTTTCGATGCAGTATGTTTCTGTTTAAGTACAGATAAGCTAAAAAAATAAAAAAGCTGTTTTTTTACATAAAATGAATAGAAGTGCGGTGGGAATGTTACATGACAGAATATCTCAATAAACATAAAGTCATTGTTATTGAAAATTTCTGTTTTTCTACAGTTTTTTTACAGTGTATTATCAACGCTCTGACATGTCCCTGTAAGATGTTTTATTAATGACTGATTTCACCAAACACCCATTCCATTACAAATAAGCCTCCTTTCTACTGCTTTTCAAAAGACATTTATTTGCAAGTTAATTTTATTTTCTAAAAAGTACTCCTGTCCTGATTAATTTTGCTCTTGAAAAGTTCTCCCAGTTGATTCTATTTCGAGTTCTGTCTATTTCAAACACAATGCCCTTGGAAGGTTTGAAAACAGGTGTAAAACCCTAATGTAATGGTCGTATTCACCGCTAACCTGGATGGCGATGGTTAATCGACAAACTTGGCAGCAGACTGATTGGCAGTTAAAGAAGAAAATCTTAGTTTCCACTAATCAGTGGTTTAACTCCAGGTTAAATGTCAGTCAGGTTAGAGGTGAATGACTACGGCCTTAAAGGTTAAGGGCCTTATTGAGAATGAAAAAGCACGAGAAATGAGACGAGAATTATACGGAAACGGTGGAAAATCTCTCGTAAGAGAGATTTGAGGCGGCAGAATCTATGCAGATTACTTTTACACTTTTGTAGTCTATTAAAAAGTTCCACAAACACTAGAACAGCTATACCAAATATCGAAAAGTTTTCATTCATTAATATATTACGAAAGTAACAGATTTCTTGTGTAGTGGCATTTAGTATTATCAAACGACAGATAGCGTCAGGACCACACACAAGTAATTGTATATTATTAACAAGATTTCTATTATTTTCATAATATATTAATGACCAAAGACTTTTTTGATAAAAAGTAGCTGTTCTAGTGTTTGTTAAACTAAATATAGAACCTCAAAAAAGTGTAAAAAGAATCTACTATGGGAACGAGAGCTCTTGAACCCCCAACAATTACGCGGATTTCTTTTCGGCCAATCGGAGTTGGCTAAATCACTCCTTTTGGGAGTGACTGGCAAGATGCAGCAACTGTGGGCTTGCCGTCTTCAAATCTCTCATACGAAAGATTTTTTACCTTTTACGTATCACTCTCGTCTCGTTTCTTCTACGCGTTTTTTCATTCTGAATATGACCCTTAAATTTAGTTCAACTACAGTTTGTATTGAGTAGTACCTGTTTGAATCCTTGATACATAAGTCGGATTTCTTTTCTGGTGAATTTTGTATTTCTACAGAGGGCGTCCAGGCGCTCAGGCTTGTAACGGGCCACGAACAACTCCACTTCATCCAATTCATTATCTAGAAAAAAATCACTCAGTTATACTCTGCCAAAACTTGAAACAATTTCTTTTATCTACTTACGTATGATTATCAATTGACTGAGGTGTTTTCTATTATAATTTCTATCGATATAGTGTTTTCCACCGATTCATAATTTTAATCATTATAGCTTGGACGATTAGTTATTAATTAGTTAAAACTCCGGTTGGTTATAGAAGGTAGAAGTTCATCAACTGACCTAAGTAATTATACAGGGTGTCCCATAAATGTTGGGTCACACATCTAGGGGGGATAGTAGACACCTAGACGAGTCAGAATCACATAGGATTTGGGGGTCCTAGACCAATCCCAGGGAGTTAAAAATGGAGCGACACCCCATAAAATTATTGAAAAATTCAATTTGTAGAAGAACTACCATAGGTAAACATTTAATTATGGTCTCAAATTTTGTGTTTAATATGATCTTTAAAATTATCTAAAAAGTTTTCACTTTAAAATGTGTTTTATAACGAAGAAAGTTAAAAAACCACAAAAAATATAAAAACTCTGCCAAAACTTTATTTTGTATTTTGAAATCCTTTCTTTTGATTTGATAATCTGAAAGATCATAGTTGAAAACCCTTTTATCCAAAGTTTCATTCTGACTCGTATAGGTGTCTACTATCCCCCCTAGAAGTGTGACCCAACATTTATGGGACACCCTGTATACTGGCTGTTCGGCTTTAACATGATTAAAAGGTTGATTTCTAAACCGTTTATTCTAGAGTGAGGCACGTTTTCGGAGTTTTTGTTTAAAAAGGTATAGCATAAATTTTGTACTTTCCCCTTGTTCTATCATTCAAATTGAGTGAAAAAATATTACACTGGTTAGTAAAAAAAATTACATTTGTCTTTGACATAAATTGGACCGAGTTATATAGGATTTAAGGGGTCAAATTCTCCCCAAAGTCATGCTTAGTTGCCTCATATTGGCGGGGGAGGGTGCCTGGGCGGAATGGGTGATGTATAAGTCGGAAGTGTATATTTCTGGTATAATAACCTAAGATGTTAAGGTTATTCATTATGTCCAGCTTAAGCACTGCACAGGAAGAGGTCAAAGTTCTACCTTTTATTAGATTATCACGGTCCTGAACCTTTTTAAAATGAATTTTATACCCTACATCCCGATTCTTTGGTTTAAGCCACTCTATCCTATACAGTAACATGATTTGTTTGACAGTTGTACTCCAGTCCAGATGCTGTTATTGTACGATTTTCAAATTGGTATTTCTTACATAAAAATATTTCAACTAAAAAACCTTTTAACATAACATCATTACTTTTATCGCACTAGAAATACAAATTTATAGCAAATGGTATAGAAATTAACCGATCATGTTAAGATAAACACGTTATGGAACAGGTATTCACTGTGGTAAACTGACGTGATACACTGGTATTCTCAAAGAGGCTTAGAATATCTTGAGGATTTTAGTGCGTATTAAAGGTTTTTAAAAAGATTCTAGAACTAAATTTCCCAAAAAAATTATGTCTAGGTATATAGTTAAAATTTTTTAAATGTTTAATAATTTCATTTCTTAAAATTCTTATTGATTAATAAAAATTGTTTCAAAGTTGGGACCATACTTCAATATAAAAAAGCTAAATATTTCTCAAAGATTTACGTTTCACAAAATAAGTTAAGCAAAAGTTAAAATTCTTGCTATAGGACTTTACAGAGAGTTGTTCAGAAAAGTCGGGAAAACCCCTTCCTCAAAGTAAAGAACTAGTAAACATTTTGGAAATTCTAGCAATGTTCGTGTGAAATTAAGAACTTCTATAAGCATCACAACATATTCTCGAATGTTTTATGTTAATAAAGATAAACTGCGCCACATGGCCGCATCAGGTTAGTGTAAAGCACTTCCGTGCTTTCGGAAATTATGCTGGAGTAACTTATTTTTGCTTTCGAAACTGGCGAGTTTCTAAGAGTCTTAACGACAAGACTCAAGGGGATCCTCAGAATAATCATAATAGAGGCCCTTGAGAGATGAAATTAATGTGTATTTAATCATCCATTTCTACATCCCGAGTTTTCCCTTATAATACCAACCTAGTAAAATTATTTTCATGCGGTTTTTGCCTTAGGGTGGGCTACTTTGGTTTCTGATCTTTCTTTGACCCAAGAGTAATTAAATAGACAGAGAATACTGTTGGATTTACGTCTAATAAACGTAATTACGTCTAATAATCAAGTAAACGAAAATATATTTTTAACAGGTTGTTTTATTTTATTTGGATAGTAGAGGAATTGGATTTTAATTGAAGATAGCAATTTTTTCTATTTATTCAACTTTTTATTCTCTTGGGTTGATGGTGATAGATACTCTGAGCCTTAAAAACTTCCATCGGGTTGATTAAGTTTAGTACCGTACACAAAACTTTATATTTTAAAGATTAACTTTTAAAAAATTAAAAGGTTAACAAAATCTTATTTTCGAGAATGAAATACTTTCACGTGTTTGAAATGGTTTTCTAGAAGTAACAGGAGCAAGAGGTGAAAACATGTGATATTATATAATGGAAAAATTTCCCTTGAAGTAAAACGAAAAACGATCTTGTTCTAAATATACAACAAAACAAAAATTATAATTGAATACATTCAGAACTATACAAATATTTTCCTTAACTTACTGTGAAAATGAACTGAAAACTCATAAAATTCCTTATTGGAAATCAAAATAGGCAAATTAAAAACCCCACCCATTTCACCATAAAAATAACTTTAAAAGTTTGTGGGATGTATTCTTCTTAATATTAGATCAATAATTTTATTAGACTATCCTTAAGAATAATTATATTTCTAAACATTACTCTTTTGAACAGGAATGGAAACTAGTTAGCAAAATCATATTTCCTCGAAGTTACAAGCAGATGCGCATAGTAATTATCAAAATCATATCCTCCGAAAAGTGACGATACATCCTGCTTACAAATGACCCGATCCACACTAAAGGCTATTAATTCCTCATCGTAGCAAAAGTTCTCTACCCTCAAAGACGGGAGAATACATTTTGCTAAGGAGGCCTGAATAATGAGCACCGATTTACCAGCCCACAATCACTAGTTCTTGGAAGTGACGCGGTCTAATTGCTAATTTCCCTCATTTAGCGCCGAGTCAAAGGGCCAAGAACTGCTGTCAGGACTTTCCGCTCTTGAGATATATAGAAGATTGAATCTATCAGAAATTCATTATGCCAACTGTCCGATCAACTAGTGAGTCGAGGCTCGCAATGCCTAAAGGGTGCTTTAAGCTCTAAGCCATTAAATGTCAACGCGAAGCTTTCTCTCTAAATTGGTGTTTGTAATACCTATGTTAGTGGTAATAACTGTAGTTGTTAACCATTTAGGGAATTCCAAACAGCCAAATCTTTTATAGTTTAGTTTAATTTATTCCAACGAGAGTAAGCCATATAAGTAAAAATACGTAAATATGCAATGTTACCGCAGATATTTTATAAACGTTATGATTGTTATGTAACATTTTAATATAAAAAAGACACGCTTTAGAAGGCTCTCCTCATGTACAGAACACAGCAATAATTCATAAATGATTCAGCAATAATTCATAATACAATAATTCATAAACTTTAAATTTAAATATTTAACTTTTATAGTAAAATTTCTGTAAAAAACCCCCCTGTACATCAAATTAGAACGATGCATGTAATACACATCAACAAAGTTTACTCATACAGATAGATAAGTATTCTTGTACAAATATCCTGAGTGAGTGAAATGTGGTTCAAATAAATCAAGATTTATTTGATTAAAAACTTTTTAAGAAAACAAAATTGGCTTAATATAATTGACAGAAGAATATGGATATTGAAGTTTGAATAGGAAGTAAAACATAAAAGGGTTAATTTAAGAGAAGTGGGGTATAAAATCACATTTGATTTAATAATATTAGATCAACCGGAAAGTTTTGTCGCTTCAAGAACAGTCTGTATACAATGTTTTTGGTCACTTTTCCATTACTGTAAACCAGTAAGGTACTTCAACTTCTATCAAAGGCCAATTTGGCAATTTTTGGCTCTTTTTTAGTTAGCTCACTTTTCGAGCTTTCCTAGTTTCTACGACTAAAGAGATTTTGTTTACTTCAAGTTGCCATTAATTGAAAATTTTCTAAATTAAAATTCAATGGAATTTAACTTTAATTTAAAGTAATATTAAAATTGTACGGAAGATTATATTTATTCCATAAATTGAAACTCATTTTATACTACTTTTAAAGAGCGGCGGTGGAATTTCCAGTGATCTAAATTCCTGCAAATGATATTCCGGATCTTTCTTAATAGAGGTTTATGGATAATAATCCAGCAATTTAATATTGATGGTGATGATCAAACTATCCAGATGCCGCATAAAAAAATTAAATCTAAGTAAAATTTTCCGCACATGTTAAAAATACTTTTTTAAACTTTAATTGTTTTATGGAAGTAGCCAGTTAATTGTTATTTAAAAATCTTAACTTAAGGAAAAATTCAAAATTTTGAGCAGAAAAGAAATGAAGTAACAATTTTATCACATATTTAAGGAAAGCCCAGATGTTGATCAATCCCAAAATCCAGCCAAGATGCCAAGTTGACTGTAGATAAAGTTACAGTTTATATTGGTCTCATATAATGGACGAGTAGTAAAAAAAAGTAACGCATACAAGACGCTCCCAAAGGCGACATTACTTTCCGTTGATTACCTAATACAATATGCTATATTTAATTTTTCAAACTCACAAAAATAGTAAGATTTATCTTTCCCCAAGCAAACGATTCAGAAATTTAATAGATGTGTCTATATACTTTAACAATAAGTTTACTAGCAAAAATCTATGAATGAAATGGATGTTGTGTATTAAAACATAAAACAACAAATAATAAAAGTGTTAGTTTTCATAAAGCATTAATATGCCCCAATAATAATATGTGTGACATATCAAGTTTACGACAACTTTATTCAACTATGACAAAGCTACTCCACATATAATCAAGTGGCTAGTGTTGACCTAGTCCAAACAGAGTTTGAGATGGAAGCTGACCAGCTGTTACCCCTTGCTTTGATGAAATGCCTTATGGAAGCGGCTGCTTTCAACAAAATCAGATGCGAAGAAAGGTTTGTTGAGACAGCTTTTCCTAAAAACTTGCAGAGAACTAAAGGTTATTTTATCATGCCACTCTTTTAAAAGTCAAAATTAAGCAGGCTAGATGTATAAAAAGTTTTAGTAGGTATTTAATACTATATTTCTCTGTGTGAATTTATCTCTGATTATTTAAAAAATAAACTGTTAATAAACTATGATTTATTATTAGTTTTATACAGGGTGTTTCAAAAGTCCCTTTAACGGCTTTTATTTGTTTTTAACTTTCTTATTTCACCGCTAGGATCGCTGTAAGCAATATAAATGGATTCTCCAGGATCACTTAACTAGAGGTAGACCTTTCTTTCACGACCCTAGAGGACCGACCCTAGAGAAAAAAACCGATGAAATGGACTTTTGAAACACGTAGGTATAGAGTTGATTTAATGTCGGCTATAACAGGGGTCAGCAAGTAATTTTACTTGGTCACGTCATTCTAGCACTATATAAGAAGTGTTCCTTTTTATTTCGACTGAAGATATTTTTGTCGATGTTATATTTATTAACTTGCTTTCGTCTTGCTCAATAAAATTTTATTTAGTTTTACCATACTGCGTCTCTGCCCTTCTTCATATTGGACTTACTACAGGTCCAAATAATTTTAAAATTTTTTATTGAGGTCCGGAGAAAAAATACGTTCAAATTACTAATTTAAATTTACTTTTCTTTTAAAAACACTTGTATGTAATTATTATTAGCTTTTATATAATGGGGGTATGGGGGATTTCCCCAGGAAATTTTTTGAAATTTAACCATAAAAACCTTGTCAAATCAATTTTTGTTGTGTAAGAATACGCATTAATGATTTTCAAAATGTTTTGGTGGTACAGGAAATAACCTTACGCCGTCCGGATGTGGACCACGGTCCACCAGTTGCTGACCCTGTTTCCCAATCACAGAAGGGGTATTTTACGGTAACGGTAGAATCCTTAAAGTTTTATGTTTGTCTTTTTAAATTGCGTAATTTTTTTCTTATACAACCATAACTGTAAACTTAAAACATGATTTAAGCACGAAAAATTAATAAATGAAAATTTAAAATATTTATGGCAAATAGACAAAAAATGCATGTTACCAACTCCACAAAATGTCCACAATCACCGTAAAATTTACCAATATAGCAATGGAAATATAGATGGTAATGAGAATGAAGAAAATAGATGAAATTGGAAAAGTAAAGCAATTGAAACAATCCCTTAAGAAATAAAACTAACTATCTCACAGATTTCCAGCAAACGTGATTCCCCAAATCATTGGTCGTTAAATTGTTTTGTTTGGATCATCTCTTAATGGTGTTGTTTGACATTTGACGACCCGCTGGCATTTCGTACCTACCCTGTAAAGCAGGCATCGTGACTTAAAGAACAATGGAGAGACTTCAAAAACATAGACTTCGAAAAGAAAAGTGAAGGCTCTGTTTTCCTAATGTTCAGCAAAAATGCCAAAATAAAAGCGGAGCTTGCTCTTTCTGGTTTAATTACGGAGTGTTTGAGGAAGAATTAAGGAAAAAGGACTTTTTAAGAACTACACACTGTATTTTATTTGGAAACGTGCGCTTCGTGGGGTTTATTCCGGCTCCTTACTTAAACCTGCTCAGTTAATCAGGTTGAAAACAAATTTGTGTTGGAATGAGCAAGCAGAATACCTTAGGATTGTGTTTGTGTTTGATAATAAAGGTATCTGCGTATTGTTAGTGTTTTATGTAGTATTTATTTTAGGGAATCTAATTTGTGCATCAAATAGAAATTGTTATGAGTTTATTTTTTTCTGTCAAAGATAAATTAACTGAGATGAAATGGGGTAAATTTTTTAAATAAGTAATTAATCCCTTTGTTTTCTTTGCTTAATTACATCATTACGAATTTCGCTACGTATGTAGTATAGAAATGTATTTTAGCTAACTTTTTTTATTGCGGATCATTTAAAGTGGAGCATAATAAAATAAAATGATAAGAACTAATAAACTTTTTATCATTTGAAAATTACCCATAATAGTTTCTCTTCCTACAGTGCCCTAGATATATTTTAACTATACTTCTTCCCTAAAAAGACGTTACTATCTCTAAGTAACTTTTTGTATTAGAAACTTATTTTCAGAGCTTTAGAAAAAGCATAACAACGATATATTTTTGGTTGTTTAAACCTGAATATAAAACCAGAAGTACTGAATAATTTTTCTTTTATAAGTCATTCTTTGCTTATTACTGACGTGCAAAATGTCATGATGTAACTTTTTGAATTTCTTTATCTTTGAAAATGTTTATTCAAAATTCTGTACAATAAAAGGCAATCAGCTCATACACGGAATTCACCGTTACTAAATGCATAGATCTGCAATTAACAGTAGCGTTAAGATATGAAAAAAGGTTATTTCATTCGGGAGGGGTACAAAATTAAAAAAAATGAAAAGTCAGTATAAAGTATGGAGGAAGGTTAATTTATTTACATCACTTATTCAAAAAATTTTTCAATTATCAACATTATTAATTTTTTCATCAATTATATCGGTTGAAGATTAGATGTATAATGTATAGAAAATTAGGTTATTCATTTGTTGAAAGGCAGTTTAATTTTAATTTATCCGGCTAGTGTGAACGGAAATAAAGTTTCATTACATACGATCAAAAATGAAAAGTAAAAAACACACTATATTTAAAACACTTTCTCAGTGAGGGTTAGAAATATTAAAAAAATAATTTCAAATTTACCCCCCAGGGAAAAATGGAACAAGGTCAAAGTACTTTCGAAGTTTTTCATCACGAATAATTCAAGCATAGAGTTTCTTACTTATTTAAAATTCCTTTCAATGTAAAATTTATATTAAAACGATATCTTGAAAAAAAGAAACTTAACTCCATTTAGAAAACACGCTGTAACAGAAATAAATTGATAAATGTTATTAATATCCAGAACTATTCGAACATTTTATGAATAAAAATGCCCCGAAGGCAATGAAACATTAATCTAAAAAGGGTACAATATTTTTTTGCGCAGAATTTTCTAAGAAGAATATTTTTTAAACAAAGAAATATGTATGGCATGTATCTTCCCTTAAAATGGTTGTTTGAAACTGTAATGTAGTCAGGGATATTTTAAGCAGACGGGAGTCAGTTTATCATCCTCTGATTTTACATAATTCTGGATTGGATGCTAATTAAATACAACAATCCTTTTCCTCTTTGAAACAATTTCCTAATAAGTTTTCTTTTTGAGTTAAAATATTTTATTTGTATCATTTGTACATCTTCATGCATAGGTGTTTCAAAATTATAATATGCTTAAGCTAATCAAAATGGGAGTTTTATTCAAACTTAATGCCTTTCAGATTTTTCAAGCTCAATATTCCCCCAAACTGCTTACTTTCGCGGAGTTGAACTTGAAGCACGTTCTCTCGCTCTTTCATGCATAAGCAAGTAAGTCTGCAAGTATTCTGGTTTGCATGCGTCTCTTCAAGCGTATAATGTGTTTTGGTAACTATACAACGAAAGAAGTGCTTTTAGTCACCTAAAATGTTACTCTATATGTAATGGAATAAACAAAGTATAACTGTTATGTGTTTAGACCAAAAGTAGAGTATTTATATTATTTATTATAACACTGTAACTTAACAATAAAAATAATTAAAAGGCTATTAAATATTAAATTAATTATGAGATGCTGTAAAATTTAATAGGTACTAAATTAAAAGTCAGGAAGATAATTGAATCGTCAGTTTGAAGAAGGGAATAAGTCCTAAATTGACAAATTGACTTTTTGTGCTCAAAACAATCTCCAAGCTTTGCTCTACACATGGGTGAAAAGAGGCAAAAAGTAACTAACCCCTATAGGGAGGTATCGCCCCTTGAAGTTGTGAAATCGATGTCCATTCATTGTATTTTTTGTATTATTTGTATTCATTTAATTTGTCTTTCTTTTCCTATTCTTTGAGCTGTAAACTAAGTTAAAATAAAATTTTCTTTTAATTTAAAATTTCTTCAAACTTTTTTTATGCAGAAAATGTTTGACTCCATTCATATTCACTCACTCCATTGATACTGCTCTAATAACTCAGTTTCACTATAATTTTGAATTTTATTTGTCTTATTCCTTTAGAGAATAAGTCCATCAACTTATTTTGACTGTAAAATATTTTTAAATACTAGGGGGCTACCGCCCCCTGCTCGCTATCGCTCGCCAACCCCTGTTAACTGCTGACGCAGTAACTTTTGGACCGCTTCACAATTCCCCACAAAACCCAGCTCACTGCACTTACTCACTTTATAAAACATTCTTAACACAGGGTTAGTACTTCTACGTGGTATTCTTTCAAAAATGGCGAATATTTATTCAGTGGTGGAATTTTATCTTTTCCTTTATGGAAACATGAATTGGCGGATCGCTTTATAATTCCAAGAAAGGTTCATATATAGTTCCCGCTAAATATGAACCTTCCCTTAATGTTTCAGTGCTTCCCTTAATGTATCTGTGAAAAACACATTACCTTAGGGAAATGGGTAAAAAATGTTTATATTGCTCTGTTGTTAATTTTCTTGGGGTTGAATTCCGTTATAGTTCCCGCTAAATATCACTAATCTCTTTTGGACACTATAAAGTATAAATATTGCTAAATTGTTTCAAATTCATAGATTAAAGTGTTTAATTAGATCTATAACTATTCAGTTTATCATTAAAAATTAGAAAAATTGGTTTACATTTGAATATTGAGCGTTCGAAAGAGATTGGCGATATTTAGCGGGAACTATAACGGAATTGAGCCCCAAGAAAATTAACAACAAAGCAATGTAAACATTCTTTTACCCATTTCCCTAAGGTAATGTTTTTTCACAGATACATTAAGGAAGCATTGAAATATCTCAGGAATAAATTTAACTTTCTTAAAATTTGTAATGATTGACTGTTAAAAATGTAGTAATTATCTTAAACATCGCGAAAATTTAGAATTTTATCTTCATGAGAAACAAACTTCGAAGTTGTGTCATTTTAATAGCAACGACACCGAATGTCAAGACTTCCAACATTTTCATCCTTATATCTAAAACATTCACCCGTGTTATTTAGTTGTTTGCGTTTTGTCATTATGAAATAAATAGTTACATTTTACTACCTTAAAAAACATACTTGCAAAAGGATATAAAAAATAAATGCAAAATTCAAAATTTCCGAAAGCGAGTGTATATTTTATTGTAAATATAGTAATGATTAGGTTGCCACTACTACAAAGATAAATATAAAAATATTAATATGTTATTTAAAAAAATAAAAAATAAATTAATTATACAGGGTGTTTCAAAATTGCGTTGCACGGCTTTTATTCGGAACCAGCGCCGCCTAAGGTCATGGAAGTAAGGTCAACCCCTAGGTAAGTGACCCTGGAGAATCCATTGAGATGACTTACAGCGCCCCTAGTGGTGAAATTAAAAAGTTTAAAAAATTAATTTAAAAACTAAAGGAGATAGAGCAAAAACCCCAATGAGAGTATTGTTGCCAACGTCAAGAAGAAGTCACTGAAAAAAATTTGATCAAAATATCTTGAATATTCGCTGAGATATTAGCATGTTAAAATAGCCCTTTTTCAAGGGTCAAAAAGTAAAAAATTCGCATATTTACAATTTTTTTAGATTTTTTGATTAAATTTTGTGTTCTTTCAACTAAAAAAACACAAAACTACACAATAACACTGAAAAATTGGCAAATATGCGAACTTTTTACTTTTTGACCCCTGAAAAAGAGCTATTTTCACATGCTAATATCTCCGCGAATATTCAAGATATTTTGATCAAACTTTTTTCAGTGACTTCTTCTTGACGTTGGCAACAATACTCTCACTGGGGTTTTTGCTCTATCTCCTTTAGTTTTTAAATTAATTTTTTTAACTTTTTAATTTCGCCACTAGGGGCGCTGTAAGTCATTTCAATGGATTCTCCAGGGTCACTTACCTAGGGGTAGACCTTACTTCCATGACCCTAGGCGGCGCTGGTTCCGAATAAAAGCCGTGCAACGCAATTTTGAAACACCCTGTATATAAGTTTAAAATAATAGTGAAAACCGTTTGAACAACAAAAATATAAACATTGTTAAAAATAAGACAAAATATATTTTTTAAATTCGTGTTATAAATAGAAACATTATTATTTAATCTATTTGAATATTAAAAAACCAGTGAAATATGTTTTCAATTGTTTTAAAATTCATAGTTTCTTGCGTTGTAACTGCGACCTTATCCGAAATCTAAAAGAATGGAAATATTTTAAAATTGAGATTTTTTTTAGAAATTCTAAAGGCACTTTGCACATCCTCAAAAGAATCCGGACAGTTTGATACCAAATATGTGTTATACGGATCAGTAATTAAAAAGCCTTTCTCTGGAAACCGTTCACCAAAAACTTTTTTTTAGAATAGAGAGATACTTATATTTGTTTTGATGGTTGCTCTGTTTTCTAAATAGGGTTGTGAACTTCCAGTAAAACTTTGGTGATTATACAATGAAAATTCCATTACTTATATACAGTTTTTTTCGATTTTCTCAAAACTTGGTTTTTGGACTTATTCCCTTCTTCCAACTGACGATTCAATTAAGGTAACATAATGATTTGATTAGATTGGAAATTGGTATAAAATTGTATTTAATCTGCAAAACCCTGAACATGATTTGATAAAAATATTTGATGTAGTTCATAATAACAATGAGATTCTTGTTAAAAAATTATTTAGTTAAGTGAAATATTTCAATTATTTTCAGTCTGTTTTTGGTGGTTCAATGCTAGGTAGAGAAATTACAAAATACAATATTCAAATATGATTCTGGATTAATTATCTAATCTAATGTTTTTCAATGAATAAAGAATGCATCCACATTTTTTAATTCAGCTCAAAACTTTCTAAACAACATCGTGAGGCGTTCGAGAATCATCCAAAAACATATCTCACTTATACAAAAACAAATATTTGCTGAAACTCATTAGAGAACGTCCTCAAATATCCAAATGGGTTATAACTTATTAAGTATTTACGTTGTTTAGTTAATTCGTATTCCTTTCTGATGGAATTAAAAATTAAGTCCCATTCCTAAAAACAAACACGAGGCAGAAAAAAGGAAGTTTTTTAACGAATTGATGATGTCCCGAAATATTTTCAGCTATATGCTAATTAACTGGTGAAACGAAACATCTTTCTGTGAACTACTTATCATTTCCATATAATTCCTGCATAATCCCAGCCACACAAAAGAGCACAAAAAGGAAAGCCTAAAACCACGTAAAAAACGACGCCCTTTGTTTATTGTGGCGTCGTTAGTTTTGCCCATTAAAGAGAGAAAAAATTAAAAAATTAATGGGGTGTGATCTTGTGTTCCTCTGAGAAAGCTCAACTTCGTAGGAACGGTTGGGCTGCCTCATGATTGATTGTGAATGCTGTCTTGGTGAGTTAGGAAGAAAGAAGATGATTAACAGGTTTTTAGACGGGTTTTCTAAAGGGTGATGGGGGTTGGAGTGTGGTTAAGTAACTGAGTTTATGAAGAAAAAAATTAGTTAGTGGATGGTAAGTCAAAGCCTATTTAAAAAGTATAGGAGGATTTGAAAGAAATTTTTAAGAAATAAAGGTTTTTTATCACCAATTTTCTGTAATTATTTAACCTTTGCTAATATTTAAGGCATTTCATTCCAGATTTTCGCTAAGGTTTTATTGAATACAGTTTTACATGTATTTTTAGGTTATGAAAACGAATGGTAGGATATTTTTTGAACTTTGTTACTAATTGTGTAAAAGATATTTTCATTTCCTTCTTAAATCCTTACATTAAATAAAATTATCTTTTTGGTTTCTAATTGAAAGATTTCTGTACATTTTGTATATTTTCTAACATGGTTGAATTAAATTTTAAAAGGAAGATTTTAAAATAACAATAATGTTTTCACTTAATTAATTAATTAATTTTAAATTTATGTGGTAGTATTTTTAAAATAACTTTATGTGTGATAGTAAAAAACATTTCCACGTTTTTATGCACTTTCTTGAGATAATTTTTCTTTTCATTGATTTACAAAACAGTGATTATAACAATGATTTATTTTGTTTTTAACTTGTTCTTGGATTATGATTCTTTCAACATATTTATTGCTCTTACGAAATATTTCAAAATTTCTATTTACTGAATCTCTAAGAGAAACGCTGTATTAAAATATACTTATGACTATTAGATGCAATGTAAGTTTTTTACTTTAGCAACAAACTTTACACAAGTTTTGTGTGTGTATCACAGATTTAAAGAAGTGAAGATAGTAGCTAACGTAATTTAACTAAATGAACACTCTCACCTCACATGTATTAACTATTACAACACTCAAGGAATATCCATATTATTAAACATATACACATGCAACAATCATGTGAATAATATTTAATCACAATAATTTATCATTGCTATCAAACCAAATAATTATTATTAAGGATCCTTACGGCGGCGAGCTAACTTATCGCACATAATGATGAGTGAAATGCCTAGTTGCGAAAGGTTATTCTTTTCGTGTCAGGTTCAGATATATTGATTTAAGGCGATAACATTTACAGACGGAAATTAATTTACATGGGTTAATACTGAGAATAATTAAATATGATTTTCAATTGAGGCAACGATTTTCATTCAATAAGAATTATGTTTGTAAAGGTTTTCCAGATTTCATTTGTTCATGTGTGAAAAATTTTATATAAAGTGTGAATGGTCATCTTAATTTTTTTCGTTCACGTTTCCTGCATATAATTTTGAATTTACGCATACTTTTTATATTAGATCAACTTTCCATGTTAATTAAATATTCGGGTGAGAAATACCGAATTTAAATTCATTGATACTTGTATAAGCATCTTAAAAGTGTTTGTAATCCTTAATTGATATGCTTTATTTTTATATTTCATTCGAGTTAAAACAGATGTTCTAACATTTAAAATAACGTTAAACATGAAAAAACAGTTCTTTGTATAAATAATGCATGCAAAGAGTATTTCTTTATTTTGAATTCCGGGGAAAGACCGGTAAAAGCATGCAAAAAAGGATTTTTGGTTATAAAACCGCTCAAAAATTTGCTGAATGTAAATTTATTAACTCTCAAATCAACCTTCAAAAAATGAGTCATGACTTTAATAGAAATATGTTAAAAATCTAAAAGAAAATAAAAAATGGAATGCGCACTTTTACCCGACGTGGTGGCTAAAAGTTCGCAGGATGTGAGAGGACAATAGCACGGGCACAGAAAACTTGATATAAATCGCAAAAAAATGCATTCATTCCACCGTAATTGGAAGATTACTCTCTTATGCCACCTCTTGATCCAAACAGGCTCAATCTTCTTAAAAAATCCAAGTAAAAATAACAGTGTTACTTTTCCAAGATTTTAAATGAACTAATTTTCAGCTTCTGAGGGGGGAGTTTAATCCTTCAATGGGATAATTTAACAAATATTCATCAATTGTAGCTCATAACTTACATGTAATAAATAGTAAAACGATATAAATATTTCTAGCTTATTATATTAATAAATATAAGTATTTATATAAAATATATATTTGTTTAAGCTTAAGCTAAAAACAAATATTAACCATCTCGGCACCAGAACATCAAAAAAGTGAAAACAACTTTTTTTTCTTCTTCTTCTCAATACATCCAAAATGCCCTTATAATTTGTCTGGAAATTTTTTTTTCTTGTGTGCACTCCTTCCTAGTTATTTTTATGAGCCTCATATGAGCCATATGAGGCCATATTTTTTTTTATTTTTAACAGAAAATACTTGGTTTAGAACTTATTAAAAGACCTGGTCATAATATTAGAAGGTTACGATATAAGAAAATATCTACCAACCTACATACCTAGTATCTAGCTAATATTTTCTCTTCACAAGCATCACAGCTTAAAATGTAAACATTGAGGTATAAATCATCTTGCTGTCATTTAGGAACGAATTCAGAAACCATGTAGAAGTCTCCTATGTGATCTACATGAATCAGTGAAGTCACTGATGAAAAGAAAATAAATTTGAGTGTCTACGTCATACAAAAATTGAGCTCATAAGTAGGAGCCTCATAAGAGGGCCAGGGTGGCGAGAGGGTTAAACTAATTTTATACAGATCATAATAGTTAATAATGTATTTAGTACAGCTCGTGGGTGAAACCGAATATGCGTCTACAGTTAAATTTGGAAAATGACGAAAGTAAATATAAAAGTACGAGGTAACTAAACTAACCGTTTACTCTAACAACCACACTTTAGCTACTTATCGTTTTTTAAGCTAAGAAAGAGAAGGAAAATATGTATTATATTTTTTATATTTGTATTTATAACATATTTTGTTTATTACTGGGGGCCCAAGTACTTATGCGTTCTAGTGGACGAAGTGGACGAATCGTCAGTATCGTGACTGGCATGATACAATTTTTTTCTTAGAAGATAATAAATTCAAACACTGTTTCATTTCATGAAAATTTATAACAATATTTGACATCATGGTTAAAGCGTACAAAGAATTTGAATAAAAACAAAAACTTAGTACCATAGCTCTACCGTACAGAAAATAAACTTTATAAAGCGAGCAAAATGGAACAAAATGGCTATACATTTCTTTGATAAAGGAGAGGAACAAAACGCTTACATAAGCAGAACCTAAAATACCAACTAGTTTTACGTACTCTCAAGAAATGTGATTATCCTTTATAATAAATTACAAGCTCTCAAGAAACAGCTTAGTCGGCGGTTAATTTTACCTCACCTAGACTGGGCTCACAGTTTCTACCAACAAAATCTCGACGTTACGGGGCAAAGAATAACTCTTTCGAAAATAAATTATCAATGACTAAAGTAGTGAATAAGGAAATGGCTTAAACAATTAATCTTAGAATAGTAATTAAATCTAGGGGAATGTGTTTAGGGAAATTTAATTAACTAATTATTTAGATATTTTTTATGCTAGGAATTTCTTTAAAAACAGCTAAACAGTAACTATTTTTAGATTTCCAGCATACAAACAAGAATTCTAGTCATTCTGAAGATTAAAATTTAAATATTAATTTAAAGGCGTTGCATTTTTACATATAAGTTCGAAAAATATTTTAAAATATTAATGAATAATTAGGGCCATTTTAATCATCAATTAATATTAAATTATGATTGTACTTCTCTTATGTTTTATCATCTATTTCGAATGTTTGGATTTTTTACTAGGCAAATCTATTATAAATTAACGGTCTCATTACTTTTGTTCTTTGAATGGATCAACGTTATCAAACGGGTATCCTAATTAAATTGAATGTAAAAATTTAAAAGTATTATTATATGTATAATATTTTCTAGTTTTCATTAAATCATTGAATAACATAAGAGAAGTAGTTTTTTTTATAAAAGCTCTAAAATAATCTTTAGGACCTAAAAATTTGAAACTATTCTAATACAATCTAAACAAGTATTTACCTCTTGCCCAATACTTCTTTCAAAGTCAATGGATATAAAATTTCAAACAAACTATTTCAAGATTCATCCATACATTGTAAGAAAACAACTCAATAAATTTTAAAACAACCAAGGGAAACGTGATCACTAGCAGTAGCCGTAGTCTTCGAAAAAACAATCCCGAAAATCATAAAAAAAGTATTGAAATAGAATCGAAAAACCTTCCCAACCTAAATCTTTTAACTAACAATATCCCCTGTGTCTAACTTTCCGAAGGCAATCCTTCTTATCCATTGGCACGAGATGTTACCAAGGGAATTTCCGATACCTGATGCGATTAAAATTAGGACGGTTTCCAGGTAGAAAAAACACATTTTGAAGATCGTAAAGCCAGTATCGGTCATTTCCTAGGCAGAAGCAGAGAAGCGCAAGGAGGAGTTTCTTTTTTTTCAATATTGGGCTTCGCTAGACAGCAGATTTATTCTGATTTGAACTTCTTACGAGATCGGAAAACATTGTCATTAGAAGAAACTAAGAACTTTTCTTTGCTTGGGTACCCCAGAGAGAATATTTTAAAGGAAATTTTAGTTTTGAAAGACAAACTTTTTGTTTGAACGTTGTGTTTTTATAACAGTCCTGTGCTTTAAGATGATATTGTGATAATAAATTAAAAAATGTAAAAATTAAAACCTTAATTAATAAAGAAGTTTAAAAATATAGCGAATGATTTATATAATTACAGTAGTTTTGACTATTCTTTGGATAAATTAGAGAGTTGTTTTATTTTTTTCAATTTTTTAAAACCCCATTAAGAGTAGGGGAGAGTCGGACAAAACCGGGTAGGTGGACAAAACAGGGATTTTATTCATTGATTTGGAGTGATATCTAGCGAAAACTTCTGGAACTATTTCCAGGCATGCACTTTGAAAACTTCCATTAAGCAGAAATTATATAAACTAACCCATTTTTTGCAGAGGGAATCATTTTTAAGTTTCATAAGAAAAGCTCACCATTTTAGCGTCTGCAATATTACACCACAAATCTTAAATATCTAAGGATTTACTCTCGGTAGGTACAGCGTATGATACCTGAATATTTATTTGTTATTTTAAAGTTTACATTGGTGCCTAAGTTGTTTTATTTAACACTAGAGTAAAATTTCTTGGAAAAAGCCACGGTCTGAAAAACCGGGATGTATTGGTAGAGTCGGGTAAAGCTTGTATATGTTGTTTATATGAACATTCTAAATCTAAGAATATTTGGATGCAGTGCTTTCACAGCAAAGGGTGGCCACATGAAAGGATAAACAAGACCACATTTTCAACTGAAATTTTATTCCTAAAAAGTTAAACTCTTAGATTAAATTATTATTTGATAAACATTTTAAATAAATTAAAGTTCTAGAAGTATATTATGCCATACACCATGCAAGTTCTTTTAAAATAAACGATGTTTTTTCGAAGTTGCTATGTGATTTTAATTATTCCCGGTTTTTCACTCATTTAAAATGTGCTTTTATAACCTATATTGCTATCATTTATGATTATTTTATTATTTTTTTTCATAAGGATTCAGTTGAAACCAATAAGTTTAACATCCAGTTAAGTTTAGCACCACTTTTGACTGCTTTGATCACTCAAAAAGTGAATATTTATAAAAACCCTTTTGGGTCCCGGTTTTGTCCGACTTTCTCCTATGTTTTTTCATAGATTTCTCTGAAAGGGTAAGTTATGATCTTTTAACATTAGAACGACGGGAGGGGCCATTCTGGCCCCTCGCATAGTTTGTTGTTCAATCAATTTAGCTCTAATTAACCAAATGGCTTGAAATTTTCTGACTTTTCATTACTTGACCCTATTTAAGTAAATAACAAATCATTTTCATTTTAGTCCCATAGGAGCGGAGATATCGAACCGTATACCTAGAACGACGGGGAGGGTTCATTCTGGACTGTGAAGGGATTTTGTCAATACGCGTTTGAAAATCATCGTTTCTGGTGGTCAGAGCGTGAAGATCCCCCTACTTATCCTGACCTTGACCTTCAATTCCCTGTTTTCACAGGTGTTTGGGGAGTGGTTGGAATTCCAAAAATTCTCTCCCCTTATCTGTACTAAAGAAATAAGAAACTTCCCTACTTTTTGTGAGACTAGAGGTCTATTGCTTGTGATAGCTGTTTGAAATGGAACAATTTTGTTATTTAGAAGTGCATACTAATAATAGATTACCATAAATAATAACATTAATAATATATTACCACAACTTTTATTCCGAAATTGAAAGATATGCATAGAACACATAAGACTTACTCAAAACGAAGTTATGAAAAATTTTCAACGGTTAGATATGCTTGATTCAGGTATAAGAGATATTTTACGATTGATATTTTAAAAAATTATTGAAACAATATCACACCAGTACTGTCAAACAATTAACTTAATTTTAGTAACCCTATTTTGCAGAGCGCCGTGCTAAGGCAGAGTCAATACAAGAAATCTAGTTGTACAATTAAAAAACAAATAAAAAGACAGGTAATTTAGCAAATTTACGACAGATATGTGTAAGAGAAAATTTTTAGTGTATTTCAGAATAATTTAAAAGCATTTGGGGAAAAAGCCCTCTGATGGCAATGCTTGTAATTCAATTCAGTGTTCCCAAAATTATACAAAATGTGAGTGATTGAAGTCAGTTTGTAAAATAATATGCGTCCATTGACTGTGCAAAAGTGTATTTTAATTCACTATATATGCATAGGATTGATATATTTACTTAAAATTCAATTATCTGAACGAAGAAAATGAAATATAATTTCAACTTATTTCATTATCAATTTAATCGGCTATTTCCCGATTAAAAATACAAAATTCTATAAAAACGTAAAGTTTGTCTCCACTATGTTCTAACTGAGTTATTTCGTTGATATTTCTAGTTTAGGGATGCTTCAATAATGATACGAACAAAAAAAATCTGCGAGGGTCATTTTGGCCCTCTCCGTCCTTCAAGGTATACGGCTAAGTCCCGTCGTTCTAGTGTTAAGGAGCAGGAGCATGTCACAAAAATTAATTTGTGTGCAAAATTAATTGATTTTATTGTTTCTCATTTTACCTCTAAAATTTTCAAGCCCTTTTGGCATTCACTCTTAAATATTTTATATTCTTTATTAAAAGCATTTTAAAATAATTTGTATATCTTGCAGTACGTGTCATACGCAACATAACATAAAATAAGCTAATGAGAAGCATTAAATTCAGTGATATTTAGTTGTAAATGAAAAAGAAATTCCCTTATTTTTAATTTAAAAATTATCCAATTATCATCGATAGTTTATTGTTGCTCTAATAGTATTTTTCATACTTCTAAATAAAAAAAATTATCCATAATGAAAAATAAAAAAACCCACAAGAAAGAAAATTTTGTTGATTCAGTCTACTTAAAATTCAGCCTAGAAGAGAACTCCCCCTCTCATTATTTAGAAATATAGAAAATTCCTTTACTTCAAATTGAACTTAAAAATAAATTTAACTAGCGACTTAAATGCTGATGGATTATTATTAATATTTAAGTAAAGTTCGGTTAATTAGTCACTACTCAAACTTAAAAGTGCATTTGAATAGCCGGGACTATATAGTCTGAATATTTATCCACGGTTTTTATATATTTAATTAAGGAAGGAATAAGGATGGATGCACGAGGAAAACTAAAATTTTATTTAATCGTAATATTCCGAGAAGATATACTATAATCTAAAAATAAACATACGAGTAAGAAAGTCTTTCGTGTGTTAAATTTTTTCATGGATTTTATAAAAAGCGTACCGTAAAATAAGTAAATAAAATGAAAGTATATTTTTCTAAACAGAATTTATTTAACATAAGGTAATCTTAAATTCAGTTTCACTTGAAGTCTGTATTAAATAGCTTTCAGTCTTTTATGAAAATATTCTTTTTATCTAAGGTAGTAAGCAAAAGGAATTTGAATCAAATAGTTTTTATCCCGTTCATATCAAATTATCTTATGAAACAATGTAATGTGAACTTAAGTTTTCAATAAGTTTGAAAACAAATAATCAAAACCACAATGCATATTGTATATAAAAATTTTTGTTTTAAAATTAACTATTTAATGTATTTAAATTTTTATATTTAAAAATTGCATGCATTCTTATGATAATGATTACTAATTTAAATTTAAATTATATTAACAATTGCACATTAAGTTTTCAATTAAACCAAGTATTAAAACTTTAATTGAGATTTGGATGTCCGTTATATGCATTAGAATAACAATGGTAATTTTTTTCTATTAGTTACCGTAAAACGGAATGGGTTAGAAGTTAGATCATGTTATTTTTGCTATTTTGTTACCTTGCCAATTATTGTCATATTGTATTTGTCAATAGGGTGATATAGTATTCATGTCATTAGCTGTTAAAAGGAACAAAATAAAATGCAACAATTTTTATTTAAAAATATATTATTTGTATGTTAGTTGATATTATGTGCATGTCAAGGGAGAAGCTATGCGGTATTCTTGTAGGAGAGGCTATGGGGGTTACAGTACACCCTATATACTTCAAATATTCAAATCGAAATTTAAATTCAAAATTAAAACTGAATAGATTTCTGCAATTTTCTTTATTCTCCTTATTTTTATGAATAAAAGGTTGCCAATCGGGTATTTCTGATGTTAATTTGAGAAAATAACATCATGTTTGAAAAGTCATGGTGAAACAAAGTTTATTGACCTCAATGAGGTATTTGCATGAGTGAGGGATTTGCTTGATTTTATATTTTTTTTGATACATTATGGTTTAAAACTCCCAAATTTCAGATTTTTAAGTTCAAAAATGTGTTTAAAATAATTTAAAATTCAATTTGGTTTTTGCCAAATCGTCAGAAAAGTCACGTTATCAGAAAACGGGCTTCTATTGGATGTGACATCACAGCGCATGAAAACTATTGTGTTTTCTGTTTTCACGTGATCAGAAAACGGGCTCCTATTGGATGTGACCTCACAGAGCATGATTTGTGATTCGAAAGTGTTTTCGCGCCCAAACAAAAAACGAAAATTTAAAAATTTATATCTCAGGAACTAGGCTACGAAAATACTTGATGTAAACGTAATTCTTCATGGTTTTTATCTACTATTTTAATAAAATTTAATCTCAAAACGTGAGAATACCTCATTCCCCTTCTCATGTCAAAATTACAGAGTAAGCCTTAATATACGAAGATTATGTGTTTCTATTCTCTCGTTACTTATTTATATTTATAACTATTATAAAATCTGAATAGGAAAATAAATATTTTTTTGCTATTCTGATTCAACCCTGTCTTTTTTGCCTACGGGTGAATACGGGGAAAAAACTTTAAGAACCGGAAAAAAATTTAACACGCTTTTCACTTGAATTTTCAAGAGAACAAGATTAAATATTGAAAAAAAGAAATCAAAAAGAAAGAATTTGTGATTCAGTTTGGGGACAAAATTTATGAGTATATTCTAACTAATCCCGAGGTAATGGTGCTGTTAATGTCAGTTATACTAACACGCTAAATAAGCAAACTATTCCATATCTATTCACACGGAATAAACCCTTATAAAGCTTAGAATTTCAATTACCAGAGTCAAAACATTTCATTCAACAAAACTGGCAGTCTTTAACCAGTTTTCATTAAGTTTTTGTTTTAGGACATCTTTATAAAGAATGGTCTTGGACATTACTTATGCTTTTCTTTGAATAAAAACAGGGGAAATAAATATTTTACCTTCCAAGTAAACATTCTGAACTTGAAACGTAAAAGTGACTATTTTAAAAGACCGCTTTCTTAAAGCGTATAAGGAAAAATCGAAGAATAAATTTGGAAATGCCAAACGTTTACACAAAGAGAATGGAACGCTTTAAATATTTTTATTTCAAGATAGTAAGCTACTGTAAAGTAAATACTTAATACTTAAATTTGAAAAGCAGAGTGAATAAGACTTAGAAAGAAGGAAGTTATCTGATTTGAAAGAAAGAAAGTAAAGCGTTTTATTTACGTTAACCTTCTGACAAGGAAAGTGTTACTAATTCAATCGCACATTTGGAAGGAAAAATAACTTAACCCAGAGCGATTTCACTTCTTTAAAACGAAAAAAAAGTTCGGAGGATTTTTTTTATTCTAAGGAAAATATTTAGCTATGTCTCGTCGCTTATAAAACTTCTCCAGGACTAATACCGAACTTTACATCAATGGATGAAAATTTAATTGAAAGGCATTCTGGTTACGAAGGATTAGTTTCGAAATACAAAAGGAGGTTATTTTCTGTGTATTTTGAGGGAAATATAGGTGGTCTCAATTTGAAAAATATACCCAAGGTTCTCTTAGGATCTAGATTTTAAACGGGATTTTTTTCGACCCATTGTTGAGTTCTTTCTTTGTTTTTAGAAGGCCACAATTAACATTTTTTAGACTCAGAAGGCTGTAGATGGCTAAATGTGATTTAAAAGACTTAACCTTGGTCAAAGAAGGATTCCATTAATCGAACTCAGGGAAGAGCTAATATTTCTTCTTTTTAGCTGCAGGTTACGCGGGACGCTGATATATGGTATTAGTTTTAGCGATTTAAAATGGATTCATACCAACAATTTATACGGGGAGCTACAAAGAAAATATTCTTTAGAAAATTAAATAGGAAAACGAGAGGTGAAACAAGGAATAGTTAATTACAAAAAGACATTTTCTAGGGGAATGATGATGTATATATAACATTTGTTATTCTTTTCTTTTATATTGTATTACGTGAATAAATCTTTAAAAATAGTCTAATTAGTTCTGCCATTATTGAAAATTAAGATTAAACATTTTGTATTAGTATGAAAGTACTGAAAGAACGCAAGGGAAAGGCCAGATAGTAATCCCACTAAAAATGTCCATCATTTTTAGTTAAAATAAAACCAATAATATTCATTACCATTCTCACAACCTTATTATATACATCACTTGGCTTACGTGAGTCCTCCAAATCTGTATAAATAAGGGGACATCTTCACATCATTCGAATCTCACTACCGTCTCTTAAAACTCACTACAATTCGTAAGTACCTCATCAATATAAATGAAAAGAACTAATCTCTAGAAAGGTGTTCGGGTAAAATCGAGGGAAGTCCCATGAGAATTTCTCTCAAGATTCATAGCTAAGAGTGGTTGTTCATACGAAGAATGGAATTATATAGTTGCGTTTTAGTTTCTCAATCAATATCAACATCGTTATCTCATAATTATAGCTTTGAAGTTTAGGAAATTGTCCTTTAATTTTGATTCGTATTTTATCTAAGAGGATTTAGAGTTAATTATTAGTGTTTAACCCTCGTTCAAGATGATATATGAAAGGGAGACATTTTCTTGTTTTCTTTGGATAGAATTATTGTGGTTTCGATATTATATTTTAAATAAAGGAGTATCTAATATAAAGAAGTAAACTTATATAAAGGAGTAAACTTATCAATTTAAAATTGGGAATTATTCTGTCATCGTCAAATTTTAGTTGTTTTTTTCTCCTTGATTGTTTAATTTACTAAGGGATTATAAGGAAACTAGGTTTGGGGGTAGAAGGTTGAAATCACTCAAGAGAGTGTAAAATATTTATTGCATTCAGAATCAAAAGTAGACAACAAAACAGTAAATTACAATTTATATCCAAAGATATTTTAAAATAGAAAATAAATTTTGGATTTATTTCCAGTACTTACAGTTGGGCAAAGATAATCCGAAACATTAAAATTGAAAACTAATCACATTTTAGCTTACTTTAGTGCAAAAGTTCGATAAATAGAAATATTGCGCCAAATTATATTTTAAAATGGAATGAAACCGCCAGTTAAAAGAACATCAATGAGAATACACAGGGTGTCCCAAAAAAGACTGACTCATTTTTAAAATCAATAATTAATAACTCGAAAACTAAAGAAGATAAAAAAATACGCGGTTTGTTGTATCCTACATCCCAGACTCCCTGTAATAGGATGAAACAATCCACGTATTTTTATGTTTTTTAGTTTTCGAGTTATTAGTTATTGATTTTTAAAATGTGTCAGTCTTTTTTGCTACACCCTGTATCAAACACTAGACGAGATTAACAATTAAATGGTTTCCGCTTAGTTTAAAACACAAATGTGTAAAAATAAGACAAAATAGGTTTTAACTTCCATAACACATAAGTTTGGGAAAGGAATCTCGTAAAGCTCTCAATTTAAAGAGTTTCATTTTCCTATAAACGGGAGTCCTTCTTCCACCACCCACGTCTAGAGCGGAGCTTTGAAATATTTTCCAAACATTTACTTAGGTTATTCGCAAATATCATGAAAAGTCAATTCAAATACTTTATGTGTATTATATCAATGCTCTTCGTGTTAAACTGACTGAAATCTAGAAATTTAGATAGACATTACTCGGTCCTCCAATGGTCAGTTTTGTAGCTGGAGTTGTGTAACATGTTTTATTCATCCGACACATTTACACAGTGACACGGATTAACATTAAAGAAAAAACAAGCAAAAAAGAAAAATACAATATATTGTTCTCTAAATGGCCCTTCCGAGTGAAAAAAAATAGTACGTAAATGAATACACATGAAAATAAGAAATGAAAGGGAAAGAAATGATGAGGGGGGAGAAGACAAATTTAAGTATTAAAATATGCGAACAAATAATATAAAATGTGTGGCGAGGACAAGGCACAAAAAATATATTTATATTTGTCTCAAGACAGATTATAACAATCGGAACAAGAAACACACATAAAGCAGGAAAATAAAATAATAAGAAAAAGGTTCCAGTTTATAAAAATATTTTAATCAAATTTATTAAAAAATTTTACAGATCCTCTTGATTCCAAATTCATTGGAGGTAGAAATTAAATGAGTAGGTGATTTGTTGTTGAAGAAAGAACCTTAATAAATAAAACATTTAAGCAGAATTTTTTTGTGAGGTTTCAGAATATTCAAAACATGTGATTTTCTGCAATGTGTATTATAACTTTCAGACAAAATTATGTAATTATGAACTTCAGCAACAATCTAAAGTAAAAATGTTTTTATGGGAAAATAGGGTCATTATTTACATACTTAAATATTCTTTTTTTAAGATTTATTAATGATACCAGGTTTGACATATAATCCCCCTCCCCCCCAAAAAATAATTACATATTGTAAAATGGATTGTATCTATGAATTATACAAAATTCTAAAAAAGATATGTACAAGGTGGACAAAAGTTAGTATACTAATATTTGTTTTAAAACATTATTAAAAAACGACTGCTATACCCCTTAAAAATGATCAATTATTATGATCAAAAACGCTTAAAGCACGAATCTTCACTTCTTATGAACAATATTGTATTTGATAGAAGAATTCATTTAAATCAAACAATTTAGAAATTAAACCTTTGATCACTTTGAAAAACTGTAGATCACCTGCTTGTAAAAATTTAAACCATTTATACCACAAAAATTTTTTCACTGAATGATAGCTATATTTAATCTTTAAACTTGAAAAGATTACTCCAGTTTATGGACTTATGCTTTTAGAGTTTTTGAAAACAACTGAATAACTTTTCAGAGTCATTAGGCCGCAGTGAGATAAACTTGTTAAACCATTAAGATTTAGACATAGTTAAGATGTTGGGAAATCTGTAAATCCACTCAGTTCAAAATTTAAGTCTTAATTTTGAGTGTCATCGTTAACATTTCGTACCTCCCGAAGAAAACTGCTCCAATATCAAAATCTAAAAGTTTCTGTACCAGTTCCTCTTGGCAATCGTCGAAATGCGTGTCAGTGACTTTAACGCCCAATTAGTCTTGTCCATGTCTGCCATGTTTAATTAAGACTCAATTTAAAGTACCCGGATTATTTTATGGACAATTGATTTATTTCACGTATTAATATGATCAATATGTGAATAACATATACATCAGTATGATAAATTCATTTAAATCAGCTTAATTATTTTATAAGCTAAGCCGATCAGCAATAATGAATCGGTATTAATAAGGATCACTAAATCGTTAGTGTAATATACACTAGTGTTCAGAATTAAGAGAATTTGCACATTTTTTCGATTTCTCCAGATCTACTGGATAGATTTTGATGAAATTTGGTATGAACATAGGTTGATATAATACCAAATAAATAATCATTCAAAAATTGTAATACACACTCATGCGTAGAAGTAATAACCGTCAGAGTTGAAAGGTGTGAAATAGCGGTTCCAGAATACAGCAAAATAATGGGTTTATAAGGGGTATGACACCCTCCCACTATCATGCATGCCTCTTTGAGTGATTTTATAGCATGAATAATGCAGATGATAAAATTTCTTGTTCATTAAGCCTACTTTCTCAGAAACCCCGTTTTGGGGCTCTGAAGGGTATGTGGAGGAGGGTAGCGAAATGTAATTGCCTTATATAGAGTCCCTCATACCTCCTCTAAAGGGGCGAAGTCTTTGAATCTGGCTGCCTATTCCATATGGCGAATATCTTCCGTTTTAATGAAAATAGCTAACCTGATGAACTCCATTAAGTGAAGGATTTCTATCGATTGCAAAGAAATTAAGACCGATAGAACCCCCCAAAAGGTGAATAAAGGTCTCCAAGATATCAACACAATACCTTCAACCATGATTTTCTCCTTTTGAAAGATGTAGGGGGTTTGGCATAGACTTAACAACATTCCTACAAAGAGCACCAAATCTCCGATTCCAAAATGGTCAGTTTCTCCTACATTAAAGGACTGGCATAGCATTCTGGTTCTTTCCACATGAGTTTGCATCGAGAATCAATGGTTTAATTGATTTGAGACCAAACAGTGAGGAAAATATTCACCCTTTGAAAATTACCTTATTGAAGACAATTTTTTGCATATTTTTGACAAGTTGCAGATCCCTCCCTGCCTTTGAAAGAGGAACCCTGACAGTTTCAGGTAATGTGTTGATATCTTGGAGACCTTTGTTCGCCTTTTAGGGGTTCTGTCGGTCGTAATTTCTTCTCAATCGATAGAAATCCTTCACATAATGGAGCTCATCAGGTTAGAAATTTTCATTAAAACGGAAGATATTCACCATATGGAATGGGCAGCCAGATTCAAAGACTTCGTCCTTTTAGGGGAGGAATGAGGGACTCTATATAAGGCATTTGCATCTCGCTACCCCCTCCACATACCCTTCAGAGCCCCAAAACGGGGTTGCTGAGAAAGTAGGCTTAATGACCAGGAAATTTTATTATCTGCCTTATTCACGCTATAAAATCACTCAAGGAGACATGCATGATAGTGAGAGGGTGTCATACCCCTTATAAATCCACTATTTTGCTCTATTCTGGAACCGATATTTCATACCTTTCAACTCTGGAGGTTATTACTTCTGCGCATGCGTGTGTATTACAATTTTTGAATGATTATTTATTTGGTATTGTATCAACCTATGTTCATACCAAATTTCATCAAAATCTATCGAGTAGATCTGGAGAAATCGAAAAAATGTGCTATTTCTCTTAATTTTGAACACCAGTGTAGTAAAATAAATCATCCGTGATTATACTGATCAGTATTAATGTGATCAGTTTATGGAAAAAAGGTCATTATTATAGCTTAGAATACCTACATAAAATTCATTAATTATAATTCAGATGAGACGATCATTTTTTGGGATCTAGGTACTAGGAAAAATTTCGGAGTTACTGTGATTTCGGGAAGGGTTTATTAAGTTCTTTTAGTAGCCTTTTGTGATTAAATTAAAAAACTTTCCAATTTTAAAGGGACTGTACACCAAAATATTCCCTGGTTACATCTTTAAATTCGAATGATTTTAATTTGAACCATGGTTAAACATGGTGGATCTGGGAAAACTATATCGACCAATTGAATACGCCATAGTAGCGAAACCACAGACGATCACCAAAAAGAACTCGTACTGAAACTTTTAGAATTTTATATAGGAGAAGTCTCTTTCAGGAGGCATGAAATGATAAATTTTTAACTCTATTCTCCGAATATAAATGAAAATTTGATAAGTTTCTTTTTACGTAATATGATAAATATTTTACTATGTAAGAAATCTAATTTGAATGTTTACCACACTGATGCCAAATTACCCTGAAAAATTCTAAAGCGGATAAAATTTACGTACTCATGTATAAAGGACTTAAAAAACTATTCACGAAGTAGGCTGCTTGAACCAGAAGGTAAGATCTAGTTTACACGTTGGTCTTGAACTACACACTGTTTTTTCATAACCCTTGAAGTAAATATATTTGTCACGTTATTCTACTGACGTATCCAAAGAAAATAGCGTCAACGGAAAGTACTCACACGTCTTGAGATAGCTGCAGAACATGTGGACGGCTTAAAGGTAAAGTAACAGCCACATTCTCTCTCCAGGCTGTTGAAGAAACGCTTCTATTGAAGCAAAGAAGCCTTAGGAAGATAGATACATAAGCAAAAACTGCAGAATAAGCAGTCAACAGTTTCGTAAATGATCACTAAGGATTAAAGAAAGCGCGCCTAGAGGTGTGAGTCTTTTGATTTTCATGGTGTCTTAGTAGGATAACAAGGTAGGATAATTAAATTTGAAAGTGTTCGATTGTAAGAATAGATATGGATACGCGTGATGATTAATTTAGAGCATGAAAAACACATTCGAAAGTTTGGGAAGTGAAGAATTACAGAAAATTCAGTAAATACGGTTTAGCAAATTGTTTTACAGGGTGTATCTGAAATGGTGCAACAAACTTTGAGGGATGATAGGACTCATCAAGAAGAACAAGAATTGGTAAACGTAAACAACAGGGGGGTTAAAAATAGGGTTTATAAGGCATGATAACAACGGAAATAATTTAAGCAGTGAACCCTCGCAAATATTCAACAACAAAAACAACAGAAAAGGTTTGGGGTAAGACTAAAAAACAAGGTAAAACACTCGGTTCCAGCATTTATTACCCAAAACCGACTGAAATGCAGAAATTTTTTATTTTGAATAATAATCTACACGAATATACAGTTCCTGAAGTAAAAATTGACTCTGTTCCTATTTTTATTGAATGAATCTTGATAGAAAGACGGACTTGAGTGCACAGATTTAGAAATAAGAAATTCAGGGAAGGATCTATATAAAATACTTAAATAAAGAAAGATAAAATTTCTTAAAACAGGTTAAATAGAAACTTATTTGTCTCTCACCTAACATAAGCTTTCCCTTAAAAATTAGAAATCGACTTTTGAGTCAATTTTCGCCTCATGAACTGTTCTACATTCGTGCAGATTATACAAAAACATAATTGTTAGTATTTAAGTCAGTTTTAGGTAATAAATGCTAGAACCGCGCGATTTACCTTGTTTTTTTAGACTTACCTTAGAGAAATCTTTTTCTGAACGTATTTGTGAGGTTCACTGTTTTAATTAATTTCGTGATTTTCACCCTTTAAACCAGGGCTGGCAAAAGGAGCAAAATGATTTTTTTGTACCTGTTCATGTTCCCATACTCAGTACTAAGCAACAAGCACAAAAGTTCCTGAACAAAATCATTCGCCAAAACAACATTTACTTACCCTCCAGGATCTAAAGTCAACGCTTTAGTTGTTGGTACTTCACTCCGAGGCTAAATTCAGAGTGGAAGATCGACTCAACGTTCCTTCTGGAGTTTTATTCAACGCTGCTGATCGAGCTCACTCCGGATCCGGAGTTTTATTCAAAGCCGCTGGCCGAGTGCAATTTTGCTCCAGCGGGAGCGGCGAAGCTGTTCGTAGAGTGGAATAAAATTCCTGAGTAGAACTGGTGGATAAGAAACGAGTTTATATTGTTCCGGCGTAGAGTTCGACGACTTCAATGAGCTTGATTTCACTCTTGGACGATATTCAAAGGTTGGGATAGATTGTAATATAACTCCGAGATAAAAAATCAACAGTTGAGATGAGTTAAACTTTATTTTGGAATGAAATTAAAAGTGATAATTCAATTTAGTTTTGTTCATGAGTGAAATCTAACTCTGACTTTGAGTAATATTTTGATCCACAATATAATTCAACCCTGTCACTAGAATGTTCTGTAATAAAATTTAATATTTCCGAGCTTATTAGTTTTATTCACGAACAAATTATACATCTGGCGCTAAAGATATATTTTGTTTTAGAAGGTAATTAAATTCAGCTAAACTGATTAATTTATGAGAAAACTCCAGCTCTCAAGCGTCGCCTCCAACCGTGGACTGGTTTCGCCCTTGTTAGGGCTCATCAGCACGGTATAGGAAGGTAACGCAAGAGCGTTACCTTCCTATACCGTCCTATACTTACAAGAGCCTCTCTTGCGTTACCTTCCTATACCGTGCTGATGAGCCCTAACAAGGGCGAAACCGGTCCACGGTTGGAGGCGACACTTGAGAGCTGGAGTTTTCTCACACATTCCTCTAACCAGAGGTTACTGGTGAAGAACTCTTCTTTTCTGATTAATTTAGTTTAGTTTTGGAAAGAGATTCAACACTGTCGCGTAAGTGGTCAATTGCAAAATTAAATTTAATCACGATTGAATCAATTGTGGCTGGAAAGTAATCATGATTGATTTTAATTGCAACTAAAGTTGATTGTCCCCGATGATTGAATTTTCAATCGCAATTAAAAATTCAACTAAAGTTAATAGAGATTAAATTTTCAATTGCGATTGAAAATCGTGTGAATGCCCAACTCTAAAGAGAAATTACATTTTTCTCTACGAACAGCATCAGCCTTCACACTGGAGCATAATTACACTCGGACTCCGCTAGCAGCATTGAATAAAACTCCGACCGGATCAAAAGTGTACTCGACCAGAAGCGTTGAAGGAAACTCCAGATCCGAAGTGAACTTGACCAGATGCGTTGAGTAAAATTCCTGGAGGAAACGATAAGTTAAGAGCAGCCGAGTTTAATTCGGGAGAAAAGTAAATTCATTCATGAGCATCGAGTTTCGCGTCGAGAGGTAATTTAACGTTGATTTCAGATTTGGGTTTTATCCTGGAGTGAAACTAAATCGTTGAAAGGGTATTGTGTTTCATCACGGATTTAAATTAGCGGTTTATCTGAAGTTGAGTTTCGTTCCAAAAACAAAATTAAACTGTTTAAGATCTTTGACTTTCATCCAAGAACAGAATTTATGTAGAAGTGAAAGGGGTTTTAATTCTGGAATTTAATTAAAAGCTTTGAGTGGAGTTAAATTCGGTTCGGGAATAAAACTGTCAGAATTACGGTTAATTTAGCTCTGGAACAAAATTGCAATGCCGAGGAGCACTGAGTTTAGTTCAGGATTAAACAAAATAGATAAAAAACACAAATTCTGGATCCAATTTAGTTCCTTTTGCCAGCCCTGCTTTAAACCCCGTTTGCAACCCCCCCCATTCTCAACAAATTCTTGTTCATATTGAGTCCTATCATCTTTTACGTAAATAGATACAGCCTGTAGTATGGCGCCACTCTAACAGGATAAGGGAAAATAATACTATCAAGCTTTTTTTAAACATGTTAATGTATCGATGTTAAAACTTATAGGAATATAGTTTTACAAACTAGGCTTCATTAATTAATTATAACTAATACCAAAAATATATCCCAAATAAAAAGGAAATTTTGCAATACTCTTTTTTTTGTTACAAAGGAAACCTGATATAATAGAATATTTAAAATGGATTTATAACACTATTATTTATTATACTTCTAAAAAATATATTTAAAGGTTATGAAAAGAATATTAAAATTATTCATCAATCATTATAATATAAAACATAAGAATACAGTCTTCAACGAATTCCATTTTAAGTTATATCACTATAAGTTATAAAGTAGAGGAGAGGAGAGTATTATGGAACAGTCGGGTAATATGGAACACCTGAGTTTCTGCTCCCCCTTGTGCTGCTATCACGTGGGAATGCCACGAAAATCTTAAGAAATCCCCCATGATGCAGTGCGCAAAGATTTTAGCTTCTTGTTGTTGTCTGATCAGTCGCAGCAAAGCAAAGTGTGTTTTAGGATTTTCGAAAGTTTTTTACGGTAAATGTTCAAACCTTTTAACCTACCAGTAACTATGAGACTTTGATTTTGTTGTGAACCATAATGTACACTAAAAGATCAGTAGTTTTTTATACTGCAGTCGTTTTTTAGCTATCCATGTTTTATCGGTCAGTAAAAGAGTTCATAGTACAGTCGAAGAAAAAAAAGTGAGACAGTTCGCATTGTGAGCGAACTACTGAGGTTAGAAAGATACTGTAAACGCCAATTTTCATTATTTAACGTCTACTTTAAAAAAAAGCTATAGTTTATGTCCTTAGGGGGGCATCTACATATTAAACGAAGCACCAACTTTCGTTTTTCCTATGGGTGACACCAAAGATTATTCCCGATTCTGAAAGAGCACCCCCTAAAACCCCCCAAAACCAATTTTCATGTCATTTGGTCCCCAAATAAAGCCAGGAGTTGGGGTTGAAGTTCGTCGAATTTAAGTTGAAATCTCGTTTTTCACGTTGAATTCTCGTGCGGGGTTGATGGTTGTAAGGATCAAATCGAGAATTCAACGTAAAAAACGAGATTTCAACTCAAATTCAACGAACTTCAACCCCCACTCCTGGCTTTATTTGGGGACCAAATGACATGAAAATTGGTTTTGGGGGTTTTAGGGGGTGCTCTTTCAGAATCGGGAATAATCTTTGATGTCACCCATAGGAAAAACGAAAGTTGGTGCTTCGTTTAATATGTAGATGGCCCCCTAAGGACATAAACTATAGCTTTTTTTAAAGTAGACGTTAAATAATGAAAATTGGCGTTTACAGTATCTTTCTAACCTCAGTAGTTCGCTCACAATGCGAACTGTCTCACTTTTTTTTTCTTCGACTGTACATGCTGGTGTGTGGGGTATTATGGAACACTAGGTCCATTCTGATGTGTCATATGAAATTTACTTCCTGTCATAAACTAAAGGACAGAAAAGCAAAGATGCTGAAGCGTCATAAACTAAGATCTTTTGTAATGAAAACTTTTCCGAAGATCAACGAGGAGAAATTTTAATCCAATGTATTAGCTGTTTTCTATGGGCTCATCTTGACTGTACTGGAGCAGAAAAAGACGATTATGTTTGTGACTACTTCAAATGGACTCATGAAAAAACTAATTGAACGTAAATTGTTAAATATATTTTTATAGATAAGATTAACTATGTTCTCTAAGGTTTAATTAGTTTTCAATAGCTGTAAATCCAACTGTTCCATATTACCCTCCATTTGTAACTTTTTCTTAAAGTACATTTTTTTATTAAAAAAATAAATGCTGATTTATTTGACCATTGGCCTTTCATTGTCATTAGTTGTAGTATGTACTTAAAATTATTCGGAGGATTTTTATTAAAAACCAATAGAGTTATTCTTAAATATATAAAGGGTGTTCCATAATACCCTCCTCTCCTCTACATTATATAGATTCAGTAACTTATCAAAATTAAAACAGTTCATCTTTTTTAAAACAAACAATCTGTTCCGTAATTTCAAGCATATATAAAGCTTTAGAATAAATATTTCAGTATTTATTAGATCCAACCACTTTGTTCGTTCTTAAGTAGTAGCTATGGGTGCCATGATTTATGGGAGTCAAAGAGCTTCCTTGGTGCGCGTCTAACTAAATAGAATATATTAGCTGCATTTTTCAACCGAGATGAGATATGAAGGCCATTGTTCCCTTTTTTTGTTTTCAGAGTCCATATAGTAACTCTTCTTACTATTTTCAGAAAATGCGAGTTAAGCTATTTTTCATAAAACCGTTTTCCTATTAGAGATATTTTTGTCTCTCCCATTTTCTCTTCAATTGCAAACTTTTGCATAAGAAGAACTAATCGACAATTTTTCTGTTTTTAATTTTATTTCTAAAATAAAACTATTTAAACACGCTTACAAATATAACTTTTATTGAAAAGTAAACTGATAATTTTTTCGAAGTTATATAAAGTTTTAGTCGTCATTGTCATTGTTAATTTATTATAAGTAGTAATAACTTGTTAATTACTACTAATTTTTATCTCTATGCAACAGTTAAAAGTTACTAAACAGTTAAAAGTGATAATATAAGTTTTGCATTTTTTGAATTTTACGATATCCGAAAATAGTAGGTTGCTCTTGTCTTAGCAATTATCCTCTAGGGAAGAAAAGTCCCCTTTATTCCGTCCCTTTCGTTATGCCCACCACTGCAGCATGGATTGCAGTAAAATAAAATGTTTTCATTAATTTAAGATTGTATTATTAATTTTTTTACTTATAAATATACATAATAGTAAAAGTAGTAAAAACAATAGTAATAAAAAGAGAAACTTAATTCCGGAATCATATAGTGATAGTGATAATAGTATTTAACCAATTGATAATAAATAATAATTAAAATTGAGTAACTGGAAAATAATATATCCCATCTTTCAATCAAAATAGTTTTACCATACCATATGATTTGTACTAATTGAATAAAATTTACGTTTGTCGCATTTTTACAGTATTAAATGTTCCCTAATGGTTAGCTACTATTACATAATAAAGCATCGAGAACCAAAATATCTTGAAGCTTGCAAAATGAGCAACAATTGGATCTGTTACTTTTTAAGGAGTGCCAGAGTATAAAGTAACTATTATCGTTAAATAAAAATGTCTATAAGTCACCCTAAAATATCTAAAATATAAGATACATTTCAAATATACTCCCAAATATAACTTTTAAGAACACCCCTAAAAAATCAGAAATATCACGAAATACGTCAATTTAAACTTCTCAGAGTAAAATTCCTAGAGCTTAATAACACACGGATGATAAAAACGCAACTTCAGAAAAACGCGAACAGGGTCATCATTTTTTCTTTTTCCGAGTGCTTCGACCCCCGGTAAAAACCACAGGTCTCACGCGAGGAAGCAAACGGCAAGAAAAAGATCTGATCGTTGCCCTTCGCGCAAAAGAGGTGATAAAATCCTCGTACAGAGAATAATCTAGAATTATATTTCGTTGATTTCTTTTTCCGATAGCGGAAAATAGATGGAAAAGTAACTTCATGCTCTGAAAAGAAGTTCCGATTAAACTTTGAAAAAGAGCTGGGACGTGGGAGCCTGTTACCCAAAGTTTATGAATCGATTGCATTCCGAGAGAATGTTTCTGTTTTTTGTTGACTGGAAATGGTAAATAACAGTGGTTTGGAGAAAGAACTGTTATTTTCTTTTTAATTTTAGTGTAGTTCTTAAAGCGATTTGGTTCTGTTTTTTTTCATAAAGAGGTTTTGATACTCTTTAAAATGGATAATACAATGCAGTTTTTTTCATTACTCTTCCGTTATTCACGCTGTTAAAAATTTAAAATTTTTTTATGTCGTGGAATATCTTCAATATACGAAACCCACCATTTTAAATAGACAGTTATGTCAGCAATTTGGTGATAATAGAATATTTGGCGTCTAAAATACGCTGGTCATTTTCAGGAGAAGGTAGAATTCGGAAGGTAACGAATAAAATCTATTATAAAAATATGGTGTGAATTCCTAGCCGGAGAATGACATTATATAAATCATCAGTCAAAGGTCAGTAAAATAAAGTTACAAAGAAGTAAATATTTTTGAGATTTGCTAGGGTTAAATATTACATTGAGTGCATAAAATGAAATATCAGTATTAGGGTGGCCCAAAAAACTTTTTTTTCAAGTAGAGTTCTGGGCACCCTCTACTTTTTTTCGAACAGCTAATAGAAGCTCACAGCCAAAATTTCAACTCTGTATTCGAATTAAAAGTCGATGACCAAGAGGAGTGAAAAAATCTAAATTCGAATATTTTTATACAAAACAACAAAAAACCGAAGATCAAACCCTCTCATTTTGTTCATGATTTTTTTATAAAAACTACTAACGTTATAGATATAACGTTCCAGGTTTTGTTTTTTATCACCTTTATTTTTGTTGTAGTAATTTTCTAATGTCCAAAGAACTTTTGTAAAGTTGCTTTTCCTGCATTTTAAACAGCTAATAACTCTAGAACTGTACAGAATTTTTTTCATTACATTTTTTTCACTTTTTTAAATTTTGAAAAAAACTTTTTGAAAATGATGGTCATGATGCCTTTTAAATCAAAGACAAAAAATTTACAAACAAAATGGAACTAATTTCAGGTTTTTAAGTTGTATTGTTCTAGAGTTATTAGCTGTTTAAAAATGAAAGAAAAAAGACTTTACAGAAGTTCTTTGGACATTAGACAATTACTACAACCAAAATAAAGGTGATAAAGAACAAAACCTGGAACATTATATCTATAACGTTAGTAGTTTCCTATAAAAAATCATGAACAAAATGAGAGGGTTTTATCTTTGGTTTTTTAGTTGTTTTGTATAAAAATCTTCGAATTTGGACTTTCCACTCCTCTTGGTCATCGCTTTCTAATTAAGGTACAGAGCCCAAACTTTGCCTGAATAGTTTTCTCTGTAGGACTAAAAAATTGAGGTGGTGCCGTGGCAATTTCATAACACTTTGTTTTTTCCCATAGAAAATTGGGCCACCCTAATCTAATCAGTATGTGATTTGCAATTATAAAATATAAAATATTGCATTATTAAATAAGTAAGTTGTACATTATTTGCGATTGGCGATTTCTTCATGTATTTTATACTTTCATCTTTCACACAGACAAATATAAATCTACTCATTTTATCATAAATCTTTACTTTGTTTTAACCCCATTGAAGGCTTTTTTAATTAATTCGTGTTCTAGTTTGTACATCTACAAAAGGCGTTTTACCTTCGTATTTTTAATGATTTTTCAAAGTTAGATAGTATCCACATTGTTTAAATTTCATACGAAGCTGATACTTCTTTAAGGCATACTTTGAGATAATTGTGAAAAATTCACTCTTAATATATTTGCGGCATCGATGTTGTAATAATATGCTCCACTAAAATTGTGAAATAGTACCCCAGATAAAAATTTTAACCAGATCACTGTAGCTAGGTGGACAGCTAGGTGGTCATTCATCTAGCAAGAGAGGGATGGCCAAGTGTCACTGTTTTGGAGGGACATTCATTACGTCAGATCCCAGGATGTTAAACGATTCTCCAGAGCATTTAGAAAGCAGATATGAATATTCATATCTTCCAGTAGCCTTCAGGGCCCAACTAAAGCCCAAGTTTGGTTCCATATGAGGATGTCAGAGTTTTCGACTGCTGAACTGTTGTTTGAGCAACAAATAATTTGTTTGAAAGTTAGTCTCATAAAGAAATCTCTTGAATCACTCTTGTTTGAAACAAGCAAGTACTTACAATCAAGATAAAGTAATATAAAATATCAAGCTTTAATGAGCATAATCAGTCCTTCTTTCAAATTTTTGGATAATATTTAAATTGAACCCAAAGATGCTTAAGCCTGTTTGATATTTGCATGGAAAAATAGTTTTGAGGTTGCCAAAGCAAAAATTTTATTATTGTTTTCGAATTTGCTTAACTCGTATCAGTTACAACGCTTATCAAAGTATAGGTACGTAAATATATTTCTATATTTTATACAGATTTAAAAATATTACCCAAACGCATTTGAATTCATCTCATCAAAAGTTATTTAACCAATTAAACAACTTCCTTTGAATTTCAACGCATTTATCGTTCAAGTTTTCAATCCAAAACCGAATTACAACAACGCATGCAAACCAATTTTACGCAAGATTTCCCTCTCAAACCCAAACCACCGTTCCCCATTCATTGAAAACGTTTTCTATAAAAACCGAGCGTTTTCTCCAAAATAGAATTCCCCTACTGGGCAACAAATAAAGGTTCTAAAACAAGCTCGAAGGCTGTAAAGACAAAAGGAGATAAACACGAAGGGAAAACACCACTTTTTGGAAAGACAAAAAGAAGACCCTGAGGATAGAAGCACTCTAGGAGCGACGAGAGCATTATCCTTCGTTTTTTATGATCAAACTTCTCATTTGTCTGTTCCAGGTGCTTGACTTTGGCGAACCTAGTAGGGGGATAAGTAACTTATCTGATTGGAGGCTCATCTTTGGGAAGGGAGGTAATCTTTTTCTGATTGCTAAACGCGGGATTGTTTGGAAACCCAGAGAGATGGTTTGTGTCGATGAATTTGATAAAAATGAAGATCAGGGGAAAGGAAATTTCTTTTATTTTGAGTTCGATTTATATAATGGTATTAGATTGTTTTGATCTGATTTGTTTATTGGATTGTGTTGAGTACAATGGCAGACATGGATTCAAAAGGATATTTATTGTAATTTTGATGTTGAACCAAGTATAATAGGAAGCTGGATGTATGTCTAGCTCTAGCATGATGTAGTTTCAAACACTATTATCTTATTATCATAAGTGAGAAATATATTACATAACTATTTACTATTATGCAAACTAGTAGTTGGGGTGATAAAGGGATTTTTTACATGAATAAAGATACAAGCCAAGCATTGGCGTGAATCTGGAGTAAGATTACCGGTATTGCCGTAAGTGGAGTTTGTTTTTCAAAATCTCCTTTAGAAATTTTCAAAAAGTTAAATGCTTAAAAAAATTTTTTGTTCCCAAGTAATTTCTATGTCTTTTAGAAAAATTTGAGCTTCTACCGAAAATTCCCCTCAACTTTTTCACCATTTATAACTATACTAAACATAAAACTCAAATGGAAGGTAGTAGAACATATGTTATGTAAAGTTTGTGGAGAAGAGTTCATATTTAATTAATACTTTCCTCAAATTTCAAGTTGTTTTAAAAGTTGTGATTTATAATACACTAATTAAAATACAATAATTTCCCCCAAATAAAGTTAAACCTAAATTTTTTTTTCATTTCTTCAACTGGGACAATTTTAATATTACCATGCAAGAGAGGGATAATTTCTTACTTTTATTAGATGATACCACCAGCGCCACCCAGTCTTTTACCCTTCAGATGTAATTCGAGATTAGGTCCTTCAAATTTTTTTACCAAGTTGCCTTTCTTCCCAATTTCGTATAATTTGTTTCCTACCTTTTAATATTTCCTACCTTGGTTTACCTTTCTTATACAATTTAGAAAAATCATTAAAAACATTTTATTGCTGGAAAGAATCCAAACCTAAGTTCAGGGGTTGGTTTAAACAAAGAGACCAATGTTACATTGGATTTACAAGATAAATATAATGACAGTAGGTACTATTACAAAAACACTAACGTTAATAATGCTACTTAAATCCTTTCGCACCGGCTGGGACTTATGCTGTCCCACGGTGGAAAATTTTTGAAATTACGACTGAGGCAACATTATGTCCCAGTTGCTGAAAACCTTCACGGAACAGAATTAAATGCTCCTTTGTGCCTCCTAACAAATCATGATCTAATGGATATCTCATCGCAGTTGCCCCCCAGGAACTCAAACAAGTGCAAAAATTGCACTTTTCTGATTCCCTTGCCGTATTGAAAGGGTTAAAACATCATTTTGATAAAATCAGATCAGTTACTAAAAATTAACACATACTATGATCGAAGAGCTAAAAATGCAAGAAAAACTCAATGGAAATGCATTCCATTTGAAAGTCTTGGCAAAAAAGTGAAAATTTCGTTTATCATTCTAAAAATTAGGACAAATTAACACAAATTGTGGGGTTTTTGAATGAATTTCTTAATCTCAATACATTTAACCTTGTCACGACTAATTCAAACACTCAGTAGACAGCTACAACTAAGAGTATACTCCTACGGCCGTATTCACCGGTAACTTGACCGGCAGGGGTTAACCGGGAGTCAAACCTCTGATTGGTGGAAAAAAGTTTTCCTTCTTTAACTGCCAATCAGAAGTTTGACTGTCGTTTAACCGCCGGCCGGTCAGGTTACCGGTGAAAACGGCCGTGAGGGGCTTACATTTACCAGTGTATAAGGACAAGACTGAACTGACTACCATCTAGAATTGAAAATAAAATATTTTTAACCGTTAAAATTTTGTAAGATACGTTAATTTTATAAAAAATTATAAGATTATTATACTTTTCTCCTGTTGTATTTAACTTTATTAGAAAGTGATGAAAAGTAAAGAAAACACGCACTCCATTTAAAGTAGAGTGAAAACTTAAATTATCCTAGTGTTACTTAAGCAAGAAGAATAGTTTGAATAGAAAATGGTAGACTACTCTTAAATAAGCAGGTAAACTCAATTTAAAATATTCTAAAAAGCCTTTAAATAGTACTTTACAAGTAAAGTTGAACTATATCTGTGGTTCCGGTCTGTATATCCTTAGCACCCAATAAGAGAAAGAATGTTAAGTGGTGTCGTCAGTGAATACGTGTTTGAAGTGGAACAAAACACTTCAAGTGGAGAAAAGCTGTTTTTCTTTCCTAAATATTCTTTTCAAATGACACGAAGCAGGTACCACTTTTTGTTTCTGTGTGCGTGAAAAATAGTTTGTTTTCTGTGTATTTATACCTCAAGTTAATCTTGTTGAAGTATCAAGTGGTTTTCAAGTTGAGAAATTGATTTCATAAGTGAGAATCTTTCAATGAGGCATTTCAGTCAAGTTTGTTATCTTCTAATAACAAATATTTTTTAATTCTGAGAAGAAATTACCTATTAAAGGGATCTGAAGGGTACTTGAATCGCGTTGTTATGAAAAATTACATTAGCAAACAAAAGAGATCAAAGAAAAATTTAATATTTACGTTCTGTTTTTAAAGCTTCTTAGGATACAAATAATTTTACCATCAATAGATTTAAAAGCACTCTTCCAACTTCCGTGAAAAGGTAAGGGTTTTGATTAATGAATTATTTAAATGCTCAATATACAGGTATTGTTGCTTTAAATACTGCATTGCAGCTTTTATAAAACAAAAGAGTCTTTTTAAATGTACTTATTCGATATTATTTTCTAGTTGTTTTAAATATTTATAAAATAATTTAAAAATTTTTAACTTTAACTCCCTTTTTATTTTAATATTCAATGAGCAGATTTAATAAGTATGTACCATAAGGGAACTTAAAAATAAATTATCAGAAAATGACTCCCAAATGAATAGTTAAATGATATCCAAGTTATACAGAAATTCTTAAGTTCCTTATCTCCTATATGTAACTCTCCACTGTTAATTCTTAAATCTCCCTATATGTCACTCGAAAAGAGCAATGTCAAAAGGATATATAAAATATCAAATAATTAGTAGCCTCAAGAATTTAGTTCAGTCTTTCTAATGATTTTAGGGAGAACCTTAGAAGGAACACATGGTGAACAAATGATACTTTTCTAGTATTTTACACACATTAATTTTCTGGGGTAAGTTTAATGCTGTCATTGACTCGGGCAGACTTTGCTCTCCTAAGAGTTAATGGAATATGTAAGTAGAATATTCTGATTACTAGCATTTACAATTTTATGAAATATAGCAGAATAGACATAGATTATTGTAAGTGTAAAACGTAGTTACTTAAAAGTTAGAGTTTTGAGATAAATGAATTTCTAATTTGGATGGTGAATGTGTCAATTCCATAGACTAAGTAAAACATAGATTTACTAAGCTGATACTACTGGTTTTATTTTAGGGGATTGGAGACCACTGTATTTCTGAAGATTTCTTGGTAGGTTTTAACAAAGCTTTAAACTAATATAGAAAATATTTTTTTAGTTTATATATATTATAAATATTCTTTTATCCACCGGAAGAAGAAATGATTAGAAACCATTGTAAGCAAAATACAGAGCTATTGTATACAAAATAATACAATAAAGTTTGGCGTTTTCATGTTTTACATTTCATTATAAATTTCGTATTTTAGTGTTCAAGAGTCGATTTTGATCCGCAACATAATGCAGCTCGCATCTTTTTATCTAGGGGCTCGAAATTTTCATTAAATATTCTCTATTATTTGAAATTCTAAAATCCCTTAGATATCTAGTTAAGATTAGAACTAATTAAATTTATAAGCTGTAGAAATTTTAACAACGGAAAGTTAATGCATACAATTAATCTGAATTGTGTTTATTAGTTTTACTTTCTTTTGGAAATTTTTGAATTCCAGTTTGAACACAATGACTTCTGTAACGTTGTTTCTTCTGGTAGCTGTACATTTACGACCAATTGCGTAAAAATTAGTTCAGAAAAAAAATACGATTTTTAATGTATTTTTATATGATTCTGCATCAACATAAAAAAACCCAAACTATCCACAAACAATACGCACTAAAATATTTGTGTTAGCGTTATCTATTTGTAGCCTTTAAATTTTAAAACACAAAAATATCTCGTTTCAAAAACCAGAAATATCAAGGCAAAATGTCATTTTAAGCAAATCATAAAAGAAAATAATAATTTGATTAAATACTTTACATTTAAATTTTTTTTATTTTTAAAATACAAATAACAACACATTATTTTTTAATTTAAAAAATATAATTTGTTTCTTTAAAAAGTACAAACTCTTCGAATTTGTTTGCATTTTCTTTGAACACCATTCAATATATCAACGTATTTCTATACACCAAGAAGCATTTCAAATATATTCTTTCGAATAAGCCAGGAACGTGGTTTAAAGCATTCATCTTCTTCTATCGGATTCCTACAGCCTTAGACCCTTGAGGCTTGAGGTATAACAGTGATCTACCCCCGGGTCATGCAATAAATCTGCTTTTCTTACGGTCTCGTTGAAAACAAAAATTACTTTGGTTCGGTCAAATTGAATTGGTCATTTCGAAGCGTAAATCCTGTTTTTGAGGATGGAGATTTTCGAGTATTTCAAACTAGATATAGATATGTCAGAATTTTTTTATAATTTATATTGAATATGAGACATAATGAAGAGTATAAGGAACAATTCGTTAAAAAAGCAGTAAACAAATTGAGGAAGAATTATGCAATTTAAAAAAAGATAAATGGTAACAAACAAGTGATTTAATTCTCATTACAGAATACTTATATTTAGTTTTATTAAGCAAGTAAAATTATATTTTCTTAAGATCCAACGTACGTATTCTTTAACTTATTATAGTATTAACACATAAACCAATAGCTATGATGAAAATTCTATATTACGCATATCAAACTTACTCAACGTGCATAGTATAAAATACGTGCGTGGTGTATAGTACGTAATAAAAAAATGTCGCTTTTGACTTTTGTAATTGGATAAAAACTGCTTAATTTTTATGTTTCAAAATTAATAGCAAAAAATCTATGTAAACGTTATCTTCAAAACAACCGGTTCTTAAATCATTCACATTTAAATAGAGAACATTTAGGTTTTATGGATTTTATATGGCCTAGAAGTTCGTTCTGACGTTGATTTGAGAAAACTCGTAACTTATGGAAGAAAAATGCTACGAAATTGAAGTTTTGAAGATAGTTTCTCTTGAAAGGTGTACATCAATCAGTAATTTTATTAGTGAGTTTATTTGAAGCTTAAACCAGGAATATAATTTTTAAACAACGTAAAATTTTTTCACCGAAAATGTTAGTTCAATATGAACTGAAATAGTTTTTTCTAGGTTCAATTGTCTTATCTGTTAAGTTGATGGAAAGGAGTTTTGGATATAAAAAGCTAAGGAGTAAAAAAATATTTTAGTCACTCACATACGATCAATTGCGTGAATTTGATTTCTGTAAAAACTTGTTTATGAAAGTTTTTACAGATGAAACTACATTATAAATTTTCAAAAAATATATACATGATAAAAATTTTGTTTGAAACAAGGTATTGCATTAATAATTTAAAAATTTCAAAATGTTAAATACATACCAAAACAGATTAATTTACAACCAGAAACGAATAAAATGCATAAGAAGGGCGATACTTGTCATTCAAAAAATACTGATAAAGTGTTACCCCTTCTATGAGAGATAATTGGATAACTTTTGACCTCTTATTTTTAATTATAATTAAACAATAATTGTTTTCGTATTTAATACACCCATTCAATGCTTTGATAGAATGAAATGTATATGTTACAGTTAATGTCCGAAATTCGGTAATGTTCAGAATAACTTAGGTAAAACGAGAATTACCTAAGGTAAAGTACAAAATATTTCATACTTTACCTAGGTATTCCGAACATTACCAGATTATGAACATTAACTGTAACATAAAATATACCTAAAAATCAAATGTCGTGTCGCAGCAACAAATGAAATAATCGGAACACTTTTTTGGTTTATTCGTTATAAAATAAAAAATAATCTTGGTAGTAGTACGATATTTTAAACACAGATCAATTATTTTTTATAAAAAGATTGGTGTTTCATTTTTCAAAAAATATAAGTAGTTTTAGAATTATTAAGATTCAAAGTTTCAATTGTTTCTTATCTTTCTGGTCATTCAATAGGAAAAAAACGAGTTTTATGAGTAAGACTTTTTTTATTCCCAACGATTCACTAGACACACACGGGCACATTAATATTATAAATTTAAAAGTTTCTGTATTAATTACATGTTTTTTCTTTAAGATGGTTGACTATAATTAGTTGACTTGCTGGGTGTTTTTAAACATTCCGATTGAATTATTGATGAGCTAAAAATTAATATTTCAGTAACAATTTTATTTTGGTATTTTCGGGGTAATGATCTGAATTAAATTATAAATAAGCTAAAGAGAGGTAGTTTCAGTATTAAAGGAGCATTAACTAAGCCGTCCAGCCCGGGATTGGGATGGACTGTTGAGATGAAACAAGCGAGCTCTGCTCGCTAAGATCGCGAAGCGATTTGAAAAGAATTGCGAAGCAGTTCGGGGGGTTGGTGAGCGTTATTGAGCAGGGGGCAGAGCCCCCCTAGTTTTAACTGAAATACCGATGGTAAACTTATGCGAAAAATAATAGTCTAATTTAGAAATAAAAACTTCACTGATCTACACTTCACTTATATAGTTTTCTTCAGCAGAAAAAAGCACTGAACTTTAAAATCAATCCACATGCATGTAAAATGGAATAAATTATCATGTTTATTTAAAGCGTGTAAAAAGAAAAAAATACGAATACACCCCTCATTCTAAAGCATATTTTCCTTTTCCCACTTTCCGAAATTCCACTTAACTGGCTCATGCTGGACGCATATTTACAAAAGGTCAAGACTGGGAAACCAATGACGAAATTTTTAAATTTATCTAATGAGTTATGAATGAAAAAAATTAATGAAGGTCCTCAGTGTTGAGCCTTTGTAAATATGCTACCCGGGGTCTAGGGTGTCTACTTTAAATTTAAAAAAAAATAGGGATAGGGGATACCTCACATGAATGGGAAAACGCGGAACACCAGATTCTCTCTCCCGAGGAAGCCACTTTATCCCCGAAGACATCCCATCACTTGTCATAAATGGGTCTTCCTTCAATAATCGATTCATAAGAGGCTGTCGGAATTTGATTTCAGTCTCAGGAGCACTAAATGAGCCGCCAAGACGACTTACCCTCACGCACTCTGGACACGCTATCCCGTCATTTCGGGACAAAAGCCTTCCAACGGCGGAAATCCCTCCACATGCACTGTCCAAACGGACAGTGCTTCGTCTCCTTACGTGTTCATAACACTTCCCATTCTTCATTCCGCTTCCCATTCTGCTTCGAGCGTATTGATCTGCCCTGGTTCTTCTATGTTTCTAAAAATAATCTACAACTTAGAGAGAGCAACCGCTTTCTTTTTTTTCCTTCCCACCGTCGGTGTTTTCATAGTTGAGCGGGCGACTCGGGACCTTCTTCACGGCCAGGTTCAAACCGAATCGATTTTTTAGCGGTCTGTTGCGCCGAATTTCTCCCGTTTTTTAAGCGTTACGCTGAAGATCGCCGATTTTGTCCGCTTTTTTTTGGCGTCGCGCTGAAGATTGCCGAATTCCTCGCGGTTTTTTTCGCCGTTTCATCGGCGGGAATGGGCCGTTTCTTTCGAAGATGGTCTTGGAGGTAAAACTTTATGATGGCCACTGAGAGACACATACTACCCTTCATTTGATGGGAAGTAAGAAATTGTGGGCTCCCCTGTTTTGGCTAAGACATGGTATGAGACAAGTAAGCCGACTTATTTCGAAGGTTAAACCTAAACCTCATATGAGAGAAAGAAAATCGAGACTGATAAAAGTATAAAAAAGTTCCCTCTTTATTATGTACGCAAATCTTATGGTTTTATTAATTCTGTTTTTACCATGCCTAGATGATAAGTCGCCAATAAGAACACACACACAGTTTTTATGCAAAAATTAATTCCAAATCCTGTTTTTATTAATATTTTGATTTTCAAAACCTTCATTCAGAAAAGAAATAAAAAACACGTCCTTGATTATTGTCAATTGCTCAATAATGTTTTGTTGTTTTTACGTAAAGTTAAGGTTGCTTTTTTGTAATTGAAGAGGTTTTATCAACATTATACCTTATTACTATAGTTCTTCTTATTAAAGTTAAACGAATGTTTAAAATGAAAATTAATTATCATCAAATATAAAGATGAGAGATTATTTTGTTGTCACAATATCAAGCACTACTATCTCCGTTCTTTAAACTTAGGGAATCCCGATCCTTGGCGTTTGGATCTTTGGAGAAGTTCAATTGATTGATCGCTCCATCTCGAGGATGTCAGCGCTTATGAACCAATCAAATGAGCTTCTCCGATCCGATCGCCGAGGATCAGGTTGTTGGCCAAACGGAGATAGTTGTGTTTGAGATTAAGTTGACGATGTACTCTCTTCCATTAATACATTTTTCTTTTCAAATAATAAACGAATGTTAAGAATGAAGACTTTAAAAATTTTTATTTATTAATACTAACATATCTAAATATTTCCACTACTCAGTTTTAATTCTATCTTGTAGTTTTATGAAATGGGAAGTAAACCAAAACACAAGACTCCTTATTTTTTGTTAAAATAACCTAAGTTATTTTTTTTTAATTTCATGAAACAATGCTGTAAGACACTGCAAAAATTTGCGAGTCTTAATTATTACTTCACTGTAAAAAATTATTTCTTCAAATAACGGAAACTAACGGCAGCACTGTTGCCGATTTAATTTCTGTACTTTGAGGAAATATCTCTTTATTTTCTTATTTGTCAAATGAGAGAAACTTTCCGTTATTTGAAGAAGCTTGATAGTTCTTTTAGATTAGTTACAAGAGGCGACCTAACAATCTTTTATTTATGAAATCATATTTATCTTTGTAGAAAAATTCACAGAAACGGCACGTTTTAAAAATTAACGGAAAATGTACGTTTTAAAAATTAACGCAAAATGCACGTTTTTAGGCATACGGAACACTTTCGTCAAAAATAATAAAAAAATTAGTGTAAAAAGACGAACTTTTCTTATTGCGTATGTGTAAGAGATGTTTTGCATAGCTTTGTTTTATTTCCATCAGTCTCAATGAGAGACAAAACGAATCAACCCATTTGAGTAATTGCAAGAGGTGTGTCTCTGACTCTTAGAGTGACAGAAGGTCAAGAAGGCAGACCAGAGATAAAGAGAATGTCTCTTTCAGACATTTTCTTTTATTACGTGTCTTAATAATGAGGTAAGAAGTTTCAAATGTATGTCACCTATCGAATTTGTTTATGTTTGTCATTGTCTAATGCGAATGTATAGTAAATTTAGTAGTGACTTTAAGTGAGAAACTGAATCTTGCAAGCTGAATGATCTTGTTATCAAACACAAAAAAAGTTGGGATAGGAAATAGTATAGGATGTTATTTAAGAATTTTTACCAGAATTTATTATTGTTACGTTCATTTGAAAATGTCAGCATTATGAATGTAAGGGAAAAACTTTTACAGAAACAAATTTTATCTTCAACTATGTATAAATAAATTAATAAGAAACTTATTGTTAATACCAGAAATTAAATATGTGTAAAATAGAATCAACATGTTTTAAATTAAGACTAGCACACAATTCAGAAATGTTTTCTAATATGATTAATCTGCATAAAATTAAAGAAATAAGTTGGAATTGAATGAGATGATGATGATGATGATAAAATGATGCATATATTTTTTGTAAGTGTTTAAATTTTGAAGTAGTTTTTATGTGATTATCACATAATAAAAGTTTACGTTAAATTTTTTTTATAAAGTAAAGTTTCTCAACATTGACTGAATTAGTTTTATCTTCAAAGTTCCTCTTGTTTGATTAATTTCCCTTCATAAATTGAGGAATGATATCTCTCTGAATAAATTTCACCAAATTCTACTTCATACAGTGTTTCAGTTTTTAGAAGAGAAACATCTTGTCATATAAAACAACGTAATTAAAATCATAAAACAATTACTAAGCACAGTCACTAGCTACCAAAAAGATTGACATTTTTTCCTATGAAGAACTTGAGCAAAAGCATTTAACTCACCTTATAAAGTTACAAAATATTGAATTAAAACAACTTTCCAAACATACCCTAACAGTTATGTTAATCTTCTTAGTGTTGTCACCACTGAAAGTTAAAGAAATGTTTTGGCGGAAACTGATGGTGCTTACGAAAAACTGGGCAGTAAGCTGATTAACTGAGTTTTGCTCTGCTAGAGAGGGAAATTAGATCCAATAAAATCCACCTCCAATGGAATTAAGTTTTCCTCCTATGATTTAGTATGGGACGGCGTTTCCCCCTTTTTTTCTCCAAAGTAAAATATATTACTTCCTATAATCTGTTAAACCTCCTTAACTTCAGAAACTAGCATTCAATAAATTAACTTTAAAACTTTATGAGTTTGGAAATTGAAATAATTTTAATTATTCTCAATAACTCAAGTTTTCTCCCATTCTTCTAACTAGGAAGAGGGATATAGAAGACGCAGTCCAAAGGTAGAAAAAAACGGAATTTTCTCTGATTATAATAAAAGAAGGGAATTAAAAGTTGAAAATTTTCAACGCTGAATATTATTTGCTATAAAAATCGACACAAAATGAATATTTATAAGCATAAGTGCCCAACGTTTATGCACAACTATTTGTAAGTAAAATTTTAAATCAGAACATTAGTAATTTATTTTAATATAGTAGCACATTTATACAACAAAACTTAAATAATAAAAACCACTTTATCAAAATATTTTTATTATAATGAATTAAAGGGTTTTAACATGCTTCCTAAGTATCTTCTTAAGAACTGAAGTACAATTTTTAATCCCATTTTACAAATTAATATACGTAGTTGGAAACATGAAAAGATTTGAGAGAAATCACCGCTTAAGAAGCAAACACGTGCTAAACTCTTTTTCCAACACAAAAAAACCTACTTCAGAAGTCGTGGTGCTTGTTTGGTGACATATGTTTCATTGCCAAAAAAGTTTTTATTGTATATGTTACAGTTAATGTCCGAAATCCGGTAATGTTCAGAAAAACTAAGTTAAAATGAGAATTACCTGAGGTAAAGTACAAAATATTTCATACTTTACCTAGGTATTCCGAACATTACCAGATTATGAACATTAACTTTAACATATATAAGTTAATTTCTTGATTTATATTCAAAATTGCAAATCAGCTACGGCTTTAGGCTAGTCAATTTAAAAGTCAGATTGAGTTTGGTTCATTGATTGGGAATATTTTTTACACTAATATCTGTTCTAAATAAACCCTTTTGTTAGTTTTTGACTGATTGATAAGTGTACTGATAAACTTAAATTGAAATTTTTACCCTAAAGAGAAACTAGCACTGATTTATACCTTGAATTTTTTATTTAGATCATACAATGAAACATTTTAAAAATTACTTCTGATCATTGAAGTCCTTTACCAAAACAAAATTTTGATTTTAACTCAAATACAGGAAAGAGTTTATGGTTTTACCGAGCAAATCAATTGACAAAACAAAAAAAAACGCTACTCTTTCCCCATATATTTGAACTTTCCAATTATGAGATTGAAGGAACAGTTAATTCTCCAGAAAGCCCTCTCTTTATTAGCTTGATCACAGCGGAACTTCAAACAATACTCGAATCAGGGGAACTGATTAAGCAGGGAGAAGTATTCAAAACCCCAAACACTTTACAAACCGTCTTTGAAATTACACCGTCTTCTTTCAAGGCTCTTTTAAAGAATAATGCGATTTCCCCAGAGTTCCAGAAGGTCACACAAGTCATTTGTATGATTTCTGCCCCAAGGAACTTCCAAGGAAATTCTACCGGAAAAGTGGCAAAGAAAATCCAGGAAGGGACAGACGCCGAAGGGTGTAGTTTCTTAAAGTACAGGATATAAAAGAAACGCTCTTGTCTGTTCAGCTGTCACTTGGAGATTCTCAGGTGACTCGTGTGTGAATCCCATTGATTGAACGGTCCTTTTGAATAAAGTAAAATAAAATGACCTTTATAGAGGGAAAGGATTTCTATTTGTTTTGAGCTTTGAACTTGCCGTTTTAGTTAAACAGTGCAATTTATTTCGGGATAAAAACGGATTTAAAACATGGTAGTTTAAATTTTCTGGGAACGAAACTGTTATAGATTCTTTAACTGAGCTCCACATTAAAAGTAGGATACTTATTTGCGTTGTAGCGGAATTTATTTCAGTTGTGATATCTTTATCAAAGATGAAGATGTCAACTATTCTAGACTTACCTCTTGCATTTCAATGTTATTTTTAATAGAAGTTTAATAGTAGAAAATTTTTAATTACAAAAAGGAAAAGTCCACTTAACAAACACTCACACATGAAATGTTGTGCTTATAAATACTATAAAACCTCTCATTTAAATGTATTAAAGATTAAAACATTTCAAACCTCATCAGACTGAAATGTATGCTCATTTGCTCATGGATAATGTTAACTAAGATGCTATCTTAAAGATTTAAAATATGAGTTATTTAAAAGAGAACTTAATTAACCTTAAACCTTAATTAACCTTAAAATAAATATTAGTTTAATTTAAAAAAAAGTTACCAAACAAGTTATATTGAATATATTTAAAGGTGTGAGGAGTAGTGCTAACCTTTCAATGGAAAATGCATTAGTTTTAAATTAAAGATAATATTTAGTTAGTTGTAGTGTAACAAGTAAGTATACTAGTAGTGATTATGAAATAAAAAAGAAGCGTGTTTCGTGTAAAAAAATGTAAAATTATTATAAAAAGTAAGTAAGAAAGCAAGCACGTAATTACTAGGAACACTGTCTCAAATATTAAGGTGAATTGAGATAGTTTGCTTGTTGGAACTTAAGCACCATAAAATATCTCGTGCATGCAATCTCATATTTATTATTTTCAACATCTGTATTCTAGCTGTTTGTAAATTTGGTTTAGGTCATATCTATATTTTATAACAAAATAATGATAAAATTCCCCAGCGCAGACTCACTCTGCTTTCATTGCTACTCTAAAATGAATCCTAAGAAACTTGATATTTATAAAAGCGTATTAGTTAGGTAAGTCATCACATATGCAAGTGATTCTAGCATATAACACACATAACTCAAGCATACATGTATATTTATCTCCCACTCTCAAGTCTAAACATATTGTATAACTAAGGTGAATATCGTAATAATGATGCAAGTTTTACATAAATAGTATTAATTTTAATAAAGGTAAATTCAAAACCATTGAATAAAATTATTTCGGAAATTTCGAAAGATATTTTCTCTTGTATAAATTAAAGTAAAATCCATATTTAATAAAACAAAAACATTAGTATTTAAGATTATTTTACAATGTAATTTTATTCATTTCATGCAAAAGTAAAGCTTTCATTAACAAACAAAGAAAAATATTACTCAAAACAAGTTACAATACATGAAAAATATTTTATTTTTGCATCTTAACTCTTTGAGGAATGACTTAAACGTAGAAATATGCCAACTTCAAAACTTTAAATCTTTAATGCAGTTCACCTCAAAGTGCACACAGTGCTATAGGTTTTATAAGCACTTTTAGTTTTGCATAAAAGAAAGTCATTCTTTGCCGTCAGAAATTTTTTTATTGCTCCAAAAGAAACAGACACTTGAGCAAGATTCATGAATATTTAAAGGTAAATTACTTTTGTTGGAAGTGATTAGACTTTCAATAATTCGTAAGATACCAGGCAATAAATAATTATGAAGTTCACCTCAAGTTTTTATAGCATCTTATGCTAAAGAAAACCTGGAGGAACCTTTTGTTTTAAGGTTCTTACGCAAAAAAATGATGTTAAAGAAACAATTATTTTTAGGATATTTACATAGCTTATAGAATTAAGAAAATCCTAAATATACATGGGATTTCAACTACAGGGAGAACTTTTGTGAAATATAAAAAAGTAGAGATATTCTCATCGCTTGAAATGAGCTTCTTTCAAAAAGAGACGAGTTTTTCAGTTTTAATGGAAAGTTTCTTTAGTTTGCTCCAAAATATGAAACAAATAAAAAATATTACCTTTACATAAAGAAAAAAGTTAGATTATATTTTGTATATTAAATATTCTTATCAGAGAAAAAAGTATGAAAAAGAAATTAGGATTTACTTCTCAGATATTTAATGTGATATGAATTTTTTTAAAAACTATTTTTATGGTTCAGGGAAAAAATAATATTTTTTCTATCTATTTCTGTAAACAAGATATTTAGAACAGTTAAAAATCCATAATATGTTAAACGCGTTTAAAACAAACAAGTAATTAAAATTTTACTTTGGAAATGTAATATTTCTGGTTCACAAATGAAGTTGACTATACATTATTTGTTTCAACATTTAAAATTTTATACTTCGTATTGGCACTAACACAATTTTTCCATTTTTCTCCTACAATGTTAACATTTAGAAAAAAATATTGCTAATAGAATAGTTAAAATTACTGAGTTGCTATGTAATGCATAAAATAATCTTAATATATTGCTAAATACAGATCTAACTAGAGATAAACTTTCCTTTAAAATTAAATTTAAAAAATAATTTAAATTCCATACCATTAAACACAAAATAGCAATTAAAAAATCAACAATTTGAAAAAAAATAGATGAAAACAGAATATTAAAAAATAAAAGCTTATTAAAAATATCCACTTGTTTTTTCATCGTATTAAAATTGCGTTTTCGCGATTACAACGAACGAATAGAATATACTCCTCACAAATATGTCTGGCTTCCCTCTGTTTACCATAACTAAAATGAAGGAATCACAAAGTAATTAGGAAAGGTAAGCAGCCAATTAATTAGAAGATTGATGCATCTGGATCAGAAAGTTAAGGCTTTGTTTCACGCTATGGCAAACGTGTCAACAAGCTTCCGAAAACAGACCAAAGTTCTTTTGCTAATAATTACTCTTTTGAAATAGGCCTCATTTCTCGCGCTTTCCGAAGATATTAATTTTGTCTCCTGTCAAAATTACCTTCAACAATCTCGCGCTAATTTAGACTCATGAAAACAGGATTTAATTGAATATTTTTAAGAAGTATATATTCATCAATTTCTATCCCAAAATATTATCTGAGTTGGGATTTGCATAGAAACCATACAGTTGAAATTTTTTTATTCAAGGCAAAAAAAAATGCACGAATGAAATTTGACGAACTTCAAGATAATTTATAAATTAGGTTTTGTGTTTGCTAAATATTAACAACTAAATTTAACTGTTTGTTGAAAATACATAATTTCAAAATATTTTAAAGGTTTACAAAGTTAAGAAATCTTTTTGAACATTTTCGGGAATATAGTAACTAAATTGGCTAACACTGAAGTTTTGATAAATCTTTGTTCCCATATTGTTACTCTAACGACCGTATTCTGCGCTTTCTGATCAGCAGTTGCACAGCAATCCAAAGAGGATTCCGCCAATCAGAGTCGGCAATTGTTTACTTGGTTGGTGCTTAACCGCAGATCAAGTAGCACAGAATACGGCCGTAATAGCTATACTGATAGCCAACAGCGTGGGTGTTTACCAGCAGCTTAAGAAAGAAAAATTAGCTCTTTGCTGACTCTGATTGGTGGAATCTTTTGAACAAAGATTTAAAACTGACGTTTTGGCACTGAATATGACTGTTAACCTGATTTACCACCCATTATATAAAATCAAAGAAATACAGTTCCTGTGAAAATTATGATTATAACATCAATTAGAAAATAAGTAAAAATATCTTGAGTAAGTAATCTTAATAAGTTTCTTGTTATATAACAAGAAAACGTTTTCATTAATTCCAAGAATCGTCATTTTTATTAAAAAATTTAATGATTCTGTTTTATTTTAAATTTAAGGTCTAACTATTTGTATATTTTCAGTAGTTGTTGGCCAAAATTTAAATTTTGGCCTTATTTTCATTCAAATTTCTCAATATTTTAAAAAATTAATTTTTTATAAATACCTTTTTGTATGATTTTCATAGTTTTGAAGTATTAGCTCTCAGAAAATAACAACTAAATAATTATTTAGTGTTTATATTTTTAAAAAATGCCTCCTAACCCAGTTAGTTACCTTAACTGAAAAGGAATTAAAAATATTTGAGTAGTACTACTTTCTTAAATCATATTAATCGTATCTCTAAGGCAGTGGAGATCCTAGTATTTAAGGAATCAGCTTCGGAATCGGAGGGTCCCTGGTTTGATTCCCGACCCGCTAAAGCTCATGGCGCAGTTTACCAATAGTCCACTGAAAATAGCGAAAAATAGGGCCGAACCTCAAACAAATTGCAATAGAAGGTTTCTCAACGGTTTTCGCTTAGAAATGACCTCAATAATAACATACTAAAAATCGGCCAAAATCGGCCGGGGGGAAAATTAATTTTTTTCAAATTTTTTAAAAATGGCCGAAAAAAAATTTTAAAAAACCCAAAACAATAATTCAGACATGTGATACATGTTTATAGGTTATTTTTGAGTGCTGAAGAAACCGAATATTGCATTTAGTTTGGAAAAAAAATTGAAATTTCAATTTTTAAAATTAATTTGAATAATTAGCTATATGAAAAAATTAAAACCCCCTAAAAACCTAACAAAAACATCAAAAGAGATAAATCCAACGGTTTTCATTTAGAAATTACCTAAATATTAACATACTAAAATTTAAAAATTTTACGAGTTAAAGAAGTTAAATTTTTTTTCAATTTTCCATTTTTTTTGGGAAAAATGCATTTTTTTTCAAATTCGTGCAAAAAACTTTAGAGGCTTTTGAAAAGGTCATTTTTCGGTGGATATTGTCCACAGATAGTTATATAATGGAACGGTGGATTTGTCCCTCAATGAATTAGTTAATTATTTTATTTAAAATTTTGAAATTGGTAAAATGTAGTACAAATGTGAAAAAAGGTGATACTTTGGCATATTTACATCAGAATTTAAAATAATTAATTAATTCATTGGGGGTCAATTCCACCGGTTTTCCATTATATAACTATCTGTGGACAATATCCACCGAAAAATGACCTTTTCAAAAGCCTCTAAAGTTTTTTGCACGAATTTGAAAAAAAAAATGCATTTTTCGCAAAAAAAAATGGAAATTTGAAAAAAAATTAACTTCTTTAACTCGTAAAAATTTTAAATTTTAGTATGTTAATATTTAGGTCATTTCTAAATGAAAACCGTTGGATTTATCTCTTTGGATGTTTTTGTTAGGATTTTAGGGGTTTTTTAATTTTTTCATATAGCTAATTATTCAAATTAATTTTAAAAATTGAAATTTCAATTTTTTTTTCCAAACTAAATGCAATATTCGGTTTCAGCACTCAAAACTAACCTATAAACATGTATCACATGTCTATATTATTGTTTTGGGTTTTTTTTTAAATTTTTTTTCGGCCATTTTATAAAAATTTTAAAAAAATTAATTTTCCCCCCGGCCGATTTTGGCCGATTTTTAGTATGTTATTATTGAGGTCATTTCTAAGTGAAAACCGTTGAGAAACCTTCTATTGCAATTTGTTTGAGGTTTAACTCTATTTTCAGTGGACTACAAGGGTACAAGTGTCTGGAGACTATTTACCTCCCCTTCTGAGACCTGGAAATATTGTGGAATCGAAGAATTTTGCAATTTTGAGAGCTGAAAAGGGATATTTTCACTTGCTAATATCTCCTCGAATATTTAAGATTATTTTCATTAAACTTTTTTTGTGTTTTTTTATATTATTTAGCAAACAATTTGTTCACTCAATTTTTGGTTAGTGAAGTTCTTAGGTTTTTTACCGTTCATATTTTATCACTAGGGGGGCTGCAAGCCACCTCAATGGATACAGCATGGTCACTTACTTAGAGGTACGCCTTACTTCCATGCCGTGAAACAACCGTTTGCCAACATGCCGTGAAACATGCCGTGAAACCACCCTATATAGAACCTAAGCGTAATATTCTTAAAGTTTAATAAAACAATTACCTAATTTTATTTTTTTAATTAAGTTAAAAATTAATTTTAATCATAATATGCCATTAATAAGATCTGAGAATACATTGAAAAAGAAATGAAATAATACTCCTTATGAAATCTTAAATGTTTTAGTTTGATAATACGATAAAGGGGGGTGATAAAGAAAACTTTTCTAGCACCGTGTATAGCTAAGAAGATATAAATACACTGCACTTCCAATTTTCTAAAGAAATCTGATGTTGAAGTCACTTTAGAATTCACCCTTTTTTGAATGTGGAAGACTTTATTATCTTGCAGAGTGCACAAACCTATCTCCTCATTTAATTAAATATATGACAGGAATATAATTGGGAATCCGTTTCTGACGTTTCATAACCAGGAACTCTTTAAAACCATCAAAACCCGGAGTTTGTCTAATTAAAGGACTCAGATATGCTCCTTTCCAAAAACAGATTAAAAACGGAACTAGAATAAAGAAGGATCTCTTTATATGGGGGATTTTTTTTATTTTTACTTTATTTAATGTAATAATAATTAACTGGATGTTAATATTTTACAAGAAAGGAAGACTTACTGTCTCCTTACTACGGAAGAATTTGCTTATTTTTCCAAGCCGACACAAAAGAAATTTGAAACAAAACATGCATAGCTTTTTTATTGTTTGAGACAAAACCCAGACCGTGTTTACATTTTATTATTTAATTAAGTCTAAATAAAATGTAAAAATGTTTATGAAATCAGACAAAATGTGTCCTGACCTGAAAAATGTAAAAAAAGAATGTGAAATGTTGAGTTGGATACATTTTGAAGACCGAATTTTGATTTTTTATGACGCAACTTACAATGGATATTCTACTATTCAACAAAATGTAAACTATATTACTCTCAAAAATGATTTCATATGAGAGAGAGAAATAAGTTGAATAAATAGGGTAGGTGGGGGCAAAGCCACGCAATTTTCAGTATTTTTAACATTGTCGTCGCAAGGGGGTAGGTAATCCCGAAATTTCAATTAGAGATGTTAGATTGAAATCCTACCTACAAAACCAATCCAAGTTTAAACTCTTATCGATGGTATTTTAGGAGAAATTTACAATTTAGTAGAAAAAAAATTCGCGGGGCTTTGCCTAGCAAAATGGGGCAAAGACCCGCACTTGCAAATCTTGGTGCCCAAATGAAATAAACAGTGATAAACAGAATTTTTCATTATAAAAACACTAAAAATAATGCTCTTAATGTTGTTTTAATACTTCTAAGCCAACCAACAATATTAAATATAAATATGATCAATTTTAATGAAAATTGTCAATCTGTTGTAGCAATTAATTTCAGATTGACCAGATATCTTTCAAAAGGGAGAAAGGATGGTTTCAGGTAGAGGGTTGGCATCTCGGACACCTTTATTAACCTCTTTAGAGATCAAGTAGTCCCATTTTCCTTTTGGGACGAATTCCTGAGCTTTTTAAGCTGCGTAGATTTGCCCCAAAACACCTGCATGGATTTGCCCCGTTTTACTTTATTTTGAAAAACAAGCCTTATTATTTTTAGAGACATGTTGAGGCAATTCTCTCAAAATGAAACTGAAGTTGAATTGCTATCTTATCATTGGGCTATTTGTTTGTATTTCTCCTCAAGCCCTATTTTATGTAATTTTTAAGTAAAAGATCAGAAAAACTACATCAAAATGATGAAAAACAAACTTACAGCATTCTTTAAACTCATGAGTGACTTAGGGGTACGAATTTTCGCAGAACAGTAGGTCACAGTAAGACAAACCAACCACCTGTTTGAATCGATCATTAACAATTAAAAATCGCAGTGCGTGGTTTTGCCTCCTGCGGGTTTTTACCCCCACCTACCCTATACCGTAATAGGCCTGAATTTGCCTCACTGACATAAAATATTAAAAAACACTTATATCACCGCACATTTTTTATTAGGGTTTTACAAATCTTAGACGTCCCTCTACAGATTCTCACTCCCACTTTTGCCAACATACTTAAATTTGAAACCTAAATTAAACATTCTTAAATTAATACTTTTACGTAAGTGAAGTAAAACACAAAATACTTATCTCAGAGGGGAAATGTGAAGTAAAACTGAAAAAACTTTTCATTTTAATCTAGTAATAAACACGATGAAACAAATAACCTGTTTCGGTTCGAAAAATAATTTTGTGTTATTTTACCAAAAAAATATGATCAACCTAACTTATTGTTTAAATTGGAGCACATTTTTACACGAAAATTTTCTCTAACATATTGCACAAGTTAGGAAAAACAATTAAAGAACTGCACTGTAAAAAATAATCTAGTAAAAAAAAGAAAATTTCTGGCAGCAAAAATTGCCAGAAAATTTTTGTAGGCAGAAAAATCCTGTAAACAGAAAAAAGCTGTAACCTACAGGTAAATGCTGTAAAAAGAATCTTTCTGTCAAGTGAGCTACATATTTTTTATGTTTCCTCACAGTAATTTTCTGCTTGTGCGCATGCGTGTCAACTTATTTTAGCTGTTTTTTTTGGAAATTTTTATAAATCAATAACCGGGGATAGAACCCATGACCTACCGCATGCTAAGCACGCACGCTACCACTGCTCCAACGAGGATTCAGTAAAAGTAGAAATTATCTGAAGATGTTCTTTCTTTCTCCACGAACTGAAACTTTCTGTTTAAGTACAGATAAGTTAAAAAACTAGAAAAAAGCTGTTTTTTTACATAAAATAAATAGAAGTGCGGTGGGAATGTTACATGACAGAATATCCCTGTCAACAGGAAGTCATTTTTATTGAAACTTTCTGTTTTTCTACAGTTTTTTTACAGTGTGTAGATATAAACGATAAAACGTTCCAATGAGAACCAACTTAATTTACGAGTACCTTATCGTGTTGCTTGGCTGTTATGAGTGAAAATATGGAAGTCTATTTCACGCAAGCAGTTATTTTTCTGTTCAATTTACTTTATTGATAAAAACTTCAAAAAATCCATTTTCTCATCGAGTTATTCTTGTGTATTTCACAGTTCCTAAAAACAGTGGGCACTGCAAGAGTGTCACTTTTCTGAAGTTGGCATAAAAAGCCATCGTGTTCAAAAAATAAATTGCGTTCTGACACACTTCAATTCAGTTGATCAATGGAAGACGCATTACCCTTCGAACTACGGGGGAGGAATTGTTTTTCGGAAATGAAGAAAAAAGATTGGACTTGGAGTGTTTGCGAAATCTTTCCAGTTTGAGCGATTTTTCGGGCAAAAAGAGGAAAGTCATGTTTCTCGAAGTATGAGAAAATATCGCAGTTCTTACATATGTCCTTTCACGTGACATGTTACTTTGAATGACATTTGCTATCCAACTTTTTGAATGGAAAGTAGAGCAGTGTTCTTTATTAGAGATATTGCAGTTCACTGAAATATATTGGGATTTTATCAATTATATATTTCTTGATTTGGGTTTAAAAAACACAAAAAACCTAGTAAACACAATATTTTGTTTCTTAAAATTCCAGGTAGCACTAAAATATAACCCAATAACGTTTTGTTAATATTAGCTTTTGTCAAAATGACTCCGCCTGACATTGAAGGCATTGCCCAGTATTGGTTTTGCTTTGCAATAACGTTTTTTAACTAAGATTATCAAAAAGGGTGAATTTCCTATTTTCAGGTTTACTTCATTCCAATAGTGTTGTTCATAATGCTTTTAATTTTATTTTTAATAACCCCCCCAAAAAGTTCCAATATTTGCTGATACTTATGATTTTTGACAGTAATATTATCACAATACTGATCGATGGTCCTGTGTTACCTGGAATGCAAACAATAACAAGTTTTACAAAAACATTTATCACATAATTTTTACATTACATTTATTTATATTTGAAATTTATTATATTTAAAAATTTAATAAAGCAGCAATGTGTAAAAAATCAAATATACAGTAGTATGTGCAAACGCGCGAAAATATTTCTTACCAAGTTAAAGTTTGAATTAAAATAAGTTTTCTTTAGTTTTGAAAATAACTTCGCAAATACAGTATATTGTAAAAAAAAAACTCAAGTAAGTAAAATAATTCACTTAAAAGTTAAAAGAGGAATGAGCACATCTGAATTTAATATCTATAAAAACGAAGTAGATTGAAAAATAAGTTGTGTGTGTGTGAATTCAGTTTATTATTTTTCAAAAGAAAGCAATGTAAGGACCAAAGAAAAGCTTAAAAACAAGAAACATAAGATACCTCGAAAGATACAATTACAAGTTCACGTTATTAAATTTTGTTTCACTGCAAGGCTAGATGGAATAACATTCCATTCCATTTTTGGGAGGAAAGTACTCTAAGAAATGAAAGAGTAGTTAGATTACAGTAAACCCGCTACTAGTGATTTCAGGAAAACAATTTCCAAGAATATCTTTTTTTTTACAAATAGTGAATTCTGTTTAATGTTTCCAGATATTTCAATCCTGCACTTTTAATTGATACCCTCCTTTTACCAAAACTTTTTTATGTATTCAAAAATGAAGAGTTAATAGAATACTTTTTAAGTTAAATGAACCTCTTTTTTAATTTTAGCTAGACTGCTAAGTAAGCAATTAATTCTATGCATTTTTTACTAAGACAAAAGTATTCTTTTTATTTAAAAGCAAGAGGAGACTGAAATCCCTCTGACTTACACCAAAAAATCAATATTCTTCGACGCAATTAATAGAAACGGCTCATTGTTACTTTTCTTTCTTGGATAAAAAATTTCCATTGTCATTCCCAAATTAATTAAAAGTAGTATAAAAACAGCTGCTTATGACACTCCGCAATGAACTACATAAGAATTCAAGTGTATCTGCAATTCAACTGAGTTGGATTTTTTATTCATCTGGAGAAGAAAACCAGTTCCCTGGTTTTTTACAATATCAAAGCTAGATTTTAAACATTTGTAAATTTTCTGTGTTACACTATTTAGAAAATTTTTATACCCTTTTTACAACAAAATACCCACAGCTTTTTATACTTCTTTCTGGGTCAGTGCAGGCATAGAATCGACAGAAGACTGGCGTAGTTTCTTTCCTATCCCATATCCTTAGTTGTTTAATACCTTGATTATTAGCCATCACGAACTCGTAACCATGACAACGGACTCAGCTAACGATGCTAGGATGGAGACTACTTAAATGGAGCTTACTCCAGCAGACCCAAAACTAAAATACTTAAGAGGTAGTATTCAGGTGGTTTTTAAAGAAAGCAGGTCAATTTTTGATGAATGAAGAACTGGATACTTTTGAGAAGTATATATTTTTTTCTGAACAGTAATAGAAGGATACTTGTTGTTATTATTATAGGATCTATTTGCAATGATATATTAATAGTTAGATCTCTATGGTTGTCAATCATCATTTGCTGCATCATCAAAGCTGTGGCGCGCAGAAGGAGGGACTGGTTTCGCATTCTTGAGAAGGCCAGGGTCCAATCAGGACTGTCGAGCCACTGATGATGATGATAATAGAAGGACGGTTCGGGACATCTCATCCATGAGTTCAGATGTTAGGATATCTTTGTTACTCACTAAAAAATTTTTCATTAAAAATCACGGCAGCATTGTTGACGGATTAATTCCATCATTTGAGGAGATTTTTGTTTCTCCTTCAAAGATATTATTGAAGGTTTTTAAAAGAATTTGTCAAAGGAAAATGTTGAACTATTTTTCAACAAATTTACAAATGAAGATACAGCTTTCTAAAGCTTAAAACATAAACCTAAAACTGATTTTTAAGTTTTGTAGAGATTTTTAGATAGTTTTTTAGACTAAGATTTTTTGTTAAAATTACAATGTTAACATACTATATAGGTGATTCTTTTTCTATATTTAAATGCTTGTAATTTCTCTCAATATTAATGAACAAGCAGTGAAAAGTTAACATTGCTTTCGACCCGATCATTCCAGATAAATTATTTTATCCCGCGTTCCAATTAAAGTTATGCACACCTGCTTTTAAACAATTGTAAAACTATTTTATCTTAATTAATCACACTTTAACCCTGAAAAAACATTTCCATAGACTCAGTATGAAAAGTTTACATTTTGTGTTAGGCTTAATTCAATTGAAATTATTATAGGTTGATATATTGATTCAATTGAAAGGGTTCAGCATAGGGCTATTAAAATGGTCAAGGGTATATCCAGTTAAGTTATGAGGGAAGATTAAAGAAGCTAAATATGTTCACTTTAGAGAAAAGAAGGATTAGAGGGGATTTGATTCAACTTTTTAAAATGGTAAAGCAAGGGGACACAGAGGGACTAGATTTCAATACGGGTAATAGAACAAGGGGTCACAATTTCAAATTGAATAAAGTAAAATTTAAGACGGATTGTAGAAAGCATTATTTTTTTAATAGGGTAGTGGATAAATGGAATGCGTTGCCTGAAACAATTGTAAATTCAAGTGGGGTAAACGAGTTCAAGAGGAAAATTGACAGATACTGGGATTCCGGTAGTTTGGGTTAGGAAGACTGGACCAACCTTGCTGGGCTTACGCCTGTAGTTGGTCGACTTGATTTGTATTTATTTGTATTTAAGAATACACTGGATAGGGTTGTGAAAAATCTCACAGTTAAAGTTTTGTTTTCTAATTTTTGGAATTAATCCGTGAAAAAATCACGGAAATGAATGTTTAAAAAGATGAATTTATTTACAGTGCATGAAAGCAGAGAATGGTGTGGTAGAACTTCGTTGCTTGTTAGGTTTGGATTTTAAATTGTATGAACGAGAAAAGTATTATCTATACGAGTTCTCAAAGTCTTTGATATTTTAAAACTTTAGGCAAAACCTTTCATTTTAAAAAAAATTCTTTCTTGAAAATGTTGTACAACTTCTTTCCTAATAAAGGAATTAAATTTTATGCTAAGTAAATTTGGTCTCAGCAAAAATTTACCCCCCCCCGTGTACTTGCGCTTAACTTTTAAGTAACTTAATCAAGGTAAGAGATCAAAGATCTTGCCAATATATCTCCTTAAATCTTATTAAATGACGAGAAGGATTCTGAGTGCCACACAAATTGCATTAATAAAACAGCCCTTGACACTTGATAATCTAATTTATATCCTCTTGTTCCAGTGAGGCAGTGAATGACAATTTCCTCATCATCCATAGTATTGATTACCAAGTAACGATGTTTCATTACTCCAGAGTGGATCCAGTTCAATACTTTCCACTATGATTCACCTTTAATTACAAAGCAAATACCTATAGAGATGCCAAAGTTAGGTAGATGCGTGCCTTAAGTTAATTTTATTTAGGACTGCATTTGTAAAGAAATGTTTCCGTCATAGTCTATTTGTCTGAATGAAGATAATATGAGTAATATCATTAACAAGTACGTTCAAATTTTGTGGTTGAGTGTTTATTGATTAAAGAATTAGATAAATGAATTTATTTCTGATTCATAAGAAAAAAAATTTTCTTCATGTTGACAATTAACATTGTGTGATAGTATAACATGTTATCATACTGGTACACATGTTATATTTTTTAATAGTTGTCAACATTAGTATTTTTTATTTCAATTAGATTTTGTAAAACATATTATATTCAAAAACTATTTTTTGAATTTAAGTATCTAAAGAAAAAAAGCATGTTAGATAAAACGATTTTTCTGTAAATTGAAATTGTGTTAGTTACAAATTTATACCATAGCTAAACAAATTGAATTTATGTAATAAGTCTAATTTTGAAAAACAATACTGAAAAGTAGCAAAACCAAAAAAAAACCCTTGTTTGTGATTGAAATTTCGGGCATAAAAACCTTCATTTACTATATACAAATCATGTTACGTATATACTTTAAACGGATAATTTTAAATAATCTAATTACATTAAACATTAGTAAAAATATAAATGTTATAGAACTTAAATATAACAATCTCTTTTTATCCTCATTCTGTTTTATTATATATTTTTATCTATTTTATATTATTGTAAAACCCTAATACATTAAAAGTTTTTCTAATTCATTATTCTGATATTCTTTAGACATAAAATTTAACTCCAAAATTATTCATCTGAAACAAATCTCCAATCGTACGTGTGAGACAGATTCAAATCCAATACAAGTGGTACCACATAACAAAGATTTAAACGAAGTTTTTTTTCTTGAAAACTCTCCAGTTTATAAAAATTATCTGTGATTTAATTTTTATTAGCTTTTTTAATCCAAGAAACCACGGTTTTGATACGAGGTGAATTATACCGCTAGCTTACGTTCGTTTGGTAATTAGTTTTTAATTCTAAAATCTTCTGTCATTTAATCAACCGTTAATATGAAGAAGTATGACAAAAAATGGATGCCTCAGAACAAACTAAACTGTTTTATCTAATAATAAAAAACACAGTAAATTAAAAGATATAATTTAACTTTTTTTTGCTTTCTGTAACCATAATAGAGGGAAATTTTCGAATTACAAATGCATAAAGGATTTGGCCGTCGGGAAGGTAATAGGAGCTAGTAAAATTAAAATGAATTATGTTGTTACATAAAAGCTAGTTTTTATTATTTATATGGACTTAATTATTTTTCGAAATAATTAAAAGTATTTTTGATATGTTTTGGAAATCCATTTATTAAGAACTAAGTTAACGGTAACAGATAATTTGAAAACCTTAAAAGTAATCAAATCCTGCTTCAATCTTCTGGTTTGTTAAGATAATGAATTTATTAAGGAATAAATATAATAACTAAAATGTTTAATATAAAGGAATTAGTGCTAATTAGAAACACAATTTATTCTATTTCGGACTATAGAAAAAAACAACCTTCAGTATTTTTTTAACATTTATCTATATAAAAAAAGAGATAAATTTATTAAAACTAATTTAAACTTACACATTAAAGGGAAACATACGAAAATGTGTTTGGTGTTCTGACTAAGAGTATTGAACCTGTTTCGAAGTTTTGAAATGACCTAACTTAACATTAAGTTTATTCTCAAATTCAATAAGGAATTATTTGCGATAAAATACGTTTTTTTTTCTAAATTGAATAAGCAAGATTATTTTATAAAATGATAAAATACCCTAATACTACTTCTTTGGGTAAAAAAAGGCATGACACTAATAGTTAAAGGACACTACTTTCTTTCCTTGTCCTACATCTTCTCCCAACCACTGAGACTATTTTAATATCCATTCCCAGGTAAGAATGTTCAAAGGTGATAAGTCATAGGCTTCGGCCTAATAAAACTCCCCGGGGTTGGAAAGCTATCACCTACGTCATAACTTCCGGAGACAATGGTACTGATTGGTAACCCTGGGTTACATTACACCGAAACCATAGAAGTATCAAGGCAATAACTGAATCCGAATAATATTCTGTTATGGATGCTCCAAGAGAAACTGGTTCGGTCTCTAATAAAATCGGCATTTGCTGATTTTTTTGTTATTTGGGTTGAGAAAATGAACAGAGGAACGCAAAAGGCTTTAGCACAAATAACATATCAATGTGGAAGACTTACTGTGTTGTTTCTAATAAGTACAAGGCAAAATATTGAGGTTAATTTCCATACATGAAATGATAACATAGATGGAAGTTCAGTTCATATTATAGATTATATTTTCTTTTGAAATGATCCTCATCGCGGTGTTACTGTGAGAAGACACGTAGTTAAAACCCAAGATAATATAATTTAAAATACTTGCAGCGTATGTTTTTTATAACTATACGGAATTTAAATGAAGTAGAATGTAAAATTGCTTTTACTATAATATTAGTTAAAATTAAAAAACTAATTGCGTTTAATATTGTTCAAATAATGACAGGAAATTCCTTAAAATCTTTTTAAACTAAAGGCTTTTAAGGTTATTCATATAGTATTAAAAAGTAAATTGAATTAATTTTAACTTTGAAATTATGCAGAAAACAACAACCTCACGTACTAAAAATCACGCCTTTTTTACTTTTACCATGCAGAAGCAAATCATGTCCATGAGATCTCTAATTTTCAATTGAATACTAATACCCAATCGTGAGGAACAATAATTTCCGAACAAATACAATTATAGAAATGAAATGTTTATGAGATATTTGTAGGATTTCTTAAAATCTTATATCATATGCTTTTGTAAAAGAACAAAAAAATTATGGAGATGTTTATACAAAATAAATCAATGAAATCAGAGAAATATACACCATGATTGAACCCCATATTCTGCATAACCTTCAGTTATGAGACGTTTCATAATCCCTATACTAGGAATTCACAATATTTTGACATACACATAAAAGCGGACAGAGATTGGTTTCCACTGACCCTGTGAACCAAATGGTCAGTGAATGCGTTCGTAAATCCCCTTGTTTCAGTTCGTTAAGCATATCAACCATAATCCACGGAAGGATATAATTATAATTGAGTGTCCTGCTAGAGATATGCACGTTATTTACGGATATCGTGATTAAGGTTATATGACCCGCAAATAATTCCATCTGGAGTTAGTATATCAGTACTATCTCACGAATTGTCCTATACCACCATCGTGAAATCTGGTGGCATAAAGATGAATACGCAGCAGCTCAGAATACTATTTGGGAGATGGACAGTATTTAATACTGAAGCAAAGTGGAATTTAGAGTAGTCACGGTATCAAATGTATTAAACGATGGTATGGCTAAATTGAATTAATGTAAGTTTTTGAAAGCAATAGCATGGATCTACTTCTGAGATATTTTGGTAAAGAATCAGGTTAAACAATACAGATAACTTCTTTTATTAAGATATATTTAAATTTTTATAAAGTGTTTATCTGGTATAAAGTTTGTAAATATTTATTAAACATATTATTTGTTTTGTAAATGCTTGCTCTATCACCTCTTACCTCAGAAAGAGTTTTTTTATCTGAAAGCTAAATATATTCGAAAATATTTTTAAGTTATATTTCAGTTAATTTCAAGATTAAAGACGTATATAATTTTTATGGAAGGTTGAGAGAAACCGACTTCTTAATTTTATATAACTAGTTTTATTTCAGTTTTGTCTACAATATATGATTTATTATAGCATTTTCCCAGTAGCTACAAATTTCTTTCTTCAATTTAAGTTTAACTTAAAAACTAAAGATTCACGTAGTTTTTATTATTTCAAAAAGCATTTATTGATAAGAGAGGACATTTAATATTTTAAACTATTAATATTTGACATATTCCAGTAGAATATCTGCTTTCATATTAAATTTTAAAGATTATTTGTTTTTAAAAAGCAAAAATGTAAAACGCATTGTAATATCAGAAAATTATAGCTTGGAAACTTAAGATTAATTTTCATTAAAAATAACAAAAAGTTATAGGATGCATTTAAAGTTTAGTCTCATGAGAACAATTTCGTTTATAAGTAGAGTCGAAGCATATTTACTTCAAAATTTGTAGGTAAATCTAAAGTGATTGAATGCTTGACATCCAGGATATTTCAAGTTAAATAAATCACATGAGAGAGAAGTCTCATATATTAAGATTTTCTCTCAAATATCTTACTCAAATTCTTTCGAAAATGACACAAGCACTGAGCTTTATTCAACCGATCAATTCAATCAAACTTTTTTAAACTGTATGTTTGGTCATATTTATTATAATAAAAACAGAGCATTCTCAGGAAAAAGAGTTCTAGCGTAAAGAATCAATTCCTGTATTTTTATTAGGATCTTGTAATATTTTTGAGGGTTGCTAAACACTGGATACTCATATTAAACAAAAAATTAGACAATGATAAATATCTCACAAAATATATTTGAGATATACTGTTTTATGTAAGGTGTAAAGATTATCACGATAACATTTAAACTTGAAATTAGTTACGCACATGGAAGTTTAAGGGGAGTTAGTACCTTTCAGACCTCGCGATGCTTGAAAAAACATACCTTTTTCGATTTGTCATAAATAATTAAGTTTTGTATATTTTTGCATACTATTAGAGCAGTGAGTAGATAACTGTACAAATTTTTAAAACATGCAATCATATTTTTAAAATAACCCACCAAATTTTTGAAAAGTAAGCATAATTTGCCAACATTTCCTACTATTTGAAATGCATGTACTTGACTTTCCCGCAAAATAAATTTTGAGAGAAGCAGTATAAAACCTAAATTTTTGCACCAAACTAATCTATATTAATGTCTCTTCTCTGTGAACTAAGGAATATATAATATTATAAGTTTTAGTATTTTTAAAAAAATCAGATTTAAAAAAATAAGAAATTTCAAAATATTTTACTCTTTAATGACCCATAAATGAAAAAACATAGCTCCAATACACAAATCCTTAGTTCATAGAGTTAAGATCAGCATAAAGAGCAACCATACCAAGTTTTAAAACAATTGGTTTATTAGTTTTTTTTTAATCTTGTGGGAAAGTCCAAAAATATGAAAATGAGAAAACGAAGGTTAAAGCGCGAGAAAGAGGAAGCACATCACTGTTTAGAATTACGTTTTTTTTGCCACTGAGAGCTTAATTATGGACCGATTTGGATGGAGTTTGTTTTAAAATGTTCATAATAGTTCAAATAATTTTTTAAAATAAAAATTGAAAAATCGATTTTTTGAAGGTGAAAAGGTACTAACTCCCCTTAAAAATCTCACAATTTTTTCTGTGGATTCAAAAATCGAAATATAAGAACCAAAAGATATACTATAACGATAACTGAACAGGTAAAATTTAGACGTGGAGTTATGACATATGCTCTTATAATTTTATTCCATACTATCAGAAAAAATGTACACATACTGATATTCATTTAGAGTTTATTCGTGATAAAGGAAAATATATAAGCTTTAGCTAATGGACAGTTCATCTTGGACCATAAAACTTTTCCAAGTTAAAAATCCCGTCCAAGACATGATGAACAACCCAAATTGCGTTTAGAAACGCAAGCAATCATTAAGAAGTTCGCACTTTTTCATGGACAGCTCAGCGCGGAATATTTTAACCCGCGAGCTTAATCAATCGGGGGATTTTACGCGGGAAATAAAAATAACCCTACAACCCTGCAGTAATGACACTACAAACCTTCACTCCCCTCGCAAGCGTGACCTTTGAAGGGGCGCAGTTCGGGACCTTCATCAGGAATCACAAGGAATCGGGGATGATGACGTGAGGGGAATCTTCACCCTTGCAATTGCAAACAATCGTGAAGGGAATCCCCCAATGTAAGGCGACCTGTTGTGTGGTTGGCTCTGATTAAAAAGGTAAGGTGATTGGTTCGAGGTAAAGGTATATTACTAGGTATTTGATAAGCGATCTGGTGTGGATTTAGTCGTGTAAGAATTGGGTATGAGCTTATTAGGGTTTAAGGTACTAGGGACGGTGCTAAGGGACAAGCTTGTTTTATTCGTGAAGTTTCATATTTTACGTGTTAAGTGGCCCTTGGTAAAATATGTGTAGAAAAAGCAGAGATAAAAAGGGTATTATCTGGATTGTTGCCAATTGAAGAACTAGAAAGCGTTTACGGTTTGCTAGTGATGCCAGGTTCAAATAATTCAGACTGAAAAGATGTTTTGAGAGTGGAAAGAGAGAGGAACCACCTAAAGAAATGGATTTATCAAAAAAATTGGAACAGTTTTTTCACAAGCGCTTTTTAAAATTTTACCTCGAGCTTCGGATAATAAACTTGAAAATTCGTACTAAATACTACTTCTAAATTCGTACCAACTATCAATTTAATTAAAATAAATCATATGTTTTTTTCGTTACTCCTCATAATACATAAAACAACAAGTTTTTTATAACAAAAAACTAAAAATACTGTATAAAAACTTAAATTGATAATATATTCGAGTAGAAACGTAAAAACCTTAATGCAAAAATGAGGCATGATGTGTTTTATGTGTAATTAATTCAAAGGAATAAAAAGAAAATTCATAAATCCGTGAGATTTCATGTTGCCATATCTTTTCAATCTTCTTTTTTTGTTCAAAGGAGTTGACACAATCCAAAAGTCTTCATCGGATTTTCGCAGTCACAAGAAAAAACTTGGCACGCACTTAAACGAGTGCGCCAAGTAGGGTAATTGATTTATTTCCTTTTAACCGTTAAGAAGTAGTTCCTCATCTTCTGTCACATTAGCCGGATCGTTTTCCAGTTCTCGTAATTCAAATTGCGATCAAAGGTCGGTTCTGGCGCTTAGAACCCAGAGTTGAAGCTATTTATTACTAGCTGGATTCAAACTGACAGAGGTTTCAGTTGGAGTTGGATGGAAATCCAGCTAACTAGCATTTGTATGTGTGAATGGTTAATAATTACAGGCGCTTTGGAACTTATGATAAAAACTATTTATGATAGTTCATTTAGTAATCAATATAAATAATAGCTGTAAAACGTTGTTGTAAATTAAATGATGCAACATTACTTTGTTTTAAATAATTTGAAGAAAATATTAAGGGAAGGAAGCAATGCGAATCATACGTTAAGGGAAAATAATTTTTTTTATTTTAAAGTACTTTTAAATTTTTGAACTCAGGTTTATCACTTATTATTTATTTAGATCTGTAAAAATATTAAATAAATTCAAAATTACTAATTCATTTAATTAAATAGGATGTTTTGTTAAAGCCTTTAATAAAAAAGATATTAATAAAGAAAGAATACCGTTTAAAAATCATTTTTTATCTAAAGGAAAAAATATATCTATTCGTATTTTGCACTTGTTCTCCTCAATAAATTTTAGATAACGCAAATTTTGCGATATCTTAATGATATGAATAGGATAAATGAAATCGTCATGGAAGTTATTAAACTATCTTGTTTCTGTTATTCCAATATTTAATATCATAAAGGAAATGGAATTTTTGGAATTGTTTTCTTAACCACATGAAGTCTACTGGAAATCCATTATAAAAAGGGAAGCATTAATAGTTTACTAAAACATCAAAAAGAAAAAATAATGATTGTAAGGCATTAAAATAACACTTTCACAAATTACGGTATTTAACAGGGAAAACACACATTTGTGCATTACTTAGTAAAGATTTTCTTTTCTATTATGAATTGGAAAAAGAAGAGGTACGGCAATTTTCACTTATTAAATAACATTTTTACATTTGTAACATAATTTCACAGTTAATTTAGAAGAAAAACCTTAAGTATAGTCATCTTTTTGGAAACGAAGTTATTTTGAAAATAAAGATATGGATCTTCAAGGGAATAATAGCTGAGTTGTATAGATTATTGTCATTACATTTTATATTCTTCGTTTAACACGAGTAAAAACTGTGCTGGGAAGGCGAAGTCTTAGTTTAATGTACGATTCAATGAGCGAGTTATTTCCAAAAAATCAGGTATTAAATCACTAAAATGATCATAAAATTAATTTTTCTCCTTCTCTTTTAATAGAAAGAATTCGCGTTTTTCACTAAAATATGCGTGATAAATCAGATTCGAGTTGAACTTAAACCATTTCGAACACCAGTATTCATTTTTATGTTTAAACACTCACCAGCAAGAGGCGGCATAGTTTAAATGAAAAATTTAATTTGTTGTTCTGGAAGTATTATTTTTAGTTTTTCTTCTTCTAATGGACACTTGTAAGTTGTAAAATATGGTAAGTGACTCAGATGGTTGCCGTAGTTATGCCTAGATTTTTTTTTGTGGGGGGGTCGTAGGTTACATAATTTTCATTTGTGAAACATAATCCTTAGGATGTAATGCATAAAAAATGCATTGTTCTTTATAAAATAAAATTTAATTATTTTATAAATTAATGTTATAGGTAGTTTGTATAATGTTCGACACACATGTTCCTAAGGTGTGTAAAAACAAAATCAAAAGTTTTGAGATCCCTCGAATCAATCAATTGATACTAAAACTTTGAAGCAGGAAAAATCTATTAAACGTATTTTTAAATTATGTGATGTTATAACCATGCATACAATGTTTTAAATATCAAGTTTTTAAAAATTTCAATATGATCGTTTATAATCAAATTAATGAGATTAAAAACGATCAATTTCAGAATTTGGTAAACTGTATACAAGTCCTGCATATTCTGAAAACTTTTCTTACTGCAGTAATTTTTATATTTGCATTACAAGTAGCTTTCACACTAAAATGCACAGTAAAAAATTTTTACTTTGAGAATAAGTTCAAAGTTATATTTCTGCCTAAAATATTCTCATTGATTGCAATAAATTTGCAATTCTTTTATGTCCAATTAATAGTAAGGATTTCCTTTATTAATTAATATTTTGCATAAATAGGTAAGAAATTATTATAAATTATTATTCTAAATATCATAAGTTTGTACATCCTAACAAACTAAACCATCTTTGAATTTGCCTACAGATTGATAATAAAACTTATTATTCATCTACAGATATACTTTGGAGCCAACACTTCATTATTCATTCCACACAGTTTCTGCAGATTCCCCGATTCCCACCAAAGACTTAGCAGATAACACCATTGTCTCACTCGTTTTGAGAATTGACATGTATATTTTACTATGAGTTTTATTAGCTCCTGTAATCTAAATTGAAGCACCTTCCCGTGAATATTTCACATCCATGAAAGACTAGCATAAAATATCTAGCTGGTACCTTGTTAGCATACCTGGTTTCTGGATGAAGTGGATAGTGTTGTGCTCATTAAATCTGCAGCGACAAAGGCTTATTAAAAGCGGAACTGCACTTACATGAGGTGAGAAATATTAACCAAGTGTGAGGAAGGGTGCTGTTGGTGTATGAAAATATGTTCTTCAAAATAAAAGTCGTATCGGTAAGTGATACATGTCAGAAAACTAAGTTTTAGGAAGATGATAAATCAATCCTAATACTACTAATCCATAACTTTTTAACACTAAATAGGTTAGAAATAAATAAGTTTTCTTAAGATGATATGGAGAACATTTTTGACGAAAAGTGTATTATTATTATTTTTTAATCAATAAACACATTTTCAATGAAATTTATAACAGATAAAACGATTCTTATAGGAGTATTTATTTTCTTTTTTTTACTTTGATGGTATTTAAAACTTATGTTAGGATTAATTATGGATTTCGAATACTTTTGGCTTTAGTATTTAGCAAGATTTAAGATCCAAAACGTTTCCTCCAATTAAAATTATATCAAGTTCTACCTATAGGAGTAATAAAAATCCTGTTTTTGCTTTTATGTTTTATGTTGTTTATCCCAAGATTCGTAAGATAGATGTTAAGCAAGTATTGTTGAAAATAATTACTTATCTCTCACACACTTATGCCTGTAAAAATATTGATACTTTAGCCCTTAGTTATCTTGTCATAATAGAAGAAACAACCACAAAACACAGCAGGTTGCTAAAGTGGTGTCTTATCCATGATGTACTATTTATCTGTTCAAATATATTAATGGAAAGTTTACTTTGCACAGTGCATTGTGGAAAATAAAATATTTATTTATTTATTTAAGATAATAAGCCACTTTTTGACTTTAAATGGCGTCATTAATAAGCTAATAAGCTCCATAAAAGCAATGTGAACATTTTATAAAAAATACTAAAGCAACGCATACTTCCTGTAAGAATATCCTGTAAGAATTTACTGCATGAAGGATGTATTTTTACTTCCAGTGCAGGTTTTTTTCAAGTTTCATTTAATTTTAGCACACAATCAGGATAAGCGATTTATCTTCTGGCAAAAGTTTAGAAAACGCATCTTTCACAAAACCAGGGAGTATTTTTAGTAAGAATTCATTAAACATTGCAATATTTTTTCTTCCCGTGAATTGAAGTAGAGTTATACAACAAGGTGAACATTATTTTAAGCAACTGTTTCTCTTCAGCCAAAGGAAGAAAGTGCCAAAAGTAGAGACTAATCATTTCATTGAATTATGAAAGAAAACCAAGTAATTAATATTAAAACCAAATTTAATGCTCTTCCTTATTCCGCTGACTTATTTAACTTCTACTTAATATCTTACAAAGGGTATAATTTAATAATTTTATAGTAATTTCTACTTATTAATTTCCTAAAAGGTTTAAATATTGCGAGGATTTCAAATTATCAAATATTTTTCGATTCAATCCCTTGAAATAAACCTATTATTTCTCCAATATTTGTTTCATTGCGAATACCCAAAACAAATTTGAAAAACAAGTAATCACCGAATGTTATCACATATTTTATTATACGTATATGAATCGTCAGTTTGAAAAAGGGAATAAGTCCAAAAACCAAGTTTTGAGAAAATCGAAGCAAAACCTGTATAAATAATAGAATTTTTGTTGTATAATTTTAAATTACCAAATTTTTCATGGAAATCCAGGAACTTTTTTAGAAAAAGGGCAATCTTTGAAAAGAGTATAATACAGTCAAATATATTTTAACCCATATCCTGCCAAGCATTGAAGAAGTTAATATTTTCTCATAAAAAATTAAATACGGGCTAGTTTAGGCCCATGTACAAACATAAAATTGAAAAAAATCCTCAAACTTTGATTAGTTTCATCGGTACAGGGTGTCCTAAAAATAGGACGATGGCAGGATCTACTGCTATCGGTTCCTTATTAGGTCTAATTAAGAGGTCCTAGGCCTCTCAGAAGAGGAAAAAACAAAATTTTGGGAAATAGTTAATAGTTATTACTTCAGGACTCTTCTTTGACAGTTTTTTGAAAACATTTCCACTTTTTTAGCTATAATTTGGATTTTAATTTTTTTAACCATTTGAATCAATGAAAACATACTGCTTTCTGTGCATCTTTTGTATAAATTGACCCAATTACTCTACTGATATCTTTAAAATTAAGTCATTTTAGGTCCTAATTATTGAAATAAGTATAGAAATGCATTTGGTATAATTAAAATATTTTAAATGTTTAAAAATATTAAAATTCTGGTATCTTTTTCTGTTATATTCGAAAAAACTAAGCTACTTCGAAGTAAAAAAGTGGTTGGCCTCAGTTTAATAAAATGTGTTTAATGCATACTTTTGTTTTTAAATTAGCTTTACTTTCTAAATTTCTGATAGAAGGAATTTTTTATATACAGGGTGTCCCATAAATAATGGGTCACACTTTTAGGGGGGATAGTAGACACCTAGACAAGTCAGAATCACATAGGATTTGGGGGTCCCAGACCAAATCCCAGGGAGCTAAAAATGGATCGACACCCCAAAAAATTATTGAAAAATTCAATTTGTTGAAGAACTACTATTGGTAAAAACTTAATCATGGTCAAATTTTGTGGTTTAATACGATCTTTAAAATTACGCTAAAAGTTTTCACTTTAAAATTTTTTTACTACGAAAAAAAAGGCAAAAAAACACAAAAAAATGTGAAAAATCTTTCAAAACCTTATTTTGTATTTAGAAATCCTTTCTTTTGATTTCAAAATCTGAAAAAGCATAGTTGAAAACCCTAATATCCAAAGTTTCATGTAAATACCATCAATAATAAACGCTTGAGATCCTGTTAAAGTTTGTTTTTTGAGTGCGAAAACAGCTCCAGAAAACGAACGTTCAGGGAAAATCTACGAGTTACGGATAGATGATCGCTAACTTTCTTTTCTCTCCCGATTTGGCGAAACATGCCAAGCTCCTACAGATCGCCAAGCAAGCTTGAACAATCTGTTGTTGGCGAAAGTTGGCGAGGAATCTCGTATCGCAAATTAATGGCGAGAAATTTAGCGAGCATCAATCCGCCACTCGTAGATTTTCCCTGAACGTTTGCGTTCTTTATCTGCTTTCGCACTCAAAAAACAAAATTTAACAGAATCTCAAACGTTTATTATTGATGATATTTACATGAAACTTTTGATATTAGGTTTTTCGACTATGCTGTTTCAGATTTTGAAATCAAAAGAAAGGATTTCTAAATACAAAATAAGGTTTTGACAGATTTTTCACATTTTTTTGTGTTTTTTGACTTTTTTTTCGTAGTAAAAAAATTCTAAAGTGAAAACTTTTAGCGTAATTTTAAAGATCGTATTAAACCACAAAATTTGAGACCATGATTAAGTTTTTACCAATAGTAGTTCTTCTACAAATTGAATTTTTCAATAACTTTTTGGGGTGTCGCTCCATTTTTAGCTCCCTGGGATTTGGTCTGGGACCCCCAAATCCTATGTGATTCTGACTCGTCTAGGTATCTACTATCCCCCCTAGACGTGTGACCCAACATTTATGGGACACCCTGTAGAACTTGCAAAAACCTGAGAAAAAGTGTGTTTTTACAGTTATTTTATTCGAAATATCAGGGTTTTCGAGTTATCGAAGTTCGAGTTATTGAGAGTATAATTTATTACCACATATTACAGGTTTCTATTTGATGTGCAAATAATTTGAAAAACTTAGGTTGGATATTTTGCCCAGGATATCACCCTGTTCAGTACTAACTGATAGAGATTTAGTAGGGCATCCTGCCATTGTCTTATTTTTAGGACAGCTTGAAGTACGGTGAAATTTGACCCCATAAGTAATTTTTTTCGCCAAATTTGTTTTTATAGTTTTAAAGTAGAGTATGTAGCAGCAATAAATTTGAATACAATTTTGTCTAAAAGCTTTTAATTCTTAAATAATATTTTTGTTGAAAATTCAAGAACAAATTTCAAAAAATCATCATTTTGAAAAATTTGTTAAAAATATTAAATATTAATTTAGACTTGAAATAAAACAAATTTATAATGATACAAGTTTATAATATCAATATGCATTAAAGTTTTATCAAAATATTCAAAGTAGTTTTGGTAAAAGTGACATATCTATGCTGTCCTATTTTTAGGACGATGGCAGGATATAGGTTAAAGTTGAAAATACATTCCCCTTTTCAACCTTATGAAATTTCAAGGGAGGAAAAATCATAAAAACCCCTTAAATTCACCATTTAAATTATATTTCTGCTTAGTTCACTACACAAAAGTGAGAAATAAAAAGATTAAGACAAATAAAATATAAAAATTAGTATGAAACTGTGCCATAAAGCAGTACCGATGGAGTGAGTTAATATGAATGGAGTCACATATTCTCTGAAATAAAAACATTTTTAAATTAATAGTAAATTTAATTTTGGTTTAGTTTACACCACGGAGAATAAGAACATAAAGACAAATTAACTTTAATACCAAATTAGCTGAAAAAGTACAATGAATGGACATCGATTTCCCAACTTCAAGGGGAAAACTGGTGATTCATATAATATATGTCTAATTTAAATTTTCAAAAAGAATTTAATATAAGATAAGCTTCATTTATAATCTTAATTTTGGAGTGAGAAACTAAAAAGAAAAAATTGCTTTTGATAAGTGCCGTAGTTATCCTAGTGGTTAAGGCTTCGTCCTCCAGATAAGAGGGTCCCGGGGTCGATTCCCGACATCACCAAAGACCCACCGAGTATATGCGGGTTACGTTCTCGTTAAATCTGTGGGTCCGAAAGTCCTGTGGTTGGTCATGGCGCAGTTTACAATGGATCCAGATATGTGGAGACTACCTTCATAGACGTGGCAAAATTGTGTAGTAGCAATAGATAGTGGCAGCATCCAAGAAAAAAAATAGTAATAATTAAAAGTGATAGACGAAGCGGATCTTCTTAGATAAAGCAAATGTATTCTCAAACTTCTCCAACTTAGAAATTCGATAAGGAAACTATTAGGTTTCAAACAGAGTGAAACCCAAAACATGAGTTCAAATTTCTTCAGTTTTCTTAACTACGAATACTTTTAAAATAATCAACATGGTTTTCATATTTTAAATATTTCATAATCATGTTATAATATAATCATGCATTCGTTCTATTTAATAAATTCATTAATCATTAATGTAAATTATGATTATGGTTAATGTATTATGTTGGATCAGAACCATAATTACCTCCTTGTAACCCACAAACACCCTAAATTATAACTGAATATATCATCCTACTTACTATTTTCAACTAAAAAGAAGAAAAAGGTAATATCTTTCAGGCTCTTTTTTCTTGAGACAAAACAGAGAATTGACTGAAATACACAACATATTCAATCTAGTCTCAATGTAAGCCGCTTCCAAAAAAATGTACATCAGGGGTATAGCTCCCATGGAGGATATTAAAATATATCCACACTTAAACATTTTCTATTCTTGAAGATAGAATACGACAGAGACAATCCCATATCCCAGAAATGTTTTTGGATAGGCTACTGTTATACATTTTGGATGCAATAGTCATGAGTACTGATTGCATACAAATTACCGTTCCAAAGCAGAATATGCAAAAATGTATCACAGTAGACTTTTTTTACGTCATTTATCTTTCGAATAGCATATAGGAACTCATTTTGTTCATATGAATGCAATTTACATCTTACCAATTGAGGAAATACTCTGCTGTAGACGCAACTCACATTTTCTATTTCATCCTTATAATAGTCGGAGAACTGAATCACACTTCGGAAGTCAAACAAAATATTCATGTCATTTCCTGAGAAGATCCATGCAGGATCGATTTGTGTTTTATCGTTGAATCGCTCCTGAGAAGAAATTCAATTTTTACCAGGAGAAGAAATTCGCCTCCACATTTGAGCTTGAGCTTGCAAATGGGATAAAGTCAATCTGAATCATCTGGGAATCAAAATCCGTTTTTCCAGTGAAAATTGAGGAATTTCTTTGAATTTTTGCAGGAGTCATTTTTTTAAGCATAAAAATGTTATTTTTCGGTTATTATAAAAAGATTCACTCTAAAAAGGTGTTGAATGTGACTCGGGGAAAAAAGAAACAGCTATGAAATTATAACATAATGTACATTAATCATTTTAACAGTTTATTAAACATTATTCATTTAAAAATTTTCTTAAAAAATAATATAAAGAATCAAATTTCATCTTTTACATAATGTTGGGGACTATATTTTAATGGTATATTTACATAACTAGGATTTGATTTTTATTTTTTCGTTTTTCTTTCTCATTATTATCTAAAAAATGTTTGACTGCTTACATAATGTTTTAGGACATTGAACTAAAATTATAATTAAGTAATTGTATAAATTATAGTCAATTATTCGAAAATTATTTTCCTTTCTGATAATAAAGATAGTAATACCCATAAAATAAATATTAATGATATTAATGTAAATGAAATAATGATAAGCTGACGCAGAAAAGGAATCTAGCAATAAAGAAATCTACAATCATCAAAATAGATAAGTACACTCAAACCTGTTATTGTGCAGTGGATAGGGACCGCATAAAAAATTGCACAATACTTCGCGAGTACCTATAAAAAATAGTTTTCGAAACACAATTAAAAAATCCTTATTTATGCGGTGAATAGGGAGCTCATAAAAAAATATCACGTAGCAAAAATCCCTCAGCATAGCTGAATTGAAAAACTCTTTACATTTGGACTGTAACTCAATCCCCGCCCTACAGCTAGATTGAAAGACCGTTTCTATGCTTACCCTTTATTTTTTTTTCAGTTACCATGTGTGGCGTTTGCTATCAAAACCAGCTCATTCCATATTTTTCTGAAATCCACTTGTTTGCATATTTTGAAAGTTCAGAGGGTCCTTCATAACCTGACGAAGGGATATAGCTCAAATCCAGCTCATTCCAACCCAAAATTAAATGAAAAGGTGAAAACTGTGATCTCAACTGTGAAATTTCAGATAATTTTAAAAAGTTAAGTGGATGTCATTTATTTAAAACTCGTAAAGACAGAAATATTAACTGGTAAACTGGAAAAAAACAATTTCAGACAACTTAATTGAACATAAAAAACTGAAAAAAGCAGGAAAAATCGTGTTTTTGCATCAAAATCAGCTCATTCCAACCTAATTACGCCCAAGGCAATGCACCTGGAATGAAAATGAAAAACTAATCAAATTCTAGGCGGTTATACCTACAATTAAAAAGTTTAAAAATAAATTTAGCTTTAGAACTGTGGACGTGAGAAGTTTTTTGCCTCTCCTGTAAAATTTCCAAAAATGGAATGAGCTGGTTTTTATAGCAAACACCTCATGTAGTCGGTGACCACTGTTGTTTCACTAGACCCTTATATGTACCTTGGTAGCCATATATATGTTACGGACAATGTGATAAATCGGGCATTATTAATAATGCCCGAAGTTGAAGAGGCAATGTGATAAATTCAATGGCATTTATCAATGAAATTTATCACTTTGCCCACCTCCACTCTGGGCATTATTAATAATGCCCGATTAAACACTTTGCCCGTAACATATACAAGATTTTTGCTCTATTTTCAAATGTTATTGAAATATCCATACACCGCACAAAAATTATAGAAAAAAGACCGCACACATAAAAAATCGCATTAAAAAGTTCTGCACAAATAGGTTTGAGTGTATTATAAAACATCAAACTTTTTCGTAGAAAAACTTAATAATAATGATTACCTTTCTTTTAAATATAATTATAAACCTTATAAGAAATCTGTTTTAATCATTGCCTGCTTATTTTTAACACCTTATTTTGATTGATACCCTATAAAACATAGATGAATCTTCTTGAGTAATCCTGAGGCAAATTTTCCCTATGTCTCTGCAAATAAATTACTCGCGATGGGATATTAAATTCACTAGGATGCTTCTAGAGACATTAATCGCATCCAAATCAAAAATCAATTTCTAGCCGAGCAGCTGTCCTTCCGTGATAATTCGATTCGATTTTGAGAAAAAGCTTTCGTGCCAGCTATCCAGCCTCTCCCGAGTTTCCAAGTTTCTACAGAAAATTTGTTGCATATGATGGATGCAAATTATTTTGTTCGAGCGATTCCGTTTCATTTTGGGTGCAGAAGTTGTCATTTGTTTGGGAAATTGAACGCGAGAAGTAACAAGTCATTCATCTTTAGTTTTATCCTTGCAGAGAAAATAAGTGTGTTTTGACTATATCTGCTTCATTGAATAAACGTGCTCTGTCTATTTTTAGTAATTCAATTATGTATGTTGAATGAAATAGAGTAACATGACAACAATTGTTAACATAATTGAAAATTATCTAAAAGAACACACTATCTGTTTTACAATATAAGGATGAATAGAAACAGGATACTTTAATAAAGCTTTCTCAATTCATGATGGTAAAAAATATCATTATCATATCATTTAGTGCACATGCGCATTGCTGAATAATCGAATCGCTTATTTCGGAAACATAAGGATGAATGTAAGGAATATAAGGATGAATAGAAACAGGATACTTTAATAAAGCTTTCTCAATTCATGATGGTAAAAAATATCATTATCATATCATTTAGTGCACATGCGCATTGCTGAATAATCGAATCGCTTATTTCGGAAACATAAGGATGAATGTAAGGAATATAAGGATGAATAGAAACAGGATACTTTAATAAAGCTTTCTCAATTCATGATGGTAAAAAATATCATTATCATATCATTTAGTGCACATGCGCATTGCTGAATAATCGAATCGCTTATTTTGGAAACATGTCAAACTCCACTTTTCTTGTTTTGAGATTAACGAGAAAAACCTAACCTCTAAAGAATGACTTTTCTAATCGCATATAGTGTTTGTATGCCAATTAATTAAAAAACAGCAGTCCCAAACAAGCTGCAGATGAGACATCATGAACAAAATTCCCAGCTGTTTAAGTGCAGAAACTGGTCAAGTGACGTCGTTTGACTTGTTTCTGTACTAAAGCTGAATTTTAACATGCTGGGAAAACTATTTTAAAATCACGTTATTTTTATTTTTCTTACACTAGAATGTGTGTTTACCCCTACAGAATCCCATGACACCAATAACTCATTTTTGAAAAAAGTGGCTTTAAACACGTTTCAGAAATAAGTGATTCAATAGAAACAATTAAAACGAATTCAAATGATAAAATCATGAAGAGTTTCCGAATAAACTATAAGTAATTTTTATTTTTAGATGTTATTTTGTATCAGTGAGAGAGAGAGAAAAGTATGTTTTTGAATTTAATAAATATATGAAGGTCTTAGAGATAAGTACTTTCCCTCCAAAAAAATATACTTTTATGGTACAAACTTATTGATAATTCTCATGAGATCAGACACAAATATTATTTTAACAGTTTTTGTTACTCTGGTAATTTTTTAAAATGAATAATATAAATGAATAATATAAATTCACTCCCCCCGTTGATATAATTAGATTGTTCTTTTAAAAATTTGTTTCGTTGTTCTTTATACTAAATGAAAGTTTGCATGTTACTTTTGTAAAAATTCAAGCGAATTAAAAGCAAATTCATCTTAAAAACACGGATTACGTTACTTCGAGAAATATCGTCTTTTTTATTTTATGGTAATGATCGTTATCATGATTCATTTAAACTTAGATATCTTATGTCTGACATGTTAAGTTACAGACAAGTTTTCAACTACGAAACCTAGATTATTATTTTTATATTAACTTGCTTCTCTGAGATGAAAGTTGAGGGTTTATAATAATAACATAAGCTTTATTATCACATAGCATTAAATAAGATACATATTCGTCACCACGGGGACATTTTCCCGTTCAGGTGACAGATAAATTTGAATATAAATAATGTAATAGGTAAACTTTAACTTAATGAACATAAATTTAAGATAAATATATATAAAAACACACACACTGAAAAGCAATAGGAACTAAAAAAAAACCCTTAAAAATTGAAAACAAGCTTACAAAATTTATGGTCGTATATGAGAAAACAAAAAAAATTAAAATTAAAATTTAAGAACTGAAGGCATATTTTTAAATTTGAAAATTGAATAAAGAAATTAAAAGGAAATAACATAGATTTAATAATAAATAGAGTTGGCAAAAGTCTGGTTATTTTAGTTATAGTTGCTTCGTTTTAAATTTGAAAATAACGGTCTATGTCGTCCAAATTTATCATGAAGTTAAATAGTTCATTTTTAAATGTTGAATATGTCTTTATGTTTTGAAGATAAGAAGGCACATGGTTATAGATTTTAGGTCCTGAAAAGAATAAATGCTTCCGAAATATTTCTTTAGAAAAATGAGGAATTTTATAAATTTCATTAGGTCTTCTTTGAGATACATTTAATTTTAATGCACATATTGATTTGTTTCGGTACAAAAAAGTGCTACACGGAATAAGAAGTCATACTTTAGAGGTAGTAAGTTCGAATTTCTAAAACTATAAGTATGTGAATGATAGAGATTTAAAATTTTGAAACACTTGTTCTGGATCGAAATTAGTGGTAGTAAATTATATTTATTATCACCTCCCCTAATAATAATGCCATAATTTAACAGTGAGTAGAACCAAGAATAATAAAGTGTTTTTTAAAAATGTGAATCTATTTTATTTTTTAAGTTTTGAAATTTAACTAACACAAAACGTAATTTTTTACTTAGTTCATTTACATGAGTTTTCCACTTTAAGTTAGAGTCAATATGTAAACCTAGGTATTTAATTGTAGAGACGGATTTCAGAACGGGGCACTGACAGTTATAATTATTTTTATTGCAATAGAAGGAATGAAATTTAATATTAAGATTGGTTTCAGACTGTATGAAATTGAAATAAATATATTTTGTTTTATTTAAATTTAGGCATAAATCATTCGCAGTAAACCATTTTCTTATTTCAGTCAGATCAGATTCTATTTGTAATAGAAGAGCATTAATATAACAAGACAGAATCATCGGCATATGTTAACATTTTGCCATATAGCTGTAGTTTACACAAATCATTTATAAAAATAAGGAATAACAAAGGACCTAAAATTGAACCTTGAGGAACGTCACGGTTTGCAATTACAAAATTACTGAAATTATTTTGAATTTTAACACGCTGTTCCCTATTTGATAAATATGTTTTGAACCAATTTAGAATATTTCCACGAAAACCAGCAAAATCTAATTTTTTATTAGTAAATTATGATTGACATTATCAAATGACTTTGATATATCCAGGAAGATCGCTACTATTTTTTATTACTGTCGAATTTTGAAAATCGCAAAAGTGCACTTTCAGTATTTCGCCCTTTAATAAAACCAATATTGATTGTCCACAAAAAAATTTATTTTATGTAAATAATCGTACATTCTGTTTGAAAGGGATTTTTCAATAATTTTAGCAAAAGTGGGAAGAATCTAAATAGGTCTATAATTTGAAAAGGAGGATTTATCACCAGACTTGAAAATAGGGGTTATGGTAGCTTTTTTCAGTGATTGGGGAAATTCAGCCTTGATGATTGAGGTATTTAAAAAACTATTGATAAAAGAAATATTATGATTTACCAATATTTTTATTAGTTTAACATTTATCCCATCATATTAATCAAATTTAACATTTCAGAGTTACTGTGTTCAAAGTAAACAAAAGAGTTAATGTTTGGAAACATATAAGGTATGTCTAGTTATGTTCTGATTTAAGTAGTTTTGGTTAAAGCTATTAAAGAAATGATTAAATTGTATAACCGAGTAAGGGTTATTGAAACAATCGGGTAAGGTACAAGGCTTAATTTGTTTACCAATGATAAATTAGTTATGATAAATTAAAAAAATTTAGACTTTTTTGGTATATACAACAATACCACCAGATCTGTTGTTATTTCTGCAACAAAAATAGGAATCAAACCCTTCAATTGAGTAAAAATTTAATTTCATTCTCATGAATCCAAATCTCAGACAAAATTAGAACAGAAAATGAATCAATGTAATTTGAAATTAGAGAAATTAAGCAATCAAAATTAGCACTTAAACTTCTAATGTTCAGATGTAAAAAGATACACTTACTTACTACAATTATTAAAATTAAAATGTCCTTTGCGCTCTACACCAAAATTTTCAGTACCTGGTTCTGATAGTGTGTTAGTTAGTATTAGATTTTTTGTAAATGAAAATTGCTTAACGTTTATGGATTTTTTTCAAATTTATCCTATTATCTGGCTACATAGTATATAATCTGGAATGATAAGTATTGTAAGTAATTTTATAATTAAGGTAATTAAATTTTTTCTTAAAGCACTAGGTTTTTTCTTTTTTCACTTGTACTCATCCGAACAAAAAATATCTTTCTAAACCTCCTAAATAATCATAAAACCTTTTGCATCAAAGGATAATTTATGGTAACTGATGCAAAAAGAAAACAAATTTAAAGGGATGAGTTAATACCAAAAACCATACTCATGAAAAATCCCCCGAGAAAACTCCTAATAGCTGTAAAAAAACACCAACAAATTTATATCCCAAATTTATCAAAGAAAACCTCAAGATTGTTTATTACCTCACTTCAATAATCTCATACATAAAATTACTCTCTCTCTCTCTCACTCATTTCTTCAGCGATGTAGATCCGCAAAATAAACACCCGAAGAAAAGGTTAATAGAATCTCATATTGATAGAAAATAATTCACTGCAAATTGAATTTGTCCGAAAACGCGTTCCCCTTCTCCTTTCTTCAATCAAATTCATTTCGAACAATGCGGGTCCGACAAAAACCGTTTATAGTTGCAGAAAATCCCTCCCCCTTCCCCCAGCTGCTGTTATGACCTTGACGTCGATGGGAGTCTTCTCTTTATCTAAAGAAGCACAAACATTCCGCTTCTCTTTTCATTTTCAAAGGGAGATGACTAAACAGAAGACATTGCTCACAGAACTTTGGCTTTTTTTCGGGAGATTTTTTTTTAGTTTGCTACCGTTAGATAAGACGTATTGGGGTATTGGAAAAAGAATGGCGTTTTTCGTCTTTAACTTTTAATTTGTTTTCGACACATTCTTGTCAAAAACTTTCGGGATGAAAGTAACAGTGATATGAAAAGTCGCAATGAAGAATTTTAGTAAACATAAAGAAAAACATTTTCCAGTTAAAAAAAACTTGTTAAGGAAATTTTCTCTTATATCACATCAACTAACAATATACCTGGTGATTAAAAATAAGTAAACAAATATCGGTGGTTCTTTATGTTGACATTTTGCAATATAAAATACTTTCATAACTATCTGATTCGGCACTCTCCTCATATTGTATTCAGCCATGAATGGCGATGTAAGGCGACTTATCCCATTCCAATAATTTCTATATATACAACATTTTGTGGTTAGGAAACTATTGTGATGTATTCTGTCTATTCAGTTAAGCAGTGTTTGGATTAATATCACTGTAGTTATAGCCCCTCTGTTCTAATGATATGATATAAATGGTAAGTCTTTGATGTAACATTGCACGTGGGATGTTTTCAACTAATTTTAATAACTTTTGTTGTTAGTTTCTGAAAAATTTGTTGAGATAAACGACAAAAATTGAAAATATATTTTAAGAGACTGTCGTAACAGAAATAAATACAATGCGACAAAGAGGACCGTTCAGTCTTGTTATTTCACATTCTGAGGTTTCTAATTACAATTAACACACATAAGAACATTTTGATGATCAACCACTAGCTGTGGATAAACATCCAAAATATTTGGGATTTGTGTTAGACCCTGAAATTCTTGGAAACAAACATATTGATCATCATGTACTGAAGGCAAGAAAAAGACTTAATATCTTAATCTCAGGGCGTGATTGGGGTGCGGATGCTAGCACACTTAGAAGCACGTATATCTCTCTGATCAGACCCATCCTGGAGTATGGAATTCCGATTTACTGTTGCGCCTCTGCTACAAATCTTCAGAAACTTGAAAAGGTCCAGCTCAGCGCTGCTCGGATCATCACGGGTCTGAGAAATACATGTCCCAGCGATATTGTGCTTTTCGAGGCTAACCTTCAGCCCATTAACCTTAGGAGACGTGCTTGCCTAACAAAATACTACAGCAAACTCAGCGGACTTGGTACTCAAAATCGTACTTCTACCTACTTCAAAGACTGGTGTAATAACCAGAGACTTAGGAGAAACAGTCCCTTTAGCCAAATGGTCTCTTTTAATCTTGTTGAAAGGGCTGTAGAATCACATCACCTGACACAATGTCTTGAGCCAACGGATGATCTTGACGGTGTTTTTTTCCATTCTGACTTGCCTGTGCATGTGAACAAACAAACAGATATGCCTGCCTATCTAAGGCAAATAGCTCTTGAGAGAATTGGCGAGATTCCAAATGATGCCGTTCAGGTATATACGGATGGCAGTAGAGACGATTGTAATCGATCTGGAAGTGGAATTTACATCAAATTGCAAGATCAAGACTTAAGGATTCAGAGGAGAAATCCCGACTACTGCTCAGTATTTCGCAGTGAGCTAATAGCCATTGATGAAGCCCTTGAATATCTTGCAGTTCTTCCCCATGGAAACGAGATATGGATTCTGTCAGATAGTAGAAATGCAATACAGCACTTGACAAATTGGCAAAGCGTGAGAGATAGTGTTGGAGCTTCAATACTCAAAACATTAAAACGACTTTCCATATCTCATCGGATTCATCTGCAGTGGATTCCTTCCCACGTCGAACTTCAGGGAAATGATATTGCGGACACTTTAGCCAAGGCTGGTGCTTGTGAGGCCTCTGTGCCGTTAGCACCTCTCACCTATTTGGAGATCTTCTCAAAAATAAAACACAAGAACAAGACCACTTGGAATGTCCCCCCAAAGCACATATGGTATCACTGTTCACAACCGGGAGGCTCCCTGGTTCAAGGCTTCAATAGACAGGACCAGACTGTTCTTGCCCGCTTTCGTAGTGGCCACCTGAAAACAATGAAATTTTCCGGGGGATCCAAGATCTATGAAATTTGTAACAACTGTTCCACTGAGCAGGCTTCGCCTCAACACATCCTCGCGTGCCTGGGGCTCTCTAAACAGGACTTGACTGACGATCCATTGATGGTGTTGGACTTTTTAAGGGTATTTAATGTCATGGACCTGGTCTAGCACTGCTGACCATGGGGGCATGCAACAACAGAACATTTTGATCATAAAAAATCCAACCTGATACATTTCACGAAAAAGTTAACTGCACAGCCTCAGGTCTCAAATTCCAAATGCGGCAACCACAAAATCTGTATTGACTATTTATTTATAGTGCTGACCATAAGGAGAGCGAATAATGGAACACAATTCCTTTACGTTATCTTCCACAAAGTCTCATAATACCAAGTTTTATGACATTTGTTAATTTTTAATATAATAGTCTTAAATCCCTCTATTAATGGTACCTAAAAAATGTAAATGTAAATACACTCCCATGCATGTAAAGTTCAACCATCAACATACCACTCAATCAAAATACTAATGCCGGAGATCCCAGCCTTAAATAAACAAGCGATCCAGCAAGAAAAGCTGGAAGGAGCATTTACTTATATCATCCTCCCCGGGAATACATTCGGAAAGTGCATTGCCACGCGTTTTACAACACACATTAAATTGTTAAGTATTCAGTACTTAGTGGAAAAAGGGCAGAGCCCGGTAGATAAGGTGTCCAGCGTTGTAATATATACGGCTATAAATGACCGTTGGGACCACCTTAAACTGTAGCGTGGGACGGGATTGATTCCAGACGGAAGAAGGGATTTTCCGTAGCAAGAATTGCGCTCTTTCAATAACAAGGATGAACTGTGTGGGCAGAGAACGTGGAATCGGAGGGAAAATTCCTGGGAATAAATTTGCATCCGAGATCTGTCCGTGATTTGTTTCTGGAATCGGGAGGCTGTAGTATGGTAATTGTTAAAAAAAACACTTCATTTGAAGAGCTGCTCTTGTGTTTCGATCCCGGAATTTTCTCGCTTGGTGTTGTTCACTCTTTTGGATATTCGTTGTCGAGGTACTGGGAAACACAAAGGTAGGGTTTGTCCCTTTTAAGGAGATCATGCGACTTGGATTGTCATGAACCTCTCTTAAGATAACGGATTTCAATGAATATTTGCATACATAAAAGAGAAAAAGAAACTTACAAGGGAGCTCTTAATTATAAAAATAACACATTTTTAGAACGATAGTGGAATGAATTTGATAGAAAACACTCATATCAATTTTTTTATTAAAAGTTGTGTTTTCCATTTAAAGTTAAATGCGTAATCGTTATTATATGAATATAAAATAATTGCTTCTTAGAGGTCTTATCATTATAAATGAACCTCTCTTCCATAATAAAATTAAATGAAAGTAGTAATTTATAAATTAATGAATTTAAGAGTGAATAAGTGCATAACTCTTCCCATTAATCCATAGGAACTATTTAAATCCTCAATTGTCTGAATTAAATCATCTTCTACAATGTATCAAGTTTTATAAAAAGATGCTGCAAAAAAGGATTTCGAATAGTTCAGAATATGACAATTCAGGTCCCATCTCTTTTATGTTCTCCCCACATCTCTTTTATGAAGGTGAGAAACTGAAAGAGAGGGAATGAAAACTGTATAGGGATTTAATCATTAATATTTTTATCGCATTACTGTATAATGTTAATAATTTGTTTTTATAAAATAAGGTTTCTTAAGAAAATAGCTAACAATTAACAAGTAAGGAATTCTTTTTTACCCTTTGATAAATCATTACTCGTACTTTAAGCAAAAATAATCACAGTATAGAATAGAGAACTGACGTTATGAAAGAATAAGCAGACTAACAACTTGGCAAGTTACAGGTCCAAAGATCAAAGACTATGACAAAAGCTACGTTTTTCCTTTTTGTTCAAACTTGAAATCAATAATAAACTAGTTTTATTCAAATGAAACATAGATGTTCAACGGATCTAAAGATCCTTGTGAGTAGCATTTGATTTTCAACAAGACCTTCAATAGAATATCAAAAGAAATAAATCTTTGTACTCTATCTGGCATACCTTTGACTGTAAGAAATTCAAAGACGCTTTTTAAAAAGTATTCAAATTGTACACACATTTTCATTCCTTTCAAAAATTTCTTTCAATTTGTTTTCTATATCATAATCAGTATTAATAAGAACTGGTATTTATAGAAAAAAGAACCTTTCTTTTGAGATTATACTTAGTTTTTATGACACCTTTACATCTTTATGTATATTGAAATCATACACCACTTCATAACATATTTCAAACCCTTAGATAAACTATAAAATCACTCAAAAACTCACAAAATGAAAAAATATTTCATTGCTCTTAAGTTCTAAAACCTTAGAGATAGATTCCTTATTTTGAAATAATTTAAAATTATAATTATTATTGATAAATAATATTATTAGAATTATTGATAATTTGTAAAAATATTTATTTAAGAAATTATATGTGCTTTTTCAAAAGGAATTCTTGTAAGTAAATTAAATTATTTCAATTACATTTCATATCCTATCTGGTTCCAGCAAACTGATTTCAATAACTTTTTTTACTATAAACAAAAATATATTTTATCTTATATGCGAGATATACTGATTTTATACTTAACATCAACGCAATGCATTTAAATAATTCATTATCAAGTTAACATATTTGCAAAAAAATATTCTTATGGTTTTTTTTAAATACCAAAATTACACTTAGTCTTCAATAACTCTTGATGATTCTAACCTCAAAAAGACAGAAAAAACAAATAATATATTGCCAACCAAAGTGTAATCCGTTTTAACAATCTAAAGTTTTTCCTTAAGATAGTAAAAATCATTTACTTTTAATTCTGATCAATAGAAAACCCTGGAAACTCATTTCAAAACTATTAAAAAATTCCCAGATTCACAGTGAAATCCCACAAAAGAAATCCAAACCAATTTCGATAACTTAAGAATATATCCCAAAAGTTTTGCCGGAGGTTAATTCATTCATTTTTCATTCCTTTCAACTCTTAAAAAGGTCATTATTACCTAAGGATCTTTAGAAAAGGGAGAATTCAAATTCATTATTCTCTTTAATGCGGTCACCTGTTAAGCAGAAAGACGAATTTAAATGAGTTCTTCTCAATGGTATCCTTCATCAGTTCTTTCATTGAGCACTCACGTTTATCATGCTCTATCTACTTAAGTGTCACATAACTTTAATAAAAGAATCTTTAACCAAAGTAACCTTTAATTCTTTAACTTAAGTACCTTAAATATTAATATGAAATTGAAATTTGAAAATGGCTTTGTTAAGATAATTTCGAAAGCATATAAATATCATTTATCGTTTAATTAAGCTGTATAATGTTTGAATAGAAGAAACATTTGGCTTAAAAAGTATGATTCATTTATTTTGCACACTTTTAGCTGTTACTAAAACAAATTATAAATTATTTTATATTAAGCATATTCACTTTGGGCTTACTTTTAAAAATCAAATCATGTAATACCAAAAACTTCAAAAACAAAGTTCTCAACAAAATATTGTGGGCCTTAAAATATTTTATTGCTTAGTAAAAATATTGATTTGCGAGACACGTTTACTTTGAAAGGGAGAGTGTAACTTTTCTTTTGAAAACTCTCATAAAGTAAAAGAAACAGTTCTTTCGAATAGCTTTATTGAGTCAAGGTTTTGTGATAACGTTAGCAAAATTTTTGGAAGAGGAGAAAAGAAAAAATTAATTTTTGCATTTTACATCTAGCGTTAAGGTTTTCTACCAAAGGAAAGCTCTTCTCCGACTTAAGTATAAATACTCGTTTATTTTGTTTTCTTATGGATTTTTTACACTTCGATAGTAAAAAAACAAGATACCCGAGGATTACTAATTTCGCGCTGTCACATTTGTTTTTCATAAACTTAAGTGTGACTTTTGTGTTTATTCAATTAAAAATATCAGATTTCTACACATATTGAGTTGATTTTGAATATGAAATAACAATAAATGCTGACAAAAATCGGACCGACACCAAAATAAGTTGTGTTTATTATTATTTTTCGACTTCTTTTTAAATTACAGCTGTATTTATACAAAAATAATGCAACTAACATAAAAGCTAATAAACGTAGTTTTTCTGAAAGATAAGTTTATTTCCCCACATCATTCTCTTATCTATATTGTCTATGTTAATTGTATTTGGGTTATCAGTCCTAATTCATTCCGGGAAAAAACTTTATTAATAGAATCTAACTACTAAAATAGAAAACCTTAAAGAAAAACTTTTGAAACTCGATCTGATAATATTACTTTCATTCAAAAATATTCTGCAACATTTCACTTCTACTACATAAAAAACAATATTTACTCAAAAGTAAAAAAACGGTTAAAATAAAGAACTAACGCTTGAAACGTCAGCACAAAATGATATTCTTTCATGCCTGAGGACATTATTCTTCATTGTAAAAATACCCTTAACATGGAGGTAAAGTTTAGTTTAAGCCATTAAATGAAATGGCAAAGAAAATATCTCATTTTATTTTTAGAAACATTTACTTTTTCACCTTTTCGGAAAATGCTTGTCTTTAATTTAATAATGAATTAAAACTACCTACAGATAGGTAGGAAGGAAATGATTTAAGTACTTAAAAATCTTTGTCACGGATTTAGAATGCGTTACAAATACCTTTAGAAGCATACGATAATATTTATAAACTATATATTTATACAATTTTCATTACACCTCCAAATATATTATTTCATTATTCCATTCAATATTTCAGATAAAAATTTGCAATCTTTGTTTTTCCGTAAATATCTTAAGTTCTTTAAGGAAAAGGTATTAATTAAGGAAGAACCGTTCATGATAAGGCAAGAAACCGTCAGATATATTTCACAGAAAATGGCGAAGGAAAACGATTGATCGGAAACCCTTTGCATTAACTCTTAATCCTTTCTGAGTACTCTGTAATTGATATTAATTACTTCAATCGAAAAGGACAAATGGCCAGACTTAGTGGTCCAAGATTTGCGAAATAAGGTGTTAGCAGCTCGAATAAGATAGGGGTGTCTGGGAGAAGGTAATTAAACAAGTCTATGGGATTGTTTAAATTTACTGATTAATAATTAATTATTCAAATGCTCTCAGTTAAGTTGGAAATCGACAAGGAATTTATTTATTATTACATTCTTCGTGTAGTCACGAGTAAAAGCATTAGGTATTTATAGTGAGCTTTATACTCCGAGTGTGTATTATAATATGTTCATTTAGAATATGCGCCTGAGGCGTAATGTATTAGAAGCAGTTACTATTATGATTATCATCAAACATTTTTTCTTGTGCAATGACAAGGCAGCCTAAAAAGTAGTTAAAATAGGGGAGAGTGGTCAACAATATGATACACTGTACACAATGAGACAAAATTTCTTGCAGTTTTGAATCTCGCTGTACAACATTTGTATTCCTATGGTAACATTTGAGAAGTATTATCTTCAAATTGTTATTCTGTTTTGGTTTGTGTGGCGCCATTTTACGCAATCCTATTTACAAAAGACTGTTTTCAAGTAAGAAAAGTAAATTTCATTATTAGTTTTTATAACTTAATAATTTTTTTAGCCATAGCATTTAAGGAACACATCAATGTATTATAATAACCCCTATTCCTATTACTGCCAAGATGGCTTTTGTTTAACTTCTGTCATAGCAGCTTGTACACAATGAGACAAATTGAGATTTGGTTTCATCAGACGAAGATCTGAATATTGATGAAAGAGCAATTATTAACGATGATTCTGAAGATGATATTTTGCCTCTGATGGGACCTATAAGGGCTGAAGCTTTTGAGGAACTGGGTAAAAGTCCAGTAAAAGAGACTATGTTCTAGTGGAATTTCATGCAAAGAAATTACCTTTCACATTGGGAAAGTAATTGAAGGCAAAGACTGTAATGGAAGTGAGCTTCCTGAGAAAAAGTGAAAAGATTATTGGGAAATTTGTACAGCCAAATGTTCCTGATGTAGCATCTGTTCCAGAAATGGACATAAAAATGAAATAACCCAAGCCTGTAATGTTAGGTTTGACTAAACGATAAAATTTTCTCATTTCATTTGAAGTCGAATTTCGATTCATTAATATCAAATAAATGTATAAAATTTAAAAAGAGAACTTAGTTCCTTGTTCCATAACGAATTTCAAAGCTGTTTGTATTGATAAATGTCATATCTGTAGAAGTTTTCTTCATTAAATAAATATTTTAGTATAGTAAATTTGTGTCTCATTGAGTACTACCTGTCGTATCATTGTACCCCATATATGGGGTACAATGAGACAAATTTAATGTATGTGGAAATATATTTTTATTGATCAAAATATAAGTAGTATTTTTATAAACTGTACATCCTTAAATAGTATAATAACTAGTTCATCTAAAAATATTTTTAGAAAAATTTCAGCTATTATAGAGTAGAAGCTAAAAAATAAAATAAAATTTTTGTCTCATTGTTGACCACTCTCTCCTACTCTGTTCATTTAGAATATGCGCCTGAGGCGTAATGTATTAGAAGCATTTATTATTATAATTATCATCAAAATTTTTTTCTTGTGTAATGACAAGGTAGCATAAAAAGAAGTAGTTAAAATACTGTAAAATAATCTGTCACTGAAGTTGCGTAATGAGCGTTATTAGGCTTTTTTGAGAGTTTTTTATCCTGTTTCAGGCACCTATTCTAAATTAACAGACTATAATAGTTGGTTTTCATCAATTGAATATCTTGGCTTGATTTAAAGTGGGATTATTAATTGATATTACGTACAGTTATTTTAGGATAATCGATTATCATATAAAAAAATTCAATGGAATGAATAGTTTTAAGATGTCAATACTAAATTTTTATTTCTAAATTAATTTAACTATAAAAAACATATTTCAATTTTTTGCATTTGATACCTAGTTATTAACTTAACTGGAATCTAATTACTTTTGAATCATAGAAGAACAATTTTTAAGAACTGTTACATACTTATTTATGCAGAGGAAAAAGAGGGCTTGGTATTTATTGAAGACCAACATTAAAGACAAAAAGTATATAATAAATCTATAATGATTTACATGTAGATTTGATACTGAAAAATTAACTTATAAAATTAAAATATATTTTCATAAAATGAATAAGTGAATATAATAAAAAGATTATACCCAAATCTATAGGCAGTGGATTTAGAGAATGCTCTGAAAAGTCTTATATTTTTCTACCTGAGAGAAAATTACAAAATAAGTTTATTCTACTAACTGATTCTCAATTGAAATATACTTCGTTTTCATCATCACATAGTTAAATTTCATTTCAGTTACTTCCGTGTAAATAGTAAATGAATTATGCAGAGGAAAAATTTTTCATACCTAACAAAGCCAATAACATCTTTTACGTTTGGCAAAGAACCACCCAAATAAGAATACCATTCTACCAGTTACAAAAAGTGAGACTGAATTGCAATAGGAAAAATTACCAGAGAGTGCAGAGAGTTGTTCATACTCTGATAAAAAAACTATCACTTAATCCAAAGTCATTTCATTAAGGACTCTTTCTAGAAGGAAGCTAGGTGCTCCCCCGTAATGGAAAGAAGTCAAGCAACAGTTGCATGAAACCTGATAAAATTAATTACCCCGCTCACAGCTGCTGTAGAAAGCAAGTGCGATTAATCAGACACCTCGACATGTTCACATTCTACCTCTCTGCATTACAATGCTGCAATTGAGTTGCATTAACAATAATCCTGTGAAAGTTTTTCATTTTGCTGTTTTTCTTCTGGGTCTCGTTTCCAGTCAATGTGCGTTAGAAATTAAGAGCCCACTTTTGAAAAATTAACGATTTCCTCGGCTTTTATGTATTGTAAGCGTTCTGAAATAAATAGATGATGCACCTTTTCGTAATTGGACAAATTTTTATCATAAAAGAGTTGTTTAACTTACCAGTTGTATAACTATTACCAGGGTCATTACTCCAAAAAATTTGGAGTTTTATTTGTTTCAGTGTTATTGAAAGAGTTAAAAAGATAAAATGTGTTATGTACTAACCCCAGTTTCAAAAAATATTTTAAAATGTTTCAAAACAAAAAGAAATCCTAATACAGTTGTAAAATAGTAATATATATAAATTTGAAAACCAAGTAAACTACAAAAAATTAATGGGGTAAACTGTTTAGTATGGACAATTAGGTAAAATACAACACCATGAATTTTCGGAGGTTACAAAAGTTTTTTAAGAATCATTGAGGTAATCTTTAAAATTACATCGAAACCAAATACTTTATGAAATACTTTTATACAGTAGGTACTGACAACAAAACACAAATCCAGATTGATATTTTCATTCAAAAATATTAATTAAGAAGATACTTGTTTTTAATAACAAACAAATAATGGAAAACAACATTTCACAAATTCAAGGAACGCAAAATCAATGAAAGAAACCCCCGCACTTAAATCGGAGAAGGAATTCTAAATAAATAAATCCCAATGTTGAGTGATATTTCATTTACAAATTAAACTTTGTTAAATTACATTTTTCTTCTTTAGAGGTATTTAGCAATTATCTAAATATTAATGCAATATATGGATATTCTATAAACGATTACATTCTCACAGTAATTGATTTTTTTTTAAATCCCTGGAAAAAACTGCAATGGATAAAGTTGTAAATATCTTTTTTACCTTGTTATGATTCCGATTTAGTGTATTTTTATAAACTAAATTTGAAAGCCAAGAGATAGTTAAACTTCTTATAAAAGAGCACACAGGAAAAAAAGGCAAGTTTGCTTAACTACCTCAAGGAAAAAATATCCCATTGCCCCTTGTCTTCTAACCCCCTCAAATAAAACTATTTAAACAAAATCTCAAATTAGATTTTTTAAAAACTTTTGTATTTCAATGAAAATGGCAAACTTAAAATGACTAACTGTAATCGATCAAAAGAAAACACTAAAAACGCGATAATGTAAACCAATACACGAATTAAAATCCTAAGTATAGATCAGACTCCATTTTTAACTGCAAGCCTTCGTGACAGTAAGGAATATAAGTCTCGCTTTTTGAATACGTCCCTATTCCCCTAGTTAATTCTGATGCTCCAAACAGACCAGAAGAAGATCCAATCATTATGGTTAAGTGCTTCGTTCTCCTCGAGATGTTTACCGATATTTCTGCGGAAGTCAATTTTCTTTCATAACTGTGCCAAGGAAACGAGTTTCATTACTTCTTGCTTGGAATTCAATAAAAGGAGAGTTTGGGTTTTTTTAGTACCGGCGGAAGCGCAATGCTAGGGAACTGTTTCCACTGACGGCTATGGCTGATTTTCGACGGATGCCAGTCGAGAAACTCGCAGTCGTAAAGCGGATTTTACGCCTTGAGAAGGGAGAAATATTGCTAGTTGGCTGGTTAAAGACCGTGAATGTTACTATTTTACGCAAGATTACTTTCCTGCTGCATGTTTCGTGACACTAATATGCATCCTGATGGGGAGAGATAATGAATATTCTGGTTAACCCCATATTACGGCGTAACTATAACAGTTTTAATCTTTGCAATAAATTTAAAATTTTAAGAAAATAAGGTGCTCAGATATAAATGCTGATTAATTAGTTTTAGTACCAATACCTTTGAACACTGGAAAAAGAAATAATAATAAAACAATGAATTATGGAGATATTGTTACTAACATAATTGAAAATTGAAACAAATGTTGTTAAAAAGACGAATGAATGATCAATAATAGTAAAATCTTAACTTAGTAACTTACCTAACCTTAACTTAGCAACAAAAATTAAAGTATTTCATTTACCGCTTAACAAAATCGTTTTAATCTTTTAGTTAGATAAAAACATATAATTGCATCTTATGTTGTTGTGTGAAAATATGAATTAAATATTTTGCATTACAATGTTAACGATTGAATATTCATATCATGCGTAAGTGGTAGCCACCTAAGTAAGAAACTTTATTGAAACGCTTGAATATTATTTTATGTATTTTTTACATTACTCTATGAAATATATAACTAATTTCTATTACTCTTCTATTCAGTTAGATAATTATTGACTTACAAATCTAGGCATATGTGAAAAAGAAAAATATTCAATCAGTCAGATTAGACTGACAGAGCATAATTTTTTTTTGGCTGAAAAAAAATCACATCCCTTCTCTTTTTTTTCCCAAAAAGTTTAACATAAAAATCTTTTGACAACTTATTTTCTTGCGTGTAGTTTTAAATTAATGTATTTTAATTATGAACACCCTGTCTTCTTTCATGTAGGCGTAACTTCTTGCTGTTTTAGAGCAAAGCTTTGCCACTAGAAATGGTGTTAAGAACTTTGCTATGCGTAATAACCCATTTCACACATTATCTTCCTGTGCAATGCAGTGTGTTTTTAGAGGGTGGAAACCATAAATAAAGAGCTTTACTCCTGAAACAGTTATGCTTTGCTTTGTTTCGAAAGAATGCGGCTTCAGACTCCGCTATGACATGGCCAGAAAGAAGCGGAGAGTTAAAAAGTTAATGACTTTTGAATCCTATTGTAGAAGGGAATGTTTACAACAAAAGAAATCGATTTTCCCACTTTTTAAAATAGGGAAAGCGACTCAGAGATGAGAAAAAAGATGGGACTGATAACATTTGCCTCCAGGGTGATATGCATAGCCACAAAATACTCTCAGATGTATTAAATAGATCAGTGTCGCCTTTTCAGGTTTTGAGAGTGTTTTTGAAATATTAGGACTAAAGAATTCGGAGGTTATAAATAGACTTTTAGGGATAAAGTTGTTTATATTTTATTTTTGAAGGTTTGAAAAATGAAAATGTTTGGAAGCTCTGTGTTTTGGTTTTCAAAGAGCTATAATTGAAGTCATTCTTTCGGGAACATCCTTAGGGCTTATAGTTTTTTCATGTTTATTCACAAGAATGCATAAAAAATATTCTTTTATATATTCTTGTGTTAGAAAATATTATTTCCTTGTATAAAAACACCTTTAGAGAGATAATGTTATTTATTTCGTTGCATATTATTGAAAAATGAAATGTTTAACATTCATAAGTTTTCTTAAAAAAGATATTTTTTGTAATATAGTTAAGATGCTTCATAGAATGTAGAATTTAGCACTAATTTAAAGCAAAATTACAAAATAGGGTTTTTCATAGCTAGGAAAAACATGATTTATGTTGGTTTAAGCCATTTGAAAAAAACAAGAAATTATCTTAGCATTTTAGATTGAAAATTGGTATATAGTATTTATATTAAAATACAACAAAACATAACAATCAATTTTTTTATTTACACTCTTTATTAAAGTGGTTGCCTTGAATATTACAGAAATGAACAAAAAGATGATATATTGTATAATAAATAAATGCTAACAAGTTATTTTATAAAATTACCATTGTAAAATGATAAGTTATTTTGAAGAATTCGACTAAGAGTTAAAATTTTTCTATGAACATTACTCTTCTTTTACTGAATAGATGTATCCATTGTAATTTAAATCATAGTATTAATGCATTTATGCTATGGGCAAAGTGATAAACCGTATATTAATACTAATGCCCGGATTTTTTTTATCGCATTGACTGTAACATATGCATATGGTATCTCCTCTAAAACGAGACATTTTGTACGATATCCCGCAATAAATAATTAATTTTCAAGTGTATTCGTGCTTGCAGATAAGTTAATCGGACACTATTTGTCTACAACAACAAAACACTCCATTTACAATTTTAATCATCGCAAGACGAGAACTCAAACAAATCATTGCAAAACTAACCACTAATCCTTATTCCCCCTCCTTTGTCCCGATTCCATTTGACTTTAAAATCCCCATTCTTCGATGTTTGGAAACATTTTCCGGCCGAGCGAAGCAGGACAGAAGGAGCTAAAAGCACGGGAATGAAGTTTTTGATCGAATCAGGGTAAAAACTCAGTCCCAGACATCCATTTGAGCTCTCTCCAAACAATCGTTCGTATTCATTTAATCAGAGTCCACATCTGCTCGAGCGAAAGCTTTTAGCTGAAACGAGAGTGCATTGCCTTCCGGATTACCAGACAACGTTTCTTAGCTGTCACTGCTGAATATCCTTGCCTTTCTGATTTAGGATCGGGGGCATAAAAGGCTGAATCGGATACCTACGCAGGGATTAGCTATTCTCTCGGTCTTATGCCTAGAAATCAGACCTGTGGTTGGTACGTGTTTCAAAACGTAGAAAATGGATGATCCAGGGAAAGATTAATAAGCTGACTGAATTTGTATAGTTCGACCTCCACGAGAAAAACTTTGGACTCTATACAATATTGTGGCGATTGTTCAGTAAACAGGTTTTTCGATTCAATTTTAGGGGTGATAGTTATTCATATTCATTCGCCGTATTCCATTCGTCATAATTCATTCGCCATGAGAAAAACTTTTGACGTTGCACAATATTATGGCGATTGTTACATAAACGGGTTTATTCTATTCAATTTAAGGAATGATGGCTATTCAAAAATGCTTAAAAAGTTTAGATCCAAATCTGCTTGACTATATATTTGAACTTCTTTTCGGGTTTGTTTTTCCGAGTTTTTCTCGTGGCAGTAGGAATATAACACAGACGTCAAACTTCGAGACGTAAAATTTTATAAAATTAGTATTTGAGACAATAGTGGATTAAAATAGATTTTCCTTCTTAATTTAATGTTAGTAAATACTTGGGTTCTTATTTACGGCTATAGTGGAGGACAAATCAATGTTCACCACTTTTTCCGGTATATATACCGGATGGTGGTCACAGATACCGGATAGTACGGATAGTGGTCACAGATACCGGATAGTACGGATAGTGGTCACAGATTTTGGTCACAAATTGCGGACATTAAGCTGTCACTGTGACGTCCTGGTGACTTCACGGTCATGCCCGTGCCCCAAAGTGAAAGTCACAAACGAGTCACATATTGGTCACCTGGCTATTAGGTTATCTCCTTTAGTTTTTAAATTAATTTTTTTTAACTTTTTAATTTGGCCGCTAGGGGCGCTGTAAGTCATCTCAATGGATTCTCCAGTCTCACTTACCTAGGCTGATTGTGTCTCACTGATTGTGGGCTCTGATTTGAACGAGGAAATACGCGATTTTCGACGAAATTTGAGCATACAAAAAAACGTAATATAGATATTTAGGCTATTATTCAAGTTTTGTCGGATAGCCTAGATCATATAGAGTCCATAACTTGAGACGAGACATTCGTCGTGTGATTAGGGTAGAAATGAGGGGCGAAAAACCGATTTTCGGCCTTTTTGGCGGCGCGCCCCATTGGATTAACATGGGGAACTTCAGGGCCAATGTGACACCTTAAGAAATTATCCAAAAATTCTGAAAAAATTCACAGGTACTTTCTGGCACCTTAGACAACTTTTCCGCACTATTATACAGGGTGTTTCAAAATTGAATCAGATTTATATATATATATATATATATATATATATATATATATATATATATATATATATATATATATATATATATATATATATATATATATATATATATATATATATATATATATATATATATATATATATAATATTACATTCTAAATTATTTTTAAAGAATTAGAAAATGAACACAACATGCCGGCGCCATGCAGCCATGCAAATCAGTTCCCTTAATAAGTAAAAAATTCATCGATTACTAATCAAAATTGGCATAATTACCCTGAGAAGCAGACCCAGACAACAAAAATTAAAAAAACAAAGAATTAGCCGGCACCCACTTCATCAGGAACCCCGGGTGCCAGCGAACCACGGTTTTCTGTGATGGCCGATAGGGCGATATACGCCAAGGAATAGATATCGGCCATCGGGGTCCGAACCGTGGGAAAGAAAACAGAGGAGAAAGTAAAACTTACGATGGTTTCAAGACGAATTTATATTCGAAGTGATGAAAAACAAGGCAAGATGTTGCCAAAGAATTCAAAAAACCCGAAAAAAGATTGCTGCCAGATATACTACAAAAAAACCAGATGCTAATGCAGATGAATTGCGTCACTGTGTTGTTGTTCTTTAAGGGTGTATGTGCATAAAACAAAGTCTTCAGGGTAAGACCGCTAACAAACCCACTTTGTTGTGTAAGGCGGATTTAAAAAACATGTGTTGTACACGGAAAATCTCCAGAAAAAATACCATAAATCTTAAGAAATCGTATTTAAAATATTACGATATAGGCTGTCAATCAATTTATCAGGAAAATCATTAGATTTTAATATGTTGAAGAGTTCTTTTATCTGTCTTCTTAATAAATCACGACTTGAACAAATTTTCTTAAATCTTGCAATTTGGCTATTTATTGTGTTGTAATACACTTTTTTAGAGATGTTCGATTCCCAATATAAAGTTCTAAAACTAATATATTGGGAATCGAACATCTCTAAAAAAGTGTATTACAACACAATAAATAGCCAAATTGCAAGATTTAAGAAAATTTGTTCAAGTCGTGATTTATTAAGAAGACAGATAAAAGAACTCTTCAACATATTAAAATCTAATGATTTTCCTGATAAATTGATTGACAGCCTATATCGTAATATTTTAAATACGATTTCTTAAGATTTATGGTATTTTTTCTGGAGATTTTCCGTGTACAACACATGTTTTTTAAATCCGCCTTACACAACAAAGTGGGTTTGTTAGCGGTCTTACCCTGAAGACTTTGTTTTATGCACATACACCCTTAAAGAACAACAACACAGTGACGCAATTCATCTGCATTAGCATCTGGTTTTTTTGTGGTATATCTGGCAGCAATCTTTTTTCGGGTTTTTTGAATTCTTTGGCAACATCTTGCCTTGTTTTTCATCACTTCGAATATAAATTCGTCTTGAAACCATCGTAAGTTTTACTTTCTCCTCTGTTTTCTTTCCCACGGTTCGGACCCCGATGGCCGATATCTATTCCTTGGCGTATATCGCCCTATCGGCCATCACAGAAAACCGTGGTTCGCTGGCACCCGGGGTTCCTGATGAAGTGGGTGCCGGCTAATTCTTTGTTTTTTTAATTTTTGTTGTCTGGGTCTGCTTCTCAGGGTAATTATGCCAATTTTGATTAGTAATCGATGAATTTTTTACTTATATATATATATATATATATATATATATATATATATATATATATATATATATACATATATATATACGATGGAGATGGTGCTCTTTCCATTACTCCATATCTTCAAATCTGACTATCAGTTCATCCTGATAACTTCTGATTTTTGCCTTGCCTGGAGGGTACAAGGAACACAAAATAACCCATTTTTTGTGCATGAGGAAGTCGGATTTGAAGATGTGGAGTGACGATATAGAGCACCATCTCTATCTATGGAATAAAGACCCCCCACAGCCAAAGGAACCATTTCTGGTGGTTCAGGGTAATAAGGTCAATATCCTTACACATCTGGTTGCCCTTCATGCAGGAGAAATCGGGGATAATTTAACTTTCAGGGATGGTAATTGCAGAAAACATTGTGCTACCCTAGTTAAAGATATTCTTCAAGATGAATAAATCGCTAGAAAGGGATCGACCGGCACGTTCTCTCGACATGAATCCAATAAAACAAGTCTAGGACATGCTTGAGAAACGAATTGCTGCCCTTCCAATACCTTCTAAACAGTTCAGGTGCTGAAAAATGCTCTAAAAGGGGAAAATGGAGAAAATACCCCAGCCCCTCATAAAAAACCAAACAAACCTGGTGGCAAACAGACCCACAACGTTGTTTTAAGTCAGGAGAAAGCATACCCCAAGCGAAATTGGTTTTCAATTAAGTATTGATTGACTTTTCACTTTTTTTGCTTAACTACACAAATTGTGGATTTTCCAATTTTGATAAAAAAAAAGTAAAAATAAAATTTTTATTTTGATAACTGCATGTATTTAGCTTTTAAATGGCCCTAAGTTAATGAAAAATGCTTGAACCACTGCAAATATTTTATTTGCTTGCCAATATGTACCAAAACTACCAATATCCTTTAATTGTTGTGAGCAGTGTATATCATCATCTGGACGAGTCAGAATCACATAGGATTTGGGGGTCCCTGACCAAATCCCAGGGAGTTAAAAAATGGAGCGACACCCAAAAAAAATTATTGAAAAATTCAATTTGTAGAAGAACTACTATTGGTAAAAATTTTATTATGGTCTCAAAAATTGTGGTTTAATATGATCTTTAAAATTATCCCAAGTCTTCACTTTAAAATTTGTTTAATTATGAAAAGAGTTAAAAACCTCAAAAAAATGTGAAAATTCTGCCAAAACCTCATTTTGTATTTTGAAATCCTTCCTTTTGATTTAATAATCTGAAAGATCATAGTCGAAAACCCTTAAGTCCAAAGTGTCACGTAAAAACCATCAATGTTTAATGCTTGAGATCCTGTTAAAGCATGGTTTAAGTCCGTTTTTAGCGTCCGCTAACTGCCGTTCTGGGAACAGCTCTAGAAAACTGCCTGCGCACCCAAAAAACAAACTTTAACAGGATCTCAAGCGTTTAATATTGATTGTATTTACGTGAAACTTTGGACTTAAGGGTTTTCAACTATGATCTTTCAGATTATCAAATCAAAAGAAAGGATATCGAAATACAAAATGAGGTTTTGGAGTTTTCACATTTGTTTGTGTTTTTTAACTTTTTTCATAATAAAACAAATTTTAAAGTGAAGACTTTTGAGGTAATTTTAAAGATCATATTAAACCACAATTTTTGAGACCATAATTAAGTTTTTACCAATAGTAGTTCTTCTAGAAATTGAATTTTTCAATGATTTTTTTGGGTGTCGCTCCATTTTTAACTCCCTGGGATATGGTCTGGTACCCCCCTTTCTATATCGATTCTTGTTCGTCTTGATGAGTACTATCATCCCTGAAAGTTTGTTGCACCATTTCAGATACACCCTGTATATCAAAAAATAAAAAGTTTTATGTTTTTTTAGTTGAAAGAGGGCCTAGGGGTAGACCTTAATTCCATGACTCTAGGAGGTGTTGGTTCCGAATAAAAGCCGTGCAACACAATTTTGAAACACCCTGTATAAATCTATATATATATATAGAGAGACTGGTCGGCTAAACTAAAAGCTCTCCCTCCGCTCTCTTGCGTTTCCTTCCTATACCGTGCTGATGAGCCCTAACAAGGGCCCTTAGGCTTCTTAAAAGATAATCAATAATTCATGATTAATTAAATTTTCATAAAATAAAAGCATATTTTTCATGACATGATCATGAAAATTATTATTTGTTAAAAGTAGGTAAGTTGTTTCTTGTTTGAAAGACATGTAAGTAGTTTTGTCCATTTTAGAAAGAAATTCGATTTGAACATTCATAGTATCATAGCGTCTGTTTCCTTTTTTCTTTTAAATGTTTTTATGTGTCCCCATTAGAACCTATAATTGAAATAAGTTCTTGTAACTAAAAAATGGTAAACATTTAAAATTCTAAAGGCTTACTTATTAACAATATTATCCGCATAATTTTCTCTAATAACTTGTTTTACTGAATCAAAAATTTCCACATTTTTGAAATGTAAATGTTTCCTAGCAAACAAAAATATCCTTATTATGTTGCTCAAGAATATTTAACACCTTCAAAAAAGTTCAAGCCTGCACATTCAACTTAGTTTCACCTTTGACAAAGTTTCAAACTTTCTTACAGAAGTTTCATATTAAAAAGATCTAAAAAAAGAACGAATATTTTCCTCTACCAGATCATTTTCTCACCCCGCTTCCTTTTTACAGATCGAAGACTGATGACTTAAAGAATAAACTTCATCTTTAAAGAGTATGGAAGAAAATCCCACACTTTTGATCGATAATTTCTTTTAAAGGACAGAAAAGTTCTAGGGCTTAAGAAGCCTTTTTATCTGTTTCAGCTATACGTGACAAAGCATCCTTTGGGAACAAACTTACGAGTGTATGGTCAATGTTAAATAAATCTTGGAGTACCCTTTGCTATGATGAACAAAAATATTTTAAGCATGTTCTTATCTCCCTATTCTTTTAGGTATGTTTTATTTATAGATATGTATGAAAAAAAGCAAAGAATATTTTATAATACATTAAAAGGTTCAAATTAAGGTTCAAGGGAATTTTTTATTCAACTTTTGAAGATTTTACATGCTTACAAAACAAGATATTTTGTGAAAATTAATGCCGAATATTTCATATGCGTTTTCTTCTTTCGTTACTACTGAAATGTAAAGGTCAAAATTTATTTAAGGGTCAAAAACATAGAAATAATTTTTTTAGATTGCATCAAAATACCATTAGATTTTTTAAGCTTGGGATTTACTGAGATAACAATATTTCTACTTTTTTGAGTTAAAAACGATAGAAAATTCTTTACAATTTGGAAAAAAAGTTGCAACATTTGGTGATCTAATATTAACAATCAAGTCTGACTGGTGTTTTGCAGTGAAAAGTTTTTAAAGTAAAAATATACTAATACTTTTCATTTAATTGCTAATATATAAATCCAAACACTTCACTTTTCACTTTTTTGCACTGGATAACCCTTCCTGTTTTAGTGTAGTTTTAAAAATAATGAATGTGTACATAATAAACTAGTGATTGCAGAAAAGGGGGAAAAATAGATAACCATAAGAGATATTTTGGTTTTACAAAAATCTCTGTATTTGGAACATATTTTCTTAATACTGTTATTTTCACTAAAATAAATATTTTTAAGATTCCTCTGTTCTCGCCATTCCCAATTATTTAAAAATAAATTTTTTATCGAAGTATTATGGCTTTTTCTTCATTTTTACACTTTATCACCCACTTAAAATAAAAATAATCTCATACACAGGAGACCTCTTCCCGTACTTATATTCATTACAAACACATGACGTAAATAAGCTGCATATCATTGGTATTAAAGAACTTTAGACGACTAAACCTTTTAGTGGAACTTTCTATTAAAACCATTGTGCATGCAAAGGCTTCCTTTAAAAATTGAATTCTAGCATTTCATTTTTGGTAAATGATAGTCCCGAGTTTGAATTCGTCTAATGAGTTCCTAAGAAGTATTTTCCAGCACGACTGATTCGATCTTTCTTGAAATCTTTGATTTTTAAAGCATTTTTCTACTTGCTTTATCTACAGTAACGTATTGAGTACCCGTTTTAACGCTTTAAAGATAGTCTAATGTTCCGTAAATAATGGAAGACGCTCAATTTTCGTCCATTATTCATGGATAACCCGAGTGTCGTATTCTCAAAGCCTATCCAAAATAAAATGGTTTAAGACTTATTTTTGGGGTAAGGAAAATCAGGCGTGGGAATACTAGCTGTAGAAATTTTCGTTTTATTAGTATTGGGTTGTCCCATAAGTTCTGTTACTTTTTACGAAGTTTTGTCTTTGAAATTTTTTTATGAAAAACTGGTAATAGGTGGGGATTTCAAACAAAAAGGGTTTTGATATATGTATATTTATGAACATAATGTGTGATTTTGGTAGTTCTCGTGATATTATTTCTTTTCAAAATGGCGGTTTGAAAAATAGACCAAAAGTGACGATTTTCGCGCGATTTTTTTCTTTTGTTTAAAAAACTAGGAAGAACGCATAATTCATGGCTAAAAAAAGTTTTACTGCATATTTGAAATGTTAAGATTCAGATGTCATAGTTTCAAGATGATTCGATAAGTTTAAGGTAAGAAATTTTGACTTTAAACTTCATATATTGGTAATTTCACGTGTTTTTTAAAGCACACCTATTGTTTTTCTAAGCAGCTGGTATGAAGCAAATTAAAGGCAGATGTTTTTTGAACTATAATGATTGTTTCAAAGGTTTAAACATTGAAAGACTCTTTTCATAATGTCATTGAATTGATTTATTTCTAAATTCCAACGAGTTGTTTTTATTGTAGTGTTTTCGTATGAACAAATAATTGCTTTGTTCGCTTAGCATAAGTTCAGCGAGTGTAATTCTGATAAGCTGAAACGTTGCACGCTTGAATATTGTGCGCTACTTTCTGAACTTAATTTCAGATATAATTAAATATATATTGCATATTTTGAATACTTGGTTATTTCGTAAGCTTTTTTATTGATTTTGATGCTTTTTTTCGTGAAAATTTCTTCGAAATGACTAACATTACTGAGGTAAGTTTCCAGCAAAGATGTTATGTTTGAGACCGAAATTTCCTAAGTTAAACTTATCGAATTATCTTGAAACTATGACATCTTAAACTAAACATTTCAAACATACAGTACAACATTTTTTAGCCATGAATTATGCGTTCTTCCTAGTTTTTTAAACAAAAGAAAAAAATTACGCGAAAATCGTCGCTTTTGGTCTTTTTTTCAAACCGCCATTTTGAAAAGAAATAATATCACGAGAACTACCAAAATCACACATTATGTTCATAAATATACATACATCAAAATCCCATTTGTTTGAAATCTCCACCTATTGCCAGTTTTTCATAAAAAATTTTCAAACACGAAACTTTGTAAAAAGTAACAGAACTTATGGGACAACCCAATATTTACACTAAATGCAGTTTAAGCAAAGAAAATGTTTTAGCACACAGAGAATTTTTAAGGGTCTCTAAAATTGGCTCATAGACAGAACGTTTTATTATAATCGTTGCTTCAAAAAGTTTTTTTACTTTAAAGATAACTATATTAACTAAATTTGGATAAAAAAGGCAGGCGAAACAATAACTTTTAATATTCAAATCAATTTTAATAAGAATTAATTACACTGTTTCTGGTGTTTTCAAGGCACATGGAATACAGAATGAATACCGCAACTTGACAGTTGTGTTAGCATATGTGTTTCAGTCAATTTAATAAAGAGAGAGAATGTGTCCTTGTGTATACTTTTGCATAGTTTTCAATTGTTGCATAAAATATTTACCCCTTATTTCCATCCTCTATTTAATCCAACAGCTTCTAATATAGAGTAAAGAGGATATTTATATTTTATACTAGCGCTGACGCGCTAGACCCGGGCTTCGCCTGGGTTTCACTTTTTTTAAATATCATCTGGTGCGTTACATATGGGCTTCACCAGTCCATTTTTTTTTAAATATTCTGATGTGTTACAATGGGGCTTCGCCAGTCTAAATGTGGAAATAGTTAAAGGAGTCTTTTTTTTTGTTTATGCTACAACAATGGATTTTAAACTGCAACAATCGATAATATGAGTACAACAATTAAAGTTACATCTTATCTTGTTATTTTTACTACAATGTGGTTTCCCCCTGAAGTTAGGTATGAAATATGGGTTTTTAAGCATAAAATTGACCAAAAAAGTTGTTGGAACGCTTCGATTTTAAATTATTTTCATTCAGAAACCTTCCCTGGAGCGAGTATATCAACGTGGTATAGTTTAATAGTTCATGTAGGTTCGAAAAATTTAAAACTATAAAGGACATACAGACATACATACATACATACAGACAAACATTGATTTTTATATATATATGTTACAGTTAATGTCCGGAAATCAGTTAATTTACAGATAACCTAGGTAATTTGCAGATTAACGAGGGTGATCCGTTAAAGAGCGAATTTTTTTTCAATTTCTAAGATTACCTAGGTAATCTTGAAATTACCTAGGTATTCTGCACCCTACCGACTAGACACTCGTTAATCTGCATACTACCTGTAATCAGTTATTTTACATATTAACGAGGGTGATCCGTTAAAGTACAAAATTTTATTTTATTTTATAAAAAGTTTAAGGAGGTTGGGGGGGCTGCCGCCCCCCCAAACCCCCCTGCCCTAACAATAACCAAACTCGTTTTGGGGGTAAACAGTAACAATGACGAATCAAAAAAAGGGGATCGGTACTTTTTTCATATTACACAAAACACGCAAATCCCACAAAAATAGTAATGAAATAGCAATTTTAAAACTAGAATATAAAAACAATAATAATAGAATATTAAAGTACCAACTGAGATTTGTATCAATTGTGGTTTTCGATCTCGATTTGACAGCGTATTTCAATGAGCACTTAAACTAGCAAATCTTAATGAAAGCGCGGTGTAATCGGCTGGCAGCCTGCCCTGAACTATTGCTAGGATTCGCGATCGATTACATATATTAAACCCTTGCCCAGGTTCCAGCGATTGTTGAATTAACGTTTGTTGAAAAGATATTTCAACAGCTGGGACATTTGCTTTCGTTAAAAGAAATCTCTGTCACTCTGAAGTCGGAGCTTCAACACAATTGTTTCAAAATACCCGTTTTAGTAGTAATATACTGTACTTAATCATGTAAATTTACAGTACTTACTTGCTTGTATTATTTTGTTTTAACATTCAACATGACAACTACCAGTGCTACGCACTAAATTTGAAATCAAAACACCAAATATGACAACAAACTACGTATTGAAACCCAACTGCGCAGGGGTAAGCGCAAGGCGCAGTAAGCACCTCAACATTTTAACAGAAAGTATTGAACGAAACAAGCTATTTTGAACTTTAACTATCAAGAGGCCGTTATAGTGTAGATTCCCTAGGTAAAATGCGAAAAACTCAAAAATCCGCACATTAACGACAGAAATCAGTTAATCTTAAGTTTACCTAGGTATTCTTCAGAATAACTAATTATCAACTTTAGCGGTAACATATATATAGACTAGCGCTGACGCGCTAGACCCGGGCTTCGCCCGGGTTTCAGTTTTTTAATAAATATCATCTGGTGCGTTACAGATGGGCTTCGCCAGTCCAAATGTGGAAATAGTTAAATAAAGGAACCACTTTTATGTTTATGCTACAACAATGGATTTTAAACTACAACAATCGATTTCAATCTGCAACAATCGAGAATATGCCTACAACAATTAAAGTTACATCTTCTGTTATTATATTTACAACAATGGGTTTGCCATGAAGTTAGGCATGAAATTTGGGTTTTTAAGCATAAAATTGGCCAAAAAAGTTATTAGGATGCATCGATTTTAAATTATTTTTATTCAGAAACCTTCCCTGGAGCGAGTAGATCAACGTGGTATAGTTAATAGTTAATGTAGGTTCGAAAAGTTAAAAACTATTAAGGACATACAGACATATATACATACATATATACAAACATTGATTTTTATATATATAGATAGATCAGTTTACTACTAAAACTAATAATAGAATTAGAGATGTGTTGGTTTTTGTTTCATTTGGAAAAGTCTACAGCATTGGATTGTGAAATTGATTATAGAACAGTGTTTAATAACCTTGAGATCGAAAGATATTAACTCATTTCCAAAGCTATTTCAACCTTTTGTTATAATGCTGTACCCAACCTTTACTCGTGGTAGCATAGAAAAAATAAAAGGATTTTAAGCCAACATTAAACATCAGTCGAAGAAAAGTTAGTGTTAGGAAGAAAAAGTTATATATGTTACCGTTAAAGTATATAATGCAGTTATTTCATAGAATACCTAGTTATTCCATGAAATAACTGATTGTGTCCGTTAAAGTGTGTAATATGTTATTAATTTTACACTTTAACTAGTTATTCTATGAAATAACTAGGTATTCTATAAAATAACTAATGATAGACAGTTAAAGTGTAAAATAAGCAAATTATTTAAAATGAAATTAAACTAATGATATAGTAGACAATTAAAATGAAAAAAGAAGGAATTTATCTACTTTATGCAGCGTATAAATGGTATTTATGGAAACGTACCATAAAATCCTTTTTTACAACGAGGATTAATAAAATGACACTTGGAATTATAATTAATTAATTCCCTGTGGCCTGGAATAGTTCATAAATGCAGTAGGTAAATGGAAGGTAAATGTATTAGTCTTGCGAGATATATGATATAGATTATTTTGATTCTACCCCTAAATCCCGGCACCCCAAAATCCCGACAGTGTCAAAATCCCGACAGGTCAAAATCCTGACAATCAATTGCCCGGCATGTAAGTTGCCAGATAACTCATATTGGTCTCTAATTTTAAATAAGGGCATTCTATTTAAGTTTTATGTTGCTTGACCACAGGTCAATATTGCTCTTTTTGGCTAAAAATCAGTGTAAAATAATGATGAAGTTGGTAACTAATATTTTGTATTTCCTATATTTATATAGCATGTCTTTTTGGTTCGGGCTGACCATTGGTCAATCCAGTTAGCTTTTTGGTACTGCTATGCTTTGGCAGTGAAGTAGGTCATGTGGGGGCTCAAACCAAATGCCTTGAGACGAGTAACATTTTGATCTTGACCACTGGTCAATATATCTTGACCAGTGGTCAATCCAGTTTCTATCGCTGTTTTCAGCTTTTACAACCTTCTCTTTTTGTCTCGCTGTTATTTTTTTAGGGGGGGGGTCCCAATCCTTGTGTTACTCCCATTTAACCATTGGTAATTTCTGAATTTTTCGGCTTAATAACTATTATTTATCTGGGAGCCTCTCTAACGGCATAATTAGCTGGTCAATAGTCATAGGAACATTTTTCGCTTAAACACAAATTAAAAATTTGGTGTCCTATTATATTGTCAGTTTTGGTTAAAATATAAAGTCAAAAAAATTCAACAGTTACCAACGGTCCAATGGGAAAAACACAAGCTCAGGGACCCCCCCTAAAAAAACAGCGAGACAGAAAGAGAAGGTAAGAAAAGCTGATAACAGCGAGAAAAACTGGATTGACCACTGGTCAAGATATATTGACCAGTGGTCAAGACCAAAATGTTACTCGTCTAAAGGCATTTGGTTTGAGCCCCTACATGACCTATTTCACTGCCAAAGCATAGCAGTACCAAAAAGTAACTGGATTGACCAATGGTCAGCCCGAACCAAAAAGACATGCTATATAAATATAGGAAATACAAAATATTAGTTACCAACTTCATCATTATTTTACACTGATTTTTAGCCAAAAAGAGCAATATTGACCTGTGGTCAAGCTACATAAAACTTAAATAGAATGCCCTTACTTAAAATTAGAGACCAATATGAGTTATCTGGCAACTTACATGCCGGGCAATTGATTGTCAGGATTTTGACCTGTCGGGCAAGTGGCTTGTCGGGATTTCGACCTGTCGGGAAAGTGGCTTGACGAGATTTCGATCCTGTCGGGATTTTGAGGTGTTGGGATTACAACCTGTCGGGAAAGTGGCTTGACGGGATTTCGATCCTGTCGGGATTTTGGGTTGTCGGGATTTCAACCCTGTCGGGATTTCGGGGTGTCGGGATTTCGGCTCTGTCAGGATTACGGCTGTCGGGCAAGTGGCTTGTCGGGATTTTGACCGGATACCGATTATTTTACACTTTAACGGGCTGCAAATCGTTATTCTATGAAATAACTAGTTAAACCATGAAATACAAGAGAATTATACGCTTTAACGGACACGATCAGTTATTTCATGAAATAACTAGGTATTCTATGAAATAACGGATTTCATACTTTAACGGTAACATATAGTATCTATATAGTTATATAAACCGTGGTACTGGTATGTGGTAACTTTTTTTTAAACAAAAACATATCTAAATAGCATAAATTATATACAAAAAATGGTATAAGAACGTCTTTTGAAAGAAAGGCCGATACTACTTATTTTAATATTAAAATCAATGTCCATATTGTTCAATATTATCATACAAATTAAGCAAACTTCATTGCTTCATTGGCTTAAGCTAGAAACTTTTCAAAATCGTTTAATTAATTATTATTTTTAATAAATATATTTAGAAACTATTTTGGTACTGTTTACACCTAAAAGAAAAACAAAATATCTTCTATTCATGAAAACCCTTACTTTAGAAATTTATTCAAAGTGAGAAAAAGCAAGGGGACGGAGCTTAAAACCTTCATTGTATATTCAACGTGTTTATATTGAAATACTTTTCAGGAATGGAAAGGAAGAAGCTTTCAACACATCTCAGCGTATCAAAAGTATGAAATGACCCAAAAGAATATCCTGAATTGCATATAAACAAAAACAAAAGGGTATGAAGATCCAGAGAAAATAAAAAGCAGAGGGGATTTTTTTAGAGGATTCACGGAAATAAAATCTACACACCTCGCTATCCAGTTTGAAATTACGTTGTCTTTTATGGAATTTTCAGTTACCAAGGACGCCTAAAACGAAATTTGAAAATATAAGAAATTCCGTTTTCTATATAAATAGAAAATGGTTTTCTTGTTTGCTCATAGCACTTTAAGAGTTATAAACTCATACTGACGGAATTTTTTCATTTAAAAGAATGATATTAAAATAGTAGCAAGTAGTTAGTATATTTAGTTTCTCTTTTGTTAACCGAAACTAAATTAACAATACTACACAGATAAAGTTAAATGTATTAATTTAATATGTAAAAAGTATGAGTTGAGTGAGTTGGATAGTGTAAATTACAATATACTATTGACCATTGAAGGTATTTAAATCTTTTTTTGGAAGTTATTTGACAAAATAAACTGTTAATATTTATCTATAATAAAACAATACATTAATCTGTAAAACTTAATACTCTAATAATCACCTTAACTACATTTAAAAAATAACTTAGTGCCCGTAAATAATAAAATGGAAAACTTATTGTTAAGTACTATAATCAAACAAACTTATACTAAAATACTAAAGTGCATATAGAGTACCTAAAAATCTTGCAAAATTATACATAAACACCCTAATAACACTAAATTAACTCAGTTCCTCCATACAACATTGGTTAAATATTTTCAAAGCTGCTCTTCTCACATGAAAGCTATACAGAACTGTACTTAAGTGTTAATATAATACCTAAAGTTGTTTTCCAGACTTAAGGGTTATAGATAGTACAGTATAGTATGGATAGCTGTGTTTTGGGGTTAATACATTCATTCCACTAGTATGCTAAGTGCGCCTCAGTACATAGAAACTGGGTATCCGTTCTTGTAATGGGTAAGTAGAAGTGTAGTGGTAATGGAAAATTGGAGGAAATGAGCTCTACAAATGCATGCCTGGTCTAAGACCATTACTGTGTTGGGTGTACGGGGTTTAGTCTATAAGTTGAGTTCGGTAAGTTTCGACATTAAGGAGCATGCAGCGGTCAAACTGATGTTACCAGAGGTGTACAACCTTTTTAAAAAAAGTGCACTGATAGAAATGACAGTTTCATATTTGTGAGTAATTCGATTTTTTCATATTCCTATGAAACTTTTAATTTCAAATATGACAACCCAATGCTTTCAATTTTGAACCACCAGACATTCAGTTTCAAACAATTCAATTATCACCACTTAAATTATGCTTCTTTTTTAAGTTATATTTGAAATTAAAGGAAACTGATGGAAATACCAAATATTTCGTTGTGGTAGCACGAAATACAACTTTGCGATATCACACCCAAATTATAAATCGACTTTCCACGTTATGGGTGATGCTCGTTGCACTAGCTAGACAGGGATGGCAAACCTTTTTCGATTAGTGTGCCAATTATATTACTGATTATAATTTTAATGTGTCAAGTGTGCCACTTGTTATAATATTTTTCATAAATCATCTTCGAACCCTTGGGAAATGAAATCCGCCTTTGATATGGCTGATAACAGGATGGAACAGGGATTTTTCCAAATTTTCCAAAATTTCCAAGATTTTTATTTTTTTCTGCATTGATTAAATTGGATTTTCAACTTGAAACTAGGTAGAAATTTTATTTTAGAAGTTAAAATGCTTTAAATTTTCTTAATAAAAAGTTTTGAAAAACAATTTAATTTTTTTCACTTCTTTTTAAATTTTTTAATGAAAAATTTTTTTTTAAAAAGGTGGTTATGATGAACTCCAAATTAAAGAGTATGAATTAACCAACAAAATGCGACTGATTTAAGGTTTATAGTTCAAAAGTTATCAGCTGTTCAAAAATGCAGGAAAAACCACTTTACAGAAGTTATTTTGACATTAAAAAACTATCTGCTGAAAGAAGGGTGAAAACCTGGTGAAGAATGAAACCTGGAACATTATATCTAAAATAATATTAGTTCTTCAGAAAAATTCATGAGCAAAATCTTTGTTTTTTTAGTTGTTTTGTAAAAAAATATTTTTTTGAAACTTTATGGCCAGCAAGTATTATTATTGTTCGAATGAGCTTAAATTTTGCATAATTTTTTTGTGACCCTGAATTTCATTTTTTTACCAAAAAAACTGACCAAAACTACTCCATAACCTAAGAAATGAATGGGGGTCCGGGGGTCCTCCCCCGAAAAATTTTTGAATTTCAGCAAGCAAAATAGTGTTCTGAAGTTCCTTTTGGAGAGTTTTCAGGGGACTTATTTTAAGTGAATATCGCGTGCCACCGAAATACCTTTCGCGTGCCACCCAGTGGCACACGTGCCATTTGTTCACCATCACTGAGCTAGAATGTCATGTAATAACTCACAGGTAAGCACATAAAATCTTTCATTTTTGAGTGAATACACATTTTTAGAAATGTGCATACTCATAAAATAAAAAAATTTCTGAATATACACATAATCTTTCTTACTTAATGACAATTTCTTTTTAAATGCTCTTTTTAATAAACTGTCCATTTTTTTAATGGACCCTTTTTTTAAACTAATTCTCTAACTGATACAGCGATTCTGAAGGTCAGATAATATCACCTTGCAATTGTTGCGTAAATAGAAGCATGGAGTGGACGGACGTATTTGGCAAAAAAACAACAGAAAAATTCATCGATCAAAAAAAAGTCTGCAGGAAAAATTTCTAAAAAAGTTATTTGGTTGTTTTCCTTGCAGAAAATTTTCTGCAGAGGGCAAAATTTTCTGCGAACGCCGATCGCGCGTTCGTGTATATCATATGGGTATGGATGAGTATATGCATGTTTTTAAATTTGAGTAATTTGAATCGGAGCCAGTTTGATGTGATATTTAAGTACTTTTTACTCAGTTTTGAAACTCGTTTTAAGAGTGTGAGATGTTTTTGGGAAAATATAAAAAGTATAGAAATAATATTCATGTACTGGTTATTGGAATTCTAATTAAAGAAAACCCTTTTTCCTATGTAAGTTTGAGTAGCGGAAATTTAAAAAGTACAGGGTGGTCCTAAATTCGTAGTACAAACTGGGTAGGGTATAGGTAAAGGGGACCTAGACAAGCATATTTTGAAAAACTAGAGGGGGCGCAGATGCACCGTTAAAGAGCTATTATCTAATGTAGTGCGCGAGCGTTACAAAAGGACGTTTTGCCAAGGCCCGTTTTACGAAAAAAAACATAATGAAATGAGAAAATTTATTGCGTGAGGTACAGCAGTATCCTTACTACTTACACCATAAATTTGATAGAAATTTGACCACTTGCTAAACCGTGGGGTGAGTTTTAAAACGCGCAGTATTAATCTTTTAGCCAAAGAATGGAGTTCCCTTAATGGTATTTAGAAAAATGATGATCGGGGAAGGAATTTTCAATGATCATACATTGATCATTGAAACTGTATGATCATTAAAAATTCCTTCCCCGATCATCATTTTTCTAAATACCATTACACTAATTTAAAGGAACTCCATTCTTTGGTTAAAAGATTAATATTGCATGTTTTAAAACTCACTCCACGGTTTAGCAAGTGGTCCAATTTCTATCAAATTTATGATGTAAGTAGTAAGGATACTGCTGTACCTCATGCAATAAATTTTTTCATTTCATTATGTTTTTTTCGTTAAACGGGCCTTGGCAAAACGTCCTTTTGTAACACTCTCGCACTACATTAGGTCCTAGCTCTTTAACGGTGTAACTGCGACCCCCCTTTCTATACCAATTCTTGTTCGTTTTGATGTACTCTACCTACCCTACCCAGTTTGTACCACGAATTTAGGACCACCCTGTATAATAAAGGGTACTTCTCAAATTTCAAGAATTCTCATAATAAAATAAAAGAATAAAGAATTTCAAGAATAAAATGGGATTTTAACGCATTTTGCAACACTAAATATGAAGATCACCAGAATCAATAATTTAAAAATATGTACAAAACACAAAAGCAAAGCTATCTGTGAGTAATAATCTCAACGAAAGGATAATCATACAAATATTCAACAATCCAATAGAGTTGGTACAAAATTTTAAATAACTGTATTGATGGGGGTGTTAGGCAACTACCATTCACACACCTAAAAATTAGTCTGCAGATATTTTAACTAGAGAGCCTGTATACGAGAGAGAGAGACGACAACTCGCTTAAAAGCGTCTCTGCGCATCCAGTTCTGTCCAAAATTCTGTCCAAACTGTATCATGCCGCTTGTCTCGAGTCCAATGCTAATCCTATGGAGGGAACCGGAGGGAACCGGCTGTGGCGAACAGAAAACCTGTTTACCGATCTGCACGCGCTATACTGAGTCGTCGCCTCTCTCTCGCATACAGGCTCTCTAATTTTAACTACTTAAGTAACTTTATCCTAAATAATTAATAAATGAAATTTCAAAAATTAAGTATGCAGAAAATTAATTTAAGAGTAGATGATCCGAGCAATGAAATCTCGTTAATTACTTCAGACAGCATTATTATTTTTCCAAACTTATCGATACCCTATCTTTCCACTATATCCGGAAAACTAGTTTATTAACTGAACAGTGAACATGGCAAAACCACAAGGATCATTCAAAAAGCGTCTCTCATCTTCATTTTTGTTTCAGTTTTTAACTTCAAATTTACCTAAATTCAAAAAATGTGTTTACTTCCCTTCTAGCATTACTAATTAAATAGCATGGCTCATTTAATAAATGCATGTTAATGCATTGAAAAACCTTGGTAGTGTGATTATTTTATGCAAAAAATTATATCATCGGTTTGAAAGAAACGCAATGATAAATTTTAGAAGGATTTTGTATCGTCACTCTTTAATATTCTGTAAAAAGAAAAAGTTTAATTTTACTTTCCTTAAACTTCATTAACCTGAACTTAGTTTTGATGAATGACCATGTCACTCGGGAAGGCCTTTGATTATCCAAAACTTTAAAAGTTCCCTGAAGATTATTCTAGGTTTGTTTCTTAATGTAATTTAGTAATTACCTGGAAGATGACCCTAGCTCCGTTATTCTCCCCATTAAAGCAGAAAAAGCACGTTTCATGTAAAACTTGAAATATTTCTATCCATACCAATTATATTTGTCAATATGGTCGGACGCTCCGGAAAAAACCCGGTGCATTAAATGCTGAAAAATTTTGAAGCTGACTTCATTGAATTAATGGGGCATTGGATCACATCTTATGCCTCCTGTAATATGCTGTCGTCTTCCTCGTAGTTTAATTAAAATTAATCGACTTTTTAATGACGGAAATTCCAGGACTGTGTTTTCATTAATTAAGAGGTGGTCTTAGGATATGAAGAGCTAGTTTCTTTCCTACCAAGTGAAAATCTATTAAGTTTATTTGAATAGGAAAGTAATTAAATAACGCGAATTAAGACAAAAAATTAAAGAAAAGTTATCAGTTTCAGTAATGGGATAGAATAAGTAAACATCTTAGAATTTTCTCAGATTTTGTTTATAAGTAGCATATTTTTCTCTAACCAAGAATCTTTACCTTTTCATTCGCATCTTTTGATAAAACTCATTTTTTGAGTTATACGTTCTTAAATAATTACTTTAATAATAATCCTCCAATATGCGAACTTTATGACGAGCCTTCATGTATAACAAGTGTTTGTTGTAACATACTCTTTTAGATAGATTCCATTATATTTATCCGTTATATTACTTTTCAGTACCAAATTAAATTTTGTGGCACAAATTTAATTTGAGGATAAATCTTAGATAGATAACCATTATGAAAAGATACAGAGAACAAAAAACTGCATTTAAAAATAATAAGAATTCTAAGAAATATTTTTTCTCTTAGTATAATGAGGTAACAAACCAATACTAATATCCTCTTAATGACAATTAAATACTACTTCAATTTCATAACTAAACTAGCAATTAATTATTTATGTTTTCAATAAAGTCAACAATAGTTTTGCATCTTTATCAAATTCAATTCTATTCAAATAATTTTAACTGGTCGTAATATATTTTTGGTAAGCTTATTGCACAATATCTTACCAGCTTAGATGAAATAAATACTTCAACAAATGAAATTTATCTATAAATGAGAAAATAACTAAATCTTTCCAAATTCATTAAATTAAAAATTCCCCTGGCATCATCCAAAACTAAGTGGATAACTAATTATTAAAAGAAAATATTTATATCACGACATATTTCCCTTTAACTATTCCTATCTGATATCAGGAATTTTAAAATTAATTTTTTAATATGTCCTTGAAAGGGGAGAATAGAGCAAATTTGATTGCTATATACAATAAATTCTATTAAATATTGAAAAGAATCACATTAATTATTCCACAATAGTGTATCCCATAAATAACAATTAAATACTTCACAGATATCCTCAAAGTAGAATTTCGAAATCAAATTTTAGGATCTCTTTTGAATTTACTTTTGTGTGATATTCCGTCTTTGTTATCGATTCTTTGCATAGAATTTTGGATCAAACAAGTTGCAGCATAAAGCAGTTGAAATGAAAATATCGCTTTCTATAAGTCCAATACTTTTAAGTGCTGTGAATTCAGATCAAAACGAGTTTTGAGAAAGCGTTAGTTCTTTCTTAGTTTTATGGCTTGAAGGTTATTATCGCTTTATTTCTGTAAGTAGTCTTTCGGATGATTCTGTGATTATAAATTGCAGTGTTGAGCAGACAATTTATAAATTGCTTTAGATAACACCCTTTCAGTTTGTTATAATTATATATTATGTTTGTTATAAATTAATAATTTTTGATTACAAAGTTATAAGTATGCAAAGTTGGGATATCGGAAAACAAAACAAATTATGTAAATTTAAAATGAGAAAAATTCTAATTGAGATAAGATAGAAATCAAAATCATGTCAATATAATTTTAAACTGTAAAGGAAACTTTTTCTCGAAACAATACTTGGATATTATTATTAATGTAAATGTGGTGATCAAATATTTGAAGCTTTAAGAAAATAAATTAATGAAGTAAAACCCAACCTTCCACTACCTCTCAGTAAAGCTATTTCATGTTTTAGGCTACTATAAGAAGTAGGTAATGCAATATGAAAATGTAAATGTATTATAAAACCAATTTAAAGTAATATTATTTAAGTACAGCAACTATAATTAAATTTTTATTAAAAATCATTAACTATCCCAGATAACATCGGTGAGAGTAATGGTACAGTTGTTTAGCTGGTCCTTAATTAGAAAACTCATTCCAAAGCTAAATTTAAACGCATCAATTACTGAATAAAGTTTTAAGTTCTTGGTTATATTCAAACTTTATCATTCAATTTGCAAGGTGGTATATTTCAATAAATTAAAGACGCAGATGAATAAACAATACCGTAATACAAATGAAAACATTGATTTTTTAAGTGCAAGATATAATATCCCTTACGTAGTCCTTTACGTCAAGATGGTATATGTAAGTTTTTGTCCAACTCCTTATATTCGTAAAGAGTCTAACTCAGTGTTTCCCAACGTGGGGCGCACGCCCCACCGGGGGGCAATATCATTTTCTAGGGGGGCAATTTGAAAATTTTCAATCAAATTGCCTCCCAGGTGGGGACAATCCAGGGGGAAAATTAAAAAAAAACTTTTAAAAAGAAGTTTATCAAAATCTGATCCTATTATCCTTTCTGAGAATGTATGTCTGAAATCTGGACCAGTGTATCAAAACCAAGTTGAAACCCTGTTTTTAGAGTCTAATTTCCAAACCTTTTCTGGGGGTTGACCCAAGATCTCTTTGTTTTTAGAACGCTTATATTTGAAACTTTTTTACATTAGGTTCATCAAAATGCAAATGTTACCTAAAAATTTATATCCAAAATTTCCCAACTAGGGGTACCAAACTAGTTAAAACCTGCTTCCTACAATTAAATTTTCGAAAATTTGCTGGGGGAAAACCCCCAGACCCCCCTTGGTACTTACAACTTAATTACTCATAACTTGATTTAGTTCTTTCGCATGCATGCAGGTTCTACCAAGAAATTTTCTGAAAAGCTTCATTAGACTTATTAAAGGAGGGAGGGGCTAAGAAATAATTTTGACTCCCTCTCAAAATATGTTTCTACAGGGTTGCCCAAAAAAGACTGACACATTTTAAAAATTTTTAATTAAAAAACTAAAAAAGATAAACATACGCATTTTATTGCATCCTACTCATAAGACCTAAGAATTTTATGACACAAATTTTATTAAATCATTGTTCCCAAATCCCCCGACAGGGCATAAAAGTATCAATCTCCCCATAGGAGATAATGGAAAATAGTGCTCCCACGTGTAGGGGGATTTTTGAACTACGATTTACGAAAATATGTGTCATAAAATTATTTGGTCTTCAGAGTAAAATTATTTGGTCTTCAGAGTAAAATTCAAAAAACCGCTTATTTTTATCTTTTTTAGTTTTTGAGTTATTGATTTTTAAAATGTAATGTGTCAGTCTTTTTGGGACACCCTGTATATATGCCACTGAGACCGAGGGGGGCATGGAAAATTTAGAAAGGCTTTGGTGGGGCATGGACCGAAAAAGGTTGGGAAACACTGGTCTAACTCTTTCAACATTTTCACGGTTATCCTTTGTTATCTTTACGGTTATATCACGGTTATTATCGGTTATCCTTATTTTCACGGTCACTTAGATATTTTTTCAATTTTAAGTTACATCTAATTCTTTTAAACTTTTTCCATTATACTTCTCATAATTAATGAATTAACGAAATGTACACTAAAACAGTGATTACAGATCTGCAATGCAAAAAAGAAAGCACACAATAAAAGCTAAATGCTCGGCTGACTTTTCACAACTGCCACTAAAAACAACTGCTTCTCAAACAGTGTTCGTGATATAAGTTCATGGTTGATCAAGAATATAGGAAAAATAAGCGGTATACAATATAAAAAATAAACTTTTTCCATTGTTTGTATGTATTACAATGTACTCTCGTTATCTGCAACTCTGATACATCGAACCCTTCCTATCTCGAAAAAATACCCCCCTTTGAAATTGAGTACGCTCTATTTTCCCCTTGCTATCTTGAAAACTCGCTATCTCGAATTTTTCTGGTGTCTTCGATTTTGAGATATCGAGGTGTTATATTTATCATAAGTTTTTTTATTTAGAAAACGCATGAACTGGTTTGTATAATACTTGCCTTACCTTTTATCCCAACAAATCTTTACTATTACCACACTTTTGATATAGATATGAAAAGCATTATTTACCGTTAAAAACTAAACAAATGAAGTGAAACCACTCGTTTTCCAACAATCATCGGAATCCCCACGTACACCACCTCACCTCTTTACGACCAGCTCCCCTAACCCGTTTCGCACAATAAATTCTCACCTCTTCCATTTATAACTGCGGAGATGAGTTATTTGTGTGAAGGCAGTGGTGTGATTGAGCACGCAGGGACTGTAATCATACAGTTGGCCTATCGATCATACTTTCATATTGTCAAACAGAACGGAAATCTCATGAAAAGAATTGATGAAAGACTGTTCATCTCTGATGGCTCAGGTTTCTCTGGATTGTCGGAAAGAGTTCATCAGAAATTTAATGCCTCACTTATAGGTCTATACAATAAGATGATCAACTTAATTATTAACTAAATAATTTTTTTATTTAATTTTTTTTGCACATAGTGTCTTTACTATTAGTTGATCATTACTAACTAATAGATATGAAATAAATAAATTTAATTTTTGCACATAGTGTCTTTACTATTAGTTAATAATTACTAACTAATAGATACAAAGTAAATCATTTATGGTTGTTAAGGAGTTAGGTATTATAAAGGGTGTCCCAAAATTAACACAAGATTTGAATTAATAGAAAACACAGTTTTTAGTCTTTAGATTGTTATTTTTTCATTGAATCATAAAGTACATAGGATAGGGTTATTTATAGAATAACACATTGGGCAAATGCCCTCCACGGCTGTGCTGGCACATACGCACTTGATCTTTTGTGGAATTTTTTTCAAAATTGGACCAAACGGTCAAAGAGTTTATGAATGATAGTAAGTATGATTTTTGTTTTATTTTCTAGTGCACGATAGTAAAATTGAAGCTGTGTAACTTATTTAAAAATAGATAGGTAATAAACGGAGATAAAAAGAAGTCAAATTGGTGAAGTGCGGTTTTCGGGTTGTATGGGACAACAGTTGGGGGTTGTATGGGAGACCTGTTTATAAGAAATAAAAGAAATAAGGTATTTTTATTTATAAAGAGAAAATGTCTAATAAGTTTAATGATTTTGATCAGTTATGATATTTAATTTAGTTTAGTTTTGGATCTTACGAAAATAGTGTTGGAATATATTAATAGTGAATAACTTATAATGATGTGCAAGATTATAACCATTCTAACTAAATTATTTTAATTAAACCATGGTATTTTTTTAAAGTCTAGTCTTATTTTTTCCAAGTCCATCCATCCATAAAAAGAGTTTCCACCAGGAGTATACAAAGAATCTGTTGACAATATGGGACACCTTTTGGAAAGTCAAAAGTAAGTGTAAAAAAGGTTTAGTTTAGTTACAGAACAACCAAAAGTGGTATTTTGAAAAGTTTTAATTTATAGGTTTTACTTTAACATTTATTGCTTGGCAATGACGTTATAAGTTATGACTCTCATTTATAAGGTGAGAAATTCCTCAACTGATTTTTTCATGGATGTTATTACTAAGAGTATCATATTTTTTTTTCATTTAGTATGTGAACCTCTCCGCAAACGTTTTATACAACACACTCAAAACACTTTATCTTAATATAATCTATTCTAGCTTTCTAAATTTCAATTAATTGAAAATGAAGACCCAAATGACATAATTACATTTGAAATAACTTTAATATTAAGTACCATTTTGAATCCAATTACGTAAAGAAAAATTGTTTCATATTACAAGGAATAAGACTCCAAGAGCAAATAGGAACATTTTATTGCTGAACTTTCACAAAAAACTATTAATTCTCAATACATTTTCAAAACAGAGAATACATTTATTTTCTTCACTCGCATAAAATAAATATGTTTTTCTATTCACTCCCAGCTTTCACCACCACCCTTTAATACACACAACGCCCGGATTTCGACACCCGAAAGGAAGCACCTCGTCCAATTCGGCATCCTTTTGAAACCGGGGATCACAGCCCGAGATCCGGGGGTTATCTCGCTCCAGCCGCCAAACCCGCTCAATAGCGGTCCCCTCACTAATTCAATCCCTTCAGATAATTCCGTCTAATGCACATTCCGATACATACCGCGGATTGTGTCACGAAGAGTCAAGTCCGATAAAGCCGGCTAAATTTTGCAAAGTGGCTTTATTATGGGATTAAGAGAGACCGCCGACTTCCAGAATCGATTTTCGATACTTTTATTCAGCCGGGATTTATGATGGCTGCCAGTTGATATTAGTTCGCTTTTTCCGCTCAACATGACACTACCTGAGTGCGACATCGATGGGCTCATCCATCAAGGCCGAGTCCCGTTTATGACTGCCGCGGAACTAGTTTCGGACATAATACTCTTTTTGACACTTTTTCAAGCCGGGGATCTCTCGTCTATTTATTTGGCCTCAGGGCTTACACCCATAAGAACTTCGATAAAGGCGTAAAAAGTGGTGATTGCTGAGTATTTTTGATTGCTTTTTCATAATATTTTTTGTATGCAGAAGAGTCTTGAGATCTGTTAGTGGCTAATAAAAACGTAACACTATTTTCAGGAATTAAATAGTAAATGGTTGCTACATGAGTTTTCTTTTTCACGTAATTTCTCCCCTCTGTATACGGTAAATTTGTTTTTAACTGAGAAGCTTGTAGAATTATGAAGTACACGATATCTCTTTTTAAACACAAATATTTCTTCAAGTTTGTTGATAATAAAAAAATATAAAAGAGCTCTCTATTAAACTTGCAATCTTACATTATCCATTATGAAGATAGCTTTCTCATAGTTTTTTTTGGGTTCCCAATTTCTATGATATATTACTATATTATATGACGTTTACAATACCAATTTATATTTATAATGTGAAACAAATGTATTGCCATGTATTGCTTATCAAGAATGGTTTGACTCTCATGATTTTAAAACATACCTAAGAACCCAATAAAACTAAATATTTCTTTTAAATTCTACTTGCTCCAACTATTATTCCAAAAGTAATCCTTAAGCTTGTATAACAATTTGTTGAATCTTTATCAATGCTTGTTTTATCATGTTTTAGCTAGCTAATCATAAAAATTATACCGTAATTTATTTTGATTAGAAAGTATATTTAATTTTTGTTTGAAAATTTCTTGTTGGCACACCAACAATTTTTCAGTCTATTTCAAATTCTCCTTAGTTTTATTAAATTTTTAAATTTTAATATTAATTCCAAATGTTTATAAACTTTTTCATCTTATAACCAGATGCATTGTAAAAACTTGAGTCCATTTACGTAGTTGAAAATGAATATACTTCCGAGTGAAAAACAATCTATAAATAAGAATCAGACAATCAAACTCCTAAACCTATTATAGATAATTTAGAAATCAGGATTTTTAAAAATTTTTCTTAGAGTATGTTTTCTCTTTCAATATACGTATATTCAAACATACAAAGTATCATAAGATTTTGAGTACAGGTAAGATAAGATTTGGGTACAAATAATAATCTGAAAGACTTAAAAACCACACTTCAGGGAAAAACCCTCCATATATAAAACTATTTCATATGTTTTATTTGCATACAAAGCATTACGAATATTGCAATTTGTTTTCCAAATGGGAATTCAAAGCATTATTGTACGCAAGCCTTCTAGAAACAATTCCACAAATTCATTCGATTTGATGGTGAATCGACAGTTGTATAAAACGGCAAAAATACTACAAAAGGACGCAAAGCACACTTTAAAGAAATGCCATTTCAGGCGTTTTCTAGTGACTTGACAAATTGTCATTTTGAGTTTTGGGGCTTCTTTTCTGGGAAAAGGGCGTTATTCCGAGATGTTTGAGGTGCTTACATTTATCTCCGCATTTCAAACATTTCTTTACAAAAAGCGACGAAATATGTTTTCTATTAAATCATAAATCGTATCGTTTGATGGGAAAGAACAGTCACATGAGTTATATTTGAACAGATAAGTGGTTTTATTTTAAGTACTTCGTATTTTGAAAGATTAAATTAATTGAGGGAGTTAAAAGGGTTCTTATTTTTCTGGAACGTTTCACAGGCTAGATAAGTATTGCACAAAAAATATACAGAGTGCCTTAAAAGTCCGTTTCACGGCTTTTATTTGGAATCAACGTGTCCTAGGGTCACGGAAGTAAGCTCTACCACGAGGTAGATATTGGAATGGCCGGAAAAAAAACGAAACTTTGGGGGAAAAAATGTTTTTTATGGGTGTTTTCCGAAGGGTTTATTTCTTTCAAGAAAAATTGAAATGTTAACTTCAAATACTTAACTCAGAATTATTTAACTGATATCAATTAAAAAATGTTTTAGATGATATTCGTACACAATACTTAAAAATGAAGTTTTACCCATATATTAAGCATCTTTTTTTCAAAAGAAGTTGGATTCCATTAGGGGAAAAACTTAAAATGTCTAAGTTTGTAATAAAAAAATGTTTTCAGAAACATATTACAGTTACCTTACAATGATTTTTCTTTAGATATTTAGTATCCCACATGAAAACATTTAACTCCAAAAATGTAAGCTGCAAGTGATAAACTAATTTTAATGTATATCTAGGTATACTGGCTATTTTTCTACGTAAACAAAAATGTACATTTAAAATTATATTAGTGAACACATAACAGTTACTCAAGGCAGATTTATAATAAATTTGATAATCTTATTAACAATAATTAAATCCCCAGTACTTTTAAAATTAAAATTTGAACTATCTAATAACCATTTTTCCACGTTTTTATCAAATGGGTTTATTTTTACTTGAAAAATTGAAATTTTATTTTGGAAGAATTATTATAATTAACATTTAATTATTTAATAATTTATAATATAATGACTAGGGACTTATTTTTTATACAATGGATGATTATTTAGTTTCTAAAAAAATATGTATACAAAAACTGCTCTTTTCTATGCAAAATAGGTCAATTTTTACAAAGTTTCAAATTTTTCCTTACAAAACCGGTTATTTTCCGCCTTCCCAAAATTTCCGTAAATTTTTCATCTCTACCCCTATAGGTAAGTGACCCTGGAGAATCCAAAGAGATGACTTTCCGGGCCCCTAGAGGCGAAATAAAGAGTTAAAAATAATTTAAAAAAGTAAAGGAGATAGAGAAAAAACCTCAAGGAGAGTATTGTTGCCAAAGTTATGAATAACTCACTGAAAAAAATTTCATAAAAATATCATGAATATTCGCGGAGATGAATGTGAAAATTGCCTTTTTTCAAGCCTCAAAAAAGAAAAATTTCGCAAACTTGCAAATGTTTTAAATTTTTTGATTAAATTTTGTCTTCATTGAACTAAAAAAACACAAAACTACAAATAACACATAAAAATTTGCAAATTTACAAACTTTTTCTTTTTTAAAGCCTGAAAAAAGGCTATTTTTCCACGCTAATATCTCCGCGAATATTCACGAAATTATCAGGAATTTTTTTTCAGTGAATTCTTCATAACGTTGTCACAATATCTCTCCATGGAGTTTTTGCTCTATCTTTTTTACTTTTTTATTTCGACGCAAGGGGCGCTGAAAGTCATCTCAATGAATTCTACAGGGTCACTTACCTAGGGGAGACCTTACTTCCGTGACCCTAGGACACGTTGGTTCCAAATAAAAGCCGCGAAACGGACTTTTGAAACATTCTGTATATATTTGATTTGATTGAAATAGTACATTAAAGATACTTAAGTCATGCTGGTAAAAACTGAGAGATTCTTTATAAATTTCTGCATTAAATATCTTTAACGGCATCTTTAATAAGTTAATTTATGATTATTTTCAGGATTGTATTAAAAAACACATTATTAAATCACCTTAATTAGTTTTTAAATTGAGTTGGTACATGCGTTTATTATTCAAGGATATTTCTTCACACAGCGCGATAAAAATATCTCATTCAACACCCTCTATAAGCTAAGTAGAGCTCTAAGAGGGTTACCATGACATTCTAACTGCTAAATACAGGTATTGTGTTACCATATAGTAGGAGCACATTAACTCCCGAGAAAGTTAAAGTTGTTGAGTCGATGTGTGTGGTTAAGAGAAAACTAAATATACCGTATTTCCTTTACAGAAACTGAAGTCACTCGATTGCATCGAGACCAAAAGTTCAATTTGACATTCGTCCTAGAAAGTAAGAGCTTATCCAAGGAACAGCTGACAACTCTACACGAATCAGAAAAATTACTTTGCATCCGAATACACAGAGATTGGGAACTGAAATCTCACAACCTTCAATTGTCTCAAACAATCAAAACTCACCCTCGCCTCTTAACAGACCTTATTTGCATACTTCCATGGAAACAATCCATCACTGGGGGAGCGAGATCTTGGGATTTACGAGAGTTCTCATTTATTGTATGAGGTTTTACCATTCCTTTAATTTCCCGTTCGAAAAATGTGGTCCATGTTGGGGTTAAAGCAAACAATAAAGCTCTGCTCGTTCCTTTCTTATTAAAAAGTGGAAGAAATTACCTCGAGATGTTTCGAAAGATTGCAGATACACTTTCAGTTTTGGTTAGTTGCGTTACTTATTTCTATTGTAGTCCTCCCCCTTGAACGATTTCAAAATGATACGTTCTTAGGAAGCACATTTGCGTGATTATTTTTTCAAAATGCGCTTATCTTCTTGTTGAGATATATTGTGTACTTTTTCTTAAAAGTTTTATACTTTATTCTGAAAGGAAATAAATGTATAAGCATTTAGCAAAAATGATTAAAGTGCATCTACTTTAACAAAAAATAATGAAAATTGTTACATTTTTAAAAGTATCTTTCGAATAATATAAGAATAAATTTGATTGGGAGTAGAAAATTTTGAAGAGATAAAATTTGAGCTATTATTAGCAAGTTAATTTTTCTATTGAAAAGAATTTCAAGGAAAAAAAGATTTAGTTCAGTTGTAGTTATAATTTTTTTTGCATATTAAAAAAATTATTCTTCTTTCTAACTCAGGGTTTAACTATATTATTTAAATTATTGAATGAACTTCAAAACAATGCATCTTCATAGTTTCAATTCAGTGAAATGCGTTAGTTTATGATTCGTAATGTTTATAACGTATTTTTCACTCTTTCTGTAAATAAATTCAAAATAAAACTAAATAATTTCAGATACTTTTCACGTTATAACATCCAAAGATATTTAAAAAGAAATTTTTAAAATACCTTTTTAATAAAATTCATTACTTTTTTACTTGCAGCAAGAGTGAATAATTTGATTTTTTTATCAACTTAAGCTTGTAAAGTTTGATTAATAACTTACTCAAACACAATAGTTATACATTTTACATACAACTTAAAATCATATTAATTTTTTGGTATTTAAGCCCTTGAATTAAAATACGTCTTTGTTTCCACTACTTTTGTTGGGTCTATGTTACATTTTTGTGTTACAGTTTAAAACTAGATAATGCACCAAAGCAATTTATAAACCATCCTTAACTCAACTACTTTTTTTCCAAAGGTTGAGGACCTCACTAAATCACCTCAGTATGAAATTCTCCTTAGATTACTTTAAGTGCAAAGCTTTTAGGAAACAATTTTTAAGAGCGTCATAAAATACACCTTTTCCTGGTGGAGATGCGGAATTTTATGTGTCGCTTGATTTTATGAAATTCGTATTTATGCATCACAAATTAATTTTGCCTGAAAAAGGATGCTTTGACTTGACTGTGTTACTTTAGAATGCAATAAAGAGAATTAAAATTTTTTTTTCTAAAAAATTACTCTTTTTTGGGAGTAAGGAACAAAATCCTAAAAAAACAGTTCTGTAAATACATATTGCTTTTAGATATTCGACAATCCTGTGATGTAAATTATTCGTTAGACTAACAATATTATTCCCTGTTTTGTCATAGCATAACTAACAATAGAGGAGAGGAGGGTATTATGGAACACCCTTTATATATTTAAGAATTACTCTATTAGTTTTTAATAAAAATCCGCCGAATCATTTTAAGTACATCATATAACAAATGACAATGAAGGGCCAATGGTAAAAAAAATCAGCATTTATTTTTTTAATAAAAAAATGTACTTTAAGAAAAGTTACAAATGGAGGGTAATATGGAACAGTCGAGTAATATTGAATAGTTGGATTTACACATTTACAGCTATTGAAAACTAATTAGACCTTAGAGAACATAGTTAATCTTAACCATAAAAATATATTTAACACTTTACATTCAAATAGTTTTGTTCATGAGTCTATTTACCAAATTCACAAACATAATCGTCTTTTTCTGACCCTTTGCTTATGGAATATTCCAAAATACCTGACAGGCCATCTTGTACTATAACCCTTTTACTGACCGATAAAACATGGATAGCTAAAAAAAGACTGTAGTATAAGAAACTAATGATCTTGTAGTGTACATTATGCTTAACAAAAATCAAAGTCTCATAGTAACTGGTAGGTTAAAAGGTTTGAACATTTACCGTCAAAAAATCCTAAAACACACTTTGCTTTGTTGCAACTGATCAGACAACAACAAGAAGCTAAACTCTTTGGGCACTGCACACACACACACACACACACACACACACACACACACACACACACACACACACACACACACACACACACACACACACACACACACACACACACACACACACACACACACACACACACACACACACACACACAGCACGAGGGGGAGCAGAAACTCAGGTGTTCCATATTACCCGACTATTCCATAATACCCTCCTCTACTCTATAATAATTTAATAAATAAAATTAAAATTAAATAAAAAAATATAGATGGATATCCATTATTTTATTTTAGTGAGTTGGATATAAATATCTACTTCCTTCTTGATGCAAATTTATGGTACATTGCCGCTTTTTTTGGGGGAATAAAGTGCTAAGCTTATGAAGTGGTTTTGTAAAGTGGGGTAGACTTTTGGGGGCTAAGCAATAAACAAAAATTTTATGGAAAAAGGAGTTATTGGAGGATGTTCTTCGTAACAAATAATAACAGATCTTCCTAGTGTAACACAGTAGTTTTTTGTCTGGACAAGGTAATCGCAAATTTCAAAGTTACATCAGTTGACGGAAGTTGTAGTAGGACTTTTTGATTTAGGATTACAGTTCAATACGTCATAATAGTCCTGCTTTAAATACACGACCGAACTACTACCAATTCTAACACTTTTTTCCATCTCCGACGCTTCACTGTGCCACAAATAAAAAACATCAAAACCCTAAACCACTCTCCAACTACATCGTATCTATCGCATGCTTCATATCGCTGTTTAGAATCTCGAAAAGAAAAGGGTTACATAACCCCGAGAGAACCACAAGAGGTTTTTTCTACAGCATAAGCAAATTCGTCTATGTCACTATTGATAAAGGGGGCTCCATAAAACCTCCCAAAGTCGAGCGCAATCAGCTCGAAATTGAAGTCTTTATTTTTCCGCCCTTCGCTGCGAAAAACTGTTGAACCGAGTTCATGTTTCCATAAGAAATAGCCCTCCTGCGTGCTCCAGGAGATATTGATGATGAAAAATGCTGTACCGTGACTCCGTCTGCCTTTCGGTTTGTCACGGATTCGCAAAAAAGCCGCTCTTCCTTTTCCCAGATATAAAGAAAGTCTAAGTTGGGTGTTTTCTTTTATTTAACGGGGGCGTTTGTTACAAATGGAATGCTTCTGGGGCTCTTTTCTGATGATGGATGTGAGGTCGGATTCGGGGGGAAAGTGGGGTGGATGCAAATCTGGATTTTCTGTTTTTTGAAGCGTTAGCATCTCTCATTTCATTGCATAGCGTGAAAGGGTGCGGGGCTATAAATAACGTAGTCAAAAGGGATGGTTTGGTGGGAAAGTATGCTGTCTGACTTGCCTGGATTTTTTTAAGATCCTAAAGTTGGCGAGGAATCGATTTTAAGAGTTAGTAATGACCATTTTTACCCAAAGTTTTTTTGAAGAACGTACTCTGAGATTCAAAATCAGAATAGATTTTGCTTTTGCAATATAGCTTATAGGTTTGCGAATTAAAGCATTAGGTGTAATCTCAAAATAAAACATTAAAATGTATATGCTTTCTTCCAAAGTTTAATTTTAGCAATCTTAGATAACGTTAAATTTGGTATAGAGAAAATAGAATTAAAACACTCAAATAGGAGCGAAAGAAAACTAAAGTTTAATCATAAATATCTACTAATAAATATTCATTGAAATGTGAGTGACTAAACATTTGTTTGATCTAAGAAGATCAGGAATAGAGGATATAAACGCAACAGTATTTATTTTCGATACTAGAGCATCTAAGTTTTTAAGCCACAATACAATGAACTAAAACTAAACATGACAGCAGACTTATCCAAAGGTTTATTTACAGGTTAATTCAACTAAAAATTAAATTGTTAATACTTGTCACAACGGAAAAATTATATATAAAGCGACTTGAAATTTAGGAAAATAAAAATTTGGCATCAGAAATTAAATTTGACTTAAAGTTACGCATAGTTCTTTATGCTTTTATAATACCTAGATCCTAAGATTTAAGATCCTAAGATTTAACTTTTAACATAAAATTTAACTTGAAAGAAGGAAAGGTTCCAACAGTAAATCCCCAAAAAAAATCTAGGAGACGGATGATAGAAACTTCTCTAACAAAATGTTTTTCCGAAATTAAAATTTTTAAAATCAAATTTTAAGAATGTTTTGATACTTCTTGACAAGTGTAAATAATCGTGTAATAATAGCACTAAATGACCCTAAGAAGCAAAAAGAAATTTAAACTAAGAGATATATGCTTGAAAGATTTTCCCTCAAGGAAGTCTGAAGGGAAAATGTCATCTAAGTTCTTGACATTGAATGTAGAGCAAACTTTCTAGGAATGGACTTTTCTTCCTGTCTTCCTAAGATAAGCTGTGGAAAATTTTATTGAATATTACAGACTTTGTCCTAGACAGTTTCCTCAAAGCATTAGCTTCAGAAACATTTTGACTGCTTTAGAAACTTACTAAGCTAACTCTATCAATTTCACTCGCATTAATCCATTTTACTGCGATCATTTTCTCATTTCTTGGGCTCTACAGAATAACACGATATTCATGTTCCTCCCTGAGGCCAGATTATGATAAACGTCATTTTTTGAAGACAGAAAAGTAACAGTCTGTTTAGAAAAAATGTTTACTAGATTATTTAAGAACTTTAGGTCATATAAAGATAGATGGAATTAAATTGTAGGGAAAGTAGAGTACCATGAGACACTTTTCATTTTTCTAATTTTAATTTTTTTTTTTCAGTTTAAGCCTTTGCATATCAAATATAAATTTTTCTAACAAATTATAGAGGAGACGATGGTATTTTGGAATAGTCGGTTAATATGAAATACCGAGTTTTCAGCCATCTCTCGGGCTATCATTACATTGGAATAGCATGAAAGACATAAGACTCCCTTGATGCAGTGCACCAAAGAGTTAATTTCTGGTTGTTGTCGTTATAGTCGCTGAAAAACAAAGCGTGGTTTGGGATTTCTGAAAGTTTCTGCCGGTAAAATTTCAAAGATTTTATCCTACCAGTAACTATGAGACTTTAATTTTGTTGTTAACCATAATGTACACTAAAAGAATAATAGTTCCTTATGCTTTAGTCGTTTTTTACCTATCAATGTTTTATCCGCTAATAAAATGGTTCATAATCCAAGATGGTGTGTCGGGTGTTGTTGTTGTCTTGTCCAGCAAGCAGTGCAATTTGATCAAATTGATCCAAAAGTGTCCAAGACAGCCCTGGCCACATCAATAGCCTCCGCGGAATACAGGAATACTCATGGAAGAGAATAGTTGCCAGATCCTCCGAGGTTATATGTATATTAGGTCCTTATACAGGGTGTCCCACGAGAAGTGGCCCAACCCCTTTAACTTTTGAACCCCTACAGATATAGTCATGAAAGTGGGGTCTAGGTATAGTAAAGTGACCATGCTCCATCCGATGAGATAAGTTTCAACGCCCTCTAGCGGAAAATTTAGGAGTTATAATTTTTATTTTGAAAACTATGTGAGGTATGTGAAAAAAGTCAATGACTAAGTTGTAGAGCAGCATCGATTCAGTAGGAAAAGACACCTTAATGAGAAAAATATCTTGAATAAAACCCCTAAAACGCACGTTCAATTGGGTTGAATTTACGTAGATTTTACATCTTAAAACGCTCCTCACGAGGCAAAAATGAGAAATTTTCAATTTAATGAATTAATAATATTTTTAGTCATTTACATAAGTCATAAAAATAAAAATTTCTCATTTTCGCCTTGTGAGGAGCGTTTAAGAAGTAAAATCTTCGTAATTTCAACCTAATTGAGCGTGCGTTCAAGGGGTTTTATTCAAGATATTTTTCTGGTGTCTGGTGTCTTTTCCTACTAAATCGATGCTGCTCTACAACTTAGTCATTGACTTTTTGCACATACCTCACATAGCTTTTAAAATAAAAATTATAACTCCTAAAGTTTCAGCTAGAGGCGTTGAAAGTTATCTCATCGGATAGAGCATGGTCACTTTACTATACCTAGACCCCACTTTCATGACTATATCTGTAGGGGTTCAAAAGTTAAAGGGGTTGGGCCACTTCTCGTGGGACACCCTGTATACAGGGTGATTCAGAAATAATCATCAATAATTAGGGGTGAGGTAGAGGGGCCCTAGACAAGCATATTTCGAATAGGGATGGTGGGGCGCAGCCTTACCATTAAAGAGCTAGGACCTAATGTAGTGCGAGTGCGTTTTAAAAGGCTGTTTTTAGAAGGCCCGTGTAACGAAACAAAACATAATAAAATGAAAAACATTATTGCATGAGGTACAAGAGTATCCGTACTACTTAAATCCTCAATGTGATAGAAATTGGACCACTTTCTAAACCATGGGGTGAGTTTTAAAACGTGCAATTTTAATCTCTTATTCAAACAATGGAGTTCCCTTAATGGTATTTAGAAAAAAGATGGTAGGGGAAGGAATTTTCAATGATCAAACAGTTTCAATGATCAATGTTACGATCATTGAAAATTCCTTCCCTCATCATCATTTTCTGAATAACATTAAGGGAACTCAATTCTTTGATTAAAAGATTAATATTGTGTTTTTGAAACTCACTCCACGGTTTAGAAAGTGGTTCAAATTCTTTCGAATTCATGGTGTAAGTAGTAAGGATACTTCCTTACCTCATGCAATATATTTTTTCATTTTATTATGTTTTGTTTCGTCACACGGGCCTTCTAAAAACGGCCTTTTGAAACGCGCCCGCATTACATTAGGTCTTAGCTCTTTAACGGTAAGGCTGCGCCCCACCATCCCTATTCAAAATATGCTTGTCTAGGGCCCCTCTACCTCCCCCCAATTATTGATGATTATTTCTGAATCACCCTGTATAGTAACGGAAAATTCTCTGAAGATCAAAAAGTAGAAATTTGGATTCAATGCATTAGCTGTTCACTATGGGCTTATAGACTCAAAAATAGAATAAATAGACCCAAAAACAAAACTATTTGAACACAATTTTTTAAATATTGTTCTTATAGTTAGAAGTAACTATGCTCTCTCTCTGAAGTCTAATCAGTTTTTCAATACTTATAAACAACTATCCCATATTACAGGACTATTCCATATTATCCTCCACTTGTAACTTTTTTTAAAGTACCTTTTTTAATAACAACAAAATAAATAATGTTTTATTCCACCATTGACACTTTCTTTTCCTTATCATCAGTTATAGTATGTACTTAAAATGATATTTTGTGGCTTTTTAAAAAAAACAGTAGAATTATTTCTAAAGATATATATGGTATTGCATATTACCCTCTTCTCCTCTATATCTTTTAGAGAATTAACAATAAACAACTTAACTAGCACTTATTTTTTCGCATCCAACGCGTAATAGTAAGAATTACATAATATGCTGGTTTATAAAACGGTAATTATTTAAGAATGGTGTAATATTTTTTATATACAGGGTGTATCTTAAATGGTGCAACAAACTTTCAGGGATGATAGTACTCATCAAGACGAACAAGAATCAGTATAGAAAGGGGGGCCCAGACCAAATCCCAGGAAGTTAAAAATGGAGCGACACCCCAAAAAATCATTGAAAAATTCAATTTGTAGAACAACTACTATTGGTTAAAACTTAATTATGGTCTCAAAAATTGTAGTTTAATATGATCTTTAAAATAACCGCAAAAGTCTTCACTTTAAAATTTGTTTTATTATGAAAAAAGTTAAAAACACAAAAAATGTGAAAACTCAGCCAAAACCTTATTTTGTATTTCGAAATCCTTTCTTTTGATTTGATAATCTGAAAAATCATAGTTGAAAACCCTTAAGTCCAAAGTTTCATGTAAATACAATCAATATTAAACGCTTGAGATCCTTTTAAAGTTTGTTTTTTGGGTGCGCAAGCAGTTTTTTAGAGCTGTTTCCAGAACAGCTGTTAGCGCAAGCAAAAAACAAACTTTAACAGGATCTCAAGCGTTTAATATTGATTGTATTTACGTGAAACTTTGCACTTAAGGGTTTTCAACTATGATCTTTCAGTTTTTCAAATCAAAAGAAATGATTTCGAAATGCAAAATAAGGTTTTTGCTGAGTTTTCACATTTTTTGTGTTTTTTAACTTTTTTCATAATAAAACAAATTTTAAAGTGAAGACTTTTGAGGTAATTTTAAAGATCATATTAAACCACAATTTTTGAGACCATAATTAAGTTTTTACCAACAGTAGTTCTTCTACAAATTGAATTTTTCAATGATTTTTTTGGGGTGTCGCTCCATTTTTAACTCCCTGGGATTTGGTCTGGGACCCCCCTTTCTATACCGATTCTTGTTCGTCTTGATGAGTACTATCATCCCTGAAAGTTTGTTGCACCATTTTAGATACACCCTGTATATTACAAATATATTATATACAAATATATTTTATTGATATAATGTTTTCATTTTTTGTACGTTTCTTTACCCATACCTTTACTAAGCTTGAGACGTTAAAGATAAGATATGCTGGCGAATACTTTAAACCTGTGGATTCATATTTACAGCTATGTAAATACCAACAAAGATGTTTAACGATAGTGTATCTTCAGTTTTCATAAATTTTTATAAATTCTCTTAGTTGGATTATGAATAAAAATTACCGTTTTCACAAGCATTGAAAAATTATCATAAAATTATCATAAATTCAACTCATCAAAAATATATTTTAGTTCAGACAAAAAGTCTATTTAATCGTCAATTTATTATTTTCCCCTAACTGTTAATTTTCATTCTTAATAAGAGTCAGTATTAGTAAAGAAAGCTTTAAGAAAGAGAACCTTAGTTACGAATTTAATTACCAGCTGTGTTCACTTAATTTGCCTAAAGTTCCCTTCTTCTAACATCTGAACTCATTTCCCCGGCAAAGACTTTTGAAATTCAAATGAACAATCTAGTTTACATTATTGTTGGAAGTTTGAATCTAAATTCAAATAAATGTCTGTCCGAAGCATTTTAGGTTTTAACAAACGAGAAAACTTTCTCACTTATTTTGGCCTTGAAGGAGATATGATTTTATCTAGACTGTGATGATTCAGAGAGCCCCAATTTGGTTCTTTAATTGTCTTTGTTTATTGATCTTGGTAATCAAAACTTTCTTAAAAGACTATATAATATTCCTTACAAGACAAATAAAATAATATAAACTTTTCAAAATTTGTTAAATAGTTCCGTATTAATGGTTCAATAGAAATGTATTCGAAGTATGGTTTTTGGTGACGCCACTTGTAATACTTGCTAACCTGATGAAACAAAAAAAACTCTTAAAATTTACTTAGAAAGAATAATATTTTTGATAACTTAATAATTGCAATTAAAGCAATATTTTAACACTTAGACGTAAATAATAATTTAAAACTTTATGTTCAACGAAAGAATTAATTTTTCAGTTGTTATTATGGGGGAACAGCAGTCTAGGTTAGAAAGACAATTTAAACTAAAATTTTCAGGATTAAGTATATATTATGAAAAACAAATTATTTTCGTGTTACACTAAGAACGCTCGATATGTTTGTGGTTACTTCCGGGAAGATGTACTACAATATTCTGTTAAAAAGTAACCTTTCTTTCTACAAGGGACTTTAACGATTAATTAAAATTAAAAATAAACTAAATTAGACTGATAAGTAAATTGGGATTTCCCTAGAAAATATATTTTGAAAAATTTTAAATGAGGTAAATTGATAGAGAACAGAAAATATTCAAAAGTATTAACCTTAATGGTGTCAAAAGAGTAACTTAATCAGCCTGCTAAATGATGTTCAGTGAAAAAGGAAATTCATTCATTACAGAATGCTTAACGTCCTTTACAAATCTGTCACTGCTGAAAGCATTTGCTTATCTTTTCAACTTATATTTCTGACAAGCTTGGTTGTCATTATGTTAGAGGTGATAAATAGACTTCTAAATACTGTTTCTAAGTTATGTGGAGTGATGTTGACTTTTTACCTGACCTCGTCATTATTCAAAGTTCTTCTTAATTGAAATAGTTTTCCTCTAGTCTTCATTAAATCATTTTAATTCTTCCTAACTTCTGGAATATTTTAAATAATACTTTTTTTACTTTAGTTTGTTAAAAGATTGTGGGAAAATACCAATTATTATACAAATCAATACAATAAAAAATAGGCATAATAGAACTTTTTCTGTTGGCGGATTTTTTATAGTATGATAAATTATATTAATTATTTTGATTGATTATTTGACCTTACTAATTCATTTTATGACAGTTTGAAAAAAAATACTTTACTTAAATACTTTAAAACTGTTTTGAAACCCCCTCAAGATTCAGTTTTATTTCTTTACTTCTCCCTCTAAATTTAATTTTTTTCAGGTATTAAACCTTTAAAATTTTTAATATATATTATCATCAAACTTTATACACAATATGGTCGTAAAATTTCTAACCAATTTGTAAAAAAGGTTTCAAAAAATTCATAACATTAAAACTGCTTTTGAAAAAGAGCAGAAAAGGTTGCTGTTTAAATTTGCCCCGCTATTGTGTAGAAATTAATGTAAAACGAAAGATGACACGTGTTGCGTACAAGAAAGACTAGCTCCTATGAATCCTATGAAACAGAAGGGATATATGTTTTTTTCTTAAACAAATTATCATAACTTGTTTAAAAACTACGATTATGACCACTTTCCAATGATATCTATCTAGCGCGGGCACCTTTATAAAACCAAGAAATTTTGAGCATAAGTATCCGAACAACTACAGGCACATTTTATAAATGCAATGATTATTACAAAATTAAATACAATAAATGGTTCAATAAACTAGTTAGTAATTTTAGTTTTAAATGTAAATTTTATCAGGTTAAACTATATAAATCCATGTAACACACTTTCGTAAAACAAACATGAGTTGGAACTCTTTACTTAGAAATGCCTGTGATAGAGAATGACTTCCCCTTTAGTCCAAGTGTTCCAAATTTATCGAAGCCAAGTCAAAGTCTTGAAAGCAGGCTTCACCTCTGTGTTAAATAATCCGATTGTTACAAAGAGAAGGGACAAATGTGATTACGCAACCGGAAAATTATATTATTTCAGAAGTTCGAGATGTTTCCAGAAACACAAAGGGCTCTCCGAAGTAAATAGGATGACTTTTTAGTTTCTTTTTTGTGGCTTCTTATAGTATACTTTCTTTACTCTGTTCTATGAGGCCAAGTAGTTGGGTAATACGGTAGTAGTTTATTTCATTACGTATAAAACGAAAGAGTATTGAGACAGGTTTACTAGATTGCTTCTGAAAGTTATTTTGAAATCCTTTTTAATCTATTGGGTGATTTTTTTGTTTTAATCTCAAAAAATAGACTACCTGTGTAAAAAAATTCAGACACATATTCATATAATTGGCTATATATCTTATATTAATTAGAAAAAGTAGAGGAACTATGTAACATTGTTTAGGATGTATAATGAAATCCCTGGTTTAAAAGTTTAGTCACATTATAACTGACAATATATTCTATTAATAGCGAGAAAACTAGTGGAATTAAACATTTTTGGAAGAAAAATGAAATTTATGAACCTTTTTGAAGTATTAAAAGTATAAAACAAATTTATAACTAATTTAGACTCTTTACTATCGGATTTAAGTTTTTATCCATCTTGATTAATTTTAAAAAATAACATCTAAATTGTTATAATTGTGAGGAGATGGCATCTAAAGTTGTATTGTGACTTCATTAACTTTTTATTCTATTGACCATAAAGAATCAAAACACTCAAACACTATAATTTACTTATAACAGAGGGGAGAAAGCAGCAATCATTCATAGGCTTGGTCGTATGTCCAAGGACCAAGAATGGTCGTATGGAAGGACCAAGAATTGTCCTGGTAAAAAACACCGATACCAATGGTAAAAAAATCAAGGCGCTTCGAAAATAAAGCGCTTCAACTTTTTTATAGGGTAAAAAGTGTATACTTTTTTCTAATCCGACTAAAAAAGAATATTTCATAGAACTACTACTACAGTGAGAAAGAAGTCTTATGCTATGCGCCCCCCCTGTTACATCTACATAAATGTTAGTAGACCGAAGATAACTAAACATATTCATGGTCAGCCCATGGAGTGATAAGGAATAAATCTTCTTAAGTGGATTCGAAGAAAGATAAAATTCATATTATCAAAACAAAACAATTTATTAACCTTAACATCCTATATTTAAACACAATAAAGACGCATGTAGCTACATTAATTACAAAACAGGAAAAGTGAATAAAAATATCTTCCCAATCTTGTTTTTACTCAAGCTCCTGGGAGTAAGAACCCTCCACGAAGAAAATGTATTGTATTGCAAATGCAAAATTTTAAGTAACTGTAGAAATGTCTGTGGGCCTTTGGAAACCAAAAGTAACTGAGCCCATTCATGGCCTATGTGTCCGTTTTTAGTAGACAATGGGCACTATCAACATTTTTAGAAAACAGACAAAATGCCTTTTTCCAGTAAAAAGAAATATATCTAAATTCAAAAAACGGCATTAACAGTTAAAAAAAATTCAGTTAATTCAATATTTTAAAGTAAAATCGACAATCCCTTTGCACTTGTTTAGGATTAAAAACGCCCGATCTGTTTCGGCCTTAGTGAAAATCAACAATCGCTTTGAATCCTAAAACCAAACCGCTTTGTTTAAAACCAATGCTTTGGATTAAATGACGTCACAAGCTGTTTTCGCGCCCTTTTTTAAAGTCAAACTTTAAAATAAAATTTAAAAAATAAATAGGAATCGCGTAATAAAAAAATTTGGGCGTATATTCCTCTTTTGGATACCTACCTCTATTGAAGAAAATTAAAAAAATTCTTGAACTACCCATTAGGTATAAACAATAAGTCCGCTGTGATGGAATCGAAGAAAGATCAATATTGACCGCAACCTCATTAATTAATAACATAATAAATTACTACATTAATTTCAAAACACGAAAGCAGCCGAAGAAAGTGTTCCCCCATCTCGCTTTCACTCCAGCTCCTGGAAGGAAGCAAAAAGCATGACGGGGCCAATGAGAACTCCTTCAAAAACCAGCTCCAAATTTAGGATTCTAATTACCCTCTCCGCCCGCGCTAATTACGAGTGGCTGGTGAGTTGGTGGATTCGGGAGTTTTCCGAATGAATGCAGACCCAGTAATTTGGCGTTGAACAGGTGTACCTCTCTGCCGGCTTCTCGAGGAGATCATTAAAATGCAGTGTGTTGCAATCAAGGGCTTGATTTGGCACGATTGAATTAGGGGGCAAGTTGGTGAATGGAGGGTTGCGGTTGGGGACGTTGAAAAAGAGAGATTCTCTTTGGCAGAACCTTTGGAAGGTTCGGATTGGTTTTGCCTTCAGGATTGCTTGACTGTATTCTGTGTAAATCCGGGTTGGCATAAACCCAAGTGGTTTGGGTTTTATCGGGTTTTTTAAATAAAACCCTGAAAAAAACCACATAAAACTGGGGGGGTTCGGAAAAAGTGTGGGTTTTTTCAAAATTAAGTGAGTTCTTTCTCCTATATGGTGATTTTTTTTTCAAATTTTAGTGAGTGCTTTCTATGTTAAAAAGGTTCTGTCAAAATAATGGCAGTTTTTCCTTAGTTAACACTAGAACCGCCGGGGCAGTCATTTTGACTGTTTTGCGTTTTTGATTCTAAATATTTTAAAAGATATTTGAGATACTCACTTGTGATTTCATGACTTTTCCTAATTTATGCTTCTATATACGTCATCCAAATTTCATTTATTTTTGAAAAGCCATTCCCGAGATATTTATTAGTCTACCTCAGGGGTTTTCAACCTTTTAGACTCCGTGACCCCCTTTTCAGGGAAAATATTTTGGCGACCCCCTCAGACCTAATATGTTAAAACTTTAATAATTATCTAGCATTTAGTTGTCATTTCACTCGCAATACGCTGCTGATGCATCCTATATTTACTCTTATTTATTTTTATTTATTTGTTTCAGATACACATAACAGAAAAAATCCAATTACAATGCACATCATAAAAGACACAATTGAAAACATCAAAAACAAAAAAACATTACAATGAGAATAGCCTCCGACAGTTAGCTTTAAAAACATTAAAAGGCATACAAAATATATCCAGTTCCTCAGAAACACTGTTATAAGTTTTATATAGACAAAAATTTTAAATATAGTTAGGCTGCTTTGAATTCAAATAAAACAAACTTATTCAAAATAGTTCATGCATGAAACGAACTATTCTCTCAAATAATCTACAAGTTATGAAAATTGTCGTGTCTTTATAAAAATAACTCCGTAATTATTTTAATTTTTGTTTCGCCACCCCCCTAGGCATGCCCCGCGACCCCCCAGGGGGTCGCGACCCACCGGTTGAGAACCCCTGGTACCTAGAACCGCCGAAACAGTAATTTTGAGAGGTGGATGTTTAAGCGGCGTCTATTTCTTGTATTACCGCTTAAATTCTTACAGTTAATGCTTTCTAAGAAATATCTAGAAGTTCTTCAAATAAATTTATTTTATTTTATGGTTTTGACAGCTGCAAATGGTCAATATATCATTATAAATCCCAGAAATTCATTTATATATGTTACAGCTAAAGTTGATAATTAGTTAATCTGAAGAATACCTAGGTAAACTTAAGATTAACTGATTTCTGTCGTTAATGTGCGGATTTTTGAGTTTTTAGCATTTTATCTAGGGAATCTACACTATAACGGCCTCTTGATAGTTAAAGTTCAAAATAGTTTGTTTCGTTCAATACTTTCTGTTAAAATGTTGAGGTGCTTACTGCGCCATGCGCTTACCCCTGCGCAGTTGGGTTTCAATACGTAGTTTGTTGTCATATTTGGTGTTTTGATTTCAAATTTAGAGCGTAGCACTGGTAGTTGTCATGTTGAATGTTAAAACAAAATAATACAAGCAAGTAAGTACTGTAAATTTACATGATTAAGTACAGTATATAACTACTAAAACGGGTATTTTGAAACAATTGTGTTGAAGCTCCGACTTCAGAGTGACAGAGATTTCTTTTAACGAAAGCAAATGTCCCAGCTGTTGAAATATCTTTTCAACAAACGTTAATTCAACAATCGCTGGAACCTGGGCAAGGGTTTAACATATGTAATCGATCGCGAATCCTAGCAATAGTTCAGTGCAGGCTGCCAGCCGATTACACCGCGCTTTCATTAAGATTTGCTAGTTTAAGTGCTCATTGAAATACGCTGTCAAATCGAGATCGAAAACCACAATTGATACAAATCTCAGTTGGTACTTTAATATTCTATTATTATTGTTTTTATATTCTAGTTTTAAAATTGCTATTTCATTACTATTTTTGTGGGATTTGCGTGTTTTGTGTAATATGAAAAAAGTACCGATCCCCCTTTTTTGATTCGTCATTGTTACTGTTTACCCCCAAAACGAGTTTGGTTATAGTTAGGGCAGGGGGGTTTGGGGGGGCGGCAGCCCCCCCAACCTCCTTAAACTTTTTATAAAATAAAATAAAATTTTGTACTTTAACGGATCACCCTCGTTAATATGTAAAATAACTGATTACAGGTATAGTATGCAGATTAACGAGTGTCTAGTCGGTAGGGTGCAGAATACCTAGGTAATTTCAAGATTACCTAGGTAATCTTAGAAATTGAAAAAGATTTCGCTCTTTAACGGATCACCCTCGTTAATCTGCAAATTACCTAGGTTTTCCGTAAATTAACTGATTTCCGGACTTTAACTGTAACATATACACTAGCTAGAAGTTTTTGATTTCCCAAGCCTTTTTTATAATTTTCTATGAAATATTTATTATTTCTTTTAGAGAAAAGAAACAAAGTTCTTTTTACCGAACTGTTCTTACTTTTATGTGAAATATGGATAGTAACTGAAAAAACATTAAATATATTAATATTTTCTGTCAAAAATGGGTTGAAGTTTACTCTTTTTATACATTCTATCCTTGAATCACGCAAATTTTTTTTATCCAGAGAAACCATAAACTATTTTCCAGACTTGGGTTTTCTGCAAGGAATGTGGTTGAACCGATCTTATTAAGCAGCTCAAATATGATATGCATACAAAGTATAAAAAAGACTGCTGAAAATTTGTCAAACCCGTTTTACTTTACAAGAACACGTTTAGATTCTTATAGTTTATTCACATACGCAAAAGTGCAGAAAAGAAGTTTGTGATGAAAAGATTTTCTTCCTCAAGTTTTAAACCAACCAATTCTTTGAATCGTAAATATTTCTACCAGTTTTTAAAACTGATGAAATTTCTTGACATTTCTTCTTAGAAACATTTTGTCACATTATGCTCATAAAACTATAGAAAAAATTCATTCACTGCATTATTTATAATGAAAGAAACGTATGGAAGGATCCTTTTCACTAAAAATGTTTCTTGATATGTAAACTTAAATGGTTTCTATTATTTTCAAGCAGGATATTTTCCTCCATTATTTCTGTACCCCCTCTTGGTTACTAAATAACATCCTCCAATACCAATGCTTGACGAGTATTCAAGAATATTGAGTTGGTTTTATAACTTTAAATGCATATTTTTCTAGCAGCCAATAAATATAGTTAGTTTTGATAGATTGAGTAGATTGAGTAGATAGATTTTGAATAGATTGAGTAGCTTTCGAATTTAATAGCCTCATAAAAAATTTTACAGGATATTTTCATTCGTAAATCACGATTACTTTATCTCATTTATTGATATTCTTGAAATGACGAGTAGGCGCTTTGGATACCTCAACGCGCTCGGAATACATAAAACTTTGACAACCTAAGGGCTAATAAGAAAAAAAACGCATTAAAACTTTTATTCATATAGATAAAGGTTTGTTAAATCAATTTCAACCCATTTCATTTTGAAGGTGCATTAAAAATCAAATTACAACAGAAAATCCATTGACCATATTCTTAAAATTATAATTAGCTAAAAAATCAGAGAGGATTGTCGTTTTCTAAACCTCCTTTTTCTAAAGTGCTTCCCAGAAAACCATAAATGAGCACAAAAAACTGTTCATTTTCCCTAATTTGGATGTAAAAGAAGGCACATAATCTGCCTAATTAAGTATGACAACCAGCAAGGGGAATGATCCATAGTCTTTTATCCATAAGGCATCATTACAGACGAATGAATAGTCACTTGGCTCAAGTGTTGGTCGTTTCCAAGTTCATTCAAACAGAAAGATGCAAAAAATCTCAATGAACCCTTCAGCATATTCACTTCTGAATTATGTGATTTGCGTCCTTTGTGTAATTTCACCAGCTGTTTCTTTTAATAAGTGTGGTCCAATGGTTTATGGTTATAAGCGTAAAGCAATGATAAAAACGCAAAAAATATCAGCTTTTTGAGAAAACAATGTAAAATACTTTTGTTTTGACATCTGATCAATGGTATTTTCAAAGTGCTTATTTTTAATTATATCAGTTGGTGGAATATTTTTTAGGTTTTTGTGTCAACAAAATGTTTACCTATTCAGTTATTATTCCTCTTCCGTATCATACACAATGACTTGTTACACAAATACTTGTGTCTTCTAAGGATCTAAATATTTTTTGAAAGAATCGATTCTGGAATTGAATGCATTGGAATCGATACCAAAGAATCGAATTTCCAGCAGGAATCGTATCTTATGAACTGTTCTTAATTTCCTAAGTAATACAAATAGTTATTAACAATTTTGTACACTAATTAATAAGTATTTTGATAATTAATTACATCAATAATTAATGATTATCTTCGATTCGTGGTTGAAATATATAGTAGCCCCGGATGGACCCCCTTCCTTTCCACGAGGTTAAAAAACCCATAAATTGGTAGTGGACAGGAGAGTTGGAGACTTAGGGGATCGACTTTGAAGAAGGAAAGAAGTCAAAAGTTAGTTCCGATTTGGAATAATTTTTTTTCGATTCTACTTTTCCGATAATCTTTATTCCTTTTCTTAAAGAATCGATACCAGGTTGGAATAAAACCTAAGGAATCGAATCCCAGAATCCAAAGAATCAAACCTCAGGAATCGTTTTAGGAATCGAATCGAAAGATTTTTTAGATCCCTAGTTATACCTACGAGAAGAGTGCAAAGGTCAGTGTAGGGATTGTTTTTCATAGTGCATAAAAGGAGGTATACAAACATATTCAAATTGTTCATCCTGATAATAAACGGGAAGAAAACATTTCTAAAAAATGTTCTGTGAAAAAAAACATTATATTTAACATTTAAAATGAGTGAGAAAATTGTGAATTGTCCCTTTATCTTGAAAATTAAATCTTTAGAAAAAAAATTCCCTTCCTTTTTTCCAACTCAAAAGGCCCTGCTTAGTTTACGCTTCAAATTGAAAAATTTGGTTTTAATATGCATTTTCACACGTCTTCAACGAATAATTTACCATCGTTCCTAATATTGTTCTGACAATTCTTTTTAATGCATGTTCTTAAGAAAATTTGACATTTTTTCTTTGCTTGCTAAATTAAACTTTTGTCTGAAGACTAAAAACAGAAAATCTTTTATCCCTTCCCCTCAATTATATGTCTCGTGTTATGCCACCAAGAGGAATTGGATTACAACTACATATTATGAAATACATAGTTTTCTAAGGAATCAGATAATGCCCTGCTATGAAATAAGCGTACCCTATTGGAAAATTTTTCTGGTGTTCCATAAACCAGTATCAAATTATACTGGATCCAGTATAATTTATACTAGTTCCAGTATCACCTATACTGGTTCCAGTATCATTTATACTGGTTCCAGTACCAGTATACTGGTTCAAGTATACTGGTTTATGGAACACCAGAAAATTTGTTTTCCCATAGGGTAGAGCAGTTCACATAACTCTCTCCGCCTACAATTTCATAACGAAACGTAAAAAATATGAAATAAATATTTAATTTTTTAAAATTATATACGTATAGGGGTATAGAAAAAGGTAAAAGCATATACACTCAAAGGATTACATAATCCTATGTATAATTATCATGAAAACCTAACATTAAATAATTACTGAAAGTACAAAATGAAACAACGTAATACAATGTTTTTACTCCAAGGACTTGTCAATGTGACGTCTTGCATGGAGGGGGTTTATAAATCTGTTTCACTTAGTAACAAAAGGGGGAGGGGAATTACAATAATTGTAACACAAAACACAAAGAATACTAACAAATTTTTAATATAAATAATTAACCTTCCGGAAAAATAATAGAAATGATTTAAATAATAGAGGAGAGGAGGGTATTATGGAATACCGAAGTTTCAGCCCTCTCCCATGCTACCTTCACGTGGGAATACTATGAAACACACTGGAATACTATGAAAGACCCCCATGATGCAGTGCACAAAGATTTAACACCTCGTTGTTCTCGTTATAGTCGCTGCAAACCATCCAAAGTTTTAGTCGTTTTCTAGAAATCAATGCTTTATCCGACAGTAAAATGGTTCATAATCCAAGATGGTGTGTCGGGTAATATGGAATACTATGCCCACTTTGATGTATTATCTGAAATTGACTTCATGCTATCAACTGAAGAACCGGGAAACAAAGATGCTGACTGTATCTCTTTTGTAACGGAAAATTCTCCTAAGATCAACTAGGAGAAATTTGGATATATTGCATTAGCTGTTCTTTATGGGCTCATCTTGACTGTATAGGAGCAGAGGAAAAAAGGTTATGTTCTTGAATTTTGTAAATAGACTAAACAACAAAATTATTTGATTATAATTTTATAAATATTGTTTTTATAGTTTTATATGTTCTCCGAAGTATAATCAGTTTTTCAATACATGGTTTAAACAACTATTCTATATTACCCGACTATTCCATATAACCCTCCATTATTTGTAACTTTTAAAAAAATCTTTTTTCATAACAACAAAATAGATACTGATTTATTTGACCATTGGCACTTCATCACCATTAGTTATAGTATGTACTTAAAATTATTTTGCTGATTTTTATTTAAAACCAAAAGAGTTATTCTTAAAGATGTAAATGGTATTCCATATTACTCTCCTCTCTTCTACATAAAAATTAATGTAATAAAAAAACTTTTTTAAAAAAAAGTTTTAAAATGGACTAAAAAGTAAAAACGTGGGGACCATGCAAAAATATTACAGCTACTTGCTCTCTGGACTTGATTTACCAATATACCTAAAAAAAATGTAATTAATGATGAAAGCTAAAGAAATGAAGCTGATGAATTAAGTACCTAATGCATGATCCCCACGTTTTTCGTTTTACAAGGAGTTACAAAAAATTAGTTTATATTGGGTTGTCCCATAAGTTCTGTTACTTTTTACAAAGTTTCGTGTTTGAAAATTTTTTATGAAAAACTGGTAATAGGTTGAGATTTCAAACAAAAGGGATTTTGATATATGTATATTTATGAACATAATGTGGGATTTTGGTAGTTCTCGTGATATTATTTCTTTTCAAAATGGTGGTTTGAAAAAAAGACCACAAACGACGATTTTCGCGTAATTTTTTTCTTTTGTTTAAAAAACTAGGAAGAACGCATAATTCAGGGCTAAAAAAAGTTTTACTATATATTTGAAATGTTTAGTTTAAGATGTCATAGTTTCAAGATAATTCGATAAGTTTAACTTAGGAAATTTTGGTCCCAAACATAACATCTATTGCAAAAAACTTACCTCAATAATGTTATCATTTCAAAGAAATTTTTACGAAAAAAAGCACCAAAATCAATAAAAAAGCTTAGGAAAGACCCAAGTACTCAAAATATGCAGTATATTAAATTATATCTGAACTTAAGTTCAGAAAATAGAGCGCACAATGCAAGCGCGCAACGTTTTAGCTTTTCACAATTACACTCGCTGAACTTACGCTCAGCGAACAAAGCAATTTTCTTCGCTTCATACGAAAACATTACAATAAAAACAACTCCTTGGCAATTAGAAATAAATCAATTGAATGATATTATGAAAAGATACTTTCAATGTATTAATGGCAACAATTCAATGCATTAACAAGCATTATGGTTCAAAAAACAACTGCCTTTAATTACTTCATACCAGCTGCTTAGAAAAACAATAGGCGTGCTTTAAAAAACACGTGAAATTGCCAATATATGAAGTTTTAAAACCAAAATTTCCAACCTTAAGGGGAGTTAGTACCTTTTCACCTTCAAAAAATCGATTTTTCAATTTTTATTTTAAAAAATTATTTGAACTATTATGAACATTTTAAAACAAACTCCATCCAAATCGGTCCATAATTAAGCTCTCAGTGACAAAAAAACGTAATTCTAAACAGTGACGTGCTTCCTCTTTCTCGCGCTTTAACCTTCGTTTTCTCATTTTCATATTTTTGGACTTTCCCACAAGATTAAAAAAAAACTAATGAACCAATTGTTTTAAAACTTGGTATGGTTGTTCTTTATGCTGATCTTAACTCTATGAACTAAGTATTTGTGTATTGGAGCTATGTTTTTTCATTTATGGGTCATTAATGAGTAAAATATTTTGAAATTTCTTATTTTTTTTAAATCTGATTTTTTTTAAATACTAACACTTATAATATTATATATTCCTTAGTTCACAGAGAAGAGGCATTAATATAGATTAGTTTGGTGCAAAAATTTAGGTTTTATACTGCTTCTCTCAAAATTTATTTTGCGGGAAAGTCAAGTACATGCATTTCAAATAGTAGGAAATGTTGGCAAATTATGCTTACTTTTCAAAAATTTGGTGGGTTATTTTAAAAATATGATTGCATGTTTTAAAAATTTGTACAATTATCTACTCACTGCTCTAATAGTATGTAAAAATATACAAAACTTAATTATTTATGACAAATCGAAAAAAGTATGTTTTTTCAAGCATCGCGAGGTCTGAAAGGTACTAACTCCCCTTAAACTTATCGAATCATATTGAAACTATGACATCGTAATCTAAACATTTCAAATATACAGTAAAACTTTTTTTAGCCATGAATTATGCGTTCTTCCTAGTTTTTTAAACAAAAGAAAAAAATTACGCAAAAATTGTCGTTTTTGGTCTTTTTTTCAAACCGCCATTTTGAAAAGAAATAATATCCCGAGAACTACCAAAATCACACATTATGTTCATAAATATACATATATCAAAATCCCTTTTGTTTGAAATCTCCACCCCACCCATTACCAGTTTTCCATAAAAAATTTTCAAAGACAAAACTTCGTAAAAAGTAACAGAACTTATGGGACAACCCAATACTTTTTAGTCCATTTGAAAAACGTTGTTTTTAAAAAGTTTTTTTTATTTCATTAACTATTTTCTGCTTTTTAGTTTTGTTTCTATAAAGTTTTGAATTCGGCCGGAAGGACTTCCAAGGAATTAGATTCCTTTCTTATTTTAATAAAAACTAAAAAACTATTGTCTTATGAAAAAGTTAACTCAGGATGTATATCACCTATTTAGTACCTGCCCAACTTTCTTATACTGCAGACTAAAATATCTCCTTAGGTATGTTGGCGGGGGAAATTTTTCTCACACTTATTTTCCCAAATGGTTTGACATAAAATCATCCGAATAGCGGTTTAACCTTGATTTATTTCATTTTATTAAAGCAGTTCAATATTTTGTTCAAGAAATTGATTAACTTACTCTCTGTTCATTTTCAATTAATATTATGTATATATTTGGGTATTTAAATTTGTATGTGTGTAAATTGTATACATGTATTTTTTGTGTGTTTCTCTTTCTTTTTAATAGCTTCCTTTGTTATGTAACAATTATTAGAAAATTTGTCTTCTAAATTATTTTTATTTAATATTATAATTTATTTATCGAAAATATATGTGATTGTAGCTTATGAATGTTTGTAGTATTGGTGCATAGGCCAGTGGCCTTTATTTCCAATAAAATTTATTTATTTATGAAAAAGTTTAACTATAATAGCTGTGTTTTTTTGTTAAAATCATTGTTATACAGTATTTGCCTCTAGTTATTCAGATGGCTTTGGAAGTTTTTAGCACACTAGTAATACGAAAAAATGTTTTTTTAATGTATTGGTGACAAACATGTAGTCCCTTAAATGTATAACAAATACAAAAATTGCATTAAGTAATGTGCTGTGTATTAGTTTTATTCGTACAGATTTTCATTTTACAAATGTTTTAAACACTTCTAAAGCCATCATAGTAAAGAGAGACAAACTGCACGACAGTTATTTTTTTAAATAAGGTCCTGTAGTTGAACTTATAAACTTTAGGTCCCCCTGGGGGCCCAGGGAGAAAAAATTTAACCAAACCAACGAGATAATATCGCATTGTCATGTCATCCAGATATAAACTATGTTCGAAATTTCTCACTTGCTCATCGGGAAGTTAGTTTAGAATTGATTACTAAATTCCACCCGAACAGACAGATGGACAGACAAACAAGATTGAAAGCAACCTAATAAAAACGTTGTAAAAACCACATACTTCTTCTACAAAAAATATCTTTATTTTTAAGACGCAAAGAATAACTCATTTCTAGATCGGAGTAAATGCATGAACTTAATTTTTGTGTAAGATTTTCCTGCATTTTAGATGTCAGCTCCCCTTCCCAAAAACCAGGGTCCACATAAATATAACTACTTAAAATAAGCTTACATATAGGATTTAAGTCCATTATAAATCTATAAAACAAATTCCTAGTTCACTAGGAAATCATAAGGTGGGGTTCTCATCATCTTGAATAAGAATCCCTAGTTTCACTAACCGTCTACTAGTTAGCACGACTTTTGACACGAGGGAGAGGCATGGGTAACTAATAACACTTTGGGACATAGATAAAGGAGGGGGTTAAAAGTTTGTAGAAAAAAGTGACATCAATGAAACCCCCCCGATGAAAATATTAATTACCCAAACCTAAGTTTTCATGAAAAAAACTCAAAAGAGAGAATGAAGCTATTCCCTGAACCAAATATTAAAAATGTATTTAATTATAATACGTGTTAATAATTAAGTTACCATAATTAAATGAAGTTATAAAATGCAATCTTGAGAAAAACTTAATGTCTTCCATTGATTTTTTTTCCAAATTATTTGCTTTAAAAACAATTAAAGCTCATTCATTCAAAACTTTCTTTTTTGATAGAAAATTACATTTGCGTGGATTCTCTGCACTCGTTTTTATAACAGAATAAAAATTTCTTGACACAATTAAAAATGATACTATATTGCACTCAACACTCCATTTGCTTCGGAACTAAGTAAAGCTTTCGATGAAAGTAAATAAGTCAAGGGGTTTCTTAATTTTCATAATGTAAAGTATCCAAAGGCAATCCCGTAGGGTAATAAATAAACATAAAGGTATAACGATTATAAGGCATCTTAAATCTTTTAAGTGAACCACACACATTTCGGTAGATATTTTAGTAAAAAAATTGTGGTTTTCTCTCATTCGCACTTTAAAAATTTTACCAAATTATTTCTTTCGCTGCATTGATTATTTTTCACAAATAGTATACATATTTTGAATAATCTAGTGTTTTTCTAAAATAATTTTTTTATTTTTACGGTATAAACACTACAGTTTGTTTTCACGCATTTTTATAGTAAATACTGTAACTCAAAAACTTGATCAGATTCTTTTTCTAAAATAAAAAAGAAAATTTATCCATTATTAAATCAAATTTTAGAAACTACACTATTAAAATGTATAAATTTTAATCAAGCTGTATATAATTAAATATTCATTTTATAATATTTTTCATTATATCAACCAATACATCAAAATTCATACCAAGGATGTTAAAATATGTAGTTTACTCTTCATCTTTGTCTTTTCCTTAAAAAATTAGTTACGTAACTCTAAAATGAAATCATTTTTATATAAGAAAACATGTCTTATTGCCTAATTTTCTTATAAACTAAACTTGAAATGAACTTGTAATAGATTATTTTTGATAGGTAATTTTTTTTATCAACACACATCTAAACACTATACCATTGATTAAAGGTAACCCAATGCCTTAAATTTTTGGGTTTTGAGGTCTGGGCCAAAATTATCCCAATTCAGAGAAAGTTTGTATATATAGAGTAAAGAGTATATACAGGGTGTTTCAAAATTGCGTTGCACGGCTTTTATTCGGAACCAACGCCTCCTAGGGTCATGAAAGTAAGGTCTACCCCTAGGTAAGTGAACCTGGAGAATCCATTGAGATGACTTACAGCGCCCCTAGCGGCGAAATTAAAAAGTCAAAAAAATTAATTTAAAAACTAAATGAGATAGAGCAAAATCCTCAGTGAGAGTATTGTTGCCAACGTCAAGAAGAACTCACTGAAAAAATTTGATCAAAATATCTTGAATATTCGTGGAGATATTAGCATGTGAAAATAGCACTTTTTCAGGGGTCAAAAAATTAAAAGTTCAAATATTTGCAATTTTTTTTATTTTTTTGATTAAATTTTGTGTTCTTTCAACTAAAAAAACACACAACTACACAATAACACTGAAAAATTTGGAAATATGCGAACTTTTTATTTTTTGACCCCTGAAAAAGTGCTATTTTCACATGCTAATATCTCCGCAAATATTCAAGATATTTTGATCAAATTTTTTTCAGTTAGTTCCTCTTGACGTTGGCAACAATACTCTCACTGAGGTTTTTGCTGTCTCTCCTTCAGTTTTTAAATTAATTTTTTTAACTTTTTAATTTCGCCACTAGGGGTGCTTTAAGTCATCTCAGTGGATTCTCCAGGGTCACCTACCTAAGGATAGACCTTACTTCCATGACCCTAGGAGGCGTTGGTTCCGAATAAAAGCCGTGCCACGCAATTTTGAAACACCCTGTATATATACCCACATATATTTATACAAATTTTACTTAAAAACTTATCCTTCTTTTAAGTACATCTTTATTAATCTTAGATGCCAGTTATTGTATAAAACCTTTTTATCTGTAATCTTGAGATAAAACACATTGCAAGGTTTGGAACTCGTACAGTTAATTAATTAATTACCACACACTGCTTTTAAGAAAAAAGAAGGAGCAAGACAAGAGAAGAATTGTAGTTTCTCTTTTATACGCTCTTTAGTGCATTTTTTTTCAAGAAATAAGTACAAAAATATTTTTAAAAAATAAAACTCCCAAATCTCTTGGTAAGGGTTCAATGTACAGTATCCTTTTTAAGAAATTTTTTTTCAATAAAACAAAGAAGTATTCAAAGTGTGTATGAAGGAAAATTGATGCTCAACAACGGAGTTAAGTATTTCATTTACATACAATGCATCACTGTTTGTAAAGTGTTAAAAAGAAGAGGTCGTATACGAAAAGTTGGTGATGACACTTAAACTTTCACTTTTAAATTATCAAGAGCTAAAAAAGAGTTAATGCTTTCACTAGATAACTGAAAGTTATTTTTAGCACATTTAGTGCTCTTAAAAGGAAAGGAGAAAGTACTTGATTAACATTAATATTGACTAAATTTCTGCAAAATTTATATTATTTTCCTAAAAGTTATTTTGAACCTGTAATTATTTGAACGATGTTGGATATGTTTTGAGAAGTATCATTTATTCATGCATGAAAACTTAATTTTATTATGAAATTACTAAATACTTTTAAGTTAACCTTAATTGTATGAAACGTAAATATCTTAATATAGGTTGTATAATAAAAAAATATTTCACCAAAAAAGTTCTAGAGATTTTCTATTTTTAGCTTGAATTTATTATACTGGCTACTATTTTTTTTATCTAAACTAGTGACTCTAAAAGATGTTACCATAGAAAACAAAATAAATTGTAATCCTCCCGTATCTAAAGAAAGTACGAAATATACATAATGCTCACTACTCGCATATAGAAACTATTTTACAATGGAATTATGGAAGTTTACAATGGAATTATATTTTGCACGCATTTAATAAACATCAAAGCAAAAATAAATATAAATCGTGACGTTTGCAGAGACCGAACAGAAATGACTTTTAAAACCCAACCTACACTAATCTAAAACATATTTAAATCTTATTCTAAAGTATACCAAGACCAGATAGCAGTTCAAACTTAACACTTTCTGTGAACCACGCAACCCAAATATCCGTAGGATACAACCGTTTTTAACTCCCATATAATTCCGTATCTCTATGCCCAGTTACAGTAGCAGTGCTTTAATCGGAATACAATTTAAAGCGTCTCTAGAGATAAAGCCTACAGGATTCGGATTCAGCTATCGTGATATTACCATTCCTTCCGTTTGTATTCCTCAAATGTATCCCAAGAATTATTCATGTTTAGAAAATTGCAGCGTTGCTTCAATTGTGTCCATTCTTGGCCGAGTAAATATTTTGGAGTGTTTCCCATTTCATTTGGAGAGTGATGATTCCCTCAAGATAATTTCCAGAACGTTTATGAATGGAGAAATGATTGTTTCAAAGTTGCTTCAGTGTAAAGATCTAGAAGAGAGTCACATTGGCTCAAGCTAATTCCAGAAGCGTTGTTATTTGGGAAGATTGAATTTACACTTATTCAACGGTAGATTTAAAGCATGTGTTTTATGACTAAAATTTATAACAGTTCCAAAGTTATCCGATACTTTTAACATTTTAAATTTCAATTAGTTTAATTTTCAAAAAAAATATGCCACGAGTTTTTTACTACCAAATTATCAAAAATGTTTTATCCAAGTTGTTTTAAAACTTGAAATTATGCATAAAAATATTTTTCTCTACAGTTTTCCCTTTCGATATTCAATCTTAAGAAAACACCCAATATTTGCTTTAATTAAAAAAGGAGACAAATTTTATTTGAATTTCTGTTAACCACAAAATATGTCATCAAAATTAGATTATACCGACTATTTATTTAGAATTTTTAACTTGTGCAACAAGGAATACTTAGAAATTTCCCTTAATTGTTTCCTTCGAATTTAATGTGTTCTGAACTTATTATTCTTATAGACATAAAACAATGTTTTATGTAATAAAGGCTGTAGAAGAAAAAGTTTTGCTTCACTCAAATGACTTTTTCAAACAAATTTTAATAAGACTGCGTTAGTTTTTTTTAAATTTAATCGTAAAACAAATTTTAAAATTTTTGACTATAAACAGCGTTTTCTGTCTCTAAATAGTCTTTCATTAATTTTTATAAAATTGTATATCATTACAATAACCATCAAGTAATGAGAGTATTAAATAAATTTGGTTTGAGTAAATATGGAAATTCATAATATCTGTAGATATTATAATTCTAGTCACTCTCCAAAAAAACTCTGATATTGGAATGAAATGCTTATTTTTCTCAGAAGAATTAGTTTGTTATGGAGGCTTTGTATAGTGAAAAATCAACAATCACACTGAGAAAGTGCCTTTTCGGATTCGGATACCCTTGTGCATTTTAAAGTTTTATGGGGAATTCGGTTTTATGACCTGAAGGAGTTACTTTCGAATTGGAAATATTTTGTGTTCTTTGATCTCTAAAACCTCTTTAATTTATTGCTAGAAACCCATTTATTTTGAAACAAACACTAAGCGAAACTAGTCACTCTTTCCCCAGTTCCAAGGGTTTATGCGATAATCTTAAAATTAACGCATTTATTATATAAGGTGAAAATACAATTCACAAGATGAAAGCTCATAAAAGGAAAATACATGTGTTTAGCTTAGAAACATTGTTTTGTAATAATCTTTAAATTTCCTTTTTGTGTGTTTCAAGTTACGCTGTCAGCTTTAAAAACTAGTAAAAATGATAAAATTGCTCACAAAGTGTGCAGTATAGAATTACATATTAAAATATCATATTCTTTACTTAAATATTAATTAAATTTTGAACACAAACTTTTTTACGCTACGCTTTTAATATTTAGGCATTCAATCATAAGAGAGAAGAGTGTCATATGTGCTTTTTATTGGAATTTGTATTCTTCTTTCAGAAAAAGGAACTATAGCTAGCATTTCAAAGAACTTAAAGTAAATATCCTTCTGTGTGTGTGAATGATGCATTAAAATTTCATCAGATCTGCATTTACCACAAAAGATGTCCTTAATTTTACTTTTTAAGAATTTCAATACCTTAATCAATTCTTTCACCCCAGAAGGCCTGACAGTAATTTATGTTTCAATCATTCCCCAGGATAATACCAAAGTGATTCCAATTTAGTTTTCTAATCGAGAATAGGGTCAATTTCACTTCTTCCTTTAACTTTCTGAATGAAATTAGATTTTCTCTCTGTTAAGCTATTAGAGTAGGACTTTTAATTAACTTGCATTCGAAACCTCTGGAATTAATTTAAATTTTACTGTTTCAAAACTACATTTCCAGAATCTACAATTTTATACGTCGGTGGAACTAAAGAAGGTTATAGGTTTAGGTTATAATTTGCTAGTCAACACCGAAGTCAACTTTTATATTTATGTAATAAATATTGCATAACAGAAAGTAGTTATTATTAAGTAGATATTATTAAATTATTAAATTTACCCTGGTTTATCTTATATATTTTTCAGAAAAAATTTTGTTGACCTTCTCTCTTGAAGTTACGTATATCTTAAGACTTAAGAATTATTGAAACTACAAGTGGGTAATCAAAATTATGATATGCAAGTTTTTTCTAATAGGCGGGGTACTAAGGATATGCAAGTAGGTAAACAAAAGAGACAAGATAAGGTATTAAAATTAATACAAAGAAAGATGAGATACTATAGGAACACACAACGAAGTATAATTAGTAAGAATAGTGAACTTTAAAGCAACAGAAAAGAAAAAAATTGGCGTTATTTATGTAAAAAAATACCCAATTTAATTTTTACCTCAACTTATTTTTAAGTTAATACCGAGTATCAGGTGTAGTTTTTGATCAACAATAAATAAATTCTACAGTTATAAAGCTATTATTTTTACCACTATTTTAAAAATGAACAAATTTTAATGATGAATGAACCAAATCAAAAGAAGTAAGGAAACTAATGAGAAATACTTTTTACAGGATTTGAAGAAAAACACTTTCCAATTCAAAATTAGGATGGTGTATTGAACCTTATAGGTCAGTCATGCACAACATACAGCCTGCAGGTCGGATGCGGCTCCAATGATTCCAATATTAAATATGTAAATGAAATTTTTTTTTAAAAAAATTTGTGAATATTTAAGGATTTATATATCTATATATAGTTAAGAATTCTCAAATAGAAACGTTTTAAACTGCTATTATACAGGGTGATTCAGAAATAATCATCAATATTTTGGGGGGAGGTAGAGGGACCCTAGACAAGCATATTTCGAATACGGATGGTGGGGCGCAGACTTACCGTTAAAGAGCTAGGACCTAATGTAGTGCGAGCGCGTTTCAAAAGGCCGTTTTTAGAAGGCCCGTGTGACGAAACAAAACATAATAAAATGAAAAAGATTATTGCATGAGGTACAGGAGTATCCGTACTACTTAAATCCTCAATGAAATAGAAATTGGACCACTTGCTAAACCGTGGGGTGAGTTTTAAAACGTGCAATATTAATCTCTTAGTCAAACAATGGAGTTCCCTCAATGGTATTTAGAAAAATGATGATCGGGGAAAGAATTTTCAATGATCAAACAGTTTCAATGATCAATGTTACGATCATTGAAAATTCCTTCCCCGATCATCATTTTTCTAAATAAAGCATTACATGATTTATTCATTTCAAACTTAGGAAACCGAGGTTGTGTTGTTAAACACTGTTATTGTTAATTTCTCGTTATTACCTACTATATTTACTATTAAATACCTCTAAATTAATGGTATTTATACAGAACTGTGTCAGATGCTTGTGAATAGGATGACATTTTACTAACAATTGCATTACAGAAATCATATACAGGGTGTTTCAAAATTGCGTTGCACGGCTTCTATTTGAAACCAACGCCTCCTAGGGTCACGGAAGTAAGGTTTACCCCTAGGTAAGTGAACCTGGAGAATGCACTGAAATGGCTTACAGCGCCCCTAGCGCTGAAATTAAAAAGTTAAAAAAATTATTTTAAAAACTAAAAGAGATAGAGCAAGAACCTCAAGGAGAGTATTGTTGTTAACGTCGTGAAAAACTCACTGAAAAAAATTCATGAAAATATCTTGAATATTCGCCGAGATATTATGTGAAAATAGCACTTTTTCAGGGGTCAAAAAAGGAAAAAGTTCGCATATTTGCAAATTTTTTTGATTTTTGATAAAATTTTGTGTTCTTTCAACTAAAAAAAAACACAAAAGTACAAAATAACACTGAAAAATTTTCAAAATATGCGAACTTTTTCTTTTTTGGCCCCTGAAAAAGTGCTATTTTCACATGCTAATATCTCGGCGAATATTCAAGATATTTTCATGAATTTTTTTTTCAGTGAGTTTTTCATGACGTTGACAACAATACTCTCACTGAGGTTTTTGCTCTATCTCTTTAAGTTTTTAAATTATTTTTTTAACTTTTTAATTTCGCCGCTAGGGGCGCTGTAAGTCATTTCAGTGCATTCTCCAGGCTCACTTACCTAGGGGTAGACCTTACTTCCATGACCCTAGGAGGCGTTGGTTCCGAATAAATGCCGTGCAACGCAATTTTGAAACACCCTGTATATATCATCATATATAAATATTAAATATTTATTTTAATATCATATCTAACTAAGAAGGTAGCAAAATTTTTGAATAATCTGTTGAACATTTATTTTTTCTTTTGAAAATAACGATAGTTCTGTTATTATGGTTGTAGTAAGAAAATAAAGCCTAAAACTTTTACATCTCAAAACGCAGCACTTGTTTATAATGAAAAACTCCTGTCCAATATTAACTAAAATACTAAAAAGGTTAGTATATGTGAATATTCATCATAATTTAGATTATAATTTTTTTTAAATTCATTATAGAAGATTTCCCAACCCAATTTAGTGAAAGAACCAAGCTATACCACTGATATGAGATAGTATACTTTTAGTGTACTAACATCAAATTCTCGAAAAGAAATACATTGCTTTGTTACAGAATCAGGTAAAGTCACAGATAAACCAATTGTGAGTAAAGTAATTTAGTATCACATTGCTCAAATATTTTGGCAAAATTTCTTATGCAGGGTGTTTCAGATTAGTGTTTCATAACTTAAAGAAGGGGTAGGACACCCCTAGATGACTCAGAATCACATAAGAAGGGGTGGTTGGAAATGCGCCCCTAACGAGCTAGGGTTTTTACAAACGGGCATGGGAAGTTGTAAAAATTCTCTGTGGAAATCGACATGTAACCTTTTAAGATCGAATTAAAACCCTCGATTCAGGTATTCATTCCATAAAACCAATTAAAGAGATGAAATTTCAGCTCCTAAATCGGTTTTTATGTAACAAATGCCGGAATCAAACGAGTTTGCTGGTTTTAATCCAATCATTAAAGGTTGCGTGTCAATTTCCATTGTGGATTATACAATCTCCCACGCCGGCTTATAAAATCCCTAGGTCGCTAGGGGTGGATTTCCGTCCCCCATTTTCCCTAGCACCCTCCTAGAAGTTATGAGACACTTATCTGAAACACCCTATATAGTCACCACACATCTAGTCAAAAACTACAATTCAAAGTAATCAAGATAGTATAGAATTACAACCTTAAAACCATTTCAGAACTAGCGGCCCCAAATTTCCCATAGGAATCAATCGTAACCTCAAGCAACTAAGAACTGCAGTGGTTAAACTTAGCAAAAAGAATAATTATAATGAAGTATTTCAACACAGCAAAAAAAGCCCGGCTGATAGTTTAAAGTTAAAAAGTTTACATTATAAAGATGATAATGGTATAAGTAACTGCCGTATGGGGAGGTTATGTGTGCTACTTGATCACAGAACGCGGATTCAGGGGGATGGCACTCTGGAAAGTGCTCCCCCTTGGACCCAAAAATTATATCAAAATGAGTTAAAATCCTACTTCTACAAGTCAAATTTCAAAATTTTTTTCTGAGGGAGGACCCCTATACCCCTCCAGTGGTACCGCAAGGGGATCTTGTGTGATTGATGCTTTTTAGAAATTTTCCAACATTTTGACATTTTGTGTCAAAAGTTTAAGGTGATGGTCTGGAAAAGTGAAAAGTGCCCCCCTCTTGGAGCCATGCTGGATCCGCGCCTGCTTGATCAGCGGTTAACCACCAATCAAAGACGGAATCGCCGACTCTGATTAGTGGAATCCCACTTTTATTGCTGTTTAACCGCTCGCTGGTCAGAAAGCACAAAACACAGCCATAAGAGACTGAACCGTTGATATTTTTGCATCCTTAAAATGCACTAACTTTCATAGCGAAATAAAATATAACTTCAAACAAGTATACATTCAAGAACACTTATTTGCCCACCTATGATATTTATGACCTATAGTCCACTGAAAATAGCGAAAAATAGGGCCGAACCTCAAACAAATTGCAATAGAAGGTTTCTCAACGGTTTTCACTTAGAAATGACCTAAATAATAAAATACTAAAAATCGGCCAAAATCGGCCGGGCGGAAGTTTAATTTTTTTCAAATTTTTTAAAAATGGCCGAAAAAAAAATTTAAAAAAAAACCAAAACAATAATATAGACATTTGATACATGTTTATAGGTTATTTTTGAGTGCTGAAACCGAATATTCAATTAAAATTTCAATTTTTAAAATTAATTTGTATAATTAGCTATATGAAAAATTAAAACCCCCCTAAAAACCTAACAAAAACATCAAAAGAGATAAATCCAACGGTTTTCATTTAGAAATGACCTAAATATTAACATACTAAAATTTAAAAACTTTACGAGTTAAAGAAGTACAATTTTTTTTCAAATTTCCATTTTTTTTTGCGAAAAATGCATTTTTTTCAAAATTCGTGCCAAAAACTTTAGAGGCTTTTGAAAAGGTCATTTTTCAGTGGATATTGTCCACAGATAGTTATATAATGGAAAACCGGTGGATTTGTCCCTCAATGAATTAGTTAATTATTTTATTTAAAATTTTGAAATTGTTAAAATGTAGTACAAATGTGAAAAAAGGTAATACTTTGGCATATTTACATCAGAATTTAAAATAATTAACTAATTCATTGAGGGTCAATTCCACCGGTTTTCCATTATACAGGGTGTATCTGAAATGGTGCAACAAACTTTCAGGGATGATAGTACTCATCAAGACGAACAAGAATCGGTATAGAAAGGGGGGTCCCATACCAAATCCCAGGGAGTTAAAAATGGAGCGACACCCCAAAAAAATCATTGAAAAACTCAATTTGTAGAAGAACTACTATTGGTAAAAACTTAATTATGGTCTCAAAAATTGTGGTTTAATATGATCTTTAAAATTACCTCAAAAGTCTTCACTTTAAAATTTGTTTTATTATGAAAAAAGTTAAAAAACACAAAAAAATGTGAAAACTCTGCCTAAACCTCATTTTATATTTCGAAATCCTTTCTTTTGATTTGATAATCTGAAAGATCATAGTTGTCCAAATCATCCAAAGTTTCACGTAAATGCAATCAATATTAAACGCTTGAGATCCGGTTCAAGTTTGTTTTTTGTGTGCGTAAGCAGTTTTCTAGAGCTGTTCCCAGAACAGCTGTTTGCGCACGCAAAAAACAAACTTTAACAGGATCTCAAGCGTTTAATATTGGTTGCATTTACGTGAAACTTTGGACTTAAGGGTTTTCAACTATGATCTTTCAGATTATCAAGTCAAAAGAAAGGATTTCGAAATACAAAATAAGGTTTTGGCAGAATTTTCACATTTTTTTGTGTTTTTAACTTTTTTCATAATAAAGCAAATTTTAAAGTGAAGACTTTTGAGGTAATTTTAAAGATCATATTAAACCACAATTTTTGAGACCACAATTAAGTTTTTACCAATAGTTGTTCTTCTACAAATTGAATTTTTCAATGATTTTTTTGGGGTGTCGCTTCATTTTTAACTCCCTGGGATTTGTTCTGGGATCCCCTTTCTATACCGATTCTTGTTCGTCTTGATGAGTACTATCATCCCTGAAAGTTTGTTGCACCATTTCAGATACACCCTGTATAACTATCTGTGGACAATATCCACCGAAAAATGACCTTTTCAAAAGCCTCTAAAGTTTTTGGCACGAATTTGAAAAAAAAATGCATTTTTCGCAAAAAAAAAATGGAAATTTGAAAAAAAATTTAATTTTTTTCCTAACTCAATGCAATATTCGGTTTCAGCACTCAAAAATAACCTATAAACATGTATCACATGTCTATATTATTGTTTTGGGTTTTTTTTAATTTTTTTCGGCCATTTTTAAAAAATTTGAAAAAAATTAAACTTCCGCCCCGCCGATTTTTGCCGATTTTTAGTATGTCATTATTAAGGTCATTTCTAAGTGAAAACCGTTGAGAAACCTTCTATTGCAATTTGTTTGAGGTTCAACTCTATTTTCAGTGGACTACTATGAATTTGCCCACCTAAGATGATGATAATGGTATAAGTAAGAGAATGAAAACATTGATACTTTTTGCATCATAAAAAGGCACTAATTTTCATAACGATTAATATAACTTCAAACAAGTATACACCCCCTACTCCCCGAATACATATTTGCCCAACTATGATAGTTATGACCTATGAATTTGCCCACCTAAGATGATAATGGTATAAGTAAACGAATGAAAACATTGATACTTTTTGCATCAACAAAACGCACTAACTTTCATAACGAAATATAATATAACTTCAAACAAGTATATACCCCCTACTCCACGAACACATATTTGCCCAACTATGATAGTTATGACCTATGAATTTGCCCACCTAAGATGATAATGGTATAAGTAAACGAATGAAAACATTGATACTTTTTGCATCAACAAAACGCACTAACTTTCATAACGAAATATAATATAACTTCAAACAAGTATATACCCCCTACTCCACGAACACATATTTGCCCAACTATGATAGTTATGACCTATGAATTTGCCCACCTAAGATGATAATGGTATAAGTAAACGAATGAAAACATTGATACTTTTTGCATCAACAAAACGCACTAACTTTCATAACGAAATATAATATAACTTCAAACAAGTATGTACCCCCTACTCCACGAACACATATTTGCCCAACTATGATAGTTATGACCTATGAATTTGCCCACCTAAGATTATAATTGTATAAGTAAGAGAATGAAACATTAATACTTTTTGCATCATCAAGAGGCACTAATTTTCATAACTTAATTTTCATAATTTCATTTCATATAAATATATTTTGAATAAAAATTAACTCCCTCCACTCCACCGCCCTAACTCCCATGCTCGCCCCAGCATGGGATCGGAGCACATGGAGCGAGGGGAGCGCCTACCTTTCTTCCTGCTGCTGAACATGCCGCGATCCGATCGCCGAGTGCCGGAGCGATGCCTGCGCACGCCGCAACAGGTGAGTCGGGATCGATGGCTCGGGACAAAACTTTGCGCGCCACGCCGCCCGCGCCAAACTTTGGCCGCCCGCTTACATCGATCACGCCCGGGAAGGGTTGAGTGGCGGCCATCGGGGACGCTATAAGAGAAAAGTTAGGATGCTCTTTCGAGAAAGTTAGGGTGGCTTGTTCCATGGGCGCCCATTAGGGTGGCCAACTTTTCTATGGGAAAAAATGGTGTCATGAAATCGCCAGGGAACCCCGTCAATATTTTAGATTTGCTGACAGAAAACTCTTCTTGCAAAGTTTGAGCTCTGTACCTTAATTAGAAAGCAATGACCAAAGGATCTTAAATTGCGAGTAAAGAAGAGAAATTATAAGAAACCAAAAGTTTAACTTTGAATATGAGACGGAAGCTTTTTCCACATTTTTCTTATAAAATAATCATTATTTTATTAGAAATCACAGTTATCATTAAAATATAATAACACATGTTTATTTACAAAAATAAGAGTTCTTAAAAACCTATGTTATTCGATGAACCACCAGGAAAAAGGGTTTATGCAATTTTTTTTTAAAACTGAGTCGAACAGTTGTATTATCCGTATATTAATGGGTCGTATTTTCAATTTTTCTTCATTATTATTTTTAAATTATTATTTTGATTTTTTTTATCATTACATTTTGAATTTGAACTTATTCACTCCTTTGTTCATCGACTTCTAATCCGTATACAGAGCAGAAATTTTGGCAGTGAGTTTCTATTAACTGTTCGGAAAAAAATAGAGGGTGCCCAAAACTCTATCTGAGAAAAATATTTTTGGGCTACCCTAATGGGCGCCCATGTGTTTGAGTTCAAGAAGGGGACAAGAAATGTTTTTTCAAGTTAACTTGATCAAGCCCGTAACTAAACGAAAGTTTCGTTTTTTGGGAGGGTTGGTTTATAAAATTATTTTAAGAGGCCCCTCACGGGTTACTTTATGTAAAAATGTTGTGTGAAATACTGGAATTTTAAACAAAAAGGGAGTGTCTAAGGGTCCTCCCCAGAAAAAGGTTTTCAATTTTACTCTTAAAAGTAGTGTTTTAACTCATTTGTGCTACTTAAAATTCTTTGAACTTGTCTTGTCTGGCACATAATGTCCTGATATTGACCATAAAACACCGAATTTACAATGATCAAATGAAGATTTTACCTAAATTTTCCCAGTGCAAGGGAGGAGGGTGGGCCTACCTCTGTCCTTACATATGAGCGTCCATGTCATGTTTAGGCATGGGAGTAGCCAGGAAAGGGAAATTGCTCCCTTTAGACCAAGGCATGCTTTATTCAAATGTTACAAACTTTTTAAATTCAATATTTCTAATAACAGGGACAGTACCTCACTTCTTTAACTTAGGTCCGCAGGTTCCCGAAAAGTAGGTACTACTACGATATTTCATTGGTCAAGTACTAAGAATCTAGTAACCATCCTTAGAAAAACAAAATCAAACGAACATCGAGGTTAGGATAAAAATGCTTTTTAAGTTTTTTCAACATTATAAACAGTTCGAAAATTAAAAATCTGAGTAAGACATATTTTTTGAATTTCAAAAAGAAATGACGTAGACAAATTCAGTTATTTTTTTGAAAAACTGAAAGGGGTAATCAACTCCTTAAATCAAGGCATGCATAATTCAAAATAACAAATGCAATTTTTTTTGAACTTATAAATATAGGACTTCATCTCTTTCGTTTTATATTCTGAATATGAAAAAATATTTAGTTTTAGTTTTTATTTATTGATTTTAAATAGAACCTTAAGTATGGCTCAAACTTAGTCCTTTATTTAGAAAGTTGATGTTCTTTAATCACGAACTTTGAAACCGGAGAAAAGTGAGAAATATTTCTGTCAGTAAACACGCCAAAATATCACACCATGTAAACAAAGCAACCAAAGTAGTGGTAAAATATCTTTTCTACAAACGGAGACATACTTTTTAGAAGGTATGCTGACTATAACACGAAAGAAAAGTTTTCTTCTCCAAAAAAAATGGGGGAAAATAACCTGAAACAACTGTTTTTCATTACTTGGCCTTGCCTGTTACTTTAATCATATATTTATGATGGAGACCAATTTAAATTGGTACAAGCTTTGTGATGAGATTACTTCAGCTTTATGAGATAAAAAAAATTTAAATGGAAAAATACTATTTTTCCTTTAAAATATCATTTTTACCTCATTTATAGAACAATGATGCAATAGTAACCCTCATGCCGGCAAGAGTTTAGAGTCCTTACACACTCAATTCTTTACAAAGTTTACTGTGTTTTCTCGAATGTAGATAATAGGGATTAAGATGATGAGGCGAATGTAGAGGATGAGAGTGATGGTGCGTGAGAGATAAAGAGGATAATAGGGATGGAGAGGATGAGAGTGATGATGTGTGAGGGATAAAGGGGAAAAGAGGGAAGCAGGGAAAGATAGAATTAAAGAGATATTATGGAGAGGAGAGGAATGAGGAAGAGAGATATGAAATGATGGATAGGGATACAGAATATTGAAAGATGAAGAGGAAGATACAGATAGAGAGAGGTAAAAGGATAATAGATAAAAAGATGCTAATAGGAATAAAAAAGATTATAAAGAAGATAAGGGGATGAAGAGAATGAGAGGGAGGAAGAGGATATTGAGAAGGATAGAGAAAAATATGCTGAAAATATTATTACAAAATATAAACTTAACTTTTTGCATACAAAATAAATGTTTTCTCTGCTTCACAAACGTTACGAAACAGAAAGAAAATTGAACTTATTTCTCAAAAAAGGTATTGTGAATTCAATTAGAAATATTTTTTAATACGGAAATCAAAATACAAGTTATTACATTCATACTTCCTAATTTTTTTCACTTTTTTTTATTTTATTTGGAATTTTAAAAATCTTTTAAAAAGGAGATGCAATCGTATTTTGTTTCGTATGTAATATTTATTTAAACAGTAATGCATCCCAATTTGCCCTATTTCCATTTCAAAAGATTCGCTATTTAATTTTTTTATAAACTAAACATTGTATTTCTTTTCAGAACACGAATTGCTTATTTTTAATTTTATCACACTACCTCCATAAAATTGCAATATTCCTAAAACATCATCCCCATAAATCCCGTATTCTTGAGACGTATCCATAAGAGCTAAATAAAGGCTTATCATTTCACGACGTAGATATCTAGGTTCCGTAGTCTCTGGCAATTATAGAGCATACTAATCTTGCCCAACGCGTTATGACTGAATGAATCGTGCTTGGTATACCTAAAACGTGTAGGCTGGGAGGATAATAGGTACATTAGAAAACATGACGAGATCCAGAAGTTGGATAACAATGCAAATAATTGGAAATAGGTATTTGACTTTTGGTCAAAAAGGCAAACATTCATGTCATTGTAAATATATATTGAAAAACATTTTTGCGAATTTAATTTAAATAATATTTACTGTTTTAGTTATAAATATTCTTAAAATAAAAAAACACTCTAAAATTTTGAATTGATTGAAAGTTATTTATATTATTCACAAAATTAGACAATTATTTTAATTAGGAATAAGCAGGCAGCAAGCTCAACCTATCAACTAAAATAGAAAGCTTATCTTCTAGTGTACCAAATTTATTCTTAAATTCACGATAAAGATAATTTAAATTTGAGATAATAAGCGGGGCAAATCAAGCACATTCTATCACTTAACCTCTTTTAAAAGAACACATAATAAAAAAGAAACACACGCAGAAATCAAATTTTTTGTTACACCGGGAATTCTTGGGGGTTACAATACTAAGATCTCTGATGATAAATCAATGAGTAAACGCTATGTCAGCAATGTCGGCGATTAGAACCTTTAAAAATTATATACAATTGACATACAACGTATTTATGTCATAATTTTCTAATCATAGAATTGATATGCGTTTTTTTGAAAGAAACAATTCATGGACGACGAGTAATAAAAACACAATCAGATTTAATATAACTTAAGTAACCGAATATTTCTACAAATATATTTTGACAATTTTAATGCATTCGGATATTTTTATCTAAAATATTGCAATCTTATACAAGATAATTAAAATCCAGCAAAAAGCTTGTTGCCAAACTGAACTAACTTAATAATAAAATGTTGAAGAGCTTCTTTAAAGAAAAATCAATTTAAAACAATATCCTTACCTTTTCATTGCTTTCAAAATGACCCCCATTTAATTGGCATCGTTCGCTTAGGGACAGCAGCAAAAACCAAAAGGTCAACAAGCAGATTTTAATTTGCCAACGCTCTTAATCCCTAGCTGTTGATGCTGAGGATCGCAAGCCTCTAATCCACTTTCGAGAGTCCTACTCATTATGGCGGTTTCAACGACTCCCCATTTACGGATTAACTCCCCGGGGGATACCCTGAAATAACACTCTTCTGTTTCCGATACGTCTTGTTGATCACGGGGATTCCCTGCTTCGCAAAGAGTCTTTTTGAGAAAGAAAAGTAGCGGTGTTTGGACTGTTTTGAATGCATTTGTCTTATGAGCTGAGCTATCAGCATGGGATAGTTACATTTACAATAAATACAGGGGGAATAGGACTGGGCTAAGACTTTTTGGAAGGCATTGAAGGCAAACTATTTATTATTAGAACATTTGCCCTCTTTCTCTACAACTAGAGATACCTCGTAGGCTTTTCAAATGATTCTTTTGGATAAAAATTCTTTATTCTTACAATTCTTTCATAAAAGAGTATATTTTATACTTATATTGCTTGATACTCTTTGGTAATTTATTACTTTTCATGCAATTAATACGTTTAGAAAGTGCTGAATAATGGTATTTTTTCACTGAAAGGATTAAAGTAATGTTAAAAGGTATTTTGATTCCAATATTATTTTATTATGCATTAAGTATGTAGCAAAAGTTTTTTATTGCTTTATTCATTTTATATCTTTTTTGTGTAAATTATGAGTTGCGTTTATTTTTTTAAACATTTTAAGAATAAAAATGTACAATATAAAGTCAAAAATATAGGTTATGAAATTTATATAAATTTAAGATAGTATTTAAACAAATCTTCTGGATAATATTTAGAACTAGTGTTTGTTTTTAATAAATAATTATGCGGAATTTGAGAAATTACAATTATTCCTACATGATTTAACCAGTTTTTATAAAAAAAATTATAACTAGCTTCCTCCTTTATTCTGGGTTTGCCTTCATGATGCTTTTTAAAGTAAATCGTGTTTATAAACTCTTATGTATTAAGTTTTCAAATTTATTTAAAAAAATTACTCCACGAAAATACTCAAGTACGTTTCCCAAAAGAACAGACTCAAAATATACAAATGAGGATTTTAGAAAGATAATCAATGAACTGAATAATCTACAATTGCACATTTTGCATCAACTAAGTAAAAAATAAAATTAAACAATATTCTCTGCATAATTTTAACAAATTGATATGATAGTATAATAAATTTAATGCTCTTGGAAAAAAATTCATACTATCATGAGTGAATAAAACCTTATAAAAATGTATGTATACATTTCAAATAATAGTGAACAAGTGTCCAAGTTCGTGGGAGCAAACAAGAAAGCTGGGGACCCTCTTGAAATTAAAAGTAATGATTGACAGAGACATCCCTGGCATAGAAGAGGAATGCATTTAAATCCCTGCAGAATGAAGTGCCTTGTCACTTGTGACAGAAGCAATTCTATTTCGGGGGAAGCATCTGACAAAAGAGTCCTGAAAGAATATCGAATATTGGAATTATTATTCGTTGCAGAGGGTTTGTGAAAGATTTTCTCCGGAAAGTAACATTGTATAGTGAAAGGGAATAAAATTGGCATTACCATGTGAAACAAGAAATGAATAATGAAGTCAAGTTAAGAAGAGAAAATTGTTATTTTTGCGGTGTAAATAGTTGAATTGTGTTAACATCGATGTAAATAATTGATAATCCACTTTTGTAACTGAATGAAAAATTCACTTAAAAAGATACCTTTTTAGAAGAATAAAATACATTTTTCAAGGGAATAGTGAAAGTATCTATTCTTTATGTTGTTGTTGTTGTCTTATACCACTTGAAATATCAAGCTCCACCGCAAAGCTTACAGGATTTAAGGCAAAGGGGGTGCGGCTCCTGAGAAAGTGAGGCCCATGAATGGCAGGAGTCCGACTTCAGCCTCGAATGATAGATTCAACCATCATCTATCGCCACCTCCACAATTTTGCCATGTCTCTGAAGGGGAGGGAAATAGTCTCCAGAAGACCTGGACCCATGGTAAACTGCTGCTACCGACCACAGGACTTTCAGACCCACATATTTAACGAGCACGTACTCCGCATATACTGTTTAACACATTTATTCCTAATTATGTACTTGATATGTAAACAATCTCATAGGATTAGATGAAATAGCAGGAACTAGTTTAAACTCAAATCTAAAGGATCGGTTGTGTGTTTGCGCGCTAACTAATGACTAATGACTTCAAGCATATATTTACTTTGAAAACGGTGCATTTTTCATTTGTGAACAAAATATGCTTCCGAAGAAAATAAATATTGAACTCAATTAGTAACTAGTGACTAGCTAATCTTCAATGCCTGAAACAATAATTTCTTTAATTGAGAAAACCATTTGAAAAGTTATTTAAAAACTTTCAAGTTTTATTACTTTATTTGTCTTAAATATTATTATAACATTACATAATTTTAACCTCCTTTAAAACAGAATTTCATTATAACTAAATCTGAAAAAGCACAAGCATTTAATTAAAGTATAGTTAACTGTTGTTACGTTTTACATTTTTGAGTCATTTTAATTTATAATTTGTTTCAGAATTTAATAGAATACATCATTGTCAAGTTATAAATCATAATTTGTATCCTCCTAGTTACTAATCATAATTAGGACAAAGTAATGCTTGATTTTTCTTAACATGAAACACGTGCATATATAGACTAGGCATGTTATACAAACATGATTGATTAACCATAAATATTTCCTAGAATTAAGGATTTAGAAACCAATACTACAACACAATCCTTTTAACTGAAATTATACAAGAGATTCAATGCTTGTAGAGCGAAAAATATCGAGTCTGAAAATGCCATATGGGACTCATGTATCATCTGTCTTAAACATATGTCAAGGAAGATGTATTCACACCAAAAGCTCAAAATTCTCTATAAAGCTTTTCCATGCAGACCAAACCTCATGTTTAGTGTAGTATCTTGATGAATATACTTGATGACTTTAGACAGATTTTAGTTCTTTGGCAGGGATTGATGATAGCATCCAGTAATGTTTTGATGGATGCTTTTTTTGATACGATATCAATTGCATTCTATGTAAATTTCATGGTTTTAAAATAGCGTTCTTGATAAATATATAGTTTCTTTTAATTTAATAAAAAATTTTTCCTTTCAATTCACTTTTTCCAACAAAAACATTACAATATAGAGAAGACATTTTGCAGTATATCTTTATCTAAACTTTTAAAAAATACATTTACTAGTTAAAGTGATTCTTTAACTTATGCCAAGATGCAGTTTTTGCAAGGTCCAGGATTTATTAATTCCAAGAATTTTTCATTTGCCCTTTTTCTCCACCCTAATACACATTCTTTCTTTCTCAAAATATCTGGTTTGTGTAAAAATGGGTTTAAGGGTGATGGAGGTATTAAAACATTTTATCCTAAGAACTAAACACATGTTAAAACCATTTATTATATAAGAAACAGGCTAAATGAACAAACGCAGCCAATTTCATGGTTTTTTGTTTTACTTAAGAGATGTAATAAAACCAGCATCCTCTAAAATTAATGATCCTGTTTCTAATTACCCTCGATATGCTTTTTTAGGTAAAAAGTGTTTATAAACTCTTTGTGTTAATCTGGTAAGTAAAGTTTTAAAATATAATTTTAAAAATATTTCAGCGAAGTAAGTAATTAAATAATATTTACAAATAACAGACACCATGAAAACTTCTCTAAATAAGAATTTTTTAGAAGGGATTTTACTAAACATTGATTTCTCTGTAATATAACTTTATTTTCATTGCATCCATTAAGTAATAAACTAAAACCACTCCAAAATATATAAGAACTTTACTTAAGATACTCCAGATTTCATTAATGCCACTGTGTGAATGAAAAACCTGAAGTAGTGCATTATATATTTAAATATTTCAAATCTCTGAAACCTCTAAAAGAGAATTAAAAGTTATTAAAACATTCGATTTTTTTCTTTATTGAGGAAAGAGAATTACATGACAAAACTCACAAAAAAGAGCAAAAGCTTTAATTGATGTTTGAAATTTATTTTAATGATTCCCGTTTATTCTAATGGGACTATAAACTCCTATAATTTTAGATAAAAATATTTATTCTGCATGTAAGCCCCTTTTTATTAATTAACCAAATATTAAGTCTCATAACTTTCCTTCTAAACTAAACATCGCAACTTCAAAAATCCAATTCTACTCTAACGTAAACAAACGGTAAAATCCAAATTCTGACGTCATTCAGTATACTTTTTAGCTATGATTATGTTTGAACAATAGCATAAAATGCTTATGATATTAGTATATCAATAACTGTGTATTTAAATGGGTATAAACACAAATATGCCCTTGAAAAGTGAAAATGATCATCTTAAAGCTCGAATTTAAGGGGGATTTTTATATTTGGGACTCAATACCCTTTATATTTGATTCAACCATAATAAAGCCTGTATCTTTCTGAGTAAAATGGCTTATGTTTCATGAATTTAAGTTAAACCCTTAAGGAATAACGCTAGTTAACGTAAACCCTTATAATCGCTGTTCCTTAGAACATCGATGGCTGCTATAAAAATTCAAATAAAAAAAATTTTGGTTTTGGACTCTCTAATGATATAAGAATCAACACACAAAAACTATAAAATGGTCAAGCGACCACTTTTGGATCACTTTATAGGGTGGGTTGGGGTAAAATGGGTCAGTTTTAATTAACTCGATATAAATCAAATTTAAATTATATAATGTTCGCTCATTTTTTTAATTATAATCTTTTATCTGTGGGCAACATTTTCCGACTGTCAAAAATTTAGATTCATAAATTTAAGAACTGAAAAATATTTTATTTGAACGGTAAATGGTGTTGTCGAAAAAACAGGGTTTACCAACTTCCAACTATCTATATATTGTAATAAATTACAGCAGAATTTTGTAATATTTTTCCAAAAAGAAAGTCTGAGAGACATTTCAAGCCAATCAGCTTAGAAAAATATATCTTATATAAGAATTTTATCTTTTATAAGAATATTTTTACTTGGGGTAAAATGAGTCATAGTTAGGAGGCCTTCTGTATTAACCCGGGAAAGACTGAATTAATTTTTTTTCTCAAATTAAATTTTCCTCCTTACTGTAAGCTTATGACATGCCTTGAAGTAGCATAAAACCATTTTTTCAAAAAAAAATTATTATTTTAGTCAGAATAGGGTGGTACCATATGGTACCGCTAGGCTCTTATACTACCATTTTGTGCACTGTACATATTCTTATAAGTTTGAGATTTCAAAGTCAAAATAATAAATTTATCACACTTTAATCACTTTATTTACCATTTTTAACTAAAACAACAAGTAAAATTACAATTAAGGCAATGATGATTAACAAATTAATTATTAAATAGTTGATATTACGTAGTTATATTTTACTCTTAAAATCCTATTATCAAATTTATTTCTAGAAATAAATTTTGTACACACTAGTCCAAGGGTGATAAACAAACTTTTTATTCCGCGAGGTAAGCTGATTTGATACGGAATTGATAGTTTTTCCAATTTTCCACCCATAATGAGTGTTAAAATTAGGAATTTTGTTAAAAAAAGTTTTAGCTTTAAAAATTTCATAAACCATATTTTGTATATTGCGTCTATAGTTTAGTTGAAGACTATGAACATTATATTGATGATTTGCATGAAATACTGCCATTGTATAGATGGATATTCCAATCAATCACTTTTAATATGAAATTTTTCTTATTAAATTTAGAATTATTGGCCTTAAAAATTAAAATTATGGGAAATATACTATAAATTCAATAAGTTTTTATCATAAAAAATCATTATAAAGGTTTTACCTAAAAGTTAATTCATTTCACAGCATGTAAAACGTTTGAAATAAAAATACACTACTTCAAAATATTAGTACTATTTGGTAGCGTAAAAGCCTAGCGGTACCATATGGTACCGCAAGATTTCTATACCGAAATTTTCTACCTTAAAATTATTCAATATTTTCCAAATTTTGGCTATTATTGCATAATACACAATTATAAATAATAATTCACCATTACTTAATCCATTCATTAATTTTAGGTATGAATAAATTGCACTTACACAGGGGTCGAAGTTGTCCTATATATCCTATATTTCCTATATTTTAAAAAAATTGCCAAAAACGGCCTATATTTTAACAACTGTCATATATTTCCTATATTTTCGTTTTGTGTCCTATGCAATTTTTTTAATACTTAAAAAAGCACTATTCTAATGGTTATTTTTGCATATAATGCTCGGATTCCGCGGTAATTCGTTGTTATTTTAAGTTACCGGGTGTTCCAAGTATGTACTAAAGTGATTGACTACAGTGATGTGACGTCGTTTCTGGTGGGTGGAATTAAAGGCCGTCGTTAGAGATTTCAATTTTCTGTTTGGCAACAGTTTTCCTTTCTTCTGTTTTGCTTTGGGTTTGGTTTTCTTGGTCTTGTGTTTGAATTTGAAATCAGGATAAAACCGAAATGGCTACATCTCGTCATCGTAGAAAGAAATTTCGAGCAGATTGGCTAGACCACGTGGATGTAACTGGAACAAATATTATGAAATAAATACTAATAAAATAATATTAAAATTAAATATATATTACAAAGGAAATGATTCAATTGTATAAAGATGCACACTCAAAATACAAAAGTAAAAAAGAACTGCTGTGAAAGAAAGTAATAAATTAAAGGCAAAAGAAAAGTCCCTCCACCTTCAAAAAAACCATATCATGGAGCTGAAAAATAAAATTAATTCTGCTCAATCTATGATTGACGAAGGTAATCAACGATTAAAAGATGGATTGAAACGTAAGAGCATGCAAGAAATAGAAAGTGCTCAAACCCTTATTGATGCAGGGAACAAAAAAACTCAAACTTGCTAAAGATGAGTTGGAAAAGTGTTAAGTAAAGGCCATTTCAAAATTTTGTAATAAAGAATTGTGGTTAAAATAAGAATTAAATAAATTAATTATATGCCTATATTTTTCATGGAAAATGTCCTATATTTTAGAAGTTGACCACTTCTACACCTGCTTACATTTTCAGAGAGAGACGAGCCTTTTTTCGCCTGTCTTAAAAAACACGTTTTTCATTAAGCCATTAAGCAAGAATTTATTTAAATAATTAGTTATTAAATTGCTGTTTACTAAAGTTTGGTCCATGTAGTAGTGACATCTACCGTCAGAATGAAAAAAATAAAGTATTTTGGTAGAAAAAGCCGTTTTTTCGTAGTGCTGTTTGCCGGTACCATACGGTCCCGCTAGTCCTTCCCGGGTTAAGTAAAAACAATGTTTTTAACTAATTTCATTCAAATATACATTGAACTGTCAAACAAGTTTATTTTTAGCTCCAAATGAAGTATTTTAATTGCTACATTTGAACAATGTTCATTAACTTCGGACTTTTGCAATTTCATTAAAGTACAACTTAAAACAAATTTTTTCAGATAAAAACGGCTTAACCGATTGCCTTTTTTCTTATTTTCATGTATATTTAGTAATAAATATATTTTTGACATCCTTTTGCAATGAGACCCATTTTACCCCACGTTGGGGTAAAATAGGTCATTATTTTGATGCTAAGTTTAACCAACTTATAATTAAAATATATTTGATAAAATTAGATGAAAATGTTCCGAATGATAGTAATGTCAAGATCCAATTGAAAGAAATCATTAAAAAGTAATAGTTTGGATGAAATAAAGAGTACCTTATAAGTGACCCATTTTACCCCAACTCACCCTATGGATTGACCCTATACAGATTATAAATTAAAATATATTCAAACCGATTTAACACGAAACTTTTCACAAGGTGTAAAAGCCTGATTTAGGAGAAAATTCTTGCTTTCAATGCTTATCTTTCTACATCAACAGAAATAACTATTCCAGAAAACAACGATCAATATCACAAAGATAGCGCATTTAGGTCTAGTACATCTCACATGAACCCAATTTATTAACGCAAATCAAAACTAATATGATCTATTTTAATGCAAATGGTTACGCTTGTTTTAGGTGAAAGGGCTTTAAATCTGCTAAACTTCATTCTGCGTAATGTGCACCATCGAGTAAATTCCTAAAAAATAACTACCCACGTAATTTCAATATTGGAGTGTTGACAGCTTTGGAAATGGTGATTGAGGGATATCCCCGGGGGTAATTAAAGCCAACATTTTAAAGATAATCATCTAAACTTCAAAATGAGGTCGCTTTAACATTTTACGACCCTGACTCGTGCGGCCAAATGATGCCTATGTAGCATCCTTTTATTAGAAAATTTCGGAGTACTTGAATTATATGATCATTTGAAGAGCTTGGAGTTATTGCGCATTTATGGAAATATTTCGACGGTTTGTGTGTAATGTTCGTTCGAGTTTGCATGCGTTTGGTATTTTTAAGTGTTTTAAGGAGGATGATTTTTTCATTAAGATAGAAAGAGGAGTCGAAATTTTTAATCATGGAATTAATTTATTGATGGTAAAAATCATCTGCTTAAATTTACTATGGTTAAAATTGTTTTTAAATACTTAGTAATAATTTCATTTCTTTTTGTCAATTAGAATTTATATATTGTGTCAATACACATTTAAATAGTATAAGCCCTGTGCAATTTAGTCTACATTATTTAAAAATATAATATGTTTTCTTAAACTATTAATACTATTCAAAACTAATTATGTAATTCAAAAATTCATTTATCTGTTATGATAAAGCAGGTATATATATCAGTAAAAAATTTAATTCGATTATTGATTTTCTAAAAAGGGCAATATTGTTTGAAAACCTATTTTAAAAGAAATGCTTTACACTAATAGATAAAAAATGTTTGTTAGTTTAAAAGAAATTATTAATGAAAAATTTAAAAACATATTTTACTAAATCCAAATAAAATTATACCTAATATAAAAAAAGTTTGGAAGATAAAAAGATAGTTCATTTCCTTAGTAATTAGGTTTCATAATAATTCATGCTGAGTTTTTTTATTTAAACCCGATGAAATAAACAGCTAAAGGGTCCACTAGGTGCTTAATTACCAGGCTTGCCGACAACCCACTTGTGAAATACCAGGTGGCCGTTCAATGATCCGTTTACCTTAGGGCTTCACTCTGGGTGTTATCAAAAGCTTTGAAATAGAGTCGCTTTAGCTGCGTGGGATACAGGATCCTTAACACCTAATAAAGATTTTAAGATTTTTCCTAAGCGAAAAGTTGTTAATTATGTAACTTTTAATTATATCTTAAGCCCGTTATGTCGGTAATAATATTTCGTTAATTGCCTGTAATTTCTGTGGGCAATCAAAATACTTGCTGAAATAATAGATACGATAAAATTTATAAAATTTATTTAATAATAATAATAAATCTTTATTTTCAATTTAAGAGACAACAATAAGAAAATATTAAAAATTATATTTGTTACCAAGGGGAATCAATCCCGTCCAGGTAACCGAGAAAGTAAATACATTGATTAAGACATGAAATTAAAAAAATAAATAAATAAAATAATATACAACATTTATAAAATACAAAAAGAAAATACAAAGTACAAAATAATGAATTTTTTAAAATGAATAATAGTTTTTACAAAAACACAAACATTTTTTAACTTATAAATTAACCAATTTGGCAAACAGCTAACGCAAAAAATTAAATTACATGGTGCGGTCATTAAAAAAAGTCCTCAACATCATTTAAGAGTATAATAAAATTATGTAACGATCGTTTAAATGAGGGATATGAAGAAATATTATGTAGTTCTGCAGGTAGACTATTAAATAACTTAGGTGCTAGATAAAAGAAGTGTTTGCGAAATATCTCTTTATAAAAGCGCGGAATCTGATAAATTTCATTAATTCTCCTTACGTTAACACTATTTTTTAAATTGCAAATATTTCTATTGCGAAACAAGAAAAGTGTAATTCTATAAAAAACAATATGTCGTAGGGGGAGTAAACCCAAACTTCTAAAATCAACATTATAGGAATTATTAAAACTTAAAATTTTGAAACATTTATTTTGGATAGAAATTAAAGGCAATAAGTTAGTTTTATAATCTCCACCCCAAATTATTATTCCATAGTTGATTAGTAGTCCACTGAAAATAGCGAAAAAAAGGGCCGAACCTTGGACAAATTGCAATAAAAGGTTTCTCAACGGTTTTCACTTAGGAATGACCTCAATAATAACATACTAAAAATCGGCCAAAATCGGCCGGGGGGAAGTTTAATTTTCTTTTAATTTTTAAAAAATGGCCGAAAAAATTTTTAAAAAAACCCAAAAAAATAATATAGACATGTGATACATTTTCATAGGTTACTTTTGAGTTTTGAAACCGAATATTGCCTTTAGTTTTGAAAAAAAATTGAAATTTCAATTTTTAAAATTAATTTGAAAAATGAGCTATATGAAAAAATTAAAACCCCCCTAAAAACCTAACAAAAACATCAAAAGAAATAAATCCAACGGTTTTCATTTAGAAATGACCTAAATATTAACATACTAAAATTTAAAAATTTTACGAGTTAAAGAAGTTAAATTTGTTTTCAAATTTCCATTTTTTTTGGCGAAAAATGCATTTTTTTTTTCAAATTCGTGCCAAAATCTTTAGAACCTTTTGAAAAGGTCATTTTTCGGTGGATTTTGTCCACAGATAGTTATATAATGGAAAACCGGTGGAATTGACCCTCAATGAATTAGTTAATTATTTTAAATTCTGATGTAAATATGCCAAAGTATTACCTTTTTTCACTTTTTACTACATTTTACCAATTTCAAAATTTTAAATAAAATAATTAACTAATTCATTGAAGGTTAATTTCACTGGTTTTCCATTATATAACTATCTGTGGACAATATCCACCGAAAAATGACCTTTTCAAAAGCCTCTAAAGTTTTTGGCACGAATTTGAAAAAAAATGCATTTTTCGCAAAAAAAAATGGAAATTTGAAAAAAAATTCAACTTCTTTAACTCGTAAAATTTTTAAATTTTAGTATGTTAATATTTAGGTCATTTCTAAATGAAAACCGTTGGATTTATTTCTTTTGATGTTTTTGTCAGGTTTTTAGGGGTTTTTTAATTTTTTCATATAGTTCATTTTTCAAATTAATTTTAAAAATTGAAATTTCAATTTTTTTCAAAACTAAAGGCAATATTCGGTTTTAAAACTCAAAAATAACCTATAAACATGTATCACATGTCTATATTATTGTTTTGGGTTTTTTAAATTTTTTTTCGGCCATTTTTTAAAAATTTAAAAAAAATTAAACTTCCGCCCGTCCGATTTTGGCCGATTTTTAGTATGTTATTATTGAGGTCATTCCTAAGTGAAAACCGTTGAGAAACCTTTTATTGCAATTTGTCCGAGGTTCAACTCTATTTTCAGTGGACTAGAAAAACCAAGAAAAATACAGAGATTTTAAAAAGGATTGAAAAGGACTTTATTTTTTAGGTGATGAAACTTTATCAATTTAAAGCGAAGTCTTTTACATAACTCACCAACATGTGTTTTCCATTTTAGATTAGAGTCAATAAACAAACCCAAAAATTTTATTTATTTTATAAATATTTAATAAATATTATCAGTGTACACGTGAACAGGTAATACAGGGTGTTTCAAAAGTCCCTTTCATGGCTTTTATTTGAAAACATCGTCTCCTAAGGTTATAGAAGTAAGGTACACCCTAGGTAAGATACCCTTGCTTGAGCCTAGAGAATCCACTGAGGTGACATACAGGGCCCCTGGCGGCAAATCAAAAAAGTAAAAGAATTTATTAAAAAATTAAAGGTGATAGAGCTAAAACCTCAATAAGATAACTGTTGCCACTATTATGAATAAAAAATTCATGAAAATATTCACGGAGATATTAGCATGTGAAAATAGCACTTCTTCATGCATCAAAAAAGAAAAAGTTTGCAAATGTGCAAGATTTTTAAAGTTTTTGATTAAATTTTGTCTTTATATAAAGACATAAATATATATTTACCCCAAAAAACATAAAACTACATAATACAACTTAAAAATTTGCAAATTTCCGAACTTTTCCTTTTGAGTCCTATAAAAGTGCTATTTTCACATGCTAATATCTCCGTGAATATTCATGATATTTTCTTAAAAATGTTTCAGTGAGTTGTTCATAACGATGGCAACAATACTCTCACTGAGGTTTTTGCTCCATCCTCTTTGGTTTTTTAATTAATGTTTTAAAATTTTTTATTTCGCTGCTTAGGGCACTGTAAGTCATCTCAATGGATTTTCCAGGGTTAATTACTTAGGGGTACGCCTTACTTCCATGACTGTAGCAGACGTTGGTTTCAAATACAAGCCGTGAAACAAACTTTTAAAACACCCGGTATACAGAGTTAACTTTGATTTCCTCTTTCATACTTTAATACGGCAAGAAAATAATGAGAAACAAATAATAAAAAGGAGAAATGGAATTAATCATAATTTCATATTCTTTTTAAAAAGCTCAAATCAATGTTTATTGTTGAATAGATCCTTAATGTGTAGAGGCTAAAATAATGTTTCCTCATTTCAAACCATTTATTAATATGGTCATTATTTTAAAATAGACAATCATCCATACGTCAAGAATTAAAATTTAGTTCACATGTTTTAAAAACATAAGATACAATTATTTAACGTAACACAATCTTATTATTTGACTCTAAGAAAAACTATAAAAATAGGTATCAAAATAAAGGCAAATTACATCTGTGCGCTCAACATCAAATTGATCGAAGAATAAGGAAATGAATTTCCAATAGCTCGTTACTTTAATATTTAAAACATTTAAACTGATTTCCCAGACCCCAAAATACCCGTCCACTCCAATGAACAACAAAACAACCATACATCGATCTCCATAATAACCATCCAACCAACCAACTTTAATCGCGACCTTCAAACTCCGCTCTATCACTTTGATCTAAAATCACTGACGGAGTTTCCAATAATTACTCTCTCTCAATATCAATACAAAGCAAAATTCAAATCGCCCAACTGCACTCCAAACCCAAAACTTGATAAAGCGTCAATCACACCCAAGCCCTCACCTGTAACGCCTTCTCGTTTTTTACTTTTAATGAGCCCCGCAAATGGGAGGCCCAAATGAATAGGTTATAAATCTCATCAGCGCTGATAGTAATTAAATTCCCTCTTTCAGCGTTCGCTGCTGAATGAGATTACGCAAATCAATTAGTTGGTGTAATTAGCCATATAAAGATATTCTAAAGGTACACTTCCTCGTGAATCCATTGATGTGTGCTTTAACTTTGACTCTAAGTCTGATTAATTTGGGGAGGTGCAGCTTTGATGCAAAAATTATATGTCAAACACGAGTTAAATAACGGGTGGTAGCTGAGGAATTTAAACCGAGGTCGGATTTATTTCGTGGGTAGCAACATTGTTGCTAAGCATTGGTTATAATGTGGTTTAGGGACTTCTTATGGAAAACGGATAAAAACTAATGGCATAAATAATTTGAATCAATCTTAAAATGATTTAGGCTTGTGTTTCAATCAAGTGGCAATGACTTTTCGTTCCTGGGCAATTCCACGGGTAACTGACTGACATTTTTTAAGAAAAACGCTTAGTATTTTGTAATTTTCTTCCCAAAAATAAATGATAAAAAAATACTTTCCACCCAGATTATTGCTTTCTTGTTAGCTTAATCTAATGGCACAATTAAATTTTCTAAATATGTTTTTATTGATTTTTAAAAAATTTTAAACAACAAGGTAACTGACTGACATAAATGTTTCACAAATGTCAGTCAGTTACCATGTCGTTGAAAATTTTTAAAAAATCAATGAAAACATATTTTGAAAATTTAATTGTGCCATTAGATTAAGCTAACAAGAAAGCAATAATCTGGGTGGAAAGTATTTTTTTATCATTTATTTTTGGGAAGAAAATTACAAAATACTAAGCGTTTTTCTTAAAAAATGTCAGTCAGTTACCCGTGGAATTGCCCTCCTACAATGAGACAGGGAGAGAGTGTTTTTAATTATCTTCAGATAAAAGACTCAAATCTCAAAGGATTTGAAAATAACAAAACACTTCTTTTTTAAACATATTTAATTAAGATATTTTCAGAAACTAAAATACAATATTTTTAAATGCTTGCAAAGTGAAATTTAGTACTAGTATATTGAGCTCAAGTTAGTACAAAAAGTAGTTCAGCATTTATATAATCTCTCTATTATATTTATCTAAAAATGCCATTCCTAGTTTCTGGAATAATTGCCATATTTTATAAACATGTAATATTTTTAAACTTTTTAACAATTTTCAAGTTACTTAAATTTAAGCATGACTTCACAAAAACTATATTTTGATACTAAAATTATAACATAAAGTAAGCCCTTCATATATTTAGGAAATATAATTAAAAACTTTTGAAGATATATATATATATATATATATATATATATATATATATATATATATATATATATATATATATCCCTGTACATTTGAAGTTCGTTCAACATCCATAAAGATACAAGACGAAAAGCATATCCGTAAGTGTAACTCTTTTCCCAGGGCATTAAGTATTCATTTCTACGGCAGCTCTCTTGGGCGCAAGCGATTTCAGTAATGTTATCCAATCTAACAGAAGGATTTTCCTTAAAGAAGCAAAGAACATATCATTTCGGAATCTGCATTTTCTAGGCAGCCAAGTAACGCTACTTACGCCTTTCTGTCGAGTATTCAAACACCCTAAGTATTGGTGTTTTCGTTGGGTTTTCTTAAAACTTAGATACTGGTGTTTATTGCTCCATCCATATAGCTAAGAAAGCAAAAATCATCAAAAGGCAATTCCTTGCCTTCTCTTGATAGAAGTATGTATGAAGTTACAAATGTATGTATGGTGCATTTTTAGTACTTGCTGATAATTAAATATAGTAAAAAGAAGATATTAAACAAAAAGAATAATTTCTACCTAGATATTTAAGTCAAAATTAAGGGACGTGATTCTTTAATGAGAAATAGTCACTTAAAAAAGTAACGTGTATCTACATCTTATAATGGGGATTAATGACAAAAAAGAATCATGCATAATGATATCGATAGAAAACTTATTTTTATTAAACTTATGAATGGTTTGATAGAAAAATACCCTAAAGACTAACATTTTTTCTCTTTTTAATCAAATTGTTTGGTTAAAAAGTAAACATAATTGAAAAAGATATCTTAATTAGGTTAGTTTTAAAAAGAATTTACTGGCCGAATAAAATTTCGCGGTGAAATATTTGAAGGTTTGTCTACTAGGCTTTCTATCTTTCTAATTTCATGTTACATTCTTCGCAATTTTCAAGACAAAATTGCAAAATTTATCTTCACTTAAGAACTTTGTTATCATTATATGAAGTGTCGGCTGGAAGGTAAAATTATTAGGGGGCTGCAACGTATTTTAAGCGATATAATGCCAAATAATATTTCGATTAAGCAAAAACGTGGAAAAATCAAATAGAAAAGATAATATAAAATTTCGATTTCACACACTTAATAAGCTTTCAAAAAACTGTCACTTACCTATATTTAGCTGATTATTACGAAGATAAAGATTATTAATCGAATATGAACTAAAATCTACATTTGGAATTCAATTTGTTCATTATAAAAAGAAATAAAAACGCGGCTACAAAAAGTAACATAAATCTTTATTGACTTGCAGAAACATCCGAAAAATTTTTTTTCTCTCTGTTGAAAAGAAAAAAAGAAGCTATAAATAAAAATTGAAACAGTGTTGGAGTGATAAAAGCTAAAAAGCCAATGTGATTTATTAGTAGTAGAAATCGTATATTTTTCTTCTTCACCCTCAAGAGAAAAAGCTATCATTCTTTTGGTCAAGGCTGCTGAGACAGCAGCCACTTTTCTCCTAATAGATTTGCATACTAAATTCTTGATATTTTGATTTGATATGATAGAGATAGTGTTTTATACCATGTTTGGCATATTTGCGGGGGCTGATCGAGCCGGAAAGAAATCTGTTGGCGATGCGTATTAACATTCCCAGCATTGATATGACAATGCTAACTTTGGAGCGTTCTGGTTGGGCCAGCCGGCCGTCAGTCATTCGTTTTTTCTTCCTTTTTTTCTTCTGAGTTTCGCGGAAGCGCCAGTACTCCTTTTTATTATTTTGTTTGCGATGTGCGGGAGAATGGAGAAATATGTTACTGAAAAAGAAAGGGTTTTTATTTTTTTCGAAGGGTGTTTTTTTCGAATGGAATTATTTTCATTCGAATCGAAATGACGATAATAGAAAGCTCCCATCTTCCACCTTCGTTTATAAACGAAGTTGTGGAAATGGAGATTTCATTTTACTTAGAAGTAATCTAGGTACTGTACAAAAAAAATAATTATTGCAATCAAAATGTTAATAATTAACTAAAATAGCTCTGATTTATGTGTAAATGTTAATTTTGTCAGAACAATTATTTTTAGCAAAATTCCACATTTGGACCTTTAATTATTTTTAGTTTAAGAAGATAGTTCATGTTTTTTAATTAATTTTATTATTAGTTAAAGTTCAATTGTTTTTTAATAAAATTGGATTTTTAAAATGATTGTAGAATTTCTTTGATTCGCATTTTTATTATGAATATTTAATACTACTTTGAAATATTTCATTTATGTAATTGCTCTCTGTCCTTCCACAGCAAAACCAATATGTACTATTACAAATCGCTATTAGTCAATTAAATTTTTTTGTTATTTAATTTGAATTTACAGCGATTGAAAAATTAGATTCTAATTTAGCATTTTTATTTAAAACTTCACTTTTTCATATTTCTTGTCGTTTAATGCCGAATCAAAATTTAACCATTTACTAATTTACAAATCACAATCGCAACATTTGTAAATGGTTAAAAATATAAAATATGTTTCAAATAATTTTGCATAATAAAGAATGAATAAAAATATAAAACAGTGATAAGCTATCTATCATCTAGGAAGTTTTGTGAGGTTATCATAATTTTCCATTTTGAATCAACCAATGATTACAGAAAATAATTATTCATTAGTAAGTAAGTTAATTTCACGCTGGAAATGTATTGGTTGTAAAACCAGACGGGGAACGACCCAGGTGCTTGACGTTAATAATCCCCAGCCTACTAGTTCCCAGAAACCAGTGGATTCATCTGAAATCCTAAATCCGGAGAAGCAGTCGGACCAAGATCCAAGCTACATGGGTGTTTTTATGGAAGAAATAAGAAATTTGAAAATCTTTATTCAAAACCAGTTCACCGAGTATTCAGATAGCTTGAATTACCACGAGGGTATTGTTAAAGAACTCACAACTACTATACAGAGTCTGAAAAATGAAATCAGTGAGCTGAAGAAAGAGAATGCATCTCTAAAATCTGACAACAATCTTATTAAAGTGGAGATAGAGTCCTTGAAATCTGAAACTCTGGAACTACAACAGTATTCTAGACGTTCGAACCTTGAAATTTCAGGTTTGCCCGAAACTCAGGGTGAGGATACGAAACAATTGGTGACATCGGTTTTGAATGTGCTGAATATCCATAACCAAGAAAATATAGTGGTTGCCCATCGGGTACCAACAGCTAAAAAAGATAACGTCAAACCCATAATTGTCCAATTTACATCTAAGTTTGAGCGAGATAAGTGCATTGCAGCGGCAAAACCTAAAAGGCTTCTTGCTTCAGATGTAAGCGATCGCTTTGATTCTGTCCCAGTGTTTGTGAATGAACATCTAGCTCCAGGTATTAAAAGACTGTTGTACTTAAGCAAACAGTTTAAACTTGAACAGAATTTTAAGTACTGTTGGGTAAAGGACGGGAAAATATTTTTGCGGAAAGAAGATAACTCAAGAGTGATTAGAGTTAAAAAAGAATCTGATCTATTTAATTTATCCAACCAACAACAAAACCCAAATTAGTTCCGGATCTGATTACACCTCAATAGACACTCTTGAGAAATTAAATGAATTCCTCCTTTTTCCAAGTGTTTGCTTAAATGTTATTCACTTTAACATACAAAGTGTTCGATCTAAGTATGACGAGCTAATGGGTTTGTTGACAAATAAATTGGAGTTAATTGATGTTATTGTTCTATCAGAAACTTGGTTATCCGATAATGAAATAGATTTTTACAAAATCGATGAATTTAAATCCTTTTATTGCTGCAGAGAATATAATAGATCCGGAGGTATTTTGGTGTATTGTAAAAGTAAATATGATTTCAAAAAATTGAGTTTTGTGATGGAAACTGCAGAAATAGTTGTCATAATAAGTAATTCTTTTAATCTATGCATAATCTCAATATACCGGTCACACTCATTTACTGTTAGTTCATTTATTTCTGAATTCGAAACTATATTATCTGAAATATCCTGCAAAAACGTCATATTAATAGGTGATATAAATATAGATATTTTAAATTTAAATAGATATTCCACCTATTACCTTGATCTTTTAAGTGCTTTTGGATTCACATCACATATAACTGATATAACGCGTCCATCATCTGGCACCTGTGTCGACCATGTTTTTACTCGATATACCTCTCTAAGCATATCAAAAATATATTCTGCACGTCTAATCAATAGTATATCTGACCATTTTCCTATTGTTTGCAAACTAATACTCAATAGACCTGATAACTTTACTGATACCAAAAACTTTGATAAAATTAAATTAAAAGCTATTAATTATAAAAAGATCGAGGAATTTCTTCAGAACTACGATTTTAAGGTTTCTGGGCATGATGCTTTGTCGTGCTTCTCCGATTTCCACGGTAAACTAACTGCAATAAAACATAACTTCAGTTTTACCCCTTCAAACAAATCCAGATTTAACAGGAATGAATGGTTTAATCTAGAAATTTATAATATCATAAAATCTAAACAAACCCTTTATAAGAAAACTATACGTTACCCGGGAGATATTTTTTACAAAACTGCTTACAAAACTACAGTTAAATTATTAAGAAATAAAATTAGAGTAGCAAAAAATAACTACTATGAAACTAAACTGAGTGAATGCGATTCGAGTCGAAAGCAATGGAAACTAGTAAATAATATCTTAGGAAAAGAAAGAAATCCTACCTTACCAGAACATAAAGATTGCGGCCTATTAGCTAATGATTTAAATAAATTTTTCTCATCCATCAACGATCATATATTTCATCATAATAACGAATTCAAGAATTACATAGTTCCCTCCGTTAATTCCTTTCAATGGTTTTCTATAGAAGAGGTAGACATCAAAAGATGCATACGCAACCTAAACTCTAAAAAAAGTCCTGGCTCTGATGAAATTGACGCGAAATATTTAAAAATTCTATCATGCACAAATCTAAGTATTTTGACCAAACTATTTAATGATCTTGTAAATGAAAGCACTTTCCCAAAATCATTAAAAATTTCTATCATAACTCCCATTTATAAAAAAGGAAATAAAAATGACTATTCTAATTACAGACCAATCTCCGTCTTACCATTGCTTTCAAAGGTATTTGAACAAATTATCAAGGATCGATTGCTTTCGTACTTGAATCATATACATTTTTTTTCAAATAATCAGTATGGATTTCTGCCCAACTCAAACACTGAAAAAGCTTTGCTAGAGTTTACCAAATTTATCTATAATAGTGTTAACAATGATAAAAAAACTGTTGGTCTTTATTTAGACATCTCCAAGGCTTTCGATTCAGTACAACATAATATTTTACTAGAAAAATTATTTTTGATTGGCATTAGAGGTCCTTTTCACAATTTCATAAAGTCATATTTATCAAACCGCTTTCAGATTGTTAAAGTACATAATACCCTTAGCGGATGTCTCCCAATAAAATGTGGTGTCTTCCAGGGATCTACTTTAGGTCCCCTTTTGTTTTTAATCTTCATTAACGATCTGTGCAACCTTAAACTATATGGTAAATTGATAAGTTTCGCCGACGACACAGTTTTACTTTACTCAGAAAATTCAGTGGAAGACCTTAATTTTGTGATAAATGATGACCTTATAAAAATTCGCGACTGGTTTTTTCATAATGATTTAAATTTAAATGTTGATAAAACTAAGTATATGGTATTTTCCCTTACGCAAAACCAAGCAAATTATCTCTCTATAAAATATCATGAAAAATACTGCAATACTCATAGCAATTGCGCCTGTAAACCCTTAGATAACGTATCCTCAATAAAATACCTCGGACTGCACATAGACTCAAATTTGAAATGGAAATCCCATACAAAATATTTATCAGACAAACTAAGGTATGTACTGTGTAACTTTTATTACCTAAAACAAAAGTTAAATAATAAATTACTAATCAATTTATATTATTCTTGGGTTCATTCGCAACTTAATTACGGTTTAGTTGTGTGGGGAGGAGATTACATGATCAACTTAAAAAGAATTGAGAGGCTGCAAAAGAGATTCCTGAGGTTTTTAAATAATGAAGCGCACTTACACACAAATAATATAAACTACTTCAATTCCTTAAATATACTTCCAATTCGCCATCTTTTTTATTTTAAAATTTGCCTCCATGTCTATCTAAACCCCAACATTTGTCAAAAACGCAATGTCGTAAACCTACGAAGACCAAACATATTATACTTTGTTCCTAAACCTAATAAATCCATATTCTGTAAAAATTTTTGTTACATAGCCCCTAAGTGTTTTAATAAGTTACCTATTCATATTCAAAATAGCCCTTCAAAACATTTATTCAAAAAGCAATTAAAGGAATATCTGTTTACTATTGAGGATATTGATGATTTCTTTTGTTCTGTTTAATGTATGATTTATAATTATTTTAAGCACTTTAACACTCATCATTATGGCAAAAATATAAATTATTGGCGCCCTGTTTGCCACCATATCCATCTCATGTATGTGTTTCCTGTGTTTTTTTTTCTCCTAGTTTGTATTTTAAATTTTTGTTATTCATAATTACAGTCACCTACATGGACCATGAGATCCCAGGTGACTATGTGAAATTGTAAATTTTCTTCTTTTTTTATTTCTAGTTCAATAAATAAAAAAAAAATATGTCAATAAAGTATCGATACTTTTGTGGGTATCGAATGTCGATAAAAAAATAAAAAAAAAATTAAAAAAAAATAAAAAAGTTGTCTTCTTTTAGTAAACAGTTATTTGTAATTTAATAGTTCGAGCTAAATTTCAATGATTACTTAATACTGTTGCTGATATTTACGTCCTATAGGAAGTTAAAACAGTTTATTGAAACAAACATTGTAAAACTAATTGCAATTAATTATTTCTTAATATTTAAAACAAGTTTAAAAATATTAAAGCAAGATAAACTTTAAATATAAATGTTTTTGGCAGATAAGAAAAACTTTCGGTAATATTCAAATAGCAAAGTAAAAACGCCACTATCTCAGTGAAAAACCGCAACGAGAAGGCGTAAATAAAAAAAGAAAGACATCCTGTCGCTTCAGCGAAGAAGCAGGAGAAAAAACAAATGACTGACAGACGGCTGGCCCAATCAGAACGCTCCAAAGTTAACATTGCCATATCAGTGCTGGGAATGTTAATACGCGTTGGCGATACGGCATAGCAGAGAATAATAAATTGAAAAATGATTATAAATGACAAAAAATAAAGGGGGGAAATAGATATTTTTTAAATATTTTAAAGCAAATAAAAATTGGAATTTCGGAATATTTTGGTTGGGGGTGCTGCAGCCCCGCAGCCCCTATGGACGAGCCGCCACTGATTATGTGCCAAAACTGCTTCGTATGAAAACTCAAATTCTGAGCTTCTTACAATATTTGGGTTCAACTGGGGAATGTACTATAAGTTTTTAATCCAAAGTTTGAAAGGTTCTTTTCAAAACACATTTTAGTTAGAAAAATCTGAATGATCGGTATTTTTCGGATTGAAATGTCTGCATAATCTACGCTCTTTCAAAAACGCAATGGCTCCTAAAATTCTCTTTCGACGGACTACTTCGTACGTAGAACCATTCGTTCCTTAACAAGCAGTCCCGAAGTTCCTCTTTATAACAGTAATGCTTCACAACATGTTTCTCCCATTCAGGACTCAGAGCAATCAATGTCTGAAACATACATTTTGTCCACTCAACCAGGAAACTTTTTAAGGAGGGAAGTACAAAATGAGAAACCAAGGTTCTTCAAAGAAATTATTACTTAATGCTTGAACAAGATGTAAAAATATAAATACCTTGAAAACATGAGCGTCACAGGTAATAATCTTGCCAAAAAATGTCGTTATAGTTTTATTTCTTTCAATCCTAAAAATGAAAGACTATTTTAAGAAGGTAGAGATATTTAGATACTCGTTTTTTTGCATTATGGAGTCGGTGTTTCATTGGTGTTTTTTAGCCTTAAGGGCTAACTGCGAATATTAAAAAAGAATGTTTCTAATAAATAAGAGTATAACTAAGAAAGAAGGAAAGCTTTAATTGAACACTTTCAGAATACCAATATAAAATGACTTTTTTGGTCACTTTTTAAATTTCCATTTAGTAATAACTATTGAATATTTTCATTGACTTTCTCAGCTATGCTTTGATCTTCACTATGAATAAAACAAGCCAGTTTCGAAAAAAAGAATATAAAGTATCTTAACCCATAGTAAGGTAATATACGTTAACTAATTTAGTTTGGATGAATGCTTTATGGAATAACCCTATAAACTCAAAACTAAGCTTAAATGAACTTCAGTAGTACTACTCCGAGATTAAAGTATTTTTATAGAAAAATGTATTCTGTAATTTGAAACAAAACACCAACAATTCAAAAAACTAAATGCGGTTTCCAGTACTTTCAATGAAAAAATTGCTTTAAAGCCCACTATTAATATTTTTATTCAAATTTTGACATACAGAATGTAATTTCATAATTAGGTTAATAGATTAACGTGAAAACTTCCATTTTGTGTTATTTTAGGTTGAGTTATTTGATAAATTTCCTTTTTTATACATATTTGTTCGCTTTTACACAATTTTAAAATTAAAAAAACAACAAAACAAAATACTTTCTGTAGCCGCACCTTTTTTAAGCTTTGAGCCGTCATTCCCAATTTTAATATATTAAACCATTTATGATTAAATGGTATAAAATGCATCTCTAACCAATCAAAATAAAAATATAAACTAATTTCTTATATTTAAATTTTATTTCATTCATAAATTATACGCCGTAAACCACCCTCAAAGTTATTCTCTGCTCATAATAGGCAATTCCAGTATTTATTTTTATTTTTTTATTGGATAGAGGTATCCAAGAGAAAAATATACGTGTAAATAGTTTTTGTTTATGATGCTTAGGGGAATGTCGGACAAAATCGGGACCCAAACTTTATTTTTTGAATCTTCACTAAATGTGTGATCAAAACAGTCACAATTGGTGCTAAAACGATAAACTAGTTTCTTATAAAGAAAAAAAAATTAATAATAAATAATAGCAATATAGGTCATAAAAGTACATTTTTAAGATCACTAATAAAAAGTTAACTAGTCAAAGTTAAAGTAACTAGTTAAGATGGCATCACTCGTAGAAAATCCCGGAAAACCGGGAACAGGATAGAATAATCAAAATAACATAGTAAAATCGAAAAAACATAGTTTGTTTCCGAAAATTTGCATGGTATGACATAATAAAGCGAATCATTACTATAATAACCATCCGAATTTACCCACATCCCGGTTTTGTCCGATCGTGCCTTTTTCAAGAAATTTTATCTAGCGTTAATAAAAACAACTCTTAGGTACAAATATTAACTTTTAAAATAACAAATAAATAATCAGGTATCATACGCTGTACTTACCGAGAGTTAATACTTAAGTATTTAATATTTGTGGCGTAATATTTCAGACGCTAAAATGGTGAGCTTTTCTTATGAAACTTAAAAATGATTCCCTCTGCAAAATGGGTTGGTTTATTTAACTTCGGTTTACTGGAAGTTGTCAAAGTGCATAGCAATAGTTCCAGCAGTGTTCGCTAGATATCACTCCAAATCAATGAATAAAGCCAAAACCTCTGTTTTGTCCACCTAACCGCTTTTGTCATACTCTCTTATTTTTTAATTTAATTTCAAAATTTAACTTTAAAAAAGTACGAAACCGTCAAAGTCAAAGTGTGACGAAGTTTAATGCTAATTTAATTAATTAGCAGTTTTGTTTGTTAAATAATTTGTTTTCAATCTATCAGGGTTCAAAGTGATCGTTGATTTTAGCTTTAAAGTAAGGCCAAAACACATCTGACGTCATTCAGTCCTAAACAAATGCAAAGGGATTGTCTATTTGATTTTTATTTTAAAAATATTGAACTAAAATTTTTTAATGTTTTGCATGTCGATTTTTGAATTTAGAACCACTTCTTTTACTGGAAAAAAGCCTTTTTTTCTGTTTTCCATTGCCCATTTACTCTAGTCTCTATTCAAAGGCAAAAACGCTTCAGACGCTTCTACATATCCCTTTGGAAATGAACTGTGAGTGGAATTTTCCAGCTTATTTTTAGTAAGCTATCCCAATCTGGATTTATTCCTGAGATGTAATCAACGTTCATTATCAACTTCCCCCTAATGACGTCTGCAAAATCATCAGAACTCATCTAAGCCTTTCCGCACCATTTCGCCAAATTTAAATGTCTCCTCTTGCACAATAAGCCAGAAATTCAGATAACCCTGGTTCATAAAGAATGCATCAGCCTTAATTATGCATCAACCTTTCTGATAAGAGGACTGTGTGTTTGTGGGTCTTTTCTATGGATATATATATCTCATTTTTTGTGGTAGTGAAGTATATTAATTGCATTTATCGAGTTATGGCTATAATAACTGTTGCGATAAAAATAGTTGCTAAAATTATAAAGCTGGAAAAAGTGAAAAACTATCTTTTGATTTTTTATGTTAACTAAACAAGGTTAGATAGGGTTTACTAATACCAAATCTAATACACACAATACCAAGTTTCCAATACCAAGTTTAGATAAATAAGGGCGCAAAAATATAAACAGATCTCTTAACAAAATACACAGTCCAACAAAGCTTTAATCCTACCTACATAAGCTACTAATATGCAAGCAATGACTACTAGCTCTTGCATTAGGATTCATTGGCGTCACAAGAATGGATCGTCTATTGAGTGTTTAACTTATCCCTTATGAGTCTTACATAGCTTGGTGCTACTTTTTTGTGAAAAACTAATTGAGTAATTCAACTTTGAATTGTGTCAAGTTTTTATGTTAGTTATATGGATTTGTTAATTATGAATTATGTCAAGTTATGTCAGTTATATGGATTTGGAAGAGACACAGAAAATGTTTGGAAGATAATACATTTACAACATTTTGAACTCATTATTTCATTTTATAACGTATTACAAAGCTCCAATCCCAGATCCTCCAAATAGTTAGAATCAATTCTCTACGGCATAAAGATCAGGGCTCTTATCCTTATCCTAATCTTCGTACTTCCCGGTAAAAGATCTGACCAAAAGAAAAGAGCATGATCAAAGCCTGCTATCATTGTCTCACAGATAACGTTAATCAGGTGAAGAGAGGTCAATCCAGGAAGTAAATGGTGAAGTTGCTTCTTTTTTGGGGTTTTCTTTGCGTGTTTCGGAAATAACCACCATCGTGTTTCTTCTCTGTAGTTTCCGCACGAAAGTCTTTTTAAAAAGAAAGTTTCAGGGCTAATTCAAGATAACTTATCTTTCCAGGGAGTTCCGTTATGTGAAGAAAGTTATGGTTAATAGGAGCTTGACATTTCGCAAGTGATTTTTCCAGTTTCTTACTTTAAACCTATTCATTTATTCAAACTTAGAGGCCTCATTTTACTTTTCGTCCATATTTTTCAGTTTTTAACTTCTAGCGTTTATATTGAATAGATCCTAATTAAGTAATTATGTTAAATTAAATGTATTACACTTTCCAGATAAAGAGTTGCTTCTGTTTAAGAAACCCGTGTTTCGTGTCTGAGACGTAGCACAAACTAAGCAATATCAAATATAATGGTGATATATAGACTCGACTACTCAATATAAAGGTAGAATAATCTTACCATTTATCACACATCTAATGATCTTTTTGTCAATTCCACGCGTGCTAACTAAACCTCTGCTATACTGGATGTAATTTCTCTTAGTACAGTAGTCATCTTATTCACTACTGAAGATCACTATTGGATTAACTCATGTTCATTTCCCAAAAATTACTAATTAGGAAAAAATTTTATTAAAAAAGAAATACAATTTTGACGTACTATAATAACGGGGAATTCTGAAGTACTTACCATAAAAGTTTCTTTAAAAGTAACTACATTGATTCACTCATTTGATACAATATATACTCATGGTTTTCTGTTTTCTTTCATTTTTTTCTTTTCGACAGGTATCTCTTGTACTTAATATTTACTGGCTGGGTATTATTCAATAAACGTTCAATTTTAAAAGGTACAATACGAAAAAATAAGTTTTTAAACTCAATATTAATCAAACTTAACAATAACACAATAATTACAGTTAAAGCTATATTTAATTTAACATTTCTAGAAAAGAAAGAACTAGAGCACTGATCGGCTTTTACGCTGTATTTTACCCAAGGATGGAGGTATTGAATCTTAAATACATCCCAATAGTAATGATCCGCGATACTATACGAATACCGAGACCATGAATAAATTTGAATTTCTTTTTTGAAAGTTATAGATGGCCTTTGAAAATGGAACAAAAGTAATCAATTGTCTTCACAAAAAGCCAGATGAAATTCTCTCAACACATTTTCCATGCTCTCAAGGTCGCTTTTTTCCCAAAATTGTCAGATTTGATAAATGAAGCTTATAATAAAATGAAAACGATGGTTTTTCTTTATTTTACGCGCCTAGAAACCGTCGTTTTTCCTCAGTAATGCATTCTAAAAAATTCCTTCGAATGCTTCGGTTCTTCCTTTAAACTTGTTTTTAATTTAAAAACGCTTGCAACCTGTGACAAAAAAATTGTTTTAAGGAACCGTTAGGGGTATTTCTCAGAAAATTGAATTAATTTCAAACATATTGTTGTTTTCCAATCCCACTAAGTGATAGAGGAAATAATCTGAACCAAAATTTTTAGTCAGTCATGTTAATGGTAAGGTTATCGGTAAAAAATCCCTTTTGGTCTATTATTTTTTTTATTTGCCAAGTGTACTTTTGAAGTTGGTATTTAGATTTGAGATAGAAATTTAACATATTAAATCGCAGTATTGATATTGAATGAGATAACACCTTAACAGCTGAAATAATTAGTTTTTTTAAAAAGCTCATTTACTACTTTTAGCATACTGTTTAAATCTAAGCTTAGCATTTTCACTAAAAAAATATATCCCTTTAACATGTAATTTAAAATGTGATACATGTTGGCATATCAAACAAAAGAAAAATATTGAAATATATTAATTTAAACGTAATGTATTCATATTTTTATAGGGTTACTTGGGGTAAGTGGGTCACCCCCCCTAAAACTATAATATGTACAGGAAACTTCACACTTACTCGCATTGATTATGTTACAGCTTGTCCCACCGATGAGTTTTGCATATATTTGAGATTTGTTTAATTTATTTTTAAGATTATAGAACTAATTTAAAATAGATTCCCAGAATGGATTTTTTGGAGAGTTCAAGACGTATTTTTCAAAGAGGTATTTCCAGGTAAATTTTCATTACATTTTAATGTTTATTGAACTGTTTTGCAGACTTTGACCAAAAATACATACGGCAATTTGAAATTTTTCAAAATTTTTAATTTTGAAGTGTTTAACAGGGGTGTCCCACTTACCTCATAGTTTTAGCATGGTTGGGGTAAGTGGACCCCTCTTTATTTAGCAAGTGAGACCCCTTATTATGATATAAGTGGTTCTAGAGGGTCCCATATGATATAGGAACTATTACTGAAGACATGGACGGATTTCAGGGGGGTTATAGGGACAATTTTCCCCAATATTTTCAGAAAATTTCAATTTATAGTAGCAGGACCTTTTACTCAACACTTCAAAATTCACTAAAATTTATAAATAGTTTGATCGACATTTTATATCAAATTTGCGTTTAAGTTATGGTGAGTAAAGTGAAATATCTCATCAATAGTGTTCATTCTCATTTAGTGTGTCCGATTTCTTTTTTATCTTACAATGTTTACTAAAGTGACAAAATAAATCTTAATCAACCTTATTATGTTTTTTCAATACTATTTTATATGCTAAAGTAAAACATATCCCTTTGGCCTTTCAAAACATTCTTTAAAATACTTATTTTGCTCTTCATTCTATTCTTACCTTGTCATATTGGTTTTGATGTGAGTATATTTCTCACTCATGGATACAGTTACAATAAAATATTTTGTATTGAAATTTACTGTACTTTATCAAGTAAGACCCACTTACTTCCTTTTAAATTTTACTTGCTTTAAATATAAATAAAGAGGGGGTGACCCACTTCCCCATCTCTTGGTGTAAGTGGGTCCCCATCTCATTTTTGAAAAAAAGACCAGTTAAGAAAAATGAAAGCTTTATTTTAGAAACTATTGATAAATTTTAGTTTATCGATAGACTCTTTAACGAAATTAGTCAACAAGTACAAAATAAACCCTTTCAAATTTTTTATATAAAGCTCCAAAAATGCACTAGGCCAAAAAAGGGTCCCACTTACCCCAAGTAACCCTAATTGTAACATTGATTTACAAGTACAGAAACTGTTCCCTTTGAATTACGTATTGTATAATTCGCATAAAATGCATCATACGCTTGCTATAAGGTCCACCATTGTAAAAAACAAAGGAACCTAACCATAAAAATTTTTCCAATGATGGACAATTGAATATGGATTCATTCATATCCACCGATTAAAAACAAATATCCATGCCAGAACGGGTATTACCCCGGGTGTGGGTTCATAGCTCTAAACACTAAAGCAGTATGTCAGTTCAAATTTCAATTTATAGCCTACATTTCAATTGAAAACCACAAATTTCTTTTCGATAACATTTTAAACTTCGAGAAAAATTTCCGGTTCCTTCTTATTTGAAACATTTTCCTGGTGACGAATACAGAAAAACACATCCATCGGAAGAATCGTAGGCTGCAGGGTTGTGCTGAGGTTTTTTTTCCCGAAATGAACAGAGGGGATTAGCTGCAACCGCAAGATGGAAGTGCTTCGACTACCTAACTCCGTCAAGAGACGTTTTTATTGCTTCCAAAGAAAAATGGCCGGATTTGCACGAGGAGCTGAAGTGAAGAGATTCGTCCGGGATCGGAAGATTAGAGGGCTTTGTGTTTAGGGGTATTAGACTCCCTTTTGTTTTCATAATTTGTTTCGATTCTTATTCTCAGATTGTATCTCCCACCAAACGCACATCGTATATTTTTGGGGTCGTTATAATAAGTGCAAGCAGTTTTCGTTTTCGTTTATCTAAGCATTTTTATAGAGTTCTTTTATGCTGAATTATTTTCAACTGTTGCGTAAGACTTCCCTCGAAACTTTATTGTTTTAATTTACTTCTCTAATTTTTTATCAATAGATAGATTTCGGCATGTACTCTTTTGCTTCTGATAAACATGATCTTTAAAAGAAATCAATAGTGAAATCTTACACACTTCTTCTAATACATAAATGAGACTGCTGATTTCTATGATATAGAATAGATAGATTTTGATCTTCTGCTAATATTCGGAAAATCATCGCTTGAGCGGGTTATTTGTGATGTGAGGAAAGATCTTCCAATAGTTATTCTGCAAAGATAGTTTTAAAGTACTTAAATTTTTACATGGAATGCATCTTGTACTAATATTTTGGAAACTAATATGCTCACTTAGAAGGGCAAAAATAAGTAAATTCACAGTTAGTTTTCTAGGGGCATATTTTCAACAATTTTATGGGGGATACCCCCAGACACCCAAAACAATTTAATACGAGAAGGAGATAATAATTCACTAAAATTTCATGCAGAAGATATATCTTTAAAGGGCTTAATTTCATTTCAGGAAACGCCCATCCCTGGGTGGCACTCAATTGTGAACAATATTTAACACGTTCACGCCGGGGCCACTTTTCATGTTTTTCGCTGGGAGGCGGCGCTCGACTTCATGCTGCGCTTCATCTGGCGGCGCCACCCGATAAGGCGTTCTGGTGCGGGCCACCGGTGGACCGTGCCGCCCAATGAGACAGTCTAGTGTGGGCCACCGGTGGACCGTGCCGCCCGATGAGACAGTCTAGTGTGGGCCACCGGTGGACCGCGCCGCCCTATGAGGCAGTCTAGTGCGGGCCACCGGTGGACCGCACCGGCGTGAACGTGTTAAAAATGAATTAAAATTTCTTTTTTTAAAGGTAGAATTTTAAAAAAATTTCGGGGAATTCCCCCAGAGCCCCTTTAGTGCTTACTTGTATCTCATCGTTTTACCAAGAAAACAAAGTTTTTAAGTTCATCAAAATTCAAATCTTGCCTAGAAATATTCTAAAAACTACATTAATCCAATAATTTTTGCCCCCTCCACTGGCGGATCCAGGGAGGGCTAGAGGGCTTTAGCCCCCCAAAATGACAAGTTTTACACTACATCATAATAGGGCATTTTTTGCACCAAAATGAGTTAAAACCCAGTTATTTTAAAGTCAAATAATCAAAAATTTTCTGGGGGAGGACCCTTAGGTACTTCTAACTGTTATTTACAATTTTATCTCATATTAAGTTCGTCAAAATGCATCAGATTATCATACTTTAGTATTATCAGACGTATAGTATATTTCGAAACTTAAATTTGAAGCCAAAATTCTTACTGGAAATACAACCGTTCTTACTGGAAACACAACATCTATTGAGTTCTTAATATTTACTTTCTTGAAAGTGAGTTCATTTTTTCTCAGAAAGCATAATTGAATTTTTTATCCCAAACAAGTATTGAAAACCTTACAACTCATACAAAACCATGGAACTAAGATTTGAACGCATAGTTTCGGATCCAAAAAGAATTCAATATACACCAATTTTAGGGTGAACTGACCCTAAAATGACTTACACAATCCAAAATCCAATATTTAGCGTTGAATACAAATATGTACCATAATTTAACTATCAGAAAACATCCTTTTAAAATGTAGAAAGCATTAGTTTCAATTCAAGTTTAATTTTGAGGTAGAAATTAACTTTTCTAGGTGGATAATATTTCCTTGAATCTGGAAAGACATTTAAGTTTGAAATCAGCATAATTGAATTGAGAAAGTTACTTACAAAATTAATGAAACCATTTCAGATGACAGCTGCAATTATAGAAATTTGTCAAAAGCTAAAAGTAAGTTTCATTTTCCTATAGAAATTACAACGCTTCTCCCTTTCCCATTTGTCGTATGAAATATGCAAGAAAAAACATGTAAAAGAGAACTAATATTACTATTTTGTATCAAGAAGTTTATGTAAATGAATTATGCTTGTGTTATGAAGGCTTATTCTTAAATATTCAGAAAACTCAATCTTAAACTTCATTTTAGAGAAAATACGAATTGTAAATTTTTATAGATGAGGAACACAACTGAAGTATACTTACCAAACCCAAAAATAAACCAGATTTGCAAAATGCAATGAAATATTACCACGTAATAAAGGTTCTCTTGAAACTATTAAATTGCCTATATTTTAAATTAGAATAAATGTTAACTAGTGTTGTGGACAAAATCGATACTTTTAGGTATCGAATACCTAGGTATCGAGTATGTTCATGTTATCGAATATTTTTTAACAATCTTTTGAATTTAAGTACAGATACAATATCAAACATTCAATAATTTTACTTGCAAACTAAAAGTACCTACAAATCACAAAGGATGCAGATGAACTACAATTAAGCTCTAGCTTGGCAGTCTACAAAGAAACTAAAAATTAAAGAACGGAAACATCAAATCTTGCTTCAAAAGAAAATTTACGGCTTTGGTTTTTAAGGTGCAATTTTAACATTATTTCATTGAAAAAAGTTTTAAAAAAACTGTGTCAATAAAGTATCGATACGTTTATTAAGGTATAGAATACATTCGATACTTTTAGGTATCGCGAGTACTTAAGTATTTGGTATCGATACCTGCCCATCATTAATGTTAAGTATTTAGTGTTTCAAGACAGGGTGTTTCTTTATTCTATGTCACGCCTTTAGATTTTGATCATAATATATAGAAATCTGCACTTGTTTTAAGTGAATGAATCGATAAACATGATTTAACAACAGCCGTCCTGTCAATTCAAGGTAGGTAATTTTCTAATGAATGAAACATTTTAAAAATATATCAGAAAGCTTAGGTTAATAAGTGTGTGTGATATTATAATGATTTATTTTTTAAGAAACTATAATGAGTTTATTAATCTGAGAGTTAATAAAAGTTTTTATATGTAAAAGTTATAAATAAAAGTTTTTAATTTTACTTTCTGAAGAGGAACTGTATTCGGTTTTGTTTATATTTCATGAAATAAGTCAGTTCGAAAAATATTATAGTTGTATGTCATGTTTTCAGTGGGCCAATCTAGGAGTTTGAGTAGATTTCATAAAGAAATATTAATTTGAAGTATTTTAAGCATCAAATTGCGACCATGTCCTTGACACATCTTCTTTACACTCTCTGATAAGCTGTCTTCTCTTTAAAACTAGCTTCATTTATAATATATGACCATCTCTCTAATCTAATTGCTCCACTAAACATATACGCGTTGGCTGAAAACTAAAAACTCAAACGTCATCTTGTATTTCTTTTACCATATTTAATGAACAAACAACGATGGAAATGCCATAAACATAACCAGTCGCGTCATTAGTGCTTTGTGTAGTCTATATGGTAACAATTCATTTCCCAACAAGCGACGAAACAGTGTCACTAATAAACCTTTATTAAACTGAACTCCGCTAGCTTTTCCCCGACATAGATAAATTACGATCGCATACTGCGTTAAGGTTCGTTTTTACGCCTGGTGGCCAATTTTCATTTGATGCGAATCAGTGAGTTGAGCTCTTAGAAATCAAGCAGTGGTGCGTAATTTCAATAGAAGAGATGGGGTATATTCTATGCATTGACTTAAGTCTTAAGAATATCGATGATGTAAATGATTAGTTGATAAATGCACGTCAATATTTGACTTAAATGATTGAGCCAAAGTTTTCCCTTTTTAACAGAGTAGGGGAAGATCGGGATCCAAAATCGGGACCCAAACTTTATTTTTTGAATATTCACTTATTGTGTGATCAAAACAGTCAACATTGGTGCTAAAACGATAAACTGGTTCCTTATGAAGAAAAAATAATAATCATAAATAATACCAATATAGGTAATTAGAAAAATTGAATTTTTTTTTAAGATTAGTAAGAAATCCCGATTTTGTCCGACCTATTTGGATAAAACCGGGAACCAGTTTATCGTTTTAGCACCAATTTTGACTGTTTTGATCACACATTAAGTGAATATTCAAAAAATAAGAATAATCAAAATAACATAGTAACTTCAAAAAACATTGTTTATTATAAAAAACTTGCATGGTATTACATAATAAACTTCTAAAATTTCAACTAATATGAAATTTTCATCAAATAGCAATTTAATTTACGCTCGAAGGGTTGAACGTTTTATAACAAAATTTCAAGTTTGGTCTTGTTCATCATTTCATGTGTCCACCCTCAGCTGTGAAAGCACTGTATCCAAATCTCCCTAGATTTAGAATGTTAATATAAGCAAAAGATGCAAGCTTCATCCGAATTTACCCACATCCCGGTTTTGTCCGATCGTGCCTTTTTCAAGAAATTTTATCCAGCTTTAATAAAAAGACTCCCAATATAAACTTTTAAAATAACAAATAAATAATCAGGTATCATACACTGTAACTTACCGGGAGTTAATCCTTAGGTATTTAAGATTGGTGCCGTAATAGTGCAGACGCTAAAAGGGTGTGAGCTTTTCACATGAAACTTAAAAATTATTCTACCTGCAAAATGGGTTGGTTTGTGTAACTTCTGTTTACTGGAAGTTGTCAGGGTTTATGCCTGGAAATAGCAATGTATTTCTAGCAATGTTCGCTAGATATCACTCCAAATCAATGAATAAAGCCCAATTCCCTGTTTTGTCCACCTCTCCCCTATGTTTTTCGGCACATTTGTGCACATTTTTCTCGTCAACTTCTCGTTGTTCATTATACGGTGCGCAAAGCATCAAAGTATAAGAACTTTTGTAACTAAGCCATGGTTCAATCTCTAGAAAATATAGTACTGTGATCTAATACAATTTGTATTTGATCTAATACAATTGTATTTATCAAATGTATTGCTTGAATCATGTGTAAAATTCAAAAGTTTAAACAATTAAACATTGTATTTATGATTAGAATAAGTATTTAATACATGTTGTAACTTAATCTTGACTAATATAAATGAATTTTAATTCTAAAAAGAATTATTTAATCAATTTAATACCCTACCTTGCTTCAATTCATTCATTTTGTAGGCTTAGAAACTTTATTACTTAATATACATTATTAAATAAATTAGGTAATAATATCGTATCAGTACTGCGCTTGCATTTATTTGTAAGAATTATAATTTATATTATTTCTACAATTGAACGCGTATTTTTATCATAGTTATGAGTAAATGTTACACTATCTGTATATTACTATCACAAAATAGCACTATCTAAAACGCTACAAGACTTAAAAAATGGATAAAAAGATGTGTTAAACCTTTTAATTTTCAAAAGGTAATTAGAATTGAAAGTTTCATAAAACTTTCAATTTATGTTATCCAACTCACTTTGAATATATGTTAAACATAACTTCTAACTTAATCTATAAACTAACTTAACTTAATAACCTCTAACTTACAAGCTTAATCTAGAAAACTCATACAAATTTTTATATAATATTTCCTTTTAAACCAAAAACTCTACTTGTTTTCTCAGCTTTATTTTTTTACACTGCAAACATTTGAGTTAGCTTATAAAAGCAGTGATAAAACAAAATATTAAGGGTACGATAGACTATTTATTCTTTCAAACTCATCCTTCGTATTATTAAAAATTTTCCTTGATTTCTTAGCTGTTTCTCAGTTTATTGCAAACTGAATACAGAAAATTTTAACAAATAATAGCAGTACAAGCAAAGTTGATTGAAATCCCTACAAAAAATAACGATGTTAAGGTATTCAGAAAACCTTCTCCCTCCATACGCACATGCCAGTCCCTTCAAAAACCATTTTACTTCACTTCTACAACAACATTTCGGATTTTCTTACTTTTACTTTTGGTTTAAAAAAAATTCTTACAGGTTTCTCCTATAAATGGGTTTTTCCTAGCACGTATATGAGGATAGAATCGAACGCCTTCGTGTTTTGAATATGGGGTATAGTCCTGGATATTATTCATCAGGAACATCTAAAAAACGCTCGCCCAAGCGCTTTGACAAGAGAGATGGAAAACGCATTTTATCAAATAACGAAAGTGCGCGTTAAAGATTTCGAATACTTTTCCGTGTTTGAATTATGAATTGAGTTCCACCGTTTATGGAAGGTTCCTGGAATTCAAAAAGTTTTTTAATTTTACTTCGCAACCTAAATAAGGTTTAACTTTCTTGTAATGCAGTTAGACTCTACTATATTTTCGTGCGGTGTAAATTAAAATATATTGGCATGTTTTGAGTTAAGTAATAGTACAAATTAACCAGGTATATAGTATTATAAATGGAAATTTAGCAGTATTGAAAGAAAGATTTAGATCAAGCCATGTGGTGTGGAGGGACTTCTTTCAACAGATACACACGCGTTTTAGGTTTTTTTATTTCTTTTGTTTATTCTTCATAACTTTTTAAATATTATTGGATTTCCTGAATTTATTATAATTTATTTTATTTTTTAATTGATTTTACTTCTGAATGGATTTTATTTTTTATTATAAATTGGAGATAATTATAATAAAAAGACAGAAGTATATAAAGGCATGTAAAAATTAATAAGAAATAAATAATAATTGAGATAAATGACAGAAAAGATAATAAAGAATATACAGAAAGGATAAAAGATTAAAAGAATTAATTAGTTAGTATATTCATTTTCCAATTTAATAATGTATTTTATTAATATACAACTAACAATTTAGGTTAAAATAGGATGATTTTATATAATCATCCTATTTCTTTTAGATTCTTTTTATTTGCTTTATTGCTTCCTTTTACACAATTTTAAAACCAAAGGTTAAAATTTTTTACAGAGCAGCCTAACCTTAGAAGCTACGAGCCAACACACTGATGGAAACGCAAAGTCGCAAAGTCTATGTCCCTGATCCTATCTCTCTCGTGTTGAGGAATTATTTTTACCACCAATACATTAGGCTCAGAAATTGAAACGAATGAGAGCACTATCGATTGACGAAATAAGGTGTCCTCCTCCCTTCTTGATGAGATTTTCGGTCTCCGAAACCTGTTAAAGGATGTCTTTGTAATTAGGACTTCTGGTATGGAGTCAATATCACGCGCTGCGTGACTTGCAATGTTTGGTTCACTTACATCAAGGTGTCTTCAGGTGATGTTATGACTGTTCGAGACAGTTTACTCGAAATTTGTGCGTTTGAGTTTTGGACGTAGTTATTAGTTAGGTGATTAGGATTTATGTAATTAGGATAACTGGGAAGTAGAAATTCCTTAGATAGGTTCTTCTTAATATGAATAGAGTCAAGCTGATCTTTAAAATAAGAAGTGTGTTAGAAGATTTGGTAATGTACAAAGAACCGTCTCTTTTGGATAAGCCTATTAAATAGTTTTACTTTGGTTAATGTTCAGTAGAACAGGTTAAATATATTTTAATATAACAGGTTAAATAATCATTGATATCAATTGTAAATGTGTTTCAATCTTATATTAAGAAAGTAACAATTAAAGAATGTTTAGAAATTTATCTGTTTTTTCTGGATGATAGAATTAGATTTTAGTTTTGTTTTCTCTTCTGCAAAAACTATATCTCTGCTTTAGATAAAATATAATTTTATTCATAAAATCTTTGTAATTTTTTTAAACAAAATCAATGGCTTTCACTTTTTTGTCTTGTCTTGGTAAGACATTTCGGAGTATTTGAGTAATATAAAATCAAATTGTTGTATCTATTTTTTAAAATGCAAGAGGAAAATCCTTTCTGCTTTCAATTTTTAACTTAAATTAAAACATAAATCATAAACATTAAATTCTGTTAAGAGAAAATTTCTAAATGAAAACTTATTAGTGTTATAACTAAAGATTTCTTTCATAAGATCAAGCTATATTTGTCCTTTTTTATTTACTTAAACATTTTACTTTAAAAATAATATAAATCTGTAATTTAATTTTAAAATTAACAACTTTAATTCATGTCTTTTTGCTCAAGTAGCAATTGTTTAGCCTAGGTTTTTTTATTTGTAGATTTTGAGACTGAATTTTGTCTTTTTCATTATATAAAGGTATTTTAAAAAATAATTACAATTTTTTTCAATAATCAGGTTTTAATAATTCAAGAAGTCTGAAACTACTAAACACTTACAATACACGAAGCTAAATTTTTGCTACTTCTCGAAAAATAAATTCATTACCCATTGTAAAAAGCTTTGTGTAAAATTAAATACCTTCTGGGAGAAAAAATGTTAATAATTTACCTGCTGCTCCCCAACATCGTAAACACTCCTCGCATTTTTAAAGCGAATACAGCTAATTATAGCATCACAAATGGTTCAGTGCATTCAAACGCAACATATGTTTCATTAGAACTAATGTACCAGACCTCGTCCGTGCTATCGGTCCACTGAAATTCTAACACTAATGCTTCTCATCCATCGAGATAACTCCACTTTATCCACTTTTATCTCATGAATAATGAACGCTCTGAACCCCACCCTACCAGCCGAGAGCTTCCGTTCTGCACGCTTTGGGACACAGAAGACTGCAACTCCTGATGCGTCCACTATGTCGGGTAAAAATATGGAGAAAGAAGCGGATAACTTGAAGTCCGTGGCAAAGAGCTTACTCTCCAGGTCTTCTATCTTCGCAGTTGCGCAATTGGTAACGTCCAGTGGATTTGGCAGGAAGGTTTTGTGGTTGGTGGTGCTTTTGGTAGGCCTTTTAGGGTGCTCGTATGAGATCTACCGCTTCCTTAATCTGTATTTCCAGTATCCGGTTGTAATCACCTTGGAAGTAGAGAACAACTGGAAGCTCGATTTTCCAGCTGTGACAGTTTGCAACCTGAACAGGTAGGTTAGAAGTGAGGGCAACCTAAGCAGTTTGGTGGTAATCCAACCAACACAAAAGTGAAACTTTTTTGTAACTTAATTTTGAAAACCTGAATTATTCGCTTGATTGAATTAAGTCTAAAGTAATAGAACTTTATATTTTTGATACAAAACCAAGTAAGAAATTCTTTTTACAAGATTCTTGAAGCATATTTTTAAAAACAATTATTTTTTCAAATGCCAATCCACCATGTTTCTAAAAAATTACATGTTTGTGTAAGCGTTTGAAAGATTTATAAATATTTTTTTATACTTGAGATCATTTAATAGTTATACAGTTCTCGAATAATAAAGTAAATTAGTAAACTTAAACGTTCCTTCAGGATTCCAATATACTATTATGAATGCATACTCACAAATAGAACTGTGGAAGAATGTCTTAACCTCTCCTGTGAAGATAGAAGAGAAATTCGCAAAGGTGGTCATGATAAACCTTTATTAATTTCGGTAAGTCTATTCTACCTTATTATTAAGAGTACTCTTTCATTTATGTTTATCCAACTTCACTCACTAACTTTGAATTCATTAAACAAGGTTGGAGTAAAAACTATTTTAAAATTTAAAAAAACATAATTTTAAAGAAATATAAATGGCCAAACGTTCACATTTCATTTCATCCATTCACATTTTCATAGGTGTATCGTTTAAAATACCTACTTTTTTGTAGTTTTTCCTCCATTGAAAGAATTATTGATTCAGATTTTTAAATAATTCTCTGTTACATAAATTATAAACTATTAGAAAAAAACTAAAAAATATGCTTGATTATTGATTCCTAATCTAATAGTTTAATTTAAGTTTTTAAAGAATTATTTTGACATTTTATTAATGATAAATTCAATGAGTTTATTAAAATGTAATAAAAATATTTCATTCCTTAAACTATTTTAAGTATTCGAATACAGACGAGAAATCAAATCACTCATGCTCATAACTTGTGAAAAATTATTAAAAACTAACCTGAATTTATATTTCACTGCAAAATACTTCAAAATCATTACGAATTCAATGCAAGAATCACAATTTATGGATTTACTTTCATCAAAGGGCACATAAAACTTTTTTTATCAAAACTAAACCTTGATCTATTTGAAGAATATAATTAACGTATGGAACAAACTTCTCTGTCAGAAATAAATTCAAATTTCTCTTTAAAATTTTTACTCGTTTTATTCAAATTGCTTGCTTTGCACAATAGTTTAGAATAAATTAAGCTATAAATCTGGTTAATAAATACTACGCATTAAAGCTTCGAAGAAGGGAGTAATTGTACCAAACAAAAGCATGGCATTATTCAGTTCCAGTTCTTTTTGAAGTATTCAGTAGAAAAATTATTGATCACTATTGTAGCATTTCTTCATCTGAAAGTAATTAAACTACTATAATATCAGAGTTTGTAATTCACTACGATTTTTTGTAGGTAGTTGTTATTTTAAAAGAAAGAATGTTTTAATTTTAAGACTTGTCGATTCTCCATGAATATTCAATTTTTGGAGGATGGCATTTGTATATTTCTCCTTAACTTACTACTGGAGGCATTTTCAGTCAGGTTTGATAGTCTGTGCAGCATTTATAAACAAATTCCTGTCTTAAAATAATTTTTACTTAAAAAATATAACGTATATCCTATTTATCAATTTAAAAGTTACTATAATCATATTCTAAAAAATCTAATCGAAGTTTTTTCAATGATTAAAAAGTTTGTATCTTATGAATTCCCTGTAGTATTTATTTTTACGCAGAATCCAAGTGTTCGTTGATGAAATACATTGATACAAAATTTATAAATTTTTTTTCCAAGTATCAACTTTTTAATTTTATTAACTTACTATAAGAACAATAATTCATTCTCACTTTAAGAAAGAAAATTTTAAGATTTAATGGAGCATTTTTGTTAGGGATAATCAAGTTTGAATAATAAAGTAACAAATATTGCTCCCCCCTATGTTCTACTTAAAAAAGGATCGCTTGACTACTTTAATGGGAAATAACTTATCCAAAATATTTGTTTGTAAAAAAATTTGAAAGCTTATTATTCCTAAACTTTGAAAATGTAAGTAAATTTTTAAATGATGTCGAACAAACTTGAAAAGATCTATATTATTTCTTCAGGAACGTAAAAAATTTGTCTCCTGCTCGAACAACTTTGAAGGTACCATCAGTAACCATCAAAAGGATGTGCTTCTATTTCTGAACATCTACTTGAATTCAAGTAACGAGGAAAGGAAGAAGTTGGGTTACAATGCTAGCTCTTTGATCACCGGTTGCACATACAATGGGGAATCGTGTTCCAGTGGGTAAGAGAATATAAACAATACTTTAATTTGTGAATTAATTTTTCGCCGGTTTGAATAGTTATAGTTAGTTTAATGTATAATAATAAATTAAATCCACAAATAATTCGTACAAATCAGAGAAAACTAATGTATAGTATCAAATGATTCTACTTAATGAAAAATGTTATACCCTTGATTAAGATATATGAAAATTATTCAGCTTTCAAAACAATTTTGCAGTAATTTCACTGAATTCCTGAGTATTGGATTTGGAAATTGTTTTACATTCAACTCTAAGTACAACACAGGTGAAAAATCCATTCAAACACCTTACATAGGACCAAACAGTGGTAAGTCATTACCAATTTCTTCCACTTAATAGATTTTCGGTAATTGTAAATGAATTCAGTAAAATAGTTTCTATAGTCCATATTTATAAAACAAAATTACGCTAATTAACCACATGAAAGAAGATAATCAAATAAATGATCATTACGGCAATCCGAAATTTCAGTCATGTTTTCTCTTTTTAAAGATTAAAACGGTTGACATCCATTGAACGGGTATTTCAAACTTTTGAAGTTTCTTTCCGATTTTCTTCGAGGCATTTCCTCTAAGTGAAGTTTAACCGCCAAAAATATCATAACCTCGTTTGTCAAAGTCAATTCTCAGCCGCCAAAATCCAGTGTCACAAGAAAGAAAGAAATCTGATCATCCTCAGAAAGGCACACCAATAATGTCAGATTTCTTGCTGTAACTGGTAAAAGATTGGTCTTTTTAGAAATAAGAGTTGAGAAAGATTGTAAGTTAAAAAATATCAAGAATTTCGGACGGTTGTAATGATATTATCAAAATATGGTTATCACATCTTAAATGAAACCCAAAGATAAATGATTCTACTATGTAAACTTCTACATATACATTTATATGATATACACATGATACCCAAGTTGTATAACATATCAATTAGCCTAGAAATCATCTCTTAACGATACGTTATATGGTTTAATGCGTAGAACCACTGTGAAATTGATTAACAATATTTGAAAACAGTAGGTATGATATAAAAACTATTTTAACGACTGCACCACCAATAAGGAAGGCTTTCTCCAAGCCTTCATCGGTGGCTTTGTGCAATAATTAGGAAAGCGGGCTATAGAAATTATAAAAATAAAAGCTTTAGTCATAAACATTTTGGACAAGGGATACTTTACCTGAAGGGACGCTTCAAATTAGTTTTATTTGGTTTTTAGGTTTAGAATTGACATTCAATCTGCATAGAATGGACTACTCTCTTCTCTCCCCGAGTGTTGGACTTCGTGTAGTTATCCATGAGCCCTACACCCTTCCTAACCCAGAGGACCATGGAATAAACATCAGTCCTCAGTTTGAAACTTCAGTTGCTCTTAGACAGGTACTAATTATAATTCAGTGTAAATGCACTGCAGTGTTTTAATTGCACTGTTTAGATAATTATGATATAATAATCCCTGTTTTTAATTTTTAGACGGCTATTTACCGGCTTCCTTACCCTTATAGAGATATATGTAGAAATTACGATGAAAGAAGAGATAATTATCCTCCAAATCAAGAGGTAGTATTAGTATATAAGGCATTAATTTCTTATAAAAATTGTGTAAGTATTTCTCAAAAGAGATAGAAATGACGTTTTCCCAAATATATATCTAAATTAAAATATACTACTCGCATTTATAATAAATTATGAAACTGTTAACATCGCTTAGTATTATTTATCCCTTGATTCTTTTATTTTTACGTTGAAGTAAGTGTGTGTGGCATATATTTGGGTTTTTTTAAATATTTTACTTAAGGGGCCGTTCAAATATTACGTAAGCACCTAAGGGGGGAGGGGGGTTTGCTCTTTGCTTATTTTTGCTGACAAGGGGGGAGGGGGGATATGAGTGATGCTTACGTAAGATGGTGCATTTTCGAAAATCTCTTGTTTCTTGCATAAATAATTTCAAAATTCAACCAAAAATAAATGTAACAAAAAATTGAATTGGGAAATCTGACGTAAGCACTTTTTTTCTGGAGATGGACCACCCTAACATTTTGAAATTGTAACCCCGAAAAGTAGTATTTCGACTCATTTTTGAACCCTTAGGGTTACACCCAATAAGAACAGCTCCTTTGTACGAGTCTCCTAATTTTCAAGGAAAAACAGTACTTACTACAAGGGATGTCAAAGTTTCGGGGGGGTCCGGCAGTTTCTTAAGTAATTATGGTGGGGGGGGGTTGAGGTATGCTTATCTTTGCTGACAAGGGGGGAGGGGGGGTTAAAAATGACCAAAAAAGTGCTTACGTAATATTTGAACGGCCCCTAAATATTAAATAATAGGTACATAATGAAGATGATTTACCGCTTACATATAAATAAATTATAATAAAATCGTTTTGCTACTTTTTATAAAGCCTTAACATTAACTGTAATTATTGTTTTATTTAAATATTATTTTTCTTTGTATTGCTTGATTCAGATTTTTAATAATTGATTTTAATTTTTAATCCCATTTGAACTATGAAAATGGACGATGCATTAACTATTCATAAGTGCATTCACTAAAATTTCAATCCAAACATGAACGAGCTTTTTAATTTTAACAACAATTTATTGACAAAGGAAATTATAAATAGAAAACTTATGATAAATGAAGGAATATAAGAATGTGACTTACACGTTTATGATGAAAGGAGAAATTAGTGAAGAAGTTTACTAGACGTTCATATTTAACACAGATTCAACATTTTTAATGTATAACTTTAATTCAAAAGCAACTTTAATTTTTAAGAATCATTTTATTTTACCAGACATGTATTTGGAAATGTATGCAAAGCAGAAATGTGGAGCGCTGTGGATGTATAGATCCTTTTTTACCCAAAGACCTAGACGCACAGTTATGTGATTTACAAAACCAAACTGAAGGTAAGCCTTGAGTTGTTGTAGAAAAAAACTTCTTCAGGGTGTAACAAATTTATAAGGGGTGCAGATAACTCAAAATCCCACTGTAAAGCGGGGTCGCAAATAGGTCCAAGATAAAGGGGTGCGGAGAGACACCGTGAGTCGAAATATTTGCACTGCCCTAAAAATGTGTGACTTTTGACCAAAATAATGATTAAGAACAGCGTAAAAACAAAAGTGGGTCAATTTTTTTTCAACTACAGGGCAGGGCAGGTTGCAAACGTATATCTGAGACGCAAAAGATCCAAGAGCAATGAAGAAGATGGGTTATTGAGGGAAAACTGTTAGGTTGGAAATAAAATTTCGGTGCCAATTATACAGGGTGTCCCATAAATAATGGGTCACACTTCTAGGGGGGATAGTAGACACCTAGACGAGTCAGAATCACATAGGATTCGGGGGTCCCAGACCAAATCCCAGGGAGTTAAAAATGGAGCGACACCCCAAAAAAATTATTGAAAAATTCAATTTGTAGAAGAACTGCTATTGGTAAAAATTTTATTATGATCTCAAAAATTGTGATTTAATATGATCTTTAAAATTATCTCAAAAGTCTTTTTTTTTATTAAGAAAAAGTTAAAAAAACACAAAAAAATGTGAAAATTCTGCTTAAACCTCATTTTGTATTTCGAAATCCTTTCTTTTGATTTTATAATCCTAAAGATCATAATTGTAAACCCTTAAGTCCTAAGTGTCACGTAAAAACCATCAATATTCAATGCTTGAGATCCTGTTAAAGCACGGTATAAGTCCGTTTTTTTCGTCCGCAGACTGTCGTTTTGGAAACGGCTATAGGAAACCACTTTGCGCACGCAAAAAACGAACTTTAACAGGATCTCAAGCGTTTAATATTGATGGTTTTTACGTGAAACTTTGATCTATGTACTTTGATCTGTTTACAACTATGATCTTTCAGATTATAAAATCAAAAGAGATGATTTCGAAATACAAAATGAGGTTTGGGCAGAATTTGCACATTTTTTTGTGGTTTTTTAACTTTTTTAATAATTAAAAAAATTTTGAGGTGAAGACTTTTGAGATAATTTTAAAGATCATATTAAACCACAATTTTTGAGACCATAATTAAATTTCTACCAATAGCAGTTCTTCTAAAAATTGAATTTTTCAATAATTTTTTTGGGGTGTCGCTCCATTTTTAACTCCCTGGGATTTTGTGTGGGACCCCCGAATCCTATGTGATTCTGACTCGTATAGGTGTCTTCTATCCCCCTAGAAGTGTGACCCATTATTTATGGGACACCCTGTATTTTAACTTGTTTATAAAAACTAATTTAATTTTTTCCCTTTAGAAATAGTCTCCAGAAGGCGATAATAAAAATTTATAAACACTAACAAAGAGGTATTATTGTCGCAATTTGTATTGTATAATATTTAATTTGCATTTGTTGTAAAAAGAAAATCTTGCAAAACAGTTTGGGTAGCATGCAAATTTATATCCAGTGGAGGGTATTTGTTTCGACTCAAGTTTTTTAATGCTTCTCTATTTTATATTATCCATAGTTTGCTGCTTAGATGAAGTTATAAAATCTTTAAGTGAAGACGATACTCCATGTCCTTGTCCGCTTCCCTGCAAGTAAGATTTTATAGGATTTTGTGTGGGTAATTTTTTTTGGACTCCTTGAATAAATTTCAATATACCATGCGTAAAACGTCCAAACCCTGTAAAAACCAACATTAAAACTTTTTCAATATTGTTTCTTGATTTTTTTTCTTTATACAGGGTGTTTCAAAATTGCGTTGCACGGCTTTTATTCGGAACCAACGCCTCCTAGGGTCATGGAAGTAATGTCTATCCCTAGGTAAGTGACCCTTGAGAATCAATTTAGATGACTAACAGCGCCCCTAGCGGCGAAATTAAAAAGTTAAAAAAGTTAATTTAAAAACTAGAGGAGATAGAGCAAAAACCTCAGTCAGAGTATTGTTGCCAACGATATGAAGAACTCACACAAAAAAATTTGATCAAAATATCTTGAATATTCGAGGAGATATTAGCATGTGAAAATAGCACTTTTTCAAGGGTCAAAAAATAAAAGGTTCGCATATTTGCAAATTTTTTTGATTAAATTTTGTTGTCTTTCAACTAAAAAAACACAAAACTACACAATAACACTAAAAAATTTGGAAATATGCGAACTTTTTGTTTTTGACCCCTGAAAAAGTGCTATTTTCACATGCTAATATCTCCTCGAATATTCAAGATATTTTGATCAAATTTTTTTCAGTGAGTTCTTCTTGACGTTGGCAACAATACTCTCATTGAGGTTTTTGCTCTATCTCCTTTAGTTTTTAAATTAATTTTTTTAACCTTTTAATTTCGCCGCTAGGGGCTCTGTAAGTCATCTCAATGGATTCTCCAGGGTCATTTACCTAGGGGTAGACCTTACTTCCAAGACCCTAGGAGGCGTTGGTTCCGAATAAAAGCCGTGCAACGCAATTTTGAAACACCCTGTATAGTGTTACAAATATTTTGTTTAGTAATTTTTTAATGAAAATTTTATTTGAAATACTAAAAATGCAATAAGTTGAACAGTTAGTTTTGAAATTTAAATAATTTTATTAAGCTTTCATCAACACGATAAACTGGACAGCTTCTTGTTAATTTTGGTTGGTTTCTAAGTCATTGGAACTTTCACTCTCCTAATTTGAATGTCTTAACTCATTAATGATTAACTCATATTTAACGCTAATTTCCAAAGAAATTTTTTATTTTAGATCATTGAACTATGAAATGACGGTCTCAACTGCAGAATGGCCAACTTTTCAATACTACAAAGAGGTAAAATGGGTTAACTTGCGTTAAATCAGTGCAAACTTTTTTTTAAATTATAACAAACAAATAGCTTTTTTAAAGATTATCACCACCAGGTGTTCTAAAAATTAACCATGCATTTGAAAAGTTAAATAAAGAAAACCAAAGGTTTACTTGTTTAGCAAGTTAACGCTCCGCATTGCGCAATACTTATTTTGTTTTTCCTTGAGTAGGCGGCTATTTTGAGAACCCTTGGGGTGAACAAAACTCTATAAACCCCATAACTCCATAACTAAGAATCTTTAAGAAGAGAGGCGTTTATCCAGCTTATATATAGTATGTAACAGCAACTATATAAAAAAACATTATAATCCTTTTTAAGTCAATATTTTTTGTTTTAAAATTTACCCTCTTTAACCATTTTCATAAACGAGGTTGCATAACTAGGTTCTTTTGTTTTCAGTTTCTAGGGGATCCTTCACCAGTTCCCCACCCTTGTGTTCACGCTCCGAAAACTGAACGTTCTGATATAATTCGCAATGGATTTACGGAAAGAGCTACAGAACATGATTTAAGCAGTTACGTCAACATGAGTTCCAGTACTCAGCAGACACCGGTTGATAAGACAAGCGAATGTTCTACGTCCAGCTGCACCCGTGATAAGTCTGACCATTACGATATTGACAAGTATATATTATTTTACAGTTAGTGTATCATAATAACCTTTAGCAACGCAGAGTCGTTAGTTAAAAACCTTTAGCTATGTATGATTATCTTTCTTTTGCGCCAATCAATCTTTCCAGCACACCGATTCACCGTTTTCACCAAATGTGACTTAATGCCTTTCTCCTGTAGGCCGATGATTGAAATTTACCACTACCGGAGGTTCGCTTAGCCCTTTCATTACTAAACCACCCGAGAATACCACTGAATCCAATGGGAAAATTGAGAAGGCTAGATGTGAAAGGGTTAAACCTGTATTCCGCGGCAAGGGGGCAAACTTAACATAACTTATTCCTAAATCCAGAAAAATATCTCGTATCAAGTCAAAAATGTTGAAACATATACAAAAAAATCACGAATGCTAAAATTTATATTATTTGAAATTTTAAAAGCAACTCTTTTTGTATTTCTAGTCAGATTACTTAAAAAAATATTTTGATACTTAAAATTTTTTTACGAAAAAAAAATACTTGCCTCTAACGTAATTTTGTATCAACAACCATTGGCGTCGCCGGCTCCTAGAAATTGGGGGGACGACCCAAGGATTTGAGATTCCTCCTCAGAGGATTTTTTCCAAACCATGATTATCTATTCTTTTAAAAAAATCTTTTATTTCTCTTAAGCCCCGCCCAGTGATTTTTATGTGGCTTTGTGAATCAGTTAATAAAGTTTCACTTCAAGTTTTTGGTAATTGCTTTAAGCTTTCAACTGAAAAGGGGGTTCTGGGTGTCCTCCCCCAGAAAATTTTTTGAAATTTGACCTTTTAAAACAGGATCAAACTCATTTTCAGTGTTATATGATTAGACAATTTCAAAATCAAATTTCTATGCTTCAATCAGTGCTGGGTTTTTTTCGGGGAGAAGGGTTCGCCTTATAATTACGCACTTTTTTTTGCTCGAAACAAATTTTTTTTAAATCATGTCCCCCCGAACTCAGCTCCGGCTTCAACCTATTCTAAAAGGAAAAGAGTGTTCTAAATCATGGGGAGTCCGTCCCCCTCATGCGCCTGTTATGGTGGTGCCATTGGTAAATTGGCACCATCCTTTATGATTAAAGGTTGGAAAAACACATTCAGAAAATTTTTGGTCTTTCCTCAAAAGTTAAAAATAAAGGTTTTCTAAACAATGTTCCTAATAATTGGGGGGGCGCGTGCCCCCTTCCCCCCGGGAACAACTCTCGTAGCAAAAATAATTAGAAATTTTACCCCAAAATGTTATTTTCCTCTAGTATGAGCCAGGAAAAACTTATTACGCAACGAAAGTTGAGTTTTTTTCAATGAAAATTTAAGTTTGGAAAATCATTATCTTAGTACGTGTGTGTCATGTATCACTAAGCATTTCTCCAAAGGACATACTATTACCCCCGCATACCCTCTAATCCTGATCATCGCACACATCAAGAAAGATTCAGGTTTTTTAATTAAGTGTCTTGAAGAAAATTTCACTTTTTTTATATTTACAGGTTAAATATAGCAAAGTTAAAAGTATTTTACAAAACGCTAGAAAAAAGTTACTACAAACAAGAACCAATGTTCCAGGTAAGTAATACTGTAACTATATTTTAAATACTTGGATTTTTAAGAACATTTTTTAAAAGAATGTGGGTTTAACATTTAATGTGTTGGGTTCGTTTTCTCTTCCAAAGATGCCCGAGAGAAGTAAAAAAGATCCTCGGGAAACTAAGTTAAGAGGATATGGACGAAGCATTGAAATTTTATTGATGACGTTAACATCAGCTAAGCCGTGAAGTGGAAATTGGTTGATTCTCTTTCTTCAGATGAAGCAAATTTAAAAATAAATTTTTTGAAGTGATTGTAAGCTTTGTAATAGTCCAAAATATCTTTCCTATTGCACTTATAACTGAAATTGACTGGAAGTCCCGCATATAAAGGGGTAAAAGGGAGGTCAAACCCCCTCCTAAATATAAGAAATAACTCTAGATTTACAAGTAGTGTTTTGCGGGAAAAGTTTATATACGATGATGATACGATAATATCAAATATTTAACCGCTGAATCAAACTTCAAATTGTTATCTTCAAATAAGAGTTTATCTGGGCAATCTGTAGAAATTTCAGAACTTTCCCAAGATTGCCAACCCATTTCGTTTACGAAATTTTTCCCTCACTTTCAGTAATATACCATACTTCCTCACCTACTCAAATGATGTAGTATTTAAATTACAGCTACCTGTTTTTCCTAACATAAATAGCTCATTATAAATACCTTATGCAGGGTGTCCTAAGGTAACTGGACACACACACCCTTTAACTTTAGAACCCCTACAGATATAGTCATGAAAGTGGGGTCTAGGAATAGTAAAGTGATCATGCCCTATCAGATACAACCATTTTCAACGCCCTCCAGCGTAAATTTTAGGTTTTATAAATTTAGTTCAAAAATTATGAGATATTTTCTAAATAAGCCAATTACTTAGGTAGAGCAGCATTTATTTAGTAGGAAAACACACCTTAAGCAGAAATGTATCTTGAATTAAACCCCTAAAACGCACGCTCAAAAAGGTAGAATTTACCTAGTATTTACGTCTTAAAGCGCTCCTCACTAGGCGAAAATCAGAAATTTTCATTTTTATGACTTAAGTAAATGACAAAGTATTCTTAGTTTATGAAAATGAAAATATCTCATTTTCGCCTCGTGAGGAGCATTTTAAGACCTAAAAACTACGTAAATTCTACCTTTTTGAGAATTCGTTTTAGTTAGACCAAGACCACTTATCTTGGGAACCCTGAACCCTATACAGGGTGTCCCACGAGAAGTGGCCCAACCCCTTTGACTTTTGAAACCCTACAGGTATAGTCATGAAAGTGGGGTCTAGGTATAGTAAAGTGACCATGCTCTATCCAATGAGATAAGTTTCAACGCCCTCTAGCGGAAACTTTAGGAGTTATAATTTTTATTTTGAAAACTATGTGAGGTATGTGAAAAAAGTCAATGACTAACGGCCGTATTCACCGACAACCTGACCGGCGGTCAGGTCAGAAAACCATGGTTACAGCCTCTGATTGGTGGAAGGAAAATATTGAATTATTTTTCCACCAATCAGAGGCTGTAACCATGGTTTCCTGACCTGACCACCGGTCAGGTTACCGGTGAATACGGTCGTAAGTTGTAGAGCAGCATCGATTCAGTGGGAAAAAACACCTTAAGCAGAAAAATATCTTGAATAAAACCCCTAAAACGCACGCTCAATTAGATTAAATTTACGTAGATTTCACGTTTTAAAACGCTCCTCACGAGGCAAAAATGAGAAATTTTCAATTTAATGAACAAATAATACTTTTAGTCATTTACTTAAGTCATAAGAATAAAAATTTCTCATTTTCGCCTTGTGAGGAGCGTTATAAGAAGTAAAATCTACGTAATTTCAACCTAATTGAGCGTGCGTTTAAGGGGTTTTATTCAAGATATTTTTCTGCTTTCCTACTAAATCGATGCTGCTCTACAACTTAGTCACTGACTTTTTTCACATACCTCACATAGTTTTTAAAATAAAAATTATAACTCCTAAATTTTCCGCTAGAGCGCGTAGAAAGTTATCTCATCGGATAAAGCATGGTCACTTTACTATACCTAGACCCCACTTTCATGACTATATCTGTAGGGGTTCAAAAGTTAAAGGGGTTGGGCCACTTCTCGTGGGACACCCTGTATAATACTTGAAATTTTGTTTCAGGAGTCCGAGTTATTTAGTCAACTTGGTGGACAACTAGGATTGTGGCTAGGCGTATCTTTGGTAGCCCTGTTTGAGTGCATCGAAAATATATCCCACTTGATTCATTATTGCATCAAAAGATCCACTGGAAAAGAAAAGCAGCTGTATATTCCTCCACAGAGCGAAAAAAATATATTAGTTTAAATTATTGGTTTTACAACCTTGAATTAGTATTCCAATAAAGAATCCTCAGTGAAATTGTTTAATCTAATTGACTGAATTGGTTTGTGGGTTTTGTTTATATCCAGAGTACAGCAATCGTTAATTCAACTAACAATTTAAAAGAACAAGGAAAAAAACTATTAAAATTGTTAACAAAATAATACAGATTTCAAAAAAGCACTGATGTTAATCACGAGGAGGAAGCATCTTCCCCAAAATGTTAAAAACGTAAACACATTCTTCAATAAAGGTGTGAAATGCAAATGTGAATTAGATGTTAAATACTATAAAATGTATTGCAAATTTTTATACAGGGTAATTCAAAACTCATGGGTAAAAATGCTAGAGGCTGTAGAGTATCCAGAGACAATCCAGAGGAGACCTTGAAAAGGGGGCAACGATCTCGAGGCACTGAAGTGCGGACAAAAGTAATGAAAGGTTACCCTGAGGAATCGGTTGTAGGTAGAATCAAAATTCAAGTGCCAATGCATAATCATGTTTTTTCTAATCAATATAAACTGAATAAAGTTCTTGTCCTGAAGAGGTCGTTTAAAAATACGACAATAATACTTTTTTAACGTCGCAGTATTTATTGAAGACAATCACTTATTATATAAGGACAAAAACTTTACGCTGTTTTTATTAGTAAGTTGAAAAATGGTTGGCTATGAAATTTTATTTTTCCCCAGCCGTTTGTACCCTAGATCTTTGAAAAGAGAAAGACTGAGTATGCGCGGTCCTTGCTAGAACATCTTTCAGCCAATCCCAGTTTGGTGATGTTCCATCCACCTGACGATCGCTTAGAATTTTACACCAAAAACTCCACGGTTATTAGCAGTAACCCAATTTCGCATGGCTTTAAAAAAAAGTTCTTTTTATCGAAGCCGATCTTAAGAGATTGAAAAAAATATATTTTCTATCAAGTGGTATTCTATCAAGTGGAAGATTTCAGGGTGGAAAATCAGAATCGATCTTAAGATCTAATTAGTGAAATATGGTCTTCAGAATATCACGTTTTAATTACTTACCACTAATTACTATTACTTGATGGATCGTTTGGTGAACATCGTCATCTTAGAATCAAATAACGCTGTTGTCTGGTTTGTTTTGAGAATATTTGGAATTGCGAGCGAAGATGCTTGTTTGATCGGTTCGTAAAGCGCTATAACATCATGGAAAAATCAAAACTGTAGAGGATAAACAGTAGTGGAGTGATCTACGGCTGAGCGAGCGAAGATGCTTGTTTGATTGGTTCGTAAAGCGCTATAACATCATGGAAAAGTCAAAACCGTAGAGGATAAACAGTAGTGGAGTGATCTACCGCTGAGCGAGCGAAGATGCTTGTTTGATTGGCTAACATCATGGAAAAATCAAAACCGTAGAGGATAAACAGTTGTAGTGGAGTGATCTACGGCTGACTGGACACCAAGGTTACTGTACACTTTTCAATGCTAGCCGAGATTCGGAAATCATCAAAAAAACAGATGGTGAAAGCTAACATCTGGCAAACCAATTCCAAGGAGTTGAAGGCGAGGCTAAATATTACTGATATTAAGAGCCCGGACGGAATCAAAATTTTTTACAACACCGTATAATATTAAATTACTTTAAAGGGAACTGAATATAAATCTATTACATCCCCAGATCGACGGCCACATATGGGGTTATATATTTTGGCATATGGAGGGCTATATGGAACATCGATATTCCGATATTCGAACATTGATGTGTTTCGTTATATCGGCTTTTAAGGACCAGGAATCAAAATTTTTTACTTCACCGTATAATATTAAGTGACTTTTAAGGAGACTGAATAAAAATCTATAACATCCCCACAACGGTGGTCACAACATACGGTGCAATATATGGGGTAATGTGGAGGGTTATATGGAACATGGATATTCCAACATATTGATGTATCGATATGTCGACTTTAAAGGGCCTAGAATCAAAATTTTTTACATCACCGTATAATATTAAATGACTTTTAAGGGTACCGAATATAAACTTATTATATTCCCACATTGGCGGTCACATATCGCACCCTTGCTACTAAAGTGTCACAACTCAAAAAACTGTTTTCCAGAAATTGCAAAAAACTGACTTGGCACAATTTAGTATTTTTGAATTTGTCAATAAGAAAAACGATACATCTCAAACTATGATCGTTAGCCATTGTTCTAGTAGTTCATACTCAACGACGGTTGGACGACAACTCAAGATGTGGCATTTCAGTAGAAGGAATCATAGCCATCTTGATTACAACAAAACGCCATAACTGCGATCTGGCGGCTGATTTTTCAATGCAACTTCTGGCTCTTTTGAAGATTGGTAGAGATGTGAAAACTACGCCTAATGGCGGTCATAACTCAAAAATTTAAATTTTTGAGTCGTGTCACTTAAGTAGCAAGGGTGCGATATGGTGATATATTTTGTCATATGGAGGGTAATATGGAACATCGATATTCCGATATTCGAACATCGATGTGTTTCGCTATATTGACTTTCAAGGGCCCGGAATGAAAAATGTTTACATCACCGTATAATATTAAGTGACTTTTAAGGGGACTGAATAAAAATCTATTACATCCCCAAATTCGGTGGCCACATATGGTGTAATATATGGGGTCATATGGAACATCAGTATTCCGATATTCGAACATTATATAGTGCTTCGTGCGAATCCGAAGAATCTTGCGGCATAAGAATTTTAGGACGTAGTACATGCTTAAAATAAAAATAGTTGAGAAACACTGATAAAAGGAAAGGTTTTTAGTTGCTTTTGGAAGCTAGGCAGGTATAAAGAGAAATTAAAAATTGTTTCCATAATTATCACACAAAAAATTTTGACTTACAAAAGAACCCTAATTCCCAAATTTTTCCATCTACATGTTTTTATCTACGACGCCATCTAAAGAAGTGTGTAGAGCAAAAACAAAAATCCTTTATAAACAGACTTTCACAGTTGGAGTCATGAGGTTTAAAATTGCACACCCTGTGTTCAAGATCACTGCCCATCAGCCTGAACAGCTATGTAAGAAATTCTTTTTAAATTACTTGGAAAAAATTAATTCAATCCCTCTTTAGCTTCAAATATGTCAGAAGTGTCGATACATTTTTTGGTTTTTAAGTTACATTCCCATTGACACAACTGCAAAAGCAAATTTTTAGTTCTCTTAGAAATCAATTTTTGCTTTTTTCTTCTTTGGTTTAACTTTAGGGATTCTCAATTTTTTCATAAAATTTTTCTACGCGATATTTTACTAACTTGAGTAACTTATTAGGTTCCCAAGATTTTTGTCTATAAGCTTACTTATGGGAGCTCTTCTATTCATGGCATGTGAAGAATCAAACTTGTTTGACATTCTGAGTTAGACAAAACCTGAACGATGCAACACAAAAGTTTGGAAGTTTAATTATTTTATTAACATCATCACACAATAAGCACAATGTTGTAAGAACATACAAATGATCTTTAACACAAAGATATATCGTGGTATGTCAAATCATCTTTTAGCATTATGCAAGAATTCAAAATGTTAAAAAGATAAAAAATAAATTGTAGGTAACCTTTTAACAGACTAACCATTTTAATTTTTACCGTTTCTGGTGATCATCTGCTATATCTGTAGCAAAACATAGCACCACTGAGAACAATAATGCATTCTAAGATTTACATAACTTCTTTTCTAAATCACGACTACATCATATATGGCACCACTGATAAAAAAGGCATTTTCTTATACGTATACATATACGAAGAATAAAATTTTCAAAAAATAATTGCTTATTAAGTAAAAACACTTGTTAATGCCTTAAACTTCAATCGTTTAGTTAAAATAAATTTAAGCACTTCAATTGTATTCTTCATATCAACTCCAATAGTTATCTAGATCTATTTTCATAAACAGAATTGAAAATTGAAACACATCAATACACTTTTTACTCATTTATTGATGAGGTATTTTATTACTGAACAGTGTACCCATTTTTAATTTTGCATAACAATATTACTTTGTGGTTTTTTTAAACTTAATAGTCTGTTATGAAATTTCAAAAATTATTACAAGCAGGGTAATGATATATTTTAACTTAATAGATTTATCATTAAATAGAACAAGGTAGAGTTAAAAAGTGTTTGTTTAGGTTGTATTTATCTCAACTTGTGGTATTTAACTCTTGAATTATTTTCAAATAATAATTTTAAACAGCTTGTAATCTAGTTTAATACTACAAGGAATTTTTTAAATAAAGCTCTAAATAATAATCAACTTAATCAATTAACACATTGTTTCATGGAAAGACTGAAGAATTTAAATATTACATAAAAAATTTTAAAGATACAAGACCAACAAAAATCAATCTACATCCAAAAGAAAATAACTCAATTTTAAATCTACAATGATTTTTAGATTTAAATTAGGTATATTAATATTCCAATGCATTGAATTCATAAAAACCCAGGACATTTTAAGCTCTAAAACTATGCATAACAGTAACATAAAACTAATGGCATACATATAATGAAATAAAAATTTAATAATACATTTTTTTTTTCAATAAACTTCTTCAGTTTTTCAACAAATCAGAACAACAGTTTTCACACTAATAAGAACATAACACAGCAGATCAAATAGATAACAAATACAAAGATAATATTGGGTATTTTTTTTACAAAAAAGAGGAGTCACAGAACTACACAAATAACTACTACTATAAAATTAAAAATCTTATTTACAAAATATTATCTACTCATAAAACTTACAAAAAAATTAAGCAATTTTTTCTGGTTTAAGATTGTTTAAAAATCTTAAACAATCAATACCTCCTTAAGAAGTTAAAGCTTACTGTAAGTTTAAAACATTATCAGATAGTTGTTGAGATGTTCAAGTTTTAAATTTCTTATAAAATATAGCTAGTCACAAACATTGAACCCATGGTAATTTTTAGGGGTATTCTCAAAATATTTATTAAAAAATCTTAAGTTTGATTCAATTTTCTGCATACACAATAATTTGTCATCTCTTTTATATCTAGGGAGGAACTCTAAATTACCTGATCATTTGCCTTTTTTGTCTTCTAGTCCCAAGACATCAAAAACAAATAAGGAGTATTTGCCTACCTGCACTTTTAAAAATAAAACCAAAATGATAGAAATAATGCATAACAGCAAAAAGCCTTAGCTCTTACATGCTGATTTCTAAAATTAAAAACAAATTATTCGTACATGACAAATTAAATCTAAAAAGTAAGCTATATTTTAAGATGCTGTAATAAAATATTTTATTTTTTTGGAATGAATACCTAGAAATGACTTAGCAGACATTTACATGATTTAAATAAAGTAAGCAACTGACATAAGAAATACAAAATAAATTACAAACAATAAGCTTACTTGAACATTTTACACAATTAAGCTCTTTATGAAAATGTTAGAAGAGATGACTATAATTTATGAATGCGTCCTTGGCTTCTACAAAATTGTATAATTACTGTTTTATAAAAAGTTTTCCTTGTAAATTGGTTTATATTAAAAATATTACTCATTTAAATACAAAATATTATTTTTCATAAATAAAATTTGGTTAAAAACTCGTTAAGTTCTGAGTAAAAAATAACAATGATTATTAATGTTGAAATAAGACACTGCTTAAAATGATCTATGTACACTAGTGAAAGTGAAGCGAAATGATACACACTTCAACAATTATTACATAAACACCACCACAATACATTACATAAATACAATTTTAATTTGGGACATGATATTTTTAGTAGAAAACTGCATTTTTACCCCTTAACCTTTGAGAATGGTTAAAAACAGCATTGTAAAATAATAATTCTTAGGCAAGTTTAATCAATCATTTATACAGGGGTGATAGTGACTAATGGTAAAAATCTGGAAAACTGACCCAAAAATTAGTAAAACACGGTAATACAAAACAAATCCAGAAAATAGGAATAGCTCTACAGCACTTTTCATTTTTGTAACAGAACTCCTTGCTTCAGGGAAAAATAAGGATATTTTAAGAAGAAGTTCAAAAGTTTGTTATAATAATCCAAGCTGAGTAAATAAAAAAAACTGAAAACCCAGAAGTGGCAATCAAAATCAGAGTACCTTCAAAACAATCACCAACATTTATTTTATACTATTTTTTTTTATTGAAATCTACCGTTATCAGTAGCACTCAGGAAGAAATTAAGTTTGGTTGATTTGATTATTCATTAATAGGGAACATCATACAGAAAAACTTAAAGTGCTATTAGATTTCACAAATATTGGATAAAACAAACCTAACACGCATAAAAAAAGAAATAAGGTATTCTGAAAGCAAAAAAAATAAGAATTTTTTTAAAGAATATCCATCATAAAGTTAATTACTAATACTTAAACACTACTGGAGGGTTACAAAGGAACTAGTGATAAACTATTTTTAACAGAAAAGTATTTACAAATAAATACCAACTAAATATGGAGTAAGTAAGCTATGATAGATCTGTTATGGTAATCTTAGCGTTGCGCCACACTTGAGCGGCTTATAGTCGCTACTGCAATCAATCTCCATAAAAAAAGCATGGGGAAAGCCTAGTCCCCTATCTTGACAGGAATCTTGATTCCTGTCAAGGTAGGGGGCGTCTCAGGCTGAACTCCATGCTTTCTCCCTATCTGATTTACGACTTCGGGCGTTTTGAGTAGCTAGGTCTGTCATGAGGCTTACGGTAGGTGGATTTGCGAATGCAAACCATTGAAAATTGTGTCAAGAAATATTTCAGTTAACCAATTAATAACAGTATGTAAAAAATACTTATGTGTTAAGTGCAGATATAAAAATATGAGTAGGATGAAAAGTATGAAGAACACACAACACATTAACAAAACAAAAAACATATTAAGCAGTTTAAAAATATAGCCTCGGCGTTTAAAAATAAACCTAACAAAATATATTACAAAGTATGATTGTCCTCAAAACAAATTAAGACAAAATAATGCCTACCTAAAAATACTAATGTATATAAGGCACATGCTACAATACAGCAATGTGTATAAAATGTTTGATTTAAGCATTTACAGATAAATAAGAAAACAGCCATTGACAGATACAAAAAATGCCTAAAACTGTAGTTATTTATAACAGAATGGCTCAAAACACAATACTGTATAACCAAAAAAGAAAAAAGAATATTATTTTTCATTGAGGACTTTGAAAATGCAACTATTAAAGCATTATGTGGGATGAAAACAGCTTGAAAACTTTAAATTATTTGATGATGAAAACCTCAACACTGGTAGCAAAACAAACTAGGCAAATTTATAGGGCCCTAATAAATGGGTAGAAAAAAGAACTATTAAAAACTCATCAGTTAGGTCAAAAATTATCTACATTTACTTGTATCCTTGTAATATAAAGCTTAAAAATTACATCCTTTAATTTTTTAGCAAATAAAAAGGGTTAGGGTTGCGTGAAAACTTGTGTATAGAATCGTTTAACAGTGAAAGTATAAACAAAATGGTTAATATTTAGATTTCAGTAGTATGAGGCCATATAAAGTTCAATACTACTATCTAAATAGTCATGTGAAATAATATAAGCTCTTTAAAAATTTCTTTACAGGAAACAGAATGAAACAATACATCAATCTGCAAATAATTTGCTTGATAGTCCATTTTCTTTCTGTAAATTTACAAAATTAGAATATTTAAACATCACTTGAATTAAACTCAATTCTTAATCTTTATATTTTAGGGAACAATCACTAAATAACTTACAGTAAAATCCTGTTACAACGAATACCGATAAAATGAAAAATCCTGTTATTACAAAAGTTTCCAGAAAGTCCCCAACCATTTGAATTAGCGATAGTACAGTTACAACAAAATTTTCTTTACAACAAAGAAATTTTACGGTCCTGTGAAGTTCGTTATGACAGGATTTTACTGTATTTAGATTTATTATTAGGTGGCAGTTATGAAGTGAAATTATTTAATGTAAAAATTTATTTTAAAAACTGAAATCAACTGCATTCTAGCGACTGCGATGGCAGGCAATGGGAGTTGAAAAAAAACGTTTGTGAGCATGCGCTAAGTTGCAATTTGGCAACAAATATTTGGCGAAGGAATCGCTACTTGGCGAAGCTCTTATCCCAATTTCAAATTGCCGTATATTTTTGGTTTGGGTCGTAGGTTTTCAAAGTCCAAGAGTCTATTTATAGATAATTCGTGTATTACATAGGATTTAAATGAAAAATCACAGGAGCTTATTAGTGAAACGATCCCTAATATTAAAATATTTAAAATTATAAACATCAGGCCATCAAAATTTATTTACTAACATCATAACTACACAAAACTCTCAAAATTTTTAAATGTAATAAAAAAAATTCTAACAATTTAACATTTAATTGAATAATAACTTAATTAACTGCCATCTATATTTGAATAACTTAATTCTTTGATTAAATTAAATAATGTTATCAAATTTAATAATTAAAAATATTCACATTATAAGTACAAAACTTTTATCAAAATCAAAAAACCAATGAAAATAATTATAATATTTAATTAAATAAAATCTAAATTCATTAAATTAAGTATAAATTTGGTAAAAAAAAAAGAAGCAGACACTAAGATTCGAACCCACGACCTTCCGTTCAGCTACTGTTCATCCTACCCACTGAGTCATCGATCCACACCAGCCTGGTAGAAATTACATAATTTAAACTCAATACCTCCCAAGAAGCCAAATTCTGGCCAAATATCTGCCGCCAACACGAGCATGCGCACAAACCAATTTTTCGGCTCTCATCGGATGCCGTTATACGATATAGAGGCTATACTGAAATCAACATTACCTTGAATAGTCTGCTTCAAATTAAATATCAAGAATCATCTTCACTACTTTCTGATGCTTCAGAAATGGGCCCAGTGTTAGAATTGGATACATTTACCATTAGAGAAGGTTCTTGTACCTGATTAACTTCATCTCCTATTAAATAAAATTAATAATCTGAGCTTTAATTAGAAATGGGAAAGCGCTTAATTGAAAACTAGACTAAACTTCACATGGAAAAAACAAAAATTTAATATACAGTAATACCTCGGACTTATGCAATAGGTGGGACGGAGCAATAACACAAAAAGATACTGTGTTAATATTTAATTCTCTTTTAATATTATCAAGCTTTTTTGATGAAGAAGTTTTTAAAAAAAGTGAACATAGTAGTCTGATGTATCAAAACTGCTTTTTCTTCCATAAAATTTCTTCATGACAGGTTAAAAAATTTTCTATGCCACGTTCTGTCTTAAAAATCCGCTCTTCGTTTGGATCTATCCTTTCCTAAATTTGTAATCCTTTGTTAATAGAATTCAGACCCTCGCTTAAATTTAAAATCATTATTTGATTCTCTGTTTGAAAGGGGTCATGAGTTAGCAGCGTGGGAAGTGTTTCAGAACACGACTCGAACAGAATTTATTGTATCGAGTGAGAATTAGTATTCTTTTACTTTCAGCTTTTCTAAGAAGCAGTGGTAGCATTTTGTACGGAGGAAGGCACTTAGTTAACAGAAAATGATAAAATTTCAAGACGAATATTTCAGCAGGTAAAGGGAAGGTAGAAAGTTGCGCTCGAACTTTGAAGACATTTTAGAAAAAAATTTTAAAATTTGGTTCTTACGTATTATGCCGTCAACGGTGCCGCTGAATCCAAAAACATTATCAAATCCTATTGACTATTCTATATTGTACCACTGAATTTAATGGCTGTTGAACTCAACGGTATAATACGTAAGTACCGAAAATTTCAAAATCAATTCCCGTAAGTCGGGGTAGCGTAAGATGAGGTATTACTGTAATCTACTTGAGGTTTGCGGAATAATTATGTTACAATTGCATAAAATTACAATCGCACATTAAAATTCCAACAGCACCTTAAATTTTGCAGGTATTTGAGGGGAAAATTTAAATCTACATAATATAATTTATTACACTAGTTCTAATATGTACATAAAATCGGTGTCAAAAAAATAATTATGGGCCGAAACCCTGTCCAACAGGATCTAAGTCTAGTTACAATACAAGCCTGTGTGGGGGAGCATTGCAATTTTAGGACTTAAGGGGAGAGTGACACTAAAAGGTTGGGAAATACCAAGTTATAGCATATGGGATACAGCAAATGAAAAAGTTTACAAATACTACAAAAATAGCCTTAACTACAAAATGTAATTTTGAGACCATACCTGTCAGCTCTAGTGAAGTTTCTGAATGTATGTGAGAAGTTTCTTTGGTTGACACATCTAGAGAACTTTTCGAAGACACTGAAACTGAGCTTTCTCCACTAATGCTGGGCAGGCGCTTCTTGCTTAGCATAGAAATTCCCATCATGGGTTTTAGAGGCGTACGAGAAGTGTCAGAAGGAGATATTCTGCAGTCAGTATTTTTTTCAGCACTCAAAGGGAGGCTGACAGTTATTTGAGGCTTGGCCCTTCCTTCCACAAAACAAACAGAATTTGTGAGGGGAGGGAGATTGTTTGATGCAACACTGTTTAAGCTACTGCAGCTGCTACTTTTAGAAGTAGTGACATCAGCTTCATGAGATTCTGAGTTGGAACATAATTTATCGGATATACCAATAGCTGAAACACTCTCATTTCTGTTTAGATCATGAAGAGGTTTATTGTAGTGAACTGTAACTTCAGTAGGATTATCTGTTTGCACACCAGATGACACTGTTATGACCTTCTTTTCAGTTTTAGGTGACCTGAATAAAGCCTTGGCTAATATGGGAGACCCAAAAAACTTGCGTTCAGTCTGATTACCTTCTTTTTGTTCAGCCCGTTTCAGTTCTTTGGCCTGCTTTTTGCTTTTAAAAATGTTTTTCTTATCCAGCTTAGGAGATGTTAATTTTTTCATAAATTTAGGAGAATTAAAAAACTTAAATGATGCCTTAGGAAAATTTAAATCACTTAATCCCGAGTCAAGGGTTAAATTTCTATTTTGATGACTAGTGATATAGGAAATCTCAGAATCTTTCAGAGAATGATTTTGATCATGGCCTTTTTCCTTGTAAGATGAAGGTAAGGTATTAGATTCAATACTTTCATCACTTGTTTGATCAATACAGCAAAATCCTATATTTTGAATGCCTTCAGATGAAGAAAATACATCACTAATTTGAGAACTTGAGCTAGATGGATCTTTTCTGTTAACTTCGGAAAGAGAAGGGTTACTTTCAGTACCAGATGCAGTATTAAAATCTTTACAGTGAGCACTACCAATACGAGATCTCTCAACAATTATCTTATTATCCCTCACATTTTTACTTTGTACATCCACTAATGAACAAGTAGACTCAATAAAATTATTAGTTGGAAAAAATCTCATTCTTCTAGTAGCACCATGATCACCTTCGATGGGGTTTGGCGATTTCAATTGATGATGGGAGACTTTCTTACCTTCAAATACTTTATTATATTCTTTATCCAGTAAACTTACATACCGTTCTGTTTTTGGTTGCCTTTCATCTTCTAAAAGAGAAAAAGAAGATGGAGGATTTAATGATGGTGAAGCACCATTGAAGGAACTAGGCATATGAAATGAATTGTTCTTGGACATTTGACTTTCAGATGCACTCCGCTTATATTTATAGGGCTGGGATTGAAATTTTGGTGTTTCAGTAGGATTAATGACATGAATTTTTTTGCACCTATCTATAGTTGTTACACTTGATTGTCCTGTCTTTGCTAAATGGTCAAAAGAATCAGATATCTTGGCCACATATCCTGGTGCAGGTATTCCTTTTTGAAGGCTGAAATTTTTAGAAACATTTGAAGCTATGGTAGCATTTTTCTGACTTAAATTACTATAGGAAACAGCCATTCGAGCAACAAGACCTGGAGTAATTTCTTTTGCAAGTGATCTTTGTTGTCTTCCCAATGAAGAAGTCAAAATATCATACTCTTCATCAACAGTATTCCAAGTTTTATTTGAATTGATAGAAACATAGCCAACCTGATGTTGAGGAATGCCAGTATTATCAGAATCCACCTTCCTAACATAGCTTTTCATACTTCGGGTGTGGGAATATGAAGCTTCAGTACAACTGAGAGATCTATTAAAAGATACTTTTGCATTTTTATAGGCAATATGTTTTTCTCCATAATTAGAATACTGTTCTTGGGAATTATCAATAGAAGTGTTCAAAAATATTAAATGTTCATCACTAGTTTCATCATTTTTGGTTCCATTAAAATGCACATCCTTATTAGAGTACCGCTTTTTGATTTTAGGAAACATGGAAGACGCTATTTTACTATTAGCAATACTCAAGGTCTTGGGTTTCTTCTTATTGTTAAAACTTTGCTTCAAAGAGTATTCAGATGAGCAGACAGACACTTCGTTTTCATAAGACCGTCTCATGAAAGTTGGACTTCCATTTTCACTATCTTCTGTTTCACTGTAGAAATTATCTATAAAACAAAAAGTTATATTTTAATATAACTCTTAAATGTTAATTTTAATTATATATAGTTATATTTTAATACAAAATATTTAGATACTTTTGCTACAAATTTATCTGAAAATGCAAGTAACAAAAAGCAAAAACACTGAAGTTTAACTTACTAGCAAGTCCTAAAATAACTCCAGGTTTTGAAAAACTGCTAGTAGTGAAATCAGCTGATGCATCATAAGCTATAGCTGCCAAGCCCATTTTGTTCATCCAACTAACAAAATTCAGATAAAACAAAATGAATAAATATTGAGGATGAAATTAACAGAAAGGCAAGAAAGACTACAAACCAAGAGGGAACATTCACCCAATTCAGAGACAACCTAATTCAACTTTTAGGATTATGGGGGAGTTACCATATAATACATTATATTTCAACCCAACAAAATTTAGTTGCTTAATACAAAACTGTTAGTATTCTATATGCTGATCTTATGCTACTAAAATACTCTTTAATATTTAGTACTATAAATATTCAGGCCAAATTTTAAGAAAATACTTAGTTATAGAAAAATATGCACCAATAACAAACAAATGCCCCCTAGTGTCATAATGAAACAATATTTCAACTTACTGAGCCAAATCTCTTTGTGATTCAGTGGCAAAATATATGGTCACTTGTTGATGGCAAACTTTAAAGGCACTGTAAAAAAATTGGAAGTTTATGTATAAGATGCCTATAGAGATCTAACAAATAACAACATGAAATGAAAACATTTTGATGAATGAAAAGAAATAACAAACATACTATTTTTTAGATTTACAGTCATTCATAGGTGATACTATAGACCCAGGTAAAGATATCAAGCTTTCTGCTCTCATATCCTAAAATAAAAAATACATGATTTTTACCCAATAAATAAAATTAAAATCAAGAAATTGAACCACCAGTCTTTGGTGGAATTTATTAAATAATTTTTAATTGTAAATTTTTTTTTGTATCTACTCACATTATCATCCCGATAAGAATATAACAAATGATCTTTTAAAACAATCCATCTTTTAACCCAGTGATGACCTGATGGGAAAAAACCTTTCCTTTCTTTTTGTTTATAAAGCCATCCTTCACAATCTCCTTTTCCCAGATCTTTGCAAGATATGTGCCTGCTTCCTAAAAAAAATAGGAATTATTTGATTAAAGAAAAGATAATAGAAAAATTATCCTTAATTTTTAATAATTATTAAATAGACTCACACACACAAAACACTCTTTAATTACATTGAAAAATCTTGCATGTTAAGTGTGTGAAAAGCACTTATTAAATATCTAAAGCTTTTATTTTGAACGGGAAATTTACATCGTAATAAGTTTGACACTGAAATTTAAAGCTTAAAACACATATTGACAACTTAAAATTTTTAATAAGACTGCATTTAATACAGGAAAGTAATAAAAAAGGGGCAGTTACTTCACTACCAAGAACACATTAATTTTAAGATGTTAAATAAACTATGCATTGTTTAAGTAAGCACAATCACTCAGTAAGTTTTTTATTCATGCAGCTTCGGTTTAATTTTTTGGTATTTTTTAAAACTAAAATTACTTAATTCAAATTTAAAATATTTTCAATAAACAAGCTACATTATTTTAGGTTATAGAAAGATTCTATTTACTTACCAAATTTACCCACGATACTCTTTTTCATTTTATGAGAATGGGGCTATTAGAACAAAATAATTATCAAACACTTTAAGTAAGAAAGGTACCGTTAAAATATGAATTTATAACATATAAAACTCACCATTAATTCTAAACCTTTACTCCTTTCTTTGTCTTTTACACTAGAAATGCATTTTTGAGGGACTCCAGCAACAATTACAACTTGATAGCTAAAAATTAAGTTAACATGAATTTACTTTATGGAAGTAAATTTAAGTTTAAGTAAAAGCTCAGAAATTCAGGTGCTTTTTTTTAAGATTTGACTTTCAGAAAATCCTCACAGTATATTTTTAGAAATTTTTAAAACTATACAAGGTTTCCAAAATTAATCATCTCTCTTTTACTGCTTATAAAATGAGGACTTCATGAAAAGATGGGTTCAAAATGCAGAATTTTTTTAACTTTTAATTTTTAAATTCTGCTATTACAGTAGTACTATCATGAACCTCATTTATAAACCTTGTAATCTGCCATTTAAAAAAATGACAGACTTCTCCCTTATCCAGTGGTGTTTGACAAAGAAGATAAAACCAATGCTGAGTTTTCTTCTAAATTACAAGACTCAAATTAATTTAAAAACAAAATACCCTCAGACAGCAAAATTTTAAATAGATATGGAAATTATATAAATATAGAATCATTATTTAAAGTACAAAGCTATGTTTTATAACTTTCACAAAAGAGTTTCAACAATGTGTGTTTTGGCATAAATACAAATACAGTAAAATCCCGTTATTAAAATTTCTTCGTTGTAACCGTACTATCGCTAATTCAAATAAAAACGGTTGGGGACTGTCTGGACTTTCGTTAATAACAAGATTTTTCGTTGTATCGGTATTCGTTGTAACGGGATTTCACTGTATGTTAAATCATTGGTATATAGAAACTTTTTATCATTTACCTGCCCACATCTCCCGATTCCTTTTCAGAAAAATCCTCCTAAAGTAAAAGCATGACTTTAAATCACAATCACACATCATTAAAAAATTGTTTGTGAAAGATCAGAGAAAACTTACAAAATCCATTGGAGGAGTTTCTATCTTTGATGCACGTCTTAAAAAAACTGGAGTCGTACTCTTAGCTGTGCTTCCAGCTATTTCATTAGAAATATCGTGAGCACTGGGCCTACGACCGCAAAATTCAGTATCTGCCCCCTCCCAGTCATACAAAATGATGTTATTCTTCCCCGATTGAGCAGAATTTCTTGAATGAGAATCTAAAATAATATAATACAAAAGAGATCAAAATATTAAAAATGAAGTGATAAAAGCTTTTCATATGTTAAGAACATAGAACCAGAAATATTACCTTCACTGCTATTATTATATTTGGAAGTACTTTCCCGTTCCCCTTGTTTCACACCATTTACACAGGTCAATTCCTTCTGAAGAACACAATCACCAGCTTTATTTATACTTTTATTTTCTAAAACAGTATAATCTTCTTCTTGCACAGGTAAAGCTTGTAGAGGAGGAACTGAAAACTTTTCTGTAGAAGACAAATCTTCTACACTCAAGTTATTAGCCAATAACGCTTTACTTGAAGGTTCGTGAACAGATACAGCCTTAGTACCAAGATCAATAGAATCATTTACAATAGCACCATTGTGAAGACCGTTTTCACAATTATCAAAGGAAAGACTTGACTCAGTTTCAGGTTTGGAGCTGAGTTTTTGACTTGAGGGGTCATGGGAAATGCTCCTCACAAAATTATCATTGGATTTAACACAAGGCACACCATTGACTAAATCTTCAATGCTTACAGGTGGTTTTAAAATAGTTGGAGAAGCACCGCTAACAGTAGCTCTTCTCTGTATGGTTACAGATGTCGGACCAGAAAAATGTCTAATTTGCAAAGGCAGCTCTTGATTAAGCATCAAATGGTTAACAGAAGCAGGTAAGAAAGCAGAATCATCTTCATCTTCATTGTAATCATCCCTAAAAAATCATTTGATTAATGGTTAAAAACATAATAAACATGCCTTTCCCTTACGTTTTTTACCATATTTGAAGACACGCAAAATATTTTGAAATTTGGCTACTCATACGGTACTAATAAATTCAATATTATACAGTTGCAAATAATTTTATAAAACTATTTGGATTTATTCTATTTTAAATTTCAAAACTATTATTAAAAAATTGTAAACACGGTTTGGATTTGGATATTTTAAATACACGTGTAAATTTAAAATAGTTACCTTATGCATTCACTTTCATTAGATGTAGAACAGGTATCTGGACTCCCAATTTTATCATCAGACCAATTATGACGCTTGTTGGCAGTTTTCTTTGATGGAATACGATATGGTCTTAGAATAATCACCTACCAAAGCATAAACATACTATTACAAAAAATTGTCGTTCAGTTTTCAACTTCTTATAACCTTTTAACACGAAAATTATCACAATACAGACAATTCAAGCAGCAAGCTCCAAGCCAATATCCTCCTGGTTACCACAAATATTCAGATTTTGGGTACATTTGAAAAAATTGTCAATAATGACACAGCAGTACTGTTGGCCCTTACATGCTAACATAACAAATACATGCTGTGCAAGGAACAAAAAGAGTAGCATTCATTTTTTTTAATTCCATGGTTTTCTTTTGAATTTTGCAAAAGAATGAAGAAGACATTTAGTCTTATAGTTTCTTAATTAAAATTGTGCTTCAAAAAGAGCTTTTTAAAAACATTGCAAAGCTAAAAATTAATAGATTGATATTTTTCATTTTACTGAACAAAAATAATCTTGCCTTCAAATAATAGTTATGATTTCAAAATATCAAATAGTTATGTTTTCAAAATATTAAAACACAAACCTCTCCTAATATATTTATGTGGCGGGGCCTTTTTTTCAATGTCAGGTGCAATTCAGTAGAATGTTCAGTCATGACAGTCACCAGCTTTTTTTGCTGCCATCCAATCTAAAATTTGTTAAAATTAAGTTTCAGGTCACTTTACAATAACAAGAATTTTTTATAAATTTCAGGTTTATAACATTAGGCTTCACGAAAAATAGCTACATATACATAAATTAAATAAAAAAAAATTGTACACAAGGTGATTTAAAACTAATGGACTACACTCAACAGCAACGTTTCCTGAACCCAGTACGTCACTACGCGGAAGGAGAAAGTGGGTAAACACAAAGCTTGTTGGGTAACTAGGAGGAGTTTCGGTATACAAATCGTGATAAGACACTAAATATATATTGGTTTAATGAAATAATAGTATTTTAAAATTGATGTACTTCGTTTCACTCGAAATTCAGACACCGCAATGGGAACTACTTTGTTAGTGACGCTGTAGAGTCATCTAACATTGCTGTCTAGTACAGTATTATCTTTACTCTTAAATATTTCCTTTATAAACATCCTTATAATTGCAAAATTTGTTTTAAGACAAATTTCCTTATTTAAGTGGCAAATACAATGCCCTAAACAATTTCTGTATTACCTGCATGCTATTGGCATACTTGGTGAATTTACCGAAAGTCTGATACCCAAGGTTAGAGGGAACTTTTAGTTGTGGACTTAACTCTGACACTTTTGATGTCTTGCAAAGTAAAGATGTAAGTTTTAAAGTAAAGATTTCAAATTGAAAAGAAATCTAACAGATTTTTTTCATTTAAAAGGCATTTAACCCATTAGCGCCCAGTGATCTATTTCTAGATCGCTAAACATAGTGTCATAAATGCTCTCTTAAATTACCTTAAATTCACCCAGCAGTAACAAAACTGCACATATGACAAGAGAAAACATCCCTCAATCGTAATACCCTGTGTTTTTTGTGTTTCCTTCATTTATTTTGTAATAGGGATGGGCTAAAGTTCGTCTCGGGGTTTCATTTTACAATTTTTTCATCTTCATTCGTGTTTTTCAAGAAAACAGTAAAGATATACCACTTAAGGATTCCTTTTTCAGTTTTATTTTATCTTTATAGATGTAGCTATTGGGATATTATGCAAAGTTTTGTCAAAATTAATTTATTTAGTGAAAAATCAAGTCCAAATACTGCTGATCTAAAAATAGATCACTGGGCGTTCGGGCGTCCATTTTTCCTGTGTTGCTTACAATACGATTATTTAGTTTTTCCACTAAAAACTGATAAAAATGAGTGAGAATACTCGGTAATGTTCAAGATGAAGTCAACTATTGATTTTCTTAAGAAATTTATTATTTTATTGCTAATTAAATTTTTTAATATATTCTGATGAATAAATGGAGGATAGGCCAATATGATTCATTACCGATAAAGCATTGCAACCAGCGGTATGAAATAATTAATGTTTATTCACAAAAACTTATTTTATACAACACAAGTCAAAGTATTTTTGAAATACTTCGTAGGGAAAATTATAAGACAATTAAAGGTTATCAAGGAGCTATGAAAATCTCGAATTGATAATTGCATTTTTTTTTTAATTTTTTAATTGGCCCTTATAACCTTAAAATTGACGTTACGACAGAGTAAGTAGTTTATTGGAATAGTAATGGTGAAAAGCTCAAACAAGCAGCAATTTTGAATGTTGCCATGTAAGATCAAGTTACATTTTATTTCATGAATATTTGATTTATGGTAAAACCAATCTACAAAATTTTCAAAAAATTAGCCCAATGCATTTTATTTTACTTATTAGTTAAAATTTTATGTCATGTCATATGTTTTCTATAATACACTTTTATAAATTTAAAGTTCTTGGTCCAATTTCCCCTTTTTCCCCTATAATTACTTTCAACATAGGCTATTTGTTTACTTAATTGTGGGTAAATTATTTAATTTTATTACTATTTAATTATTTTCCCCACATATTTATGAATAAATACGAGTTTTTTAAAGAGAAATACCATTGTTTCTATTTATTCCATAATTTTTAGGATTTTTTGAAGTTCAACTAGTACTTTGCTCTGTGACAAAAAATATCCTCCGAACGCCCAGTGATCTATTTTTAGATCAGCATTTTTTAAAGAAACTAATTACTGTTTTGACAAAATTTGTTTATAATATTCATATTTAAGTCAAAATACACCAAATTCATGATTTTTATCCAATTCATCCAACAAAAAAATAATTTGGGCGTTAATGGGTTAATAAGAAACTATAGTATTAACACACATCCTACTATAGCAGACATACACAAAAAACTCTAAATAGTTACAATATAAATTTAAATACTTACCACAGTTTGATAGTTAACCTGAACGATTTCATCTCCTTTTTCAACTTTATTACATGACTTCGCAGGGCTCTGAATAAAAAAGGAAACTATAATAAACACTTACAAATTGGGTAGAATCATAATGCATTATAAGTTTGCGAAATTATTCAGTGTATAAGATTTTTAAAAAAATCACAGTAGTTTTTCCGAAAATTTTCAAGAAAAATTTAAAACTTAAGTTTTATTAAAAATACTGTATAATGTATAAATTTGAGTTACACACTTAATGAATTTTGCCACTGCTTACTACCTAAAAAACATTTTGTCTCCCTACGTTATCTTTTCCATAATGAATCAAAAGTAAACTTTTTAGTAAAAAGTAAAAAAAATTTCTAGCTGAAAAATAATTTGGAAGCAATCGAGCCCTCCTAGAAAGAAAAGGGGCTGGAACCTTTACCTTAGGCTCTTTCAAGAAATGAAGCTTTGAACCTTCAACACAATTAGCCTTCTAAATACAATTAGGAAAACATTGATACAGATAAACAGAGTTATCTTTGTGAAACATTGGTTTTGATGTCCAGAAACTCTGCACAACCAATTTAACAAAAAAATGTTATCCGTATTTCTCTCAGTTAATATTAATGTAAATTAATTTGAGAAAAAGTAACAAGTCCTCAATATTTGCCTCAAATGTTTTTTTAAACCTCAACTTAAAGACATTAACAAAAATGTATTATAGCAGCAATGAAGCTTGTCATTAAAACTTATTTGATTGAACATATTACCTGATCCTTGATTCCTCCAATGATATGGACACCAGAGTAAGTTGACTTAATATGAATACCCTGAAAATTAAGGATTTCTTTATTGAAAATGATTCATCTTAGTACTTTTTCAAAAATTAGGTGACAAACATATAATCTGATTTCAATAAATTAAAATACCTGAAGACATCATTTTCAAAAATTTTATATAAATAGCCATTATTGCATTAAAATTAATGCTTATTAAAGGACACACCAATAATTAATTAGGGGTCACAAAACTTTTCTTAGAATGAACCCTCAACATGAATTTTAACCACCCCATAAGCTCCTCAAAACAATAACTACCCAAATTCTTTGAAAAAATGTTTTAAGGTCATAAATGCTTTCTTTATAACTTTAAATGGTATATTTTAAAGGTATTTTCTTTTTTGCTCTGAAAAAGGGTTCACATCTACAACTTCTTTTCATCAATATATATCCTGAAAAGGATTAAGGCACAGTCACACTCAAGCATATCAGCTCAACTTTTTTTTAATTATTAGCTATTATTTTGCAAAAAAAACAAATTAATAGAATTACAGATTTCCACAACATATTCATATTTATCGACTACTTGGAGAAACCCTGATTTAATTTAGGAGAAAAACACTTACCAACTCCTCATCCGGTTTCTTTTTAATCATTGCTATGTCTAAAGAAGCAGGTTGAAGTATCAATGAATCCTTGGAGTCTTGAACAAATGCATCACATAGTTCAGCAATTTGAAGAGACTGAAAGATTTTAAATGAAATTACTTCTTAGCAAGAATTAAATTTGATATGACTACAAGCAAGTATTTTACATACATATTAACTTAAGGACTAACTAGGTATGGAAGATTTAACGGAAACACTTTATCCTTCAATAGCAACAAAAACACTGCAATGAATTAAATTTAAAACCCAGCTGCAATCAGAAAAAATTTTGCAATTGATCATTACCGAACATTATTGTTTTAGTTTTACAACCGCAAAATTCTTACATTTCTTTTGATTAAGGAATGAGGTCTTTCAGCAAATTGATCTCTTTGAGTAGTTGATGCAAGTTCAATACTAAGCTTAAGAACAGCTTTTTTGAGCTTGATGCATAAATGATCATGTTGAAACGGAAGCCTGAAAAGAAAAAAATCTTAATATACAGGGTGTCCAAAAATAACTGTCCACCCTCTTTAACTTTTGAATTCCTACAGATAGTCTTGAAAGTTGGGTCTAGGTAGGGGAGAGTGCTGTACCTAAGGACGGTTGTACCTTCAGCCACCTCATTTTAAAATTCGGGAAAAAATGGAAATTTGAATTTGTGGTTGAATTTGAATGTAAACAGATGCTATCTAGTTTCTAACGTGAAATCACAGCTCCCTAAAATAATATTTATATTTAATGTAATAAATTTACTGTTTTTAGGTGCTCTAAGTTTTTATTAGTGCATCACTACATTAATATTTTTCTTCCCCTTAAATCATAATGGGTAAAATGTGATATAAGGGGCAAATCCCCGAGATTTTGACATTTTATTTTTGATATTAGAAATTGTCAGATCTCAATTCTTTTATTTTTTATAGAACTTTAAATGCAAAAACACCTGGTGTTGTACCTTCGGACACCATACATGTTGTACCTACGGACACGTTCTTGTGGGTGTCTATAGATATAATCGGCGTTTTTGAAATAGGTTTCATTAAAGTGAATGCATTTTAATGTATATTAAATTAATTTTAAATGGTATTTGTCGGCGATTATTTTCAAGTGATTTTTAGATAAAAAAACAAATATTTTGTGATCTAAACTACTTTTTAAAATTTTTTATTTTACTTTGTATTTAATGTAAAATATGGTACAAAATCTTAAGCACCCTATCGCATTTAAGTATGATGATTACAGAAAACTTGAAATTTCCAGCGAAGAAGATTTGCGAAAGTTATTACCACCAAATGCTTGCACAACTAAGTGTCGATCGAATTGTTTTTATGGATCAGTGAAGTGATCAGATTCATCAGCATCATTGATGAAACTATTACCTCAAACTTAGATCTGAAAATCCCATGTGATTTATGTATTTTTGGTAAACAATCAAGACTTTTATCATTCAACTTTGTTTTAATGATCATTTACGATCTAAAACTACATTACTTTAAAAAATCTATTCTCAATTTTAAAAATGCTTGAAATAGTTTATTAAAAGGTAATACACCAATTAAAATGTTCATTTTAAGCTTTTATCAATTAAAAATTTCCTTTTTAAGAGTGTCCAGAGGTACAACTGGGTCTGTCCATAGGGAGAGCACGTTGTTGTACCTATGGACACAAATTTCGTCAAGTTATTAAAATGAATTAAAGATCCAATTTTGAAGATTTTAGCTAATAAAAAATATTACCCTCTTTGCTAAGGTTAGGAGTATATTTTAGGCACTTTAAATGTTAAAAATGTGATTTTACCTGACTTAGAAAAATCCAAACGTGATTTTTGTCCAGAGGTACAACACTCTCCCCTATAGTAAAGTGCCCATGCCCTATCCGATGCGACAACTTTCAATACCCTCTAGCGGAAACCTTAGGAGTTATAATTTTTATTTAAAAACTATTAGAGATTTGCTAAATAACTAAGTTGTAGAGAAGCATTGATTTAGTAGGAATATACACCTTGAGCATAGAAATACCTTGAATAAAACACCTAAAACGCATGCTCAATTAGGTAGAATTCACATCGTTTTTTCGTCCTAAAATGCTCCTACCGTGAAAAATTAGAAACTTTCATTCCCCCCCTATGATCTAAGTACTTTTAGTCACTTAAGTCATAAAAATGAAATTTTCTTATTTTTGTGTTAAGAGAAGCCTTTAAGCCCGTAAAAACCACATAAATTCTACCTATAGTCTGTTCCACCTCAAGTTGACACTGAAGGAAAGGCTGCGAGGACCGGATTACACCCGTCGAGGTTACAATAAACAAATGGGTGGCCGTAAGTAACGGAATTCGCTGATTTTGGCGATGCGTTCAAAAATTTCTTTCTCCGTCTTGATTCTTTATGCTTACTCCTTTGAGCACGATTTGTAAAATGCTTTCGTGCCTGAATTATTTGACATCTTTTTAACCGTCAGTATTCTTATAAATTTAATAATGTAAATAATATTTATAATTACACCTTAAATATCGGTAATATTTGCGGTCTTTTTGTGTAATGGAGCATAAAATAGTGATTTATTAGAAAACTTAATAATTTATAAAAATATCCAAACCTTGCGCGTTAGTTGAGATAAATATACCTTGAATTTTTAAACAAAAAAATAATTTCATTGCTTGAAATATTCAAATTGACCATTTTTGTTAGCTAAAATTATAGCTCTTATGAGTATGACATATGATGTAATTAAATATGGATATATTATACTTCTTAAGTATAAACTTCAATAAAAAAATGTATGATGTAACAATTAAAATAAATTTCTTGCCCTATAACAAAAATTGCCAAATTTTTACTTTTATTCACATTAAAGCTTTAATTTTTTATTCTGTAACTTAAGCAACTTTAAAAATTTTTTTTCTCAATCAGTTTTCTTTTATTTTTTTTACTTACCTTTGGGTAGGATTGCCTGCTAAAATGCAATTGAAGAGCAAGCACAAGCTTATTTCCAAATTAATGAATATATATAGTATATATAAAACATTTATAAACAGTGGAGAAAGATATAAAAATAATTGTTTCTAAATGGAGTTTTATAATTTTTTTCAGAAACTCAACCAATTAAATAATTCTTTAAACTACTGAAAAATATTCAAAATTTATAGGTATCCCTATTTATTGATAATAGGCATTGATTTGCAACTAATTCAGTTTTTAAGTTAGTAAAAAGATAATTATATATTTCTTTCTGTATTAAAAAAAGTTACTGTCATCGCTGCCGCCGCTGTTTCAGAAAATTTAATTTTTCAACACTTCGAACTATCATAACTCAAAAACTACTTGAAAGGAATTTATGAAATTTGATAACAAAGAAACTATAAATGTATTAAGTTGAAAAAGGCATGCAAAAATGAATTCTAAAAATACTGTAAAATCTTAATAACATGTTTTTATTGCTTACAACATTTCAATGAAATGCAAAATACACAAAAAATTTGATGCATAGGATTAAAGGAATATAAAATTATCTTCATGATGAAAATACATGTAAAAAGAAATTTAAAAATATTACTTTCAAAATTTGGCTTACATATATTAAGTAGCATATTAGAGAATTAGTGAAGATAATATATAAAATTAATTTGAAAGTTTAATTAAGGATAATGTAATGTAATAAAAATTAAAAAAGATTAAGTATATTTAAAAATTACTTCTTATTTTAATTAAAAACTTATTTTTTTAAAAATTAGCTAGCAAAATAACAAAATAAATAGTCAACTATAATTTTTTTTGGGAAGTATAAGAACAACGGATCAGTAGATGCATATAGTTGAAGAACAAAATATGACAAAATTAATTTTTTTAAGAGATCATAAAAATTTGGTTTTAAAATTTGCTTGTCATATATTAAGATAGTATGTTTACAAACCATAAAACAATTTGAAAATACTAAATATATATAAAAAATACTAACTAAATATATATAAATACTAAATATATTAAAAACATAGAGGTTAAACAGTGTATTAAGATTTCAAGAAAATTTTCCATTTAAAATTATTTTTAAAAACTAGTTTATGAAAAATTAGCAAGCACAATTACACAATAAACAAAGAGAACTAACAAAACAATTGGAAGATTTCAAATGTTGTAAAAAATAAATAACATTAATATTTTCGTTTAATATACCTCAATCATCACTCAGTTCGCTTTCAGATGAATCAGTGTCCCCAGTAAATGATATTATAAGGTCCTGTTTGTCCCACACTTGGTCCACAAGTCCATCTAACTCCCACAGTTCACTCTCTCTCTTCGTAACGTGCTCAATGCAGTTTTTCCAATTGTCTGCAGAAACATTCTGTATGGCTTTGTCAACCAAGCCCCTCACATCATTCAGTTTGAATGTTCTATTCTCTCTCGCTACTTCCCCTTTGACTTGGCTCCAAATCATCTCGATGGGATTCAGTTCACAGTGATAAGGGGGAAGTCTTAAAATTTCGTGTCCATATTTTTGGGCAATTTCTTCAACCCTATATGCTTCAAACATATGTTTGACTTCCCCCACTTTTTGTAATAGTTCTAATTTTAGCATGTCACTGCTCCATCCCACATTCTTTTCAGAGAGCCAGTCTTGAATGTCTTTTTTCTTCCAGGAAGTAGAAGGGATCTTTTCTTTCTTAACTGAATGATAAGGGGCATTGTCCATCACTATAACACTTTTTGGCTTTAATTTGGTCATGGTGGCCTCAAACCATTTTTCAAAATGTTTTCCGTCCATTTCCTCGTGATAGTCACCCGTCTTTTTTCCCACGAAGATGTCTGCGGCGTCTTTGACGAATCCTTCGTGGCTTCCTATGTGGGTGACTATCAGTCTCCTCCCTTTACCTTTGGGTGCCGTCAAGCCGACAGTCAAGTTAGACGAGGAGGCTTCATAACTGCTTTTTATGGTGGTATCGTGCCACACTCGGGTTTGGGTGTGGCCCTCGTTGACCCATGTCACGTCCAAGTAATACACCGATACCTTCTTTTCTTTTAGCTCCCTGATTTTTCTGAGGTACTTTCTCCTCCACAAAATGATATCGTGTCTTTCAAGGAGCACTGCCTTCCTCGTCCATTTCTGGAAACAAAATCCTATGTCCTTCAAAATCCAGTACAGAGTTGTCCGGGCAATGTTTTGAGGGAAAATTTCTGCGTCATCATTCACCTCGGACAGCAATTTATCCAATGTTGGTATTTCATTTCTTCGGAAGAAGTTGTGTATTTTCCTCCGAATACAGGATAACGTGAAGTCATCATACTTCGAAAGCCTTATCCGCTTCCCTACGGCACCAGGTCTTTTTTTGCCGGGAGTAGGAGGATCACAAGGGCTGGATAGCTTCTTTTCCTTTTTCATCCGGAAAACAGTCGATTTGGAGACCCCAGTCAGCTGAGCAGTTTTTTCAGCAATATCGGTCACTGTATCATCGGGGTTCTCTTCTCGAAGTCGAGCGTAAACATTCAAAATGTTTTTCCGGCCAGCACTTCGGATGGACTTTCCACGCTGTGATGGTGTAAACAGAGTTTTTGGTGACAATCCACTCTCTGCCATGTTTCAAATTCCAAGCAAAAACGGAAAAACCAAAGAACAAGAGAAAAACAAATTGCTCAAGTAAAATTAAATTAAATAACAGAAAAAAACCAAATTAACTAGCACAAGAAAATACTAGTAAGAAAGAATAAAAATACCTAGTACAAGAAAACGATAGAATTAGCTATTAAAAACGATAAAAAAACAAGAAAATACAAATAAAAATAACGAAATAAAACCAAAAAAGTAGTAGAAAAAACGATAAAAAATTGCACAAGAAAATTATTAAAAATATCCCAAGAGAATACTTGTAAAATAAAACTAAATAATAGAAAACGATAGAAAAATCGCACAAGAAAATTATTAAAAATATCCCAAGAGAATACTTGTAAAATAAAACTAAATAATGGAAAACGATAGAAAAATTACACAAAAAAATTAATAAAAATTTCCGAAGAGAATACTTGTAAAATAAAGCTAAATAATAGAAAAATCACCAAAAGAAAAATTATTAAAAATATCCCAAGAGAGAATACTAAATAAAACTAAATAAAGTAGTACAAGAATATAGGACTAGGAAAATAAACGATTAAAATAGAAAAATTGATCAAATAGTACCAGAAATGAATGGAAAAGGTCAAGAAAAAGACTAATAAATTTAATGGCAGGAGTAAAATCAGCGAGCGACCAGCACAAAACGAAGATACACAAGCGAATGTCTGTTGTGAAGAATTGGCGGGAGAAAGGCGCGCCAGGAATGCCACTTGGGAAACCGGTTCCGAGCCAAGCTGGAGTTGCATTTTCGAAAGCATGAATTACAGTATTCATTCGCTTCATTTAGAAACATTATTTCATATGATTAAGTAGATGTTTAAACTAAAGCCACAATTTATTTGATCCAGCATACTTTTTTGCGCATTCATTTGCTTATTTTTTATCTGAAATTCCGAAAGAAGAAAGGGACTATTTCTTAGTGCGGATTCTTACACTCTCTGCCTTTCCCTTCAGTGTCAACTTAGGGTGGAACAGAGTATAATTCAGCTTGCTTTTTAAGGGTTTTATTCAAAGCATTTCTTTGCAGAAGGTGTCCTACTAAAGCAATGCTGCTCTACAACTTAGTAATTGAATAATTAAGCAAACCTCTTATAGTTTTTAAAATAAAAATTTTTACTCTTAAGATTTCCACTAGAGGGTGTGTAGCATCAGATAAGGTATGATCACTTAACTATACCTAGACCAAACTTTCATGACTATATCTGAAGGGATTCAAGAGTTAAAAGGGGTGTGGACAGTTATATTGGGACACCTTGTAAGGGGTTCATTCAGGTTTTCCTGTCAGGGTCCTGTTTAAGGAATTTTGTGAAAAATTAAATGGAATTTAGTGAAAAATCAAAGGAATTTTGTGAAGTAAAATTATTTTGTTTTCTGTAGTAAATTTCTTTCCAAAGTGATGGAAAATCATTTTAAAAACAATTTTCAAACCACTTTTGATCTTAATAATATTGTGAAGGACCCTTTTTGAGAATTGGAATTTTGTGAAGGGTCCCAAAACAGACCCATTTTCTTTCTAGATGAACCCCCGATTGTATTATCTTAAATAAATTTGATTACTCTATAGTCAACAAAAACTCAAATTTAACATAATGATTATTATTATTATTTGGGCTTACCTGTCTAACCAAGATACTAGTGCTTTAACAGAAGTTAAAACTTCAGAGACAGCAGAAAGAACGCCTGTAGAGACCCGCTCTTGGCGTGTACTTTCAGCATGTTCCTGAGGTCCATTGAGTTTCAGGTCATTATACAAACTTCTAGCCTTGCAAGCCAATTTAACAGCAAGAGATTGGAGTGTTTCTGAATTAAGACTATAATGCTAAAAAATTATAATTGATCAGTATGAAAGAAAATATATAATGATACATGAAATGTTTTTCTTTTTAGTGCATACAGAATGTAAAATAGTTACCAGTTAAGCTCAAGTTCTAAACTTACCATAGAATTTATAATAAAAATACTTATCATAAATAATCATAATAAAAAAATTCTGAGTAACTTGGTAGCTAATCTTATTAACAAGTGGATGGAGAATTTCATTTGGTAATTTAAATTTGTAATAACTTTGACTTTGCTATAGAATGTTTAAAAAATTTGTTGTGCAGTATACTTAACCTAAAAAGTTTTATAGGTACTAAATTATGATTACTAGCTTCATCTCAATAAGCTTTTTACAATACAGAATCATATTTTAAAAAAAACTAATTGAGATGTTTTTGCAAAATTTAATGTTATGGGTTTTCACATCATATATTGGTACTCTTTATATATTCTGAAAACATGTTTATGCTAATAAGCATTAGATAACTCTAGTGATGTAAAATTCTCGGTAATAATCTTTTGGAGAATATTCTCCAAGAGGAGAATTTTCGAGAATATTCTCCTAGAAGCTACTAAAATAAGTTTTTTTGAGGGAAAAATTTTAGAAGGTATATATTAACTTCAAATCAGGAGAATATTAAAGATTATACAATTAGAAGCCATCATAAAATTTAAAATGTTTTTAAAATCACTAATATTCTTGAGAATATTCTTCTAGAAACTATTAAAATAATTTTTTTTGAAAAATTTATTAGCAGGTATGTATATAATATTAACCTCAAATCAGAAGATTATTATAGATTATACAATGAGAAGACATCATAAATTAAAATAAGTCAAATTTAATTAAATTTTTTTTAAAAATCACTATTAAATATGAAAGACATGTTTGAAAGGTAAATGCAGAGTATCCAAGATGTATATTAACTAAAAATTTTCCAACTATAAGTGTTTTTGAAGAAAATTATGTACATAGAAATGTTTTTATGGAAATAATTTTGTAGAATCCTAATGAGAATATTCTCATGAAAACATGAGGAGATGCAATTATACACGAGTGAAAATTTGAAGATCCTATATATTTCAGGGACACAACAAGTCTTAATAAGTAAGAAATAAATTGAATTGTAATTTTAATTCTCATGATAGATTTTTCTCAAATGAAACACTTCAGGAACTTCCCAAGAGGAGTTTTGCGGTGGGGGAGTATCAAAATTTTTTTTATTTAATACTGTACAACCAATGCCTCAGTTTTGATATTTTTATTTTTAAAGTATGGGAAAAACTTAATTTCGAAATTGGATATTGTCCCATTAATTATGCTTTGACCTTGACCAATTCTGTGCGCGTCACAAGAGCTCAACCACATAGCTATTTTTACCGAATTTCATAGAGAATATTCTCATGAAGGGGAAAATATAAATGAATTATACAAACAAAAAATCTAGCCAAATTATATTCTTTCAGAAATAATTTTTATTTTTAAGCAAAAAGTAAAGTGAACTTTTTGTACCCACTTTGAGAATCAATATTCTCATGATAAATTAATTACATATATATTTCCTGTAAAATAAGTATTAAAAAATTGGAAAGATTTTTCTAAACAGATAATTCAAATGTGATGTCCCTTACTTTTAAGAATATCCTGATTTTACAAAGTTATATCAAAATTAGCTAAATATCAGGTTGAAAAGGTCCTTTAGTTTGACAACTATTGCTATTGGTATTACAATTGCTTTCTCAACAACTATATGGACAGAATTTTCTCCCATTAAAACTTGCTTCTAATATACTTTAAAAATATTTTTTACTCAATGAAGTTTACTTATTTATTAAAAATATTGCAAAATAATGAAATTACAGTTCAGAGAATATTTTCTAAACTAAAGATGACTTTTTAAGGGTAAGTTTCATCAAAGTTATTATTACAATTGCTTTCTCAACAACTATATGGACAGAATTTTCTCCCATTAAAACTTGCTTCTAATATACTTTAAAAATATTTTTTACTCAATGAAGTTTACTTATTTATTAAAAATATTGCAAAATAATGAAATTACAGTTCAGAGAATATTTTCTAAACTAAAGATGACTTTTTAAGGGTAAGTTTCATCAAAGTTATTATTATTTTTAGGTTTTTAACACTAATACTACATGGCCATTTCATATTATTAAACATATTGACATTTATTTCCATTTATCTGTCAAAAAACAGAATATTCTCGATTATTCTCAAAATTCTCGCCCCTGGAGAGTGTTCTCAGAATATTCTCATTCTCCGAGAATATTCTCCAGAGAATATTCTCGCTTTACATCACTAGATAACTCCTATCTTATTTGTTGAAGCTAATATATATTTGTATCATAATTTCTTTTTTATACATTTTTAACACAGAATCATCATAATCATTGATCGCCAAAGCTGTTTATGGGACCTTCGGCCCTTTATAGGAAAATACATACATGACACGATCCCAACCAACCAATCATAATCATTCTCTTCCTTCTTAAAATCAACAAAAACTACATAAAAACTATTCTTTTTCAAATTGTCAGTGTTAGATATGTTTGGGGCACATTTAAATTTAATAATATAATTTTTTAATATGCAGGGATGAGATTCACGAAAAAGCAAAAAGTCTGAAAATCTGTATGAACGAGATTTTGTGGGAAAAAACTACTACAGTAACGGACCCTTTATCCGGCAAGCTCGGGGCCGACATCATCCCGGACTTCAGAATTTTCCGGATTTCGGGTCCCTTCCGGAAAAAACGCCATTAAAGACTCAGCTGGTTTAGTAAAACCAAAATACCCGCTGAAATGACATAGTCCGTTCCAATCGTAATGGATCAGCAAAAAAACTTGACAAAGCACGTGGGTCGTCGCGGCAAGAACCGATAGCGAGGCAGCAGCCGATTTTGGAACGGCCGTTTAAGCGCGGGGACGATACGATACGGCCCGCGCAAAATCGTCCCATTCCGCACCGAGACGATGTCGCAAAAGGCGCGCGCAACCATTGCGCGTCGTAACAGCATTTACTCACTAAAAATTCTTCAAAATATTAAAAAACCAATTCTAAACACAAGCTGGATTTCGGGTCCTTCGGGATTTTGGGTACCCGGATAAAGGGTCCGTTACTGTACCTACTACTATTAGTTTCATCGGTTCAATAACGTATCTTTTTAATTAATTTTTAGTTTAAAAAATCTGTAACAGTCTGAAAATCAAACAAAAATTGGAAGAATCTCATGCCTGAATATGACAACCTTTATGATTCAGAGACATATTAAGATTTTTTGAGCATTACAAATTAGCATATAATTTTCCTCTTTTGCATATTTCATTCTTCATCTACAAATTTAAATACAATTTAAAGTAGTGAATCAAGATTATCCTCACCAATTGCCTTAAGAGCTCAACCGCTTCCAATATTAGTTGCTGATGGCCAATTTTAAAAATGTGAAGATCCTCCAAATCATCTGCTGTTAAATTTAGAAGGTGACAACCTGTTATTTCATTGTTCAAAAAGAACTGGACATAAGGCACCAAGGAATATTCAAGCCCTGAAAATTAAATATAATTAAGCATTTTTAATTTATCTAATGAAAGAATAGAAGCATCCTATCAAAAGATAAACAGCATCTTTGTGATGAGCATTAAGAAATAGAGAAAAAATGTTTTATTCAACATATTTTTAAAAATTGGGAACAAGTGTACAACTGTTTGCAATCCAAGAAACCAGTTGGATTCTATTTTTTAGAGTGAGAAAATTTATTTGCTTATAATAAGTCCTTGGGGCTATATCTAAATGCTTTTTCAAAAAAATTAAAACCAACCCTTAAAAATATACATTGGGTGACATTCTTAACAGATTTTGGTGTTGGGAGTGCCGCTTATTGGCAAGTAAACAATTCAACTTCTATAGCACTGGGCTGCCAATCCTATATGTTATTGCTATCTTTGGCACCAGGCCTGGTTTCTTTGGATTACCCCAATTCTGTTATTTGTCCATTAAAATATCACCAAGCTGTTTCAAATGCCAAGGTTTAAAATTATCGACTAACTTGAAAACTGACCCAAACAGTTTAATTACAACAATACTGGAATTGAACCTTTACAGTTTACCTATGAAAATAAAGTTTGGCGATATTAGAAAGCTTTGCAATTTTTAATGAGACAGATAATAGAATTTTAACCATACTTTTTATTAGATGGATAAGACAATAAGGTCAAACTCTAGAAGTGGGTTCGGGTTGGCGAATTTTTTGTAGCCAATTTCACTTTGAATACCACCGATTAAAATTATCGACTAACTTGAAAACTGACCTAAACAGTTTAATTACAACAATACTGGAATTGAACCTTTACAGTTTACCTATGGACATAAAATTTGGCGTTATTAGAAAGCTTTGCAATTTTTAATGAGACAGATAATAGAATTTTAACCATACAATTTATTAGATGGATAAGACATTAAGGTAAAACTCTAGAAGTGGGTTCGGGTTAACAAATTTTTTGTCGCCAATTTCACTTTGATACTTAGGTGCTACTGCTTTGCTTGGCGATTGAACCCACTTCTAGAGATAATAAGAGGAAAGACTAAATTTTTAACGATTGTCGTGCTAAGTTATTAATAAGTTAAGGAGCATTTTTAATTTAATCAGACACGAAAACCATACTTCCAATTTTTATACATCTTATTTCCAAATTGTTACCTTAAAACATATCCAAAACATACATAAACTCTTAGTGAAATTAAGATAATGGACATCAAAACATTGAGCGCTTGTTAACTACCGGCATGGGTCACGACGAACATTTTCAGTACAATAATTCCAAGATTAAATTTAAAGAAATCGTTATTGAATAAAATAAAAGAACCTTATATCATATCAAACGAATATTAACAAAATATCGCCTAATACTTCAATCCGAAAATGATTGTGTGCATTATCAGACGATTGTTCGCTAATTTGAAATCACTTGTTTTTTTTAATAAATACCTCTTAACCATTCGGCAACATGTTCTGGTGACCACTCAGCAACATTGACATACGCCATTTCCATTCCTCATAGTACCCAGCGATATCTTTCACAGAGCACATGAGCTTGTTTTGAAGAAACAGAATGAGATGTCATGTGTGTGACAAAATTAAAACACAGAAAGAGTAGCGTAGTTTGGTTTTGTTTTGACATTCCCTTTGGGAAAATACAAAAGTAGCTTATTATTAGTCATACAAGGCACAGTCACAGTTATCGAATGCAGAGCCGCCGCTCAGTTATTTGTTATTAGAAGGCCGTTGCTAGGCTGCCGACGTACGTCGGACGCCAAGCGCCACGGCCACGGCTGCCGACGTACTGTTTTGTACTGTATTTCACAATCCCTGCAAGATTTTTATACTTTATTAGCAATGCGCATCCTTGTGGACTTGATTCTTGCTGTTCCTATAAAATATTTTATCGAAATAATTTTATTTTCAATTAATTAATAATTAAAAACATTTTTTTTAAAAATTAGATAAAGTAAAACATTTAAAAAAACACAATGAATTTAATTAAATAAGGAATGACTGTTAAACAAGAGAAATTAGTTCTTGCAATTTTTAATGGAATAATAAAAATTTAAAATTAAATTTACTGAAAAATAATTACTGGGGTTCGAACTTACGACCATCTGCACGCCAGACTGACGCGCAACCACGACCAAGACCCTCTATATAAAGGCCTCCCAACTCGGCCGTGCAACGTCATAACTTTCACTCATCTTTGACGTCACTCCATACAAGGGCGTATGCAGGATTTTTTCTAGGGGGGGCCGCCGGGGCGTATCCAAGGGGGGGGGAATTACCCCCCACCCTTGGAAATTTTCATTTTATTACCATACATCACTATCAAAAATACTCAATATACTCCCCCTCCTAATTATGTTATCTCACACCGAATTGTTTATCCGGTTGCGACACTAGTAAAAAGTCACCAGCTTCAATCTGGTTCGGGACGGATTCAGGATTTTCATTTGTAGGAGGAGAGTATATTTTTTTTCACAGCAGCGGTCTTAGACATGAACGAAAAAAGGTTTCTCGCAGTTAGGATGGGATAGGTTTTATAGGCCAAATGGCTACAATAAAACGTGTAAAAAATTCCTGACGGTAATACCTTCCGATTTGAGACATTGAAAAAACCTTTTTATGTACTTAATTTTGTTTTTGAAATCCGCTAGTGGCTAGTTGTGTTTGTCAAATAGTTTCTGTTGATTTTGGCCCCCGAAGATTTTGAACTCCCAGAGCCGTCACTAGACTTTTGTTTTGGGGAAATTCGTCTCTAAAAAAATTTTTTAGACTAGTTTTGATACTCCTAGTTATAATTTTGGATATAAATATTTAGGTATTTGCATTTTGATGAACTTAATGTAAAAAATAAATAATAGTTTTATGTTCAAAAGGGGATCTTGGGTTCATCCCCAGAAAAGTTTTGGAAATTTGACCCTAAAAAAACATATTGGTTTAACTTAGCTTTGATACCCTGAATCCCCGAATTTCAGACATAATATTCTGAGTAGGATTTCGATTTTGATGAACTTATTTTAGAATTTTTGAATAATTAAGTACCAAGTACTAATGGGGGGTTTGGGGGTTCTCCCCCAGAAAATTTTCCAAAATTTGACCCCAAAAAACAGGGTTTTAACTGGTTTTGGTACACTAATACACCTCTTATATACACCCCTGAGTTACTCCTAGTCTGGGAGGGTCTGTGGTCTCTCCTAGAAAAATTTTGAAAATTGGCCTAAAAAATAGTGTTTATGCTCATTTTGAGACACATTTTTTATTACACTTGAAGAGAACAGTTCCTTGTAAACCACGTAAATTTCAAGGAAAAATTTTCACATAGAAGTCAAAATTTCGATGGGGAATGATGGTTTTCCCCCAGAAATTTTTTGAAATTTGCCTCTTAAAACTAGTGTTTCATCTCATTTTGAAACTCTTTGGGGGAACACTCAATTAGGCAACTTGAGTGTTCTCCAAGGTAAAACGCGGGGTCTATCCGATAGCGGATTTACTTCAAAAATAATTTTTTTCAAATCACCCTAATATAAAAGTCCTAGTTGGCACAAAAACATCGATCAATATGTATTTCCATTGATTTTATCAGCTCAAGCACTTACCTTTTCCATAGAAGTCTCAGGAGCTGATGGCTTTTTAACATTCGGTGGTCCTTCCCTTTCAAAATAATCATTGAGCTTTCTTTCATTATAAGTGAAACAAAATTAAAATTGCAGCCTGCAGAAACGCTTAAACTGACGAAGCACGAACTGAACTGTCGAAGTATGTAGTTGTTGCTAGGTCGTTCTGGGATTTCGTATGAATGTTTAACTGAAAGTTTGTGACCCGTGTCCTCTCATTGGATGTCCAAGAACGATTAGACATCTGGTTTGCAGGTGGCCGCGAAAAGACGGGAAGAATCCTGAATCTTATCTAAACAAACACAGCCTCGCCCCTCTCTTCTCCTTTTGGAAGCAATTAGTTCCAACCACCCCTCTTTCCCACCATCAGTTCTCCGAAAATTCGGGGGAGTAAAGGCAACAAATTTCTTTCATAGCGTATCTGCCCCCCCCTGACCGAGATATGTTCCGTCGGATTTCACATACTCGTGTTTGGGGTAATTTCCGGTCAGCAAACGGACGGCGTGAGTGGATAAAATGCGTTAGTAGTGTTACTTTGTATTAGTATTAGTATTGGTGCGCTTGTACTTTACAAGAAACACAGAGAATCCATGACAAACACTAAAATGTTATTGCGTTCGTAAATGCAATATACAAAAAAATTGTGATTGAAATTTTCTAGGGGGGGGCAGCTGCCCCCCCCCTACCCCTGCCTGCATACGCCCTTGACTCCATAGACTTAACATGGCAATTTTCACCCACGTCTGACGTCATCATCCGGAGTTGGATGGCCATGGCTATATACATGGCCACCCAACTCCGGACGATGACGTCAAACGTGAGTGAAAATTGCCATGTTAAGTCTATGGAGTGACGTCAAAGATGAGTGAAAGTTATGACGTTGCACGGCCGAGTTGGGAGGCCTTTATATAGAGGGTCTTGACCAAGACCCTCTATATAACAGGCCATCCAACTCGGCCGTGCAACGTCATCAATTTCACCCACCTTTGACGTCACTATCATCACGACGCCATGTTTTAAACTTTCTTAATTGTTAACAGTGAACAAGGAATATCCGTGTTTTTAGTAATTTAACATTAAGTTAACAATGGTAAAATTAACGCTGTAATAATTTTTAATGGCTATCGCTATTAAAATCAAAGTCTAATAAGTAGAAATTTGAAATAAACATAAAAAACAAAAATGTCTTTTAATTAAAAAAAATTGATGGAACAACAAACAAAAACGTGATGCCATCTGCATAAAATGCAATAATGAATACCAAACTAACTTAGAACTAGAACTTAGTTCACTAGTTAATTCCTTACTATAAATAGAAGGTTTAATTATCGTCAGTTTAAATTCTTATAATAAATTAAAGAATATAATGGGGTCAAATAAATTATTTACTGTTGTTATAGTTCAAAATTCGATGATTTTTTGTTTTAAAAATACTTTCACATTTTTATTTTGGCACTGTATATTTGGACGGCTTTTTTCAACTAAACTCTACTCTAATTTCCACGGCTAGGCTACAGCTCGGCGTTTCATTGGTTCAATCACTAAGCGCCGAGACTGCTACGTAATCACGAGACCTACAGCGCATGCGCCACTGGCCGTTTTGGCCGTCCAAATATACACTTCGTTTTAAAGGCTTACTAGTGTTTTTTTTATTTTCTAAATAAAATTAATAGTATTGTGAGAAAAAAACCTACATTACATTCATTATTTGCAAACTAAACAAACATCCATGTTAGTCTTCTTAAGCCAAAAAAACTGAATGAAAATACAAGAAATCTGTACAAAAGGGAAAAAATTTTGATTCTAAACAAAAGATTTTTGAGTTTCAAGAACAGTGATATCAGCCTTGAAGAGATACGGGAGAATTCAAGAAAGTAAGTTTTTATGCTCCATAGACTTAACATGGTAAATTCGCCGATTTTCACTCACGTTTGACGTCATCGCACGGAGTTGGATGGCCTGTTATATAGAGGGTCTTGCCTCAACCCGCGGTCCTGCACTAAAACTGTGGTTACAGTTAAGCTTTTAGGTCTGGCAACCATGGAGACGTTTTGCGAAGACAAAATCCATCGACCATGTGATCTCCAGCATCGCGATCCTTGGCGATCACATAAGTCATAAGCCCATTAAATGCTTTTTAAAATTAAAAAAATTCTTTTCTTTCAACAAATTTTTTAAATTTGCTATTATAATAGAAAATTTAAATTAAATCGGTACTTTCGTATTAGCCCGTCCATCGTTTTCGCCAAAACTCGCCAAAATACGGGATTTCATCAGAATCGCCGAAAAACACATAACACACAAAACACACACACGCGTGCGCTAACAGCTGTTCTGGAAACAGCTCTAAAAAACTGCTTGCGCACCCAAAAAACAAACTTTTAAAGGATCTCAAGCGTTTAATATTGATTGTATTTACGTGAAACTTTGGACTTATGGGTTTTCAACTATGATCTTTCAGATTATCAAATCAAAAGAAAGGATTTCGAAATACAAAATAAGGTTTTGGCAGAGTTTTCACATTTTTTTTGTGTTTTTTAACTTTTTTCATAATAAAACAAATTTTAAAGTGATGACTTTTGAGGTAATTTTAAAGATCATATTAAACCACAATTTTTGAGACCATAATTAAGTTTTTACCAATAGTAGTTCTTCTACAAATTGAATTTTTCAATGATTTTTTTGGGGTGTCGCTCCATTTTTAACTCCCTGGGATTTGGTCTGGGACCCCCTTTCTATACCAATTCTTGTTCATCTTGATGAGTAATATCATCCCTGAAAGTTTGTTGCACCATTTCAGATACACCCTGTATAATATTAGCATTCATTTTTATTTGAATTAAATATATACGCCTATAATTAACGCGAATTATACCGAATTCTATCAGGCTTAGAAATCAAGTTCAGGAATGCAACCCCGGTTTTTTCAATACATTGCAAAATAGAGAAGAAACTAGATTAAATGTGCCTTAATGCAATAAGACACTGTTAAAATGATTTATAAATCTTGAAAACAATTTAAAAGAGTACGATTAAACGATTTACACAAACATCATGTTTACTTTCGAATCGAATATTGCAAGTTTCGCCAAAAAAATGTATAAAGATTTCGATTAAAAAATATTAAATTAATCGATTAATTCCGGTACCGCTTGTCAGAGGCGCCACTTGAGCTCTCTGGATAAGCCCCACCTATTGACCGATCTGTCTCTTATTGTCTGTGGTTGTGCTTTTGCTTTGTTTTAAAAAATGGAGCATCAGTAAAAGCAGTAAAAGTATTACACGAAAAATATAGAAATTCATTATTTGTTTTAGACATACCAAGTTCAGAGTAACAAATGAGCAGAATCGGCAGTGTATTTTGAGCACTGTCATTAGTGTTTTAGGAGTGGGCGCGGTGGACGCCGTCCCCCAAAATAATTTGGAGCGTCCCCCGGTCCTGAAAGGTAAATCCCTAAAAAAAACTTGTTCCAACTGCTGAAGCACTGATTTTGAGCGGAAAATGACAAATTATATTATATCTAGTGTACAGCTCTGTATAACAGGAGCGTCATTTTAGCGGTGGAGGCAGTGCTGAGATTGGGGTGGGACGCCGTCCCCCCAAATGTTTGGACCGTCCCCCGAAATATTTTTATTGTCCTCCTCCTCCGAAATATTTGCTTCAACAAAAAAAGGAAGATGAGTTAACTCTCAAAATGAGTTAAAACCCTACTTTTACAAGTCAAATTTCAAAATTTTTTCTGGGGAAGGAAATACTTTTCTACAAATTATTTCTCAGTTTTGAGATGAGGGGTGAATATTATGTTTTTAGAAGTGCATTATAAGAGAGGAAAGTCCTTTTTACTGTCTAGTAAATTCAAAAAATGCATAAAATATCCTTTTAATCGACAGTGATTTTCTAAATTGTTTGGGGGAAGCCACCCCTATTCTATTCCCCCCAGAGGTTTTTCAATAATTACCCTCTAAAAAGTAAAAACGTATCCCAAATGGTCTCAAAACGAGTTTAAACACCAAAATTCCAAGTTTGATAAAGGGAATAAAGATTAAAAACGGAAAAAAGGAGTTTTTGTCATCTACACGCTTCGCTTTCACATGAGTGGAGAGGGGGAAACCCCCACCCCCTAGCAGATATAGTCCCTTGAAATGGCTATGAACTATGCAAATTAAAATTCACGATATTTTAAAATTTTATTTGTCTTATTCTTTCCATTTTTCCCTCTTGTGATGTGAACTAATATATTTTGACTGCTATATTAATATGTTTTTAAGATTTTTTTAACTGAATTTCTTAAGGTAATAAGATGGGAAAGATGAACAAATTCATCTTTGTTTTCTGTTTTCAACTATATTTTTTACAATGATTGTTCTGTATTCTAAATAGGGTTCTGAATTTTCATTAAAAGTGTTTAGTGGTTATACAATAAAAATCCATTCGATCTTTTCAAAACATGATTTCTGGACTTATTCCCTTTTTCAAACTGAGAATTCAATATTGTTCTTAAAAGCCGGGGCGTATAAAAGGGGCGAGGGGACCCTGCCCCCCCTGAAATTCGGACTAGGTATACCAAAAATAGTAACTTTACTTATATTAAGTTCTTTAAGATTGAAATTCTATCTAAAAAGTGTTAAAAAGGCTACCTTAAACCTTTTTATGATATGCATAAATCCCGAATAAAATCATACATCTTAAACCTTAAAAGAATATCCCTAAATAATTTTTTTATATACGCCTCTAACAAAAGTTGCATTTCATCTCTATGTACACCTGAGGTGAGGGTACAGGTCAAACCTCTTTTAATCTAACCTTGCACCAATATTTATTTCAAATACCAATATTGAATTTGATCTTACACTGCATAGAGATAACAATCCCCATCAGTGGACTCAAGAAAATAAAATGTCTCAGAATTAGTATTTTGTATTTTTTATATTTTAATATACAGTAAAACCTATACATATATGTAATGTACGGATGCCTATTGCCCATTCCCTTTAAATCAGGGGTTCTTAACCTCTTATCACCCTTTTTAAGATGAATATTTTCTCCACCTTTCAGTGAATTATAATGGATGTCTAAAATAAATGCTAATTTTATTTTCAATTCTCTTCAGGTCAGGTTTGTTAAAGCATAGAAAATTTGAATACTTGGAAAATTTGAATTCCTAGACCATCGAAAACGAGTTTGGCCTTATTTTTAGAGACAAAATTTTAACAAAATTCTTGAGGGTCCACATCCTCTTAGATTTCCCTTTTCAGCATTAAGTTGAAGACAATTTACAACTTGGGAAAATTTTAATTAGATGATTCGGAACCTCAAAATAATTGAAAAGAGGCTGAAAAGCAAAAAGTTTATTTATTGCATAGTTAATGATACATCAAAGTTTTTTTTAATCCTTCTGGGAAGGGACGACGAAGATAACGGTCGAAAATTTCCTATTGCTCTCTTCATCTACACTGCTGTGCAAAAATTAAGGACGGAACTGTTTTTTAAACATAACACCTAAGTAGAATTATTGTTCATCCATGAAAATCATACCAGAAGATTTCAATGGGTGAGAATACAGGGCCTGAGAATAAATTTTCCCTATGAATATTTTAAGAGGGTAAATGGGCCCTCCATTGATAATGGAGTTCCATTACACATTTGGAGCAGTGGCAGAAACGGCTGTGTAAGAGGTATTTAACCAAGAAATTTAAGATTTTTTGCAATGACTATGATTATTCCTGAACTAAATCCATGTTTTCAATCGTTTGTGCTGCCTTTAAATCAGGGTTGGCAAAAACCCGGGTTTTTTTGAAAAAACCCAAGTGGGTTGGGTTTTATCGGGTTTTTTCAATAAAACCCTGAAAAAACCCACATAAAACTGGGTTTTTTAGGAAGAAGTGTGGGTTTTTTCAAAATTAAGTGGTTTTCTCTTATAAAGTAAGTGGGTTTTTTCAAATTTTAGTGAGTTCTTTCTATGTTAAATGTGTTCTGTCAAAATAATGTCAGTTTTTCCACAGTTAAGTGGGTTTTTTCAAAGTTTTTATACTTTGAAAAAACCCAGTGAAATGTTAAAAACAACCCTTATTTACTGAAACCTGGTTTAAATTTTGAAAAAAAAACCCACTGAAATTTAAAAAATAACCTAAACTTTGAAAAAACCCATTCAAAATTGAAAGAACCCACTGAATAATGAAAGAACCTATTTAACTTTAAAAAAGCTCCCTGAAATTGAAAAAACACCATTTTATTTTTAAAACCTAGTTTAAATTTTGAAAAAACCCATTAAAATTGTAAAAATATTCTAAACCTTGAAAAAACACATTACATTTTGAAAGAACTGCCAAAATCTTGATTTTTCGGCGCAAGTTTAGAACTGCTGATGGTTGGCGAGTTTTGGCTATTTGGCGCTATATTTAGAAGCCACATAATTCATTTAACATTAGTTGGGGTTACTATATATTTATTTTTATCGCTAAAAACTTGGCGCATCAGCAGTTCTAAACTTGCGCCGATTTTTCTTGAAAAAACCCAAAAAAGGGTCCAAAATGTGGGTTTTTTCACATGGGTTTTTTTGAAAAAACCCATTGGGTCCAACCCAATTGGGTCCAATCTAGCCAACCCTGCTTTAAATGGTATTTTTTAGATTTTATTGAGAGATATCGGTCTTATCATTATTTTTGGTAAGTTTTAGCTTCTGGGTATTTTCGGTAAGTGGTATCTTACCGTCACCCATGTTTTTAGTAGGTCTCATATGTGTCTGATTGTGTTTAGGTCTATGGCCCGAAAAGTAACTTTATTCTTTCAATTTTGTTTCTTATGAAAAACTTTAAGAAAGCCAAATTGTGATTATCTGCGGATTTTTCACTAATAAAGAGAAATTACAAGCTTAAAATGTCTTCTTAAACAAGCAAATAGGCCATTAGAATACAGATATGCAATTGCATACATCAGGGAAAATCTTTTTTGAGTATAGGGGGTGTTGAAATGTCTATAAGTATAGCACAGATTCAAAGGAGAAATTTGATGTCTTATAAGTTCATTTTAAAGATAATGGAGATATTTTTACGGATATATTTTTCTTTTCAGACATGTTTAAGTCCATAATCAGTAAAAATACTTCTTTTTTTGAGCTTTAAAAACAAATGTTCTTTCTGTGAAACTAATGCATTTCTTTGGGCCGTTTCAGCACCCCTTAGACAACACAGAAATTTTCACTGATATCTGCAATAGCGTACATGTGTTCTCATGTTCCTTTTACTTCTTTTGGAAGACCTCTTGGATCAATGATTTCTCTTTATGGGTGACAAAGTGCACAAAATCACAATTTGACTATCTCAAAGTTGTTCATGAGTAACGATATTCAAAGAATAAATTTACTTTTCAGGTCCCCAGACCTAAACGCAATCAGACGAATGTCAGACCTACTAAAAACATGGTGGACGGGAAGTTACCACTTACCATGAATGACCCATCCACCCATCAGAAGCTAAAACTTGCCGAAAATGATGATTAGATCGATATCTCTAAATAAAACCTAAAAAATACCATTTAAAGGTAGCACAAACGTTTAAAAATATGCATTGAGTTCAGGAATAATCATTTTCACTGTAAAAAACTTAAATTTCTCGGTTAAATAGCTTTTACACAGACGTTTCTGTCACTGCTCCAAATGTGTAATGGAACTCCATTATCAATGGAGGGCCCATTTACCCCCTTTAAATATTGATAGGGAAAATTTTTTCTCGGACTTTGTATTCTCACTCATTGAACATCTTTTGGTAGGATTTTTATGGATGAACAATAATTCTACTGGTTGTTGTGTGGAAAAAACAGTTCCGTCCTTAATTTTTGCACAGCAGTGTATGTAGAATCTGGCCCTTCCATTGGTTCTTTTGATGATATTACGTTGCAGCTACAATACAACAGCCTTTATAGGAAGGTTTCGACCGCTATCCCTTGTTGGTTCACATCGCTCAAGTCGCTGCATGTAAAACTGTCCAAGAGAAAAGCGAGCTCTAGCGGTTCCGAAATTTGCTCCGCATCCTTATAAAATAAAGACTCCATTGTCATTTTTTATTCTCTTGTTTAAGGGCTAAAAAAGGCTTCTATGGTCTTGCATTTCAGCTTCAAGACAAAAGCTTAGTTCATTTCAAACAGTTATATTGGGTGAATTAACAAATCAACTTGTGATGCATTATAGCTTAAACTTTAACAGCTCAGGGAAAGATTTCTGGATCTTTTAAAATGAAATTTTGGTGACTATTAGATTTTTTAAAAATCGGAAAGATAATAAGTTTTCCCCTTTTCCTTCCCTCTCATCCTGGATAATATTATTTCAATATTTCTCAGGGAAAAAATATAAAGATCACAGAATTATAGTTTTTGTTGCAAGTTAGAGGATGCTTTGCGGAAAAGGTTAGGAATCAAGCTGGTATTGTAACGCTCCAAACTCTGTTCTTGTTTAATTCTGAAACCAATCCTTCATGATCATGAGAAATGATTCTAAGAAGAAATCACACCCAAGGCGAGGACAAATTCTCCAAATCTTTAAGGAACGGCTTTTTTCCTTGCTTCCTTGCGAGGCGTCAGAAGGAAAGTTAGCACTGGCTCATCACTTAAGTACACACACTTGACCCATTTCGTGACCTTGACGTCATATTCCGCTCACTTTCTTCCCAATTTGAATGGTATTTCCGGTTCGAGTTTTGATTTACATGCTCTCTCGGAAGTACGGGTAGCGGAAGCTCAGCAATTATCGTTTGGACGTCCGAATCTGAAAGAGATGGATGGAAAGAAACAGTGAAACAAAAACAATCTCCCCATCCACTCTTGAAGAATATTTTTAGTCTTGAGTTTCAGTTTCAGCGGAAGACTTTTTAGAGAGTTCTCTTCAATCCGATATCTGGGAGTGCACTTACTCGGCGATGGCGAATGACAGACAAGAAAAGTCGTCGATTTCGGTCGACGCTTTTCGCCCAGGACAATTATTCAGTGTCGTTTTAGCAGCAAAGTAAAATAAGTTTTTAATAGCTTGAAAACAAAAATTATGTAGTACACCATGGCTCGTGGGTAATGACTGGAACAGCCATAGTCCACATTAACACAGAAGTCAAACAGTATCAGATTCAAGGGGGGACGAGGACACACCCATGGAGTGATTTAGAGAGAAGACCCTGAATTAGGGGAAAGCTAAAGACTTTTTGGGGGGGAGATGCAGTCTCTTGATTGCCTTGAAAATAATATCCTTCACCATTTAAAAATGAAGGCATATCTTGAAAAATGTAAGGGACACCTGCTTCTCTAGGACTCCCTTTAAATCCGCCTATGGGCTATCCCCAACAGATAAATATATTTCTGAAAAGAATTCTTTCAAGGAACTGTTTGAATACTGTGCAAACTCTTAAGGAAGGGGTTTGCTGACAATGAGGGAGGGGATTATCCCTTGATGCTTACGTGAAGCTTAGAAAATAACACTTTATTCACAAAAATATTTCTTATTTGGAAAAAGTATCTAAATTTTAAACATTCAATATAAAAATTTAATTTTGAAAAGAAAACTAAGGGAAAAGATAAAATATTTTTTCAAAAAATCTTTTCAATTATGTATTATTTAGGATCAAGTAAGTTGACCGACCGCTCAAAAATAACAAAGAATGGATAGGATAAGTGTTTTTTAAACCTTTTTATAACGTTTCGTACGAAAATAAAACCCGGTGGATGGGAAGTTTGTTTAGGTAATTATAAGAAGAGGTTTATACGACTGTCTTATGATTGCTGACAAAAATAACCAAGTATGTGCCTTTGTAATAATTACACGCCTCCATACAATCAAATCCACGAAGCACACAATGGATTACGTTTTACCAGTGCTGAGATTGGGACTGGGAGTAAACGCGGGGAGGGGGCATCCTCCAAAATATGGAGTTTTTAGTGAAATTTAAAAAAAAAGGTGAGACCCCCCCCACTGTTTTCTTTCAACTACAGCACTATGTTTTTTATACTTTGAGGAGTCACTCCAGAAAATGATTGAAAGAAAAGGTCTGTGTGAAGAAACTGTGTGTGATGTGAACACTGAGATCCTATTAATAGAAATAAAAAAAGACTTCACACAATAAAATAATACATAGTAATAATAGTTCACTGTTAAAATCTAGAACAATTAAGCATTGATATCTAAGATTCGCATATGAAGCAGTCCAATTCTGATGACCCATATCTCTCTTGAGTTGATAAACGTTAACAGTTATCGAAAAAAAATGGTTTTCTTTATCAAAATTTCAATTTCAACTTATTTCTTCTCACTGACAAGCTGTAAGTGAGATTAAGTATTTTTTAATGTTTTAAAACATAAATTTTTATTTATAAATTTTAATAATGTATTGGAATAAAGAGGGAAACATTTTTAATTATTTTAAGTCAAATTTAATCGTAGTAATGTTTGGATATTTCACATGATGAATAACACATTAATAATCTGTAGTATATATAAGTTATAGCTGAATGAAAAATTATAAGATATATAAAACTTTAAAACTATTTCTAACTTATTCCTATGTTTTTAATAAATTTCTCATTTTTTATTTTCTATTGTATCCACTATCTGATAAGTTCTACAATATTGGAAAACTGGTTCAAAATCCTTACTTTTATCAGAAGACGCTGCTAAATTAATCTTTTTTTGTAACCTAGTGATTTTTCTTCACTTTAAGACTAAAACTTATGCTCCTTATTCCTTTTTGATCTATATAAGTTTTTCCAATTTGAAATTTTTTTTTAATGGTATGAACTTTATTGAGAAAATTACTACATATTTGTAATACTGTTGCTTAAGAAATCTAATGCTCTCTAAGTGATCAACTGGCTTGAAGTCTGATATTTCTCAGAATGAATGGGGATAGCTTCTGAGAAGTTCACGGTGATAAATTTAGTAATATATATTTAGCCCATTAAAAGGAAGCTTTGAAAATATGGAACAGCTTGTATAACCACATCCCCATCCGTATCTAAGTTTCCCATGTCCAAAACATGATACAAAATTTTTTATCAATTTACTCTTTGAGTTATAACTTCCCGTATTATTTTCAAAACTAGAAAAAAAGACTTCTTCCTAAAGAAGTTTGGGCCGCCTCCCATTTGTAACAACGTCACCACGTGCTTAAAAAATATACTGCCATCGAAATTAATGATGAAGGAAATACAGATGACATCTACCACCTTTCACATTTGACACATAACTTGAAGTCTCATAAAAAACCGGGGTTCTAATTTTCAAAGCAGTCAATTTTCTCTTTCTTTCTCAGAGATTATTGTCAAACTACCTACCCTGATATCTGACGACGTCACCAGCGTAACAATTAGAAGCGATTTTAACCTATTTTCTAAAAAGGTGAAGGCTTTTGAGATGTTTTTGAGACGAGTTGTGCCATCTTTACATCCCTCGCCACACCAACACCGGCTGTTGCTTGTTGCATCATATATGTTGTTTAGTAGCCAGAAAGAAAGGTGTCACAGAAAAAAAAGTTTTTTCCTGTGTGTCGCAATCTCGATATAGAGCAGGTGTGTTGTGTATTATGTACAACGCAAAATAAATAAACATAAGGGCTAATATGTAACCATATGAAACACATATAAGTTAACACTTCAAATCGAAAAGTAGGTTTTGTGAAAACAAGAAAAATTGGCTTTCATATCGCATTTTTCTCATTTATTGTATTTATTCACATTCTGAATCCAAAGCGAATTTTTAGAAATTTCAATTCTATTAATGCACTACTTCAATAATAGCGTTGAAATTTAATTTCACATTAACATTTATAATTTACAAAAGCAGTAATTTTCTTTTAGTTTTTACTCACGATTTTAAATGTTATACTTCAAATCTGGTGAGGCAAGAGTTTCTTAAAATGTGACACCGAGTTCCCTTCCCGCTAATAACGAAAGTTACCCGGTACAGCCATCAATTATTCTATTCATACTTTCAGGTTTTTATTCATATTTGAATTAAATTTTCACAAAGCGGAAATGCTTCTATTTTTCCATCAGATATTTTATATTTAGTCCAATTACTTCTCGCAAGGTTCTCCTCACACCTCTATGTTGTTCGGAAGGAAACAAATCTCATTATATTTACGTTGAAACAATAATTATCTATTCCCTATCCTTTCCAGAAAGAAAACTTATTTGCATAAAAGTTAAAATATTACTTCTTGAAGAAGAAGAAAAAACGTGTTAGATAAATTCTAAATTGTTGTAAGGGAATCACAGGTCTTTCTAGAAAGACAAAAATCAACTTCCGATCTCCTTTACTAAATTTTTACCATAGTTTGAAATTTCTTTTACCCTTTCATTTAATTCTGTTCAATAAACAGCTCTAGAAAACTGTTTCCACACGCAAAAAACAAACTTCAACATGATCTCAATCAAGCGTTTAATATTGATTGTATTTACGTGAAACTTTGGACTTATTGGTTTTCAACTATGATCTTTCAGTTTTTTAAATCAAAAGAAAGGATTTCGAAATATAAAATAAAGTTTTGGCAGAGTTTTCACATTTTTTTGTGGTTTTTAAATTTTTCAATAATAACACAAATTTTAAAGTGAAAACTTTTAAGCTAATTTTAAGGATCATATTAAACCACAAAATTTGAGACCATAATTAAATTTTTACTAATAGTAGTTCTTCTACAAATTGAATTTTTCAATAATTTTTTGGGGGTGTCGCTCCATTTTTAACTCCCTGATGGGATTCGGTCTGGGACCCCAAATACTATGGGATTCTGACTCGTCTAGGTGTCTACTATCCCCCCTAGAAGTTATGAATCACTTATCTGAAACACCCATATTATATGCTAGAGGTTTTTCCAAACGAATCCAAATTTCTGCACCCAGTGCTGAAATTGGAGGGGGACGTTATACCCCGAAATGTGGGGTCCTTGACCATAAAAATTATTAGAAAAAGAAAAAATAGCAAAGGTAAGTAAGTACCCCTCAAAAATAAAAAAAAAACTACACCACTAACTGCAACTCAAGTGATAGTTTTATTTTACAAAACCCTAAATAAAAACTTCAAGGGTGCATATCTACTTCAATTTAGCTTTAACGCTATAAAATAGTTTATTTCTTTATTAACTACAAACATTTAGACAAGTCCTATTTTTATTCCATGCGCTTCTCTTTGAGTGGAGAACCCTGTTTTACGTATAACTAAAGAACAGTTGCTGTCACGCAAACAGTATAGCAAATGCACAAAGAACTACTTTCTTTGGGCTTTTTCTTTTAAAAATCACCGTTTCTGTCCCCCAGACCAGATTCTGGGTCAGCTCTTGTTAGAAAAAAGGAAAAAGTTAAGGAATTTGAAGAGAAACCTATGGGGAGAATAAAAAGAAGTAGGGAGGAGAATGAAAAGGATAATATCAGTGAGAGGGAAGTAATAAATAAGAGAAGGTAGTAAAGAGAAGAACTTTGGAGGAGTGAAAAATAAATTTATGATGACAAGGGGCAAGGTATTTGGGGAAAACCAAAAGGATAATTTTGATAGCTTTAATAGAAGAAATATAAAAAGTATTTAAGGAGAACTTTTCATAAAAAAATAAGAGAAATAATTAGTGTATTGAACACATGAAAACTAGAAAACATTTTGGATGAATGTAGTTTTGAAAATATGTCACTTTTTGATAGCACATCTCAATATCCATAATTTAATCTAGTTATCCCTTAGGTTAAGTAAAATCTTTTTATAGTTTTAAGAAAGAGGCTGAAAATAGGGGATAGGGATTTTTTTTTCGTCTGACTTGAAATTTTGACTATGAAAATCAAATTTTCGTACAACCTGTTTGATATCCTCATCACTAGTACTATTTACTTTCTTTTGAATAAAAGTCCCAAGATTTTACTACTTTGCATAACTACTATAATCTAAGGCTAATGTCATTTTGTTATTAAAAGTACATCTATTTTTTTTAAATCTCTTCTTTCACAATAAATGTAACTAAACATGCAGAAGAACAGAAACCTGAGTTAGCTTAATTTACCACTTTTCCTATCGACTAATAAAAACATATCCTTAGTGCAACCATCAATCAAAAAATGATCGTGAATCCACTAAGTTCACCAACCGCTGAGCTCCTTTTCACCGTCCTTGAATACCTGAACCTCTCGAAACGCAAAGCATTTTTAACTCCTAAACCGCAACATTAAAAAAAACACTCCTTAAAGACGACACTCGATCATTATTCGATTTTGATCTTGAGAGTAATATATGCACATGAATCTCGTGGCCTCCCGACTGCCCAATCCCACAAACTCCACCGTTAATTACCGAATCGCAAAAGTGCAGATTCCACAAAGTGAAGGATTCTGTCATCCTACACCTGAAAGGTAAAACTCTGCTCCGGGGCTTTGGTAGATAGTGAAACAATCTTTTAAAAGTGCTCTTCGAAGCCCCTGGACTTCCTTGTATTGCCACTGTTTGTTGTCGTTTCGTGTGACCTGAATTCCTTGAGGAGACCTTGATCATAAGGCCACTTCTTCGTACGGCCTAGACAAGTCCCCACCCAATTTCGATTTCATTCAGATCTTGCCGATGTTTTCGCTCTTCCAACCTCCTCCTTTTTAATAGAGATCGAAACCAGAGAACGAGGATTAACACCTTTGAGTACAACTTTGAACTTCAAACGATAAGGAGTTTTCTGGGAACTCCCTTCTTCAGGTAAGGAAGTCTTGGAGTGTGTTGATAATTAGTTTTGAATCTTTTTACTGAATATGTGTTGTTTTTCTTTTATTTACTTATTCCTCTGGGAAAATATTTCACAGTATACTTTTTCTTTACAAAACCTTTTGATTTTTAAAATTTATTTATGCCTTCTAAGTTTATAGAAATTACTTTAATTATTTATGGTAAAAAATCTGGAAGAAATGTTTAAGTCAATTTAAAAGTTTAATTCAGGAAAAAATTATGAGATACCTATAGCTAAAACTAAAATATTTTTAATATTAATTTTTTTCTTTTGTTGTATCTTATCCTCAATTAATAACAAAGTGAAACATATATATATTTCTTACTTTTTTATTAAGTTAGTGTTAAATTTCACAGTTAAACTTTAAATTATCGTAAATCTCAGACACTTTTTTATCCCATTCAATATTGTAAATATATATTGCATTTGTATTAATTGCTATAGAATTTAATTATTGTTACATTTATGTTAATTGTTGATTTGCCTTTACGCAAATCATAGAGTAGTAGGGTTATGAAGTATTTTTGATGTGTGAACACAGTCTTTTACTTTATTTCATGACAAGTAATTCACGCTTAGATGATTAACCAGTTTTTAACTACGATGTTGCGAAAGAGTAGTACTGTTTATGAATTACACAAATCAGGTAGTTCAATTTCCTATATCTTTAACCTTCAAAAATTTCGTTATTTCTTCGAACTGTTTTTTCCCTTCGAGTCGTTTGTGCAATTATAGTTCTGAGAATATTTTTACGAAACAAAAATTGTTTTTGAAATTAAACTCTTGGTTTTTTTTACTTTATCCTTTGATTAAACGAAGTATTTCTTCATTTACCCTGGAATATATGTCCCCACCGTCTCCATAAATTATGTTTCATAGTTTTTTTTCTTTTTAATGAAATATTGAGGATATTTTTCATTCCAGTGTTATGAATACGTTTTATTAAAAACATTAATAAAATGTGTTTTTTTGTAGAAACCCATGATCATGTATCTTCAATCATCTTTCATTGTTCGTAAGTAAATCCGATTTTTCACTTCTTTAGAATTATAGGCTTTTGTAAAAATTCTTAGAGTAGTGTGACAAACCTACCTAAAGGCATGGTTGGGTTTAGGTAGAGATGTAAAATTCCCACATTTTTTGGGAGGCGGGAAAAAACCCGGGATTTTTGGGAATACACCGGGAATTTTAGGGGAATATTGAGAATTTTGACCGTAAACAAACACAACGATATTTCACCATCAGTTTTAATTTTCTAGGACTTTTGAGGAGTTTAGGACAATTTTAAACTAGTAATTGATAGTTCTTTCTATAAACTATTTAGATTATTTTAGGAGGTTTATAATATTATATCGCTTACTTCTATTTTTAGCTTAAACAGAAATCCAAGTCTTAGAATTAAAATTAACCTTAAAATTATGATGTATGAAAAATACTTGAAATCACTTACCTTTTACAAAAAGCTAAAGAATCAAAATTCCCAAAATTTCACTCTAAAATCTCGAAACGGGAATATTCAAAATTCCCATCCCAAAAAACCGGGTTTATTCCCGGGAATAAACCCGGTTTTTTCCAGCCTTTACATCTCTAGGTTTAGGAGGTGTACCAAAAGGGAACGTTAGAAACTTTGGGGACAAGTACAGAGAAAACATAGTAACCATGAAAATCAAAATCCTTAAAGAGTTGAGAGATCATAGCACCTCCTTGGCCCCCTTAAATCTATCCATGCCTAAAGATAAATAAGCAGCATTCATTATTTAATAGCAGTTGGAAATTTATTTAGTTTTTATGCAAAATAATGCTTTTTCAGCCATTTATTTCATGCATCTTCTTATATGCTCTTTTTATAACTTTTAAAGTTTCTAAACACATTATTCAAACAACCATTACCTTTCAGTTTGTTTGCTTTCCTCTACTGTGGAAGGTCAATTTTTCTACAATTATGAAGAAGCAGACAAAGAAGCTGCTGACAATTCAACGCCACAACAATACAATCCCCCCATCGCAGTCAGCCAGCAATACCAACAAGCAGTACAACCCAACGAAAAAACTGAACCTAATCCTCCGAACGAATCCATCGAAGAAACAGAAACTCCAAAATCGCAACGTCCGAGGAGAAGGATGTACAGAAGAATTCTCAGGGAAGGAACGTACGTAGAACCTCCTACCGCCTCCCCTAAAACGTTTTCAAGGTCAGTGTTTGAAAACATTGGTCTTGGTCAAGCTCCGAGTGGTGTATTCATTCCCCAAGACTCTTTTCTAAATGTTTTGAAGAACGGTCCACTTTCAAACAGTGCTGTTTCATACGTTCCGGAACAACGGTTCTTTGTACAGCCTCCGCCGTCCCTACAGAGCAGACCAGCCGTACAGCCTAGTGTACAAGACACCCCTGTGGTCATACCTAGTGTACACAATAGTCAAGCTATACAGCCAAGCGTGCAATATGTACCTGAAAACGGTGCCAATACCGAGATAGAAATGCCAAAGCCAAGAAATGTTCGGAGACAAAGGCAGAGAGCGAGACCTTCTAGTCGTCCAGAACCCGTTGTTGACATCGATGTTCTGAGGACACCCCCAGATATGATGAGTTCGAACACACCTGTACCTTTTCAGGTATTAGTATTTTGCTAACTAATGTTTCCTTTGGTTTTCATTCACATGCCCAAAATATTCAAACTGTGCATGAAGTTTCTAAACAACATTATAATAATTATAATACAATAATGAAAAGAAATGATGTATAATTCTTAAATCATATCCTAAAACATTATAAATTAATTTAAATAGTACCTATACTATAGTCCGATCACGATGATTCCAACTTTCAATTTAGTATGAAATAGTTTCAGTTAGAAAAATATGCATAAAAAACTCAATGCTGAAAAAAAAATTTAGATTTCACAATGCAATTTAAAACTTTCAATATATTTTAGAAAAGTTAAGTTAGTGGATGAAATTATATTTTTTTTAGATGGGGTGAATAGTTTATGAAATTCTATTGGTCCTTCAACTTCTGTGGGAAAAAAATTGTCAAACCTTGTGTCTTCTATTTATAAAATATGGAAAAAATAATAACTCGGAGAGAAATTTTATTTTAAGTGTGCCTCTCTGTCTCTTTCATAGAGTGAAGGAAAAACTATTTGTTTAAATATGTATGATAAAATTAGTATAATTCCATGTTTTTTTTTCATAAGAAGGATTGCCTGTGAGCCCTACCATTTGAGAATGAGATGGTGTTATACAGTGGCGTAGCCAGAAAAAAATTTCGGTTGGCGATATTGATATTTCGGTTGGCGATATTGATATTTCGGGAGGGGATACAGGGTAGTTTTAGTGGATTTCTATGGTCCAAAAAGGAAAAATTCTGAGTTTCGGGGGGGGGAGTTATATACCCAAATCCACCCCCTGGTTACACCCTTGGTGTTATATCATACACTCTGTTGAAATTCAATGAGTTGATTTTTTTCTAGGGAGTAAGAGCCACCCAAGGACGAAGTGTATCCCGAAGCAGATCCCCTTTTCTTATCGACAACTACCAGGACACAACCCAACCCCCCAAAACCTTCGGTCCCTCCGCCTTCCAAAACATCGGTCTTGGAGAGGCTCCACAGGGAGTCAGCATTCCTGCAGATTCCTTGCTCAACATCTTGAGAAACAGCCAGCCCCCATACGTTGCTCCTAGGCCGATTCCAGTCCCAGATCCAGTTCAGATATCTCCAGAGCCGCAAGAGGAGGAATTACCCCCTGTTGACTTACCAGCTCCAACCACTCGAAGACGGTCAAGACAAAGGTCAACTGAGTCCAACAGAGCCTCTCGAAGACGGGCTGAGTACCAATATGATGATCGATCCCAAGCCATGGAAGTTCCTGAAGTCAGGCAGCAGCCATCAAGATCTAGTGGTTCCAGTAGAACTTCCCGAAGGCGCCCTGAAGCTTTGTAATTATACTTTTTCTTTGCCAAGCATTGGATAAAAATACAATGTTTTTGAAATTAATAGAGACAAATATCAAAAATTTACCTTTGAATCCCATTCATAATGTGTACCAGTAGTAGGCTACATCCCAATAAAAGATTTTTTCCATGTTCAAATTAAATTACACAGTGCTGTATAACCAACTGTCCAAAAAATTCTACAGGTTGTGTAAAAGAAGGGCAATATAGGAACTCCTGGGGAAATTACCTGTTTTTATATTTTTGAATATTTTTTACATATAATAGCTACCTTAGGATAAAGTTACACAATATCCTTCGAAATAGCAAGAGGATTGTTGAGGTGGTTCATTTTATTGTTTTATTCGTTTCTTTTGATCCTTTTAACTTCATGAAAACCTGACAAACGCATCAGTATAGCACCCAAGGAATCACAAAAACACTTGCTAATATTGTTCTGTTTATATTAGTTTTTGCCGAAACGACACCCTCTGAAAAGTTGACGACATGTGTTCTGTACCGGCTTTTGCTGGCCAATACTGTTTCTCCAAGATTGGTTTTTATTAAAAATCGGCAAAAAATCAATTATATATTTTTAGAGACTATTTTATTTTTATTTTAGTGTTTGTTTAAAATGATTTTGACTTAGTTTTTAATTATTAAAAATTTCACAAGATGTCCGAGATTTATTAACATTCGCGATGTAGGTCAACATTGTCTCCCCAATCAATGTAACTTTTTTACCTGGAACTAAGAACCAATGTTAAGCCGGATTGTCCTCGCAATTAAGACAAGATATTTGGTCTTGTTCACAACAGGTATAATGATGGAGCTCAAGCAATGGATACATCGGCCCAAATTTCCAGGACAGAGCCAAGGAGGACGCGAGTTACTGTCACTCGCACATCCTCTACTAGTAGCAATCGTGATGAACGCCAACAGGTATTTTATTTTTAATTAATTATACAGGTGTTTAAAACTATTGTTTAATAATTTACATCTAGGGCAAGAAACGCTACACCCCACAAATTTAGAGCTCCCCCGAACTTTTTAACACCTACTTTAAAATGTTTTTAGTCTAAAATAATGTATTAGTTCATCTTTTTGTAAAAAATTAGTATTATTTGGGAAGTTTCCAGCAGCTTTTTTAAATCTCGGACAGGGAAAGCAGGAAGCATTATTTTTTCAACAGGTTTGTGGATAAATGGAATGGGCTGCCAGAATCGATAGTAAGTTCCATAGAGTTAGTACAGCTCTCGCAAAAAAAAACGTTACAGTGGGGTTTTCGGGTGAACCACTTTGGTTAGGGAGACAAAAGAGGGGTCGTTTTTCATTAATTAAAGTATTCTTTGACCAAAAAAATTTTCGAGTCCTTAGGGGGTCGTCTTCATATTAAACGAAACACTAACTTTCTTTTTTCCAATGAGGACCCCCAAATATTATTAGTTTTTCTGAAAGGTCATTCCTTCAAACCCTTAAATACCCAGTTTCATCCAGATTGATAAAAAAAAATTTATTTTTCAAAAATAAACTTAAAATTTTTTTTTAAATCGTGAATTTTTTTTATGGTAATCGATTCTGGTGGTAATTTTATGAAGGAAACCGAAATTTCAATCAATTTTATCTATTATTTTTTGATAAAACGAACGAGAAAGAGCATTTGCGGTATGCATTCGGCAACGGTATACGGCCCCTTAAGATATTAATTCGTTTTTATCAAAAACTATTGGATAAAATCGATTGAAATTTTGGTTTCCAACATAAAATTACTACAAGAATCGATTAACATAAAATAATTTACGATTTAAAAAAAAATTTAAGTTTATTTTTGAAAAAATAAATTTTTTTTAATCAATCTCGATGAAACTGGGTATTTAAGGGTTTGGGGGGATGGCCTTTCAGAAAAACTAATAATAATTGGGGGTCCCCATTGGAAAAAAGAAAGTTAGTGCTTCGTTTAATATGAAGACGACCCCCTAAGGACTCGAAAAATTTTTTGGCAAAAGAATACTTTAATTAATGAAAAACGACCCCTCTTTTGTCTTCCTCACCCAAGTGGTTCACCCAAAAACCCCACTGTAACGTTTTTTTTTGCGAGAGCTGTACAAATATAGAGACAGCTTACTCTTCTCGGTAAGGCAACCCTGTATGTCGAAAAGAGTCGGACCTGTGTGAGTGGCGGAAGTAAATTTTTACCATGGGAGCTCCCGTAGGCGGGTGGAATTTGAGGTATAAAAACTGCTCTTCTTCCCAGAAAAATGATGAAAAAAGGATACCGACAATTTGTAACTCGAGAAAAAGCAATGACGAATCGTTCAGAGAAGAAAAAATTTCTCTATCTCAATTAGTTTTTTACCTGTAATTTTTTTAAATTCCGCGGATTCGGAAAAAACAATTTTAAACTGTATTTTTATAATGTTGCGGTGGTAATTTCTTTAAAAAAAGCTTCACACTATATAATATGAACCCTCCTGATTCGATACGAGTCATTTCCGATTCGTTTCAACAAGTATTTAAGGGATAAAATTGCTGATTTAGTGGTCGAGGTAGAAACTGGAAGTTGGCAAAGCTTTGGCGCTTGGCGGTATGAGCTTGGCGGGCGTTTTTGCCGTAGTTTCTTTACGAGTGAAGCCACGAGAAAAACCGAAAACGCCAAAAGAGGGATTTAGTGGCCAAGTTGGTTCAAAAATTCAAGTGTGAGTGGCAAAGCGAAACCGGGAGACCGGTCACGCTTAGAACAGCGGAGCAGATGTTTAAGCTATCTCTATATTAGTACTAACTCTATGGTAAGTTCCGATGAAGTAAAGGAATTTAAGGATAAAATTGAAAAAATACTTGTGGAATCTAGTTTGAGTTGAATGGACCAACCTAGTTGGGCTTCATGCCTGTTGTTGGTCGTCAATATTTGTATTTGTAGTGCATCCGGATAGTGTTTGCGAACATACATTTCTACATCATGTTTGTTAGATATAATATATTCCTGTCATTTATGAATTATTTAATAATTGTTCAGAAATCACCCAGAATTTTAACTTTCACGCAATAAGGAAAATTTATTCACCCTCTTAAGTTATCAGGATGATTGATTCTAAAAGGGAGGGGCAGTATTTAAAATATGTCCATCGATACCCCAACACACCCCTTAGGTTTTTCAATATTATATTGGTATATTTGATCATATTCATTCTTTGTGAGTTACACAGTGTAAGGGAAAGTAAGAGTAAACTCACAACTATGAGAGTTTACTTTAATATTATGAAAAAAAATATGATCACTTTAGATATAAATTTAGTTTTATATTTAAATATTTTAAAATGAATAGTGAATAGGTATCTTTTACAATAATTAATAATTTGTGGGAGTGAATAAAAATTTATTCAGTAAATTAATCAACTTAATTACATTGAATTAATTTTCCTTGAATTTTATTTTGTGTAAAAGTTAATCTCAGTCCCCTCACAGGTGTCTGTTAACAGAAGACTATAATTAATTACTTACTTCATACATCTCTACTCTCCTCCCCCTTTGATATTGTTTTTTCTTAAAAGGACTCGGGGGAGACATTTTGGAATGTGGTGCTGCCATCTATTGTGTTTCGCAGAAATCCTTCTTCCTAACTTCCTGGATTATTTTCGTTCCCTCCTTGAATACCTCTTTCGTGTCGATGGTGAAAGCCTAAAAACGACTTTACAGAGTATTTTTTAAAGTTGATATTTATTGAGAAATTATTCGGTTTATTTTTAAATAATATTTAAGTAATAAATAAATAATAAATTTTAATAATAAATTTATTTATGAAAGTGTTTCAATAACTTTTCTTTTTTAAGAAATCAGTGATATTTTCCAAGTCTCAGAAATCTATTACCCCCTTCAAAGATTTGAAACCGTTCAATAACGCATCTTACATTATCCAAATTTTTTAAAAATTTCCCTATTTCATTTAACTTTTTTACATAGTTGCTGACTTGATAATCTAACGAATATGATCTATTTTAGACCAACAACAAACCTCAAAACAAATATAAAGCTGCCAAGCTAGCAATTGCAGCTCTTCCAGAAGACGAGGACGACGATGGAATTCCGGGAGTAGCAGGAGTAGACCATCCTACCCTGCATACCATCCCACGAACAGCCTTTAGATGCGGAGATCAGCCATACAATGGATATTATGCTGACCTAGAAACTTCCTGCCAGGTACACTCATACTTAATAATCCCCATACCAGGCAAGAAATTCAGGAAAACTGCATAAATCACGGCATGCCATGAAACTGCATAGAAGTCTTTTTTTGTAATTTCAAAATTTATTATTGTCAATATTATTCCTCTGATTAGAAAACCTGGTTTAGGGGGATGACTTGCAAGAATTACAAAATTTATTTAAAGCTTGGATTAGAAAACTACCGCATATCTAAGGTGATGAAGAATAAAAACTACCTGGTCTCTCCAGTAGCTGTTTCTTGATGACTGAGTGAGAATGAGTAATTACCACTACCAGCCCAAATGGACAAACATGTATGACATTCTTAAGTATAGAGATCAAGCTTTGTGTTGAGACTTGTTAGCCAGTCATATGAACTAAAAAGAAATAAGGATATTTAATTAGTGCAAGATTTGGAGGGAATTTCTCTTACTCTGAAGTACAGGGATTGCAAAACTTCTTTCTTATTTGAGTCATACATCAATCCTAGAAGCTAGTCAATGAATTAAGTTTGAATTAGAGTAATGAATGAATGAGTAATTTGAATTGAGTAATGAATTTGAGTAATCAATGAATTTAGTAATTTTATGGCGCAAGAATCAGACAAATAATTTTAAATAACACTGTGAATTTTGTCTTTTAATAAAAGTAGGATATTATTTATAACAATAAAATATAGATCTCATCTAGATGAACTCTCCAGAAAAATCTTATTTTTAAAAGGAGCTATAAAATCCAGAACCTTGAATATAAAACCATCCACTTACTTTCAAAATATTCACCAATTCAACATTGTAAAAAAATAAAAATCAAATGTTCTCCAAAACTTAAAAAAGTATTTTCAAACACAAAACTTTGTAAAAAGTAACAGAACTTATGGGACAACCCAATACTAATTTAACTTACCGAATTTTTTCCTAGGTTGTTCATCTCTGTCAAGCTGGTGGAGTTAAAAGTAGCTTCCTTTGTCCCAATGGAACAATTTTCAATCAAGAGAAGTTTTCTTGCCAATGGTGGTATAAAGTAAATTGTGCTGATTCTCCTAAGTTTTATGGTATTAATGATAGTCTTTATAAAGTTGATAACGGAAAAGAAAACGATGAAGAATAATTTGTAAAAATAATGTACAAAATGAATAAAAAAACCTCATTCTTTATGATGTAAGACAGTATGGTAATAATAAATTATTATTTTTTTAAATATGGTCTAATCATTGATGGAGATATTGTTAATTCTTTAAACTGAATCCACAGAACAAGATTAAATATATTACAAACACACTCCACAGTAGAGACTTCTATTCACATCCTATACACACACAGGATACTTCTGAAAAGTTATTATCAAATATTTTGAATTTAAGGTAAATTTTTTAAAATAAAAGTTTCTAAAGCAGCAAGATGCTTATTCATATTATCCAAAATTACAAGCTAGGAACATGGGACGAGAGATTGTCAAAAAAGCAAAGGATCTGAAAACTGAATTTAGCATCTGGGTCTGAACTGAGCAAAGGGCATTTATAAATTTTCAAGCTCAATAAGTACTAACATTGCTGTTTTCTGTAACTGTATTTACATTCTTTGTAATTTTTACCCTCGATTCTCAACTGGGGGAACGGGTACATCTAGAGATACACCAAGGGTTGGTCCCGGGTACCAGTGGTGAATACAGCGGGGAGAAAAGCAGAAATAATGTGCAACGCGCTACAGGTGGCAATTTAATAAAACCAGTGGCGAATCCAGGATTTTGGTCTGGGGGGGGCTGAGTTTCACAAATAACCTTATTGCTATTATGGGCTGTTCAAATATTAATCTTAGATACTGAAAGGGGGAGGGGAGTTGACAGATGCCATAACCAGATATTTGTTTAGGGGGTCACTCAAAATCTTTTCTGGGGTCTAATCTTAGGAATACTAAGTTATAGGTGAGATGACTGCGTAAGGTTTTAATTTTGGTGCACTAAGTTTCAAAATTGTAAAAATGTCAACTCGAAGTAAAAGGGGGGTCTGGGGGTCCTCCCCCAGAAAATTTTTTAAAATTTGCCCCTCAAAATAATGTTTTAGCTCATTTTGAAGCCTTTCAGATTCCACTCAAAGAGCACAACTCATTGTAAGTGGTAGAATTTTCAAGGAAAAAAATTTATAGGATTAGTAATTGGAAAATTTCTAGGGGGTTTAGGGGTTCCTATTCCAGAAAATGTTTTGAATTTTGCCCCTAAAAGTGGCATTTTAACTCATGTTGAAACACTTTAAGTTACATCAAAGAGGATCACTCCTCGTAAATCCCTAAAGTTTCAAGGAAAACCCGTACTTATTAGATTCCAAAAATTTCGAGGGGGTTTGGGGGTCTTCCCCCAAAAAAATTTTGGAATATTTACCCTTAAAAGTAGGGTTCCGATTCATTTTGAGACCATTTGGGTAACACCACCGAATTTCCGCAACGTAGTGAAATTTCTTTTTTGTTTTATTGCTATTACCAAAACTTGAATGTCTTATTCCTGGGGGGGGGGCTGCAGCCCCACAGCCCCCCCTACTGGATTCGCCACTGAATAAAACAGTAGTGTTCAACAACTACTGGTTAAAAAGTAGTTAACTACCATCTAGTCTGGGCAAAAGTAGTTGTAACTACTAGCTAACTACTTTTTCTTGGAAGTAGTTGTAACTAGTAACTAGTAGTTGATTATTTCCCAAAGTAGTTAACTACTAGTTAACTAGTCTAATTTCATAAGATACTTTTCCCCAAATTTTCGATTACTTTTTCTTACCTATAAAAAAGATTCAAAAGTGGAGTAATGAGGGAGAGTGGGGCTATTACACACACACAGGCCTGACGAGAAGGGGGGGCGAGGGGGTAAGATTCCCCCGGGCCCGGGCCTGTAGGGGGCCGGGGCCCGTGACCCAAAGATTTTCATATTGAGTTCTAAGAGGGATATACAGGGTGTCCCATAAATAATGGGCCACACTTCTAGGGGGGATAGTAGACACCTAGACGAGTCAGAATCACATAGGATTTGGGGGTCCCAGACCAAATCCCAGGGAGTTAAAAATGGAGCGACACCCCCAAAAAATTATTGAAAAATTCAATTTGTACAAGAACTACTATTGGTAAAAATTTAAAAATGGTCTCAAAAATTGTGGTTTAATATGATCTTTATAATTATCTAATAAGTTTTCACTTTACAATTCGTTTTATTATTAAAAAAGTTAAAAAACCACAAAAAAATGCGAAAATTCTGCCAAAACCTCATTTTGTATTTCGAAATCCTTTCCTTCGATTTAATAATCTGAAAGATCATAGTCGAAAACCCTTAAGTCCAAAGTGTCACGTAAAAACCATCAATATTAAATGCTTGAGAGCCTGTTAAAGCATGGTTTAAGTCCGTTTTTTGGGTCCGCTAACTGCCGTTTTGGAAACGGCTATAGCAGTGTTTCCCAACCTTTTTCGGTCCATGCCCCACCAAAGCCTTTCTAAATTTTCCATGCCCCCCCCGGTCTAAGTGGCATAATATAGAAATGTATTTTGAGAGGGAGCCAAAATTATTTCTAAGCCTCTCTCCCCTATGTATATTTAATAAGTCTAATGAAGCTTTTCAGAACAATTATAGGTAGAATTTGCACGCTAAAAACCAAATCAAGTTATGATAGTAATAAGTTCTAAGTACCAAGGGGGGTCTGGGGGTCCTCCCCAGAAAATTTTCGGAAATTTGACTCTAGGAAGCAGGGTTTTAACTAGTTTGGTACCCCTAGTTGGGAAATTTTGGATATAAATTTTTAGGTAAGATTTGCATTCTGATGAACCTAATGTAAAAAAAGTATCAAATATAAGCGTTCTAAAAGAATCATAGTCATCAATTTAATCAATTTAGTCATCCCCCAAAAAAGGTTTGAAAATTAGACTCTAAAAGCAGGGTTTCAACTTGGTTTTGATACATACTGGTCCAGATTTCAGACATATATTTCAATATAGGATAATAGGATCAGATTTTGATAAACTTCTTTTTAAAAAGTTTTTTTTAGTTATCCCCCTGGATTGGCTCCACCTGGGGGCAATTAAATTGAAAATTTTCAAATTGCCCCCCTAGAAAATGATATTGCCCCCCGGTGGGGCGTGCGCCCCACGTTGGGAAACACTGGGCTATAGGAAACCAGTTTTCGCACGCAAAAAACGAACTTTAACAGGATCTCAAGCGTTTAATATTGGTGGTTTTTACGTGAAACTTTGGACTTAAGGGTTTACGACTATGATCTTTCAGATTATAAAATCAAAAGAAAGGATTTCGAAATACAAAATGAGGTTTTGGCAGAATTTTCAAATTTTTTTGTGGTTTTTTAATTTTTTTCACAATAAAGCAAATTTTAAAGTGAAAAGTTTTGAGATAATTTGAAAGATCATATTAAACCACAATTTTTGAGACCATAATTAAATTTTTACCAATAGTAGTTCTTCTACAAATTGAATTTTTCAATAATTTTTTTGGGGTGTCGCTCCATTTTTTCCCACACACACACACACACACACACACACACACACACACACACACACACACACACACACACACACACACACACACACACACACACACACACACACACACACACACACACACACACACACACACACACACACACACACACACACACACACACACACACACACACACACACACACACACACACACACACACACACACACACACACACACACACACACACACACACACACACACACACACACACACACACACACACACGGCACATTCGGACAGACGGCATTTCCCCTAGTAATTATTAATTTAAACATCTGAAAAAAATACCAATAAATGGATGCATGATTACCACCTCCTGCATGAATTTTCAAAGCCCTGAGCCATTTTGTTGTATACGTACTAGAAATTTACTAGCGTTAGAAGCAGCAAAGTAAATTTTCTTGTCATTTTGTTGGCGTAAAATATCAATCAAAAATAACTCTCAAGTGGACATCCAGCATTTTATTCAATTTAGGCACTACTAAAGTAAGTTTCTAGAAAGGTTTTACTTCCCTGCTTTATTTATAAATATCTTGTTGGGATGTGGTAAGCTTGAACTGGTAGATGGGGCAGATTCGGACAGTGCGAATGTGCCTCATCTTTCCCATTTTTGATTATGAAAGTGATTTATATGTTTATAAGTGCAGTATACTTAATAACTTGAAGTTTAATTGTTTTTTTATTGTAATTGTTACAAAATTAGGTGATAATAGAAAATAAAATCTTAAAGAAAGCTTCAGTTTTAAGGAATTTAGATCCAGATTTAAACATTGAAGAAATAATGTCCCTGATAATTGTTTAATATCAATTGACTTGGACTTAGGTTATTTTATTCCAGTAGAATTTGCTACTAAAAAGAAAATTTTGTTATGTTGGTCAAATAGAAAATTTGGAGTTGAATGGTGCTTATTTAAAATTAATGATGAAAAACTTTAAAATTAATGACGAAACTTTTATTTTCCCAGTAAGAAATGATTCAACATTCATTCAAAAAGATAATATCGTATTACAAGTTCCCCAACCGTCAGTTTCAGGTGGTAATAAGCGAGCTGTTGGTTCACTTTTCTTTTCGAATAAAACCTGACAGTTAAAATATTAGACTTTTTCTAACTAATTATATGATGTTAAGTATGTCAATGTGCAATATACTCTTCATTACTACAATTGTTTTCCTCATCAAAAACTTAGATGTTCAATATTTTCTGAAGCTGTTTTTTTTTGTAAAAAAATCTTCAATTTAGAGGGAAAATATGTATAAGTGCCAAATATTTCGTTTAATTATCCTTACTTTAAAGTGCCATAAACATTTTAGTTCGTAAAAATAATTATTGAATAATATTTTGCATGTGTACGAATGTGCCCCACACGTGTGCAAAACTGCCCCACCCATGGGGCACATTCGCACGAAATTTCTCGTTTTTTAGATTGAGGATATAGGTTAGAAATTCTAGATGAATGCGACCAATTATTGTTCTAAAATATCGGGAAAGGTCTTAACTTTCATTTGAATCAGAGTTTGTTTCAATATCTCATCTAGATCCAGAGAAATATCCCGAAATGCCCTTTTTGTGCGAATGTGCCCCGTTCTCCCCTACAGGTTTTTGGTGTCTTAAAAGTTTTCTAAGTTGTATTTATATTAGTCAGTACAGTGTCATATATAAGGGGGGTTAAGGGTTCTAAACCCCCTTAGCCTGAACAACAATATTTTAAGCACAAAATTGGGCCGTTAACTTAAGTATTGCCTAATTAATTTTTAATGCAGGAAAAACATCTAGAATCCTCGTAAACCTAGCCTAAAATCGCTTTTCAAAGTGCTGGAATTTCCAGGAGAGAAAACCCTGAACTCCCTAATTTCTAGAGAGGATTTCAAAAAAGGGTTGCATTTATATGTCAATTGCTGGGATGAAATATATTTCAAGGTTGGCAAATATGAAAATGTATCACGACAAATGACATTTTTAGTAGATTTAAAATATTTTTTAAAATTTTGATCTTTCAATATTTTTTGAAGTAGTTGAACTTTTTGAAAGTAGTTGGAACTAGTAGTTGGTGAAAAAAGTAGTTAAACTACTAGTTCAACTACTCTAAACCAAAAGTAGTTGAACTACTAGTTAACTAGTAGTAGCAACTAGTAGTTAACTACTTTTAGTTAACTAGTGCCAAACATTATTAATAACTACATTAGGTCTGGTTAAGTATATTTACTGAAATTTCAGTCAGTTGTTGGGAATTAGTTTTTGAAAAAATCTAAAATATCTGGTGTTTTTCCTAAAATAAGATTTTTACTCCTGAATATAAATAAAAGTTACACATTTGTCAGTTTTCTATACATGCGATGCATTATTGATCCACGAGAATACTCAAACCATTCAGTGTATACCTTATTCTCATCAGAGATAATAGAACTGAACTAAAGATAGTTTTTACGTATAACTCATTCTAATACTTGAATAAATTTTACGTTTAATTCATTGAAAATATTTATTACTTTGAAAAATAACAACCTTTGAATAATTTACAATGAACACCATAGAACACATTTATCTTACATAGCAGAGTACCACTATAAAAATAGTTCCAGCAACTGTACAACAAAAACAATCATTGTTATATAAGGGCGCAGAAAATATTTTTACAACATTTCTTGCATTGCAAACAAGAACTTTCGTCAAAGCTAATGATATAATATACTAATTGCTTAATAAATTTTCTTACCATAAAAATTCACTATTATACTATGTAAGTCACACCTTTAAAATGTATAAACATAACTTGCAATCATGGTTCCCATTTTTTGAAAACATTGAAAATCAAGGGCTTTCAAGGACCTTGACAAAAATTTTCAAGGACCTGTTTTGCAGACATTTTAATATTAGTCATTTTTCAAGACAAGTCGTTTTACCCACATAAGATCAGAACGAGAGGAGAAATCACTCTTCACAGTCAGTTTGTAAAACTGGCCGCAAGTTATGTTCATAAGAGTAGTTCTAAAGAAAATTTCTAGGAAAAAAACAAAGAAAGATCTGAAAAATTAAGTTCGATTAGTGGCTGAGTGAAAATTCAAGGACCTAAGTCATTTTTCCAGGACCTAGAACGTTTTTCAATGACTTTCAAGTACCTAAATTTAGCCTTAAAAAATTCAAGGACCGTGGGAACCCTGGCAGCATAAAATGTAAATACATTAAAAGATATCACAATAATATTTTTTAATAACCTCTTCTGAACTAATGTGAATTACACTGGACACAAAAAAATTTTAATCAGAAATATGACCTACATTCCAACAGCCTCAAAAGCTTTCAACAAACACCCCCACTATTTGGTATTTTTTGAGTTTCATGACTTTGAATTTGGGTCAAAAACATTACTTAGGCCAGCAAAATTGTGAGGGGCTCAACAGTTAAAGGAATGCCTAACAATGCTAGGCATGTAAACAATTTCCACTTAATTTTTTACGTGCTTTATGAATTTTCAAAGCTTGTACTAACTTTTCATAAACACTTTATTTAAAACTGGCTCCTAGTATCTAATATTTCTGCAACAGGCATATTGAACAAAAAAAACTGAATGAAGGTAATGAGCGTCTTATGTCTAAAAATAGGTTACATTAAGAAATTTCTAGATTTTTCTTGAATTCTTCTAAACTTACTATTCTTAAATTCCCTGCTTTTTCTGTATCTAGATAGGGTAAGCACTTTGACTATGAAATTTTTGCCTTGTTCTGATTCTTTGGAAAGGCTGTTATGTAATACTTTTCAACAGCATACTAAGAGGGGGAAAGGAGACCGATACAATGATAGAAGATAAACTTCATAATTTGGTTTTCTGATGTTTTAGAAGTATTTTTTGCAACCATCTTTTTTCAAAAATAAAAAAAATGCATGAAAAATGATAAAAGATACGAATGTAAATGAAAAATATATAATTAAAAAATGTTTAAAATGATATGCAACAATTTGTATGATTAAATTACCTAGGAAATAAATAACAATTAATTTGCATGCAAGCTTTTAAAATATACATTCAACTTGCAGAAGATATGCAAACACAATGAAGATGCTTTAACCCTTTATGTCCCAAATTATGTTTTTCAGAAAAATTGTGCTGTATATTTTTTATATGTTATCCCTATAAGATATTAAGTATATAAGCTTCATATTAACCCCAGTAGCACAGCTCGTCCCAAATATATCAAGTTTACGTAACTGCAACTAGAAGTAAACGAAATTTGGCCTTTCATGACGAAAATTGGACGAATTTGGAACATTGGGAAGTGGGACTTACAAGTCCTGTCGGGACATAAAGGGTTAAAACATAATTGGGCAGAAAGAAACAAGTGCTGATAGAATTTATGAACACAATAACAAACTATTCACTAAAAGTGACAATAATAACATAACAAATATTACGATAAAATAAATTAAGGTAATCCCCAAAAAGTACAACACAAACAGACAATCAGGTTGAGGTATACTATTCTTTCACATACTCCTCTATCATTCTGTATGTTATTTTCCAGATCCTTGAAAACTAGGCAATATAAAGCAGAGAAACTGAGAAAAACTTACTTAAGTATAAGTAATTAAAAAATACGAAAAGCTAAATAATAACTCTAAAAATATTTAAATATTCTTTTAATTTATAATAAGAAACTGATATTTCAAAGTAAGATGAAAATAATAACTATCCTTAATGAAGTAAATAAGTATCAAGTACAGTAAAACATCACTGAGGGACCACCTGAATAATACAACCAGTTTTCAAAGGCCTTATCCTAAAGTTAAAATACAGTAAAGCACCGTTTATATGTTTCGACTTATTTATACGACTTTTCCATTTATACGTCATTTTCGCAAAGTCCCAATTCATTCCTATACATTTTAATGCAAAAATTCTTGGTTTATACGTCACAATATTGGTTATACGTCGTTTCCCACTGTCTTAATGAAGGATTTTCCAAAATAATATAATAAATTGAAGATTTGATATTCATATACAATTCAATGTAGTGTTTGGGATGTGTCATTAGTACTCAAGATATGAAAAATAAAATAAATATTTAGAATAAACCTATAACTGTATGGTTTGTTTAATTTTTATGCTATATGTCTTAATATTATTTTAAAATCAAATTATTATTTTCAGTTTAAAAACTGTTTTAAAGTAATTTTCCTTTAGAAAAACCTCAAATATATTGCATTTAATTAAATCTGCATTAAGATTATTAAAAACCTAATAATCAAGGATGTTTTCATTTATACGTCGTTTAACGTCAGTCCCTTGAAAGACGTATAATCACAGTAAATAAAAAGGAGTTTACCTTTGCCTACCTTTTAGTAAAAATATTTGGTTTTATGACAAGTTTTCAAAATAAATAATAGAAATAGTTTTTAACATGATGTAGAAAAAATATACAACAGTTGTATTTCTTTTTCAACATTAACATCTTTTTCAGCAGCATCTATTCTTATACGCTTAATCATATCTGAAATTAATTGAGGAATAAAAAATAAAACAGAATAATCTTCTACACACAGTGTTCTAGATGCATGTTTCAAAAAATGGGCACAGGATGATTGATTATGCTCAACAACATCAAAATCCAATTGAAATCTAAATAAGTCAAACATTTTGAAGTAAAGACACAATAGTGAGTGAAGTGTAGTTAAGTATAAAGAGTAGTTCTGTTTTTCAATTACTGAAACTTCAAAATGCTGTGAACCAAAACAATAGATTTCGTTTGTTGGAAAAAATGCGTCCAAAGTTTGAATCATTTTCGATGATCTAGCATAATCATATGGGGTTAGTTTATAGCAATCCTCTTCCAATAAAAGCTTTTCACCTATAAGCAAACAAGTACAAGTGAAGTAGATATCAATGGAATTTTTACAATAATTATTTTATACATAATGAGCTATCAAGAAACTAATATAAGTTTTCTATAATGGAAACAAATATAATAAATATAAGTTTTCTAAAAGCAAACAAATATTTTTCCTTGATTGATAAGTATACTGCATTATAAATCTTTACCAAAATAAAAAACTATGGACTAAGTTGTACCTTAGGAGTTAAAACTAGACCTTTCAATTAAAATTCCAAACAAATGGAAATTCAAACAGATGGCTATTGTTTGTATATAACATATGCTATCTAGTGGCTAGAGAGAAACCAGTTTGTTCAATACAAAATTTTAGTAAAATATTAGGGGAACTGTTGTAACTAAAGAGTTAAATCTGTAGAGACCTTTCAATTAAAAGTTTAAAAACATGGGAATTCAAACAGATGGTGGTTATTGTTTGTAATAGGTAGTATCTAGTGGCTTGTGAAAAATCATTTTGGTAAATAGAAGTTAAGTAAATATCTGAACTTTACTTTTTTCAACGACTATGGTAAGTGTCAAGGTATCACTTTATAATGGTTTTCCTCCTTTATAGTCTTTTGATTATGTCATTTACATATTTTAACATCTAGATTTTGGCTATTTAGTTTTGATCATATGATCCCTACATCTTAATCTTTTTATTTTATAAAGATTTCAAGAAAGTCTAAATGCTTTATGTTGTACTTTCAAACACCATAATGTAATTTTTTATGTTTTGGAAGGTATTTATAGTTTCTGAATTTTTTTTTAATAAAGTGACTTCATCTTAATGCAAGTCAAAATACTTTTGATTGAAACCATTTTTATAGGAGAGATAAATTTATAAAAGAAATGCCTATGATGAAAATCCAGGCATTTTTAAGAAGTACAACCCGAATTCAAGGAGTTTCCATAGTGCTTGAAAATCAAAATCATTTTCAAGGAGTTTTCAAAGAGCATACAAACCCTGGATATCTCACCTCAGTTGTCCCCCAAGTGAACAAACAAGCTCCAATATTGCACTAAACTGATTTGCTTGTCATATTGAAAGGGTTAAAGGGAATCTTCCGCCAGAGTGCTTCTAAATTTCTCTAAAAATAGTGTTTCAGCTAATTTTTGGATACTCCATTTTGTCTCTCCCCATAATATAGGTTGAAAACCTCCCTCTCAAAACTTCAAACATTTAATTCAAAAAATCCTTTTAAAAAGCAACTATTCAAAACAAAAGGAATATAAAAAATACACATATACCTCCATACTCTATCAGTATTTTAACTGTCTCAACATCATTAGCAATTACGGCATAATGAAGAGGATTACAAGATAAAGCATCAACAGCACCAACATCAGCTTTCCCTAAAGAAATTATGTCCCAATTAATAAAAATTAGGAACTGCCATTGAAAATAGATAGTCTCCATTTTTCTAAAAGTTACAAGCTTCAAAATACTAGTGAATTTAAATTTAAAAAGATGGGGCTCTCTCTCATAAAGCATATTTTCAATTTATTGTTATTATGCAAGTAATACACTGGCGTAAAAAAAATCCCAACACCAAGAAGGGAAAAAGATATCAAAGTGAAATTTATTTCTATGATTGCACATAGTATAGGCCGAGAAAATCAGGAAGGAGTGTTGTGCATGTCTCCAAAGGTGTTCATTACCGCCGTCACATGTCATAGTATTGACTGAAAGGGGCCGGGCTCTAAATGGCTTTTATGGAGTTGGAGGACCATGTTGCCTCCCCAGGTAGACAAAGTTCATATGGTGCACCAGCGGGTGTTGCATACCAGGCTAGGTGATTCCTCCTCTTTCACTGGACATGTTTTGTAGGCGTTGGTCGTTAAGAACGGATAAGTGAGGGTTAAAATGCAATATAGAGGGATAAGAAGAAAGCTTGGACATCGCGTTCATCATGTGGTTGTGCATTTTTCTCTTGAGACTTGTCCACAGGTGAGGGCTGAAGGTAAGGATAGACAGCAGGTTGCCAAACCTCAATGATGCTGCTCTGGTTGGTCAATTTGCCTGTAAATCATACTGAGGAGGTGTGGGAGTGGAATGAAATATTTCACTACTCCTTTACCCTGCGTACAGAAAAAAATCTGACGATTACAAAATCATTAGCTGAATGCTCACTTTTCTCGCGGTCTTTAAGTCATCTCTAATTATCATGGTGCTCCAGACCGAATTAGGATTCCCTCATAAACTCTACCATGATATTGAGATGTTCATTTTATTATTCAGTGCCCTATTGCCAAAACCAAATCAAATGTTGAAGATTGAAGTTTTATTGTGTATTATTATGCAAGTAATTTAATTTTTAGAGTAATAACGAAATTTCATACCATGAGCAGAATTTAAAAGTATCTTCACACATAAATGGTTAGATGATATACAGGCTACATGAAGAGGAGTTTGTTTTGCTTTATTCCTCCCATTTAGATTTATTCTTTTACTTTTCGTTGAAGACAGCAACTCAAACAGGTCACCAAATTGATTTTTTCTACACATAACATGGAGCTTCTGATCACCTTAAAAGCAAAACTTTATTTTCAAAACTAAAACATAATTACTAATAAAAAATAAAAGTGTAAAATATTTTTAAAGTAATACTGACAGTTCAAGAACTTACTGTTCAAATAAACAAGTTTTCATGTTCATTAGGGTGTCCCTTAAAAAACGAAATTCGGGGAAACTTTTGCAACACCAACTAATATTTTTCCTTGGTACCCTAAGAATATGTGCAAAATCTTAAATCATTCAGAAAATATTAACATGTTACCCGAGCAGCCTAAGAGTAGCAAATTTTGACATTTCCGTCATTTTTTCGAACATTTTAAAAAATAAGTTAAAATATTCTTTTGCCGAATAATAGGGCTATAGCACATCTAAACATTCTTATTTGACCATTTTTCATTCCTAGCTAGGGTAAATTAACCAGTTTTTAGCCTGATCATCGATTGGAAAATCATCAAATTTGTCCATTTTATACTGAGAATAGATGACACAAAGACAGTGGTGAATGACTTATAACCGTATGATTCCTTAACTAGGTACCATTTGTAGACGATATTGATGTGAATATAAATTATCTGGAGCTGAAATTAAATATTATATTCGACGGAATTACCACTAAAACAAATCCTGGGATAAACAGTATGGGCATATTTGGTATTAGGTGATGCCTATTTGATGTTTCTAATCTCAATTAATACTAATAAAATCCTTACACCACATTGTAAAGCTCTACTCAATTCGAATGGTCAGTAATCTCTTATTACAAGTGTAAACCATGATTTCATAACTATAGATTGTATAATTCTGAACGCATGAAAGTTGTGAGAGAAATTCTAGAAAAATATTGAAAAATCAGACTGCAGTGTATCCTGAAGTATTGTATTGTACTGTTGAAAAATTGATGTTGATAAAAAATGAACCTGCTCTTCATACACACGTATTAACCATGACGAGTCGATTGAGAGATTTTCTGCAGATCGTATAAACTCGGATCGAGGTTTATCCGAGGACGAGATTTGGTCATTATTGTCCAGCATCCACCATCCCTGGATTGTTCAACCCAAATGATTGATTGTAAGGCCACTTCTGATTGGACCACAATGATGCTAGGTTGTTGCGAGTCTGGCTGTGCAATCGAGCCCAAGGCTTCGCGCTGTTCTCTCAAGTTCATAGTACATTCTATAAAATTGATCACCTGCTTTAATATCACCTGCTTGTGATTCCTATATCACAAGTAATAATAACTTTACAACCAATTATAGAAAATGACGAACTGGTGTTCTCGTTTTCCTCCTTTACATTTGAAATTGCTTTCACAATACTGGCTATCTAATGCTAACCCTGTATGGGGCTATTTCAATATTATTTTTTAAAATACTCACACATATCTTAAAATATTCATTCACCTATCTAAAAATAAATTATTTTTGAGGGAATTTAAAGGAATTAATATTTAAAAAGGCAAAATTTTAAAACTTAAGTAAGAGCCGTTCTAAATATTTAACACAGTGTTCGCAAACTATAGGTTTGTTGGAGCGCCATCTATCAAAACTAGCCGGAACTCTAAATGTTCTACATGGTAGGATTTCACAAAAAGTAATCCTTATTATTACATGTAATCAGGGGTTCATTAAGAGAGAAATTGGGTCCATTTTGGGACCCTTCACAAAATTCTAATCAACAAAAAAGGACCCTTCACAAAATTCCAGTTCCTAAAAGGGACTCTTCACAGAAGTCCAAAAACCAAAAATGGTTTTCAGATTGTGTTTTGATCATTTTACAATGGAATTTTCCAGTTTTTGGGGCCATTTTTATAGTTTTGAATGCTGTTTTTGAAACCTTGGCCCCTGGCAGAAAAACCTGGATGAACCCCTGTTAATCAATAATTATTTTGATAACTAAAGCAAATATATATATAATTTGTCATCGAGTTCTTACTTCAATGTTCATTTTCGCTTGCTATGCAAATAATCCTCGGTCTGAGGATTAGATTTGAAACTTGGATGTGAGGCTTAAGCGGGTCGCGCCCGTCTGCCCGAAATCCATCTTACCGAAGTGCCTCTTTCCCGAACGCCACAAGACCGAAAGACCTTTAGCCCGAACGGGACTTTTGACCGAACGGGACACTTGACCGACAGGACTTTTTACCGAATGGGACACTTTACCGAATGGACTTTTTACCGAATGGGACACTTGACCGAACGGGACACTTGACCGAACGGGACACTTGACCGAACGGGACACTTGACCGAACGGGACACTTGACCGAATGGGACACTTGACCGAACGGGACACTTGACCGAACGGGACACTTGGCCGAACGGGACTTTTGACCGAACGGGACACTTGACCGAACGGGACTTTTGACCGAATGGGACACTTGACCGAACGGGACACTTGACCGAATGGGACACTTGACCGAACGGGACTTTTGACCGAATGGTGCGTTTGGCCAACAACTCACTATGGTCACTCATTTTAAATATGGGCTTTCGATTTAGGTGTCCTGTTGCTTGACCACTGGTCAAGATTGCCTCTATGGCTAAAATCATTATAAAATTAATTTTGGAGATGTTGATTGATATTTTGTAATCTTTACAGTTTTGACATGTGTTTTTGGTTCCAGCTGACCATTGGTCAGTCCGGTCCACTTTCTGTAACTTCTTTGCTTTGGCACTGAAGTAGGTCATGTGGGGGCTCAAACCAAACACCTTGAGACCTATAACATTTTCCGGTTGTCCACTGGTCAAGATGGTAGTTTCTGATTTTACCGAAAAATATATAATAAATTACGTTTTAAAAAATGTATTAGGTTAATGAAATACTGATGTCTTCCATGCTTGAATCGGAAATATGCGTTTAATTTTTATGCAAAGAACTTTATCTTACTGTAAAAATAGGACATTCTAATATCATTCATGCACCGGGAAAAAACTGATTAATTTTTTTATGTTTTGAAAATAGTTTAATACTTGTCCAAGTTTGTTGAAAGGTCAACAAACTTGCACAAGTATTAAACTATTTTCAAAACTTAAAAATTGTTGCCCGTTATAGAATACTATTACAAATATAAGCAATGAATAATTGCAGTCTAATTTTTTGTTAATTCTTGTGTATTTAGAATAGCTGAAAATTGAAGTTGCAAATTGAAAGTTGCAATTTTAGGAGAATGACAATACACAGTTCCCTGTGTTATGCTCTTATTTGCGTTTTACTCTTTTCCATAAATACAAAACACTTTTTTCAACGTTTAGTTCATATAATAGTAATAAATAAGGTAGTTTAATTAAAATTTTTACAGAATGGTAACTGAGTATAAATTAATTTATGTACAGTGTGTCCCAAAAGTATCCGTTCACCGGAACCAAAGACACATGTCAAAACTGTTAAGATTACAAAATATCAATCAACATCTCCAAAATTAATTTTATAATGATTTTAGCCATAGAGGTAATCTTGACCAGTGGTCAAGCAACAGGACACCTAAATCGAAAGCCCATATTTAAAATGAGTGACCATAGTGAGTTGTTGGCCAAACGCACCATTCGGTCAAAATCCCGTTCGGTCAAGTGTCCCATTCGGTAAAAAGTCCATTCGGTCAAGTGTCCCGTTCGGTCAAAAGTCCCGTTCGGTCAAGTGTCCCGTTCGGTCAAGTGTCCCGTTCGGTCAAGTGTCCCGTTCGGTCAAGTGTCCCGTTCGGTCAAGTGTCCCGTTCGGTCAAGTGTCCCGTTCGGTCAAAAGTCCCGTTCGGTCAAGTGTCCCGTTCGGTCAAGTGTCCCGTTCGGTCAAGTGTCCCGTTCGGTCAAGTGTCCCGTTCGGTCAAGTGTCCCGTTCGGTCAAAAGTCCCGTTCGGTCAAGTGTCCCGTTCGGTCAAGTGTCCCGTTCGGTCAAAATTCCCGTTCGGTCAAGTGTCCCGTTCGGTCAAGTGTCCCGTTCGGTAAAAAGTCCTGTCGGTCAAGTGTCCCGTTCGGTAAAAAGTCCTGTCGGGCAAGTGTCCCATTCGGTAAGAAGTCCTGTCGGGCAAGTGTCCCGTTCGGGCTTGTGGCGTTCGGGAAAGAGGCGCTTCGGTAAGATGGATTTCGGTCAATCGAGACACACCCGGCTTAAGCGCCCAATTCTCCTGAACCTGGACTGAACAATAAAGTTTTAATTTGGATCTGCAGATCATCCTTCAATCCTGGATTAATCTGCGATGGTCAATACGGGTGTTAATGATTGAGCGTACTACACCCAGATTATAAGCCTTTAACCATGTTTATAGATACTGTTCTTGAATTTTATACATAAACATAAAAACTTCCTGCAATTCAGTAAATTAGTAAGTACCATGAAAAAGCTATTGGACACTGATATTTGGTTCTTAGCAAAGAGAGTTTTAAATATTAACTAGTTTCTGAAACTCTTCTACTATTCTTAGTATTTTTTCCGCACAGTACAATTTTCATCAGTGAATGTCCTTGAAGAAGAAATTAGTTGATTTTTGAGAAGTTTCTTTATAAAGTTAAATGATTTTAAACCATATGTATTTTTTAGAGTCTAAGCTGTACAAAATTTTATAGAGTGAAGAGTAGCTCTGACTTAAAAAGGACTAGTTTCAGCAACCAATGTTAATATTTAACAAATTTCTCAAAGACAATATCAGTATCCAATTGGTTTTTCATGTTACTAATTTGCTGAAATGCAGAATATTTTATGTTTATGTATAAAATTGTTATAAATATAAAAACAGTCTAGAAAACATAGTTAATGGCTTATATTATGAGTGCAGTAGGCTCTCTTTATGTAGAGCAGATTAATTTTTTATCAACACTTCAACTTTTCATATAAGTTATAGAATACAATAATTCTCGATACACTGAAGTCATGGTACCTAGTTAGAGAATTGTACGGTTATACGTCATTCACCAGACTTTTGTGTCTTCTATTCTCAGTATAAAATGGACAATTTTGATGATTTTTCGATCGATGATCAGGTTGAAAACTGGTTAATTTGGCCTAGCTAGGAATGAAAAATGGTCAAATAAGAATGTTTAAATGTGCTAAAGCCCTATTATTCAGCAAAAGAATATTTTAACGTATTTTTAAAAATTTTCAAAAAATTAGAAAAAAGTCAAAATTTGCTTACTTTAGGCCGTTTGGGGAACTTGTAAATATTTTCTGATCGATTTAAGATTTTGCACACATTCTTAGGGTACCAAAAGGAAAAATATTAGGGGGTGTCGCCAAAAGTTTCCCCAACTTTCGTTTTTTAAGGGACACCCTTATATTCATGTTAAAAAACTAAACCAGCATAGACTGAAATTCAACTCAAAAATGTTCTGCAAAGTTTATTGCTTTAGGTACTATACCATGACTAAGACATTCCACAGAGGCTTTCTTTACCTTTTCCTTGGAATTTCTGAAAATAATCATTCCTGTTACTTTTAAATAAGAAAGGGTAAAACTTTTGCATGATATTCCCTCTTTTATATATGTAAAAATGACATATTATAGCTTTTAAATAATAAATTATGTTCAACTTACTGAGGACAAAAGTTCTTTTTTCTAGTAGGAAATCTGAAGCAAAGAAAGTATTTTAGTTATCAAATTTTTTAACATTCTTATTGTAAATTAGTTAAATAAAAAGAAAACCTATGTAACAACATATTTTCCAAACATAAAATATTCTAAATCAGTATATAATAAAATATATACAGACACTTAAGGAAATTTCTTAATGAGAATATTCTCATTATTATAATATGATGAGATACAGTTAAAATTATACATTTAGTGTGTGAAAATTTGAAGATTAAATTATATTGCAGTAGAAAAGTTTTAATAAGTGAGAAATAAATTGAATTGCACAACTTTGAGAATATTCTCATTGATAGATTGATTATTCCCCTAATACCAAATAAAATACTTTTGGAGCTTCACATGAGAAGTTTTGAGTTATGCAGTGGGGGAGTGTCAAAATGTTTTTGGCACTACTAACTCCAAGAAATATAGCTTTCTAGATCCTAAAAATCTGATTTAAACTATGAAGAACCTATATGTATAATTTTGGCATTTACTGTTAATCTAATAGTAATAAAAAAGGAGAAGTTCAGGGGTTCTTTAAAAAAACATTAAGATGATACATAACTCTACTTAATAAGGTGTAGTTATTTAAAATTATCCTCTTTTTTACATAAATAACAGTATGAAAATTAAATGTTTTTGAAGAAAGTTAAAAATATAAATTAATTTACTGTTGGTAATTTTCGTGGAATTTTATTGAGAATATTCTCATGAAGAAAAATATTGATGAATGGGGTTCCGGGGAAGAATAATCCCACTGTATCCCATGCATGTTGTAAGAGGCGCACTAAAATGGGAACCCAGTGTCTGGGGGTACAGCTGGGCACCCCCACCAGGGGGTTTACAAATATGGAGGCATCTATAATACTGAGTAATTTAGAGTTCTTTGAGAATATTTTCACTATAAATTATTATCTGTAAAATAAATATTAAAAAATTATTTCAAATATATTTTTCCCAACAGCTAATTCTAATGTGATAACCCTATCTTTTGAGAATATCAATCAGTTATGAATAATTCTAGCCTGATTTAAAATGTTAGGGTGTATACCTTTAACTTTGGTTATGTTTTCAAGGACTATTGCTGAGGTAATACTATAAAACCTCTTTAAGCCACCCCCCTTTATAACAGCTGCCTTTTGAAGACACTGATTTTTTTCCCAAATCACAAAACTAAATATCTAACATGTTTGGCCATTTAAACTTCTCATCAAGACCTTTTTCTCTATTCAAAGAAAATTTAACAGCTGTTTTATGGCTGGAAATGTACAAAATCGATTAAGGGTAAAAATTGCTGAGAGGTTTCTTTGCTGGAAGATTTGGTTGGCTATCAGGTTTAATTGTGCATTTCGGACAGTCTTGAGAAACTGACAGGTTCTGTACCACATAATATGAGTTAACATTTGCAGAGATTAGTTACACATGTTTAGAATTTAGAAGAGAGTATATCTAATTCTATAGCAATATACTGTTTTTTATTCACATGAAATAGGAAATTTGTTAGAATACAAATATTTTCAGGTGAGGGAGAGCTCAAATCAAGAAAATTTCAAGGAACTAAGTTACTTTCTATTCTTAACTTCTAACATTAGGAGTGTAAAAAATGATCCTACAATGAGAGATTAACAACTAATTAGAATTTCATTCATCTAATTCAATTTGAAGAAAAAAATAGTTACAGAATTAAACTAAGTTATTATAAGGCGACTTTATCAAAACATTCTTAACCAAATGATGTAATCTTTCTTAATCTGTATTAAGCATCTAGGTTTACCATAAAGTTAAAAACAATTAAAGAGAAAAAAACTTCTATATTTAATGTAACCATTTAATTTAAAATGTAGTTTTTCTGGTTTTATTACTTCGAAATATTCTTACATGTTCATTTCTTCATCTTTTTCAGATAAGGACACAAAGAAAAAGTGGCAAACCTTTTAAAAAAATAATTAATTAGTATCAAATTGATAAGAAAAACAACCACTTTTAAATATAAGAAAATTGACCATAACTATCCCAACAATTTCATTTAAAAGATAGAAATACAAATACTTACCAATTCTTTTAATGTAAGAGGAGTTTGCTCAGTTAAAATATTTTCTTTTCTTGTCAATGAACAGAGCAAATGATAGCATATACTTGTTGATACGTGCTCAAAAGTGCAATGATTTAAAAAATTTATTAATTTGCTACCATCAGTAAAACAATCTGGAAAAAAAATTTTAAGTTAAGATGAAATACACATTTAAAAACTTATTTTTTAGAGCAGTTTTTTTTATAATTCAATTTATCTAGCTTGTGTTGTAAAAAGAATAATTAAGTTTCAAGGAACCTTTAAAAATAGTATATATAACTAAACACACTACCTTCACAAAGAGTCAGAATTTTTTTGACGGATTCAGAAAGAGAAGCTTGATTTAAAGCTGCAGATGAGGGAAATGCAGAATCCAACATAACTTCACTGTTTACAGAATGATCTAATAGTCTATGAAGATCTTTTGAGATATCAACCTAATCAGGAAAATTTCAATACAAAATTCAAAAATAATTACATCCACAGTAATCTTAATCACATAACAGCTATTGATTTTCACAAACTTACTTTCCTCTAGTATTATTCTTTTAATACTAATACATTTATAAAAAATACAAAATTTTAATATACCACACAGTGTTACAAGTCCCCCCATAACTCTGCACAGAAAAATTCCTTGCATTCACAAAAATGAGAAAAAACTCAACTCCACACTATATTTTTGAAAAACACGGTCATACCCAGTAAAACTTTTTAGTTTGTGCATGAATGTGCAGCATATATTTTTAACTCCTTAGTCTGCAAACATATCCATACATAACCATGTCCATGTTCCCATAAACCTTTTTCAGCGTAAACTGGATGTGATGTCAATTGTCACACCTTTTTCAGTCAAGATTTTCTTGAAATTGCATTATAGCGGTATAGTTCTCTGGGTTTTTTTATGTTCCCAACTGAAAGAATATGGCTTGGGCAGACCTGTTGAAACATCCAGTATAACTATCAATTCTCCATTTTTTGACCAATCACAATAATTCATAAAAAGTAACTTCTTTAATTCAAGGCATTAACTCTTAATTGGTTAAGTTAAAAAAACGTACCATTTTACTTCTACATCAAGTGGCACAATCTCACACTCTTTTCCTTCACAGGTGTTTTTGGCAGTTCATATTTATCACATTAATTCTAATTGAAATTTTAAATCTTGAACTCTTTTTTAATTTGCTTAACAAATGTCTATTTCAGTACAATAAAAAGTAGTGACACCAGGTATTACTATATATAGTATTTTAGAGTTTCACATAATTAATATAACTTTAAATTTAATTTCCCTATTAAAAGAGGTAAATAAAATACAAAATTTAGTTACAGAAAAACAAGAAAACAGTATTACATGATATTTATGGAACTTGTACAAAGCATTAATCCATCGCATTAACTCAGTACACCTTTCACAATAAAAGTGTTCAAATAAGTCTCTAGAAAAAAAAGAGTAAGAATAAGTGATAAAAGTATAATAAAGGGAAACTTAAATTTAGAAAAAATTCATTTCATTACATAAGACACTTTTATAAATAATTAATTGCTAATATAGGTTTAAAATGACAAACATAAGTAAAAACTAAAAAACTAAACCATCGGCGCAACAGCCCTAGTGGGCCAAGGCCTACGATGCCCATCTTCGTTTTCGTGACCGTGGGGCCTGGGGTGCTAGGCAAATGTCCCGGTTAGGTGGTCAGCACAACGCGAGACCCCCAGTGTTTAGTTCCCAAGCATGCTTGGTCCTCAGTTTATCGACCCACTGAAGGGATGAAAGGCTGAGTGGACCCTGCCCAGCCCGGGATTTGAACCCCGGACCTGTGGCGTGGAAGTGTGATGCGCTACCACTGCGCCACTGGGCTGCTACACAGGTAAAAAAATAATATTGATTTTATCAGTTAGAAATACTGATAAAAACCTGGGAGAGCTAGAGCTTATCACACAAATAAGGTCACAAATGGCAGGTATTTTCTACCATGATACAAATACATGAGTTTAAAAATGAACATGCTTGAACTTTTCAATTGTGTAAACTTTAAATGAAACGTAAATTAAGAAACCACAACACTGGAAAATTTTATTGAAACAAAATTTACTTTTCTTTTGCAAGTTGGTAACACAAACACACAAACTCCATACATACTTGCATTCTACATTAGGTTAAAATATCTCTTGTAGATTGATTTCCATTATTTAATCAGTTGTAATTTTTTCTCATTTACTTTTACATATAATTTAAAAAAAAAACAGAAATTGTTAAAATTTAATTTCAAACAATTCATGTGCATTGCCAAGGGACTATTTTCCCCAAAATGTGTCTAGTTTTTCCATAACTCTTAACATATATGATGTCTTGAGAATTAGAATCTATATAGTATATAAAAATCAATGTTTGTATGTATGTCCTTTATAGTTTTAAATTTTTCGAACCTACATTTACTATTAAACTATACCACGTTGATCTACTCGCTCCAAGGAAGGTTTCTGAATAAAAATAATTTAAAATTGAAGCATCCCAACAACTTTTTTGGCCCATTTTATGCTTAAAAACGCATATTTCATGCCTAACTTCAGGGTAAAACCACATTGTTGTAAATATATTAAGAGAAGATGTAACTTTAATTGTTGTAGGCATGAAATCGATTGTTGCAGATTAAAATCGATCGTTGGAGTTTAAAGTCCATTGTTGTAGCATAAACATAAAAATGGCTCCTTTATTTAACTATTTCCACATTTGGACTGGCAAAGCCCATCTGTAACACACCAGGATAATTTTTTTTAAAAAAGGACTGGCGAAGCCCATCTGTAACACACCAGAATAATTTTCTTTAAAAATGGACTGGCGAAGCTCATCTGTAACCCACCAGGTGATATTTATTAAAAAACTGAAACCCGGGCGAAGCCTGGGTCTAGCGTGTCAGCGCTAGTATCAAATAAAAACCAATAAATATAAATAATGTAATAATAATAAAATAATGTAATAATAAAATAAAATAATGTAAATATAAATAATATAATAAACCATGTTTAAAATTCTATTTAATGCTGAACTTAATACTTTTTCCAAAATTTTATTAGGAAAATTATAACGACTTAATTTTAAATAAATTTTGACTTTGTGTCATACTTTCTTAAAGAAAACCTTATATACCTTCTCAATTACAAATCCCTGCACTTGAAAAGAATACACAACAAAAAATAAACACCCTCAAGTAATCTCAGACCAAAAAGTCAATCACAGAACACAGCTAAAAAATTCCAGAATCCTTCCTTATCCGACTTTTCACTTTAAAGTATACCTTGAACTCAGCAACATTATGCCATACTAATTTCTAAAACAAGGAGAAAAAGATACAATATAAAGAATGCATGTTTGGGTATGAAATATCTACTTTGGAACTCCTGAGAGATAAGGGCTGCTATTGATAAGCACAGCATTGACTTCCTTACTAAGCGAAGTAACAAACTTAAACTGAGCACTTACCTTTTCAAAGAGAGGTAATTCAAAATATATTCAACATAGAAATGTAAAAGTGCATCACAAGTTGGATGCTGAACAAAATGATCCAGTTGACTTGAACTGGATTGTAACGCAACACCATGGAAGGAAAAACTTGACCTAAAGAGCAATACAGCAAAAATACTTATAGGGAACACTTAAAATTCAAACTAACATAACATTTACTTCTGAAAGGTGTTATGAATTTTGTAAATTTTCATAAGATAAATATGGGATAGGTCTTTCAGTTAGGGTAAAAAGTTAAAGAACAAAGAATAAAATTGTTTTAAAAGTACTAACTTGACCAAATGAGCCAAAATTGACCATAAACTATAAAAGGAATCGGATGGATTAAAAATAGCAGCTTTATAGTTGAATTCACAAGGAACTTTTGATTGAAAAGCAATCAACACGTTTTGCAGGAAAATGCTAACACTTTCAAAGTTAACAGCAACGTCTTCCTGAAAAATATAAGAGAAGGTAAGAAAAGTTTTTAAAATTTAACAAAAACTTTTATTTAAGAAGTTGTTACAACATTAACATTTGTAATAGAAGGTTGACTTATCTTACAGTAGCACTAATGCTGGTATTCTCTGTAATTTAAAACACAAGGCAAGACTTAAAAAAGCAATATATGCGTATGAATATAACCTTTATAGAGGTTATCATACAGGTGATTACTCTGACAATGAATTGGCTGAAAATATTTTTAACAAAATTTGATGGCACCTATATTTTTCCCTTGATTTTAAGTAGAGGGGGTCCATTGGCTTCTACTTCCCGAAATCTACGAATAGAGATGCTAGCGTCATATTTTTTAGCTTAAATATTAACTGCTTTTCATATTACTTCCGATAATTTTTCAATTTTACTTTGTATTTATTAGGTACTAGGCAACCAACCTTCGCAGCCAGAGTTTTTAGTAAAAAAATAATTGGAAAATCAGAAAGTGGAATTTGAGTTTAGCAAATCGAATTGTCGGCAAGCGAATTGGCGGATTTCCGCCAATTGGCGGAAGAATCACATGTATGGGTTATTCAAAGCACTCACCTCTTTGCTTACTTGTCATTGATTTAGACACATTGGAGACTTACTTTGATCAAATAGAACTAATTCCCATAAATATTGCTTACCAAAATAGTTTTCAGGGATCTGATCAAACACTTTTTAAAATGCACTTTTTTAGTTTTAGTAAAATTTTGAAAATCTAAAAACAAGCCTTAAATTAGGTTCTTTCAGTCTAGATTAACATTGCAAGTCAAGATTAACATTGTAAAACTATAATAAAAAAACACAAAATATCTGGTTTCAAATTGGAAAATATCAAAAAAATTTAATACACAAGAATTCTTTCCTTTTTTACAGATCACTAAGTAGCCGAAAGATATATACAGGCAAATAAGCATAAGTGGAAACTCAGTAAGTGGATTTCCTTGATAAGCGGAACCAAAGTGTTGATTTTGACCACTAAAGAGCTCAAATCATCTTAAGAAGGAAATTCCGGACTTGAAAATTTTTTTTAAAGCCCAGTCTACCTTCAGACACCGAACACGGACAACCAATACCCAGTGGCGTAGCTACGGGGGGGGGGGGGGCGGGGCGGTCCGTGAACTTGGCACTTTTTTCAAGTTGTATGCTTTCCTTGAAAAAAATTTTTGAATTCATTCTACCAATGAAATAAATTAGGGTTTAGCAAATCGGTTGTCACCCTCAAACTATCTGGGAGAGTGATACCGAAGTCTTCGAATATTGCCCTAAGTTGGTAAATATGCCTTCCTTGAACAAAAAAAATTATCATCCTGGAAAATACTCATTTGGCTGGCTACCTAAGAGGGGTGACACCCACCCAAGCTTAAAAATTTCGAACGTACTTTTAAATGTAAACGTATGAAATATAAGTGTAAGAATTGATTTAAATAATTAACAGTTTTTAGGGGTATGAACTGGGGTGTCACCAGCTTTATTTAGATGATACAAATTTTCTCGATCACACATAAATGTTTTTATTGAGCGAAAAAACCATTAAATAAATAAATAATTATTAAATTAGTTATCAACCCATTTGGAGAGGGGTGTCACCCCTTTGGCTAGGGGGTCCAAGTAGTTCAACAAAACAAATTCAACTGAAAACTACTATGAGATATAAACCCTTCAACCCGGGTGTCACCCATTCAGCTAGCTGGGAGGTGTCATTCAAATTCAAACTCTAGTTTAAATAGTTTTAAAAACCAAGGTAAAGGGTTGGCAGAGAAAAAAATCCATCAGATATTTATTTAAATCTTAAATGAGTAAATTTTAATTCCACATTTTACCTCAGGAAAAATCTGAATACCCCAACTGTTTTCATCTTCTGGTTTCGCTAGTCATCGTTTGATGTATAAGAAGCTAAAATGTATTAAGAAGCTACATTAAACCTATTAAATATGTATGAGATGCTGAGGAATAATTTTGGGCCCTTCCTGAAATAAATTTCTATATACGGTTTGGACTGAAGAATAACTTACATCAAAACTCGTTGTTGCAAAGTTTGGAAATTAAAGGCAATGGTAAATTAAAACCTTCAATTTTGAAATTTTTATATGATAAATTAAATGCCATAAATATAAAATAAGGTTCCACCTGAGACCCTCAGTTCTAGACTGTGCAAATTTTATTTTTTGTAACCGAATCCCAAAAGGGGTGACACCGAGAGCTTCTGCCCCGGGTGACACCCAGGCTAGCTACGCCACTGCCAATACCACCTCATCTGCAACTGATTATTGCATCTTTATTATTATTGATTATTGTATAATTCCTAAATTTTTCCAAAAGAATTAAGTTGCAAAATACATACTATTAAATCAATTTTAAATAGTACTTCAATTAGGACTTCATCAAATTGATTTTAAGGCAATACTCTAGCTGCACTGCTTGCCTCAATAAGTATAAAATTGCTTATTGTTATCAGCTTAATCTCAGCTTAAAGTGATCACATTAAGTGGTGTCAACTGAATTAAGATTTAGATTATAGTATTCAGGAGAGTTAGATTACATTTAGATCATCATGACTTCCTAACATCAGAAAAATACAAAATATACCATCATTTATCTAACTCTCACAACTAATTTGGAAATGGTGATCTTAAAAGGTTTAATTACCAACAGTAACTTGTATAACAGCTTATTTATAACTGCTGGAGGTGGTAGAGCTCTTGAGAATATGTCTGTAAGATATAGGAAGGAATCCCCAAAAAGAGGATTATTAAATAGTGATTCTGTTAATACTTGCAATTCATCTTTAGACACCATTTGATCCTAAAAATAAACATCATTTTTAGTAAAATATGAGATTCTTGGCTACCATAAACAGGACTTTAAAGCCTGTGGGGGGATGAGATTGACAAAAAGGAAAAAGTCTGAAAACTGCAAGAATTGCAAACAAGATTGTAAACCAAACCAAATAAAATTATTTAACTGCCTCAGATATATTTTTTTCTTTTTTTGTCTGGAAGGGGGAATTACTGGTAAAAAAATTAAAACTAAACTGAAATCACAAAAATTAATAAACATTTTCTATTTCCTTTGCTTAAAATATTTGTAAAGGTGTGCATTAGGGTGGTCACAAGTAACATGGGGAAAATTTTTTTTCGACTTTCTTCAGGTCTCACCCCCCTAAAATGTGTCAAAAGGCTAAAAAATGAGATTGGCCAAGTTTCAGCTCAATCCGATAATATTAACCTGTGCCTCATCGAGGTCAAAGTTCATAAAAACAGCGATTTTTAACAAAAATTGGTAGTTTTCGCCCCATAAAACTAGAACCAATTGTCCCAGAAACCCGGTTAGGGTGTCATTTAATAGGTAATTTTATACACTTTAACTTTGATATAGTCAGATATTATTTACTCAAACGGATAGGGCGCTATTTAGCATTTTCATAGTGAAGGTCCTCGAAAGCGAATTTCCTTGCAAGAACCCTAGAACATTACGAAGTCACAAAAAACTATATTTCCTGTCTTTCCCTATTCATTTTGGCTCCAATCGATAGTATATGAGTTTTTAGACCCCCTAAGAGAATTCTAGGGTATAATTTCAACCCCCCTAGGTTTCGGAAAAAAGAGAAATATATATATATATTTATTACAAATTTTTTTACTGTTAATGTGTTAAAGTTGGTTCAAATACATTATTAAAAGTTTAATTAGGTATAAGTCCAATGATAAAGGGATTAACCTTTCGTTATAACCCATATTGTTAAAGCAAAAGAAGCGCGACTGAGAGGTTTTGCTAAAAAAGGCTTTAATATCCATTAAAGTGATAAAAAGGTCTAATACACAAATTTTTTCAGCAAAAACCTATAGAGAGATGGCATTTGGCGATTTATGTCTATGATATTATAATAATAGCACCCTTACCGACTTTAAATTTTAAGAAACCCTATTTCTACCAAAGTTGCTCGTTTTCAGCTAATGAACCTAAAAGTATGGTATTAGAAAAATGTATAAATTGATTTATTTTTAATAAATATACCTCAGGGGTTTCATTTGCCTGGAGGCCCTATGCTCCAGTAATGGAGTGGTAGAGGGATAAGTAAGTCAAGTTTCATTTGCCTACCATTCGAAGAAAATTAATTTTTAATAGGTATTTTTATAGGTTTCATTACATATGTTTGATCTATAATCGAATTACTTAATATTTTATTCTTTAGTCGCCAATTATATTCACACCTGTGTTGAAGGAGACAAAAATAGCGCTTAAAATGGGAAATATTCAAAATATTTTCATATATTCAGTAAAAGTTATTGTTTCCCATGAAAAATATTTGATACGAATTGGAAACAAGATTTCTCTGAAAAATACTATGGTTGAGAAACTCCAACAGTATATCACTTTTAAGATTCCGCTGGATTACTGTAAGTAACATCTAAGTTATAGTCCTAATATCTTAAAAATGGATAAGCTTAGCAGGGGTTGATCCAGACAAAAATTGGGGCTCTTTTGCTGCCCCTTCACAAAAATTCCCCCTTAAAATCTGCTCCTTCACAAAAATAAATTCATAAAAACGCCCCTTTCATGAAATTCAAATTAGCTTTAGTGATAATTTGCAAGAAAACATTCACAAAATATTTGAATTTTTCATGATTTTTTTGGTTTGTGAGTCAATTTTACTTTTACGCACTCATCTGCTAACTATCACTGCTTCAATTTTTCACAAAACAATTTCTTTTTCACAAAAAATAATGAAATGGGCCCCAAAATATAAAACCTGGATCTACCCCTGCTTAGTTTATAGAAAAACCTTATTGTAATTATCAAACAATTTTGAGACTATTTTTTTGAAAATTACTTTTTTAAAGAAAATTAATTTTCTTTATTCACACTACGCATTTAAGTAGAAATATGAAAACATGTGTGAAGTACAGAAAGAAAACTTTTGATGATAATTTATATACTAAATTATGTTATGCATTTAAAAGTGAATTTTCTGGAATGATAGGCAAATGAAAACTGAAGTATATATTACAAATAAATTGATTTATACATTTTTCTAAGATCATACTTTCAGTTTAATTAGCTGGAAGCGAGTAACTTTGGTAGAAAAGCTTTTTTAAAAATTAGAGTCCAGAAGTTCGCTGTTATTACAATTTTATAACTTATATAAATAATCTCAAACATCATTTTTAACACCAAATGATATCTTTCTAGATGTTTTTATGAAAAAAATTGTAATTTAGCTATTTTTATCACTTTAATCGGTATTAATGGGTTTTAGCAAAACCTCTCACAGTCGCGCTTCTTTTGCTTAGATTATAGGGGTTATAACGAAAGGTTAATCCCCTTTATCATTGATCTTCTACCTAATTAAACTTTTAATAATGTATTTGAACCAACTTTAACACATTAACAGTCAAAAAATTTTAAAAAAAAATATATTTTTCTCTTTTTTTTCCGAAACCTAGGGGGGTTGAAATTATACCCTAGAATTCTCTTAGGGGGTCTAAAAACTCATATACTATCTATTGGAGCCAAAATGAATAGGGAAAGACAGGAAATATAGTTTTTTGTGACTTCGTAATGTTCTAGGGTTCTTGCAAGGAAATTCGCTTTCGAGGACCTTCTCTATGAAAATGCTAAATAGCGCCCTATCCGTTTGAGTAAATAAAATCTGACTATATCAAAGTTAAAGTGTATAAAATTACCTATTAAATGACACCCTAACCGGGTTTCTGGGACAAACGGTTCTAGTTTTATGGGGCGAAAACTACCAATTTTTGTTAAAAATCGCTGTTTTTCTGAACTTTGACCTCGATGAGGCACGGGTTAATATTATCGGATTGAGCTGAAACTTGGCCAATCATTTTTTAGCCTATTGGCACATTTTAGGGGGGTGAGACCTAAGGATTTCAAAAGTTGATTTTTTGTAACCACCCTAGTGTGCATGTATCCTAGCAAAACAAATAAATATAACTAATTATTTAAAAAAAAATCCCCTCCCCAGATTGCAAAACCATAGCTGAGATTACTCAGCAGTGATATACAGTAAAGCACCGTTCATACGTCTTTCAAGGGACCGACGTAAGACAAAGTTAAATGAAAAAACATATAAATGAAAATATCTTTAATTGTTAGGTTTTTAACGCTCCCAACGCATATTTATGTAAGTACATTAAATTTAAGGTTTTTCTAAAGAAAAAAATTACTTCAAAACAGTTTTTAAACTGAAAATAATAATTAAGTTTTAAAATATTAAAACATTTAACATAGCGTTTTAGCAACAGCTAGAGTTTTTAGAACGGCAGTTTCATGGTCCCCCTTTCTTTGTGGGGTCATTAAGCAATCAAAGGGTGCATCTAGAGATTTTTACCCTGATGATTGTCAAAAGAGAAAATTTATGAGGAGGGGAGCATCTTTTGTCCACTAATTGACCTCAGCTAACCACACAAAACGACCAGGCTTCTTCAGGCATTTGGGGGAGATTAGGAGCATTGATAATATCCCCTTCCTTTTGTGTGGTTAGCTGAGGACAATTAGCAGACAAAAGATGCTCCCCTCCTCATAAATTTTCCCTTTTGACAATCCTCAAGGCAAAAATCTCTAGATGCACCCAAAAGAATTCTTCTCCTCTGCAGGGGGTGCTGGCGACCCCTTAACCAGAGATAAGGACCTTAAAACTGTCATGTAGCACATCCTGTTATCAGTTCAACGAATTGCCCTTTTACTCACCCCAACACCATTGGTCATACAACATCCTAGGAATGAAAGGAATGCAGTGTCCTTCAGCCTTCCCTGGGGAAATTTTCCCACGGAAGCAACAACTGATACTGGATATTTTCGAATTTCAAGACAGCTGAAAACGACGTATAACCGATATTGCGCGTCGTATAAACGAAGAATTTTGGCATTAAAATGAATAGGAATGAATTGGGACTTTACGAAAACGACGTATAAATGATAAAGTCATGTAAATGAGAAACGTATAAACGGTGCTTTACTGTAGTTGGGTAAAAAAAATTCTTAAAAATTTTTTTTAAGTGATGAACATAACGTGATTACTCTGACAATTTGGCGGAAAATATTTTTTTAAAAATTCTATGCCACCTAAGTTTTCCTTCATTTTAAGTAGATGGGGTCTATTGGCTTCTATTTCCCGAGATCTACAATTTATTATGAGTCATATTTTTCAGCTTAAATATTAAATAGTTTTTTTAATATTTTTCTCAAAAATTAATATATTTTATATTAATTTTTTTCATGTTACTTCAATTTTTTTCGATTTTTCTTAAAATTTATTACTAGGCGCTTAACAAATTGGCGGATTTCCACCAATTGGCAGAGGAATCACATGTATGGATGAAATTCGTGAAGAGTTTAGCATAGTTTATTGGTCACATAATTGCATTGGATTTCCAATATAAGTAGAATCTATGTTTAATCCAAGATATTTTATAAACATACTTAGATAAAGACAAAAGAAGGGGGACAACTAGTAGACATAGGGGACGCAGGATAGGCATCTTAAATAATTCTAATCAATAAAGGACCGTTGTCGAGGCGGTCATAAAAGTTTGCGCGGTACAGCTTTAGAATAAGTCCACTTTTTGAACGGTTGCCAAGTTGGCGGAATTTCATGGCCCACAGGCCATGAAAATGTAGGTTAACATGGCGGACGGGTTTCAAATACGGCGGCTGGCACCAAGGTCACCAAAAGTGGACTTATTCTAAAGCTGTTACGTTTGCGCTGATCCTAAAACCCTATCACTATAAGGGTAGGGTTTCTTTAATTTTTATGTTAAGTGTTTTAAAGTTTATTGGTTAATATTTTTTAGTTTAAAAACAGTTTTAAAGTAGTTTTTCTTTAGAAAAACCTTAAATTGAACGTATTTACGTAAACCTGCATGCGTTAAAAACCTAAAATTAAAGATATTTTCGTTTTTTCATTTATTTCAAATACCGCAAGAGTTGAAAGAAATAAACATACAATAATTCTTTTCACAAGGGAATTCCGGGGATTATTCGATTTGGGGAGACCATCGCCAAGATGGTCGCCAAGTTCGTCGCCAAATGTAGGCGACGATCTCGGCGGCCATCTTGGCGATGGTTTCAATTAAAAAAACTCAAAATAATCGAAAGAATTAATTTTAAAATTTTAAACTTAACTTACCATTCAAAAAAGTAGAAATATGAAAATGAAAGGAGAGGAAAGACAACCCATAGAAGAGGAAATGGGAAAACCACCACGAGTTCAAGTTCAAAAACGTAAATAAATACAGACAGATGACAGTTGCAGTTGCAATGTACTCCGGAGTTCGGGATTTGGGAGAGTAGAGGTGTTTGCTTGCTCTAGTAGGAGCCGCTTAACCTTTCTTCTTCATGGATTGCACCAGTTTTTGGGGTCGTGTCTGTAATATGGTTTAAGGTTTAATGGATCTTCGATCTTGGTTTTGATTGTTTGAGTTATATTGGCTTCTAATTCTTCATAATAAAATTATTTGGAATTTCTACTCTTTTCTTTTTCGTTTGATGTCCGTGGTGTGCACCGTGTAAACGCACCAGCCAGAGTACCAGAACATCAGATGGAATTGGCACTGTATATTTGCACGGCTTTTTTTCAACTAAACTCTACTCTAACTTCCATGGCTAGGCGTTCCATTGGTTCCATCACTAAGCTCCGAGACTGCTACGTCATCACGAGACCTACAGCGTATGCGCCACTGGCCGTTTTAGCCGTTCAAATATACACTTCGGATGGAATTTAGGGAACAGACCAGGAATTTTGCTTTATTTCTAAAATGTTGAGTAATCTATGCGTTTTGGACCCTCTCTAAGGCTTTTTCCCTGTGGGATAGACAGGGCCGCCGAGAGCCAAGTCGGGCCCCGGGGACAAGGTTGGGAAGCGAAGCCCCTCCTTCATTCCTGCTAATTCTCTGTCATTCGCCCACGGCACTGTATATTTGGACGGCCTTTTTTCAACTAAACTCTACTCTAGTTTCCACGGCCCGGCGTTCCATTGGTTCCATCACTAAGCACTGAGACTGCTACGTAACCACGAGACCTACAGCGCATGCGCCACTGGCCGTTTGGGCCGTCCAAATATACACTTCGTTTGCCCACTGAAGCTGAGCTGTCACTCAAATCCAAATCAGAAGTGGAGGGAAAAATGCAGCACCGATGAAATTAAAATGCCGCTTGATAGAAGTTCCATATCCTATCAAGAATCACTTTCTCATTTCGCCTTCTCTGATGGCCATTGAATTTTCAAAAATGGCCCAAAAAGGGTAAAATTTAACATTTTCCATAATTTAAAAAAATTATCTGAATGATATTTTTACCTTATGCATTTTTACACACAAAATATAAAAACTTTAGGCAATTGGTATTTAAAATAAATAAGGAAGATTTTTTAAACAATTAATAATATTTATTAACACATTTTTTTTAAATATTACATATTTTTTAAAATTAAATTACATATCAAAAAGATTTTTTCGATTGCACTTTGTGTAGATTTTTCTATGCGAATCTACGATTTGCAATAAAAACTGCTTCTACTCTTCATCCTTTGTTGCACAATTAAAATCTTGAATTAAGGCAACAGTCTGTTCAGCCAAGACCCTCTATATAAAGGCCTCCCAACTCAGCCGTGCAACGTCATAACTTTCACTCATCATTGACGTCACTCCATAGACTTAACAAGGCAATTTTCACTCACGTTTGACGTCATCTTCCGGAGTTGGGTGGACATGTATATAGAGGGTCTTGGTTCAGCCACATCATTTACGCAAACAAAGTTTTTTGCGAATAATGCAGCCAGATACACACACACTCCAGGTACACACGCACAACAAACCTATTAAATCGCTTTACACTTTGAAGCTCCTCAGCAGATAATGATATTTTTGTTTCGTTCCCATCTAATAATAATTCTATCTTCATCGAATATATGGCTTTAGCCATCCAGTGAGCTCGGTGAAGAGCCCCTGGTTTTCGTATTGCAATTTGAGTGTCTGATCCAATCATTAAGGATGCAAGATGTAAAAATTCTCTATAGTCATCGCTAGGTAAATTTTTATTAATTTCCAGCTGATGAGATACAAAATCTTTCAAACCATCTGATGCTGCTATTATGGGTACTGGTTGCCTTTTCGGTTCATGGTGGTTTAGTTTGGCCCAATCTTCTCGGAATCTCTTAAATAAAAGGACTTCAGGGGCAGAAGATTGTCCAAAACACACTGAATACATCCGAAAGTAGAACTTCAAGCATGTGGTGTCGTGTCGGCACGCTATCCACAAAAGATTTCGACCAATTTTTATTCAAGAAGAGTGCATGCTCCTTTAAGTCTTCCACTGTTAGCTGAAGTCGTATCGAAACACATACCTATAACTTCCGTCTCGCATTACCAGGACTTTAAGAGGTCGAAAACAGCATCAGCTGTTGCTTTTCCAGTTCCAGACAATAACTTGGGAACTCCAAGAAGCTTGGTACTATTATTTTCCAAAGAAAAATTACAACCGCTAGACGCTCAACCTTTCCTTTACTGTCTGATGACAAATCGGGTATCATTTTCCCATCCCAATGAACAACTGACTTTGATGCTTCAAACTCTCTGTTTTTAATTGCTCAGCCAATTCATGACGAAGACGGTGGCGTTCCCGGTGAACAGTACATTTGGAAAGTACTGTGGATTTTACCTTTTGTTCAGAAGTCGTGGTAGAGGAAGAACAACCTTCTTTATTAATTACAGATGCCAATATCATAGTTGACCTTCTAATGCTAGTGTTACTTCTATCTAAGACAGCAGCAATTTTAGGAGATAGAATGAAAGAAGTTTACGTCTATTAGAAGTACTTCCTCTCAAATTGGAGGATTTATGTATTTCGCAAAGCTTTTTCGAAACAGTAAAAATTGAAGATACTTTTCTCAATGTGCCTGTGAAAGATTGGTCTGATACTCCGTCTTATAAAGAGGCAGCATTATTTGCAAAAAACTTAGTTTGTGTAAATGATGTGGCTGGAACAGGCTGTTTCCTTAATTCAAGATTTTAATTGTGCAACAAAAGATGAAGAGCAGAAGCAGTTTTTGTTGCAGATCGTAGATTCGCATAAAAAACCTACACAAAGTGCAATCGAAAAAATCTTTTTGATATGTAATTTAATTTTAAAACATATGTAATATTTAAAAAAATGTGTTAATAAATATTGTTAATTGATTAAAAAATCTTCCTTATTTATTTTAAATACCAATTGCTTAAAGTTTTTATATTTTGTGTGTAAAAATGCATGGTAAAAATATCGAAAAATATAGAATATTTCTTGATTTTAATGCTAATGCGTTTTATTTCCTACCCAGATAATAAATACAGAATTTGTTTAAAACAATATAAAGGGCTCCAATAAATGTAAATAATGGCCTCTGAACCTTCATATAAATTTTTTTTTAAATTATGGAAAATGTTAAATTTTACCCTTTTTGGGCCATTTTTTGAAAATTCAATGGCTTTGAGCGACCTCTAAATATTTTTCAAAAATTCTTATAAAAATCACAGTGTCTTATGTTCCCATAAAGAACATTTTTAGGGGGTGAGAGTTGAGTATTTCAAAAGTCGCGTTTTTTTGGGACACCCCAATGAGCATCCTTGTGGACTTGATTCTTGCTGTTTCTATAAAATATTTTATCGAAATAATTTTATTTTTAATTAATTAATAATTAAAAACATTTTTAAAAAAAATTAGATAAAGTAAAACATTTAAAAAAACACAATGAATTTAATTAAATAAGGAATGACTGTTAAACAAGAGAAATTAATTTTTGCAATTTTTAATGGAATAATAATAATTTAAAATTAAATTTACTGAAAAATAATTACTGGAGTTCGAACCACAGAGAAAAATCCTAACAGAGGGTCCAAAACGATATATTCAAAAGTTGGATGGTTTGGAGGGCGCCACGATGAACTAAATGATTGACAGAGAGATCAAACCTGTGATTGGCTGTCACTCAATCTTCTATTTTCGAAGGAGAAGGAAAAAGTTTTTCTCAACCAATCAGGCTTTTCCGTCCCGCCTCTCGTGACGTTGATGCGATCGCAGTGCCAAAATAGCCCCAAACTCATCCAACTATTCGATTTCCAATAGCGCCTATGGCAACTGACTCTCAGTTCTAGTACTCTGTGGTTCGAACCTACGACCATCTGCACGGCAGACTGACGCGTTACCAATTCCCCATTCGGGCTTCGCTAGGTTCCATCCTAAATACTTTAAAGCCACGCCTTTAACCCGATCATGCACACAACGGTTACCCGTCGGCAGCCTAGTCACTCAAGACCCTCTATATCAGGGGTTCTCAAACTTTTTATGTCGCGGAGCCCTTTTCAAGAGACAAATTCTTCGCAGAGCCCTTTTCCGAAATAAATTTTTCAAGGTATAAAAGCAAATTACATAAAACCCATTTCTTTTAGAAATAAAAGCATAATAGAAATTTATTTCGGAAAGGGTCCAAAATTATTCCTCAGCCCCTCCCATGCATATTTAACAGTTTAACGTAGCTTTTAAAAACATTTTTAGGTATAATTTGCATCTAAGATAATTTATTTGTAAGAAAAATTGTGACGAATTAAGATCCGAGTACAATAGAAGGGTCTGGGGGTCCTTCCTCCCCAGAAGATTTTGTGAAATGTGATCCTTAAAAACAGTTTTTAACTCGTTTTAGGTACATCATTGTCCAAATTTTGGACATTCAATTTTAGGTAGGATTTTAATTTTAACGAAATTACTATAAAAATTGACAATAATAAAGTTTCAAGTACAATAGGAGGTTTTTGGGGTCCTCCCCCAAAAGAATTTCGGAAATTTTACCCTAAATAACATGGTTTTAACTTGTTTTGTTATACGTAGTCCGATTTTCCGGGGGAGAGGCAGGGCCCTCTCGCCCCTTTGATATACACCCCAGGATATATGGAATATTTTGTTTACCAATTATATTTTATCATTGGATACAATGTTAATCTTTATTTTAAATTTCGGTGCCTTTTATCTCATTTCTGTCACTTAAATTTTGTCACTGCTATCACTTTTTAATCATTATGCCGGAGATGCATGAACAAAAGATTCATACAGAAATCTATACATCTGTAAATAAATCTTGCTTTCTTAAAAGTGACTTCTTTTGAAATCGAGAGCTGTTTTGGGGGGCTGTTAGACCATACGTCAGAGGTACATATCGAAATTTATTTACACATGGCCCAAAATCATTTCTTATCCCCATACCATAGGATCAATGTTAGCTTTTTATACATTTTTTGGCAGAATTTGCATCTTAAAGAACTTAATATAAGAAACGTTTTGTGTAATTAGGTTCCAAATGCTATAAAGGGGGGCTTTGAAATTTGACTCTTCTAAAAACAGGTTTTCCCTTGGTTTTGGTACATCTACTCCGAATTTCGGACATACTTTTTTTAGGTAGGATTATAATTTTGCTGAACTTTATAAAAAAAGGTGCTGAGTAATCAATTTGAGAGGTGGGGGAATGGGGTTCCTTGGTGTGCTACTATTCGGCGCGGCCGTTTCAGCGGCAGAAATAAAATGGAAGTAAAAAGAACTCTCATAAATCTTCTAAAAATTAGAAGAAGAAAAATTTGGTTCCGAAACGGGCCGGCGCCGAAACGGCCAGCGCCAAATCGTCCCATCCCGGGGGTTCCTCCCCCAGAAAAGTTTTGGAAATTTGACCCTAAAAACAGGGTTTTATCTTGTTTGGGTAAACCAAAAAAGACCTGAAAAAGGCAAAAACCAGCAGACCTTACCAACACCTTACAGAAAGTTATTTATATAACATTTCAGAGAAAAGCAAATTAGAAATTATCAAAAAGTGTAGTTATTTCAAATTTCTTTGCGGAGCCCCTGGAAATGCTTGGCGTAGCCCTAAGGGCTCCGCGGAGCACAGTTTGAGAACCGCTGCTCTATATAAAGGCCTCCAAACTCGGCCGTGCAACGTCATAACTTTCACTCATCTTTGACGTCACTCCATAGACTTAACATGGCAATAAGGAACTTGCATGATTTTTTTTATTTTTTTAATCTATTCTTCACGCAAAAATAAGCCACTACACAAAATTTGAGGCCGATTGAGAAATTTTTCGATTGCAAAAAAAATTATCAAAATCGTGTTTTTCGAAGCAACCGAAAACGCTTAACAGCATGTACCGTGACGTCACTAATGTTTACCTCGGATTGTCATGTTTGCCGTGGATTTCTGACCGCCACCAGAAGTGTCTAGAAGGTAAATATTTATTAAAACACTCATACCGGACACTTCTGAAAAAAGAAATCATCAACTAAAACATAGAAATTTAATTTTGATTGCAATTTGGCTCGATGGATTCTACGTCATTGTGCATGCAAACACACTTCGCGTTTTCAGTCACGTGTTTTTTTCTCGACTTTTAAATTAAAATATTTAAGTACTTGTACACTTTTTGGAAATTTGACAAGATATTTAATTTTTCTATACAAAAAACCATACGCGCGAAACACTTGAAAGTTTATCAAAATCTGACACATGCAAGTTCCTTATTTTCACTCACGTTTGACGTCATCGTCTGGAGTTGGGTGGCCATCACTCGGTAAAGCTTCCTCAATTTACAGCGCTACCTCTTTATCTGTGACCTAAAGTGTGAAACTTTGTTTAGTTGCTTTTTAAGGAGTTGGTTGTCTACAATAAGATAAATGATCTATCATATTTAATAGTAGCATAAATAGTAAATAGAGAGTGTATTATTCGTAATAAAAACGCATTAAATTTCAAAGTTTGCATTTTGCTCAATTGTAAAATGAGTGATATTTCATAAAATGGTAATTACCTATATTTAATTTTTATAATTTTGTAAAAATGCTTAAAAAGTTGCTTGTTTTGACAGCGAATATCAGATCTGACTCATAAACCAAAATTATGTAAAAAAAAGATCACCTCGTTCATAGCTTTATTAAAGTTCTGATTGTAAAAGCACTCTTGATTGCACTTAATTTTTTTCATATGCCATAATAAGATTTCTCTCCAAATCACATTTAAGGTTTTGTTTTTGTGAGAACAGCTGTAAAGTCCGAAGAGTTTCGTTTTTGCCAACATCATAGTTTCTTGTAAATTTAAATATTTTTTAAACTATGTCTTTCAATGCGTCTAAATAGTTCGAGTGCATCAAATTTGATTCATTAACCTGACAGAAAGTGGGTTTATCTTAATCAGATTATCTCTTAAATCAACATGTTGTGAAATCGTTAATGTTGGGGATATAGTTGTTGTATGGTGTTATTTCTTATATCAATATAGTTTTGATTTTTTGAAAACCAAGGTAATTGAGTATGTTCATAAAATTTAATGTGAACACTTTCTAATAAGCATCTTGATCTTGGCATGAATTGGTCTTGATAATTTTCATTAAAATAGCTACTTGGGTAGTAGTTGACATAAGGTTTCCAATTTTTATACTTCTATGACAATGTTTAATTTTTATCTCTGAACTTAGTTTGAGTAATGCTACTAATCTAAATTTTTAATGACTTTTTCAGGATTCTATTCAAGAAAATGGCTAATATTCAATATCAAGATTTAAATGATTAAAGGAATGCTGTGTGACTGATAATTTTTTGTGATATGTGGAAATTTCTAGACCTCAAACTGATGTTTCACTTACTCTCCGTCATCTTAAAAGCTGCATGAGATTTGTCATGGTATATAATTTTTTAGTAAATTTTAAGAATCTGGGCCATGGCATCTTCTTGCAAAATGCTTTCTTGCCAATGCCTGGCATTGGCGAGAAAGTACATTGCTGTGCTAAAAGATTGCGAACATTGTACTAGAATCTAGGGTTGCTGTTCTAAGCATTGTACAGTAGGGAGAATCATTTATCTCCTAACATTTGCCAACCCTCGTCAATTGGCCTGGATTGTTAAAATTAACCAATTTTTCTTGGAAAACAATTTTAGATCAAGTATTACTAAACTATTAACCATTTATTGTAATCACTCCCTTTTCAGGATCTAATTTGTCAAACAATAGCTTTAACTTATAGTACTAAATAAACAGACAAATGGGATTCTTCTATTCAACCTGGTTTAGCATGTTGACCTGGTGAGAGTAGCATTTTTATGCAAATTTTTACATTCTATGATGAGATTGCTCAAAGCATTCAAGGCTTTATAAATTGTGTTTATTACTAGTAAAATGGGTTATAAATCCTATTACAGTATAGGACCCCGTATCCGGCTCGCTCGGGACCGGCATCAGTCCGGTTTACGGGAAAATCCGGTTTTCGGAACAATTCCCGAAAAAAGCTCAGAAAGACCGCGTCCGTTTACTAACATAACTGCGGCTGTACGTCCGGATGCAACTACGTTCTAAGACGTGCTAGAGAACCGTATATCACCTAATAATGATCGCCCAAGAACGCCTGCTATATTTTAGAGAAAACCCAGAAAAATGTCCTATATTTGTCCTCAGGCCCGTATTTAGGGTTTTTGCCACCCTGTGCATATCGATTTATTGCCGCCCCCTATTTCATTTTCTGTTTCAAGTAAATGCCCCCCCTCCCTCTCATTTGACTCTCTTTTAACTCCTTTTGACTGTCTCCATTTAACTCACCTTTCTCAGATATGGGGAAATTATCATGTTTTCCCTCTCATAATGAATTCTTTTGGGGGTCTGGGGGTACCCCCCATAAAATTTTTTGAAAATATGCCCTTAGAAAACTTGAAATTTATTCATTTTTGACACTTCATGTGAAAACTGTGTGGTACATTTTTTTTCAAAACTGTATAATGTGTAGCATTTTGAATTGGTGTAATTTGCCGCCCCCCAAAATTTTGCCGCCCTGTGCTACAGCACATGTTGCACGTGCCTAAATACGGCCCTGTTTGTCCTATATTTTTAAAAATGACAGTTTGTCCTATATTTTCCTTATTTTCTGTGTTCAAAAATTTAAATTGTTTGAAAAACGACGCTATTATTTTTTAAAAATCAGGAAATTCGTTGATAGCTTTCAATCTGAGTGGCGTTTACGCCAGACATGCCGATGCCGAAGGAGCGAAACTGATCGTTTACTACTAAAAAAGTGGGCCATTCCAGCGGAAATCGACCAAGGTGGTTGGGTTGGGTCCTCCGATTTTTTTTCAAATTTTCACCAAAAATAAACCCACTAGTGAGACCGGCAAATCTGAAATATTTAGGTTGAAAAAAATTTTTTTTTTAATGTTAGTTAAGATGTTAACTTCATTTTTAAAAAATTTGGGAGACGAAAATGATTTTTTTGTGTGTGCATCTTACGCCGCAATAGTTTTGATTTCGCGTTAAATTATGGCTATAACTGGACATTTATTTAACTTTGGTGTATTTTGTAGATTTTAGGCAAGAATTAAAGCCGTAAATAGTAAAAAAAATAACTCAATTTTTTTTGCTATACAGTAAAGCACTGTTTATACGTTTCTCATTTATACGACTTTATAATTTATACGTCGTTTTCATGAAGTCCCATTTCATTCCTATTCATTTTAATGCAAAAATTCTTCGTTTATACGACGCGCAATATCGGTTATACGTCGTTTCGGCTGTTTTAAAATTCGAAAATATCCTGTATCAGGTGTTGCTTCTGTGGGAAAATTTCTCCAGGGAAGGTTGAAGGACACTGCATTCCTTGGCTGTAGTATGACCAATGGGCAATGGTGGGGGGGTGAGTAAAAGGGGCAATTCGTTGAACTGATAACGGGATGTGCTACACTACAGTTTTATGGCCCTTATCTCTGGTTAGGGGGTCGCCAGCACCCCCTGCAGAGGAGAATTCTTTTGATCGCTAAATGACCCCACAAAGAAAGGGGGACCATGAAACTGCCGTTCTAAAAACCCTTGCACTATAAAGGTAGGTTTTCTTTCATTTTTATGCTAAATATTTTAAAATTTAATTATTATTTTCAGTTTAAAAACTGTTTGGAAGTAATTTTTTCTTAAGAAAAACCTTAAATTTAATGTAATTACGTAAATATGCGTTAAGAGTGTTAAAAACCTAATAATTAAAGATATTTTCATTTATACGTTTTTCCATTTATACGTCGTTTTATGTCGGTCCCTTGAAAGACGTATAAACGGTGCTTTACTGTACTAACTTTCAAAGCTAAAATTTCATTTCTTTATGGAGAGCCTTCTGAAAAATAATTTTTGGATAGATTTTGGAACTAGATTTTTATTTATTTTCTGATTAAATGTTCTGAAATTTAATTAAAACCTTTAAAAATAATTTTTGAGGAGTGGTTTTACTTCTTTTACCGTTTTCCCTTGTCAGTTTTCATGATAGTCAAATATCTAGAAATAAGCTTGTTTATAGCTTCTCAGGGTCAATAATTTCTATAGAAGGCCCTTATATAACCAGACACATAAAATATATAACTGGTGAAAACGTGCTCTGAGTTTGTTTATCATAGAGTTGGGGGGTGTCGGCTCCTTTCATGGAACCTGTCAACTAGAGGGATCTCTGTGTCTCAAGGATGAAGTGTTTTATTTATTTCTAAACCTGTTTTTCTTAATATTAATGGGTACTGTAAAATCCAATTGGTCGAAGTATATGGCATGCAAATTTTATCGGAGTGGAATGTTTTAGTTCTCGTTATGGATTATTTATCAGTGGTAGTTACAAGACGTTTTACTTGCGATAGTGTAAAACTTATTTTAAAGTGAAAAATGGAGTATTTAGTTTGCAAAAAACTTCAAAAAACTTTGTGTTCCGAACTGATTCTCCTTCCCGCATTATCTGAGACTGATTTTATGATCCTTCCAAAAAGAATACATCACTTTATTTCGGATGAAAAACTTTTAAGAGTTTTAAGGAGCTTTCATGAAAAGATCATGGTGTTAAGGCAGAATGGCACTTCTTTGCATCGTGTCATCGAAAGGACCCTGTGACGGTATTGGGGAAACTCTAGACTTCTTTCTTAGAGACCTTTCAGACAGTGCCCATGCCCATCTATTGAGAAGCTTACTGGTTAAAGTAACTTTCAGAGATATTTATTATATTTTTAAAAGTTATTACTATTTGGCATGCTATTTAAATGAAAGCATTTTTTATAAATAATCCAGATTATTGTAAAAATACTTTTATCAACACTTCTATAAATTGTTTTGTAATATTACGTACTAAGAGGTTACTATAAAAATACATATTAAAATTATGACATTATGATAAAATAAAAAATTAGTTTTATTTTAATGTCCTATATTTTTTTGAAGAAAATCCTATATTTTTTCTTGAGCATGCTACTATCACTGGGAAAGGCAGGGTACAATCAAATGCACGTGGTTCAATGACGTAGTTCGTGACGTTCTTAAAAACCAATCAGCGGCATGCTGGAAAAATGACTCGGGACAACGATAGTTGAGTTGTTTGGAAGTAGGATTCGACCGATCCCAAAATCACCGCAGAACGTAGTTGCATCCGGCCCGAAAATACGCGCAATCTGCAGGGTCGCACGAGAGCAAAATAAATAAACAATCTCGCGCGGCCCCTGGCATCCCCCTTCCGAACATTTCCCGTTCTGAAAAGCCGAAGTGAAATTCTTCTTTCAACCAGAATATTCTTAGAACTGCATTACACCCTGACCCCGTAAAAAATACGCATCTAATTGGTCTTTTTCCTTCCCTTCCACTGATAAGAAACAATCGTCCGTTTGCGTTCTGAGAATTGGTCTCCGTGGATCTCCAACTGGACAGGGGGGCGAAAGCGGGTCTCGGAATTGGGAGGGGCAGCGGACTAACATCGGAGTACATCGGTCGGAACTCTCTGGATCCTTTCGGAGCACGGATTTGGAACTTAAAATTTTTTTTTTAATTTTGGAAAAACCGCCGGTTTTCGGAACACTCCGGTTATCGGGACGCCTGATACGGGATCCGATACTGTACTATATTCAAGGGAATTTAGACCATCGAAAAAGGATTCTGAATATCTTATAAAAATTGGCTACAAACACATTCTTGAAATGGAAAAACCTAGAATGCTGATTAATTTTCAAGAAACTATGTTGAAAAGGCTATTAAGAGGAAAGTCAAGTGTGTCAAACTTTATAACAATACTCGTAAAAACTAGTGAATGGTTCCAATTCAATCACATTGCCTTTGAGGTTCTTAAAGTGGACTTATTCTTATTCTTTTTTAATGAAAAATATTTTGAATAGTCTTTAGCTGGACCATGTCCAAGTGAAGGGAAGTTTTGAGTGGTTTCCCTACCCCCTGAAAATTTGATAACCATTTCTGTTGTATACTTGTTAAAACTGTGGTGCAAAATTAAAAGCCTTCTTCATTGGTTATCTAATTTTAGAGGTATTGGTTTTCGGAATTCTGATTTTTTGAAATTTTATATTCCGTTCAATTGTGTGGGAAAGCGGGGGAAAAATTGTAATATTTTGCTTCCCTTTAAAAATTTCCATTTGAAGCAAGTAACGTCATTTGAAGGTAGTATTGAATTCGTTCTGTTTTCAAAAATTTAAGGGAGGCGGAGTGTGTGGGTAAAACGGGTGTCATATTCAATATTTTATTATTTTGGGCTCACTGAAAATTTCTGGGAGGTTCGGAGCTGACATAGTATGTTCCAAACATGGGCGCCCATACATAAGGGCAGAGGGGGGCCCGGGCCCCCCCCCTGGAATCCGAAAAATTTACATAAAATCTTCATTTAACCATAATACATAATTTTTATTCCCCCCTTGAGTTTTAACATATGGGCGCCCCTGGTACCAAACGAGTTAAAACCCTGTTTTATAGGGTCAAATTTCAAAAAGTGTCTGGGGGAGGACCCCCAGACCCCCCTTTTGTTTTGCTAACTCGAGCATTCCCAATTACTTTTTAGATTGAGCTTAGTAACATGACCATGAGAATCCTGTCTTAAGTATATTAAAAACCTAAATTGAACCTATTGTATGGGAAGGGGCTTAGGAATTTGGGCCCCTCCCGAAATAAATTTCTATACCGCTGTATAACTAATCCAGACGTTTCTAAAAATTTTCAGATAATTTCTTTCTTGAGCAATCACATGCCTGTTATACACAAAGTGTTCCAATACGAGTTAAAAAATATTTTTATGAACAATTTTCCAACAATAAAATTAAGTATCCTAAGATTCTATTACACCTGTTAATGTTTTGATGAGTAAATTTAACCATTTGTGTATGGTGATAGTGTTTTAAATCCTATTTTAAGCCATTCCCCCTTCTGAAGCAAAAGTCTAGGTCAGGGTCTTGTCTTAACCCTTTCGGGATGGACGTCTCGCCGGTGAGACGAGCGAGGTGGTTCCACCGGCCTACTGTCTAACGCCGATGCATGCTTTGAATGGAACTTTAAACCTTGATACTAGAATTTTTTATTCTCATTAGTTATCCTCCAATGTCTGTTACGGTGAAATTATTCCAAAGAACATCTTGACCTTCATTCCCATATAATGTTTTCAATTTCTGAGTTTTAGTTTTATAGCAAGATTTATGCATAATGCATCAGCAACATAAGTAATGTGAATGAGAAATGATCCTTTTCTATTTTTTAGCTTATATAAACTTCAACATGTGTGTTCCGATTTTCAGAACTTTTTTTACTTTTATTGGATATCAGGGAGAGTTGAAGTGTTTGTTATGATTGTTGTGGCTATTTATTTCGTTTAGATTTCAAAATTGCATTCAGATGCAATTATTTATTGCTTGAGCAAGAAAAAATCTGTATGTTTGGTTTGAGTCTCCAGTTGAAATGAAGATTGCAATAGATAAATTTTTTGATATTTTCTCAGAATTTTAACGATTTTTGTGCAGTTAGATCAATTGCGCGCATTGAGTGATTTTAGTAAAAAGGAAATAAAGCAAGTTTAATTTCAAATCTGTTTAAGTTATCTTCATGAATAATTTCCTTGAGATAAAATCTCTTCAGTTTTTGATATTTTCCCAGTTTTATTCATCTTGAGTATGTGGAAATGTTTATAATTTAAATATTATTTGTTTTTTTTAAAAACTTTCAAAGAAAATTGAGGGATGACACTAATATTTATAGTAATTACTTCAACTGCTTATATTGGGTCCTACTAATCATACAGAAAAAAAATGAGACATTTTGGACCACAATTTTAATTTCTGTGATTTTTTCCTGATGTTCATCTTAGACGCGTCAAGTGCCCGTCTCCTAGGGAAAGTTCTTTCTTCTCGTGTGCCATCCTGTGAGAGCGGCTCAGTGGATGAGGTGCCCGTTGCAAAAGGGTTAAGCATTGCTGTGTGAAATTTCTTTAGCTATTGCTGTTTGTCTACCATACTATCTCTTTAATTTTTCATGTTTCAGGATTGAATTTGCAACCAAACTTTCCTATATAGTTCTGAATTGTATTTTGTTTGGTTATGCTGCTTAGAAATTTTCCAAACGATATATATCGTTATTATAATTCAGAGTGATAATTAATAAGAGCAATGGCACGATAATTAAAAATTCTTTTTGGGGTGAAAAAGAAATTACTTTAGTAATCCTTTTGATTTTTCAAATTATCCTTAAAAACAAAATTATAATTTTTTAAAATTAAAATCCTAATACAGTAAAATCCCGTTATAACGAACTTCACGGGACCTTAAAATTTCTTCGTTGTAATGGAAATTTCGTTGTAACCGTACTATCCCTAATTCAAATAAAAACGGTTGGGGACTTTCTGAACTTTCTTACTGACGGGATTTTTCGTTGTATCGGCATTCGTTGTAACGGGATTTCACTGTACATATTAGGTGAAATTGTAAAATTTAACTTAAAGGCAAAATTGTAAAAGTGTAAAATTCCAAAATCTAACTAAGAAAAATTTTATTAAAAAAACTTTTTTATGTATGGAGACTACCCCTGGTGGAAAACAATTCTAAAATTATTGTATAAAAAAATTGGGTTCTTGCGTATTTTGCTGTTGACCTTGCCGCTGAATCCAAAAACATCAAATCCCATTGACTGTTCTATAGCTGTACCGCTGAATTTAACGGCTGCTGAATGGTCAACGGTATAATACATAAGTACCAAAAATTTAAAATCTTAAAAGAATCTATTTCTTGAAAAATTTTTTACTTCCATGGGGAAAAAATTTTTAAAAAAGAAGACACTTACAATTGTCTCTTCAACCTTATTTTTCATATTATAAAACCATAACAATAAATTGTAATCTTAGTTATAAATCAAGGTTTTCCTTTTATTTTCAATGTGTGCTGACGGCAGTTAAGGTGTTAAAATTGTAAATTAAAAACAAACCTAGAAAATTGTAAAAATTCTAAAATTTTAGGGAAGTTTTCTGGAAAATAATTATGAAAGCTAATTTTTGAATTTTGTGAAAGGCCTGTTTTTGTAAATTTGAATTTTGTAAAGGAGCCATTTTTAGGAGGTGGAATTTTGTGACATTTTTGTCTGTATTGACAACTGGTGAGGCTAAGTTCTGGGGAAGTAGTTCACAGTTTAAAAAAAGCGTTGATGTTCTTTAAAGAGATTTGTTAAAATGGGCAAACTGTTTAATTCTGATCAATGTTTTTTGCAGGGAGCAAATGCTTCTCAGTTGGAAAAAGAAATAGGACATGACCAGTTTCCATCCAATGAGCATTATTTTGGCCTTGTAAATGTATGTACCTATTTTTTGTACTAATTGCTCTTTTCTAAAATTTCTATAAATAACCCATTTGGGTTTTGCCTATCTAATTTTTTTTGCCTATTTGCATAAAGGTAGTGTAAAAATTTGCTTTCTTAGTTTCATATAAAGTTTTTTTTTAAAAGTAGGTATTTCAAGCAATGTAACAAAAATAATCATTATACCATATGCTCAATTACAACCAAGCATTACTATTTATGTTTGAAACTACTAGCTAATTAAGTATTTTTTTACAGTTTGGGAATACATGCTATTGCAATTCAGTTTTACAAGCATTGTACTTCTGCAAACCCTTCAGGGAAAAAGTCCTCGATTATAAAGCAAAAAACAAGCGAACCAAGGAAACTCTTCTTACGTGTTTGGCTGACTTGTTTTACAATATTGCTACTCAAAAAAAGAAAACAGGAACTATTGCTCCAAAAAAATTCATAGCTAGATTAAGAAAAGAAAACGGTAAGTGTTTCATTGAAAAAATTAATCATTCTTGGCTAATAAATGGTTTTAAATTTTTTATTTTTAGCTTTAAAAGGAAGAATTTAAAAATATCTCATATAAGTAGTTTGCAATATCATTATCATTCATAGCATTTTGAATTCAAGCTTAAAACTGAGTATTCGTTAATAAATAATGTAATTGATAAAACTACATACCTTAACAACTAATATCATTTTTGTAAAATATGTAATGTATGTATTATATGGACAAAGTAATAAACTGTGCAGTCAGAAAAATTCTTGAGACAGTGTAGTTAATATAAGGCGGGGCATGTTTCAATTCTAAAGGTATTAGCTAGAGGCCAAAATTTTTACTCTACTCGATTGAAACCCAAATCTGAGTTAATATAGTTTTATTTGAAATACAACATTTACTTTCCAGCCTTAAATATTTGTTTCACTTTGTGAAAATATGGAAATTTTAGGCCCTGGATAACAGTGTTCTTGCAATATTTCTTCCAAAATCCAATCAAAACAACTGTGCTATAGAATTGTTTTGTGTGCTATAGTATTCTTGCCAGTGGTAGAAAGGAATACATGGTGATAATGAGCAAATTTTAGCAGTTTGTAGGGGAGAACAAAAGGAAATATTTTTAATTCAATTTACTTTTTTTAAGTTTACTTTTTTATTTTAAAGCAATTACTGATAATGCCTTTTGAATTACATTGCTCAATTTCCATCCAATATAATAATTAGAGACTAGCAAAGTAATAATTTCATAAAATGGTGGTGTATTAGTTAGGCATTCTTGAATGTGCCCAGATTTATCACATTCAACTAACTTAAATTGTATAGCTAACTGACTTAGACTATGTAGGTAGCTAACTAATCTCAGTGAAATAAAAGATTCTGTGGACTGTGAGTAAAATATACCTAATTATATTAATGACTAACTTATTTCATGTAGTGGTAAACATAAGTTGGTTAAAGAAAACATAACTTTGTATAGTTTTTGTTTATTATCATAATTCATTAACTATTATTATGCATACAAGTTATGAACCGTTCCTGTTGGTTAAATAAGACTTTTTTTTATGAAATTCTCATACATGTTAGATGATTGTCTATGATAAAAAGTTCAGTGATTGGCTAGTAAAATTGTGCTAGAATAATTAGTGTTCTACTGGACTTATTTAATAAAATATATTTTTTGTATACAATTGTATGAAAGTGCCTTCTAATAATGTTTCTTAACTGATGCCTTAAAAATTTTGATCTTGTTGACTTAGTTTTTTTTCTTTTTTCTCTTGCAGAAGTATTTGATAATTACATGCAACAAGATGCTCACGAGTTCTTGAATTATTTATTGAATACAATAGCTGACATTTTGCAAGGTAGTAATTAATCTTTTAAGAGTACTTCAAATTACCATTTAAAAAGTTGTGATTTCTTGATTTGGTTTAAAAATTTATTTTCTCAGCTAAGCTGTACTTTTTTTATGTAGTTACCTTTGCCAAAAGGTTAAAAGACTTTAGCTGCTGTTTTCAGTACAACCATAAATAGGGAAAATATTTATTATTCGAAAAAATTATGACTTTTCTCCATGGTTTTTAAACAAATAGTTGATCTTTTCTATTGGTAGTAAGCTACACATTGTCAGCAAAGTGTAGATTCTTGTCTATGCTCTATTTACTATGTCTTTAACCTATAATTTTAACCTTGGTTCATTATAATGTTTCGTTGCAATTTTTATTTTAATTCATTTCAACTCTTTGCTCACCTTGTATATTTTTTTTATTCTTTTATTAAATAGGTTGTCAGGCTTTTTTGTGGTATATTCAAACCTTTTACATTTTTAACTTGAATATTCTGTATGTAAGCATTGTCTACCGAAAGCATCTAGGTTTGAGCTTAAGATTGGCAAATGTGATTTTATTTTGTTTACCCTGAATATGGTTTATACAAACTTTATGCAAACAGTTATGGTTTTATATCTGAAAGTATTATAAGTATTAAAGTAGTAATTTTTTTAAGTAACTGTAATGAAATATTTTAATACAAGGATTTGTAAACAGTCCTTTCTTTTTAGATAAAGCATATACTAATATGAGCTTTGTTTATTCTGAAATTTCTTCATTATAGCAGAAAAACAGCAAGGAAACATCAAAGTTAGAACAACTAATCAAAATGGGGAACCACAATTGACATCCAAACCAGAACCTACATGGGTACATGACATATTTCAGGGAACTTTGACAAATGAAACAAGGTGTTTAAACTGTGAAACAGTAAGCATTTAATCATTCCTTTTTTAAAAGTCATGTTCCTTGTAATTAAAATTATTAATGTTTTTATTGCTTCATATTCTAAGTTGTTGAAGTTTCATAAATATTGTTAGAAGTAATTTGAAGGTTTCTATTTGATTGAATTTTCTGATCTTATAATATTTTTTAGAAATTCTGTAATAATATAACCGTCAATTTAAAAGAGTGACAGATATGTTTCTTTAGTATTAGTCCATGTGTTTGCTAATATTTAAAACAATTTTTAGGTTAGTAGCAAAGATGAAGACTTCCTAGATCTCTCAGTGGATGTAAATCAAAATACATCCATTACGCATTGTTTAAGAGGGTTTAGCAATACAGAAACTCTATGTAGTGAACATAAATACTACTGTGAAAATTGTTGCAGTAAGCAAGAAGCTCAAAAAAGGTTAGTTTATTTTAAAGCTCTATTATCCCATTAATGTGAGAATCTCACGATTGAAAGTTTAAAGTTATCACACCATAAGCATAATCTAAATTTAAAATTTTATTGTTTATAAAAACCAAAATTTTACTTGTTTATAATATATTTATGTTTTTGATCTTACTAGCTATTTGAGTATCTATTTAAAAAAAATTATAACTTTTAGGAAATTTAATGGCCATTTCTCTTATAGGATGCGAGTTAAAAAGCTACCTATGATTTTAGCTCTGCATTTAAAAAGATTCAAGTATATGGAACAGCAAAATAGGCATACAAAATTATCTTATCGAGTTGTGTTTCCTCTAGAATTAAGATTATTTAACACAGTATGTATTAAAGCTTTTCCATTTCATGTTTATAATACCTCTTGATAAGACATAACTTTACAATGTCTTTTAAGTTTAATTAAAAGGTCACAAAATTAAATTTACTTTGAAAAATTATGTGGGATCAATAAGCTAAATACAAAAGAATATTTTCTCTATTTTAAAATTAATTTGGGAATTTAAATTAACTCTTGTAGATCAAAGATTACTGGGTACTTTTTAGTATATCAATAAAAAATCTTATAAAGCTTTAAAAATCTTGTTTGTAAGAGTAAAATTTAAAAAGTTTTTAGTTAAAAAATAGACTTGAACTGGGTCTTGATAAAAAATTGCTGTGAAGTTAAGTTTTGTGTGTTGAAAAACTTGTATTTATGGTTATCCAGTTTTAGAAATTGATAGACTTTAGTTTATCAGAATTTTAAATTCTTTGCAAAACATTTTTATCTTAAATTTAATGCTAAAAACTTATGTCTGTTAGACTTTTTACGATGCATGAAATAATTTTCTTTTTTAAAAATTAATCTGAAGGATTTAATTTTGCAGTCTGATGATGCTTACAATCCTGATCGTCTCTATGACTTGGTAGCAGTGGTAATCCATTGTGGAAGTGGACCTAATAGAGGGCACTATATTTCTATTGTTAAGAGTCATGGATTATGGCTTCTTTTTGATGATGACATTGTAGATGTAAGTTATGTTTGTTATAATGTTTTAAAAGGTAGCTCTGTTTCATCCATCTTAGATTTTTTATGCTTTTTTATGAAAAAGAATTTGTCAAAGAAAATTTATTTAAAGAAAATTAAAAATTTAATTCAAGAGTAAAAGGCTAAATAAATTAAAAGCTAATTTAGTTAAATAACTTTAAAAAATGTTAAAGTAGATTCTGTTGCTAATTTGTGTTTAGTATGGTGTTAAAGCTAATATTTGTTTTTATAGAAAATTGATGCATCTGCAATTGAAGACTTTTATGGGCTCACATCAGACACACAAAAGACATCTGAATCTGGATATATTCTTTTTTATCAGTCTAAAGAATAAACATGGAGCAAAGTTAAAGCATGTTTTTAATGATGGGATTTCTATTTCATAGTACAATTATGTTACAGTAAAAAAGTCATGGCTCAGTAACTTATTTTAAATGAATTATGAATAAGCTTTTCATAAGAAGTAGCATGTCCTCATAAAATGCCTTACATAAGCTCACTTTTTTATGTCTTTCTTGTGGAACTCATGTTGTGTGCAAGTTGTCAACACAAGATAACACTCTAGATTGACAACATACTTACTATGTTTTGCATGCATCCTAGAAGCTTTTTGGAATCAGTGAAAATGCATTTTTTATTGTTATAAATTTGTAATTATATTTTTATGTCTTCCAAACAGTTGAACTTAAACACTGCTGCTTAGGCTTGAGAAATAGGTTGAGTAATCTTCAGTTTATTATTTAGTGATTTGAAATTTATTTTGAGTTGAAAAATTTTGAGTGCTTTTATTTTACCGGTGTAAAATCTGTATCAAATATATATATACATGGAATATATATATATATGTATAGGTAACGAAAAGAAATGTCTTTTGTATACTGTTGTAGATTAAAAGTTTTATTGTACATATTTCAAACAAGTTTTCAGTTTAAAAATAAGATTGCCTTAAGAATGTAAGTGTTGTGGCTCTAAATGATATCTTTTGTTAATTAATTTCAAAATTTTCTCCGGAGTATTTATTTTGTATAGTTAACTTATGTGTTATAAATGTGTGTAAACATAAAGTGCATGGCAAGTTTTCATTTTGTTTATCAATCAGTTTGATTGTTTTCAGTTGTATGAATATAATTTCAGACCTGCCAACTCTCCAGTTTTTTACATAAATATCTGCTCTTTTTGTTAGTATTAAAACTTATTTTTCACCTGGCCTTATTTTTACTGCAGCCCTTAGTTTGCTGAATCTTATGCAGTCTTGATACAATCCTTTAATTTTCTCTCTTCTGATTGTTGCCTTTTATGACATTTGTGTGGGAAAAATGAAAGGGTTGTACCTAAATTGTATATGATCACACTTTGTTTTTGTCCAATTGTGGTAGTAGTTCCTGAAGTACTCTCACATTGCGGGTTTTCCTGCTAACATTTGGTTCTGTAAAGTTTAAGAAAACTAGAATGATCTTTTTGGTTTTCTTTCTAATGCATAAAATAATATTTGTAAAAGCATCTTTTTCTGCTCCATTTTTATTTCTTTATAGTCATTATTACATAACACGGGGCTCTAAATATCCAAAAAGGATGACTTGTCTATAACTACCTATTAAAATAGAATAAACTCTCTAAGATACATGCCCCCTCCCTTCGATTGTTTGAATCTAATTCATTCATTTGTGTGTATGTGTAGTAGTTAGAACATTTGGCATGAGAGCAAACACCAAGGTACCTGGAATAAAAATATCCAAAGTTTAAGTGGCTTCTGTATAGAACTACTAATTAAGAATTTAAAAAGAATTAATATTTTTTTTGTTTATACTCAAGAGATTTAAAGAATCATCAAAATTTACACTATAGCGTCCAAGTAGTTCAGATCAAAATTAAGTTTATAGTAAAAACTGATATCAGAAGGTAAACATTTTTTTGGTCTTCAAAAGTTGAAAGGTTGGCAGGTCTGCAATTTTGAGTAGTACAAGTTTTACTGTAGAAATTTGTTGTATTTGATCTCTCTAGCATATTGTATTGATAAAATATATATTATGAGGAAAAAATGAAGCATTTGTAATATATATATTGTTGTTTATTAAAAGATATACATACTTCACACAATTGGATTTCATTTATTTATTTAAAATTACTTAGTGTTATGCTGTGTAAGGGTATTTGGTTTGTTCTTTGGTGGAGTAATTTGTTATTCATTAGTTGATAGTTTGTTTTTGTTACATAGAAAACTGGATAATTTTGATGCTGACTGTCCACTTAAAAACTTTGATCCGTTCATCACTTAAGTTTCAAGTTTATATTGGTACTTCTTTTTGACTTTTATTTCATACACTACCCTACATTAATGGATCGGACACCAAGATGTGATGCTTCAACTGAAAATATATGTGATTTAATTTGAAGTGATTGACTTCTACGTGCTACAATATCATTATTGACCTTCTTAGGCATACTCTCAAGAATATTTTGAAACTCAGTTTTGGAAATTTGTGTTAATTCCTGCCTTGAGAATATTGCTATCTCAGTTGTTGACTTTGATCATGGTCCCCTATTCCTTCAATGTCGCGTTATGTTGTCCCATAAAGGTTTCCTATGGTTTGTTTTGGGTCTCGGAAGGGGCCAGAGTAAACTTTGAAAACCTTTTGCATAGTACAAAAAAGGTTATATGTTTTAAAACAAAATGGAACGTTAAAATTAAAAATTGGTTATATATTTATTTAATTATGATTAAGAGAAAGTACACAACATTCATGAACAAATGTTACAAGGTGATAAGATATAGAATTGCTTCTATTCCTTTCAGTTGGAAGGACAAATGTATTTTAATCCGCTAGATAACATTTGTTTCCGCTCTCTTACTTTCTGAGCGTATTCTTGTCTGGACTTAAGTTTTTCTTGAACTTCTTGCAGATGTTTGGCTCTAGAACACAATTGTAAACTATGAGATATGTTTTTAAGTGGAAAGATTTACTACTTTATCATAAAACAACTTGAGTATGAAAGCGGCAAAAACAAATTTCATAATATCTAATGATAGAATAATTTTTGTAAAGGGCAAAAAATTTATTTGGTTAAATTTGGTTACCTTATTTTTTAAGTATTATGTTAAATAAGCTTGTTTATTTCCAAAGAATTAACATAGTGTTGATTATATGAGTTAAAAAAAGACCAGTATAATATAGTATGAATTTAAATTTGCTCGAATAAAATTATCTGAAAGTAATGAAAACTATTGTAATTTTTCAAGTTTATCATGATTCTAATTATCTAATATCCATTTGGCCTTTGTAAAATAAAACTAAAACTAGGTAATATTAATAGGCAAAAAAGGCAACCTGAAAAAAACTTTTTAGAGCCTGATCAATCCATCCATTAGTCACATGGAATTTTAGGCAATGAGTTAAAAAAGCTTACAGTATAATTCTACAAAATTTTCATTATTAAGGTACTGTATAAAAAATAACTGATATGCTTTTAAATACTATTTTTACAAAACAGAAAAGATATTGATTCTGATTCGGAAAATCACAATTAACTTTAAAATACATGCCTACACTCAGCAGTTTCCTGCAATTTCTTTTCCATTTTTTGTCGATTTTCTTCCGCCTGCTTTTGAGCCATCATTTGAATTTCAAGACGATCCTTTGTTGTTGCTTTGCTAAGTTTGTCCTCTGTCATTTTCTTAAAAAATAATAAAATAATTCCTAACATAATTAATAAAAATAATTCCTAACAAATTGTAATATTTAGGTTATTGCTGTTAGGGGCCGTTCAAATATTATGTAAGCATTTTTTTATCATTTTTAACCCCCCTCCCCCCTTGTCAGCAAAGATAAGCAAACCTCAACCCCCCCCACCATAATTACTTAAGAAACTGCCGGACCCCCCCCCCCGAAATTTTGACATCCCTATTAGTAAGTACTGTTTTTTTTTCTCTTTGGGAAATTAGGTGACTCGTACAAGGAGCTGTCCTTTTTAGGTGTAACGCTATAAGGGTTCAAAAATGAGTCGAAACACTACTTTTCGGGGTTTCAATTTCAAAATGCTAGGGGTCCATCTCCAGAAAAAAGAGCTTACTTCAGATTTCCTAATTCAATTATTTGTTACATTTATTTTTGGTTGAATTTTGAAATTATTTATGCAAGAAACAAGAGATTTTCGAACATCCACCATCTTACGTAAGCATCCCTCTTATCCCCCCCTTGTCAGCAAAAATAAGCAAAGAGCAAACCCCCTCCCCCCTTACGTGCTTACGTTATATTTGAACGGCCCCTTATGTTAAATTACAAAATCTTTCCAGACCAACACAAATAGGGTATAATAGATAATATTGTGCATAACGCCATCTGATCTGAAGATATTTCTAAAAACTAAAATAGGGGCTGATGATTTTAATTTTGTACCAAATGCCTTTAATGTTAAAAACAGTTTCTCATTTAAACTATTCTCAGTGCTTTAATATAATGCCTCAACTCTTTTTAGTGTTTTTTCCTCAAAAAAAGTGTTTTTGAGTTGTCAGGGAATGGGTAAATTAAAAAGAAAACAATGATGGGGGAATAATGAAATTATTGAATATTGTAGATTACATACACTATAGTACATTACGCTACCTACTTGCAAAGGCGCAGCCAGAAATTTCTTTTAGGGGGGTCCAAAGTTAGTTGTAGTTAGTTTTCCAGTATACGACCCCAGGGTTCACCTCCTAAATCCGCCTATGGCCGCAACGCGATTGAAGTTATACTACGATAAAAGTGCAAGTCTCCATAACACAGGAAAGCCGGCTCCGGTGCTTCTTCTGCCGCATGACTGGACCAGGCCCGTAGCCAGGAATTTCCCTTTGGTGGGGCGCCCACTTTTTCAGGGGGGCAAGGGGATTTTCAGAGGTGTCATAGGCGTAAGTTCAACTGTTTGATGGGACAAAACTCATTCATAAGACCCTCAGGCCTAAGGAGCTGTTACAATACTTTTGTTTCGGGAGGAGTTGAGTTAGGTTCTAAATTTTCTAGTTTTACCTTTTCTGTTTTCTTAAGTTTTCCTTTTTTAAATTTTAGAAATTTGATGCTTAAAGTAGTTTTAGCCCATTTTTAGATCCTTTGGGTTAAAGTATAGAAGGAACTGCTCGATGTTAGCCCCAGAATTGAAAAGGAAAACTCGAAAATCGAGTTGGATCACTCCTTCTTAATCATTAAATAGACATAATTTTATAAAAGATGTCAACCTAACCTCCCTTTTCAGTCAGTGCTAGGGTATACAGAAGTTCATTTCGGTAGGGGCCTAAAAATATTAGTCAGCCCTTAATTTAATAGATTTAATGCATATTTAATAGATTTAATTATACATAGATTTAATTATTTATTATACATTTTGGAGTTGAATTTTCGTCTAAGACAACTTCATTAATTCGTGTGATCAGTCCTTATATTAATATAAGAACAGTTTTGTTTGTAATAATAAGGGATACAAGTATCAAAGGGGGGTCTGGGGGTCCTCCCCCAGAAAATTTTAGGAAACTTGACCCTAAAAACAAGGATTTAAACTGCTTTTAATACTTCATTCGGACATAAATTTTTAAGTAGAATTTAGATTTTGACGAACTTTTGATATTGATACAAATGGGGGGGGATATGGGGGCCCTCCCCCAGACAATTTTTGAAAATTTGACCTTAAAAAACTGGGTTTTAACTTAGCTAGAAGGAAATAAAGAAGAAGGGGGCAGCTGCCCCTCCCTGCCCCGATGGCTGTGCTTGTGGATAGAATTTGGGAATATTCTCTAGGGGGGAAAATGAAGATGCCCACCCCGTAGCTACGGGCCTGGACTAGACGCTGGCGGGCGTTCTCAAAAGCACTTTCAAAGGAGGTATCTTCATGTATTTTATGATAAACTTGAAAACCTCCTACACTATGGTTATTGCACATATTTTAGGGTGAAATTCATTATTATAAGTGGATTCCAATGGAGAATTAAAGGTAAAGGGGAGGATTTTCCAATGTAGGGTTGGGACCAGTGATAATTTTAACGCCTCTGAGAGCGTATTTCACTCATTGAAAATAGGAAATACGCTTTTAAAAATTAGCCAGGCGTATTTTCACGCTTTGAATTTTTAACATGTTGCTTAAAAAATGCATGGTGCCCCACCGAAATCAAAAAATTGTTCTAATCAAATTTGTAATATTAAATAAATATTTCATTTAGAATGTTAATGTAAAATAAATTATTTTATTTATAATGTTTAATATTTTTTACTTATATTAACAGATGCTATAATTTTTAAAAACCAAAATAGCTTCCTCATTTTTTCTATTTCAGTTTTGTCTATTTGTCTATTAAAAACAGCGCTTTTATAAACAATTTGTCTCTTCATAATATACAATAGTTTATGCTATTTCCGTATTTCACTCCTCATAAATGAATTTCAAGCCCCCTAAAAAAGTCAAGGAGTATTTTTACTCTTCCAAAAAAATCCTAAGAATAACACTGGTTGGGACATAAAACAAATCTTTAATATAATGTTAGTTCAAAACAATGGCAATTAGATTTTAAATGTAATTCATCATAATTAAAGGTTTGATATAGAATTTACTCTGAATTTTTTAAGCCTAAGCTCATATAATACATTTTAATGTTCTTAAATTAGTGTTAAAAGCGGCATTTGGAGCTTGCGTTACTGAATCCCATTATTTTATTTATAATGTTTAATATTTTTTACTTATATTAACAGATGCTATAATTTTTAAAAACCAAAATAGCTTCCTCATTTTTTCTATTTCAGTTTTGTCTATTTGTCTATTAAAAAAAGCGCTTTTATAAACAATTTGTCTCTTCATAATATACAATAGTTTATGCTATTTCCGTATTTCACTCCTCATAAATGAATTTCAAGCCCCCTAAAAAAGTCAAGGAGTATTTTTACTCTTCCAAAAAAATCCTAAGAATAACACTGGTTGGGACATAAAACAAATCTTTAATATAATGTTAGTTCAAAACAATGGCAATTAGATTTTAAATGTAATTCATCATAATTAAAGGTTTGATATAGAATTTACTCTGAATTTTTTAAGCCTAAGCTCATATAATACATTTTAATGTTCTTAAATTAGTGTTAAAAGCGGCATTTGGAGCTTGCGTTACTGAATCCCATGGACCTGTATTTTTATTTAAACATTTTAAAATCTTGAAATGTTATCTATAAATCAAAGTACCCATCAGGTATTATTAAAAATAAAGTTGTAAAAACACCATTGATGGAAGAGACAGAAGAAATTCCCAATTTTTCTAAAACAAAGCTTGAACTGAACACCAATCGAGAGATGGCCTTGAGTGGTGAAGCGTAATGCTTACAATCGAAAGGTTCTTGGATCGAACCCTAGCTACTGCTTGGTAGTATATAAATATGTTAGATTTTTCTATCACTCATGATTTTATTTACTAAATTAAAAAAATTATGAGGGAAACCAGTGGCTGTAGGAATAGGGTGCCCCCTCCGTTTTGAAAAGTGCCAAGATCAAAAGTGATATGCACGTATTATTTATTTAATATGAGGAAGTATTCAACTTCAAATTAATTATAGAACCTGACTCGTTGCAGGAACCGATGGCTTGGTGTGCTTGCGCACAGTACCATTATCCATCACAAAGGCCCTCAGATCGAATCTTCCTCGGTTCGAGTCTGAGCCTCTCCCCGGGCATAGCACTCGAAAATAAATGCAGTTGGGCATTTATAAATTTGTTTCTGCTTTCCCAAAGAGGGGGTCTTATCGTTTTCTTTTTCAACCGTTAACTGTAACCGTATCAGTCAAGTTCTTTAGAAAAATGACTATTTTTGTCCAATATTTTAATAAAAACTTACTATTTTAAGACTTTTAAGTTTACTTTGTATAATTCAAGGTCCAGACTTTTGCCTTTAACGGAAATTTAAGAACATTAATGGAAGAAATCCTAAGTGTTAGGTCCACCAACGCCCCCCAACCTACCGCCCTTGGCCTTCCATTACACTTTAAATTTTTTAAATAATTTTATGAGTGGTGACTGTTTTGAAAAAGTAAAGGAACAATACCCTTAGGTTATAATATTAACATAAGTAATTTTGCCTAATTTTATGAGTGGTTACACTATTTTTAGCAAAGAAAACGTAAGCATATTTCCCGAAAAAGAAACAAAACCCCTCACCACAAATCAGCATTAATGAAAATAGCCCGACTCCTTAACCCTTTTAAAATTTGAAACTTTACGGTAATAGTACCAGTGGCGGCTCGTCCATAGGAGCACAGGAGCACGTGAACACCCACTGAAAAAGTAGAACAGTGATCAAATACAAAGATAAATAAATATCAAAGGAAATATATTCTCAATTTCTTTTTTTGTTAAAAATATGTTTCTCCCCCTTCTCTACTCAATAAGAAAAATTTACCCCCAGAAACGAGAAAGAAATCGAAAATAGACTGAACTCTTATTTTTCTTTCCCCTTCCGCACGTGTGAGCGGAAAAAAATGAGAATCCGAAGAAACCCCGACTGCTTGCTGGAGATCATTTGAGCTTACGGCAACTCGCAGGAGATCTCCGCTAGCACAGATTTTTATGTGCCGAGGCTTTCACTTTTGAGGCACAGCTTTCTTTTTTGACGTCTGATAGAAGTGATTTTATGGGCTAATTGGAAAGTACGAGTAAGAGCACTCTTTAAATACAATTTAAATCTTTTCATCAAAATATTTTAATACTTTTGTTATTAATTAGGATTTTTTTAAATGATGCCTTTAAGTAAAATTTCCGTGTTTGAGTTAAAGCATCTGCATTTTTCTCAATTGCCGCTGGAGAAAAAGTTGGAATAAAGAACTTGAGACCAACTCCTCATCTGACCATTGTCCAAGTTACAGATGGAAAAGATAGGAACTTTAAAAGAGAATTTAATGATGGCATTTATGACATAAACGGATTAAATTAATGGAAATTTTAATTTTTATATAATTGGTGTGAACACCCTATTAATTAACTCACGAGCCGCCATTGAATAGTACACTTTTTAAAGGCACCCAGGGAAGTGTTGGAGAATAGAGAATTGTTAACAACCTACTGGTGGAAAAGGAACCACTTTTTAACTGAACCCCGCGAAACGCGTTGAAACCATATCTCTTGGAAATGGAGAAACTACCAAACCTTCGACCTACACGCTTTTCAGAACAATTTCACTTTTTCGAACTCCCCCTCGCTTTCCAAGTAAAGCGCAAAGGGGAAATCTGGGAACTCCGAAGCGAAATGATCTTCGCACGGTCCCCGAATCTGTGTGAGCTCTCCCGTGTACATACGGGGGTCAAAGCGACAAAATCTCAGAGCCGGAGGATACTTCGTCAGCCTACGACAGAATCATTTAGCTATAGTTGAAATCACAACTTTCAGACCGCTAGATACGACATAATAATTGGTCAATTGGGGGGGGGAGTACCGGTGGTGATTTTAGTGAAACCACTACCACTGCGATATATCCGGTAAAGGAACAAAGTTTGCCCTAAATATGAACACCGTTTTCCCACTGAAAATAGTCACCAGTTTAAGTATTTTTGAAAAGTATATAAGACTTGTTTGGTTTATTCAACCATGTATAAACCCCATAACTTTGTACAGGGTGTTCGGAAACCCCGTGGACAAACTTTGAAGGGGGTAGAGGGAACCTCCTAGACAAGCATATTTCGAATAAGAATGGGGTGGCGCAGATGCACCGTTTAAGAGCTAGAACCCCTAATGTAGAGCGAGGGCGTTACAAAAGGCGGTTTTCCTAAGGCCCGTTTTACGAAGCAAAACATAATTAAATGAAAAAAATTATTGCATGAGGTACATCAGTATCCATACTATTTCCACCTTAAATGTGAACAAAATTGGACCACTTGTTATCCCGTGGAATGAGTTATAAAACGTGCAATATTTGTTCCCTTGGTGTAATGGTATTTTTTTTTACGGAAGTTGGTCTTAAAAATACCATTATACAAGTGAATATACAAGTATGGTTAATTAACATACTTCTAAACTTTTCTCAAAAACTTCAACTGGTGACTAACTTCATGGTTCATTTTCATTTTTTCATGGTTCATTTCGTTTTTTTTTCAAATTTGGACGGCTCACCGGGCTAATTAACTTTTAGATTTAGATTCAGTTATTTAGAATACACAAAAATCATACGTGATCCGGGTCCACAAAAATTTTTTCATTGCTGTGACTGCAGTTTTTTTGCAATTTTTGGCCTTTTTAGAGGTTTTTTGCATTTTACTCAAAACTGGAGGGTGACCGGGTCAAACGGACTTGAAATTCAGATTCAGCGGGTCGATATACATGTAGGTAGGTAGGTCCGGTCCAAAGTGCATTCCACTTTTTTTATTTTGTGTGCCGGTGCTATCATTACATAAATGTACCAAATTAAAATTTGAGTTGGACATAAGAAAGTTGCTATAATACCCTTCTCCGTTCTTCAGCTTTTAGTAACTTTTGTTGAATTTCTTCATGTGTAAGCTCTTTTCGTTTTGGTTTCCTTTTAATAAGGGGAGGAAGCTTGCCTGAAGATTCACTCAGTAAAGAACGCTCTGCTGAAATAAACTCAAATCTACAAATAACAATAAACGTATTATTAGGATTACTAATTATAAGGTAATCATTATAAAAATCTATAGTTGAGGTATTTCAGGCAAAGCAGTTTTAAAGTAAAAATAGTAGCTTTTCAAAATACAATTAATTCCTCATCGAGTTCATTTTAAATCTCAATTTTTTTTATAGTTTTTTTAAATTTAAACTCACAGATTAATAAAATACAAATAACTTACAATTGTTTTTTAATTCGAAGCTTTGAAAGCAAATTTAGATCGAAGCATTAAAACATTTAAACTGAATATGTTATTGAACCAAGATTTCAGCGTAAATTCTTACTTCCTACATAAATTTAACTAAGATATTACCTGGTTTCATATACCTCTTAATTCATTATACAGGGTGTCCCAAGATAATTGTCCACCCCCTATAACTGTTGAACCTCTTCAGATATAAACATGAAAGTGGGGTCTAGGTATAGTAAAGTGACCATGTCCTATCCAATGCAACAGCTTTTAACGCTCTCCAGCAGAAATGTTAACAGACAAAATTTTAATTTTAAAAACTTTTATAGATTTTCTAAATTAGTCAGTTACTAAGTTGTAGTGCAGCATCGATGTAGTACGAAAAGACACCTTGTGCAGAGAAATGCCTGAAATAAAACCCCTTAAACGCACGCTCAATCAGGTTGAATTTACATAGTTTTCACCACAGAGTACTAGAACAGAGAGTCCGTCGCCATAGGCGCTATTGGAAATCGAAAAGTTGGATGAGTGTGGGGCTATTTTGGCGCTGCTATCGCATCAACGTCACGAGAGGCGGGACGGAAAAGCCTGATTGGTTGAGAAAAACTTTTTCCTTCTCCTTCGAAAATAGAAGATTGAGTGACACCCAATCACAGGTTTGATCTCTCTGTCAATCATTTAGTTCATCGTGGCGCCCTCCAAACCATCCAACTTTTGAATATATCGTTTTGGACCCTCTGTTAGGATTTTTCTCTGTGGTTTTCACGTCCTAAAACGCTTCTCATAAGACAAAATTGAGAAATTTCCATTTTTATGACTCATGTAAATGACTAAAAGTATTCTTAGATCATAAAAGAAAACATTTCTCATTTTCACCACATGAGGAACGTTTTTAGGGCGTTAAAACTACGTATTTTTTCTACCTAATTGAGCGTGCGTTTTAGGGTTTTTTTTTCAAGGCATTTCTCTGCACAAGGTGTCTTTTTCGTACTATATCGATGCTGCACTATTTAGCATATATCTAAAAGTTTTACAATAAAGATTATAGCTCCTAACAATTTCGCTAGAGGGCGTTGAAAGTTGTCGCCTCGGATAGGGCATGTTCATTTTACTATACCTAAACCCCACTATCATGACTATATCTGTAGGGGTTCAACAGTTATAGGGGGGGGGGGTCAGTTATCTTGGGACTCTCTGTATAGTACTTCTATCACTTAAATTTTTTAAACACATGCTTTTATTTTTACTCTTAGTACGAGTATAACGTGCACTTACATTTTAAAGATACACTATTCAAATTTCGTGTGTTAGGAACCTCATTTATATCCGACGTATACGCGCCCGTAAATTCCCATTTTATTTTGTTGTAAAAAATGTGCGCATTCAGCAAATGAATATGCAGTAACTCGTATAAAATGACTAGAATAAATTTTTAAATGAGTTATTTTCTCTGCATATTGTGACCTATGAAAGATAATCTGGTTTTACAGTTTTATTAAAAATAGGTATTAAACTTGTTTTTTCCGCATAATGTCTACTAACAAGGAAAATCTCGTTTTACAGAGCCTACCTTTAAGAAGGCAAACTAATAATGTCCGCGATCAAAAAGCTCGAGATGGAAAATTTGTTGCATGTACTCCTGAAAACGTCTTCAGGCAAAAGCCATATGGTGTTGAGTTTAATTTTTTTAAAGCAACGAAAAAACCTCCTCTAAAAAATTTTTCTACTGCTGTATCTTTTTACGACGAACTACTATTGTAATAAACAAAATGTTCTCGGTTTGATTTTTTTGTATATCCCTTCTTTTGGGAATAATATTTTTAATTTTAAGAAGACTATTTCTGCATTTTCACAACAGTTTTAACTCCAGAACTATCAAATCTAAATAATTGAAAATAGAGTAATTTTGTTTGTAATTTTATTCTTTTTAAAATGATGAATATAAGAAGAAATAAAGAACAAAAATAATGTGACATTTAATTACTGTTTAATTGCTAAAATAAAGTTTCTACTGAATTTGAAGTAGAAAATCGTGAAAATTCGGAATTGTTGGAAATCTTCCAATCTTATAGAAAAAGTGAAAGGCATCAAAATTTTGGTAGGTATCTTAGGGAACGTACCCATACTACGTGACCCATTCAGGGGAGGGAGGGGGGTCTTCAAAATACCACGCTCGGTCACAGGGGGGAGGGGGGGGCTTAGGGTTTCGTCACGTAGTCAATTTCTTCTAGTCAATAGGACAAAATTAAGCCAAATTAATCATTGAAATTTGCCAAATTAAGACTAATTAAGCCAAATTAATTATTAAAATTAGACAAATTAAGCGAAATTAATTTTTTTAAACTTTCTGTTTGCAAAAAATGATGGCAAACCGTATTTATGAATTACTACGTGAAAACTAGAGGGGGAGGGGGGGTCTTGGCATATACTACGGATGGTCACCAAGGGGGGGGGGGAGGGGGGTCAAAAATGGCAAAAAATGGGTCACGTAGTATGGGTACGTTCCCTTAACACTCCTACTGTTTAGTAAAAGACCGATAAAAACTTAGGAAGTTCGTTAAATCTTTTAAGGGGCTTCTTATGAACATGTAAAAAACATGTAACATTCAAAAATATGTAAAAAACAATCCTACATGAGTAGAGTGCATAAACGCCCAGCAAAACGCATATGAACATTGTTTGGAATTAAGCACATTATTAGAGCTAACCATAATTAAGCTAGAAATGAATTTATTAAAACTTAATAAAATTAAATAAAATTAACTTATTATTATAAGAGTTCATTCCAAAACAAAACTTTAGCGTTGAATATTTATAGACCCCAATTTTAAAATTAATGAAACACTTTAGTACCTGATTCCTCCAGCAGCTCTCGAAGGTGGTCTAACTATAAGGCCTTCATTTCGCAAAACTTCAAGAATAGCTTGTTGGTCCATCAGATCTCGATTCCTGGCACTGACCCTTTTTGGGCAGGCTTTACCTTCCAAGCATAGATCTGTAGGGGATAAAAACATTCGGTTTTATTTCTTTTATTTTCATACTTCAGTGTTTGGGTACAAAAATATTGCAGATACGTTAAACTGTTTTCCAATAAAAAAAGCCATCAATTCTTTTATACTGTGAATCTCAAATTCTTTCCAAACACTTGCAAGGATTACGTTAGCATAGAAAGAGATTATGAAAAAGAATATATAGTAATATCTAGAAGTCAATAAGTATTAAAACAAAAGCATCGTAAATAGAGTACTATGTACTTCTGTACATAGTACTATGTTCTTTAATTGGAATGCCATAAAATTATACTATAAGGGAAAACGGGGCAATTTGATACACGGGTCACTTTGATGCACCTTCAATATCTCAAAAACTATCAAGGTTATTTAGGTCGTGTTTTTACGAAAAGTTGCCTTTATATGCCCAAGAATTCACTATGAAACTGTTAAGCTCTGTAATAAGTCAATAAATATTAGTGAAGGAAACTAATTTTTTTTCGTCAAAATTTTCCAAATGTAAATTTCTAAATAAAATGCAAACCTTCTTGAAGCTATTCTACTTGGAATACAGAGATCTATAAATTCACAAAATAATTTTATCCTTGTTACCAACAGGGGGTATCCTTAAATTTTAAATAACCTTTGCCAATTTTTTTATTTAAAAAAATTGGCAAAGTTTTTCCATTTTTTTTGTGCATTTAAAGAAAATGCAGTTGATAAATACAAGACCAAATGATGGAATCAGGGACTCTGAAGCATCTGAGAAGTTCATAACACTTTTACAGGTAACAAAAAGCACAGTGACAATGTAGCACTAGAAATGGGCAAAAACTAACCAGTGAATTATTATCGAATTTTTTAATTTCTGGATGATTTTCGACAAAGATACTTCTAAATTTTATTCAACTAATTCAGGAGCAACTATACCTATGAAAATTAGCATCTCATTTCCTTAATTAGTGATAAGTTAAAAATGACCATTTGTCAAATTATTTAATTATTTTTATTTCTGAATATGTAATAGAAAAATAATTTTTTATGCTTGAAAAAAGGTGCTAAAATCTGCTTCAGATACAACTCAATAAAAGTACATTTTTCAAAACTCCTGTTATTAATTACTATTTTTGAGCAATTTGATCACTGTATCAAAATGACCCATATAATGTATCCAACGGCCCCACTGGTGGGGCACATTGATACAAAATTGATTTTTTGAAAACGTCGTTACATTTTGATTTTGCGATTAAACTTACATTTTTTCTTTGAGTCATTCTCAGATATATTTAGAAAAAGAAAATCAAATAAGTCATTTTTTCTACTCTAAAAATATATTTGAATTTTGGTGTATCAAATTGCCCCACTATTCCTTACCTGTTTCCTTTTTCCGCAGGGTTGGTAAAGTAAGGTTTTTTATAGGAGAGAGAAGATAAAATGTTTTAACAGGAAACACAAATTTAGAGTAAATTTGTTTCGTAGGAGGATAATAAATTTTTTTAATTGAGGTTAATTGGGTCTAAAAATGAACACCACAGGGAAATAAGTTGTAGACATCATTCTAAAATCAAAAATATAGTTGAAGGAAGAACATAATACGAAAGCATTTTGAAAAAAAAGCGTCTAAGACGCTTGACCCATGAGAGTAAGGTTTATTCTTTATGACATGTCTTGTTGAGATTAAACAACAATCTGTTACCTATATCATTCGGAGGAATAAACTGGCTATCTATCCGACGGACTATATTTGGGTCAGAGTTCTCCGTTATGACATGAGAATAGTCTTCGTCCAGCTCATACACTCCGGAATCCCAGCTGCAGTTGCTTGATTTAGACGAGTGTTGAGATGTACTGCTCTGCATAGATGCCTACCAAATGCATTGTCATTAATTCATGGCAGACTTTAAAATATGAAGTCAAAAATCATTAATTGTGACCAAAAATATTTATTCGATTCAGATAAACATACAGATAATTTTTTTTCTTACTACAATTTCTACATGCATAGTAATAATTACGATCATAGTAATTAAGATAATTTCTCCACACATAGTAATCAATTAGCTTTACTTTTAAAAATATAGAACATGATTTAAGAAGTTTTAGAGGATTTATATACATGGAAACATTTTTCAATTTTTCTGTTACTCAAAATGAATTTTAAAACTCTAATAGAAACTTTCGATATTTTAAGTCAAAATTTCGCTTAAATTTTTAGAATAGGCAATAAGGTTTTAAAAAGGTTAGAAAATTTGTCTTCCAAATTATTTGTATCTAATATTATAATTCTATTGATGGATAATATATATGTATTGTAGCTATATGAATGTATGTAGTATTAGTGCATAGGCCAGTGGCCTTTACTTCCAATAAAATTTATTTATTTATTTATAATAAGGTTTTAAAAAGGTTATTAAATTTTACACAGTTGAATTTTTTTCTAAACTACTCTTAGCTCTTTTGCACACATAAATAAATTTAGGTAAAGAGCATGTCTACAGAATTATATCGAATGTTTGTTAAATATGAGTGCTTTATTAAGTAATTGTCACTAAATTCTGGGCTTACCTGAAAACCTGTTTCCATTTCATCTTCACCTTCTTCCTCAAGGGAGAAAGATCTCTTGAAAGGAGAATCGTAGAAAGAATCGTCCCCATGTTTGGGCTCTGGACTTAGCTCAGCGTTTCTGGATTCTATGGAAGATGGTCTTTGCTCCACTAATATTGCTGTAGATGATTGACTAGGGGTGCACCCCATAGTTTCCTAAAATAAGGTTTTATGCGGGGTTCAAGGTATATAGGTCGTTTTAAGCTGTGATTAGTAAAACAAACATGCTTGCACGTATGAAAGGATTTATGCGAGAAGAAATGCTGGGCGTGGTGATGATTTTGTTTATTATAATTAACCCAACATTTTCGCTGTTTTAAAACTATGAATTGCAACTTTTAGCATATAAATATCTTTTCAATTGAAAATTAAAACCCAATTCTTAAGAGATCTTCAAAAATGTTCTTTACTAGATATTAGATGAAATTTCTCAAGAATATCTAAGAGACTTGTATTCCATTATCGGGGTTTTCAGTAAAAAAAAGTTGTAAGTGCGAGTTAGGTGAGTTGTAGATGGCCGATGTGGCGTAGCTCCTCATTTTAGCTATTAAACTTTATTTTGTATATAGTCTGTATATAGTATTTTAATCTTTCTTGATTTTCATCCTTAAATTTTAACTTTAATCTTAACTGTTTTTATTTTGTATATAAAGGCTGCTCTGTTATGTTTTTTTGGATGAGATTTAATAAAGAAGATTTGAATGTTCATGGTCTGGTTTATTCGACGTCTTTACACCGATAAATTTTCAAACACTGAAAACAATGATACTGACATATCTAAAAATACTTTATTTTAACAAAATACCAAATTTTATGTTATGTATATTGATTTTTCACTGCTAATAAACTTCCTAATAAGGGTAAGGGAAAGTGAAACCTTTTTTTATGAACGCTTTTTAAATTAAAGGAAAATTTTTCATCCTGAATTAATGATTATTATCTGAGTAAAAACTAAACCGCTCATAAGTAATCACATTTTTTAATCAAAACCAATGAAACTCGAAATTCGATCAGGAGTTTAATGCCTCAGACCAGGCCCGATTTTTACGATTATACTCAAAATTTAATTATTAAACAAGGCTTTAGCGATCAATTACTGTGAACATTAAGTTTAAACCATAATTACTAGAAATTTGCAAAAACTCAAAAAACACTTTTGAAAATGATATTGAAAGACAAAAAGTTTGGAGAAACTAATAATCAAAATTTGCAATCAATTAAATCGAGGAGAAACTTTATAAAAAACATAAAAAGTATCCTTTTGACATTATTCACGAGAGAGTATACAAGGATTTTCTAAAAGATCTAAAATTAAAAATCAAAAATTTAAAGCGTAATTATTTTCTATCTGAATTTTTAAAATGTCAAAATGTCAAAAAGCAATGGGAATTTGTTAATAAAATCACAAACCCTGATAATCAAAGAAAGCAATTTCCGTTTGATAGTAATAAACAGATTTTAGATAAAGTAAATGAATTCTTCATTAATATGGGCACACAACATGTCTTTCCTCACATCAATGATCATAAAATATTTTTGACTAGCCAATTGAATTCTTTTTTTCTCATTGAATCTAACGACTTAGAGATTAGAAAAATAATCTGTTCACTTGATGATAAAAAATCTCCTGGTTTTGATGGTATAACTTCCAAAATTCTGAAATTATTGGCTATTGATCATGTTTCTATTATTACTAAAATTGTAAACCTATCTCTTTCTAAAGGTGTTTTTCCTTCTTCTTTGAAAACAGCTTTTGTAGTTCCTATTTATAAGTCCGGCAATGCGGATGATTTTGTAAATTATCGCCCAATTTCTTTGTTACCAATTTTTTCCAAAGTTTTGGAAAAGGTTATTCACTCCAGACTCTATGAATACTTAAAAACATTTAAAATAATTTCTAAAAATCAATTTGGCTTTTTGCCAGGTCTTAGCACTACTGATGCAATACTAGAATTTACTAAATTTACCTACAGTAGTATAGATTTAAGTAAAAAACCGCAGCTGTTTTCTTAGATATATCCAAGGCTTTTGATAGCGTAAATCATGGCATATTGCTGGATAAACTTTACTCAATTGGAATCCGTGGCATAGCCCTTGATTGGTTCAATTCATACTTAAATAATCGTAAGCAATTTGTTAGCCTAAATAATTTTAATAGTAAATTTCTTAATATAAAGTCTGGAGTGCCCCAGGGATCCATTCTTGGACCCTTATTGTTTATTATCTATATTAATGATTTTTGTAATCTAAAACTAAAGGGAAAAATTATTACTTATGCCGATGACACCGTTTTAGTGTATTCATGTTCAAATAATAATACTTTAACAAAATCTATTAATGATGATCTCCTGAACCTTAAAAAGTGGTTTGATGCTAACAAATTATCAATTAATATAAAGAAAACCATGTATACAGGGTGTTTCAAAATTGCGTTGCACGGCTTTTATTCGGAACCAGCCCCTCCTAGGGTCATGGAAGTAAGGTCTACCCCTAGGTAAGTGACCCTGTAGAATCCATTGAGAGGACTTACAGCGCCCCTAGCGGCGAAATTAAAAAGTTAAAAAAATTAATTTAAAAACTAAAGGAGATGGAGCAAAAACCCCAGTGATAGTATTGTTGCCAACGTCAAGAAGAACTCATTGAAAAAAATTTGATCAAAATATCTTGAATATTCGCGGAGATATAAGCATGTGAAAATAGCACTTTTTCAGGGGCCAAAAAGTAAAAAGTTCGCATATTTGCAAATTTTTTTTATTTTTTGATTAAATTTTGTGTTCTTTCAACTAAAAAAACACAAAACTACACAATTTCACTGAAAAATTTGATAATATGAGAACTTTTTACTTTTTGACCCCTGAAAAAGTGCTATTTTCACATGCTTATATCTCCGCGAATATTCAAGATATTTTGATCAAATTTTTTTCAATGAGTTCTTCTTGACGTTGGCAACAATACACTCATTGAGGTTTTTGCGCAATCTCCTTTAGTTTTTAAATTAATTTTTTTAACTTTTTAATTTCGCCGCTAGGGGCGCTGTAAGTCCTCTCAATGGATTCTACAGGGTCATTTACCTAGGGGTAGACCTTATGTCCATGACCCTAGGAGGGACTGGTTCCGAATAAAAGCCGTGCAACGCAATTTTGAAACACCCTGTATAAATTTCTGTATACACGGCCCTTCAATTCCTCTTTCTCTTTACCTGCACTTTAACAACTGTGATGTTTCTATTTGTAATTGTCCTCCCCTTCAACAAACTCTTACCATAAAATATCTTGGAATAAATCTTGATTACAACCTAAAATGGAAGTCTCACGTTCATTACCTCACAAAAAAACTACGTTTTATCCTATATAAATTCTATCACCTAAAAAGTATCATCAGCAATAGGTTTTTATTTCAATTATATGACTCCTGGATAAATTCATTAATTAGCTATGGCCTTATAATATGGGGCTGAGACTACTTAAGTAACTTAAATCCTGTAATAAAAATCCAAAATAAAATTGTTAAATTTCTAAGCAGTAATCACACGTCTAATTTAGTTTCCTATCAGCATCTTAATATTTTCCCCATTAGATACCTGTTTTTCTTCAAAATAATAGTATATTTTTTCTCTCATAATACAGCCGAAATCAGAAATTTAAACTATAGCTTACGTTCTAATAGCCCTTATTTAATTCCTAAAGCTAGAAAAGAAATCTTTAGAAAACACTTTACCTATTTATCCCCAAAACTATTCAATAGCTTGCCTAATCACATTAAATCAGAAAAATCTCCTCTGAAATTTAAAAAGCTTTTAAAATTATTTGTATACTCAATAGTTGACATTGAACAATATTTTTAAAACATGCTCACTAAATTAGATAATCTGAAGCTCACCCTACAGCACCTCACCTTCATTTATAATCATTATAAGATTCATACCTTGATATTACTCGTATTTTTTTAATTATTCATCTAAACTTCTTTTCTTCCTTTCTTTCTTTTCTTTTTCTTGAAAACCCATTGATGTAAAATTTTCGGTCACCTGTAAGAGTCAATTTGACTCCTTGGTGTCTCATACGTGTATTTTTGTCATTTTCCCCTATATTTTTGTTTTTGCTTTGACCTTAAATATGTATATATATTAGTAAAAAATAAATTTGATTTGATTTGATTTAATAAATGGTAAGAAGTAAAGAAAATTGAAAACTGTTCTTCTGTATTATAAAAGTTAACCTTTTTATATGGAAAATTTTCATATACTCTATAGTACCTACATTTTTAAAAGTGTTTAAAATATAAGTTTCCTTCTTCCATATATCAAAAGTGCCTCAATAATATTAGAATAACAATGTAAATAAATATAATAAAATTGTCTTTTGGAATCTACTTTAAGTTGACGAGTATCGAAAATATTTTAGGTCTGATTTGATCAAAATTTTATTTTTAAATTCAATAAAATTTTCAGTAAATGTCAACGTGAATATAGAAAGTAAAAATATAAGCACAAGGTTGCACAGGACGAATAATAAAATAGCATTAAGTTTGTTATACATTGACGTCATCAGGTTGTGAGGGAACGATTGGAACAATGCACGCAATAACACTTTCGATTGTGTGGTATACTTGCAAAACTAGCTATTTCAATTTTGGGAAATGGATATTTTCAGTTTTATGTTCTAAAAAAGTTCACTTAAAAACGTAAAAAAAATAATAAATTGAACAAATTCCGTTTGAAACTTGCAATTTGCTTCAAAACTAGTCAATATTTTGCTAGTGAGTCAAACTCAAGTATTTAATTTAATGAGTTTAAAAAGAAATAAAAACAAAATTAGCTAGGCAAAAATGTCTTTGAGGAAATTTTCGGTTAAATGGGATATTAGATTTGTGAAATCGACGAGAATGTCATGAAAAGGATGTACTGTAAAATAAATCAGAATGCATTTCAGTGCCATGATTCTAGAAACGTTTTTGGATTCAAATTAATGATGGAATTCGAGTTCTTGATTTTTATAAAAGTGACTCAAAATTAAAACGAGATTTCGGGTAAAATATATTCATCTGATAAGGTTTTAAGGTGGATCTGATAAGGCATTTTTAAAAATTAAAAACATTCGACTAAGGAATTTGGTGTAAGGAAAACACTAATGCTTTAATGTTTTTCATATTTTAAAGCGGAATGGGGCATATTTTTCCATTTCTTACTCAGGAATTTATCTACTCAGAAATTTCCTGATTTAGTTATGTAGCAATATTCACTATTTTGTCTTGAAATTAACAATTTGATTTATTTCTGAAAAATATGACCCCCCGTGATTATTAATTAGGTTCATAAGTTTATATATCCATGATCTAAATTTAAGCAACATAATAAGAGTAAATACCCTGTTAAATCATAAGTTAATTGGTACAAAGATTCATAATACAATTATAAAAGTTAATTTTAAGTTATTCAATATAGAGAGAATATATGATGACAGTTAGGTGTCTAAATACTAAGAAAATGCTTTCCTCAATCAAAAATAATAAAGAAGATAATATTTAGCTTTTTTCTCCATATTTTCCTCGTTAAAAAGGGAAAAAATTCCCCAAATGACTGTGCTTTAAAAAATCTCCAAGCTTCACTCTAAATTTATTATTACAAGTTATTTTCATGAAATTTTTTCTGGGCGTTTTTTATGATATGTCCAAAAACTTTCTCATAGAATATTTTGTCCATCTCTTTTCGTTTTTGATTTGTAATGGTTATCTTCCAAATTTCACCACTGTTGTTTGTTCACCACAATGTTTTAGAAACTTTGGTTTCCGAATCCAAAATGAAACCAAATTCATACAACACTCATTTCAAAGCACAAGCAACAGTTTATGAAGAAAAACCGATTCATATTAAATGTTATTTATGTTTCTTTTAGAAGCCATTGCGGTGGCCACTATTGGAAAATCTAAGATTATGTGTTGGTAAAGTGGAGACCCCCATAACTCCTCGTGGAGTCAAAATTTTCAAAAACTTTTTAATCATTATCATTTTATACACTCTTGTTTATCTTAATATAAATTTTAAAGTCAATCAAACGGTAATAAATACAAAAAAATCAGTTCCGACATACCCGTTTCCTTACGTGTTTCAATAAGCAAAATCAAATTTCAGTCACTCGTTCCATACTGTTATTTTCAAATATTTAAAAACCCTTCCCATGCTGATCTGTGGTATCGGTGGTAATTTACCAGCTTACCTGATTGCACAATATACTATGCCTATGAATTTTAACGCTGTTTGATGCCTCTAACTTTAACCACGGCTAGACTGGATTAACTGTGTTTATATACGGCTTGCGCAATTACGCGAAAAGGTAGGTTCAAGAAACTGGGATGTACGATGTTAGCGCCATCTATCTGTCATTCATGGCATTCCACTGGAAAATAATTATTGGTTGGTTGATTTCATACGATTCAAAGATAAATATGCTTAAAAGGAGTCACAGACGAGCAACTTGGTCATCAACCGGGTTGATTATTTTTCGTGGCTAGTTCACAGGGTTGGTAGTATGGTGAAGAATAAAAAAAATCATAAATTTCATGATCACGATAATGAATCACAATCATGAAAAATCATAAATTTGTATTTTTATGACTTAGGTAAATGACTAAAAGTGTTCTTAGAACGTAAAAACAAAAATTATACGACAAAAAATATATATAATATAATTATATATTATAAAAAAAATAATACGCCCTCCAATCCTTCCAGAATTTGAAAATATCGTTTTGGAACCTGTGTTAGGATTTTTCTGTGTACTGCGTATTTTGAAGAGCCGAAGCAAACCAACCAACCAACCCTAACGAGCCATTACGCGCGGTACCCCCTCAAGCGGTAAAAACTGGAAACTTCCGGCGCCGTCGGCCGTGCGTCGGCTCTTTTGATCTTTTGGAAAGTGGATAAGCCGTATAACCTACGGTCGCGATCAAGTTTAGCCGTGCTTTAACTCGTTCAATTTAAAATTAATAAGCTAGGTGGCCACTATTGACTCCCTATTGATATCTAACTGAGCCCTTAAGGCCGTTTAATGCTATTTAATTTATAGGGTGGGTTGGGGTAAAGTGGGTGTTGGGGTAAAATGGGTCAGTTTTAATTAACTCGATATAAATCAAATTTAAATTGAATTATTTTCGCTCTGTTTCTTGTATTATAATCTTTTATCTGTTGGCAACATTTTCCGACTGTCAAAAATTTAAGAACTGAAAAAATATTTTATTTGAACGCAAATGGCGTTGTCGAGAAAACAGGGTTTACCAACTTAAAAAAATCTATATATTGTAATAAATTATAGCAGACTTTTGTAATATTTTTCCATAAAAGAAAGTCTGAGAGACATTTCAAGCCAATCAGCTTAGAAAAATATAAAATATTTCATCTTTTATAACAAAATTTTGTCATTTGGGTAAAATGGGTCATAGTTAGGAGGCCTTCTGTATTAAGTAAAAACAATGTTTTTAACTTATTTCCTTCAAATATACATTGAACTGCCAAACAAGTTTATTTTTTCGCCAAATAAAGTATTTTAATTGCTACATTTGGAACAATGGTCATTAACTTCAGTAGTTTATAATTTCCTAAAAGTACAACTTAAAACAAATTTTTTCAGATAAAAACGGCTTAGCCGATAGCCTGTTTTCTTATTTTCATGTATACTTAGTAATAAATATATTTTTGACATATTTTTGCAATGAGACCCATTTTACCCCACATTGGGGAAAAAAAGGTCATTACTTTTGAGGCTAAGTTTAACCAACTTATAACTAAAAAATATTTGATAAAATTAGATGAAAATGTTCTGAAGGATTGTAATATCAAGATCCAATTGAAAGAAATCCTTAAAAAGTAATAGTCTTGATGGAATAAAACTTAGAACGTGAAAGTACCTTAAAATTGACCCATTTTACCCCAACCCACCCTACAATATATGGATTAAAAAACGTACTTATCTTACACCGCGTATAAGAAATGAGCTTTCGGAGTGAATGTTTCCATTTTGGTATCCTCTGAAACAAAGCCAAATCAAGCTGCTTTAAATACAGATTGTGAGAAAACTGATAACACTTTATCCCACAACGAGGACACTTCCGGAATTCCATTTTTTCGCGGATAATATAAACTAATATAAACTGTAATTTTATCTACCGTCAACTTGGCTTGATTTTGGGGACTGATCGACAACTGGGCAGTCCTTAAATCTATGATAACATGTTACTTCATTTCTTTTCTGCTCAAAATTTCGCCTTTTTTCCTAAAGTTAAGATTTTAAAATTAAAATTAACTGGCTACTTCCCTAAAACAATCAAAGTTTTAAGTATTTTTAACAAGTGTTGAAAATTTAACTTTGATTTAAATTTCTTCCTAGACATCCGGAGAGTTTGATCACAATCATATACAGGGTGCCATATAAATGTTAGGTCACACTTCTAGGGGGGATAGTAAACACCTATAGTCTGTTCATTTTGAACTGGCGCTTGAAAGTATTTCCTTCCCCCACCACCGATCGGTAACCATAGCAACTATCTTCGTCAAAGTGACGAAGAAGGCTTACTATTGGCTGCTCGAAGATAGAGTAACAATGGTTACGCTTCTAGCGTGGGGTAAAGCACAATTTCTCAAGCGCCAATTCTAAATGAATAGAGTATAGACGAGTCAGAATCACATAGGATTTGGGGGTCCCAGACCAAATCCCAGGAAGTTAAAAATGGAGAGAGACCCCAAAAAAATTATTGAAAAATTCAATTTGTAGAACTACTATTGGTAAAAACTTAATCATGATATCAAATTTTGTGGTTCAATACGATCTTTATGAGGCAGAAGTCGGACTCCTGCCATTTATGGGCCTCACTTTCTCAGGAACCGCACCCCCTTTGCCTTGAATCCTTGTGGAGCTTGGGTATTCCAAGTGGCACACGACAACAATTACAACAACAACAACAAAATTACGCTAAAAGTTCACTTTAAAATTTTTTTCCTTGGAAAATAGTCAAAAAACCACAAAAAAATGTGAAAAATCTGTTAAAACTTTATTTTGTATATAGAAATCCTTTCTTTTGATTTAAAAATCTGAAAGAGCATAGTCGAAAACCCTAATATCCAAAGTTTCATGTAAATACCATCAATAATAAACTTTTGAGATCCTGTTAAATTTTGTTTTTTGCGTGCGAAAACAGATCCAGAACGCAAACGTTCAGGGAAAATGTATGAGTGGTGGATTGATGCTCACTAAATTTCTCGTCATTAATTTGTGATACGAGATTCCTCGCCAACTTTTGCCAACAACAGATTGTTCAAGCTTGCTTGGCGATCTGTAGGAGCTTGGCATGTTTCGCCGTATTGGGAGAGAAAAGAAAGTCAGCGATCATCTATCCGTAACTCGTCGATTCTCCCTGAACGTTCATTTTCTGGAACTGTTTTCGCACTCAAAAAACAAACTTTAACAAGATCTCAAGCGTTTATTATTGATATTTACATGAACTTTGGATATTAGGGTTTTCGACTATGCTTTTTCAGATTTTGAAATCAAAAGAAAGGATTTCTAAATAAAAAATAAAGATTTGGCAGATTTTTCACATTTTTTTGTGGTTTTTTTGACTTTTTTTTCATAGTAAAAAATTTTAAAGTGAAAACTTTTAGCGCAATTTTAAAGATCGTATTAAACCACAAAATTTGATCATGATTAATTTTTTACCAATGGTAGTTCTACAAATTGAATATTTCAATAATTTTTTTTGGGTGTCGCTCCATTTTTAGCTCCCTGGGATTTGATCTGGGACCCCCAACCCTATGTGATTCTGACTTGTCTAGGTGTCTACTATCCCTCCTAGAAGTGTGACCCATTATTTATGGGACTCCCTGTATAGTAAATTGCTGGATTGCTACTCCTAACCCTCTATTAGGAAAGATCCGGTTGATCATTTGCAGGAATCTAGATCGCTGGAAATTCTACCGCCGCTGTACAAAAGTAGTATAAAATGAGTTTCAATTTATGAAATAAATAAGTTCTCCCGTACAATCTTAATACGACTTAAAATTAAATTCATTTGAATTTTAATTTTGAAAGTTTTCAATTAATGGCAACTTGAAGTAAACAAAATCTTATTAATCGTAGAAACTAGGAAAGCTGGGAAAAGTGAGCCAACAAAAAAAGAGCCAAAATTCGCCTAATTGGCTTTAGATGGAAGTAGAAGTACTTTACTGGTTAACCGTAATGGGAAAAGTACCAAAAAATTCATTGTAAGGTAAATGTGGGTATAGTGGACACTTTAAGGAAAATTTTTGCTTAAATTCTTAATAAATACCAATCTATTTCCTTCGAAACGGTTATCATCCTATTTTTAGGTTAATTGGATCTTCTTCTTTCGATTTTACCATTAAAAACTTTAATTAGATTGGGCAAAGTATTTTTAATTAATTTTTTAAAAGTACTCCAAATTGCATCTATAGTGGCCACATAGATGAAGCTGTTGCTTCTATGGTGGACACCTCTTGCATCAATAGTGGACACCTGTCTTTTTCTGCCTATATGAGGGGTTTATGCATGAAATTGAGGGGTTTTTCTTGGTATAGTCATCTAGTTCTAATTAAATCTTCCTTCCCAACGAAATGTATTTTAGATTCAATCAAATTAGCTTTATTTTTAAAAAAATTGATAGTTTTCGGACCTAAGTCTACGCTGTAGCTGATTTGAGAGGGATTTAGCATGTAATTCAATGCTTTAGAAACATTGGTTCCCGAAGCCAGAATGAAACCAAATTTATTTAACACTCATTTTAAAGCACAGTCAACAGTTTATGAAGAAAAACTGATTCGAATTAAGTATTATTTATGTTTCTATTAGAAGCCATTGCGGTGGCCACTATTGGAAAATCTAAGATTTTGTGTTGGTAAAGTGGACACCCCCATAAATCCTTGTAAATTCAACATTTTCAAATAAATTTTATTCAGTATTATTTTATACACTCTTATTTATCTTGATATAAATTTAAAAGTCAATCAACTAGTAATAAATACGAAAAAATCAGTTCCGACTTACCCGTTTCCTTACGCGATTCAATAAGCAAAATCAAATATCAGTCACTCGGCCGATGTTGTTATTTTCAAATATTTAAATATCCTTCCCATGCTGATCTGTGGTATCGGTGGTAATTTATCAGCTAACCTGATTGCACAATCTACTATGCCTATGAATTTTGACGCTGTTCGATGCCTCTCACTCGTTTTATTTAAAAATAATCAGCTATGTGGCCACTATTGGCACAGTGTCCACTATACCCACATTTACCTTATACAGATGCTCCCAAGAGCAACAAAACTTTCGGGATGAACTAATATGTAAAACTAAAAAAAATACAATACGATTGAATTTTTCCCAATTGCAAATATAAACATCCATTCATTATTTTAATAGTTTTTTTCATTTTCAACCACAATAAAAATCACTTTAAAACTTTCTCATGAACAATATTTTTCGATCAATACTAAAGGCAATTAGACAGGGAGAAACCTCAGCTGTGTGTGAAAAACATTACTATTAAAAAAATTTATAATTTAAATTTTGGGAAACTAAACGATATCTGAGAAAAACTTTGTTAAAGTTTAAGTGTTAAGCCACAAAAAGTTTAGAATTTATTTCAAGCTTTACGATCAAACTTTTTGAACATATTTGGTCACAGAAATTTGTCTAAATGTGTAACTCGCGTCTTCCGAAGGCATCTGAGATGCTAAAACCTCTACTGATTCAATAAAAAATTCCTGTAAAATATAGAAAAATTCCTGTTAAAAATAGAAATCACCCCCTAAATCAATTTCGGAACAGCTTTAGAAAGAGTCCTTCAGCTGCCATTTTCACCCACAGCTCAAATGATGACTGACAACCATAGTAATCTAAAAACTAATATTAGATCTTAAAGTAATAATAATTTGTACAATATTAATTTAGTATCTCATAATACAAATAAATAGATCTCTATGGTTGTCAGTCATCATTTGAGCTGTGGGTAAACGGTAAACATGGCGACCGGAGGACTCTAAATCTGTTCCTCTATTTCTTTGCTATAAATGCTTTTTTTAACCTTTCTGGCCCTTTGAGAGATATTTAAATGTTAACCAATTAAACACAAAAGCTCATATAAGCTTAAATATTTTTTAAAAAGATCTTTTAACATAAGTAAATTATAACTACAATAAAAATGGCAGAACAGTTACAACTTTCTATTAGCAATAAAAATCTAACCTTATTTATCTCAAAGCTAGATTCCTTTGAGTTGTGCCACAACTGCGTTCCATAAGTGGAGTCATAACGATTCATAAAACAAATCATGTAATAACATTATGCATTAAATCATTCGCCATGAAGAAGAAATTAGGTTTAATTTGATCCCTTTAATTTCTTTTAAAAACATGTATATCAGTACATATGGTAAATATCAGTTTAAGATCATAACAAGCATCTTAAGTGGATTAAGTTAAACTGAAATTCAATAACAGAAATTATGTAAAAAATAAAAAATATAATCCAGACTCATAAATATGGAGTGGAAAAAATTGCCGGAACATCAGTTACTTAACGTTCAATCTAGACAGTATAAAAACCATATAACCTCCCTTTTATAGTTTGAAATAAATTTTTAAGGGATTTTTTCCATTTCGGAGTCCTCTGACTTAAGGCAGAGTCAAGTTGCTTTAAGTAAAGTCTTCTAGAAAACTGTTTACACTTTATTCCGCAGCATGGACACTTACGATGCTCCATTTTTTCCTTTAACACATGGTATCCCAACCGTTCACTGGTTTCACATTCAAGTTCAGACATGTAATGGCTCAAGTAAGAACGTCTATAGTACCTATTCAATTCCTCATAAATAAATGAATCGTCACTGTCAGAATCAGAATCAACACTATAAATCGTGTAATCGTTACAAGGGAAAGGTTTCAATGCAGATCTTACTTTCTCTTGTATTTCTTCCTGACAAGGCGGCCATTTAAGATCAAGTGGGTCTTCGTCAACAACGTCATTTTGTAGAGATTGAAATAGTTCTTCAATGTCATCGTCTTTTATAAGTGAAAGCTCGTAGCTATTCAGATGAAAGCATTCATTGGAGACATCGTCACATTCCTCTATTAACTTAACCACCCTTTCATGGAGAGATGTATGGCCTAAACTTAACACATCTGTTAAAACCCCTTCATTTATTTTATAGGATCGGTCGAGTTCTTTGAAATATTTCTCAAGGCCCTTCCATCCACCATTGGACTCGAAAGCAATCTCAAGGGTCCTTTTAAAAACAGCCATAAGACACTTATATGCGGTAAAGCAGAAACGATAGCAATATCTTGTCCGAATCAGGTCATTCAGAAAACTTTGCAAGAAACTAGCTATCAACATCATGGAATAGAAATACCTTTCACTGTCGATTAATTTAAGGCATCTTGGTATGACAAACCTGAAAAACTGCTCATCAGTGCGCAGGTCTTGATATTCATTCTTAGTAAATACCTCTTGAAAGTTTAGATCGTAACAGTCAGCAAAGCAATCTAAATAAAAGTCGGCATCCACCATAAGATGTATTGGTTCAAAAACTCTTTCGGCTAGTGTAAATGTAGAATCTGCTGAGCAGAGCAGAAGGTCACGAGCAAACTGTTCGAATGTGGAGTATTGGGGCATATTTAGGTCTAGTGTAGATTACATAAAACCTTGGTCATAAAAGTGAAAAATATAAACAAACTTCTCAAATTACGCATTATATAGAAGTGATCGTAGCCAGCGGAACTAATGCCACTGACAAAAATACAAACATTTGAATGATGCTTTATGGTCTCAGTTAATTGGTATATATTTGTAATAACAACTAATCTATTTATTAGGGATTAAAAACCCCTGTGTTAAGTTTTTGTGATGAATTTATGACATCTTAAATTTTTTTTAAATGAAGAAAATTGAGCAACCTTCTTTAGAAAAATTTGGAGTTAAACAATTGACCCTAAAATTACTTTGTAACGATCATTCCTTGAATCAAGCTCATTCCAAATATGTCAAGTTTACGTAACCTATACTAAAACTTAACGAAATAAAGCCAAACAAAAAAAATTAGACGAATCTTGAACATTTGTGTTCCTAAGATGTAGGGAGGGGTCCCCTTCATTTAAAATTTAAAAATGTATATACAAAATAAAATACATAGTATTTTGTTTTAAATAGTATTAAAGATATTTAATTTTCAAAGAGATGTTTTTTAAAAAGAATCAATAAAGAATTTGACTCATATCAATAGGAGAGACCTATTTGGCCCTTTATGCCCCGACTGGACTTGTAATTCCCACTTCCCAATGTTCCAAATTCATCCAATTTTCGTCATGTAAGGCCAAATTTCGTTTACTTTTAATTGCAGTTACGTAAACTTGACATATTTGGGACGAGCTGTGCTACTAGGGTTAATATGAAGCTTATATACTTAATATACTTATAGGAATAACGTATAAAAATATGCAGCAAAATTTTTCTGAAAAACATAATTTGGGACATAAAGGGTTAAGCACCCCCAAGCAGCACAAACGTTCAAGATTCCTCTTAACAGTCCTTGTAACTTTTTTTTATGACTCCGACTGTACACAAGTTTAAAGAAATAATCGTAGGGGAGAGTGTTCTACCTCTGGACAAAAATCACGTTTGGATTTTTCTAAGACATGTAAAATCACATTTTTCACATTTTAAGTGCCCAACCTATAGTCCTAACCTTAGCAAAGAGGGTAATATTTTTTATTAGCTAAAATCTTCAAAATTGGATTTTTAATTCATTTTAATAACTTGACGAAATTTGTGTCCATAGGTACAACAACGTGCTCTCCCTATGGACAGACTCAGTTGTACCTGTGGACACCCTTAAAAAGGAAATTTTTAGTTGATAAAAGCTTAAAATGAACATTTTAATTGGTGTATTACCTTTTAATAAACTATTTCAAGCATTTTTACAATTGAGAATAGATTTTTTAAAGTAATGTAGTTTTAGATCGTAAATGATCATTAAAACGAAGTTGAATGATAAAAGTCTTGATTTTTTACCAAAAATACATAAATCACATGGGATTTTCAGATCGAAGTTTGTGGTAATAGTTTCATCAATCATGCCGTTAGATCTGATCACTTCACTGACCCATAAAAACAATTCGATCGACACTTAGTTGTGCAAGCATTTGGTGGTAATAACTTTCGCAAATCTTCTTCGCTTGAAATTTCAAGTTTTTTGTAATCATCATTCTTAAATTTGATAGGGTGCTTTAGATTTTAAACCATATTTTACATTAAATGCAAAGTAAAATCAAAAATTTAAAAAAAGTAGTTTAGATCACAAAATATTTGATTTTTCATCTAAAAATCACTTAAAAATAATCACCGACAAATGGATAACAATTTTGAATTCATTTAATATACATTAAAATGCATTCACTTTAATGAAACCTGATTCAAAAATGCTGATTAGCTACAGACACCCTCAAGAACGTGTCCGTAGGTACAACACTTATGGTGTCCGAAGGTACAACATCAGGTGTTTTTGCATTTAAAGTTCTATAAAAAGTAAAAGAATTGAGATCTGACAATTTCTAATATCAAAAATAAAATGTCAAATTCTCGGGGATTCACCCCTTATATCACACTTTATCGTATTATAATTTAAGGGGAAGAAAAATATTAATGTAGTGATGCACTAAAAAAAACTTTGACCACCTAAAACAGTAAATTTATTATATTAAATTTAAATATTATTTTAAAAAGCTGATTTCACGTTAGCAACTAGATAGCATCTGTTTACATTCAAATTCAACCACAAATTCAAATTTCCATTTTTTACCGAATTTTAAAATGCGGTGGCTGAAGGTACAACCGTCCTTAGGTACAGCACTCTCCCCTATTTTAAAATTGACGTTCTTCGTTTCACTCAAAATTCAGACACCGCGATGGGAACTACTTTGTTTGTTAGTGACGTCGTAGGGTCATCTAACGTTGCTGTCTTTAAATAAAATATTATCTGCGGATAGAACCCACGAACTGCCGCATGCTTAGCAGGCTTCCTACCACTGCTCCCAGCGGGGATCCAATAACTTAAAAACTTATTAGATGTTATTTCTTTGTGACGCATGCGCATTTCATCAAAGTATAAAAAGGAAAACTTGCATAGAAGAAGTTACATTTTTCAAAATGGTTTTACATAATAAATACCGGAATCGAACAATATATCTTTTCTAACAAATATGCATGTTTCAATGTTATAAAACTTTGAGATCGAAATCCAAGAATATGCGGGGGTAACAATGCTCAACCGCGAATACTGAACTCCTAATATGCGAAGTTCCACTGTAATTATGATTATAAAGACCTTGAATATAATACACTTAGTTCGGCAAACACCATTTTAATCAGAAGAAACCTTGTTACTTTTAAAAATTAAATGAAAAATTTAATTTTTTTGATGACCCAGATCCTTTCAAAAAGTATGGAACTTGCATGTTATCCCGTCGACCATTCAGCGGCCGTCTAATTCAGAGGCACAGCAGTAAAACAGTCAATGGGGTTTGATAAAGTTTAGGTCGACGGGATAGTAAGTACCTAATTTATAAACAATATAGCCTTTTAAATTATATAAAAATAAATTAAGTCACCACATTTAAGTAAAAACTTCAGTATGTACTTATTTTATGCTAAAGCTATGCTTTATGCTTAAACAATACGCCAAACAATACCAAAACTTTAAAATGCTTCAACCGTTCAGAATTTTTTTTAATAGTTTTACTTTTGACACAACGATTAACGGCTAAACTCTGGTAAAAATGAAACTAGTTCTTATTCAAAATTCTTAATCTAAATGATATCTAAAAAATTTATCAGGCAAAGTATAGTGTAAACAGTTTAAAATCATACACATAAAAATATTAAAAACAAATTTTGATTAATTTTAACTAGCCGGGCCAATCGCCAAGGGTTGGCGAAAGTTAGACGAAAGTTGTTTATAATCATGTTTTTGGTCAGCTAAATGGGCCTATGCCCCAGTCTGACTAATATGCCTTTTCCCCTATTTTCGATTGTATTAAGTCATCCCGAAAGTTTTGACGCTTCAGGAACAGTCTGTATACAATGTATTTTTTGGTACTTTTCCATTACTGTAAACAAGTAAAGTACCTCTATTTCTATCTAAAGCCAATTTGGCAAATTTTAGCCTTTTTTTTGTTGGCTCACTTTTCGAGCTTTCCTAGTTTCTACGATTAATAAGATTTTGTTTATTTCAAGTTGCCATTAATTGAAAACTTTCAAAATTAAAATTCAAAGGAATTTAACCTTAATTTTAAGTCATATTAAGATTGTACGGAAGATCTTATTTATTTTATAAATTCAAACTCGTTTTATACTACTTTTGAAGAGCGGCGGTAGAATTTCCAGCGATCTAGATTCCTGCAAATGATCATCCGGATCTTTCCTAATAGAGGGTTAGGGGTAGCAATCCAGCAATTTAATATGGATGATTGTGATCAAACTATCTGGATTCATCAGAAAAAATTTAAATCGAAGTTAAATTTTCCACACTTGTTAAAAATACTTAAAAAAACTTTAATTGTTTTATGGAAGTAGCCAGTTAATTTTGAAATCTTAGGTTTTGGAAAAATGCAAAATTTTGAGCAGAAAAGAAAGGAAGTAACATATTATCATAGACTTAAGGAAAGCCCTGTTGTCGATCAGTCCCCGAAATCAAGCCAAGATGCCAAGTTGACGGTAGATAAAGTTGCAGTTTATATTGGTATCGCATGATGGAAAACACAGACAAGAAGAGACAGACCGGTCAATAGGCGGGGCTTATCCAGAGAGCTCAAGTGGCGCCTCTGACAAGCGGTACCGGCATTAATCGATTAATTTAATATTTTTTAATACATTTTTTATACATTTTTTTGTTGACGAAACTTGCAATATTCGATTTTGAAAGTAAACATGAAGTTTGTGTAACTCGTTTTAATCGGACTCTTTTCAATTGTTTTCAAGATTTGTAAATCATTTTAACAGTGTCTTATTGCATTAAGGCATATTTTATCTCGTTTCTTCCCTATTTTGCAATGTATTGGAAAATCTGTGTTGCATTCTTGAACTTGATTTCTAAGCCTGATAGAATTCGGTATAAATCGCGTTAATTATAGGCGCATATATTTAATTCAGATGAAAATGAATCCTAGTATTATATATTTTTATTGTCAAGAATTCCTTTTGAATGTGCCTGGGATCTGGGATTCGTATTTGCTAAAGATGTGTTCGTTTAGATTCACGGGGATTTAAACTTCATTTACACATCATTTTTGTCTTAAAAAGCCAAGGGATTATAACAAATATTTGTAGTTATTGAAATATGAGATTTAATAAAATAATTTAGATTTATTATTTACTTGTGTGATTCTTGATTACTTTATATTTAAGCTTGTATTTTTACAATCGAGTTTTTCATCATATGCGATCACGAAATTTTGTTGATGAACAAACCTTAATGATTTAATTTAAATTTTCTATTATAATAGCAAATTTTAAAAATTTGGTGAAAGAAAAGAAATTTTTTAATTTTAAAAAGCATTAAAATGGCTTATGTGATCGCCAAAGATCGCGATCCTGGTGATCATATGGTCGATGGATTAAGTCTTCGCAAAACGTCTCCATGGTTGCCAGACCTAAAAGCTTAACTGTAACCACAGTTTTAGTGCAGGTACCGCGGGTAGAGGGCGTTCGTGTCGTGGGCCGCCCATTGACCGGTCTGTCTCTTATTGTCTGTGATGGAAAAGTGTCAAAAATATCTTACATGAGGAGCAAACAATCAAACCATGCTTTCTCCTTCAAATACAAATTTTCAAGAAATACAAAAAACTAATAGTTTAAAAAATAACCAATTTAAAAACCTAATTATCGTTTGTTTAGTTCTATAACGAGTAACTGAGAAGATTTGTAGTCATAATTTACCTAAGAACTTAAATTATTAAGAAATGCATTTGAAATTTGGAGAAATCACGTTTTGATCGAACACATAGGAGGAAACATGATTTGAATGTTTCCAACATGGACCAAACACTTTTTAAATGAAAAAACTAATCCTACTCTTCTCAAAAACCATTCTTTTTATTTCTGATACCCAATATAAATTTTTTTTAAAATAAACATTAGGGGATTTCGTATCAAAAAGTCCTCACCAATATTTTTACATCACCAAATTTACGCTGAGAAATGAGTAGTTCACGTGACGAGTAAGAACAACTATGATTGGCTGTGACTGGAGGAATCGCTGTTTGACTGAAAACAGGCTCTGGAGGAACCACTTTTTGATTGAAACATCAATTTTCTAAGTAGTTTTAGAATAGGTTAAAACCTGTTTTAGTTGAAGATAATAGCATTATTTTGTGCAGTTTAATGTGGAGATCATGAAAATAGCAGTAACTCAATTTTTATTTTTTTTGGAGAAAACACGGTTTGATTGTTTGCTCCTCACATCAGATGCTCCTAAGAGCGACTAAACTTTCGGGATGACCTAATATCGCATAGCACACAAAAAAAATTATATTATAAAAAAATGGTCCTCCCTAGTTCACAATGCTTAGTACAGCAACCTTAGATTCAGATTCTATTATGATGTTCGTTCTTTCTAGCCAATGTCAGGCATTGGCGAGAAAGAACGAACGAAAGAAGAATTTTGCCAAGTAGTAGAAATTTCTTCTCCACGGGCTTTATATTGTCCAAATAATCCATTCTGATTACACAACTTCGTATTTCCTTTAGCAATGAAAGCCTTGAAATTAATGAATGCATTAAAATCACAAAAATATGGCAGACAATAAATAGAAAGTTGACAAAGATTCAAAACAAAAATTTAAAATTCGACTTTAATTTAGATCGAAACTACATTTAATAAACCAAACGAGTACATACAGGGTGCAAAGGAATATTTGAAGATATTTCAGTATTACACAAGATTAAATGTATCGACGGACAGATTTTGTTCGCTCCAATAATTCCTAATGGGCATATCTAGTTGTATCATTGAAGCTAGCATATCATAAGAAAACTAATTAAACATTAACAAACCGAAAGTTTTAGTGTTTTGCAATAAACTCAAGATTTTGATAGTTTGATTAATTTATTAAAATCACATAATTAAACTAAACAGTCTTTAGGAACACTGCAACATATCCTAAAAATACGACTAATATGTAATCCAAAGAAACTCTATACTTTGAATTTAAATTGGAGATCCACACTTATAGAAGTTCTCAATTTTAAAAATTAACACTAAAGCAGATTTTAGGCACACTTTAGGAAAAGAGTTATTTATCCAACAGAGGAACTAATCTCATAAGCTTCATTGCTTTAATGTTTAACTTCCTTGGTACTTATCTTTTGGAGTCGCATATCAAAGTCAAAAATTTCTATTATCACGCTGCCGTAGGAAAATAGAATTTAAAATGTACGCATAGGATGAAAAAACCCAAACATTTTGTACTGGAAGTTCCTAACAATATTTTCAAGGACTTCTTAGAACTTCATTATTATTAGCAAGAGCCGAATCTATCTGTTTTGTGAAAAGTTTATATGAAAACAGGAAACATTTTATTCCGCAGCAAGGGCATGTCCGCAATCTCATTTTTTCCAAGAACTTTTCAGTTCCTAGGCGCAATTCGGCCTCAGCTTCAATTTTAGGTGTGTACTCTTCCAAGATAGAATGTTCCTCAATAGATATCTCTCTCTCAGAATCGCCGATATCCTTTTTGTCGTTAAGATAATTAGAAGGTGGAGAAAAACCTTCCATATCCTTTACGGCTTTAGGATCACTAAAAGTTAAGTAACCTAATTTTTCATAAATTTCGTCATCCTTTGGTGGCCAGGTCATATTAAGTGGATCTTCGTTGGCTCCTTCGTAGTCCAATGATTTCTTTATGTCTTCTATATCATCGTCCATAAGTAAAGAATTCTCAAATTCATTAAGATTAAAGTCATCGGAAATATCGTTGCAGCTTATGATAAGATTTCTCACCTTTTTAATGAGAGAGGGATCGCCACCATTCAGTGCAAATATGATAAGCGTTTCTTTAGTTGAATCATGAACCTCGATGAGTTTTACTAAATACTCTTCAAGGGCATTCCATCCACCGTTGGGCTCGAAAGCATTTATAAAAGCCCTTTTAAAAACAGCCGCGAGGCATTTGTATGCGGTAAAATGGAAACGATAGCAAACTCTAGTGTCTCTCAGAAAAGTCACCAACTCATGCAAAAAACTCGCAACCAACATTAATGAATAGAAGTATCTGTTGGTGTCGATAAGCTCAAGGCATCTGGGTAGGGCAAGCTTGAAGAACTGTTCATCAGTCTGTAGAACCGCCTCTTCAATCTTCACAAAGATTCGCCGGAAGAGTACACAGTGCCCATCAGCAAAAAGATCCAACACGTACCAAGCATCGTCCATAAGAGGTATTGGGTCGTACTTTTCGCTCTCACTTGAGGATACATTAAAACGCCTGGAAAAGAGGAAAAGGTCCCGAGCAAAATGGTCGAAATTGGCGTACTCCGGCATAACGAAAACTATTCTAGCAGCTACACTCAATATTATGTGACGAAAAAGAAAGCGGCTTTTAAAAAAAGCGATATTTATGTGACCTTATAATTTCTTGATGCCACTTCAAGGAAGTTAACATAAATTTGTGGTTAACATTATGGCACTGTCTAAATCCACGAAAGTAACAACTCTAACGAATTTCGCTATTAAAACCTATGGCACTGTTAGCACCTCGAAAGTAACAACTCAACTCTAATGAATTTCGCTAATATTTTAGCATAGGTCAACTTTCATGGATTTAGACACCTCGTAAGAATTATAGATAAATTTACACACAGAGTACCGGAACAGAGAGTCCATGCCGGTAGGCGATAATGGAAATAAAAAACACGGGGTATGCCTTGTATTAGGGGCCCTGTTGGCGCTGGGATCGCATCAAAATCCTGCCTATCATGTCACATATGGAGAGGCGGAGAAATAGAATCCCAATAGTAAAATCATCTAACAGCCCTTCGAGAGTAACAGATTGAATGAACCCGTCACAACCAATCACAGATGAGATCTCCAAAAACAAATACCTACCCTTCTGTCAATCACACACATCTGCAGTGATGTCTTCTGTCATAAGATGACAATTTGAAAATAGCGTTTTGGACCATCTTTTAGGCCTTTTCTCTGTGAATTTACTCACCCATAAAAATAGGGTTTGTTATCTAGCCTATTAATTTGTGGTACAAATTGTCATTCATAAATGAAAAATGATTAGAAAATGTTTTTGACATATGATAATATTGGTTCGTAACAAGGCGGATCGAACAACAAAATTTCAACAATTTTAGATTAATCAACTCAAAATTAATTGGAGTCGTCAAACAATTCACTTGGAATCGATCAAAAGGATCAAAAGCAATGAAACTACTTTCATCGCTTTCATGAAATTCAATACAAATAATTTTTCTCTTATGCACTGAAATATTATTTGTTATTTTATTTTAAACAATTTTATTTGTTTTAAAATATTTTATAAGATAATTGATTAAGTATAAATGAAAACTATGTCTTTATTTTATTTACAATTTATGTATGTGTGAAAATACAGCTGATGTATTTTTAACAAATTTTTTGGAAAATAAATTATTTAAAGAACTTAAAGACATTGATTTTATTTTGAAAACTCATCAATATATATATATATATTTATTATAAACAAAGTAAAATAAAAAAAATCATAAACCAGAAAATTGAATAACACATTGGAAAAAAAATATTGTTTGGTCGTAGAATTATTACTAAAGTATTTTGTAACTAATGACTATAAAAAGTAATTTCATTAAAATTAGTAAATACCTACAAGATCCAAAAAATCAAACACTCTCAGGAGATACCTCTTTTGTACCATTCAGTATAAAAAAATCTTGTATCAGATGAATAGTAAAAAAATAATAAAAGTAAAAAATTATAACAATTATAAATGGTATTTAAACTATAAACATACTACCTACTTTTATCTCTTTACCCCTCCATGAATCTCAAACTGCCTATATGAAGTCTTTATAAGGGATCTTCCTTGCAATCCATCGTCTTTTAGGAAGCAAGGCAGTGGAGCAAAAGCATTCTGCGTTACCGTCTTTGTCTCCAACTTGCTACCAGTCTGTTTTACAAACTGATAGGGATTAAATATTCCCTATTGTTGGATTCCCGAGGTATATGTTATTCATAAATCGATTGCGTTTTTACCATAGAAACGTGCTGTGGCAGGTGTATGAATAAACAATCGGCTGCGTGAAAAGCAACTTTCTCGGAAAAGAAGCGGAACAACAAAATGGAGCACTACGTAAATGGGAACGTTACACGATAGCATGTTTTCTCTAAACGCGGTGGTGTCGAATTATGATTTACCGTCGATTATCTCCAAAAATACACTGGCAGCACTGGGGTCGGGATGAAGGCTAGAGAAGCGACCTTTGGAATTGATTACTAATAGATGGAAGTTGTTGACTGTAAGCGACTTGTTTGTTTTTAGTCTAGGTCAGTGGTTCCCAAAGTGGTCCATATGGACCCCCAGTGGTCCACAGCGACTTTCCGGGGGTCCACGGGCATGAAAATGAAAATTGGGGGTCCACAGTAACTTCTAGGGGGTCCACAGCGACTTTCAGACGTTCACGGGAAAATTCATTAAAATGGAAAACTTTGATAAGTTTCAAAAATTTTGTCTTTTTTATAATCAAATTTCAGTAATATGAAAAGTTGGTTATCACCGAATCCTCTAAACGCAAGCAGGGGCGATGGAATCATTTCTCTTATCGAGGTGGAGATCCCACGACCAGCCTCGCATAATTCAATTTCAACATAAATTAAAACTCAATTTCCTTAATGTATAATTTCACTTCTTTTCATAGTTGAACTCAATTAACTATTGTTTGCTTACATGCCATATATTAATTGTAATTATTTCTGAAATGTTATGATTTGGTGAATGAATACTCACTCATAAGCCATTAACTTTGACAAGTTTGCGACCAAAATTTTTATTGTTAAAGCTAAAATTTTTTGTGCCTTGAAATATAATGATATTAAAAGTTTAGATTTGTTTTTAGTTTCAAACTTTTTAAATGTTTGATTTTTACAATTTCATTAAAAATGTTGTGCCACAATATGAATAGCAAATTGATTTCTTTTCATAGTTGAACTCAATTAAATATTGTTTGTTAACATGTCATCTATAAATTGTAGTTGTTTCTGAACTTTTATGATTTGGTGAATGAATAACTTATTAAATACTTATTAAAACTTATTAAAATTAAAAGTTTTTGTGTCTTGAAATGTAGAGATATTAAAGGTTTAGATTTGTTTTTATTTCAAACTTTTTGAATGTTTGATTTTTATAATTTCCTAAAAGAAAAGTGTGAAATCAAATGCTAATCGATGCAAGAAAAAAACACTTGAAAAAATTACAAAATTTATGCGTGGTTTAGAAGTTTATATCAAAAACATAAGATTTTTAGCTACTTTTTTAACGGTCCCTAAGGCAGGGGGTCCACGGGCTATGAAAAATGTCGTTAGGGGGTCCACGGGCCAAAAAAGTTTGGGAACCCCTGGTCTAGGTGGAGGGAAATTTGAATTTCACATGTGGAATCCTAAAAATAGTTATCCGATAAAGAATTATTAGCGTGGGTTGTTTGAATGGAAATGTTTTTTTTATTGACAACCTCTTTTAGTGTCAGCAATCTTGTTTTCCATAGGTAGCACATGAACATTTAACTTTACTGTAACAATATTGAACAATACCACGATTGTCAAAAAATGAAGAACATTTGCTGTATTTTCAATTTTAAAAACTATGCTAGAATATTATATAAACCATATTTGAAGGAAATAAACCTATCCAAAAATGAAATTGATGGCTTTGGTACAAGAAACAAGTATCTCTACTTTCAACGTAAACTTTTTAAGTGGTTAGATCCTCTAGGTGTGGTCAACCGCCATAAGATCGACCACCTCCAACCTCCTTAGATGTCTTTTAAAAACTTACTTACTGATTACCCTTAAATATCTGATATTATACAGTCTCACTTAAATAATCCTCTACAAGGAAAGCTGAAATGCGGCCCAAGTTTCTGCCTCACTTACAGTTTGTTATAAAAACGGGGGATTTTTTAAGATGGTAAAAATTTTTAGATTTAAAAAATGATGTTAATATAGATGGCTCCAACATAATTCACAGGGTTCCGTATTCAATTTCAAAAATAACCCACCGTGATGTCCAGCACCATGACCCACAAATTGAATTGAAAAAAAATCATTGATAAACTGATTTCATAGAAAACATCCTTTACTTTAAGAAAATAAAATATCCCGAAAATAATTTTATCCTCTTTAAATCCCCTATATGCCCTGGCCTTTCGCCGAAATTGAACCAATACTTCCGCAAGAAACGATTTTGCCTCCATTTTATCTTAACCCTTTATGTCCCGATGGGACTTGTAAGTCCCACTTTCCAATGTTCCGAATTCGTCCAATTTTCGTCATGTGAGGCCAAATTTAGTTTACTTATAGTTGCAGTTACGTAAACTTGACATATTTTGGATGAGGATGAGGAAAATAATTTAGGGCATAAAGGGTTAAACGGTATCTTATTCACTGATTCCGCGTTCGATTCTTTTCCTGGAATCCAACATGGAACTCCATAAATTATTTGCGCCATCTATTAACATTATTTTGAACTTAATTTTTTTATTGTGTTAAAAAATAAAATCCCCCGACCAATCAATGCCTATATTTTTTCAAGATTTTATAAATTTTTAAAATTTCTACGGACTTTTCGTTCACCCTGTCCAATTCTAGCCATTTAACAGCTTTAACATTGGTTTAGCTTACTTAGTTGTTTTATAACTTTCAAAATAATTATTTACTTACCTTTAATATGATGATGAAATAATGCTTAACTGCTCTGAAGGTTAAAGCAAGACCATATCTCAATTTTTCATAAGACTATATCTCAATAAAACATTTTGTTGTTTTGGTATTTTGATTGATACATTTTCATTACAAACACAATCTAATCACATTTTCCTTTGACTCTTCAATGCAATACCAGCAACACCCAAACTTAATGCTTACAAATCTTTGAGTCAAATTCATGCCAACTGTAAAACATAAAATGATAAATTTCAAAGTTATAAAACTATAGTTAAAAGTTACAATAAAAGCTTAAGATGGAAGAATAATCTTCTTTATAAAAAATTAGCTAGGAACCAAATAAAAGGTAATACATTAAATAAAAGAACATAAACGAATTAAGATGAGAAACTAAGATACAAAATTTAATGAGTGAAAATAAAACCTTAAAAAGAGATAAACTAGTTTTTTGTTAAAACTATAGCCATATTAAAACAGAAAATTATTTATCGAAGGATGAAAAACTTAAAATTCTTTGAAGGAGATTATTTTTTGTATAATTTTGTCTCTCATACAATTGTCACAAGTATTCAGTTTTGGGTATTTAATTTTATGTTTTTAATTTTTAGGTCACCAAATTCTTTATCATATCTCCTGTTTATTGTAAATATTTAGAAATATTCAGGATATCACAGTTTTAGTAAAAGTAATACATTATTAAAAGCTTTTAATGAGTCTGAATGTGTATAACTCAATTATTTATCAACTGAACTCAAATTATTCATCAAACTTTACAACTTTTACATTTAAAACAATTTTTATGCAAAAATTGGTTTTATTTTACAATAATTTCGTTTAAAAATTTAGGCACGCTCTCTTTTTATTTCAACTAAATTTCATTCTTGATTTTTTGCAGCTTTTATTCTATCAATTTATGCATTTTTTAATATTTTTCACTCCGGAAATTTTTATCTGTTTATTAGGAACTCCTTAAAATTAAAGCCTATAATCCAATATACTTTTCCCATTACTCCTTTTTAATTTCGACACACTTTTTAAATAAAGATGCAATCAATCAACCCTATTATGAGACTTTTGATATTAAATAATGAAACATTACAACAAATTACACAGACAAAATTTATTTTATGGTGTGTTGTAAAGTAACATTCAAACTGACAAATATTTATATTCAAACATAGCGATGGAAACATATAATACAGAAAAGAATAAGAAGTCTTATTAGCACACGAAGACATGAAATACAAACACAACACACAGCGATGAGTCAGGCTACGAATGAATATCGGTTTCTGTACAAGGAATCAAGATTAGCAGGAAAAGACTTTGATCAAGGACAAAGGCGTGCATTGAATAGCCGCTGAGCATCAGTTTTTTGCGGATGAAAATTTATAGCTTTTCGGGTTTCATTCGATGTGTGTAGCGCTCGCATTCAACAACTAAAGGAACATTGCTTCCAAAAAACCAATAGCATAGAAGAGTCATCAACTATACTTACTATTGTTGGGAATTACGGCTGTATTCACCGATAACCTGACCTGTGGTTAAACCGCAGTCAAACCACTGATTGGCGTAAAACTAGTTTTCCTTCTTTAACTGCCTATCAGAAATTTGAGTGCCGGTTAACTGCTGATCAAGATACGACCGTTAGTCTAAATCTTACATCATAGTTTAGATGTTTTTTCATTCATAATGCGAAGTAAATTTTAGAATGTTTTTCAACGATGTAGAAAATATCCTTGATTTAAATAAAAATACTTAGTGAAAATGTCCTTTTTAAAAATAATTAATCATAAATTTCTCTTTTCCATGTAGAAACCCCCATAACTAAATTTAAAAATTTCCCTGAATTTAAATAGTACAATTTTGTGTGGTAATTTACAATTCACGAAACTTTTTAAGTATGAAAACTACTTAAAAATATAAATAAAAAAGTATGTGTAGTTAATGACTCTTGTACAATTTCGTCAATAACGAACCAAAAAATGTACGAAAGGTGTAATTGTTGTTTTCCATTTTACTACTTATGTCAGTCGACAGAAATATTAGAAAAATCACGTCTTTATCTATACTCTTCAGTAAATGATTGTCCACAATTGAGTAACGCAGCGTCTTTGCAAGTTTACGGGACGAACCAAAGGCATCAACTCCCAATGCGTGCTGCTGAGAATACGAATTTTGATTCTCAGTTAATGAAGAATAAAGGGTTAACGAATAGACGCTTTGATTCAACCAACTAAAAAGAGGTACAAAAGCCTTTGGTTAAATCTGAAAAACTCAACGAAATGATTGATTCCATTTAAAGAGGGAGAAAGAACTTTAAGTTGGTAATGTAAAGTAGCTATACAGAACCCCTGACTAAATAAGGGCCTAAGACAGACGACATAATTCCATGGAAAGTAGTATTACGAAAGATCTCGAAAAAGCCTACAACATATAGAAAGGAAGAGTAACCGCCTAGTATAGGCAGAGAAAAAGATCCGATCTCCATCTGATCTTGCAGATTTCCTAACTCACATTACTTTACATATTAGATTAAAAAATCAAAGTGAATATAAACGCTCAAATAACAACGATGTAAAGAAGCGAGTTTCCCCCTTTCTAAGTTGCGTTTAGAAATACAGAGAACGATGTCTGTGAATACTGGTAGAAAATTCTATGGACGAGGTCAGACCAGAATGAATTCCGAGATCATTTTTATTGCTTTACCAGCTTTGGCGAATGTTACTTTGGTCAAGAGATCCTTAGCAATTTTGCTTGGAACTTTTCGTTGCACCGCTTAGTTTTAGAAGGGGAAAACTATTTAAAAACAATGTGAACCTGTTAAGATTATTAATAAGAGTAGGCATTTGCAGTCTCTAAAACGAGCTATATTTAGTAGTACCAATCGTCGTCAAAAAGAACAAGATCTGGCAAAAATTACCTACACACCATCAACTTATATGATTATTTAAAAGTCAGATAGGACCGTTCGCACTTTGTAAGGAAGTTTAGTTTTATTTTGGAACATAAATGGACTTAATAAATGCTATACCTATGTTAAAGATATCAGGGAGGGTATTCCAGTTGTTCTAGATCTATAAGAAAAGCTGTACACCACCACCACCACCACCACCACACCATAATGGAGGGAAGGAAATTGAGTATATTGAAGAAGCATTATATTTTTATTTTTTGAGGAAAGGTGAGTAAAGTACAATGCCAACAAATTTTCCATGCCCAAGAAGTATATCTTAATTATTTAATCTAAAATAAGATATTACTTTGATATTTTACATGAACTTTTCTACTTTATATTTAAGATTGAAAACAAAGGAGAGCAGATGTAAAAATTCATTTCAAATAAATTTCACAATAAAATATTTGAGTTAGTTCTTTCTGTGTTAAGATTGTCGTATTTTTCCCAGCAAAATAACTGGTAAGATTTATTCTCATTGATTAGCATGAGAAATCTTCCCAGTAGTTAAGTTTTGATTTACTCATTCGAACCAACCTATTTTGTTTTAAAAAAAAGTTTATATTAATATAACCCACCTAACCTAGTCTTGTCCCCAGGGCCTCACAATCATAAGAACGATGATGGGCATTGTATGCCTTGGGCCACTAGGGCTGTATTGTGTCAAAGGGTTTGGTTTAGTTTTAATTAATTACCATAAATTATTAAACCAGTAAAACTAATCATAGATAAAACACTGTATTTTTTTGTTTCTAGCCTCCCTGTCTAAAAAGAAATCATGGTTTCTGTTTTGAATAGGGAAATTTGAGTTTTAAACATGGAATAGGCTCTATCACAACGTTTAAATAACCATAGTTTCTTATTAATCTCAAAAGCACCATTTGTTTCCTCTCAAATCATAAGGGAGTCAATATCTACACCATTTAAGAATAATGCAGTAGAGAGAATGTTTAGATTACGAAATATTTGTTTTCTTAAACATATATCAAAGAAGTGGATGAGAAGCTAAAAAGTTTAAGTGGAAATGTGTGATAAGTTTACTGTACGAGGTAGATAAAATGATAAGTACTGAAAATTTTGTGTAACAAACTTCTGGGGTATGGTATTCTATACTCTGATTTATCATTGCTACTTAACTACCTTTGGAAGCCTAGGAAAGGTGAAATTTCTTATTAAGAACACACAACCTGGTAAAAAAATCCTCGGGAAGTTTTCTATCCACCTCGTATGCAGAATTTATCTCGCATTTTCACTTAGAACTATGATTCTAACCCACTCAATAAAAACATCAAGGATATATTCTTGGTGGTTATCCATTAGAAAAGCTTTGAGGATATTTAAGCTTTTACACGGACATTCAAAAATATATATAAAAGGTAGATTCGGGAATCAGGATTCTTTTTGGTCCGACCTCGATGGGAATTCCGATTTTCCGAAGGGAAAATTCGCTTCTTTATTATGACAGACCAATTCGAAATATAAAGTTACCTATTATGGAAACACGAAGAGGAGGAGTGCGGCGTCGAAATTAAGTGCATCGAGAAACATATGCAAACCATTCCCATGTTTGCAACCATAGAGCAACATCGAGCTATGATAAAAGCATTTCTGAAACACAGATTAGTCATGGAAAAAAATCAAATTAAAAAATCCGGTTTGCTTCCTCTTACTCAAACAATCACTGGACCTTCTTTGAGGTGTGTCAATTCAAAGGTTTGAGGTCTGAGCACTGATCCTTCTTTGAGAAGAGTCGACTCTAAGGTTTGAGTTGTGGGCACTGGGAACTTCTTTGAGGAGTGAATGTCAACTCAAAGGTTTAACTAATGAGCACTGAACCTTTTTTGAGGAGTGCCAACTCAAAAAGTTTGAGTACTGAGCACTGAAACTTTGATTTTTGTTCACAAGCCTCTGTTTTGTTGAAGGAGTCTGAGGAGAAGCAAACTAATTTTCAGTTAATTTTTAGCTTTATTCTTTCGATACCTTCTCAAGGTTAATACTTGTAAATGGATCATGTGTACGAGAAAATTTTAGACTTCGCAACAACAAAGAACTTGTTTCCTCGATTCTAAGACATTGATTACTGAATCTATGAGAAACACCCATTTCACCTATTAAGCTATTGTACGAGCCAATTATAGTTACTTCTGAGCCATAAGTCATGTTGTTTTCATTTATACAGGGTGGTCAATTCTTCGTACACTTGATAAAGCATACTACAAACATTTGAAACTCTAGATCCATTATTCTAATAGCTTGTGTATAGATTGACAACTGCCAGTTGAAAACTGAAAGAATTTTTTTCTTTTATATAATAATTTCTTACACCTATCTTACTCACAAAATGATTTTAAAGATCCATCGGATCGGTATATCTATTGAGCAAAACATTCAGCTGCCAGCACATAATCACGACAAAAATTTATGATTAAGACATTTTTCAATATTCCATCAATCACAATAAGAGTATTTTTGGCTTAAATGATTAGAAATTCACCCATTTTTTAGCGTTTCGCAATTGACAAACACAAGAAGCTTTCATTACAAGTATTTTCTCACTGTTACAAATTGTATAGGCCAGACATATAAACAGGTTACCTTGTGCTATTAATCACCGTAATAACCAGGAAAAGATCACCCTGTATATTTGTAACATTCATTTGCTTTAAAGCAAGTGAAATATACCATTTATTAATTGATATGGGCCTATACCTCATTCAAAATTTAGATAGAAATCGGAAGTTGAATTCATAAGTCCACCAATAAAGCACAGTAGATTAAAAAGTCACATTCATAGGTGTAAATGTAATACAATGAGAATATATGAAATATAGTTATTTAGATCAAATATACATTCAACCTTTTTGTAGCTAAGCGATATAATCTCTCTCTTGCATAAATAAGCCCTCTTCAATTTCTTTCCGGGCATTGACATTTAAGGGTTTTTTATTTTTTGTGTAATTTTAACGCTCCAAATCAGTTTTGAGATACTTAGTTTGATTTTGCTAGTTCAAGGACTAAGTATCTTTTTCAAACTATTTGAAGGGTTAAGTATAACGACTACCGTTGTATAGTTTTCCATTTTGTTTCACCACGAGGCACAATGAAAGCATAAAAAAGACTGATACAGACAATTTTATAAAATCACTCACTGAAGCATAGAAAATACCAACATGCTATAAAACACATAAATTGCATTTAGTAATATATATATCGACATTTTCCAATGAAAATAATATCGAGAAATATAAATTATTATATCAAACCACTTTTTTGAGATACAGGATTAGTCAACAATTTTCATTTAGTATCGACCGCATTTTGAGTCTCTACATATATAGATTCGTATATAAAGTAATTCGTAATATTTTCCAAGCATTTTAAACACACCTTAAGTATTTCTCTTTTTCCATAACTCTTTATATTATTTTCATAGACATTTAATTCCTTTTCTTCACTTTCCAAACTATTGTACCATGAAGTAACTTTTGAAACATATTTAATTTATCACCTACCTCACGTACATATATATCAATGCATCACACCTCTATGTAATAATATCATGTATCTGTATTCCTAACATCAATTCACTAATTTATTTTACTTAAAATTTAATTTGATTAATTTTAAACTTAACTGATATGTAAGTATTTGAAATACGCATATCTTCCCTTTAAAAATTTTAAGTTTTCATGACTTAGTTTTGAATAAAGTTATCTGCATTTCAAAGAATCTGTAAATTTTCGGTACCATTACTTAGATTAAATACTATTCCCCCCAGCCATGAGGTGAAAGACCATCTTGTATAAATGCATTTTTAAAAAGATCTCTCAATATCATTCCACAACTCAAGTGAGATGTCCCTAGCTATTGCCAGAGCTTTCTTTTCTCCAAAGAATCCACTCTACTGCTTAGTCCTGTACATTGTCCTCTGAATCTGCACTTGGCGAGTTGATATGGAAAGTTGGAAATCTATTTTGAAGAGCAATGCAAGATGACCATGATGTTGGTAGCTGAGTTGTGGATTGTCAAAAGGGTATATAAAGCCCATACACATCTGATGACTATTGCTTGAAGCTGAAAATTCCTGTTCTATCCCTGTCTGTGTCTCTTTTCCGAAACTCACACTGGACGATCCGTAGAGTTATTTGCCGAAAAGAGATTGCTGCAAGTAAGAATTCGAATGTAAAATTCGATTGAACTGAAAAAATCTCATAAACAGGATGAAAATAATCCCACCAGAATCGTTAACATGTGCTCAAATATCACTCAGTACCAACTGAAGGATTCTACATGCAAATGTAGCTTTGTAACAGAAATAATGTAGATTGAAAAAAATTGCTGTTTGACCCATAAGGTAAAATTTTATACAATCTATCAATTTGGAACAGAAATTTTAGAAAAGCTTAATATCTTCTATAGAGATTCTTGTATTATTCAATTAAAGTGCGCCAGCGTCGTCATTAATAAAGCTCGAACGTATGTAGGTTCTATGACGTTAAAACATGTGCAAGTTCCCTTTTATAACTTATATTAGTGGATAGACTTTAAAATAACAAGAAGCAAGAAACACATTTCTAAGTTTGATAACAATTTGCCCCCCCCAGCAGTTTTTGTTTTACTATCATTTCAAATTTTTACTCAACAAATAACCATATTATGTAATTTTCAATAACGTTTAGAACGCATTTCAATTGTAACATGAATAATTTAATCACAAATTTTAGGATAAAGACACCAGAAAAGATTTACTCTATTACAGCAACTTATGTTTAGCAGTAGTTTAATTAGTTTAATAGTTCGTTGTAAAGTTGTCTTTTCTGTAATAAGTCACTTCTAAAGGCAAAACGGGTTTTACAGGTACAACATTTGCAAATCAGTATTGCACAAAAGCCCAAATATAGATATAGTTTTTTTATTTAAAATATTTTTTACACGAAAATTTGGAAGGATTTTTGTTTATCATGCATGAAGATTTTCAATAACAATCTTAATATTTCTTTTAATGGGCAATTCCACGGGTAACTGACTGACATTTTTTAAGAAAAACGCTTAGTATTTTGTAATTTTCTTCCCAAAAATACATTATAAAAAGTACTTTCCACCCAGTATATTGCTTTCTTGTTAGCTTAATCTAATGGCACAGTTAAATTTTCAAAATATTTTTTTATTTATTTTTGAAAAATTTTAAACAACAAGGTAACTACATTTTTTCATTACTTCATTTATTTCCTTAAAATCGACCAAAGCATCTAATTTCTCACATCTTGAGTAATTTAAACAGTTGATTTGAGTGAAAAAAAAGTAAATTTCGAAAAAAACTGAAGGAAAGGGGTAGCGATGAGTTTATAAAGAGGAAGCGGAACCAACCTTAAAGAAAATGAGTTAACAAAAAAATAGTTTATTTTGGGGTAAAATAACTTACCCCTAATGGGTTTTTCTTTTCATGGATTTTTAAAGGTTGGTTGGAGTTTTTCAAACTCTATAAGTTGTTTAAAAACTAGTTGGGCTTTTTTCAAATCTCCGTGTGTTGTTTATAATAAAGTGGATTTTTTCAAAGCTCCATGGATTGTGTAAAAATTGTTTTTTTTATAAGCTCTGCAGAACTTTTTTAAGTGGGTTGTTTCAAAGCTCCTTTGGTTTAAGTGTAAACTCCCACTTTCAAGCGTCACCTCCAACCGTAGACCGGTTTCGTCCTTGTTAGGACTCATCAGCACGGTATGGCCCTATTTGAAAATTTTTTCTGGTATTCCATAAACCAGTATGAATTATACTGGATCTAGTACCATTTATACTGGTTCCATTATCATTTATACTGGTTCCAGTATCATTTATACTGGATCCATATAATTCATACTGGTTTATGGAATACCAGAAAAAAATTTTCCAATAGGGAGCTCATCAGCACGGTTAGGACTCATCAGCTGATGAGTCCTAACAAGGACGAAACCGGTCCACGGTTGGAGGCGACGCTTGAGAGTTGTGAGTTTACACTTATTTTCCGCCTAACCAGTGATAATGGTGAAATTCTCCTTTCATTTCTCCTTAGGTTTGTTTAAAAATAATTTGATTTTTTGAAATATTCAACTGTTGTTAAAAAATCAAACGGGATTTTCATATCTCCGTGGCGTGTTTAAGAAGTATAGTTCTTTTTTTCAAAGCAGGGTGGACAGCTACATCTGCTAAACCCATTCATAATCAACTCACAACCGTTTCATACTCATTGCCGTTTCGTTCTCAGCTAATTTAGGGGAAAGGAGTACTCACCACGCCGGATCCGATCTGCTGTAGGAGGCTGGAGGCTGATCCCGCGGGACTGGGCCCTCGGCTGTTGCAGGAGGCCGGCACGCCGCTGCTGGCGTAGAGTGCGGCGGCCGAGTAGCGGCGCATGTTGGAGCGACCAGAGGTCAGGAAGTCCATGCCGACGCTGGGGGTGCCTGCTTGCGGAGACGGGCTGATCTGCTGGCACAAAAGAAATAGTGGCATCTAAATACTCCTATCTCCTCACAGCTAGTCACTTTAGTATCAAACACTGTAGGGATCTAAAAATCATTCGATTCCGGAATCGATTCCTCAAGTTCGATTTTTGGATTCGATTCCTCAAGTTAGATTCTTGGATTCGATTCCTCAAGTTAGATTCTTGGATTCGATTCCTCAAGTTAGATTCTTGGATTCGATTCCTCAAGTTAGATTCTTGGATTCGATTCCTCAAGTTAGATTCTTGGATTCGATTCCTGAGGTATGATTCTAACCAGGAATCGATTCCTTTGGACCAGCATCGAAAAAGTAGAATGGAACTTATCTATTTCAATCACAAATCAAAGATAATCATTGATTTTGATTGATTTAATTATTGATCAAAATATTAATTGATTATCAAAACACTAATTAACTAGTGAGCATATTGATAATAACTATTTGTAATAATTTAAAAATTAAGTACGATTCTTTAACTTCGATTCTTGCTGGAATCAATTCTTTTGGGAGTTCGATTCCTTTGGCATCGATTCCTAGGCATTCGATTCCAGAATCGATTCCTTCTGAAATATTTAGAACCCTAGTACTATCTCCATTCGGAAAACTTCGGGAACCCCAAATATTCCCGAAGCAGACAGTGTTATTTGATTCTAAGATGACGAAAGATGTTGCACCTGATGTGGCAACATGCTTGTCACAATACTGACCGAGATTGTCATATATCTGTTTTCATTGTCATAATAAGAAAATTAAGAAAATTAATTAATTCAAAATTATACTCATAATACTGAAAAACTATTTTAAGTTGTATACTTCCCCCGGTACCATAGTAACTTATATTTCTTCGTAGTTTCCAAGGCGACGATTTTTAAGCTGTGACGTCCACTATTTACACGGAATATAGTTTTTGGTCCTAAGTTTCGACACCTGCTTTTGAGTATGCTTTCAAGCAAAAAAATTTGCTCGGAGGCCTGAAGACGTGGAAGAGAAAGCTCCTATACTTTGTTCATTTAGAATTGGCTACTGAATAATAGTGCTTACCCCCTCACCAAAAGCGTAACCATAGCTTCACTCTTCGCGGAGCCTCAGAGACTGATTCGTTGGTTGTAATTTTCTACTGCAATTGATTGTTACTGATTCGGTGGTGGAAGTGGAGTGGAGTGGAAAATGTAGTATGGTGCCTCGACTACTTACTAAGCGCATTGCGCTTAGTAAGCACCGCGAAAAAACTCCAGCTCGACCAGCAAAGCCGGTCGAAAGTCTCGAAATACATTCAAATTGTCCCATTTTCTCGACTTCTACCGACATCAAAGGCGTCCATGCTCGAATGTACAGTTGGGGAAATAAAAAACGACTCAGTTGCGATTTCTGGCGAACCACTTGGGTTAGGAAGACAAATGAGGTGTCATTTTTCATTGTTTAAAGTATTCTTTAACCAAAAAAATTTTCGAGTCCTTAGGGGGTCGTCTTCATATTAAACGAAACACTAACTTTTTTTTTTCAATGGGGACTCCCAATTATTATGATATTTTCTGAAAGGACATCCCTTAAAACCCTTAAATACCCAGTTTCATCCAGATTGATTCACAATTAAAAATTTTTTGAAAAAATTAAAAAAAAAATAATTTTTAAAATCGTGAAATATTTTGATGGTAATCGATTCAGGTAGTAATTTTATGTATAAAGCCAAAATTTCAATCGATTTCACCGAATAGTTTTTGATAAAAACGAACGAGAAAGAATATTCGCGGTATGCATTCGGCAACGGTATACCGCCCCTTAAGATTGAAGTTCGTTTTTATCAAAAACTATTCGGTGAAATCGATTGAAATTTTGGCTTTATACATAAAATTACTACCTGAATTGATTACCATCAAAATATTTCACAATTTTAAAAATTAATTTTTTTTTAATTTTTTCAAAATTTTTTAATTGTGAATCAATCTGGATGAAACTGCGTATTTAAGGGTTTTAAGGGATGGCCTTTCAGAAAATATCATAATAATTGGGGGTCCCCATTGAAAAAAAAAAGTTAGTGTTTCGTTTAATATGAAGACGACCCCCTAAGGACTCGAAAATTTTTTTGGTTAAAGAATACTTAAAACAATGAAAAATGACACCTCATTTGTCTTCTTAACCCAAGTGGTTCGCCAGAAATCGCAACTGAGTAGTTTTTTATTTCCCCAACTGTACATTAGGGTGTCCCTTATTTGGGCGTTTTTTCAAAAATTCAGGGAAACTTTTGCTCTACCCCCCAATTTTTTTCCATTTGGTACCCTAAGACTGTGTGCAAAATCTTAAATCGATCAGATAATATTAACACGTGCCCCAAACGGCCTAAAGTTAGAAAATTTTGACTTTTTTCTAATTTTTTTGAAAGTTTTAAAAAATATATTTAAAACTCCGTTTCCGAATAAGAGGGCTCTAACACATTTAAACAATCATATTTGACCGTTTTTCATTACTAGTTAGGCCAAAATGCCCAGTTTGTAACCTAGTCATCAATCAGAAAATCATCAAATTTGTCCATTTTATACTAAGAATAGAAGAATCAAAAGGCAGTGGTAAACGACTTAAAACCTTGAAATTCCATGGCTAAACACCATTTGTAGACCATATTGATGTGGATATAAATTTTCTGGAGCTCAAATTAATTATTGGTTGCTTAATTACAGACGCCATATTGGATTGCATTAAAACTAAAAAAAAATCTGGAAAAAAGGTATGGGCATGTTTGATATCGGGTAATGGGTGTTTGAGGTTTCTAAAATGAATTAGGACTAATAAAATTATCTTGAACAACTTTTTAAAGCTCTTAACGCAATTTAAGGGCCAGCATATCTCCTAATACAAGTGCAAACCATGTTTTCAGGACTATAGATATGGTAATAAATTCTAATCACGTAAAACTGGCAAGAGAAATTCTAGAAACAAGTTAAAAACAGTCTCCAGTGTGTCCACGAGTATTTTATTCCATAAGTTAACTGAAAAGCTGAAGTTGATACAAAATTAACCCACTCTTCATAATAATTTAGTTATACTCTCAGAAGGTAAGCAATTAACCGTGTTTATAGAGACTGTTCTTCTATTTTATCACAATTTTATATATTAACATAAAAAATACCAGCCGTTCAATTTATTAGTGTCATTAAAACAATTAAACACTGTTATTTTGTCCGTGGCTGTAAGAAAGTTTAAATATCAACTACAATTTTAATAACTCTTCTACTTTACCCTTAGTTTTTCTTCGCACTGTCAACCTTTCATCAGTAAACGTCCTCGAGGAAGTACTAACGTTTCGAGTAAATTTTTCGTAAAAATTGTTTATGGAATTAAATTGTTTTCAAGTGTCACAGCCTTCTTTGTGAGAATGTAGTGATTGGAAACTTACAGAGCGTAGAATAGCTGACTCACAAAAAGACTTTAAAGAAAGAATGATTTTGAGAAACTGTTGATAATATTTATGATACTTAAATAGAAAATATAAGTGTCTTAGATTTTAATGACTAATTTGTTCAATTGAAGGTATTTTTACTTTGAATTATGAATAAAATTATGATAAAATAGAAGAACAGTCCCTATAAACTTGGGTTAATTGCTTACCGTCTGATAGGTTAACTTAATTATTATAAAGAGCGGGTTAATCTTGTATTAACTTCAGCTTTTCAGCTAACTTACGAAATAAAATACTCGTGGACACACTGGAGTCTGTATTTTAACTTGTTTCCAGAATTTCTCTTGCCAGTTTTATGTGTTTAGAATTTAGTATCATATCTATAGTTCTGAAAACATGATTTGTACTTGTATTAGGAGATATGCTGGCCCTTATAATTGCGTAAAGAGCTTTAAAAAGTTGTCTAAGATAATTTTATTAGTCTTAATTGAGTTTAGAAACATCAAAGACCTATTAACCGATATCTACCATGCCCATACCTTTTTTTCCAGAATTTTTTTTAGTTTTAATGCAATCCAATATGGCGTCTGTAATTAAGCAACCAATAATTAATTTGAGCTCCAGAAAGTTTATATCCACATCAATATGGTTTACAAATGGTGTTTAGCCATGGAATTTTGCGGTTTTAAGTCGTTTACCACTGCATTTTGATTCTTCTATTCTTAGTATAAAATGGACAAATTTGATGATTTTCTAATTGATGACTAGGTTGCAAACTGGGCATTTTGGCCTAACTAGTAATGAAAAACGGTCAAATATGATTGTTTAAATGTGTTAGATCCCTATTATTCGGAAACGGATTTTTTAAACATATTTTTAAAAATTTTCAAAAAAATTAGAAAAAAGTCAAATTTTTCAAACTTTAGGCCGTTTGGGGCACGTGTTAATATTATCTGATCGATTTAAGATTTTGCACACAGTCTTAGGGTACCAAAAGGAAAAAAATTGGGGGGTGGAGCAAAATTTTCCCCGACCTTCGATTTTAAGGGACACCCTAATGTACATCCTACAAAGCATTCATAGCCGTGATAAGTGTCTGGACACCAACCGCCCACGTCACTTCTCACATGCACAGTCTCTTGCTCCCAAACTTCTTGAGATTTCCCTAGAATTGTTATCCCTGTTTACAGCGGGGCCACCGTCAGGAAAACGCCTGTCTGTTAACCGACAGGTTGTTATTGTTGTCGTGCCCCACTTGGCATACCCAAGCTCCACAAGGATTCATGGCAAAGGGGTGCGGCTCCTGAGAAAGTGAGGCCCATAAATGGCAGGATTCCGACTTCCGCCTCATGAGTTTATAGATTATGCCACTATCTATCACCACCTCCACAATTTTGCCATGTATCTGAAGGGGAGGGAAATAGTCCCCAGACACCTGGACCCGTGGTAAACTGCGCCATGACGGACCACAGGACTTTCGGACCCACAGATTTAACGAGCACGTACTCCGCATATACTCGATGGGTCTTTAGCGGTGTCGGGAATCGAACCCGGGACCCTCCCGAAGCCAATGCCTTAACCACTAGACTCCCCACGGCCACAAGTGAAGGGTTTTTAAGAGATGTCTCTGTTACCATCAAGACCCCGGTGTCAGGGGAAGGAAATATTTGTCAGGCACCAATGAACAAACTCTAGTGGTAGTTACCTTGTGAGTGGTGGAGAACTGGAAGCGGACGTCGGTGGGGCAGACGCTGGAGTGCCTGCGCTGCCCGGAGACGGGGGGCCCTCCGTCGGGGCTGGAGGGGGCGATGAGGATGCGCGGTGGCTGGATGGTGTTGTCCGAGTGCCGCCGCCCGGGCAGCGTGGCCTGCACGCGCAGCAGGTTCGAATCTGGAGATGAAGCCTCTGTAATTCAAGAGCGATTCACTGGCGCGCTCGCTTCGGCCCGCGACCTCGGCCTACCCTGCACCTCCTCGACCGACCGACCCGTTTGGAGAATAATCGCATGGTCAAAAAAAGAGGGGGGAGTGGTGGTGTAAGAAAAATTTAAGTTTGAAACATAGGGGGTTAATGTTGGGTGAGAAGAAACCGAGAAGGAAAATGGTAATGTTGGGAGTGGAAGTTATTGTACAGGGGGAATCGAAACTCATGGGCAGAAATGAAAGGGTGTAGATTGTCCATAGACAATTCAGAATCACCCCTCTGAGAGGGAAGAGCCTCAGGCGCAATCTTAAGATGCTAGAGTGCGACAAAAGTTCCGAGAAGCAATTAAAGTTTGGTTGTTTTGGGCAAACGGTTGGGGTACAAAGGAAAATCCAGTGACAACTATCATGCTTTAGGCTAGACACGCACTGAGACTTTCATAACGGTGACCTGTCACTCGAGCTATGGCAATCGGCCAAGAGTCTCGTCGCCTAATGCACGCATTCTAGCTTCTTGTCAAAGAGCGATTGACAATTAGTTCCCAGTCACCACGACGAAAATCTCAGTGCGAGCCTACCCTTAGCTTATAATACATGTCGTCTTTAAAATGTGACACAAAAGAATGTTACTATTAGAAATTTTTTAGTGTCGCATTTTGAAAACGACTTCTTAAAAACATACATTTTGATTTGATATTCTAAATAAATTAAACATGATAATTTCACATTAATTTTATTTTAATCCCCACCGTTTGCATTCAATAACCTATCTTTTATTCCTTTTGGAAAAACTTGTCCACACTCTAGCGTCTCAGGAATGCTTAGGAGCCTTTCCTGGTTAATTCTGTACCATTTTTGGGAATCTATATTCTCTTATTTTCGCCCATTAGTTCGAATCACTCTGTAAATTTCTTTAAAATATGTGTGTAAATCAATTAGGGTTTAAAATATGTTTTTAGCTTAAACCTAGTAAAATTGGGTTTAATGTATGTAAAAAACCGTAGAAAATTAATATAAATGGGTAATAAAAATATAGGATTAAATTGGATCTACCATAATCTATTTCTAAACCACTGCAGCGGTCAATGAAGTTTATTTTAGCTTTTAGATTGCTTGATATCTCAAGTATCCCCAAATATCTTAGACAGTTTTGAAGGTACAAAAGTCGATAAAGAAGACAAGAATCAAGACAGAAATTCTAAGTGGGAAAATTATAGTTAAGTTATTTTGGGGTTATTTTATTATTTGTCTAATTATCTAATTTTATTATTTGTCTATTAATTTTTTATTTTTTATAATCTATCTATTATTTGTCTACATCCTATAGTTAGCTGAATTATTTATATCGTATTTTTATAATTTAATAAAAAATTCATCATTAAATAAATTTACTTTTACTTATTAATTTCAAACAACAATATTTAGTACGTTATTAAGTACCTTATACCTATACCAAATTTTAAGAGAATGAAAGATATATTAACGATATTTGCAGTCTTAAGGCTTTGGTTTAGAATTTATCATCATCCGCCTTCTATAAAAAATTAAAGTATAATTGAGGAGTACTTTTCATTTCTGCATAAAATTAAGTATGCCTTTAAGCTTTAAATGATTCTTATTGTCTGAGGAAATATTTTTTTAACCTGTTGAAAAAAATTATGTAAAATTTATCTTTAAAGCCATGAATTAGACCAGGCGTTCCCAAACTTTTTATGTCACGGAGCCCTTTTCAAGAGACAAATTCTTCACGGAGCCCTTTTCCGAAATAAATTTTTAAAGAATAAAAAGCAAATTACATAAAACCCATTGCTTCTAGAAATAAAAGCATAAATGCAGCAGTGCATATAGAAATTTATTTCGGGGGGGGGTCCAAAATTATTCCTCAGCCCCTCCCATGTAAATTTATCAGTTTAACGTAGCTTTTAACAACATTTTTAGGTATAATTTGCATCTAAGATAATTTATTTGTAAGAAAAATTGTGACGAATTAAGATCCAAGTACAATAAAAGGGTATGGGGGTCCTTCCTCCCCAGAAGATTTTGTGAAATGTGATCCTTAAAAACAGTTTTTTAACTCGTTTTAGGTACATCATTGTCCAAATTTTGGACATTCATTTTTAGGTAGGATTTTAATTTTAACGAACTTACTATAAAAATTGACAATAATAAAGTTTAAGTACAATAGGAGGTTTTGGGGGTCCTCCCCCAGAAGAATTTCGGAAATTTGACCCTAAATAACATGATTTTAACTTGTTTTGTTATACGTAGTCCGAATTTACGGGGGGGAGACAAGGCCCCCTCGCCCCTCCTATATACACTCCGGGATATATGGAATATTTTGTTAACCAATTATATTTTATCATTGGATGCAATGTAAATCTTTGTTTTAAATTTCTGAATATTAAAGCTATCACTTTTTAATCATTATGCCCGTGATGCATGAACAAAAGATTCATACAGAAATCTGGACATCTGTAAATTTTGTTTTCCTAAAAGTTACTTCATCTTTTGAAATCGAGAGCTGTTTTGGGGGGCTGCTAGACCATACGTCAGAGGTACATATCGAAGTTTATTTACACAGGGGCCCAAAATCATTCCTTATCCCCTCCCATGCCATAGGATCAATGTAGCTTTTTTTTACATTTTTTGGCCGAATTTGCATAGTAAAGTACTTAATATAAGAAAAGTTTTGAGTAATTAAGTTCCAAATGTTATAAAGAGGGGGAGGTTGGAAATTTGACTCTACTAAAAACAGGTTTTCACTTGGTTTTGATACATCTACTCCGAATTTTGGACATACGTTTTTAAGTAGGATTATGATTTTGTTAAACTTAATAAAAACAAGGTGCTGAGTAATAAATTTGCGAGGTAGGGGAGTGGGGTTCCTCAGTGTGCTACTATTCGGGGTGGGGCCGTTTGGGCACGGCCGTTTCAGCGGCAGAAATAAAATGAAAGTAAATAGAACTTTCATAATTCTTCTAAAAATTAGAAGAAGAAAAATTTGGTGCAGAAACGGGCCAAATGATTGATGGTTAATCAAAGAAATTAGAATTTTTTTCTCTACTGTAGGAGAAAAATATATTTGAATCACCGAAAAATAAAACATTAGGACTCAGAAAAAATAATTGTTGCAGCACGATTTAGGAAAATTTGAAATGTTTAAAGTTTAATTTATATCTTGATTCAATAATCTTAATCATCGACTTGTACACAAAGAATTAATTTCCCAAGCCTAGTCCTCAAAGGTGCAAAGAAGCCTCAAATCGCCCAGTTCGGTATTGGAAGTAATTTTTACGAGCAAATATGGATTATTAGCTTTAGTCTAGCACTAAGGAGGCTAAGAAATGCACGTGCGCAAGCAATCTGGATTGTGGATTTGTGAATGATTGTAAAAAACTCACTAACGAAGCTTTGGTTAACTATATTACCGCAGGGGATTATTATTTGAATCTAGCACTAAAAGGAGTAGAGTAAAAAATGCATGTGCGAGCAGCCTAGCATGGTATCTCTCAAGACTATATAAATTTTTGTGAGATCTATTGACTAAAAAAATTGGCCTACCTAAAAGTTAAGATGGTATATCCTTGTTTTTTTAGAACGATAAAACTTACTTCAATTCTACAACAATTCTTTATACATTTAATATAAATACGGTGTTAAAGGTTTGATAGGGTAAAGAATATTATTAGAAAACTGAATTAAAATTTTACTACCTATATATTCCTTCTCTTGTTTAAGGTATACCATGCCATAACTTATAGGCTGACCTTATAATGAAGGAATAAAACTATGAAATTCGCAAGCGCTAAATATCAAGGGCGTTTATGAGGTATATTTTATTAGTTCAGTAACGTAATGCAATTTAATTTCAGTGAATTAAGATTTAAGTGACGATATGAAAATGGTGAAAGAGGTGGTCTATTTTAATTTCCCAAACTTTACATTTGGGCAAAGCCTTTTATTTTGAAACAGGTGAAAGGGGTTCTCTCTCGTATTGGAACATATTTTTAAGGAGTAGGTTTTTGAACAAATAGGTCCAACTTAATTTTTAATACTAGTTTGATACAACTAGTATTAAACTAAAACTACAACTAGTAAACAACTAAAATTATATAGCTATCATTTTAAAACATCACGATAAACGCGAATAATTTTGAGACAGTTTTTCACGGAAGCCCAGTATTATTATTTTAAGTGACAGATTGAAAAGTTAGCCATGGCCATGGTTAAATGGGAGAAAAATTGCTCCAACGTGCTCTGTTTTAACATCATACTCAAGGGTACATTTGTGCGAAAGTTATTTCTTATGAGTTAATTCTTTTAACATCTTACTTAACTCTGAAATAATTCACCCAATGATGAAAAAAAATAGTTTTCTAAGATAAAACAGAGAAACTGTTTCATCTTTTAAAACCTGCAACAAAGCTGTCTTAACTGAAAACTGGCGAACCATAAAATAAAACAATTCATCAGACTCATCTCTTTCAAACCATTATCTCTCATTCAATTATCCTACGAATTTAATGAAAGTTTGTGTGGCATATACCTCAGAAACGTCCCTAAAACTACATTAAAATTAGGAGATCATCAAAACTGCTCTACATTCACAAACTTCAAAACAGGTAGCCATTCATTCTATGGATCAAGACTAATGAAGTGTCAACAAGCTGTTCTAAGATGCTAGCATGCTTTCAATAAAAAGAATGAAAAAACTACAGCTAGTGTATCTAATTGAAATGGTGTAAAAAATAAAGAGAAAAACAGTGAAAGAGAATGGATTCCTGGTAAGTGTTCTTTGCAAATACCTGATCCACCATTAGCCCCTGAAGATCGGCGTGCAACATCATCCACAGAAATCGATTGTCGTCTAGATTCCAGTCGCAAGGTTGGCGGTCTGTGAGGATAACTTGCAGACTGTTCTGATGCTGAGAAAGTTGTAGGAATTCTATGTGGGAAAAGGGGGAGGGTTATTGAATACACACAGAAGAAAGGGAAACTCCTTGTCTCGATGCTTCCAACGAAGGACATTGCTGAAAGGCTTAGTTAGGCTATAAGGTGATACAACCTTTGGTGAAACCTATATAAGGGTCCTTACCCTTTTAAGTCCAAACCTATGAAAATTCGTTCTGTATTTTGAGCTAGAGGATTGTTTTAAGTACAAATGAATGTTTAGGAAGGCGCGTAACAAGTCTTAAATTTCTTAAGCACCCATGTGTATTCGACTAAGTATTTAAATTCGTATATAACCTGCTCCATATATTTAATACAGTAGTCTTATAAGTTAAAATATCTGTTATTTATTAAAGCGATAAATGATTAAATGCTAAAAGCATCTAAAGCAGAGGTTTCCAACTTCTAAGTACTTAAGGCCGCAATTGAAATCTAAATCAAATAGCGGGCCGAATAGTAATCTGGCTCCTTTATATCAGGGTTGGCTGGAATGGACCCAATGGGTTTTTCAAAAAAACCCATGTGAAAAAACCCACATTTTGGACCCATTTTTGGGGTTTTTCAAGAAAGATTTTGGCAGTTCTTTCAAAATTAAATGTGTTTTTTTTCAAAGTTTAGGATATTTTTAAAACTTTTATGGGTTTTTTCAAAATTTAAACTAGGTTTTAAAAATTAAATGGTGTTTTTTTCAATGTCAGGGAGTTTTTTTTAAAAAGTTAAATAGGTTCTTTCATTATTCAGTGGGTTTTTTCATTATTGAATGGGGTTTTTTCAAAATTTAGGACGTTTTAAGTTCAAACTAGATATAAAAAATAAAGAAGATTTTTTAAAAATTTCAGTGGGTTTTTTCAAAATTGAATAGATTTCTTTCAATATTGAATGAGTTTTTTCAAAGTTTAGAATATTTTTTAAATTTTAGTGGGTTTTTTCAAAATTTAAACCAGGTTTCAGTAAATAAGGGGTGTTTTTACAATTTCAGTGGGTTTTTTCAAAGTATAAAAACTTTGAAAAAAACCCACTTAACTGTGGAAAAACTGACATTATTTTGACAGAACACATTTAACATAGAAAGAACTCACTAAAATTAAAAAAAAACCACTTACTTTATAAGAGAAAACTACTTAATTTTAAAAAAAAACCCACACTTTTTCCGAAAAAACACAGTTTTATATGGGTTTTTTCAGGGTGTTATTGAAAAAACCCGAAAAAACCCAACCCACTTGGGTTTTTTAAAACCCCCCTAGTTTTAGCCAACCCTGCTTTCTATACATGATAAATTTTTCGAGGGTGAGTATTTTATATGAACATTTTTCAGCAAAAGAGGAATGAAAGTTATTCACATATTGTAAAGGTACAATTTTATTTTAAAAAATGTCTAAGGATTTATAAATTTGTTACCCTATACAACTTTTAACACTAAATATTACTAAAAAGGGGAGGTCTTTCTCAAGAAAATGTTTGTTAATTTCCCTAAAATATATTGTTTCACCTAATTTTTGGACACTCCATTTTGTCTTTTCTTGCAAAAAAGGTTGATTTAAGCCTCCATCCCCCCTTTCTACGCCCGGATGGAAATGCTAGGCATACGAATTCCTTCTCGAGATATTAAAATTACAATAGAAAATGACCAAAGCTATTCCATAATCTAAGAAATAAATAGGGGGGTTCGGGGGTCCTCCCCCGAAAATGTTTTAAATTTTTAGTATGCTATAAAAAGTGTTCGTAAGTTACTCCTTGCGTGGTTTTTCAGGGAGCTTCGCGGGCCGCACAAAATGAGCCGTCGGGCTGCCAGTTGGAAACCCCTGGTCTAAAGCATATATTAACAAAATTATTCAGCATGTTACATTTTGAACTTTCGGAAAATCATTCCTTATACCTATTTCTCTAAATTATAACTGTTTAAAATATCAACAAAATGATTTCAACAAGACTTGATAATGATTTGAAAGAGAATGTGAATGAAATCAAGCTTGGAACTGATCCCACTTTTCCAAATGAAATAACCGAGTGATAAAGCAGTAGCTATTCACTTATGAATTTTCCAAATCTAGTCTGTCTGTATTGCCCTCCTTCAAATACTCTTTGGCATTACCACTAACTTGGATATCCAAAATCTAATTAAATGTCAGTTTACTGTAACTGCTGTAAAGCACTTGTTATTGAAAATGGGATATTTCGAGTGTCTAATGTTATGTCATGTTAGATAATTCTATTTAAAGAAATTAAGGGTTATTAGTTACAACATGTTTTAATTGGAACCATTAATTGGAATCACGAACTTGCATTTAAGTAATGTAGCATTCTAACTATTTGTAAAAAAATTAAAACGGTATAAAATATATTCAAGTTCCTTTTGTTTAAAACAAGTAAGATATCAAAAATGTTTTTGAAAAATTCAATATTGCTCTACTTACATTTCTGTAGAGGACAACTTCTCCAACTTTAGCTTATTTCTTTGATTTCTTGCAACATGATCTAGCATTTCTTTGAGAAGCTCAACAAGGCTAGTAAACTACAAACACGTGTCAATAAAATAGAATTTTAAGTGAATTAAAGTAAATTTAACTAAGAATTTCTAAGAATAATATTTAAACTTCACAGTAAATTTAATATTTATGCATTAAAAGATGATGGTAACAGGTTTTAGGTAAGAAGTAAGCATACCTGATCGAGCTTTAGTCCAGGGCTTACAACTACAGGAATGAGCACCGGCATTACTTTGGTTGCAAGTAAATTAACAGTTAGTCCATACTTTTTCTCTCCAAGCATATGCTTGTAGATTCCTGTAAATTTGAACGACTTACAAACATATTAGATTTTGAATTACAAAGTATTTAATAATGGTTATGACTAATTAAACTATCAAAATTTTCAAAATACTGGATAACTCCGAATCCACCGTACAAACTTTTAGAAGTAATCGTCAGTCCAAACAAAATTAGAAATCACCTAGGAAAGTAAGGTCAAGAACTTACTGCTGATGCACTAGAGTGCAGACAAGAGTTGCTAGGATCAATGGAAGAGATGTTATTGAGGAAAAATGGTCGGGGCAGTAGTAACTAAAAACTAATAGGGAATAAACATTTTAAGGTAATTTAAAGTTATTGGATGGTTAATTTTTAGATATAAATTTGTTTTGTCTGCTGAAGATTTGAAATGAGTCAAATATTTAACTATATTTATTGATCTAAAGTTTTTTTTTAAAAAGTCAAGCTAATCAAAGAGAAGTCAAAAAGAAGTCAAAGAGAGTCATAGCTAATTTTGTTCACAATTTTTCCCTCATGTAGGCATTTCTCCCTATAAATATTGTTAGTTATTTTTACACAAAAAATTAAAAGAAATACCCTATCCCAAAGGAAAAAAATAAAATTTGGTAGCCCCCAAGCACCTTTGAATTATATAAATTGATACATAAAATGAAAATACCATAACTTTCCTAGAAAGAAAAACAATATGTAGTAAACCACGATTTAATTAAATTAAAAATAACAGTTTCCTACTTTAAAAAAGCTTGAAGGACTGCGCGAACGCAAGTCCTACTACCAAAAATTATGCACTCCAACCTACCCCACTTTGGGGTAGAGGCGAACGTCCACCCACCGAAGTGCAATGGTGGGTCACAGCTCGGGGAAGCCTCCTTCCTGATCGAGGCATTTCCCAGTGCCAAGTAAGTATGCCTTGAGGAATCGTAAAACTAACTATCAATTCTTATTTTTAAAAAAGTTAGTGGTGATTGTTTATGTTTAATATATAGTTAGTGTAAAAGAATGTTTATAGTAACATGAAAATGTATCAAAATTAATTTTTTTTCTTGTAGCATGGAGGAAACAGGTAGCCACGAGTGACACTTTTCTACTGGGTGTTGCAACAAGTCCACCCAAACTATGCGCATCCAGGTTCTTTGCGTGTGTATTCAAGAAATGGCATCGAACAATACCTCTACGATTGCATAGTTTTCGAGAAAATCGCGAAAGAAAAGGGTATGACGTGTACACGGTTTTAACAATAAAAAGGTTTATAAAAAACTCGAGCATGATTATTTTGATATATTTGTAGACAAGATGATAAAAAATATTCACTCCGCATACAGGCACGGACCGTGGAATGAAATTGATCACTTATAAGAAAAACATGTTAAACGCCACTTCTTTCAAAAAAGAGTCATTGGTTTGAGGGGATTCTTGTAGGGGTAAACACACATATTTGAGTTGAAACCATAATTTGAGTTGAAACCTGATAATTTCGTTCATGTTGTCTCATCTGCAGCTTGTTTGTGGGGCTGCTGTTTTTTTTATTTAATCACATACGAACAGTGTATGATATTGGAAAAGCTCATTCTTCAGAGGTTTGATCCATCTGGCCACGGAAAAAACATTGTTTTTAAAGGTTTTGTACGAATCTCAAGACTAAGGAAATTTTGGTAGCAATATATTGAACATTTCCATGCTTGTGGCCGTTTATTAAATTCAAGTGATTGATATTTTGGATCCATGTACCACTTTATTAAAAGGGGTTACCAAATCTATACCCTAGGTCATAATACTAAACTAATCTCGTAGACTTTTAAAGCAAAACAGTTTTACTGTCTACAATGTTACATCTAAACGTTATCTAATTATTTCTTAATATTTGCAAATCTGCTTCTTCGTTTACATGTTTTAAAGGACTGCGCGCACGCAAGTCCTACTACAAAAAATTATGCACTCCAACCTACCTCACTTTGCGGTAGAGGCGAACGTCAACCCACCGAAGTGCAATGGTGGATCTCAGCTCGGGGAATCCTCCTTCCTGATCGAGGCATTTCCCAGTGCCAAGTAAGTATGCCTTGAGGAATCGTAAAACTAACTATCAATTCTTATTTTTAAAAAAGTTAGTGGTGAGTGTTTAATTTATAGTTAGTACGAAACAAGTTTATAGTAACTTGAAATGTATCAAAAGTAATTTTTCTCTTGTAGCATGGCGGAAATAAGTAGTCGCGAGTGGAAAAGCTAATTTTTTAGAAGTTTGCTCCGTCAGGCCTTAGAAAAATCAATGTATATAAAGGTTTTGAACGTGTCTCAAGACTAAGGACATTTTAGTAGTAATTTATTCAACGTTTCCATGATTGTGGCCTTTTTTACATCCATGTGATTGAGATTTTGGATCTATAAATCACTTTATTAAAAGGAGCATCAACTCTATACTCAAGATCAGTATATTAAACTAATTTTGTAGGCTTTTAAAGAAAAAATATTAATTTTACTGTCCACAAAGTTACATCGAAACATTATCTGATTGACTTCCATGATTTCTATTTAAATATTTTAATTTCACTTACCACTATATTTGAGTCTGGAGTTGAAATAATTTATAAAAATGAGTATTTATATGCATCGTCTAACCAGCACAGAAAAAATAAGAACCCTATAATAATTTTATCGGTTTTGATATTTTTAATAAGGAAATGTTATTTTCAACTTATTTCTGATTTTTATGACCAAATCCTTAAAATATTAGAGTTAAGCTATAAAAATACTTAAACACTCTGTTTATTGAAAAGCCTGTCAAATGCAAAAATTTCAATAATTTTTTTTCGCAATGAATAAGTTGTTCGAAAAAAAATTTTTGTCTTTAAAATATCCAAATGAGGTCCACTTTAAGAAAAAATTACGAAACACCTTTATAAAAATGTAGTGAGTTTCTATTCAGTTTTCTCGTTTTTTTTCAAAACTAGAAAAGTGGCTTATAACATGTTTCTGAAATAAGTGATTAAAATAATAAAGCTCTTTATCGGATATGACGCTTCATTTTCTGAAAAATAAAGTCGTCGTAAAGGTATAATTATCTGGACATTTTTAAGTACTTTACGCAAGGAATCTTTCTGTACAGCTCTTGTTTAAACACACCATTTTTTAAGAATTATCTAAACTGCATGTTTCTTATAAGCATTATTTTCGTCACACATTTAATTATTTCAAGTGTGTGATTCAAGATGAATTACATATTATTACTTTGATATGATACCTAAGATTAACTCAGAATTTCTTGGTAATATTTTATTTGATACATCAGAAAAAAACGTTGTCCATGTTAGTAGGAATAAAAACTTACATCAGTTTAATTATATTGGGTTGTCCCATAAGTTCTGTTACTTTTTACGAAGTTTTGTCTTTGAAAAATTTTTATGAAAAACTGGTAATAGGTGGAGATTTCAAACAAAGGGGATTTTGATATATGCATATTTATGAACATAATGTGTGATTTTGGTAGTTCTCGTGATATTATTTCTTTTCAAAATGGCGGTTTGAAAAAAAGACCAAAGACGACGATTTTTGCGTAATTTTTTTCTTTTGTTTAAAAAACTAGGAAGAACGCATAATTCATGGCTAAAAAAAGTTTTACTGTATATTCAAAATGTTAAGATTAAGATGTCAAAGTTTCATGGTGATTCGATAAGTTTAAGGTAGGAAATTTTGACTTTAAAACTTCATATATTGGCAATTTCACGTGTTTTTTAAAGCACACCTATTGTTTTTCTAAGCAGCTGGTATGAAACAAATTAAAGGCAGATGTTTTTTGAACCATAATGCTTTTTTTAACGGTTTAAACATAGAAAGCCTCTTTTCATAATATCGTTGAATTGATTTATTTCTAAATCCCAACGATTTTTTTATTGCAGTGTTTTCTTATATGAATCAAATAATTGCTTTGTTCGCTTAGCGTAAGTTCAGCGAGTGTAATTCTGATAAGCTAAAACTTTGCGCGCTTGCATTGTGCGCACTACTTTCTGAACTTAAGTTCAGATATAATTTAATATACTGCATATTTTGAATACTTGGTTCTTTCCTAAGCTTTTTTACTGATTTTGATGCTTCTTTCGTGAAAATTTCTTTGAAATGACTAACATTACTGAGGTAAGCTTTTTGCAAAAGATGTTATGTTTGAGACCAAAATTTCCTAAGTTAAACTTATTGAATTATCTTGAAACTATGACATCTTGAACTAAACATTTCAAACTTACAGTAAAACTTTTTTTAGCCATGAATTATGCATTCTTCCTAGATTTTTAAACAAAAGAAAAAAATTGAGTGAAAATAGTCGTTTGCGGTCTTTTTTTCAAACCACCATTTTGAAAAGAAATAATATCACGAGAACTACCAAAATCACACATTTTATTCATAAATATACATTTATCAAAATCCCCTTTGTTTGAAATCTCCACCTGTTGTCATTTTTTCAAAAAAAATTTTCAAACACAAAACTTTGTAAAAAGTAACAGAACTTATGGGACAACCCAATATTTGTTTGATGTAAAGTTGCTTTTTCTGTAATAAATCGCTTGTAAAGGTAAAACGGGTTTTACAGGTACAAGTTACGCATACAAGTTTCACCCTAAAGCCCAAATATAGGATTCGCAATTAAATTTTAAAATTTTTTTCATGAAAATTTTAAATCATTACTGTGTAACATGATGAAGGATCGAAGACGAAAAGAAAATAACTTAGTTTCAAGATTCTATTTTTACCCTTTATTGATTTGCAGAAAAGTGACAAATATATCACTATTCCCAAAATTGCAATACTTTCCCCCTACCGATATTGAAAGAATTCAAAAAGAAAGAATTCTGCACCTTTTTTATCATAAATATTTTATTTATCCTTATTTTTTATTAGATTTTCTTCTTATAAAAATTTTTATCAACCAACTTTATGTAATGGGGAAGTAATTTCGAGGGCTTAACCTGCCTAAACAGAAAAATCCTAGTTTGAATGTAATAATCTTCTTTTAATAGTTTTAAAGGACTGCGCGAACGCAAGTCCTACTACCAAAAATTATGCACTCCATCCTACCTCACTTTGTGGTAGAGGCGAACGTCAACCCACCGAAGTGCAATGGTGGGTCTCAGATCGGGGAAGCCTCCTTCCTGATCGAGGCATTTCCCAGTGCCAAGTAAGTATGCTCTCAAGAATCGTAAAACTAACTATCAATTCTTATTTTAAAAAAAGTTAGTGGTGAGTAAACAAATTTAGTTTGAAGAAAGTATTACGGTATAGCTTGTAATTACTGTTAAATAGTTTATTTTCTATCAGGTCATGGAAGAATTGATAGCAGTGTGACATTTATTACATTTAACTAGAGTTAATATTTTCTAATGGGTATTAATCTAAACAGCATGTTTGCCATCAGAATTATTTTGTTAGAAACTCTCAAAATTGTTCATTACATCTAAATAGGATCTAAAGTTTTATTACTATGCTACGATATTTGTGAGGAAAACTTTTTTATATGATTTGCTTTCATCAGTTTTTACATGATCTTTTACGAAAGTATTGATAGTTTATCCTGTATCAATTTCGATAAATAAATATTTTTATATATTTATACTAAAATTTATATATTTATCTTTCTCTCCCACCAGTGTGGAAAAGTATAAATTAAGATTATATAAAATAACCTTCTATTGTTTATTGACAATCTTTCCCCTCCAAGAACGTTAAATTAACTTCAAGATGGCTAATTAGAGTATCTAAAGAAAGTAAAACTAACGTACAGCCTTACCGCCTCGAGAAAAACTTTGACAGAAAAACATAACTAACTTTTAAAAGAAGCTCAAATCTAAATGATAGTCACACAGATTTGGCATAAAACATTTTTTCAACTTTTATGAAAATTGAGAGAAATATCCGGTTTCCATAACAACCACAATTGTGTACGACGTCAAAAGTTCTTCTTGTGGCGGTCGGACAATAGAGCTACATGAGTACTTAACATGTCTCCCATAGTCCACCAACCTGCCATGAAGAAGCTCCAAAATAAAAAAAAGACTTATTTTGTACTTACTTACAACCGGCATTAGTATTGCAGGATCCTGTAGTTTTGCTTTCCCTAGCATGGGCAAGACCTCGTCAAGTATGTTCGTCTTCTCGAGCTTGTCAATGATTTTCTCGACGCACGTTAGGGCGATCGCTTGCACCTGAAGATTAGAATCTTCCTAATGGAGTCGTCAAGTCACAAAAGAAGACAGGGAAGAGAGAAGGGAGAGGCGAGAAGAGACAGGCGTCAGAGACATGCAGACAGTGTCGGATTAGAAGCTACGCATGGGTTGTGTGTTAAACTAGTTTTATAGCAGAGTTTTCTTATGAATAAAAAGGAAGTCATGCACATAGCTGGCCAATTTCATGCGTGAGTAGTGAGTACCCTATACAAATTAGCTAAATTTGAATCTTTAAATCACACAACAAAAGGATTATTAGATTAAATGAGATTTACCTTTTTTTTCTCTTTTGTTGATGGTTAATTTATACAGGGTGTTTCAAAAGTTCGTTTCGTGGCTTTTTAATTGGAACCAACGTGTCCTAGGGTCAAGGAAGTAAGGTCTACCCCTAGGTAAGTGACCCTGGAAAATCCATTGAGATGACTTACAGCGCCCCTAGCAGCGAAACAAAAAAGTTGAAAAAACTAATTTAAAAACTATAGAAGATAGAGAAAAAACCTCAGTGAGAGTATTGTTGCCAACGTTGTGAAGAACTCACAAAAAAAGTTTCATGAAAATAACTTGAATATTCACGGAGATATTAGCATGTGAAAATAGCACTTTTTCAGACCTCCAAAGAGTAAAAATTTGCAATTTTTTTTAGTTGTGTTATGTAGTTTTGTATTTTTTGGTTTAATAAAGGCAAATTTAATCAAAAAATTGAAAAAACTTGCAAATTAGCGAACTTTTTCTTTTTGAGGTCTAAAAAAGTGCTATTTTCACATGCTAATATCTCCGCGAATATTCGAGTTATTTTCATGAAACTTTTTTCTTAGAGTTCTTCATAACGTTGACAGCAATACTCTCACTGAGGTTTTTGCTCTATCTCCTATAGTTTTTAAATTAATTTTTTAAACTTTTTTTTTCGCCGCTAGGGGCGCTGAAAGTCATCTCAATGGATTCTCCAGGGTCACTTACCTAGGGGTAGACCTTACTTCTGTGACCCTAGGACACGTTGGTTCCAAATAAAAACTGCGAAACGGACTTTTGAAACACCCTGTATAATATACAGGGTGTTTCAGATAAGTGTTTCATAACTTCTAGGAGCGGTAGGACACACCTAGACAAGTCAGAATAACATGGGAATAGGGTGTCGGAAATGAACTCCTAACGACCCTGAGGTTTTTATAAGAGGGCATGGGAAGTTGTGAAATTCCCTGTGGAAATTGACACCTAACCTTTTAATATCGAATTAAAACCATCGATTCAGGTATTTATTCCCTAAAACCATTTAAAAAGCTGAAAAATTTCAGCTCCTAAATATGTTTTTATGTAACAAATGGCGGAAATGAACGAATTTGCTGGTGTTAATCCAATCATAAAAGGTTAAGTGTCAATTTTCAGTGTGGATAATGCAACTTCCCAAGCCGGCTTTTAACCCCTATTTCGCTAGGGGTGTATTTCCGACACCCCACTTCTAGATGAATCTGAGTCATCTAGGTGTTCCCTACCCCTCCTAGAAATTATGAAACCCTTATCTGAAGCACCCTGTATACTACTACTAGATTTCATTTATTACTATTCCATTTATTACTATTACTACATTTATTTCATTTATTACTTACTACTAGATGTACAAACTACTAGATTTCATTTATTTTATGATAGATTTCCTGTTCTTGGCACAATTTTAGTCGTGGATCACACTACCCTTTCTGGTAGGGAATAATAATCCTTTAGTTGGGATTTTAAGATTCAAATTTTCCTCATTTGTAGTCATGCGTGGAATTACCCATTTATAAGAAAAAACATACAATTGGGGGACGGATGGCCGGTTGGGTCTGCTCACTGCCCTTCACGCCAGCAGTATGTGTACTGTTTCCGTCGTCAGTTCGATTCTGACCTCGCCCCTGGGTGTATTTTCCTTCTTTGTGTCAGTAAAAATTCTGTTGTGTCTGTCTCACTTGACGAAGGTGTATAAGCGGATCCTTGAGATCAAGCACACATACCGGAAAATATATGTTACCCCAACCCAACCAACCAACATACAATTGCGATGATCATAATTTTTTTATGTTGTCCCTTCAAATAGTAAGTGATTTAGAGCCGACGATAAAACTTCATATTACAAAAGTAAAAGCCGAACTACTAAGAAAAGGGAGGATATTTTTATATTCGGTACGAATGTTTTTACTTTTTGTACGGGCCTTAAAATTAAGTGATATGATGACATAGATTAACAGAAAAAATCACTAGTTATTATCAATTATAAAACTCACCCAGATTATTTCATTGGAAAGAGATATTTTTATATCCGTACTAGTATGCGTTTTTTATTTCACTAAATACGACGGATGAAACCAAATACGCTACAATTTGAGTTTTTATATTTTGTATACTTTTTTTACTGAAAATGGCCATTAAAATTTATAAATACTTTATTTTACACATTTTCCAATTAAAAATATTCATCATTATCGGAAATTAAATATCGGTACATTCAATTTAAAGGGTTCATCCTGGTTAGAAAAATAGTACCTCACAGAACATAGCATTAAAAAGTCGTTTATCACATTCAAATATAATCTAAATTTTACATGTTTAAAAAATAATATATAAATGCTATTCACACCTTTATTACATGGAATAAATAGTTTGGTTTGGAGAACATTTCAAATGTACTCCAAAAAGATTACGTGGCTGTTTCCTTTAAGTTAATGATAAGAAAATATATAAGAGAATGATCTTAGATTTCGAAAGGAGATTTCGATGATTTCGAAAATTTCTGTTAAACTAAAATAGTTGTCATTGTCTATAATTCAGTTGGTCAATTTATTTAATGCCTATTTCCTAAATAACGAGAGATGTGCCGCCAACATTGATATAGTACAAGGTTTTTGTGAGGTTTTTATGACAATAATAGAATAAAGTTTAAAGAAACAAGGTCGTTGTTTTAAAAAAGCTGAACACATACCATAATACAAAAAAAATCTTTGTAAATAAAATAAAACCTATCCAAAAGTAATAAAATTTGGGAAAATTGAAAAACGCTTTCATGGTAGAATATCTAAAATTTAAGTCACGAGTTTGTTACCAAAGAATAAGTAAGACTATTTCAAATGAATGGTGAAGAATTTTATCCTCGTAACTTGTTTATCCCAAAATTTCTATGTGCGTGACTGTTGGACATAAGGACAAAACTTTTCTAAATTTGGCTACTGTAGGTTTGAAATAGAGGAGAATAATATTTTTTGCCACATAATACTCTTAGTTGCCTATTTTTTCCCAATGCGTAGCTTCTCTTACAGATGAGGAAAGATGAGAGCAAGAATAGAGTTAAGATCCAGTGCATGCAGAACGGAAAGAGCACACATACTGACAATCATGAGTAAATTATCATAATAAACTGTTGGATATTAAAACAATTATCTTTTTATGTGATTAATATAAGTTGAATTTTATTAATACTACACACAAGTGATTTCAATAATTTAGGAACACAAAAACTAAAATACATGAGTACAAAAATTACATTAATTTTATAAAAATATTACTAACTTATAGACATATTTAAAAAGATACAATTATGTGCTTTATAAAGGACCAGTTGAATTATATTTTTGAAACGGAAATATGTGCTAGATTTTAAAATGGTCTAGAACACATACACTTGTTTAAACAACGAATATTACATGTTAAAAAATAGCATTTTTTTTCACATCTATGAAGAGAACGTCATATTTAGGATAAATTGAAAAGAATAATACGCTTCCGGAAACTATATGTTTTTGTTTCTTTTATTTCTGAACGATTTAAATTTATTTTTCTTGAACTGATTTATATTAGTTTGAATACACAAACTTGATCATTTGTCTCAACCTTAAAATCATTTAACTGAACTTTGATTTAATAAAAATATTAACTTGGTTTTGTGTTAAAATTTTTAAAAACATTGCATAAAATTTTTACAAAAATACTTTTTATGTTTGATTACACTATGTTATTTGTTTCATACTTTCTCTTTTGAAACAAGGATCCTATACAGGTCGTCCCAAGATAACTGTCCACACCCTTTGACTTTTGAACCCCCTACTAGTCATAAAAGTGGTGTCTAGGTATAGTAAAGTGCTAAAGTATGCCCTATCCGATGCAATAACTTTCAACGCCCCCTTGCGTCAATGTTCGAGGAATTATAATTTCATTTTAAAAACTTTTAGAGATTTGCTGAGTTAGTCAATTACTAAGCTGTAGATAAACATCGATTTTGTACGAAAAGACACATTGTGCTGAGAAATGCCTTGGATAAAAACCCTAAAACGCACGCTCAATTAGGTAGAATTTACGTTGTTTTTACGGCTTAGAACGCTCCTCAAAAGGCGAAAATGAAAAATTTTAATTTTTATGATCTAACAATACTTTTAGAAGTTATTTCTGCAACTCTTATATAGGCTACACTTAACTTTTTTGTAATGTTGTATTTCATTAATATTGTTGTTTCATTTTTACATCACTGAAGCATATTACACATAATAAAATTTGGTTTCAAGCTTAGAGATTTATAAATTTTTCTCTAAAATTTATATAGTATTTATAGAAAAATCAAAGGAAATAATTATCAGTATAGTAGGTTTAAGATATATAATTAAAACAATCGTAATAAAATAATAAACATGATTCAAGCATAAGATTTAAAACCACTAATTATTTAAAGGCGGCACGCGCTAGCAGAATTACAATAACATTTTTGCATGGTTCAGGGTATATGTCAGTCAATTGTGGGAATGACGTATTAGCTAGAGAAGAAGACGACTATCATGAATCCCGCACGCGCCTGGCGGCGCATGCGTCACCGCGTGATGCTTGTTATCTTGTTATATTTAAAAATCATTTTGAATAATGATTTTCATCCTAAAGGAAAATAAACAGGTTTAGCAAATTTCTGTATCAGAAATTTCCCAATTACCTTTAAGGTATTGGCTAAAAATATCCGCTTCGTACTGCTTTTAAAAGAGTAAATGTAAAAAACCCTCATAAATTTATGAGTTACGGGCAATACTCAATAAATTAAATAAATATTAATTTTAAAAATTAATAATTAATTTATCAATTTTCAAACGGTAAGTTTGATAAAAGGTAATACAAAAAAATCAACATTAGCAAAGCATTTCAAGCTACTGGCGCGATTCAAATGCAAGCAATGAATCTCACTAGCATTCTTAGAAACGTGGCCAAAGAGATACTTTTAAGCCTATACAGTATCCATCCTTAGTTATTTATCTCGAAATATGAGCCTTCAAAATTGGAATCAAAGGTGTCCTAAATCAACAATCGGAGGATAATCAGCCTCTCCGGATAGAAGCCTGCGATCGTACGAGTTATGAATAGATCGTGAGTTTTAGTCAAGTGTCTCTGGTTCATCTCATTAACAATCGTGGCCTTGCGTATGACAGAGCTCTCAAGGCTGAGTTCACGAATGCAAATCGGTGGATTCTGAGTTTCTCAATGCATCCATGATTGGATAAAATGATTCATGGGCTTGTGAGCTCGCTTTGAGGTACTGATGGAGGAACGGTTGGTTTTTGTTGGTTACCAAATTTAGGATTGATCGTTAAGGAATTAATTGGAGTTTTGGTATCTGAGCGGTTGCCCGATGAATTCGTTCAAGGATCTAAGTGAGTGTTGAGGAGTTGATTAAGAAATGAAAAGGGCAGTTTGGTTATTGAATTTGGAGGGATGGATTCACCAGTTTAAGGAAAATGTTGTCTTTTGAACATTTAACTCTATTAATTTGAAAATTGGTAAAATTCGCTTTAGTATAAATACTGAGATGCTTATGTTTAAAAGTGTTGATGCTTTTGTATTTCTAGTATGTAAATAAGTGCTAAATAAACAAAAAGTAAAATAGTATCTAACAGTGTGTTTGATTGAACGATTGTCTGATCAAATTTTTGTATGTGTATTGTGAAAAGCTTCAAATGAAAAGGAATATACTATGTGACATAAAACTATTCAGTCCCGTATTCTTATGAACTCATTTCAAAAAGAATGATCACAACAGGCGATTGGAAAATTGTGCTTATTTTTTCATATAATTGTCTTACCTAATATAATATCAATTGATTTTATTAAACTTTACAAGATAACAAATAGGGATCGACGAAGTATGAAATATTCCTTCATTCATTGACTTTATCAAAAAATTAAACATAACATTTAAAGAAAAATTAAGAACGGTGTAATTTTTTTTTGAATAAAGTGATTTATTTTTCCTTTATAAATAATAAAAATGCAATATTAATAGTTGTCATTGTACCATTTAAACAAATAAAAAATAAATAAGCATAAGGAAAAATGCATTGCTAATTTGAATTATCCGTCTACTCAAGTAAAAATATTTACTTAAAGTACCTGATATCATGTCTTCGTAAATTTGCACTGTTAGATAATAGCTTAATAAGGAGACGGGTGCTAAAACTTTAAAGACTAAAATTTTGACCATGGTATAATTTTAAGAAAAATTGGATTTTTACTCTTAGTAAGCTGAAACAAAATTTTGATTTCATAAAACACTGCTTCTTTACTTCTAAGTAATCCATATTCATGCATAATTTCATTATGTGTAACATAAGGGTGCTATGCAGCTGTATAATTCTATTCTTCATAATAAAAATTCTATTTTTCATTTACCAACTTTACATATAAATACAGTTTATAAAAAGCCGGATAATTAATTAAATTTTATAATGTACTTAACACAAATTCAGCATTTCAAATTTTATTGAAATAGTAAAAAAATGTTATAAAAACAGTAGGGGAGTTTTCTCAAAAAGACTTTTTTCTATATTAAAAATTACATTATAGATAGCGCACCCTTTCAGTGAAAAAAAATAATACGAAAGCTTCCTACACCTTATTATAAATCACTTAAAAAATTCTTTAATGAATGCTTACTTTTTAAGAAATTTTATTGCAAAATTATTTTTAGAAAACAAATTAAACAAAAGAAATTCTTTATTCCAGGTTATTTTTGCTTCCTAAGTACGGGAAAATGTTAAATCATTATTCAAAGCTTCAACTTTTATTAAACTAATCTCTACAAATGTTCTTATTAAATAATTATTGCATGAAAAAAATTATAATAACCGTCCATATGACATTTTCTTAAGAAAGCATAAACAGAGAAAACGTGTATCACAAACACAATGTATCTTGTATTTTTATGAAATTCTTAGTAGATGGCGCCACGCTCATTTTTTGAAGATTTTAAAAAGGTAAACTTATATGAATATGGATTTTATTGTTTTTTCATTTTTATAGAATTTGATAGTTAAAATAAAGCTTACTTAAATTTTTTATAGATTTCATTAGTGATGGCTATTAATTTTTATTCGATTGGAGAACAAAAGATTTAAAGAAAATATTTTTTAAGAAAGTGTAAAATAAATAAAGTGAAAAGTAAAGTGTAAATTATAACATCAGACTACAAATGCTTCTTAACATTTACTTTGATGGATTTATTTAATTTTTCAGCCAATAAATATGTTTAATTACTCCTTTACCAAATTTTAGTTGTGGGATTTTTAAAAATAAAACAAATAGATTGAAATTAACGTGCAAACAAAAAATACATTTCTAACTTTTTAAACTTAAATATTTATATAAAACTTGGCCTAAAACGAAAGAAATAATACAAAAATAATGCAAGTCTGATTATTTTAAAACTTTTCTAATACCTGAACATTATTTTTATTTAGAAACCTAAAAGTTAAAGATAAAAACTAATAAACCAAAAAACCTACACAACCGTGAAAAAACCCCAAAATAAGTGATGTTTTGACAGCAACATAGTGTTTGAGACACTTTAAATAAAAAATAACTGTCGTATGATAAAAGTCTGAGCTTAAAACCTGTTAAATACCAGTAGAATGACGTATGAAGAAATTTAAAGTGTTTTTGAACGTAAAAATAAATTAGCTCGGCTGCATTGTTAAGCAATGGCTACTGTTTATTTTTTTCGTTCTCTAATCAGAATAGTTAATATAAAGAATAAGTTCCAGTCTTAATTTTTTAAATAAATTTAACTTTAAGCAGAGTTTGATAAGGCTTATTTCGACTTTTAGGATGGATGAAGGAATATTTATTGTCAGATTCACACGATAAAGAGAATATCTTGTGAATAAAAGTAACTCAAATAATAATGAGAATGTCTTAATAATCTAATGTCTAATACTTTTGTATATTTTAAAATTATTGATGGATACAGAACAGTATAGTTCAAATTACTTTAAAACTGTAACTCTCCATCAACACCGCTTAACTTCGATGCAAATATTTTTAGAACTTTAATTTTCTTTGAAAAAAAATTGCTTGTGAGTTATATATATGTCAGTGAAATAATCTATTTTTTAAGTTAATTAATGTTGATTCGAACTAGCTAAAACTGCTGCCACATGATTTGTCAGCATGCATGCACCCATTACACAAAAGGAAATACACATGAAAATCTTACCTTGAATGCCATCTCTCAAGTCTCATCCTTTCTACTCTAACAATATAAGTAAATAAAAACTAACTTTCTCATCAAATTTACCTTCCTTTTTAAAATCGAGTTATCCGTAATTTCGAGTAACTTATCGTAGAAAAGATAGTGTTCAAATATTTCAATTCAATTACCTGAATAAAAAAATTATGCTTAAAATAAGCATTAGATTACTAATTAGGAGTGGAACGTATTATTGATACTTAGCAAAATATTTCTTCAGTTTTTGCTGAATCAACTAATTAACCTAATAGAAAGGAGTTAACAAAAAATTTAATTTTTATGTGCGTGTTTTTATAAATCTTTAAATTTACAATGATAAAATGAAACCTACTTAAAAAAATTCAAATAACTGTTATACGTTATAAGATTTTCATTTAATCCAGTAGAAATATAAGTAATTCAGTTCCGAAAATAAAACCTATGTAAGTAATTTAAAAATAATTATTGTCATCCTAATATATTATTTAACGTAATATTTCAGAAATTAGTTTCATTCAAATTTTAGGATATAAAATTTTTTTTGAGCCCTATTTTACTTCTTTAATATTTTAGGACTTCCATAAATCCTTTCTATGAGCAATAATAACTGATTATCGACAAAAAAATAGCTTTTGATGAGAAAGCATATGACACGTTGATACTTACCATTATAATAGGTAACAAATATAATAGTTTGTATCCTTTAGAATTATTCAGTGCAAAATACCTTCTTTAATTTATAATCATAAATTTTCCAATTTATAAAAAACTATTATTATGAAAGAAGTAGTTCAACTTAGTGAAATGTTGCACCCAATCGATTATCTCTGTTTTAAAATTATATAATTAAAGTAACATCTAATTTATCCTATCTATAATAATAGAATAATACATCCCCCCAAAAGACATTTAAGTGTAACTATAATGATACGATTGAAAGTGCACATTTACGAAGACACTAATACCAGAGTAAGTACAAACACGACTTTTTTTCATAAAAACTTTCTAAAAAAATATTTCATGTGTTACACCCTTTATTTCGCATAAAAAATTCAGAAGAAATGGATAAAAATATTATTTTACAAAAGATAATTCAGTCTTGTAAAGCACGATAAACGAAATTTTAACATTGTAACAGTAAGCATGACCATTTAAAAATTTAATTAAAAATCCACCTAACTTAGTAAAGAGAAAATCAAAACAGATAAGCTAGAAAATATTTTTGAGTCTGACTTCGATGAAAATATTTCTATAATTCTATCTTACGCTTTGAAAGAATTGTGTAATAGAAAATACGCTTTAGATGAGTAACGTTTCAAATTATAATTCAGTGTTACTAAAAATTAAAAAGATTGACTGAATAGAGCTATAACTATCCAAGTTACTGGACGATGCGTTTTTAATATTTTCTCTCATAAATAAATGATTTAAATTAAATATTATTTTCTTGAACTTCTAATTTTCCGTTTAAAATCTTTTGACCAATAAATAATTCAACTCTCGCTTCTTCAAATTTATATCGACTCAATTCTTCTTCACTAGATGGCGATAAGTTCTGCTTTTCAAAACTCCTGAATCTTCAGGTGAAAAACGCAACACATTGCTACAGACAACTGTTGTTATCTTTCTTTCATCGAGTTTAGCTAAAAAATATTTTAAGTTTTGAAGCGCATTTAAAAGTATCCCACTATTTGGATTTATTAAAACGTGGACAGTTTGAAAAGTTGCAGATTTTTTAATCTAAAATGTGTTCATTGTGTTTAATTAAAATAATTTATTTTTTACCATCAATTAATTATACACAATCCCTAGAAAGTTTAATCTGCATTTTTTAACCAACAAAGGAGTAAAACAAGATAATTAATATTTATTTAAATTACAAATACATTTCAAACTTATATAAAAAAAAGTTCATATTTTGTGTTACGTAAAAACATATAACTATCATTTTCAAAAACGTTTTTTTAATTACAATATTTGATTTTTAATACATTCAAAAGTTTAATCATTGCCTCAATCATTTGTTTACCTTTTACCTAGATCCTATATCATATTAAATTTTATACCAATATTATTTACTTGTAACCTATTTCAATCGATGAATTTGTGGGTAAGTGATAATTCATTTTTATTTTTATGAATGTAAAAGCGTTTGTAAGAAATGGTAAATAAATTCAAACACATTTTAACCGTCTAAAAGTTATTTCAATAATCGTAAGTTTAGATACATCTTTATATAAAGTATTAATTGTTTTTAAGAACAAAATTGTAATACAGTAAAATCCCGTTATAACGAACTTCACGGGACCGTAAAATTTCTTCGTTTTAACCGTACTATCGCTAATTCAAATAAAAACGGTTAGGGACTGTCTGGACTTTCATAATAACGGGATTTTTCGTTGTATCGGCATTCGTTGTAACGGGATTTCACTGTAAATAGTTCAGAAGAGTTTATTTTAAAGTAATTATAAATATGGATCGATTGTAATAATGTCATCCGTAGGAGTTTTAGTAATTAGTTGATTTATTTAGAAATATACGCGTTTATTTCACTTGTCTTTTATATAATTATTATTAATTGTAAATTAATTGGATTAAATATTATTAGAATAAATATAATAGAATATTGTTGATAATAATTTATTTATAAAAATATATAATGTTTATATTTGTAATACTATATTTATATAATACTTTAAGATTATATATAGTAGATATATTTGCATGAATATAAAGTTTGTTATATTTATAGGAATAAATCAAAATAGTATAAATTTTTTTTAAACATTATGGTGTGACTGTTATATTATTCTTCTAATGATTTTACTACTAAGATTATTGGTAAATAGAGTACGTTTATTTCTCACTTGTCTTTCTGTAACTTCAGACAATACACTTATTGTGCACGAAGTTCATATTTTACATGATAATTTTTCTTATAAACACATTGCTCTACACTATAGTTTTAAGATAAAAACATCCTTATAAGCCGTGCTTGGGGTTATGAAAAAAGGACAAAACCTAAAATTTATCACAAAAAAATCCTGTAAACTCCAACAAATCCTCCCCTCAAAAAGAGGGAAACGTAGTTGGTCGTCCAACATAGATTTAAGAGCTTTTAAAAACATCAGAAACCCTCGAAAATTCATAATCCCCAAAACAAATAAACACATTCCCATTTAAGCAGGGGGATAATGAAAAGGAGGACTGTGCAGCATTCCACCTCTTGTCTGGATCTTCCAATCGATTATGCAATGCAGAAATCGAAAACTCTTCAGGGAACACATGTTTCTTAATGGGGGTATCCATTATCACACGATCGTCGCAAAACAACTCAGTGCGGTAATTTGATTTCGGTTCAACACCGGTTCCTTTGGAAAAATCCTCTCAAAAAAAGGGCTCGGATAACAATAAATGGGGGAGGGCTTTCATCGATGCCAGATTGCGAGGGGGAAAAAGGATGTCTTTGCTCTATTTTTTTTACTTCATAGATATCGTAAGCATAAATACTGTTTTAGATTTTGTATATGCATTTAGAGTCGGGGATGTTGTCTATTGATTATTTTCTGGAAAATGGTGGGTTGGAGTTGTGAAATGTTTGTGTGTGATTAAAGCAGCTGCTGCAACGTGATAGTTTTTTTTATGAAACTTCGATTGATTTCTATTCTGCGTACTCCCGGACTGACGAGCCAAATATTTAGTTCTTTTAGGAGAAGAAAAAATATGGGTGAGGTTTAATTTTAATCGCGTGTTATAAGTGTTCTTGCATACTTATCCGCAACTGCAAATATTTTGGTCTCTGTTGTTCAGTTAGTGACTTGTGTTTACGGTGCATAATTTGCATACCAATTCTTTACTAGCCCAACAAGTAAATAAATTTCAAAACAATTAAATATTAGCTTCCAAAAAACAAAGTTTTCCAAGTATACAAATTTTCTTGAATATTGACTTACATTTTCCCCTTTTATCCAAAAATCTAAACTCAGAGTATAAACAGTGTTTAGGTGTTTATTAAACATATATCAGTATTTTATAACTGATATGATATCCTTGATAGGGTAATTTAATATTATGATAACGTCATTTTAATAGAATTTATATAAAATTAGTTTCTAAAAATTTGTCCTCGTAAAGTTTTCCTACAAAACCCAAATATTAAAATAAATACGCCACAATTCCGATAAAAATTAAACTTTTTAAGAACACTATATTCAATAGCAAAAGAAATAGGGAAATGATTTTGTCATTAAATAACGATTAGGTATTTGTTCACTATGGAGTGCTAAGTGTGGGTCTTGCGCCCAAAGTCAAAAGGAACTTGGGGCTTCGAGATAGCTAATACCTAGTTACTTTTGGGAATACACACCAATACCTCTAACTAACCTCAAACGGGGAATGTTCTGGCTCATTAAATTCATGCTAGCATGGTAATGTTCCTTTAAATGAGTCTTTCAATTCCAAGGCATGAGTTGATAACTCTTTGAAGCTTGGTTTCCTTTCATTTGAGTTTCTTTCAGTTGTTTTTTCCGCATTTCGGAAAATGTTCAGAAAAGATTAAAGGATCAAGGAAGGGAGTTTAGGAACTTCAAAATATCTTGCAATATTTATCGAGGCATGAAAGATATACTGGTTTAATGATGCATTGCGTTTCTTGCAAGAAAATATTGGGCCAGAAAGGAGAAAGTAAGATCAGTGTCACTTCTAAACTTTTGTGACTGTTCATGTTCATGGTTATTATTTACTGTTATTTCTGGTTAGGTTTTATGAAGCAATTTACGTGTTAAGCTTTATTTTTTTCAGAATATTTAAAATTTTTGAAATAATTATACCAAGAGTATTCTTTATATGATCATGATATGTAAAGTAATATTTGTGCGTGAAACATCCTGTTTAGTTACCTTTTAAAATTGTGTGGAATTTTTGGTTCATTCACATACTCGGTGGTTTTGAGTGATCCAAAGGAAATAAGAGCATGGGTGTGTGAATAAAATTTATATTATTTGTGTAATTAATACGCCGTCCTTTACGACTATTTATTTAATTAAAAAATTAATCACATTTTTTGAGCATTTAAAAATTTATTATCTTTAATTAAGTAAATAAGCATTAATAAGCGAACTTGGTGGTCTATTTTCCGTGGTGTTTTTATAGCTTGCTTGAAATCCACTCTGACAAAGATAAAGTATCGATCCTTGACTCGGTTTACACTCTCCCCAGTCTTGCTTTTAGTAGCTTTTAATTTTTTGTAACAAGTGCACACCAAATAAATGTAAAAAATGGAAATAGAGAAGAATAACCTATCTTGTCCTTTGCCGAACCATTACTCTTCATTACGAAAGTTCCTCTAACGGCCAAAGGCAATTACTCAGTATCCATTTTATGCCTAAATCCAAACGATCTATAAAAAATTACAACAAAAAACAAAACAAATGATCTTCAAAAGCCTAAATGGAAATTTATTTTGAAACCCCCAACGGATCGGCCCTAGACACCAGCAATAGCTCATACAATCCAGGGGACATTCGTATCCCCCTTCGTGAAATCCTAGACATGTGAAATTAGTCTCCACTCTAGAGTTTCACTTCCAGAAAAAAAGCGTCCCGAACGGCAATAAACAAAATTAGCAGGCCTACGAGCGACGTGAACCAAAACAAATCCATTAAATATTTATTTGTCTCGAAAGGAGAGAGGGGAGGAATCCTCTGTCACTCCCCTACAATAACAATCGGGGTCTGAATAAAGGGAGACAGATGGTCGGAAAAGGAAATGAGAATGTGTTGATGGAACAAAAACAGACCGACTCCCTGCGAGACCCTAAATACTTCTCTGCCTCTTTGAGGTTGTTAGGGTTTTTTTTTCAGACTGCCCGTAGTCGAGGGCTTTTACGCCCTAGCAGCAAATCCGTGCCGGTCGCCAGAAATGACTTAAGCCCGATGATGGACCAGGGTCCTTCGGGATTTGGAATGGTGAAGGACAGGTATTTAGCCTTGATCGTGGTTGGTTAGTGTGGGGGCAGGTTTTTAGGGAATGGTGTGCGGTTTTTTGGTGATGTTGGGAAGGGGATTGCGTATTGAGAGACAAGTCTGTTACAGTTTTTTCTTTGGTTATTCGACGTTGGAGTTGTTGCCATTCAATTGAATGGGGATTTAGTAGTGGAAAAATATCGGAAGAGCGTATAGTTTCTGATCAGTGGCGAATAGTTGGTTGCAAACAGGGGAAGCGTTCAAGAATGTTCGTAAAAGTACTTGTGTGTTTTTTGCCAATAGGTTGTTTTTTTCTGTATATATGTTACGGGAAATGTGATCAATCGGGCATTATTAATAATGCCCGTAGTGGAGGAGGGCAATGTGATAAATTCAATAGCATTTATCAATGAAATTTATCATTTTGCCCGCCTCCACTCTGGGCATTATTAATAACGCCCAATTAATCACTTTGCCCGTAGCATATACAGGGTGTTTCAAAATCGCGTTGCACGGCTTTTTTTCGGAACCAACGCCTCCTAGGGTCATGGAAGTAAGGTCTACCCCTAGGAAGAAGTTCGCATATTTGCAAATTTTTTTGATTTTTTGATTAAATTTTGTGTTCATTCAACTAAAAAAACACAAAACTACACAATAACACTGAAAATTTTGCAAATATGTGAACTTTTTCTTTTTTGACCCCTGAAAAAGTGCTATTTTCACATGCTAATATCTCGGCGAATATTCAAGATATTTTCATGATTTTTTTCAGTGAGTTCTTCATGACGTTGGCAACAATACTCTTACAGAGGTTTTTGCTCTATCTCCTTTAGTTTTTATATTAATTATTTTAACTTTTTAATTTTGTTGCTAGGGGCGCTGTAAGTCATCTCAATGAATTCTCCAGGCTCACTCACCTAGGGGTAGACCTTACTTCCAAGACCCTAGGAAGCGTTGGTTCCGAATAAAAGCCGTGCAACGCAATTTTGAAACACCCTGTATACCAATGTCATGTCAGTTTTGTTTTCTGATTTTTAGCACTAACAAGTGGGATCCATTGATTCCCATAATTGTGCAATAAATTTATATATCTACCTTGGTTCATTTCAAGAAATCTAGATTTAACAAAACCTTACGTACAGCTTCTAATATCCAATGAAATTTCCAAATCCGAAATAAACCGTAAACAATTTTACGACAGGGAAAAAATTTGGCTACATCGCGATTAGCTTCCGGCGCTTCTCCTATTTGCAACTCAATCTTAGCTACTGTGTGTGCGTCTCTGACACATTACACAATTATGATAATAAAATTACAAATGTAATATTTTTAAACATAAAAACCAATGATACCTTTGGAGATAAATATTTACCAAGATATAAATGCTAAGATAAAAAGATATAAATATAGATTAACTAATGAAAATTCTACCGGCTAAAATTGTATAATTTTATACAAGCCGTTACTAAATTCATAAAGCAAGATAGGTAAAAGCGATAGGAGAAGTTTTAGTCTCGAAAACTTCATTACACTAAACTGCAATTTTTGGAAATGTAAATTTAATAAGTGTTGTCTTTTTTGAAAGCTTCGTGTTTAAAATTTTTCATGAAAAAAGCCCTTTGAAATTTTTTTTAAAGTGGCAACATGGTGCTTTTTTTCTGTAATCCGAGGAGATGTAAAATGCATGCATGGTCTTAAAAAATTATAGGTAGTGTGTATTAATTTTAAATTCATGAAACTAATTTTAAAGGTTAACTGACATTTCCTGAATACTTTTAATTAGCTATTTTTAAAGCTTAATCCCCTACCGAGAAAGGATGTGAATTTTTACTGGGAAACACAAACTGGTTACCATTTCGAAAGCTGTTACTTATTCTGAGTTTGATGAATTCCTAGAGGAGCTTCTGTCGTCAGAAACAAATTAGAAGTATTCCCTTTATTTGCCGAACAAACAAGTTAAATTAAGGTCGTGTAGTTAGTTTCAATACTACAACTAATGTAAGTACAAACGTAATTCAGTGGCCGGGAAATTAGTTTACATAAATAGAGAGCGGTGGGCTGGTGGCTAGTAGTTAAAACCAGGAGTCCTGTTTCCGTAGTTTTTTTTAACCCTTTGCTAAAAGTGTTTAAAAGGAAGAAAAAATTTAAATAAAAATATATCATAGTAAATAAAAAGTTTATTATAAATTGGCGTAGTTAAAGCTTAATACATTAATTTCAAATTTAAGTTTATTTTTTTTTAAAGTAAAAATTAGTGTTGGAGGTGTTGCAGCAGCTACATAGCATTTATACACCAGCCGGCATTCAAAAAATAATATGGTATAAGTTGAGTATTTGAAGAGAAATTGGAAAAAAATTGAGGATAGAAGCTTTTTAAAAATTGAATATAACTAAAATTCGTTAAAGTTTTTTTAATTAAGTAATATATTGCGGACTTGAAACTATACTATATTTTCTGAGGTAATTATTAGTGTACTCTTGGGAGTTTAAATGACTCATTTACATCCGTTTAAAAACGGCAGCCCGCATAAAACTGCACTGTTGTTATCAAATTTGAATCACATTTGCATTTATTAAGGTTTTACCACACGATTTTACTTAAAATCGTAACGTTCAATTTTACAAACCACACGTAATATAATATAATTATAATTTATTAGATAAATATTAATCTCTTCTTTAGGTTTTTAAAGAAAAACAACACGAAAAAACAAAAATACACGAACTTCATACACCTGTAAATCTCTAATAACACTTAAAAGCTATTTTTAACCGTTATCACGCTAAATTTTATAAAATTTTAATTTTTTTAAACGGCTGTCCTCTTAATTTGGGTAAATTGTTTTAAAAACTTTTGTCATTAGTGGACTATTCACCTTACTGCATTACATTTGATCTTAATCCAATTTTGTTCAAAAGACAAATTTTACCGGGTGTTTATAAAAATTTAATTAAACTGCAAATATATTTAAAAAATATCTATTATCGGTGTTTTGACAAGAATAAGAAAAAATAAAAACCATTTTCAAACAATGTTAGATTTGGTTTCAACCAAAAATGAAGAAAAAGTAATTATTCATATTTACAACGATTACACATCAGAAGAAAAAATTTCCATTTCTATAAAAATTAAATTTATTTTTATCCTTTCGTCAACTTTAAAACTTCAAATTGCAAGTATGAAAAATTTGATAAATTTGACTTTAAAGTCTTATTTGATTAAAATATTTTTATTTAAAGTACCTAATCTCCTTGAAAAACGAAGTAGAAAAGAGTCTAATCAAAAATATTTTTAAATTGCTGATATTTACGATTAGCGTGATGAAGTAAATAATTATATTTTACGCAACTAGTTATTTAAAATTATTTCACCTTAACTCCAGAATTATTGTCGAACACTTGTTTGGTCCTTGGTAACACCATTTTTCTCACTGCTTGTTCTTCAAGTATGTCCGAGATCTGAGTAACAGCTTGAAGGGCAGCACACTGCAACGAAACATTTTTCCACAAATCCATCAACAAAGAGAACTTTGCACGCATACTTACACATACTTTCACTCAATTATCATAGACTTGAATAAGTTGACCCATGACATTGTTCAGAGAGTGAATTCATAAAACAATAAAACAATTCTTATTGTTCTTTTAAAATATTAGGCACAAACTCAGAGTTCTTCCCAATGACGGATACTTAAGGATACTATCCTGGTATTCTTATCAAGCCGATAATAGCACCCATTTTCGACAATTAAGCATTTGTGCATCGAAACTACTGAGGTTATTGATGTTACCCGCGCCACATGCATACATTCGTTTGCCCAACCATGTTTTACAAGGGGACCCCACTCATTCACTATCACAATTCACTAACTACAACAACATCAATGCCTGATCGGGGAAACGATCCCGGGCGTCCAGCTTTGATATCAAACCTCTAGTCCAGTACACCAGCACAAACTCTGAGTTACACTTAAATATGAGCACAACTTAAATTGGATTAAATATGAAAATTCAAATTTAATTTGATAACCTTTGAAAATATGAGAAATTAAGAATTTACTCAGCTGGAATCCCGTGAAAAAAAGTTTTTTGCTTCTCTAGTAAGTCACTTTTTGTCATGCATTGTAGACCCTCAAAAATACTAGAAATACTAATACTTAATAAATAAATAAAAAAATACTATATTGTAAAAATCTTCCTGTCTTCACTTACAACCCATCGATTTGATCTACAGGCTAATATCTCACAAATCTCAATCATCAAATGCGTTTCAGTCTTTATAAAAAATATGCCCCCATCCACTTTTCAATCGCCAAACCTGAAAAACTCAAAATACCAATACCCTGTGTCAAAGTTAATTCTCCGCAGCGCGCAGCCATTTCTTCCACGTCCGCTCTCAAAGCAATACGGGAGGCAATCCCCCTTTTATGCTAAGTCCAACCGTTCCCTTCTTTCCAAGTCCCCAGGCTGCCTCGCGACTAAAAAAACTAAACGCTGGGAACGGCCGACAAAAATATTCTGGGCATAAAGGTTTCATACCTCGAAACTATTTTTTACGAGAAGGAGCTTATAAAGAGAAAGGGGAAACTGTTTTCTTTGTAGTTTGCGACTGTATCCGATCCATTGCGTGGGATAGCAGGCCGGTCACGTTTTTCATGTTCGAGCATTCTCGAACGGAGGATCCATCATATTTATTCCCTTCAAATGGGGGAAGCATACAAATAAAGCCTACTAAAAAGCTGCACGGAGACGCCACTGTTTTGTAGGAAGGAGACTGACTGAGTGATTCGCTTTTGACGTATGCCAGCATTGATTAAAATGGGTGCGAGTTTCAAATTGTCAATCGGATCAGAAATTAGTGTTACTTCGTAGTTGTAATTCAAATTTACAACGGATTACTTTTAATATAAGTAATCCGCTAATATAAAGATAAACCAAGTAAACCTAGTGTTCTTTAGAACTAGAAATTCCTTAAAACAATGCTTGCTGATGCATCCTTATATTGATAGATCCTACTTTTGGAAGAATTGTTCAAAATTGGGTAAGAGTTTTTATACAGATAAGATGAATGAATTTAGAAAAATGAAATTCAATATAGCTTCTCAGTTTTAAGTGAATACAACTCTGACTTCAAGCTCACATGTATTCCAAATTTTAAAATTTATCAGTGATAATTTTATTTAAATAAAAGAAATAAATAAGAAAGTTTTACTACAGATATGTATTTTTTTGTCGAGATAACCTATTCTCTTTATCGCATCAGTTAAAAGTTCCAGGATTTCTTTACAGCTAAGTGCCTACTAAAGAAACTACCTAAGTGATACTAAAGAAAATTTTAATTACAGTATCGTTTTATCCCTCCATTAATGATTCGTAAATGTCTTTGCTTTTCTAATGTGATCGTCACTTTAAATTTTAAAGATATTTTATTCCCTAAAATCGGCGCATGATAAAATTATATTTTGTAACAATGAATAAGGTTAGAAATCAAAAACTTGAAACAACATTAAATATTAATTAAAATTAAGAAAGGAAATGGAGTCGGAGTACGTAGGATCTTTTCCTAATTTATTACTTCCAACTTCCAAAGGACTAAAAAGTTGAAATTTAAAACAAATCAGTTATTTTATAAAACTGCTTCACGAAAAATTAATAACATTTTACTCTGCTTTGATAATTAGGTATCAGAGTTCAAGAAATGAATAAGATTAATAACCATTTACCTGGATTTGGGGGGTTGTGGATTCGAAAGCACTGTACAACATGGGCAACACATCAGCCTTTATATCACTCTTCGGCGTTTTCTTCATAATAATGTCGAGATTTTCTAGCAGTGTAACAGTTGCCTGTAAGGATAATAATAATTAAAAGAATGTAAGACACATACCAAGTGTGTGTGAAAATAAACACACTTTTATCTCTCTAAAACCTATGATGGGTATTTTAAAGAATCTTTCTCATAGCTAAATTATTATTTTTGTTTCAATAAAACAATAAAAACATTGCAATTCCCCCCGACCCGTAGAAGTGTACTACATGGACCACCTACAGGGCAATTCCACCGTAACTTACGCTACATTTTTTTCAAAATTGCAATTTCAAATAATTTTTAAATATAGAAATAACTATTATTTTCTTTCTAAAAAATCATGCATGTTGAAATTTGTGCTAATAATTTAAAATAAGTATTGCGAATCTTTTAAGAATTTTAGTTTTTTAAATATTAATTAAAATAGAGTCGTAACTCACGCTACAAGAAAAAGACATGGATTTATGAGTATAAAATTCAAATTTGTTTTTCTGCTTAAATAAGTGTTTCAATAATTCTATATGCTTGTCAGGTGTTTGAATATACTTTCCTTATTCTAAAATAGCAAACAGTTTTACTGGGAATACTTAAGAAAATCAGAAATAAAATAAAATATAGAAAGCTGTTCGTAACTCACGCTACAGTACTTCGTAACTCACGCTACATGTGTATAAGCGTTCAGCTATTCATGAATATAAATATAATTAAATTGATTTAAACACTTTTTTTCATTTTTACTATTAAGTTTATGAGTATACAGGGTGATTCAGAAATAATCATCAATAATTGGGGGGGAGGTAGAGGGGCCCTAGACAAGCATATTTCGAATAGGGATGGTGGGGCGCAGCTTTACCGTTAAAGAGCTAGGACCTAATGTAGTGCGAGCACGTTTCAAAAGGCCGTGTTTAGAAGGCCCGTGTGACGAAACAAAACATAATAAAATGAAAAAAAATCTATTGCATGAGGTAAGGAAGTATCCCTACTACTTACACCATGAATTCGATAGAATTTGAACCACTTTCTAAACCGTAGAGTGAGTTTCAAAAGTGCAATATTAATCTTTTTGTCAAAGAATGGAGTTCCTTTAAATTAGTGTAATGGTATTTAGAAAAATGATGATCGGGGAAGGAATTTTCAATGATCGTAACATTGATCATTGAAACTGTTTGATCGTTGAAAATTTGTTCACCGATCATCATTTTTCCAAACACCATTAAGGGAACTCCATTGTTTCACGAAGAGATTAATATTGAACGTTTTAAAACTCACCCCACGATTTAGCAAGTGGCCCAATTTCTATCACATTCAGGATTTAAGTATTACAGATACTCTTGTACCTCTTGAAATAATGTTTTTCATTTTATTATGTTTTGTTTCGTCCCACGGGCCTTCTAAAAACGGCCTTTTGAAACGCGCTCGCACTACATTAGGTCCTAGCTCTTTAACGGTAAGGCTGCGCCCCACCATCCCTATTCGAAATATGCTTGTCTGGGGCCCCTCTACCTCCCCCCTAATTATTGATGATTATTTCTGAAACACCCTGTATTTAACAAAAAAGTTGTAAAAACTAATTGATTTATTTTTAATTTTCTAGATAAAACATATATTTTTCCTTAACAAATTAACCTTTAAAACAAGCAGCTCTAAATATTGACTTTAGACGCTGACATTCCAATAAAAATAATTTTACACAAAATTTAAGCAATGCAAAACACAATTAGATCAATAGTGCATAATTATTCCCTAAAATAATTAGAAAATTTTATTATTTTATTTTTTCATTTTTCTTGATCATGTCCCTGTTCATATGGAATAGCCCTACATTGAATTATGCGTGGATTGTGTCTTCTTCTTGTAAGGCATACTAAGGTTGTGCCTGAAACTTTCCGTCAACTAACATAGAGGAAGAATTTACTTTCTACTTTTATAGAAATCCAAAACTAGAGTGCGTATCTACGGAAACCCTGCGTGGCAACTGGAGGGTGTATCAATAACGAAGAGAATCCATATAAACAGAAAAGTTACCAGGTGGGCTGAAATTGTTCCTTTTCCTAGAAAAACGTGTAGATACAGAATGGAGATTTCGCTACTTTTGAGAGAGAGTATCATGCTGTGAAAGCCATGTTCTTTATCTAAGTCAATTTATTTTTTATAGTGATTTTTTTAATAAACCACGGATACTGAAGGAACCTTTCGAAAAGGTGTTCTTAGTTGTTTTGGGGTAAATTTTTATTAAAAATGTATTACAAATGTTTAAGTTGTAGTATTTTTAGTGTATTGTTACCCTATTTAGTCGTACGCTATTACTATTTGTTTTGAACAGTAGGGTGGGGGGTAGGTTTTACCGTAACCACCTTGAGAATATTGCCAAAGCACTCAAACGTGAGTGACGACGTCTGTGGGCCAAAGTCAAATTCAAGATCCCCTAAATTAATTAGAAAGCGTTTCTGACAAGGAAATGGTCCCAGGCTTAACTGACAGAAATGGGCGACAAAGTCAAAATATGAAAAAGTAGACGCGAAATTTCATTAGGAGAGGAGTAAATTAATTTTGAAAATTGGGTTCTGAGTTGCCAAACTCATTCAATTAACAACACCGATGTGGTGTGAATTAATGAATCTTTTTTGATTGGCTGATTTAAACTGCTTCAGAGAAATCGCGACCGGTTCATTAAAGCATTTGGCGCTTTCTCTGCATTTCCCGCCAGGTGGGGTTGCATTTGGCACAAAATATGATGATTTTCAAGAATTTTTTAAGATGAGAGTTTAGCCCGGGAACGTTTCTTTGTAAGTAGTAATTGTGGTGTCTACGCACTTGCACCGACTTGGGCATGCTGAAGACGGTCCTGAACACTGGCAGAATCTCGTTCTGGTACTCCTCCACCGAGCTCTCTTCGATCATGAAGAGCAAGGGCTGAAGTGCGGCGGCCAACACCTCGGGAGACTGCAGCTCAGTCTTGAGAGAGGGCAGCACGTGCTGGAACCACAGTTTCTGGAAAAAAAACACGAACAAACACGGGTTTAGTGGGTAAAATATTTAGAAAGAATGTAGTGCAGCACAAAAATACTCTTCTTAGCGTTACCACCGCACCAGAAACCTCTAATATGCTTTTTTCTAGTTTCAGAGGCATGGATTTATCTTTTAATGAAAGGGGGAATATCTTACTGGGGAGATTAACTGAAGGTTTTAGGCCGTGGGGAGCCTAGTGGTTAAGACATCGGCTTCGGAATCGGTGGGTCCCGGGTTCGATTCCCGACATCGCTAAAGACCTACCGAGTATATGCGGAGTACGTGCTCGTTAAATCTGTGGGTCAGAAAGTCCTGTGGTCGGTCATGGCACAGTTTGCCATCGGTCAAGTTCGTCTGGAGACTATTTCCCTCCCCTTCAGAGACATGGCAAAATTGTGGAGGTGCGATAGATGGTGGCAGCATCTATCATCCGAGGCTTAAGTCGGACTCCTGCCCTTCATAGGCCTCACTTTCTCAGGAGTTGCACTCCCTTTGCCTTAAACCTTGTACGCTTTGCTGATATTAGAAATAACAACAACAAATACTTTAGTCTTACAAATACTCTTACGTGATACCCAAGACCGCATTTATCATTTTGAGTCCCTATTGGCGATTAAATTAATTACACTGGGCAACAGTTTTTGACAAAGTTCGTGTAAAAATGATGAAAATAGCCAATTCCTACTGAATTTGACCGTCTGAACCCGAATATCACCTTAAAAAATCTGGTTTGGTTCTAGTTTTAGAGATACAAGGGGGTCTGATTTAGAATAATTAATGCTGAAATGCCACTGTTTTTTAAGAATATTTCAATATACAATACTCTATTACCCATTTAATTGCGCAATATTTTATGAGATGTTTTCTAACATATGCACATTAGGGTGGCCCTTATTATAATGGAGAAAAACATTTTCAATATTTTTTTGGTTACCCCCTAAATTTTTTCCTTTTACCATAAAATGAAAGTGTGCAAAAGGATTTTCCGATATTTTAATATTAACTCGTGCCGCACAGCGGTTGAAGTTTCCCATGTTAAAGTATAGGGAAAATACTGAAAATATCGTAATTTTTGGTTCTTTTCAATTTTACGAGCCTGGGCGGATTTAATACCGAATTAAAACCTATATATCATCTTTGGGATACCCTATAATCATGATGTTCGCGGAAAAACATTCAATGGCACCTCTGGGGGAAATTCCAAGAGGGTTAAAAGCGCACTTCCACCGAGAAAAGAGGAGGCTCGCGGGCAAACTCCGATGGATGGTTGGTGATTGGTGAGTATGGATCTCCCACACTGATACTTCCCAAAGCAGAGATACAAGTTTATCAGATGATGCCAGCTGAAGTAAGATAGAAAAAATATTCAAAAACCCCACTTACTCTAGCTTCAACCGTAAGCGCCCGCGAGCCGCGTTTTGGTGCATGAATCCCTTTATTTTTCTTCAAGAGATGACTGACCTGTACGTGTTGATGGTACTGGTTAATCATCTGACATAATTACTTCATCTTCATCACTAGACGCTTCTTCATATGAGTCTCGATCATCTGGAACCATCTCGGAACTACTGTGAGCCTTAGCCTGTCTCTCCTCTTCTTTTCTTAATAAGCCCCTTTCTTTACGCTTAGCCAACTTTTCATCAACTCCACCTAGATATCCAACTCAACCCGGCTTCATTTGATTCAGTAAAAAATTACTGTCTTCTTCAATTTTCATTACATTTAATGCATTTTCTGATGCAATGTCAAACAGATTGCTCAAATTATCCGTAAACGAAATTTCATTACTTTACTATGCATTTGTAAAGGTTTCTTGTAGGGATTCGCGCTTTTTCCCAAAAAATGAGGCATTCTCTCACTGGTAAATTGGTACTTTCTGAAACAGTCAATTTCACTTGTAAAATAGAACAGATAGAACTTGCCTGTTGAATGGAAGTTTACTTCCCGTTATTTGATGACATACTTTTCCAGTCAAATAGATAGCCCGATCACTACTTCTCAAATTCGAAGACATAACTGCACACTTACAAAGACTAAAGAAGACTGGTTTGAAAATGCTGTAGCTTTTATTTTTCCTAGACACTTTGTGACTCTCCCTTAACCCCCTTACCATTATCTATCACTCATCCCCTGAAGGATTTGGGAAGATGGAGTGTGGTTGTCTGTTTTGTCTGTTGCCCACCCTCATCGTTCCGGGACCGGGTTGCACGAACACGTGCATCTAGAGATAAAAAAATAAATATAAGCTGTCTTTGGAGAGAGTGGGACATTTAAATGTTGGTGAGGTGAGGTGAGGTGAATGACACCTTAAAACATCGTAGCATCGTTCCCTCAGATTATCTTTTTAGTGTACATTTTCATCTTCCTTTCTATAAATGATGCTATAACTATCAAATTTTACCAGGTTTCCATGTATTTTAAAAATCCATCTTCATCTCAAATGCTCATTCCATGTCTAGTATTTCCTCTTTTCGTCATTCTGATCCAGAGGAAGCGAGCGGAGAAGCTATTCCCCTAGTAAGCCATATAGTTACTATGGCGCGCTATAGGATTCAAACTTCAACCGCTGTGCGGCACGGGTTAATATTAAAATATCGGAAAATCCTTTTGCTTACTTTCATTTAATGGCAAAAAGAAAAAAATTAGGGGGATAACAAAAAAAATTACGACTTTGAAAAATAAGGGCCACCCTAATACACATTCATAAAATAATAATAAAAATAATATTTGGTTAAGAATTTGTCGATAAGAGTCGCCAGATGGTCGACAAAGTTAAGAGATGTTTTCATAAGAAATATTCCCATGCATTCATGAAATAATAAAACTAATAATACTTTAACATATACCTCTAGATGTTAACGAGTGGTGTTTGTTCCTAGATTCCTCTAAATTGAGTCTAAAGATGGTATTGCTCCACAATGGCAATAAGCTCCCTTCCATTCCCATTGCATTTGCTGCTCATATGAAAGAGACATACAAACACATGCAGTTACTTCTTCATCGAACTGAGTACTCAAAATATGAATGGGGTGTCCGTGCCGACTTGAAAGTAGTGGCGTTATTGATGGGCCTTCAACAGGGATTCACAAAATATTGCTGCTTCCTTTATGAATGGAACAGTCGTGCAACAGAATTACACTACATCCAAAAAGACTGGCCTCCTAGGATATGTTTGAAACAAGGAATAACGAATGTCAAGAACTCTCCTCTTATTTCTCAAGAGAAAATAATCTTACCTGCTTTACACATTAAATTGGGCATTGTAATGCAATTGATTAAAGCGACGGCCAGCGAAAAATTTCACCGTCTGAGTGAGGCAAAAATCAAAGAAGGAATTCTTATAGGTCCTCAGATTAGAGATATTTTTAAAGATTCAAAATTTAAAAACCTTCTAGTCTGTGATGAAAAACAAGTGTGAGATGCACTCGTCAAGTTTGTGCTAACTTTCTAGGCAACGCAAGATCGGAGTATTATAAAGATCTTGTTCAGGACATGTTAGCCTTATACCAGAAATTCGGTTGTCGAATGTCTTTAAAGCTGCATTTTTTGGATTCTCACCTTGATATTTCCCTTCTACCTCTGGAAAATTCAGTGATGAGCATGGTGAACGTTTCCGCTAAGATATGTCTGAAATAGAGCTACGTTATAACAATAGTGGTCTGCCTCTATGCTTGGGGACTACTGCTGGACGCTTTTTAGAGATGATCCAGATATGGAATACAGCCGAAAGCGAGAGAACTCGTCAATCATGATTTGGTAGTACTTCATTCTGTTATTATAATTTATTTATAAATTATGCAGTGCAAAAAACTCAAAGTGCAATTTAATGTGTTTTAGGTATTATTTAGAGCAATATCTCAACATTACAAAAAAACCCGAACCAATTTCCAATTTTCATTGCCATATTCGTGTTCAGCATGTCAAAATCTATTAGAATTTAACATTTTTATCATTTTTACATTTTCACTGTTGCCCAATTTCACTGTGTTATCAGTATTTAATATAATTTGTAAATTAATTTAACACTGACTTCTATAATAATACCTATTTTTAGTTTCATTGATAAAGAATTTATATAATTAATCTCATAAATAAAAGCTACTTTTTGTAAGGTTGCCCCCTCCCCCCTATATTATACATAGATATTACTCAGCGGAGGTTTAGAGGGTTAACCTTGCTAAAAATTAAGTTACCTAAAATGTCTCTAAATCGACTGATTGAGATTGTGTAAAAGTAAAACAATAGAAAAGATGCGGGTGTTGGAACTTCCCCCTCCAAATCAGTCAAAATTTGTTTTTTACATATGCATTTTTTGCCTGTATACTTGATATACAGGGTGTATCTGAAATGGTGCAACAAACTTTCAGGGATGATAGTACTCATTAAGACGAACAAGAATAGCTATAGAAAGGGGGGTCCCAGACCAAATCCCAGGGAGTTAAAAATGGAGCGACACATCAAAAAAATCATTGAAAAATTCAATTTGTAGAAGAACTACTATTGGTAAAAACTTAATTATGGTCTCACAAATTGTGGTTTACTAGGATCTTTAAAATTACTTCAAAAGTCTTCACTTTAAAATTTGTTTTATTATGAAAAAAGTTAAAAAACACAAAAAAATGTGAAAAATCTGCCAAAACCTTATTTTGTATTTTGAAATCCTTTCTTTTGATTTGATAATCTGAAAGATCATAGTTGAAAACCCTTAAGGCCAAAGTTTCACGTAAATACAATCAATATTAAACGCTTGAGATCCTGTTAAAGTTCGTTTTTTGCGTGCGCTAACAGCTGTTCTGGAAACAGCTCTAGAAAACTGCTTGCGCACCCAAAAAACAAACTTTAACAGGATATCAAGCGTTTAATATTGATTGTATTTACGTGAAACTTTGGACTTAGGGGTTTTCAACTATGATCTTTCAGATTATCAAATCAAAAGAAAGGATTTCGAAATACAAAATAAGGTTTTGGCAGATGTTTCAAATTTTTTGTGTTTTTTAACTTTTTTATAATAAAACAAATTTTAAAGTGAAGACTTTTGAGGTAATTTTAAAGATCCTATTAAACCACAATTTTTGAGACCATAATTAAGTTTTTACCAATAGTAGTTATTCTTCAAATTGAATTTTTCAATGATTATTTGGGGTGTCGCTCCATTTTTAACTCCCTGAGATTTGGTCTGGGACCCCCTTTTTATACCGATTCTTGTTCATCTTGATGAGTACTATCATCCCTGAAAGTTTGTTGCACCATTTCAGATACACCCTGTATAGAACTTTCTTTACTTAATTTCGTCTTGAAATAAGGGGAGAAAGAATAATTCTCCCACATTGAAGAATAATTAAAATTTATATACATTAACAATAATTTCTTAAGGGTCTCCCCCTCTCTGATACTTTTTATAAAAATATCACTCTTAAAAATGGGTTTTAACACACTTTATAACAACTTCAAAACAATTTTTTTACATCTTAAAGTTAAAAAATCGTAAATATAGGATCCTGGGGGAAATTTCACTCTTTCTAGTTTCAAGAAAAACGCATTTTTTGTTTGCCGGGAGTAGAAGCCTGGGTGTCTGTTAGCAAATCAAATGGACGGCATGGTAAAAATAACCAAAAAAAGATTGTTGTTTTTGGCGTTGTGGTAACGATATAGTAGGTATAAAAGTCTTTACCTTAGGGATGCTGAATAGTGTCCCCTGTAAATTATGGTAAAAATGTGATTTATGAGTTGAGTCTTTCATTTGGATCACGTCCAGATATTGCAGAGCATGTACAGCTGGCTCCATAAAGTACTTTATCTGAAAGAAAAAGGTAAAAGTGACTCTTAAATAAAATATATAGGAATTTGGTTCCATTGAAATTTCAATTTTTTTTCTCACAAATATACAGGGTGTCCCACGAGAAGTGGCCCAACCCCTTTAACTTTTGAACCCCTACAGATATACTCAGGAAAGTGGGGTCTAGGTATAGTAAAGTGACCATGCTCTATCCGATGAGATTACTTTCAACGCCCTCTAGCGGAGAATTTCGGAGTTAAATTTTTTATTTTAAAAACTATGTGAGGTATGTGAAAAAAGTCAGAGACTAAGTTGTAGAGCAGCATCGATTTAGTAGGAAAAGACACCTTAAGCAGAAAAATATCTTGAATAAAACCCCTTAAACACACTCTCAATTAGGTTGAAATTACGTAGATTTTACTTCTTAAAACGCTCCTCACAAGGCGAAAATAAGAAATTTTTATTTTTATGACTTAAGTAAATGACTTAAAGTATTATTAATTCATTCAATTGAAAATTTCTCATTTTTGTCTTGTGAGGAGCGTTTTAAAACGTAAAATCTACGTAAATTCAAGCTAATTGAGCGTGCGTTTTAGGGGTTTTATTCAAGATATTTTTCTGCTTAAGGTGTCTTTTCCTACTAAATCGATGCTGCTCTACAACTTAGTCATTCACTTTTTTCACATACCTCACATAGTTTTTAAAATAAAAAATTTAACTCCAAAATTATACGCTAGAGGGCGTTGAAATTTATCTCATCGGATGGAGCATGGTCACTTTACTATACCTAGACCCCACTTTCATGACTATATCTTTAGGGGTTCAAAAGTTAAAGGGGTTGGGCCACTTCTCGTGGGACACCCTGTATAACAAAAGTATGTAAATTATAGAGTAAGAGTTTTTAGTCTAATTTATCAAGTAACGGGTACAGTAAAAATTATTATTCATGATTAGAAGTTTGAAAATATTTGATTAAAATGTATCTATTTTAAAATAAGGATTGGTTGAATGAGATGGACTTGTGATCATAGTCAAACGTTATATATTATACGAAAGAAGATTTTTCTCTATACATACGTTGTATGAGTCGGATGACATTTATGATTACTTTTTGCTTAAAATTGTAATAGCATTCCAGACCTTTTATATGATCAGCTAATCTTTTAGTTTCTGCATGAGAATCAGTTCCAAAGCTTTTGACTTCAGATTGTGTTAGGTCTCTTTTGAACTGATATACCTTAATATCTTACTATATCAGCTCTAAGGGAAAACGAACTGGTGAGATTGTTCCTCCAGAAGAAAATCCCAAGAAATCGAAACCAGAGAAAGCTCTCATTGTCCCAAGGGCAACATTCATTCATTTAAATATTTTAGGTAGAACAGCTGAGAGGATGATATCCGTTAAGCTTGTTGTTAAGATAAGGTTGTTTTTCTTACAAGAAGAGTAATTATTTGGTCAAGGAAAGAATTCCCACAAATAATTTTCAGAGTATGTCGTTGAAGTTGGTACGCTAAAATTCAATTAAAAATTATTTTAAAGAGATTCTACGCAGATATTCGTATTTTTAAAAAATGCTTACTTAGAAGATAAATTCAGAATTAGATTCTTTTCTATGTCAATTGATCAAGTTTGAGGCCCCATCAAGTATTTTACTGAACATGGGGAAGAACACTCTTAGGTTTCGAAAAACTACTTTAAGGACTGTTTTTATTAGATCATATCTGTCAAATCAGACTACTTAGGGTGAATATATTCGTAACTGAATGTTAAAAAGAAAGAACATGAGATTTTCTTAATTCTTATTGCACAACTCAGGTGTTAATTTCATAGTTTTATCAGAGGTAATCATTAATTGTTTACGCAATTAAAAATTCATAATTTTCATATTACAGAAGTAAAATTTTTACTAATCAGTTCTGAAAAATTTTCTTTGCCAAGAGATGGTTTGGTGTACCATATAAAACACATGTTCGAAATAATAATTAGTTTTGAAAGCAGTAATATTACTTCAAAGAGCAAAAAAAAAGAGATTTTTTATGAAAAATATACGAGAGGTTTATATAATTTTTTAAAGTTAAAAGGTTAAGAAATATTTATTTTAAAAATAAGTGTGGAGTTAAGATATGAAAAGTTGGAAGGGCAATTATTTATTAAGTGTGTCTTGTCAGAAAGTAAATATTTTAATATAGTTTCTGAAGTGCTATATTAACTTTTATTGAAAAATAAATCGTAAAATTTAATTTTAAATGATATATAACTATTTTAATTCAAAACAATAAAAACGCATAATTTAAAGAGTAAAAATATAAATGGTTAGTAAACAATAAAAATTTATCATAATTGTTGTGTGTTTAATACTTAACCCACAAAAATTTTGTACTATCTCTCATTACAATACTAAAATATTACAATACATTTTATAACTATTTTTAAATGATTATATATAAAACTTGTAGAATTGAATTTGTAACCATCTCTTATGCACAGTTTTTATAATAGTCTTATTTCAACATAATCAAGAGTCAATAAAACATGGTGTAAATCCCAATATTTTAAATATAGATATGGAAAAACATTAAGTTTAATTAAAATACGCTACATAAAAACTACCCGCTACAAACCATGTGTGAAGGGAGGTAGCAGCAAGGTATCATTTTTCTGTTAACGACAAACGTTTGATTCAATCCAGCTTTCCTTCTTATCCCCAAACAAAATACAGGAAGAATATAAAAAGGACTCAGGATATTACAAGTAAACTACCCTCAGAGAAACCCTGTGGCAAGGGGCAGTGGCGGATCCAGGATTTGGTTTTGGGGGGCTAAGAAGTTTCCTAATCCAATGCAATCTTCTTGTTAATGCTAATACGGGAAAGGTAGTGAAATATCCTGCTTCAACTTCCCAAAGGGGGGTCTGGGTGTCCTCCCCCAGAAAATTTTTGGAAACTTTAGTCCAAACCCCCACTTTTTCAACTCCTTTTGGTACGCTTCATCCGAATTTCGGATATAGATTTTTTGCATTTTGACACAAACTTAGTAAAATGTAGTTGTAATAACAGAGTTACAAGTGCCAAGGGGGTATTTTTAATTTTTTTAAATTTGACCTTAAAATAACAGGGTTTTAACTCATTTTGGTGCATAAAATGTCATATTATATAGAATAAAACTTTTCATTTTTGGAGGTGCTTGAGCCCCCCAGCCCCCCCTGGATCCGCAAGTGGCAAGGGGGACAAAAGCGAAGCAAGTGTTTTCTAAATCTAAACGCGACTTATTTGTGCCTCAACCAAGTCTCCCGAAAGTTTAATAACGGGGTACTCCTTTTGTATGAAACAGTAATAAGCGTGATTCACATGGTACTACGAGAGAACTGCCCGCCTATAAACCACGTGTAAGGGGGTGCAACAGCGAGGGAAAAAGTTTTCTGTAAATACGACGTAACGGGTGCAAAAGGTTAGGAGTGCGGGAATGGTATCGACCTATCCCCGGGGTGGGTCGATAACGCCCGGGGGCAACCTACCCCAAATTTTGATTCGGCTATCTCAGGGATCATCGCAAACCACCTTGAGTGTTTTCTGGAGGTTAACTGCAAAGAGAAAGATTCTTTAGAAATTGATTCCCAGCGCTTATTTGAAAGAAAAGGGGGGGGGTCGGAATAGCCGTCTATCTTTTTTCAGTTGCAGTGGTGGAAGGGTCAACTGACAGGTGGTTCTGAAAGGACGGGATAGACTCGTCCATTATGGATGAGGTAGCGAACAAGTGGGGTCATTTTGGATTTTCTGTCGCTTTCTTCTTATGAGAGTTTCGAGGGTCAAGTGAAGTAAGTTCCTTGTTGGGTAGGAGAACCTTTTTTTGAGGTAATCCGAGAAAATGTATAAATGGGATTTGTCTCGTGCTTTGGAGATTGTCAGTGACTCCAGAGAGATTTTTATCTGTGGCTGGCCATTTTTTTTTTATAAAAAGGGAATTCTATATTAACGGGATGAGTTTTTAATACCCACTTTATATTGAATTGCTGATTAAAAAGGGATTAGTTTATTTTATCTTTTAAAGGAACTTTTAAATAAAGAGTTATAATGAACTGCATTACTTTGAGTGTTATGGATTGATAGAAAAGCAGTTTTCATGCAGTAAAGGGAGTAAGAACTTTCACTGCAGACTATGTAAAAAATTAAATTATTTACATGTATTTAAGTTGTGGGAATTCAGCATTATTCAAAATTAATAGGTAATTAACAAATTTAATTACTCAAAAACTAATTTAATGGAAAAAAGGTTTGCCTGAAATTCTCTTTGGGATGTTAAAAAATCACGTTCACATCAAACTCAAATTGCGTGTTTTAAACATACTTAAATTTAGTAAATAATCTGTTATGAGAGATACAATGTTGTGACTTATAAATTCACTTGCAGTGTTACTCGAATACCAAAATAACTGTGATAGGAAAAGATCAGTAGACTGTCCCAATGAGTGTCTTTCTTTTTAGTTAATAAAGCAAGAGTCTCATGACAGGTGTTTCTAGCAGTGCTCAAAGTTTTACACTCAACCTGTCCTCCTCTCCCCCTCAAAAAGCCTATAACATCCAATTATTTCCTATATTTTTCAGTTGAATAATTGTTTATGTGAAGAGGATGAAAGCAAAACATATCTGTAGTAAGAAAACGTCAAAAGTCAAATAAAATTTGAATAAATTTCCCACAACCTTTTGGTGACTCAAATATTTAAAAGCAAATGACTTAATCTCAAAACTTCAATTTGAAACACTTTTCTTTATGAAAAAAAACATCCTCCTTAAGACCATACTACCTATGAATTATGACAAACTATTTCTAAAAACGTGACCCCCCGCTCAGTTGTCAAACAAAAATCGAAAAGCAATCGTTATTGAGGAAATCACCACAAACTCTAGCTTAAATCCCTCATCACATTTGTGTAAGGAAACGCGCATGACATAAATACAGAAACTTCATCACAAGTAAATGTCAACGCCACCCCAAAGATGTTTATAAGCAAGCGCAACCCCCCATAAATATTCAACGCCCCTCCCCCACATTTCTCTCACCCATTTTCATTGCAAAGCGAACAAGCCACTGCCCCAAAAAATACATTTCAGGGCTATTTGTTTCTTCCCCCCGAATAACGGATTGCCCAAGAGGATTTCTGTATCGGCGAGCCGGTCACGTATTTTAGAGGAGCTACAAGATGGGGTGCACTCACCATGGAAAAGTTCTGTGCGTTGGGTCTCCTGCGGGCATCGATCTCCAGAAGGCTCTGCAGAGGTTCTTGAAGATGATGAGGTACTCGTTCTAGCAGGTCGTTCAGATTGGCCTCCAGCTGCCAAAGGAAGATAGCTTTTCAGTGCAGTTGCTTTAAAGACAGGGTAAATCCAAAGAAACCGTGTATGGACCTAATTTTTTGTCGAAATTTAATGTTGCCAAAGCTGTTTATTGATGGGTAAGGAATTTAACTTCTATAGAACTATAGGTTGCCAGAATCATCGCCTTTTTTGGCGCCAATTCCGGTCTCTCTGGATGACCCGAAATCTATGTTGATGTCAGCTGCAAGAACGGGTGGATAATACCAACACCTTCTATCAATAAGGCCTCATAACTACGTCACGATGACGTCTAACGTACCGGAATATCTGTTACTGGTACTGTTAGATTTTCCCGTACGTTTGACGTCATCGTGACGTAGTTGCGAGGCCTTATACAGGGTGTATCTGAAATGGTGCAACAAACTTTCAGGGATGATAGTAGACACCTAGACGAGTCAGAATCACATAGGATTTAGGGGTCTCAGACGAAATCCCAGGGAGTTAAAAATGGAGTGACACCTCAAAAAATCATTGAAAAATCCAATTTGTAGAATAACTACTATTGGTAAAAATGTGATTAAGGTCTCAAAAGTTGTAGTTTAATATGATCTTTAAAATTATCTCAAAAGTTTTCACTTTAAAATTTGTTTTATTATGAAAAAAGTTAAAAGAACACAAAAAATGTGAAACCTCTGGCAAAACTTTATTTGTATTTCGAAATCCTTTCTTTTGATTTGATAATCTGAAAGATCATAGTTGAAAACCCTTAAGTCCAAAGTTTCACGTGAATACAATAATATTAAACACTTGAGATCCTGGTTAAGTTTGTTTTTTGCGTGCGCAAACAGCCGTTCTGGAAAACTCCGGATGCTATGAATAACGATATTCTGAGTTGAGAGTATCGATTTCATTGTAATGGTTTAGTCTTAGAACTAAAAATGGTTGCTACATCAGTGTGGTAGTTCCTATTAGTACACTCCTGTTCATAAAAAAATGCAACACCATGAAGGACTTGTTAGATTTTGATGGATTTTACACAGCAAGTGATCTTTGTAGATGCAAACAAATGATAAAATTTTCAAAACAAAGAATAAAATAAAATATCGAAAATCGGTGTTTAATGTCTTCCACACGCGCTGCAATGAGAGCCTCTATACGACAGGTCATCGAATCAAACAGATTGAAATTTTGACTGAGGAGGGGATTTTCATCAAAGATTCATCCCAAAGTTTGCCAATATTGGCAACATAACAAGAATTTTGAGTATGAGGAAAAACTAACGAAATTTTAGTCAAGCTCCATAGATGAAATTTTGGGTGAAAAGTTTGTCGAGAAAGAAACTGTTTTTATTGGATGTAATGGAAGTTTGGAAAATTCCAAAAAACCTGTGTACGGGATTTGTTTTGATGAATTTCAGCTTCAGGATCGCTTTAAAGGTAGGGTATAACTTTTGGCTCAAAAAATTTTTAGAATTTTTTTGAAGAAATGAGATTGCCCTCACATTTTTTATCTAATGAGGTTGCCCATGGTATTCAATAGTGCTCCAGGTCAAAACACTTATCTTCATCACAACAGACTCAAGAAAAAACACTCCAAAAATGTCGATTTTCGGCATAACGTCCAAACCCAATTTCGGTGTCATGTTAACCAAAATTGAAGGGGGATTTGTTTAAAAGGACCATTTGTTATCAGTAATCATGCGAAGCTATTTTTTTCTGGATCCCATGGTAGCTTTATTCACCGATGGAATTCCATTAATGGAGTCCTGTAAAGAAAACGATACTTGGTGAATTTTGCTACAATGACGACCGATTAACTGATAGAGCAGACAATGATAGAACTGTAGCAGTATTCTAACAATTTGAAACATGTCGATAAGTCGCTTAGTGATCCGGCACTGCCATGCGAATGAAGTTTGTTTCATCCCGTGCTCACGTGACTATGAGGGGTCCAGACCCCAATTTTCAACTCGCCTTACCATCTTTGGACGTCTGTTTTCAAACCCATATCACTATTTTCCTGTTTCCCTTCATCTGAGCAGCGGTAAAACAGTGTGAAAAAACACCCTTCCTGGAGTCCTAACATTAATCCTATATATTCGGTTAAATGTTCGTATGGCATTCTTTAAGGTCTAAGGGGTATAATGACATCTAATGACAAGACAATCAACGGCAGACAATCTTCTTACAACTCCTTAACTTCCCGTTACAGCCCCCCATACATACGACTAAATCAGTGGTTGAGAAGACACTTCTCAGCTCGCGCACGCGCTGTAGCTCTGCTTTTGTTATCATTTGATAAGCAAACCATAATGAACATACCCTGAAAATTTCAAGTTGATCGGACAATTATTTCTTGTTGTTGCATTTTTTATGAGCAGGTGTATATATTATGAAAAGGGGAGTATTTTACCACTACCTCTGGTTAGAGGAATATGTCCTGTTTTCTCACAGGATTATATATTTATTTAATGGGTTCGACGGATGAAGAAACGAGTTTCAAAAATGATACGAATATTTTTAATGCAAGAAACATAAGGGACCAAATGACTAATTGGAATATTACCTTTTCTATTAAAAATCATTATAATTTAAAAGAATGAGAAAAGATGAAGACGCATCACACATTGAAAACGAGTGCCCAAATCTACCTTAATATGGATTTTAAAACTTTTTGAAACCATTTCTCCTTACATGTAAGAAATTGGGTGAAAAGCAACTGGTGTAAAAATCTGAAATTCAGATAAATTCTCAGTTCATGAGTATAAATACATTACTTTTCTTATTCTCTTTCGAAGTAATCAAATTTCAAAAGACTTCAGTCATCTTCATAAATACATAATACACATCTTATTTTAAATTCATCTTGAAATTATTATCCAACTTAGAATATAATTTGTTCTCCTTAACTTATTTAAAATGAACTTTTGAAAGAAAAATGCAGTTCAAAAACGTTCCATAAAAATAGAAAACGTTATTCAGATCAAATCTTATTTTCTTTCCTCATTTAAAAATAATTTATTTTAAATTCTGGATTTCCTATGCTGCAGGTTTATCTGGATACAAAAAAATGTGGGCACAAGTGAAGAAGAATTTAAAAACGAATTCCATCTCTTTTTTTACTCCCTCAAAAAACCCTACCTGCATTTTTTTCATCAGTGAAACACTCAAAAAACGTTACTTTGAGAAACCGGCAGATGTTTATTCTAGACTAGCGCAGAACTTTAAATTTGTTTCTTGTCTTTAATTACAACTTTTTTCTACCCCTAGAATTTGTCTTGGAAATAATTTTTTAAGAATTGTATCGAAAAATCTCTAACCACCACACTTGCGTAATGAGCTTAACGTAAATTTTAAGCACGATGTTTGATTTATTTAAGTCTTCTACGGCGTGGAAAAGGAGTTAATTACGTATTTTTTAATCATTTCTTGCATATAAAAATGAAGGGCCACAAAGTAAAATCCAGATACTTTAGAGTTTAGAGAGTAACTTTTCAGGAAAAAAGTTAATCTCCGGTTCAGGGTTGAGACTGTAATTACTAACAGTTCTGATATTATAACTTCATTTTAATAAAAATAGAAGGTTTACTATAATTTTGAGATATTTGTTGGATTTTTAACATAAAAATAGCGTACATTTTATAAGAAAACATATTTTGGATAAAAAATTATAAGAAATGAAACTAAACATTTCAATTAAAATTTTGTAAAAGAACGTAATTTAATATTTAAAATGACTTTCCATGGAAAGAAAAAAGTATGTTGCAACGCCGTTTTAGGCTTAAACTATTCATAAAAAGGATATAAACCAGAACATAAAACACAAATTATTACGCCTTCTTTTTTATTTTGAATTGTTAATTAAAGTGATTAAAGTGAGCTGTCAATGATTACAGATGAACTAGCCGTGCAAGTTATTACTCTTGCATAAAGGAACATAAATTTATTCGCCCATAAAGAAATAGATATGAACAACGTTTTGAGATACTCATATCTACTTCATCAGAGTCTAAAATATCTTTTAGAGATTTACAAAATTGGATACAAGTATCTCCGACACAATTGTTTTGTTTTTAATTGTATTTTGAGTGAATAAATTTACATTGCTTTCTATAAGAATGCCAGTGATTACTTTAATATACTATATTACCTCTTAACTTTTTATATTTTCGAAAATATTAAGTTGAATATTGATAAATGAAATACTTAGGTGAATATTTGAAGTTATCCTTATGATAAAGAGCTCAAACAAAGTTATTTTGAAAAAAAAAACACTTTTTTTATTTTTATTTATAGTGTATTCAAAATGTTTCTCTTTTTCTCTCTCCCAAAATTGTTTTCATAAAAATAAAACAAACTAAAAATAAAAGAGCTACATTCTTCTTTAAGCAATCAGTTGATGATTCATTAAAGGTCATTGCCCACCAAATATTTAATTTAAGCATATATGTCCTTTTTTGAGCATTTATCAATGTAACTGTTAATTCTAAAAGTATTTTGATGAATTATTCTCTACCTTATGAATAATCCTCTATTTCTTATCTACAAACAAAACAACCATTAACACATTGTATTAGCAGAAGGCAATGGAAACCTCAAATCCCTTTACATGCCAATAAGAACATTAATCTCTTGTAAAATTATCTGCTAAATTGAGTAATAATTGTTTCTATTCAAGATGACATTGAAAACCTTAAGATATTTTTAGATATTGATCCTGTCACTTAAGTCAAAAATTGGGTGTGGTGATGAATATAAACTATAAAGATGAGTGATTGATGATTTCTTCTTCTAAAAGAAACTTCTCTCACACAAATAGTTATCACTTGAACATAATTACTGAAGGTCGAGAAAAAGTTTTATACTCCCAAAATACTTTAACTTTAACCTATGACTTACTCGGTTAAAGTTTTTTGAACATGATCTTAGATTTTAGAAAACAATTTTAGTAACGCTTTAAAATCTTTCAATCTTGTGAAAATCTTGTTAATTAGTCAAGAATGGGGTATGGGAATAAAAATGCGAATTTAGTTGAAAAATTTACATAAGCGCAATACAGATGCAAAAAAATGGAACGGAATTTTCAATTTTATGTTTCTATTAATATTAACATAGGAACATAAGGATATTTTTGAAAAAGTGTATAAAATTACAAGGGAATAATTGAATTAATATTCGACATCATTTCCCATCCAAGTTTTCGTACACTGCTTTAACTTTTAATGACACAGTATTTTCATCCTGAAGTGTAACACATAAGGCAAACCAAATAAACCTACCTCACCTTTCTTAAACCATTCATCAGCAAATAATTTATATGACCGTAAAAATCATAGCTGTATAATCACAAGATAAACTCGTTTATTGATAGTTTACGAAAGATTTCTCTAGAACAGTTAGCAATGGGCACTGAATTTATCGGTTTCTTTCTCTAAGAGCCATCCCTAGGGATCGGGTAGTTGGCTCAAAAGGGGATGTAGCTGATAAACACAAGGAAGTATTTATTAGAGTTGTGGTACTTGAGGGCACGTCCATCGCTAAATCAGAGGGGCCCTTCCCCTTGAAGTAATCCCTGAAGACCGGGGGAAAGAAGGGGAGAGCCCCAAAGTGGGGGATACTTGAGGCCGAGGAACAAAGGGAACATCGCTGATGATAGTGGCCACTAAAAGGTGCTACCTTTTATGTAGCAACTCAGCGGAGAAGAACAGGAGTGATGTGCATTTGTCTCGGGATTTCACTTCTTCTGGGAAAGGATGAATGCTTCTTGAAGAGCTTTTTGGCTTTAGTTCGCGGTAGTTTTTGTTTAGATAAGATTATTGGTTATATGATGGGTTGTGTATGAATAGTTTAGAGTATTGATAATGACAGGAGTACATCGTGATGGGATAGCTTAAAACTGGCGTGTCAAGTTAAGTTATAGAACTTTCAATTTTATTTGAATGGTAGGATTTGAATGAGTCATATAGTTTAAAAAAATACTTTTAATGGTTATAGAGTAATTAATTTTTCTTCTTTCTTAAACTGTATAATCCACAGTTTGATAGCATGAGAATTATGATTTAAACATATCGTCGCTGTGAAATCAAACCGGCATAACTGCAAAATGCACATTTTTCACTAGAGCGCTTTAGGTTTTCGCATGTGATATTTAAAATAATGATAACAATAATGTAATATTGTGAGAGAGTTCAGTTTTACTTAGATAATGGACATTTTGCCACCTTAAAGGTTTTGAAGCAACTGGTGTACTGCGCAATAGATCTGTCTTCTGATAAACAAAATGGCTATTCCCGATTACATGCATACCGGTCCAACGGGATCTGACGGAGTTTTATTCAACTTAGCAATATGCCGGTTTGACATAAAAATAGACGAAAAAAAGGAATTCTTTGACACCAATAACTCAAAAACTCAATTTTTGCAGATGTCTGTCGGTTTGATTTCACAGCGACGATATGTTTTCGTACAGAAACAATTTCGTGATAATAAACTCAGAGAAAGGCCTATAGAGAATGGTTAAAATAATTTATATTCATAATTACCTGCTACTTCTGCAACTTAACATTCGAAAAACCGTTAATTAGATTCTAAAAGAGTAGAATATCCTTCTACCGAGTGGATTTTTTTCCCTTGGAATGGTTAACGTTAAAAAAGTGCATTTAAGTGTTTTTTTTATCTGAAATCCTCTCTTTTCAAGGGCTCTTTATAACAAGCAAATTTTCACCCATACCTCTTATATTAATACAAAACCGGAGAACCCCAAATTGTTGAAAAAGTATGCGATGGATTTAACTTCCATTCCTAAGAATTCATATTCAAGAGCAAAGCATCATATTGTTTGAGGATTTTCTAAATACTTAATTTATTTTCATACATGTGAGGGTAATTAATAATCTTTCACAATGTTAAGAAACCAATAAATTAAGATAATAAGATGCATAATATACAGATGGAGAACACGGATACGAAGGAAAAACTCAAAATTGGTTCAAAATTTTATTTTGCCAGTCATATCTAGATATATTAGAGAATATATAGGTATGTTTTCATACGTCGATATCTATTTATATCCTTTTTGAAAATAAGTAGAAAATGATACCAATTTATATTTGTTTCCAAAAATAAAACGTTACGTTTAAATACCGCTTTTCTTAAAACTACCTTTTTTTCAGTTTGAACTCTGTGGCTGGACCACCTTAGTTTTGTGCTCTATTGAATGGAAAAATAGCAAAAATAGGAACCAATTCTTAAAAGCTTAGTTCAGTACCACATCAAACATGTGGTAGAAAACCTGTTTCTTTAGTAGAAATCTAAGTATTACAAACCTAGCATTAAAAGTTTAAAAAACTATCAATAAAAAATATTAAATATTCATATTATTACTAGTCTTAAAGTTGTACAAACAAATTTAAATTAACTCTCGGTATTAAACAAAATTTAACATTTACACAAAGAAACTTACCATTTCTAGTTGTTTTTGATAAGTAGCACAGCTGAGATTGGCTTCTATGATAGAGTGACCTCCATTGTATACCGCACATATGACAAGCCCTAAGGAGAACATGTCACTCAAGGGGCTACATTTGGAGTTGCTTTGAACTTCAGGAGCAGTGAAGTCCAAGTCTGGCTGGCCCATTTTCGGCAACCTGGAGGTGAAAGCTTGGCAAGGCACCGGCTTCTGTTCAAAGAAGAATGAAAAGGAGAACAAAGATCAATATAAAAAGGGGTAGGGAAAATTCTGATGAATATATAAAAGTTTAAACCAAACGTTTAAGTTTTCAGTTCACTCGTATTGATAGAAAATAATAATTTAAAAATATGAATTAAATGTTGCATCAGAAATAGGCACAAGTTGTGAAAACGCGAAATTCTGCGTTAGTAAAATTTATTGATGTTTAAAAATATTTAGATGATAGGTTTTTCTATGTTTATAATATCACTTAATAGAGAGTAATAAATGTTTGAAAACAGTGCAATAAAAAACAACGAATTTTTTTCTCTCTGGGAAAAAATGCTAAAAATACATTTAAAAATTTAAGACTAAAGAACAACACTAAACAGTCCCAAACTCCAAATTGATTGTCGGGATTATTATTTAAATTTAAATTGATATAATTATAAGATATGTATACCTGACGAACATTAAGAAATGAGTAATCTCCTTACTTTTATGAAAAGGAGAATGAGGCATTTCTGATGTTGATTATAAAATAACTTAGTTAATAATAATTTTGCTGGCTAGATAGCTTGCTATTATTTAAAAAGGAATGCGATTGTATGAGAGAGAAATCAGTCTAATTTATAGCAATTTTGAAAGAAAAACCTTTTGAAAACCACTTAATGACAATGGCATTAAGTGCAAAATAATGTTACGATATTAACTTAAAAAACCTGAACTAAAGTAAGTTCATACAAAAAAATAGAATCTAATAAAGTGTTAAGTATTTAAAAGTCGATTAGATATTTGATTAGGCCAAAATTAATAAAGATTTTTTACGTTGAAATGGGAACCAAACAATTAAAAAGATATCTACCAAGCACATATTAAGACTTAATTTGTGTAGGAACCAATTAAGCTTTAATTTTTTATTTAACCTACACAAGTAATTAATGTAAACTGAATTAGTATTCCAAAATTGTTCTATAGAATATATTGTTTTATGATTGCGGTATTTCACTACACTTAAAATCAAATGTGTAGGTAAATGGAAATTGTGGAATTGTTGTTTCATTGCAAATTTTTTGAAACATAAGATTTAAAAGTAAATATGTACTGGTTGGGATTTAATTTTTATGCTTGCAAAAAAGGAGTTTATATAAAGATTTAAAATACAAAAAACCCTTATAAAAAGGGTTTTTATTTTTTTTATTCTGAAGTAATTTAACAAGGCCTTAAAATATTAAAATTTTGATTCTGTGTACAGTAAATATTGATCAGAATAAATATGTTATATAAAAATATCAATATAAAAATGTTTTTTTACAAATAAAATATATCACTTTTAACCTGTCCAGACAGATTAATCTAAAAATAACATTACTTCAGAGATGTATCATGTGTACTTTTATATAGAAAAATGTACTTAAGGCACCCATGAACTGGCATTCTAAATAAATCCGTTTAACAAATAACGGTGTAAAATTATCGTCCCTATAATATTTATGCATGAAAAATATAAATATAATGTATTTCAAGTGGGAGAGAAATAACCAGTAGTTAATTGAATCTACGTCATTTTCAGACCTTCCAGTTTTCAAAATATGAAGTGCGAATATCAAAGCCACTTCTCCTCTATTGACACAGTTAATCAGGCAGCTATTACAAAATTATATCACATCCTAAGATATTTATCGAGACGAGAATAAGATTTTCCGAAAACATTTGGGAAAATGCCTACGCCGAGCCAAGGCTTTATCTTCTTTCCCAAATAATTCCCCGTGCGCCCCAAATGCCTGTTCCCAGCTAATGCAGTCAGCGCACCATTGTTTGTATGAAAGACATGCCATAATTTCGCTGTAATTAATATTTAAAAGTGTTACGTGAATTTTTAAATCTATTTCAGCGGGCTGGATATTAATTGAACTTCCTCCTGCGAAAGGTTTTAATTTCAAAGGATTTTCTCCGTCGCTGTTTGGAAAACAAAGAGTTTGATAAATTGACGCAGTTCCTGTATGGTTTAATCCTAATTAATTCCTCATTCGTATCTTTCTTACCCCGTTAGCCTAAATTGAGGCTAAAACGAGCTGTAATTTATCCCCGACGTTTTAAATAATTCTTTGCAGTGTCGGCATGAAATTATTTCTCCCTTTTGTTTATAGTTGCCATTCATATCGCAAAACTGACAGAATGGGTTATTATTTTTCGCAAAAGATAACAGTTGATCTATGGTTTAGAAACATATGATATATACAGTTTTAATGGTGTTAGAGATTTTAAAAATACTGTGAAGAATTCCAAATGGAATTGTTTTTCTTCTTAGAATAATTAAGTATATTAGGGGAGGTAAATATAGATTTTAGGTTAATATACGACCTGTGAAACTAATTTATCTGAAACTTATTATTAAAGGCAATTATTTACTAATAAAAAAGTTATTGCTTTTGTTTTTTAATGTGACTGAAGCCATGACAGTATGCCTTGTTACAAAATTTAAAAAGGACTTTTTTATGAATATTCAAAGATTTTTTGATATCTAAAATTCAAAGGGTTTAAGTCCACAAAAGATTGTAATACTAGGTCTGAAGTCTCAAAAGTGTTCATTAAAGAGAAAACGTAATTCAAATTTATTGCAAAAAATAATTTACTACTCATCTAATAAGTGTTAAGGGAAACAAGGATGTTAATTCCTGAAATTTCGGAAATGATTTCAAAGGACATTTGATGCTATGAATTCAAACATAAAATAACGCTTTTTAAGGGAGGAACTAAAGTTTTTTTATGATACAACCTTTTAAATACACTATTTTCAGTCTATTTTGTCTTCAAATTGATACATGGATAAGTTTAAAACAATCCTGAATATTAAATTGTTATTTTAAAAAATGAAATTACTTTTTATTATGAATTTATACACTATACTCTGTTCATTTTAAATTGACGCCTAAGAAATAGTGCTTTCAACCTCGGTAAAAGCGTAACCATAGTTACGCTCTTTGCGCAGCCAAGAGTAAGCTTTCTTCGCCACTTTGTTGTTGATAGTTGCCATGGTTACCGACTCAGTGGTGGGGAAGGGAAATGTACTCAGGCGCGCGCGCCTATTCAAAATGAATAGAGTATAACTCATAATTTTATATAAAATGCGAGAGAAAAAGTTAATTGATACCAACTAATCACTGAATTCCAGAGACCAAATAAACTATATTTATTCTAGATATACAAATTTAAAACTGCACGAAATAGAGTTATTAGTGTAACTTTTCTATGTAAAGCACACATAAATAAACACTGATCAAAAAACCCACAGCCGATGGAGAAAAACTGATTTTATACATTTTTATCACAAATAGTCAAACCCTTTTAAAACCCCCTGGGGCATATTTTGTATAGGCCTGTACTAATTTAAATACAGTTTGAGAAAATTTCCAAACCATAAAGAGGTTAAATGCTTTAAATAGTTTTAAATTTTGAATTCAAGCCAAGATTAAAATTATACTCCCCTTCAAAGTATTTAATTTGGGATTATAGTTTTAATTTTACGACTCACAAGAGTAATAAAAGAGCACCAGTTTCATTTCTAAGCGACACCCCCAAACGGTTGTTTCAGCTATTTATCTCCCACTTTTATATTTAATCGAGCATTTCACGCAGCTGCGGGGAAGTAAATTTCCTCGTGGAATGAGGCATATTATGACACGCCATGTCCCCCAATTCCTAAGCGTGAAATAAGTGTAGTTTCCAGAAATATGGTTTTAAAGAGTATGCTATATCAGAGTTTTAATTACTTTTTTGTAGCTCCTCTTTCCCTTTCATAAATTAAAGTTCAGTTTTAAACTGTTGAAAGTTCAGCCGAATTTCGATTTATATTAGTATTAGTAAAATCTAACGGAGTTTTATTTTTTTCGATGCTATATTTGAAATTACATATTAAAAATACCACTTAAGCTATGAATATATGTAAACATAAAAGTATTTTTCCTCTGCAAACATAAAGCTCATCCATTTAATTTTATATCAATGTAAAACGATACCTCAGAACTCTGCTAGTCCCATAACTAAGTTTATTTTCTGATATTACAGTGAACTGCAACGAATTATTTCAACTTCTGACCTGAGAATGGATTAGAATTTGACACATATTGTGAGAAAAAATGGTCTTTTTGAACTGAAAAGTCCCCTTCCGTCATAAAATTCAACTAAGGCATCCAATCCGATGTTTCGTTTCCCTCCTGAAACCCATTGCGTGTTTCTTCCCCACCCAGGTCTTTTAAGGCCTCTTTACTTAAAGAGGCTATTTATCAACCTCCCGATCCCATTTTCACTTCTTTTTCACTTCAAAAGCGAAAAATAGAAACCTGCATCTTTCCACTTAACGCAGATCAATAGCCTACCCAGCTAGCCTAATGGTTTGGAGCGGAACTTGGAATAAAAACGTCACTTAATATTGAAGCCTGATATCATTATTTTCCTTTAGTGGACATATATATTCTTGTGGCGGCTGGCTACGAGAGTACAAAGCACTACCACATTAGTTGGAGAAGCGTGCGCATTTCTATTAATAATGCATTCCACACTTGTCGGAGTTATACCATCTAATGCATACCTTCCGGTGATAATCCATTGTATTTTACAACTGAAAAGACATTGAGGGAATATAAAGATATCTCTCTCTCTCGATTACGTCATCTTTGCAGATAGTATTTTTATATTGAATATCTGTTTAAAATAAATTGGTAATAAGAAGGAGGAGTTAAATAGATTACAAGTCAACTAAATGTAACACGTTAGCATATTTATTTAAGAAGAAAAAGTTTTGTTGAAAAACTATTTCTAATCAAGAATTTGAGAGCATGTATTCCAGACTGATAACTGAATATCAGATAATAAGGAAAGGTTTTATTCTGCTTCTAAATGGGGTTTTACTTCAAGTATTGTCAGTAATGTAGGTAGGGTGGTCCTTATTTGTATGGTAAATTTTTTTTTGGGAATTCCGTTGTTGGCGCCCCCTAGTTTTGTGTCACTATAGAAAATAATAATGTATGCAAAATTTAAGCTCATTCGGATAATAATAACACGTGCCGCAAAAGCCTTCAAGTTTCATAAAAATACTGATTTTTTCACAAAACATCAAAAAAACCAGACTAAACACTCCCATCTTCTTGATTTTTTATGAGAATATAATATAGTTATAGTTATAATGTTCCAGATTTCATTCTTTTATCACCCCTCTTTCGGTAGTAAAAAATTTTTAAAATAAAATAACTCTTGTAAATTTGTTTTTCCTGCATTTTAAAACAGCTAATAACTCTAGAACTATACAACTTAAAAACCTGAAATTAGTGCCATTTTGTTTGTAATTTTATTCTCTTTGTTTTGATGTGCAACATATATGCCTTTCTTAATTTTTTTTTCAAAATTAAAAAAAAATTTTATTAAGTAAATTTAAAGTTTTTCAACTCCCAAAATAAACATTTCTGCTAATTTCAAGTTAAAAATAAAATTTTGTCATGTAGAAAAAAATAAAATTTTCTAAATTTTGGCAAGTCCCTAAACATTCAACATTCCGTGTAATTAAACAAAAAAAGTGATTCACTCATGGGGAGTTCAAAAACTCCCTTGAGATTGTTCATACGATTTGTACCATGCAAAAAAATTAACTTAAATTTCAGAAAATACAACTATTAGCCGATTCGGTACAAAATCTTACAGAGCTAGTTTCCAACTTAATTCACTGTGCCTAATATCACCTGAATTTTCCTGAGAATTAAGTTTTTACTTAATTTATGATTTTATTTTATTCTTTTATCTTCAAACACTTTAAATTTCCTTTGATTTGACATGTTGGAAGTGAAAAAATTCCGTAAAAACTTAATTCTAAGGAAAATTAAGGTGAAATTAGGCACAGTGAATTAAGTTGGAAACTATCTCTGTAAGATTTTGTACCAAATCGGCTAATAGTTGTATTTCCTGAAATTTAAGTGAATTTTTTTTTGCATGGTACAAATCGTATGAACACCCTCAAGGGAGTTTTTGAATTTCCCATGAGGGGGAACTTTAAATTTCCTTTGATTTGACATGTTGGAAGTGAAAAAATTCCGTAAAAACTTTATTCTAAGGAAAATTCAGGTGAAATTAGGCACAGTGAATTAAGTTGGAAACTATCTCTGTAAGATTTTGTACCAAATAGGCTAATAGTTGTATTTCCTGAAATTTAAGTGAATTTTTTTGCATGGTACAAATCGTATGAACACCCTCAAGGGAGTTTTTGAATTTCCCATGAGTGAATCACTTATTTTGTTAAGTTACATGGAATGTTTAGGGACTTGCCAAAATTTCAAATTTTTTTATTTTTTTCTACATGATAAAATTTTATTTTTAACTTGAAATTTGGCAGAAATGTTTATTTTGGGGGTTGAAAAACTTTAAATTTACTTAATAAATTCTTTTTTCAGATTTTTTTTTATTTAATTTGTTTCACATTTTTTTTAATTTTGAAAAAAATTAAGAAAGGCAGTTATGTTGCACATCAAAACAAAGATAATAAAATTACAAACAAAATGGCACTAATTTCAGGTTTTTAAGTTGTATAGTTCTAGAGTTATTATCTGTTTTAAAATGCAGTGAAACAACTTTACAAGAGTTATTTTTACTATAAAAAAATTTACTACTGAAAGAGGGGTGATAGAAGAATGGAATCTAGAACATTATAACAATAACTATATTAGATTCTCATAAAAAATCAAGAAGAAGATGGGAGTGTTTAATCTTTGTTTTTTTTGGTGTTTTGTGAAAAAATCAGTATTTTTTTGAAACTTTAAGGCTTTTGCGGCACGGGTTAAAATTTTTTGATTTAGCTAAAATTTTGCATAAATCATTTATTTGTATGATGGAACAATTTGGGGGGGGGCTTCGCATAAAGATTTCCAAACTTTAAAAATAAGGACCACCCTAATGTAGGTACTAATTAACCAATTAAGTCCATTCAATGATATTCCTTTCAAGATTTTTAAACCAGAAAAACACACTAGATGTAACTAACTGATGGGTAAATATCTATTTTATTTAACACTAGAACCACCGGATCAGTCATTTTGACTGTTTTGCGTTTTTGATTCTAAATATTTTCAAAGATATTTGAGTTAAACATTTGTGATTTCATAACTTTTTCTAATTTATGCTTCTATATACGTCATCCAAATTTCATTTATTTTGTAAAAGCCGTTCCGGAGATATTTATTGGTCTACCTAGAACCGCCAAAACAGTCATTTTGACTGGTGGATGTTTAGCGCGTTTATTTCTTGTATTACCACTTAAATTCTTACAGTTAATACTTTCTAAGAAATATCTAGAAGTTCTTCAAACAAATTTATTATATTTTAATGATTTTTACAGCTGCAAATGGTAAATATATCGTTATAATTCCCAGAAATTCATGTATATACACTTGCAAGAAGTTTTTGATTTCCCACGCTTTTTTTATAATTTTCTATGAAAGATTTATTATTTCCTTTATTTATGAGAAAAGAAATACAGTTCATTTTACTGAACTGTTCTTACTTTTTCTGTGGAAAAAAGTGTTTTTATGCAATTATTCAGGCAAAATACTGCTTTACATAGTAAAGCAGACAATTTATTGATTTATTGTAATGCACTAAAACGGAGTTATGACTTCATTATTTAGTTTTTAGTGTTGTGAGAAAAGGTTTAGAGAAATATGTAATTATTCAAGAAATATTTTGTTCATAATTTTTAATTTCGGCTAGAACGTTGCATAATATAAATAACATATTTCTTATTATTTACAACGAAATCTAAGATGTAAAATTAAATAAATGTGTTTGTTTTATATAGAATTAGTGTTATTTATCCTTTCTTCAAGTATTAGAAGCAATTTCGAGCTCAAAAGATTATTTTTCCAGTAGAAAAAAGCTTAGCAGTCAAAAGGACTGCATCCGGCGGTTTTAGGTATGCGGTACTTGCGGCGGTTCTAGTTTTAAATAATTAAGGGGAAAGTTGACATAAATACGTTTTCTAGAAAAATAAAAAAAAAATTGCATTTCAAAATTTCTAAATCGGTTACCTTCTTATGTAGGTTTATTCTACCTTTGGATATCTAGTAAAGGAATTAAACTAAATTTTGACTCCAGACAACGACCCATTATTTAAGATTGAAAATTCCTCCTCATACACAACTGTCTGGTTCTACAGAACATCCCTCCTCAAAGTGGATAGTTAAGTTTAAACTAAAAAACTTCAATAGTTTCATCAACGCAACAGAAAAATTCCGCAATAGCCTCATTGATTAAATCCAGCGCGTAGTACATACCTCATCACGCGTATTTTTAGAAACGTTTTAATAAAGCTCTTCCAAAGTGTGCGTGCAGACTAATTTATAGCAGCGAACTTAGACCAGTCGTTGAAAAAAGGAAGAAAAGCGGCTGTAGGTGGCAAAGCCAACACTCATTCCCATCCTCTCACTACTCTCATCCTGGAAAAAAGAGGAGCCTAACAAATCATCTTCCCACTCCCAGCAGAAAAGCAAAGCGCAATAAAATTACTCGGAAACTCAGGTACTTGAAGAAAACCCAGATATAATTATTCTGCGAGGAGAGTGGGGAGGAAAGTACCGGGGCGAAAGGAATTATCGAAACTCAGAAAAGTAAACTTTCCTTTTATTGCGTTCCATATCGAACTGGCCGGGAAATCGTTTTTCATTTTAAGTGACCCGCTTTCTTCCGGGCCTTTGATTTAGAAATAAAAGTTCGGCGATTTCCAGCGAAGAAAAACTGGAAATGCCATCAAGATGCAGGCAAATTTAATACTTTTTTCTTCGGGAAATAGCGTTTACCGGAATGTTTTCAGAAACTGCGGGTGTATTGCTCGTTGGATTTGTTTATCAAAAGTTGTAATACTATGGCCGATAAAGGTATGATTGAAAAACTTGCCGTAAGAGTGCAAACGACCATTCTCTTCAGAAGAAAAAAATCGTGTATTCTTGGATAAAGTGAGTTTTAATAACTTAATTAAATTAAATTTTATCAATTTAACCCTTTAATAAGGATTTAACCTTTCGTTACATGATAATTTTATCAAATATTGTAAAATATTTAAGTTAATATTTGGGTTAAAAGGATTTGTTTGTATAGTAACGGGTAAAAGTAAAACTTAAGTGACACACATTCGTTGTAGCATTATAATTATCTTCAAAATAATTTTTTCATACTGTAAGATATCAACGCAGACTAAATTCGAGTAGAGTCAAAATTTTTTGTCAGCAACGATGATGTATATTAGGGTGGGTCATTTTCCTATGGCGAAAAAAAATTTACAAATTCTATCGGGCACAGAGACAAAAAGGTGCCAAATGGTCTCAAACTAACATGTGTGAAATATTATTCCATTATAATAACTCTTTTTGCCTCCGGATTGGCCTCAAATGGAACAAAAATATGTAATTTTTCATATTTTTAAAAAATTTTATAAATTAATTTTTTTTTGTTGATAATTATTTAAAGCTCACAAATAAGGGTATTTAAAAGCAATTTTAATCCTATTAGTCACATTTATGCATTTTAATACAAAAAAACAACTTCCAAAGTGGCAATATAATGTATTACCATATTAACAAAACAGGCGTAGAATAGGAGGATCTTTTTAGCCGACAAACAATGTATTGTCAGTAGTAGATTTTAAATATTGGTAGATCATATACATTCTCCTTCAATTATGGCCAGTGTAAAACGGTATTTTTAAATTTTAAAAGTAGAGATAGTTGTATTTTTCATAAATGTCTCGCTTTCAAAATTCAGCGGACAGTTATTTCATTGGCTGGTCTTGGGAACCAAATGTGATCACATAAAATATGTTGAAACTAGTGTCTAATACAGGGGTTCTCAACCGGACGGTCGCGACCCCCTGGGGGGTCGCGGGGCATGCCTAGGGGGTCGCGAGACAAAAATTAAAAACAGTCATATTTACAGTTATTTTTTATACAGACACAAAAATTTTCAAAACTTATAGATCTTAAAAATTAAATTAATGAGAAATTTGAGCATGTTTGGAATTAATATGTCTTTGTATGTCCGTAACACATAGGAAAACATTAACACATAGGAACACATAGGTAACACATGTCAGTAACACATAGGAAAATGTTGTTTTCAAGTGTCAAACGATTTCTTGCCTTTGATTATAAGTGCACAATTTTAGAGAAGCCTTGTTCACACCTGTAGGGTGTTGCAAATGGTATTACCTTATCGCTGCTTTAAATAGTTCTGTATATTCTTTTTTAACACCTATCCAGAATTTGTCAACACAGGCATTGTTAGAGTTCAACTTCATACTCTGATTACAAGATAATTCTATTAAATCATCATGCAGATGAATACTTAATTCTACCTTTTTAATGGCTTGCTTATTAAACGGATTGACTACCCATAAAGATCCATCCATATTCTTTGCTGGAATATAATCTTTGAATTGTTCAGTCAAGGCTTCAAGATGAGATGTGTAAGGATAGAGGCGAAGTGTCTTAACATTTTAGGTCTGAGGGGGTCACCAAAATAAAGGGGGTCGCGGAGTCAAAAAGGTTGAAAACCCCTGGTCTAATTCATAGTTTGTATATAGGCAATAGCAATATCATGATGAGATTCGCCTCAGTAATGATTACCTAATTTTTTCTGTAGCAATAGACTATAACCCAGGCCCATAAATTATACTTCCTTAGAGAAAGGATTGACTCAAAATAGCGTCTTAGCATTCACTTATGCGTTCATAAAAGTTTAAATATAGCAAATTTAACTGTCTAAAATAAACACAAATAAGTTCTAAAAATTAATGTAGCTAATTTAAAAATTTTGAGGATAATACTGAGATTTGAGTTAAAAACGCTAATCTATCGCTCTTTTTAAGAAAATATTTCAAAATTTAACTCTTGAAATATGTTTAAAATTTATTTTTTAACATTAAGGACTCCTATGGGGACACTTGGAATGGACTATCCCTAATACACCACTGAAATTTAAAAGAAAACCTCAACATTTAAACACATTCATGACAAATTCATCCAATCGAGGTAAAACCCCGATTTTCGTTTGTCCATTTTTACATGAAATTACTATATTAATCGAAACTTTGAAGTCAATCCGGAGGCAAAAAGATTTATCGTAATGGAATAATATTTGACACATGTTAATTTGAGACCATTTGGCACATTTTGTCGCTGTGCCCCTGGGAAAATGTATAAAAATATTTTTGACCCACCCTAATGTATATGCATATACCGTAAAACGGGGTGAATCGGATCACTTTTGAAGAAAGTTTTTTAAATCATCATAGCTCCGGTTGTGTTAGAATTATAAAATCAGGATAAGTTCTGACTTATTCTACACATTGTTCAGAAGTTGTTTCAGCTATCAAAAATTATTTTGCGATAATATCTTAGGTCTACCACGGCTTTGAAGTTGAATACAAAAAAGGTCACAAAAACGTGGCTGTCAAAACTTTGCTTATTGCACCAAAAAAATAACTTTTTTTTCTCAATTTTCAGTATCCACCGTGTGGTCCCAACTCTTCCAAAGATTTCTTTGCAATCAAATTTTAAATCATTATTAATTCCGATTTTTGCTGAATTTTTTAGTAAAACAAGTCCATTCCGACTACTGATGCGGGGTGAATCGGATCAGCCGTAAAAATGTGTTTGAATTTTTTTTTTGAAAAACTGATAATAGGTGAAGATTTCAAACAAAAGGGATTTTGTTTTATGTACATATAAGAATATAATGTATGGTTTTGGTAGTTCTGGTGGTATTATTTCTTCTCAAAAAAGCGATTAGAAAAGAAGACCGCAAATGACGATTTAAGTTAAGTTTTTCCGGCCGCTTCAAAAACTGGTAAATAATGCATGATTCATGGCTAATAAAAGTTTTGCTGTATGTTTATATTAATGTGTCAAAGTTTTAAGGTTAACCGATAAGTTTCAGATGGGAAATTTTGATCTCAAACATATCTATTGCGAAAAACCTCTCTCAGTGTTTGTTGGTCAATCGAAAGAAATTTTTACTAAAACGACATCAAAATCAACAAGAAAACTTACATATAGACCCAGCTGTTTAGTAATATGCCGTATAATAAATTATCTTTGAATATAGGTGCCGAAATCAGTGCAATCATTATTTTAGCTTCTGAGAATTGCACTCGCTAAATTTATGGTAAAGCGAACGAAGCTATTCTTTTCTTCATATGAAAACACTAAAAAAAGTAACATTTATTTTTCGAAACTGAAAACAGATAAAACAATAATGCTATGGAAAGACTTTCAACGCTTTAACAATTAATTTATTTCAGAAAAACATCTGCAAAACATCTGTCTTGATTTTATTTCATACACCAGATCCCAGCTGCTCAACGAAGCGAGAGAAGTGCTAAAGAACTATGGAAAATTACCAGTTATATGCAGTTTTAAAGCTAAATTAACTATCTTAAACTCCTCAAATCATCTCAAAACTTAGAAATCTTAATTTAAACATTGCAAATATACAGCAAAACTTTTATTAGCCATGAATAATGCATTCTTTACAGTTTTTAAAGCGGTCGAAAAAAATTTACTAAAATTGTCGTTTGTGGTCTTCTTTTCTAACCGCCATTTTGAAAAGAAATAATACCACCAGAACTTCCGAAACCACACATTATATTCTTAAATATACATAAACCAAAATACCCTTTATTTGAAATCTCCACCTATTACCAGTTTCTTAAAAAAATTTCAAACACGAAACTTTGGTAAAAAGTATCAGAGCTTTTCGGAAAACCCTATATTTTATTTAAAATTTTTTCATTATTTTAGTAAAATATATTCATTTTACCTTATTAGACTATTTTAAGGCTAATTTCAGGATACTGAATCACTTTAAGACGTAAAAATTGCGTTTTTCTCCACAAAAACTGGCTGTGATCCGATTCACCCCTCATTGAGGGTGAATCGGATCACGGCTCTTAAAAATTTGTATAAAATAAACCATTCAAGATAATTCAATTTTTTCAACGGGTTCTTAAAGTATTAATTGGGACTCGAAATATTATTTTCAAAACATTTCAAAATCTTTATTATTAAACTTTTGGCAGAAGTTCAAAGTTCAAAATTGATCCGATTCACCCCGTTTTACGGAACATGGATATATTCATAATTTTTTCTCCATATATTTTTAAAGTTTTGTGTACAGTATTATAAGTGATTACTTTAAATGCGAAGGAAATATAATTAACAGACTTAGAGCTAAGTCTAAGATTAATAACAATCTAAATTTTGAAAATCTAGCCTTATTTTATTGTGCCTACAGAGGGAATCGCCAACTGAAAGCATTTATTTTTCATAAAACCAGCAAGTTATTTGTCAGTATATATTATTTTAATTGCTAAATGTTTCTGTCACATCAAATCCAAATAGGGCAGAAACACAAAAGTGTAGCTTTAAAAGGACAATAAGATTTCCTTTTTTAAGCGTACACAACACCTTTTTCTGCTAGCAATACCATTTGATTTATTTAAAATTGTGGCAAAAAGTCCCTTCATTTTCTCTTTTCTAGATTAAAACAAACAAAAGATTCAGAGTTTCTAGCAAAGAAAAGTTGGAATATTATCTGGACTGTGGAGAAAAATCTTGATATTTAAAAAAAACAAATTTCATTTCAGCTTTGCCTTATGCATAGAGATTATATTGAAACACTGTACCTATTTACTACTAGTTTGACTACACCGCCAAGATTTATAGTGTTAAGGCATACTTGAGTGACATAAGCATGGCCACAGTAAAGAAAAGACGGTAGTAAAGACTTAAATAAATTAAATTCCCTTGGAGAAATAGGATTTCTCTCCACTGTTCTGTAAGAAGAGGAATTTTGCAGGTATTTTTCTATTGAGGAAAGTACGAGATTTTTGTTTTTGTTTTTAAGTTGAAAATAAGCTTTTCTTTAGAGATTATTATTAAACTTATTCAGTTCTTGCCTGAATTTATAATTTTTGTTAGTAGAAGCGCAATTTTTAGAAAATGGATCTACTACTCACGATATGTTCCCATGATTTATGTAAATATGGAAGAAAGAGTTAAAAAAATTGGTAAGAAATGTAAAGTGGGTAGAATTTTTACGTTTTAATATGGGGATTAATGCAAAATACTTATTTCTAAGAAAAGAAAGATGCAATTGAAACTAACCTAACATGGTGCATTTACGAATTTGCTATTTTACAGCAGTTCTCCCAGCAATTCCATTACATTTTTGAAAGTTTAGGATTTAGGTTAGTTCATTGTTCAGTTACATTGTTGAGTTCAGTTAGTTGCGATTTATATTAAATTGAAAGAATTTAATAACAAATTAAAAAAATAGTAAAGTAAAGAATTATATTACTTCTTATGTGTTAAAAGCATAAAACTTAAACTGAAAATTAAAATATTTTTACAGATGATTTTCATACTTGGGAAGTATTTGATTTAAAATTGAATTTATCGAAAAAAAGGATCTTTAAATTTTATAATTTTAAAGGAGAAATAAAAAAATCTTAGACTTGTTCAATTAGACTAAAACAAGATCATTGTTTCTCGGATAGTATAAATATTTAAATAAAAGTTATAAGAATTAATTTAAACCACAAGGTTCTCCCTAAGAAATATCTCATATACATTTGTCGGTCAATTCGTATCACAATGATATAAACATGTTCTATCTTCGATTAAAGATTTTCCCTCTCAAACTAAAAAGGGGAATAGTCTATTCTAAGACCCGGAGGAATAGAATAAAAAATGGGTAATTTAAGAATGAGAAAATAATACAATTATCCTTAAATTCGAACTTTATAAAACTTTTGTGGCCACATGGTGAAAAAAACCCTCCTTCACATGTAATAGGGGGTCATCAGAAAAAGAAACCAACATTTAGAGAACAGAAGAACGCAACGAATGTTCGATAGATACACTCTAAACTTAATTCGAACCCCGAATAGTTCGTTTGAGTGGGTTTGAAAAAGCGAAACCTTCAAACCCGTTCACTTGAGAAATTGGTTTAAGTGTTCTGTTTTTAACCGTTTTTTAAAGCCCACAGCGGCCGCGCGTGAGACCCGCCATTTTCCTACGACTGCAGTTTCGCCACCCAGATTAGCGGCAAAAGAATGCGCTAAGCTCGTAATTGATTAGAAAACAAAAAGTTTTTCTCGTTCTGTTTGATCGCCGGATGAATTTATTTTTCCTGCATTCTAATGATGCCGGGGATCTTTTTCAAAGCTTCCAGCAAAAACTGGATTTTCTTAAACGGTTCTATCGTTATTCTAGGCCCGTTGTAATGAGAACTTTGCCGTTTCCTTCCATCTTTAAGGGATAAGTGTGCTGTAAGTTTTTTGTAAGTCTCGTGCGAATACTTGTTTTGTAGTTTTTTTGCTTCGTTTTCGAAGGGGATTCAAACTTTCATCGACCCTGAGGATTACTTTATGGAATATGCAGATAGATTGGGTTTTTCATTACAATTTGCTTTTTGTCTTCATTTTTACGCGACGTTTTTACAGGAGCTCAAATTAAAAAATTTTTTATGAGTGTCTTTATTGTGTTACCACTTTCAAGATGTAAGTTAATCCATCGAATGTTTTTATCTCTTTAAGGGGGTTCAATATCCCAACACTTTGAAAAAAGTCGATTTTGAGATTTTGATAAATTACAAAAGAGCTAACTTTTAGCTTTCCAACAGTGTATTACTTATGCCTGTATTCGGTTTTAAAGCATACTAAACATTGCTTTAAAAATGCAAACAAACCAAAATTCTCTATGCCGCGCAAACTTCAAATGCAAATATCTCAAAACTGTGTTTTTAAACCTTCGATGTACCTTTTCTAGCAAACTAACAGTTGAAACACCATAATTTTTTGCATACATTCCTGTTGTGATGTAGTTGTTACACTGAAATGAGCTTTAAGTAATTGATTAATTAGAACCCATTTTATTAAACTTTTTACATTGCATCTCTAAAATTTTTGATATGTAGCATTTTTTCCTGATAAAAGTGATATTTATAAAAAAATTACAGATATTTTTTAAAAGCTCATTTCAGTATAACAACCACATCATAATAGACATGTGTGGAAAAAATAATGATATTTCAACTGTAAGTTTGCTAGAAAAGGTACATCGAACGTTTAAAAACACAGTTTTGAGATATTTGCATTCAAAGTTGGCACGGCATAGAAAATTTTGGTTTGTTTGCATTTTTAAAGCAATTTTTAGTGTGCTTTAAAACTGATCACAGGCATAAGTAATACATCGTTGGAAAGCTAAATGTTATCTCTTTTATAATTTATCAAAATCAAAATCGATCTTTTTAAGGTGTTGGGGTACTGAACCCCCTTAAGAATATTTATCAACAAACAAAACATAAATTCTTATTAAGTAAGAAATGATAGTTCGAGCATGAAAACATTTTATGTACGAAATGAGATATGAATTTAGTTGTAGATTTAGAATCCAAAAAGAATAATGAAATTTACCTCAATTTAAGAGTCCGTATTTCCTTTCTAAGCTTTATAAACCTAATAATTTCTTAACATACAAACATTTCAGTTTTTAGGGAGATTTTCAGAAATATTTTATATTTTCTAAATAGGTCGTTGTGAATTTTTCTTAAAATGGGCAACGAGTAGACGTTCGTTAACACGTCTTGCTTAAACTAGAATATGCATGTAGGAAAAACACAAATTATAAAACTTTTTAGGTAAATTCATATGGCATAAAATATACATTTTAAAAAGACATATCTATTTCATGATTTTAAAAACAAAGTTTCTCTTTCCTAAAAGCTGTAAAAACTTCCAGCTAGTTCATGAAGTTCCTTTCCATCACACACATGATTTTGCTAAAAATATTTACGATTTTCTTCACGTGATGATTTATTTTGATTTATGATCCTTTTACTTTTAATGAAGCGTCACCCGAGCGGGGCCGTTACTTAGACAGTCCGGCTCACCAGCGTGAAAATAGTTCTTCGCAAAAGCTAATCCAATGAGCTTTTTCAAACGAATGAAATATTCTTACCTCAAGTTGTTTCGGGCTCATAATAGGTAAAAACGGCGCCATGAACTAAGGTGTATCACCTGGGGTACATTATTCATGCTGACAGCTCTTTCTTTATGTGAAAAGACATAATTTAAAATTAAAAGTAATCCCGCTTTTTCATTTCTTATTACGCGGTATTTTGAAGGAATGAATGATTTAATACTGAGGCGTTTCCTGACACTGCATTATGCTTTATTGAGGTGACAAGGATGAAAAATTTCTTGCATGCCTGAATATTTCATTGGAATGGAGAGGAACACTTTTTCCTTATTTTGCAATTATTTTTAGAAAGTTTTTGAGGGGTAAAATGTGCTCTTTTTGGACACGGATGATAAATAGAAAATATTTTCTGGAGATAAGATTTTTTCGATAGTAATGCATTGAACCATTCATCAAATTGGCAATTTTCTTTAGGTTAACCGAATGGAAATCGCTTGAAGCCTCTGCAAAGAGTATTTAAAAGATAGAAGACTATTTAAACTGAACCTGGAAACAAATTGCAGAATCCGAGTTAAAGAAAAGTTGGGAATCGATAATAAATAAATTAGAGTTTCCTGCATCAGATTTTTATGAAGAAAAAGTATCTAATTTCTTATAATGAATACATAATTCCTTAAATGAAAATATTAAATCATTTTTTAATCTTAAAAAAATTCCTATACAAGAAGATAATCTCGTAATAATATTTCTATGATAACACACATTGCCTCTTTAAAGCTTAGAAATCGTTTAAGTTTTTATTTTAGTAACACATTCCCGAAAATTAAAGCCATACAGTAACCTAAACGACGACGGAACTGGACAAAAATTTTCCTTTACAATTTAATTGACAGAATAAGTTAAAGTATACATGCTTTGCATTTTAAAGTAGCATTCGTTAGATAAACTAAAATAATTAAAAACCCAGCCATTTTCTTTAAATATTTATATAATTTTCAAAACGAAGTAAAACAAAAAAGTTGTACTTCAAGATAAACCTCTTCATAGATGACTTATTGATACCTTTTTTTATCATAATTGTAAACGCATAATGTAGTGTAATACGAACCCCTCTGAGTGAGGCTTGAGATTTTTATTCTAAGCTTAGGCAATATAACCCGTCAATTAAGTAGCCATGTTTCTACTTATTAAGTTAATTTGAAATTATTTTTGATAATAAAAATAACATTATGATTTGAGGTGCTAATTGAATAATTTAGTAACAGTACTCTTTTGTTGGTTCTCTTTTCGGTCTTAACATCTAAAACCTACTAGTTAATTATGTAGTGTTTCGTGCTAACGGAGTATGGTAATAAAAAGAAGCAACACGAGAGAACATATGAGAGAATAAATTTCCAGTCTTTATGGGCTCATTTTCTCTGTCTGGCTAGACAGTCTAGATTCCCAAACTTTTCTTTGAGTCAGCACAATTTTATGAGACATTTTCAGGCCCTCATTATAGTTTATATTCATTATTGTTAACAAGACAAATTGCAGTTAGCCTGTTGAAGCATCGAAATTATTGAAAAATGAGTGATGTTTTTAAATGTTATAAGTAGTGTTAGCGTATTCAAATAGAGCTAACAGGTAAAGTGAAGTACTATACACCCAAAGAAATAAGATTTTAATATGCAATATATTTTTGTTACAATGATTTTCACAGAAGGATTTAGGATTCAATATAAAAAATGCTATAAAAACGCAAATTTCTATCTTCATCAAAATTTCCGATTTTCTATGTCTTACATTCTGAAAGTCATGTAAATTATCTTTACAACCGAATCTGTAGATTTTTCGACTCTCTCGTATACTCTCTGTCCATATCTTTCAAATCCTATAAGATTAATAATATCCAACTATCCTCCCCTATTGAAACGACTGCGAAGTAATCAAAGCTCTAGAAAACGGATTGGGAGCTTTACTACCAAAGCCTCTTTCTGTCTCTTTGAGCCTTTTATAGAGTACAATAGTAACCTTTTACAACACAGATTTAATACGCTGGAAATTCTAAAATTCTTTTAGGGTCAATATCGTTTCTAAATACCTTTGAATGTGGTCCAAAATGGGCTTTATTGATTAAAGAACGACAAGTGATGGAAAAGAGGATTTATCAATGGAAATGGGATATGTTACCGACGCTGAAATATGTAAAACAGTATGAACTTGGAATAATTCTAGTTGAAATTTAGAGTATGCTTCTTAAGTATTACGATTTAGTTTCACCCAAGTCGAGATATTAAAAATGATATGCTTATAGTTTATAATTTAATGCATTTGCCTTTTTTATTGATTCTCATTGATTGCTCGTGAGGATTATAAATCTGTTTGCTTTGATTTAAAGATATATTTAAAACTTAATGGGATGATGTGCTTGGATAGACAAAAAAGAATTGTTTGTTAATAATTATTTTACCTTTATTATTTTTATATACTTCTTCGGGAGTAATCAAACTGTAAAATGAATAAATATGGTAATACTTCAAGTATTCAACGGATAAATTAAAATTATCCTTTGAAATTGATCCTTTAAAAGTAGTTGACAAAAGTATCGAAAAAAAATTTCATTACACTATCAAATTTGACAGCCTTAATATTCAGTTAAAAAACACAATCAATCTAAAAGCTATACAATGATTATTCAAAGTAAATTTTTATCAAGATTTGTATGGAATTCCTCCATTTTAGAAAACTATTTATCCGTAAAGTTTTTTTTAAAAATAATTTGAATACTGAAGCCAAGATTTTAAAATTTTTGATATGCGATTTGACTAACAAAAACCACCAACAAGCAAGGCAATTTTTACCTAAACTTAATCTTTGGTACTTCAAATATATATTTGGTTGTATGCGAGTTGTCTTTCTTATGCTTGGATCAATTCTAAAGAAACTTGTTCTTTGAAAACATTTCATTTCATTCTTTTAAAAACAGTCAAAGAATTTGCCGCCAGGATTTAGCTAACGGTGCATTGAATTTAGTACCAGAATGAGCTGTCTGTTTAACTGTTTTTATGGATACGGCTGGTTGATTACCTTTCTGATTTTTAGTGTTTTAATTGTTTTAATATCATTGAGTGTCTTTTGTTTCTCTTTAGGGCTTGCTGAGTTTTGTTTGCTTGAACACGCAATTGATGGTACGTTTTTTTCTAGAATAGTTCATTGATGTATACAAAGGAGTAATATCTCTACGAGTCTATTTATCTTATAGTTCGAGTATAAATAGGTAATACAAAATAATTTAAAATAGCTTATATCATCCTTTCAAAAGAAACTCCCTTGCTGATCGTTTCTACTATTAATTTTTTAATAAAAATTATTTGCTATCTTTGAGAATTTTTAAGTTATAAGTAACAACCTCTAATATTATTCTCTTGGTAAATAAAATTACCAAATCAATATTTTTTATACACAATTTACTTCTACTTTACTAATTCTTACAACTAACTTAACCATTTCATTCTTAGGTAAACCATACTAACTAAGCTGAACACCCACATAGCTTACCTACGGCCATCAATCTCATATATCTATACTGGTTTCTCATTACAAGAATATTTGTGAACCCTTAGAAAATATGCGGGTGTAAAAAATCCTTAGAAAATCTTTACTAAGCTCGTTAATGGTTCACTTGGCAAGATTTTTTCAAACGGAGGTTCTATTTAACGATGTTTCTCCCCCACTGTTTTTGGAAAAATTTTTTCCTCACTCGCTCATTTGTTCAAATATTGTCGACGAAGCAGCCTCCAAGCACAATAAAAATAATTTCCAACTTAGAAAAATGATGATAAAGTAAATAGCGACACGTGTTTATGTTCTATTGATCGTTGGGAAGAATACAGGGAGGACATCTTGGCGTTTGAAAACTTCCAGAGCAGTTTTATTTTTATCACACTAAACCGTGGCTATGCCGTTATCTTATTGTTTAGCTAAGAAATGTTTGGGGAATTATCACTTTTATCGTTGGCTTAGAAGCAACTTATATTTTCTGGGCGCTTACCGAGTGAATAAAAAGTGATATAAACCCCTTATTAAATCTTTGAGTTCGTTGTATTTTCGGTCACTTTATTTACTTTTTAAATCAGGGCTAGGGACTTGGGCATTTCTTATTTTAAAGTTTATAAATAAGTTGAAAATGTTACACCATAAATTTAAAGTATCACCATAAATTTAACACTTATGAGCGATTTGCGTTTTTAAAATTTAATATCCATAAAGTGATACTATAGAAAATGGGTTCACAATAAAAAATAATAAGCTCATTTTTAATATTTCTGTTCGTTTGTCTAAAGTCATGTATTTTAATGAATATTGAAGTAATAAACATTACAGTTACTAATATTACTGCCTTTAGTAATCCTAATAACTTTTAAAGCTAACCGTTTTAAGGAATATATCATTAATAACTTAAACGAAAAATTGTTTTACAGGTTAAAAGATTTTATAAGTCGTTCCACTCTAAATTAGAAAGTCCAGAGCGGATGTATTTCATTCCCTTTAACACAACGACAGAAGGAATTGATAGGATTTCTCAATCGTTACGAGAAAATTTATGAATCAATAACTTCCCCATTTATTTCAAATGGGTTTAATTACAATGATGTCATTACTTCCTGTTGCAGTAATCTATCTTGTTTTGCGGTAAAATGAGTTCAAACGTAATGCCTGCAGATTCGAGCTGCAATTTACTGAGTTATGGTGTTAACTACAAGATTAAAAAATACGTATATGAAGATATTTCAAAATTATTAGTTTTAAAAATAAAAAAATAACACATCACCAAAACCTCACCTCTTTTGTTCTCCATTAGTTAAACTGCTGTTTTTTAAGAATGAGAGTGGAGTTGGAGTTGTTATCATACTCTAGCTATCGTGCAACTATTATTCAAAACTATCGTAGTGCAAACTATTATCGTATTTTAAAAAATAACTCGGCCTTTCTTATTTGTGTGGTTTTTCCATCTTCCAAACACTTTCCATTGAAAAAAAACCCTGATCTAAATTTATTTATATCCTCTCTTATATTTATAGTGTGCTAGTGCAACTAATCAAGGATTTATGTATAAAGTTCCTACTTACCATGATATCAGATTCGTTGCATTTCTCGGCAAACTCCAGTCCTGCCAACTTCCATGTACCACGTTTGTTAATGATAACAGACTGTGGACACAGATTTCTGTGAATCAGCTTACATGAGTAGTGCAGGAAACACAGAGCTTCCGTGAGCTAGGGGGAGTTAAGAAATTATAACAATCTCGGATAACTATTAAAACGATTTGTTCCAGCATATTTACCGAAATACTCACTTGTAAAAGACCATATTTGATCTCGATGTCCAGAAAAGTGTATTCTTTGACTAAGGGAGGAAGGTTTTGAGGCAGTCGCTCTTCCAAGCATCCCAGTACATTAGCCAAGGTACCTAGCACAGGCTCAGTAGCAAACGCCAATGTATCACTAAAACAAAAAGTAAAAGTATTTAAATAAACTATAAGTCAGGTATGAGGTTTTCCAGATGCAAAGGGTAGTGGCTGATTTTTGCTTTGAGAACAACTTGTTTGGGAATTTTCCTCCATAAGGGAAACTAAATAGCTTAGAATCATTTTTTGCGTAATTTAAGGGGCAGAAGGGTGATCCCAGCAATAAGAGTATCTGTAGGTAGATTCTGTAGATAAGCTTTGATTTTTTAAAGTAATTGAAATACAATTTTTTAAACTTTATGTGTAATTCTTTGTATCAAAATTGTGTCATATCTTTCGTGAGAGCTGGAATTAACGTTTCAGACGTAGAATACTTAACTTATTTAATAATATCAATTACATAGAAAGTAATTTAAATTAAAATTTAACCAAATGTATCGATAAAAAACTTATCGTTAATATAAGGCGCACTTACTTAGATTCTTCGATAGGATGGTAGAGAGTGAGCAACTTTGGGTGTTTGAGTCGGTCCAACTGTCGGACACTGAAGCGTAAGATCTCTGTGATGGTTTCTTTTCTCTTCGGTTTGTGGAGTTTCTCAGCGACTTTCTTTTCAAAGTAGAAGACAGACGCCTCCTGTATAAGAAAAACGTTTGTTAAAGTTATTAAAGAACAAGTTGTGAATACTGTTTTGTTTAATATTAAAACTTTGTTCAAAGTCAGAAAAAATATTTTCTCGTGAGCTTTTAAGACTTGAATCCTCGTAAAAGAATATTATCAGAGTTCAGAGTGTGATTTAAACTCATTAAGTTAGAGATAGTATTTAAAAACTAGTGGGGTGTCAAATATCTAAAACCAAATATGTAAAAATTAAAGAATAAACAATGTTTAAAAAGTAAGATCAATCTTATCAATTAAAATAACTCTCCATCTAAAAATAAAACAATACCTGTTTAACCTGTTTTTGTGCGGGAGATAGAGACCGCATAAAAGAAAACGCATAAAAAATCGTACAAAACTTCACGAGTAGCTATAAAAAATAGTTTCCGTAACACAACTAAAAGTTATTTTTGCATGAGGTGGATAGGGATCGCATAAAAAAGTCTCACGTAGGACCGTAGTGAAAATCCCTCAGCATAGCTGAATTAAAAAACCTTTTATATTCGGACCGTAACGCAATCCCCGCCGTATGGCTGAATTGGGAAACCGTTTTTATACAGACGTTAGACTTTTTTCATTTACCATGTACTCGAAGACGACTGTTGTTTCACTAGACCCTTGTCTTGGTAGCTATATTCAGTTGCATCTTAACTTGAGCCTGTAATATGCTGAGAGCAACCAAAGTAGTTCCCGCGAGGTGACTGAATTTTAAGTGAAATTTAGAGCTTCAATTTTGAATAATGATTAGTTTTTTAAATCCACGTATATAAGGGTGGGCCGAAAACACACTTTATTTTTATTTATGTTCTAATATCGCGGAAAGGGTGCCACTTGGGTCCAATAAGGACGGTGTAAAATATTTTTTTGATTGGATAATATCTTAGGCTCCCGTATCGCACTTAAAGTTTGAAAAAATGGATGACCATTTTACAAAACAACTAAAAAACCAAAGATTTAACACTCAAATATTGTTCATGGTTTTTTTACGAGGAACTAATATAGTTATAGACATAATGTTTCAGGTTCCATTCTTCTATCACTCTTGTTTCGTTAGATATAATTTTTTAATGTTCAAAGAAATTTTGTAAAGTTGTTTTTCTTGCATTTTTAAACAGCTAATAACTCTAGAACTATACAACTTAAAAACCTGAAATCAGTCCCATTCGGTTCATAAATTTTTTGTCTTTGATTTGATGTGCATCATAACCATCATTTTCAAAAAGCTTTTTTTGAAATTTAAAAAAAGTGAAAAAAAATTTAATAAATTTTTTTTTTGAAAATCTAAAAAAACTTAAAAGCCTTTTGACTCATAAAATGAACATTGCTACCAAATTTCAAGTTGAAAATAAAATTTAACCATGTGTAAAAAATTAAAAAATTCGAAATTTAGGCAAGTCCCTAAACAATCCCCAAAATTATACAGCAAGAGCGATTCACTCATGGAAAATTCATAAACTCGCTTGAGGGTGTTCATATGATTTAAAACATGTAAAAAATGTCACATAAGTTTCTGAAAATATGAAGATTAACAGATTTGGTACAAATCCATACAGAGCTAATTTTCAACTTCAGTTAATTCAATTTGCATGAATTTTAACTGAATATTCCTAAGAAATGTGTTTATATTAAATTTTTTATGTTCTAAAACTTTTAATTTACTTTGATTTGACTTTTTAAAAGTAAAAACAATTAGATATAAACATAATTCTTAGGAATTTTCAGGAGATGAATGGAATTAAATTAAACTTGAAAATAAGCTCTGTAAGGTTTTGTACCGAATCTGTTAATTGTCGTATTTTCAGAAATTTGTGTGACATTTTTTACATGTTTTAAGTCATATAACACCCTCAAGCGAGTTTATGAATTTATCCATGAGTGAATCGCTCTTGCTGTATAATTTTGGGGATTGTTTAGGGACTTACCTAAATTTCAAATTTTTTAATTTTTATACATGATTAAATTTTATTTTCAACTTGAATTTTGGTAGTTATGTTCATTTTTTGAGTCAAAATGCTTTTAAATTTAAAAAAATTTTATTAATTTTTTTTCACTTTTTTAAAATTTTCAAAAAACTTTTTGAAAATGATGGTCATGGTGCACATCGAATCAAAGGCAAAAAGTTTAGGAACCGAATGGGACTGATTTCAGGTTTTTAAGTTTAGTTCTAGAGTTATTAGCTGTTTAAAAATCGAGGAAAACAACTTTAAAAGATTTCTTTGAACATTAAAAAATTATATCTAACGAAGCAAGAGTGATAGAAGAATGGAACCTGAAACATTATGTTATATCTATAACTATATTAGTTCCTCGTAAAAAATCATGAAAAATATTTGAGAGTTACTTAAAGTGCGATGAGGGAGCCCAAGATATTATCCAATCGAAAAAATATTTTACACCATCCTTATTGGACCCAAGTGGCACCCTTTCCGTTCTATTAGAACATGAATAAAAAATAAAGTGTGTTTTCGGCCCACCCTAACGTATATTAAGCATCTTTTCATCCCGATATGCATAAAATGTTCAGTATTATTATTTTTTAAAGTGGCGTAACGCGTAGTAGTACAACTCGCTCTCAAACTCGCCAGCCAATAAGAGCTTCTAGCAACCCAGCAGGCTTTCTGTTTACTCAGATTTTCTTCCGCGTGGCCAGGACGTCCGGCTCAACTTAAGTTGCATTCGAGTATAGATATACAAGATTCTTGTTCCATGTTCCAGTTTGATTGGAATTTTTATATACTACTCACAAAAAAACGCAGAAAAAAGATTGCACAAAAAGTACCGCATAAAAATAGGTTTGAGAGTAATATTTTATGCCATCTTACTTGGAACTCTAAGCAAATAAATTCGTATGAAATCTTCAAAACTAAGTGGTGTCATAACATTTTGTGCAACATTACTTCCCTTATATTTATACGTTGACGACATTATTTTAAAGACTAAAGTAATTAAAGGAAGCAACTGCTTTTAAGGACTATAGCAAAAATGACTGGTAAGTTGTCTAAATCCCTCTTAAGAAAGGCATAATTAAAAAGCCAGAGTTATAATTACCCTTTTAGATCCGATCTGATCAATCCGATCTAACTAAGAGATTTCAAGATGATTTTCGGTCTCCAATGCTATTGTTCCCATTCGCAAACTGCGCACACCTCGAATGCCGATAAACGATATTCCAGAAAAGGTAAAAGTTTGCAAACAAAGCTCGAGAGGAAAGGAACAAAGCATTTTTAAGCACGATCACTTTAGAAACAATAATTGCGACCGAAACTGTCTTCCGAAGTGATTTGTTCAAACTCTTCTAAAGGCAGCTGCCTCTGACAAACCCTTAAGTTTCATGCTGCTTTTTCAGCATTTAAATTTGGGATTATTCCCAAAATATAGCGCCCAAAACTTGAGGAATATCGACTTTTTCCCAGCTTATTTAATATGTGTCATTTAAAATTTAAAAAAAGACGCGGTGGAATGCCCAATAGTGTTTCCTATTGCGCGTATGGGATACATAATTATCCACAGTCTCGTAGTGCAGAAATTGTTTCTGTTCAGGCGTGAAGTTTAAATTAATACCTCCAAGAGGCTGGATCGATTTGGAGCAAAATTAGAATGTCCTTGGATGTTTTGGAGAACCACCAAAATCGTGTTCGCGCTTAATTAAAATATAAATATATCATTATCGGTACGTTCCATACAAAGCCTAAGTTCGGGGATGTTTTGTGGGGATAGCTTGGGAAAGAAGGGATGTAATTAGTATTCTCTCTTCAAGATGTCATATCTAAGCTTTTTGGAGTTTGTTTTAATTTGGGGAAAATGGGAAACTTTTTTTCTTGGAGATAAGTTTAAAGATTTGAAAAAGGTGGGGTTCAGTTGATTGCGTGTGGGTGACGGTTTTGAATTCAAATATTGTTACAGTAATGCTTCATACGGGTTTACTTTTTTGTTTTGATTCTAATTAAATGTACGGTTTATATATACAAATTATAAATTCAGGTTTAACACTTTCACTGCCGTTCAATGTATTTTAATTCCAAATACGCATTTTTATAGTTACTTTCAAATATTTTGATATTATAGTATGTTAAAAGGGAAATACGATCCTAAAACCATGTGGTGGATAAAATCGATAAAGTTTTAATTATATAAATTAAAAAAATACAGATAGAAATAGGTAATTAACCAGCACACACACATGTAATAAAATTTAATTTAATTACCTGGAATATTTATAAAGTAAAAATTAATTTTGTGTTGTTAATTTTATGTTTCCTATCTTATAAAATTATTGTCTAACGTTTTTTCATGAGTTTCATGTGGTATAGAATTTAGTTTCCCCTTTCCTTTGAACTATATTAAACCTACTACCGTAAGGTATTTCAGTATGGGTTTAAAATTTCACTAATGACAAAAAAACATCAAATCATCAAATTAAAACATAGAAACTGGAATGCTTTGAGTAAAGTATGGGACACGTTTTGTTTTAAAATAAGAGATTTTAATTACAAAACACTTATAAAGTGTTTAAATATACGTATTTTTATAAAAAAAGTATCAACATTCTTTATCTTTTTAACAAAAGTTCTCATATTTGTTTCCCAAAATACAATAGTTTACAATAGTTATACAATAGTTTACCTTTAAATCTAACTTCCTTTAATAAATATTCAGAGTTCAAAAGAAATTTATCTGAGTTTTTAATTAATATCGATGACCTGGATTTATATTTTTCACTTCAATGAAGCATATTTAGTTAATGGTTTATCAGCTCGCTGCCATCATTATTTAGCTATTGTTTTATACAGTTTTTATGCTTGTGTTGTTGTAATTTGTAATATGTCATTTGTCCATATAATTTCTTTTTCGCATGTACGGGAAGTTTCTTCCCCTTGGCGAATCACATTATATCTAACTTTTCTGTGTTTGTTCTCTATGTCTAATAAAGTTCTATTTATTTATTTATTATAAAAAAAGCTTTTCAAATTTAATAGTTACTTTCGATTTCAATAGAATCAATAAAACTATCTCCTTATTCTTCTACTTTAAAAAATAACTTTTCAAACATTACACCTCATCTTCAGAAATATAACAATGAAATCCCAGTTAAATCTATGCTATAGATTTATTGGTAAAATAAGAAAATGTAATTCAAATAACTTTTTAAGAGATTTTTCCATTGTGAAAACTTTTACCACTTTGGTATTTGGTTTCCCAAACAGATAAGTTTTCCCACCACCACGAAAAAGCATTAAAATATTTGTCGATATCCAACATGCCTTCGAACATCTAAGAGATAAATAATACGCCCAAATGTAACCTGAAAAGAAAAATAAAGAAGATAAAACTCAGAAAATGATGAAAAACACGAGAGAAAAATGTATTTGAAATTACAATAAAAAAAAGATTTTTTTTTTCATTTGAGTCTTGCTTTTACTGAACTAGAAAAAAAGAGAACATAAAAACGTTAAAAAACAATATTGGAAGATTTTTCGAATGAAAAAAAGGAAATGAAACAAAATTTATACAGCTATTCTCTCGAGGTAGCCTAACCACCACAGCTGAGGCTAGAAAAGGTCTTTTTGCAAGACTGATCAATTTCTTGAGACCAGGAAGGAAATGATTTTCATTGCTACAAGATTTGAATTTCTGCATTTGATTTCTTATTTTGATTTTAACTTTTAGATTTTATTATCAAAGAGCGCAGACCAAGGAATTGAATTTTTCCACAAATAGACGTTCTCACAAGATATGTTTACAGTGAATGCTTTTTACAAGCTGTTGGGTAGAAAATACGCCAATAGTGACCATGTTTGGAATGATCATGATCCCAGTATTTGGTGTTTTTTATTGCCTTAAGGTTTCAATTTTCTTCGAGGCATTTTTGAATCGAGAAATTTAAATATTTTGCTGATAGGTTTTATCTTCTTACTGAGTAATACTTTGGCTTTGAAATGTATCTTCATTTGTAATAGTATAAATTTTATTAGTTTTGTTGTAAGAAATATGTTTGAAGCTTTATTATAAAATATAACACAAGATTTTTGTTGATGGGGATGTATTTAAAAATAAAATGAAATAAAACTCGTTATTATTTTAACAGTAAAATAATACTGTTTTGAATAAATAAACTTTGCCGTTTTGGGATTTTATCTGATCTACCAATTGTAATTCATGAATAAATGCAGGGTGTCCCATAAATAATGACCCCCAAATCCTATGTGATTTTGAATCGTCTAGGTGTCTACTATCCCCCCTAGAAGTGTGACCCAACATTTATGGGACACCCTGTAGACAACAACATATTAATAAGTATTAACTAGTATTTAAATTATTTATATTATATGGTTATAGCTATGGTATGAAACCTATAAATAAAAACTTTTTAGCCATACTGACAACCCATCAAAACAGTGTTATTTTAGGATCTTTTGGAAACGGATAACACATATGTTTTTTTAAATAGGAAACAGAAAATCTCAAAAGCATCTCCTTTATAATTAGCAAAATAATCTCATTATCATACACAGAATTCACTTCCCTTTCTTACCAAGCTCACATGAAACAATATAAAACACACTTTTCAAATTTATTTCAATGAATAAACGCACATAAAATTTACTTAAGGGAAAAGCTAAATGGCAATGGTAAAAAACCCAAAGAATGACACCTTTCCTTTCTCAAGGAAATGCGGAAAGCCATTAGCTAAAGGCAATGCATAAATTAGGCCTTGAGCCGTTCTACCTATGTACATTCGCAGCACAAGAGGACAAAAGAACCATTTTCTCATTGATTGCTCATTACTTTGGCAGTAATTGTAAAATATTGCTCTATGAAGCTTACAGGTCATCTGTTTTACTCCCAAAGAAGTGGCGCTAAATCCCTTAGAGATTTACGAGAACTTGGCAAATCAAATTAAAAGGAAGGAAGATTAGTGCTTTGAGCTTATCTGTTTATGCTGATAATATTTCTTAAGTGAGGAATGGATTAAACGAGTTTTCATTTAAAGGTAGCGAAAGCTATTGATTCAACAACTTTTACCTCACCTTGTGTAAAAGTAATTTGTCTACGCATGGTTTCGGAAATTCTAGTTGTTAGATATTAAGAAAATCAGATTTGTGTAATAGGCTTATTAAATTTAAGTTAAAATGAAAGTGAATATTTTTTTTTCTCAGTTGATGCTATGACTAAAACGTTCTTTCACAATAAAAAGCAAATGTTTCTCTATCTTAAAAAAATGCTAATTTCTTTCACGTCAATGGGCATAATTAAATGTAGACTACAAGTTTATGATGCTTATGCCATATTAAAACCTTTAAAGATAGCTGAATGATATAATTTTTATGACTTAATCCTACAGTGCATACTGTAGCCATTTGGTTACACGACATTTTCCCCCATCCCCCATTTCCTACTTGAACTTCCATTTCCAAACGGCAACACCATGCAATAAGTACAATAAATATAACACTTCATTGTATTAGCACTTTAGACTGCCAGTAGATGACGGCAGGGGTACTATTTTGAGAAATTTGTTAATAGCTAGTGAGACGAAAGTCAAGACACAGAAAACGACAAAATAAAAGGACCATATAAATTAAAATAAAAAAATCTTTCAGCTTGAAAAAAAAATGTTTTTAAAATATAAGTTTTTTTTTTATATTTTATGAGCATTTGGTTTTATTTCACTTCTCATTTAATTTCACAAGGGACACAAATTAATTTCACAAGGACATTTTTTCAATTTAATATAGAAAAAAATTAAATTAATTTTTTTAGTATTTTTTACTAATTTACACCATAATAGAAGTAATTTACGCCATAATAGACGGAAAATACTGAAAGTAAATGTAAAGCAATATAGGTAAGATATATTGTGCACTTTTTTATTATAAAAGAAAAGAAAAGCTGTTTGAATAAATTTTGAAAATAATTTAAGTTCTTCAAATTAAAAATGCTTGATTTATAAGAGCAAAAAATATAAAAATAATCAGATCGATTTTATCTAAAAGAACCGGCATTATTCTAAGCCTTTTATTAAAATATATTTATTCGTTGAGAAGTTTCTTAGTAATACTCTTTAAATCAGTCTCTCATTTATGTTTCTTTCTATTTCTGTTTTCCTTTGAGAAATGTATCTTTGATAACTTTGCTTCAATGATTAGTTACGTTTTAAAATCAGCTATGGCTATAAACCTCATAATGCAGAAACTCTTGATGCAGATGACAAAAACATTTCGAATGAAACGAAATAAAATAAAAAAACTTTTGATAAAATCTATTCCTTCAGATTTAAAACCTAAAACGGAATAAATGTTCCAGAAATATTTTGCCATGTGAGCTCTGATTAACCATAATTGAATTAAGTTCAATCAGTAAATGCAACAAAAAATTCCAATACACAGTTCCTTTGATCTGTTATGGAACTGTTGTGTCTTATATTAAAGTTATTGCGTTTTTTTTACTTTTTGGGCGGAATCACGAAATCTTTGAGTGTGCCACATCTCTTAGAGCAAAAACACATGTCTCAATACTGATCTGATTGAAAGTTCTTTGAAACTACAGAGAATAAAACATCTGATTTTATATGGGAAAAGAAGCAAAACCTCAGAAAAAAGTAAGTAGAATGCTTGGACGTATATTGCCTCAAAAAGAAAATTGGAAGATGAAGACGATCCCAGAGTTGAACTGGAAACTGTATACGTTTCTTGTGTCAACGACTTAGATTAAAAGAAATTTTGCTTCGCGAATTGGAAACAAACATCATTCTTGTTTTATTTATTTGTTGTGCACCAGATTGAATTCCGGGAAAACTACTGTAAATTCATACTAACGAAATTTCAAGTTATATAAATTCTTAATCTCGATATTTCTCTGATAAAATTATCTAGATGGTTTATTTTTTATGCATTCGTTTTAAAGCGTTTTAATGATAAAAAGACACACCTTGATACATCTCAGGAGAAAATTTTAATGCATGAAACATGTTTTAAGTAACTAAATCTTTGACTTAAATAAGCATTTATGAAACATGTCAGGGACATTTTTTTAAATTATACGAAACAAATGGAATGTAACACTCTTCGTATAGTTCAGTCCCATATATTTCTTCCATTCATTAAGATGTAACGTAAAAAATGCACAGAACTTAAATATATTTAGTCTGTGGCAGTGCTACGGCAGATTGTAAAGAATTTAAAACTCATTGTTTTCAGTAAATACTATTTTAATCACCCTTAGTTTTTGGAAAATCATTTTCAAAAGTAATTTGGTTAAATTTGACTTCAAATTATTTCTTTTAGATAGTTTTAAAAAACTTTTTATTATTGCTGTAAGTTAGAAATTATTATTAAGAAAGTGCAGTTCATAGTAATAAATGTTCAACTTAATGAGCATTTATGTTACATTTCAAAGAATATAGTAAAAGAAAGAAATAATAAAAACCAAAGATTTCTATAATGATAACCGTTATTTTTTTAAGTTGAAACAGTTTTGAAAGAAAAAACGGTGGATTAGACCAAGATGTATGGTTTAGACATGAATGCCATAAATCTTCGTGATATGACCTACAGAAAAGTTAAGAAAAACTCAATTAACCCCAAACAATTCATCACGATTATCCTCATTTCAAACTGTTCATTGCTCACTGGTTGCAACCGTTAACTTAGCTAATTATGTGCTCAAGCTCTGTCCACGCTGGCTTAATTTGAATACAGTAACCCTGTCTGCAGTTATCATTACCAAACTATCTTTAATCCCTCCTACTAAGCCCCTGGCAGCCTCTCTTCGAGATATTTATGACAGTTTTAACGATTCTGAAACCGTTACTCCGTATTCTAAGCGGGAGCTACATGTGTACAGCATGCTTTGCAACATGTGAAGCTTAGTTGGGCACCTTGTTTGGTTAACGGATTATGCATGTTTAGTTGGTAGCGGGTGGAATTTTCAAGTGAAGGAATTGGATTAAGGTTAGATTTGGGATGGGGTGTTGGTTGTGACAGTACAGGACGACTGCTTGAGATGAGGGGTTGTAATTTTACACTCCTATTATGACTAGCATGCTTCATCTTGTATAATAGAACACAATGGATCACCATAATAATTGTAATTTTGTTAAACTTTGTCTAAGCTTAGATCTCTATATCAACAAAAAGTGTTTTCAATCAAAACAACCTTTCTGTTGAATAACAAAGATCGCAGTGGCGAAGACCGAGTAGCAAATAGGGGAAGCACTTGAAACTGATGGCGATTTTGCCTAATTTGATTCGAGTATAAGATAAGGTTTTTTACAGTTTGTGCCGAATTTTTTTGGGGTAATTTAACTTTATATTATAAGTTGTAGTATGATTTTCTTGAATACTGATTTAACGAAATTCTTTGAAATGGTTAAGTACATTTAGATTTAAAAAATCAACAGCAATTTGAATGAAAAATGATTTTGTTAAATTCTTTGAAGAATTACTAAATATAAAAAGAAAATTTTAAAAACTCCAGGCATTGTAAAACCTAACGTAAAAAAGGCATTTTTGGGGAACAAATTTTCCCATCGACAACCCATAGATAGTGAGGTAACTTTTTCTATTGGTTGAATAGAATAGTATTTGAATAGGGGTGCATCTCTCTCAAACGAATGCCGGTCGAGGAAAAGGCAACAGTTGTCTGCAAAGGACAAAAGAACATCGATCGAGCAACACCTCTCAGCCGACAGACTCCTCTTTTAGATCGATTGTGTTTGGACTCTAATTATCCCTGCTTTCTGTACAAGCTATATACAGGAGAGATTGCATAGTCAAATTGGGTTATTCAAGAGCTGAGGACTATATTTTACGCCAGTGTTACTGCATACTGTGGCAGAACCGAAACAAAAAAAGAAAGATACAAGAGAAGCTACGGGTTTAATATCTTCCAATTTTGATAAAATGAATACTTTTGAAAAGAAAGACGAGCAAGACGTTCCATTCAATAACTGCTTCTTGAGAAATTCAACACTGTTAAAAATTCCGGAAACTATACACGACAGTATTGAAAGGCTTTACACGAACTTGTTGTGGAAAGGCCGCGGTGTCCACAAAACACACTATGTTTGAGTAAGCAGATCCGAAACGTTTCAGTTTTCAGTGTAATGCGAAGGAGACGCATGCGCAATGAGCGTTTCTCTGCGCGGAAAGATGAATTAGTAGCAAATGATCGGTTTTCGTGAAATAAAAAAGAGAATGGTGTTATTGTGGTTGTTTACACACAGTAAAAAAAAATCCGATGTTGTGAGAGTAAATAATCTCAATAATCTTATAGTCTTTAAAATGCTTCACCCCTAACAAACTTAGAAAAATCTACAAATAATTGGTTTAACACTTCAAGAATGTAGTACCGGGCGGTTGGATGGTTAGAGTACTCGATTTCCAACCCTAAGGTCTTCGGTTCAAAACCTGTTGGCCGGGCTAGACTTCGCAAATCTCTCTTCTTACTTTTTAAAAATTAAATTAAGAGAAATTCAAGAATGTTTCAGTGAAGTAATTATTTTGAATAAAACTATATTTAAAAACACTTCTAACTTTGTAATTCTGTTGATTTGAAAATTGTAATTGATTCTGTTTAAAAGCCATATTCTGAAAGATTTTTAATGAAGTTCTGTTATTATATTATTTACGAAATTTCGTGCAAAAAAAACTGTTAAATTTTAAAATTAATCAATTTTAAAATTTTTTTGGGAGAAATTATTTCTTAAAGTGTCTGCTCGTTTCTGGCTCATATTTTATCATTTCAAGTACAATGGGTAATCCCCACATTTATTTTTTATTTTTTTATTCGATAGAGGTATCCTAGAGAGAGGAATATTCGCACCAAGAATTTTTAAAATCCGTTGATTATTTATTTTTTATTTAATTTCAAAGTTTGACTTTAGAAAAGATACGCAAAACGTCGAATTTAAAATTGTGACGTACTTCAATACTATACATTTATTTTCAACCTATCAGGACTCAAAGCGATCTTTGATTTTCGCTAAAGTATAGTGACTAGAATAAGATAGTGTGTTTACCGCCCATAGACACCATTATAAAAAAGTGGACCCAAAAAAGGCGAAAAATCCAGGTGGCGAACGATCGCTGTTTTCCACTCTCTATGAATACTATTATCCGTGCGGTCCCGCGAGTTCACAGGACGCACGAGGCGATTTCTCAGCTTGGTCTATGATTGGCTGAATGGTATGACGTTGGGATAATAGTGATAAGTTACGCCCTGAAATTGACCAATCACGATTCGAGTTGGTAATCGCCTCGTACGTCCTGTGATCTTGCCTTACCAATACCTCCTACAGAAGAGGGGGTGTTGGCCTTACCCGACAGCACGGATCTCGCTAATCAGAGATAATAGTATCCATAGAGAGTGGGAAATAGTGGGAACAAGCGAAACCTTACACCGTGTCCACTCTGGAACCTTCCACAACGGCACGGAGATCTTACACAATGACACCGAAACCTTACACCGTGTCTACTCTGGAACCTTCCACAGCGGGCACCGAGACCTTACACGGTGACACCGTGTAGCATTTCTCAATAAAATCGTGGCAACATCTTTCCACAATTCTTTCGTGTAAAGTCTCAGGATTTTTTTACAGTGAATATATGAAACAATATTTCTATCTATTATTACATAGGGTATTTAAGTTTGCTATTATCACAGGTATCCGCAGTTAAGGGATCCTTTCATCCTTACCCTGAGGATGCCTATGCGTTTTAAATTTTTTAAATATTAAAAAATTAAAAACAACCTAAATTACTTTATAAATTATTTTTGTTTATAAACTATTGCAGAACACAAATTCGGAGTTATTTTAAATTGTTTTACATTTAATTACTTTTGTAACTAGTCTCCTATTTACATTATCGAGAAAGCGATACTTTGATTGTTATAGTTAACTCGTGGCATATTCAAATATTGCATTGTTTTAGTTTTAAGTTTGAAAATATGTTTCAGGATGAGTTCAACAAAATTGTTTCAAATCAAAAGTTTATTGTTTTTTATTGGCCGGGTCTGTTAAGGAAATGAATATTACCCCAGACCTGGTCTAGTGTTATAGTAACTCCTATCCCAAAACATATTTTCCAACTTAAAACTAAAGCAATGCACGTATTGAAAATGCCACAAGTTGACTATAACAATCAAAGTATCACTTTTTCCCTATTGCAAATAGTTACTTAAATGGTGACTGGTTACAGTTTTAGAATTTTAAAGGTTAAGTACCTATTCATTTAACTGCAATTTCTATTTGCTTAATTTCTTTCTTAATAAACATATAATTTATAATATAATTAGCAATATTTGAAAATTATTTGTAATATTTAATGCAAACATAAAAAAATTAATGCCTACAAAATATAAAACCAAAGTCAACTTCTAAGGTAACACCTTAAGTACAAAAAGAAATAAGAATAATTATAGCTATCATAATCATGGAGGTACGAGTGAGAGAAGGAGGGGAAACGTCGAAGACTGAGTGAAGTTTTCACTGTAACCGGTCGGCCACATTGGTGCTAAAAAAAACGCTCCTCGCCCGTAGATTCCTATGTAAATTCCTCATGTAATTTTAAGCCTGTATGATATTTTAAACGAATTTTCAAACTTTTTTCGTGTACAGATGTGTCTAACCGTCATATATCAAGCTAATAATATAGTTTCCGAAGTTTTTAAAACATTTTGCGCGAATATTTTTGAATATCCCTTTAATTCAATTTTTGGACTCTTTTAAAGGAACTGTGGTCACTAAAACTTATATAAGAGTGTACTAGACCAAGAAATACTACATTATTAAAGGAAAACAATCAGTTATAAATTAAAATTTTTGCTAATTTTTAACACTTATTTTATATTTTAGAACGTAACATTTTAGAAACTTCCAAATAAGATAGAACTATAAAACTTAGCATCGGTGGTAAAATTTCCATGGCAATGGAAATACCCAACTAGTTAATTGAACAATAATTGCAATAGTTACCAAATAATTTAAAATTAACCGCAAACAGATTTACTATAGTCAACTACCAAGTATTTATACAATGATTAATAAATATTTATGAAATATTTCCCTCCTGGCGGATCATAAATTTGCTTTGTTCATTCTTTGTAGAAAAAGGGTTAAAATAAGTGATGGGAAATATATTTATTAAGGTAAAACATAGTATTTTGGATAAACTTGTATCTATAATGCATACTTATTAAACGCTGGGTAAATTACGCAGTCACAAAACTAACTTTAAATTCCTAAATTTGATAAAGTGCTACATCAATATCTCAAGCATAGATATTTCAAGGTTAAGACATCTGCAAAAGCATTGCACCTGAACATCATGTGGTGACCGCTCATAAACATTCGATTTAGGCCTCTCCTTTACATTCTCTTTTAATTTTGAGAATGCAATGTTTTTTATTAGAATCAAAGCAAAGCATATTTGAATGATATGTTTTATTAATTCCCAAATTTATTTCGAATTATGGAAGCTTAGTAGCTTACTGAAAAATTTAACTATAAAATCTAATAGTTTATGCATTATTATAATTTTACATGTTTTTATGCATTGGTAAAATATGATTCAAGATGTCAGTATATAAAAGAAATTTTTTAAAAAATAAGAAAGGTCAGTAAATATAGAAAAAAAACAAATATTTCAAAATAAGGAAAACATTAAATTAATTTCCAAGTTTATTTAAGGTTTAACGTAGATGAAGTGATAATTTTCAGTTAACATAAAAATGGGAAATGCTTTGATACTTATAAAATTTCAAAATTTTATAAGTATATAAAGTTATTATAAGTTATAAAAAAGTAGTTATATAAGTAGGTTTGTTTGAAAATATTTCTAACGTTACATTTAACTATCAATGAGATAACTAAATGTTTTTTGAATAATATATGATGATAATAAATGATTTTTTGGGGTTCTAAATTTGAAAATAAAAAATAAAAATCCATTATATAATCCGTTTTCATGCATTATTATGTGCATTACGCGCACCTCCGATTCCATGCCTTTTTGGAAATTAGGATTTAATATTCTACGTGGTAAGCACTTAAATTAATTTCGATTATTTTAGGCTTTAAAATCCATGTGCACCGCTAGGATTTCGAAAAACAGCGTTAGATATCAGTGGGCAGTGACTTGTATTTTGAGCCTTTCTATACCATTTATTGAGTGAAATAAAATAACCATATAGCTAGAAACCCGATCAATACCTGGAGCTTTTAAAATTGTAAAGTGACGAAGAAAATTTTTTATTTCTTCAATCGAAAAAAATTTAAAATCTGCATGCTTCCCGTAAGTCTCAATGTTAAAACACGCTCTTTTGGTAACAGACGCATGGCGGCAGCTGGCTTTCAGTTACTTCATTTCTCCCCGTGAGCGATATACGGAACCTTCCTCTCCTTCTTCTACTCCTACCTCCATGACCATAATATAAGTTTTTAAAAATTGTTCCGGTAAAATGAGTTATTAAGGCAAATAAAGTTATTTCTGTGGAGAATTCTAGGATATAGTAATATTATATGTTCATATTCTGTTTTCTTCGGTGGTAAAACGTAATAAAAATAGAAGCTAGATGTTTAAATTCAATTTGTGTTAAACAACTCTTACCAATGTTGTCGAATAATATAAATAGGGAAATATAAGAGACATTAAAAACATTTCAAGCTATTCGAAAATGTTTTTAAAATTTCGTCATTCTCAACATAAAAACGTCTAAAAAGAGATCTTAATCATAATCAGAAATGAAACAACTTTTTCATCTCTAAATGAAGTTACCGATAGATAGATAAAATGAGCACCATCGAAATGGAATGTGCAGTTTTGAAAAATAAACGTAAAAAGTTTCAGTATATTATTAATAAGTTTGTGTTTTTTACAAGTAAAGTGTGATGTTTCAATAGCAATGACACCTGAAAGTAATATAAGCTTGCTACGTGAGTAACCAAAGTTTATTTTATTCATTCTTCCATCATGCAATCAGTAAAACATATTTTACCATGCAACACGCAAAATACTCATTCAGACAAATTACACATACCTAGTAGAAAGAAATTGTTTCTTTATCATTATAAAAATATTTATTATCTTCGGACATTTGTACCTAAACATTTCATTCTCTTTATCTTTCCTTTCCTTTCCTTCGTGTAACCCAAAATGTGTCCTTTCAAAAAGTTTCGAAGAATCTCCCATCTTAAAAATAAATCTGATCGATAAAGGTAGAATTATTGATTTTTACATTAAAAAGGGTCTCCAGCGCATACAAATTAGATTTGATTTGGCTAAGGAATAAAGAAATGGGTTTCTTCAACAGTTTAGGACGGGCACGATTTTTATTACAATGCTGAAGGTTGTTAGGAGTATGTTATTTTTGACCCAGTTGATGTTTCTTATTCACTATAAACTTCGTATTATAAAAATGGAAAAGTTATAGTCTAACCACCACAAGAAAAAACTTATGACATAGTACAGTATTGTGGCGATCGTTATGGAAACTGGTTAATCACTCAATTTTGGGGGTTATGGTTATTCAAAAACGCCGAAAAAAATTTTCTGCCAAAACTGTGCTACTATCATTTTTAGATTTGAACTTATTTCCAAAGTTTTGTATGTCTGTAAAGTTTTCATCGTTGCGGTCGGACTACACTTAGAAAAATATATTTCGCTTCCCATGATTTAAATTTTTAAAAACATTTAACAATGGTTTTTAATAACAAATAATAGATTGTTCGTTTTAAGTCGTGTAAGGAAGTATTTCTAAGATTAAAGCACCCTAAATTTTTTCTACGAAAATTAGTTTTCTTATTGAATTGCCAGTTTTAAAAATGGAAAAACACCCCATATGACAATATTCATTAAACCTGCCTGAAATACTCAGTTTCATAACAGTTTTTTACTTTATTCGTCTTAACTCTATTTTTCACTTTTGTGGCTAGAAGTAAGCAGAAGTATAATTTTTTTGTCAGTTTAAGTGGTTTTAATTATTTTTTCTTCTTAAATTTCACAAGTTTAATAAGGAGAGAAGTTCATTAACTTTTTTCAACTGTACAATATTTTTGTGTGCATAGTATATGTTACGGGAAAAGTGAAAATTTCATTAATAAATGCCATTGAATTTATCACACTGACCTCTTCCACTTTGGACATTATTAATAATGCCCGATTTATCACATTGCCAGTAACATATATACTTGTATTTTTCGTTGATTTTAATGTATTATAAATGAAGTCCTAAATTTTCAGTATAAATTTGAGGGTTAAATGAAAATTCCATCATTATATAGTTATTTTCAACTATCTCAAAACTTGTTTTTTGCATACGTTCTTTTTCAAATTGACGGTATAGTTTTAACCTTAAAATAAATATTGTTCTGTTTAAAAAAATATTAGAAACACATTTTTATACTTTTAACAAATGGATTCCAAGGATTTTTGTATAACGCAAAATAAAGTAGACAACTGCATTGTATTTTTATTTACGTCGTAACATCTCGTTGCATTAAATCTTTCCATGCAACTCGGTATCAAATGCTTCAAAAGGTTTATCTTTTCAAACCGCTCGTGCCACTTTGAAGATTTGAAGACTTACTCCGGATAACAACTAAAACTATTCACATTTTAGGATTTAAAGGTTTGAACTATTTTTATTTTTCTACAGATATGAAAGGTCTTTACTAAACCGATTTCCGAAAATAACTTCGATTCCACACTAAGAAGGTTTTGTCTCAGATATGGTTTTGATTCTAATATTTATTGAGATTTTTATCTTTAACCAATATTTGCTACTACAGGTCAGTCTAAAACTTTTTATTATCTTTCTTAAACCAAATCTGAGTGATTCGAAGACAAAACAGTTTTAAGGCTTCCCTGGATAAAGTTAAAAACAAAGAAACATTTTTAAACACATATACATTAAAACTGAGTATCTCAAGCATCATTTCTCAAAAACCATCTTCTATTCCTTGGGAATAGAAGTAAAAAAATTATTTCAGATAAATTATAAAAAAGAAAATCAGTTTGCATAAAAACTCCCTTCGGATGTTAGCGCAATGTTCATTATTTTATACACATGCTCTAAACGTTTCAAGTACATCGTTTACACTCAAACTTCAAACTTCTATTGACAAATGGTCTCAGTATTATGCACCATATTTGTTAAAGAAATACTTAAAAATTAATTATAAAAGGCATAATAGCAGAATAAAGGTGAATATTTGACATAGTATTGCTTATCATTTCTCAATGATATTCACAATTAAAGCAATGAAAGTATAAAAAAAAAGAAAGTGACTTGTAGTGGAGTTATGTTCGTGACGGATAAATATAATCACTAGTTTTTGACCAGCTTGATAACAATAAAATCTTTGCAATCAAACCAATCAGTTTTGTTGCGTGTGGTGCTAGATTGCTTTCAAATTGATTTATTGATTTCCATGATAAACTGACATAGAAATCAAATGAAACCAGTGATAGATTAAGGAAAATGTCTGTGAGCATGGAGTTTTTGAGATTGTTGCTTGTACAATACAAATTATATGCTTTAAAAGTAACACTTTTTACAATGGAAATAAAATATTACACAATGTTTAAGTTGATTGCACATTAATGCTTTTATCCAATGCAAATCCTAATTTAAAGCAAATGTTATTCGTAAATATTTGATTATACAAAAATTGAATACCCAAACGTCGGTCTACCAAGTATTTATTCGTAGTATACTAAAAATCTCCATAAAAGCTCTATGAAAATATATAAAAATAATCATTTTACTTTATTACATAATATAAATTATACACGCAGCTTTATAATCTGTTAACGGTTTAATTCTAAAAACTTAATTAAAAAAAAGAAATAATTTTCTGTAATTCAGATCAGAACTCACACGTTTTTCAAAAAAGTAAAATGTATCAATACCTTTTCAGACATTTTACTGTATAACATTTTTGATGGTACAGAGAAAAAACAAAAAAATACTGTGTTCTCTAAAAATCTAATGAGTTTCTTTTTAAGTGAAAATAAAACTTTAAATCCCAAGTGGGCAAGTAAACATCTATGTACCAGTTAAGGCCTATCAATGAAGAGGTTAAAATGAATTCATAAATTTATCTGAGGATCATCTGCATGAATATTTTAGGTTACGAAATGATTAAATAATTTTAAGTTAACATAGGAAACATTAAGTTAACATGTTTTTAAAATATTATTTAAATTTAACTTGATCAGAACAGTAAAAGGATCTTCAAGTCTCTTCCCTTCATTGTGGTATTAAAACCCAGATTTAAAAGTTGAAGGACCCCCAAAATCTACATTCAAAACTCATTCAAATGTTGCGCTGACATCAACAAGTGTTGGAGAGAGTCAACAAGTGAAAAGAGGAAACTGTTTTCCCACTTGTTGAGCACTGCTGGAAACGTGGGCGCCTGGTAGAGTAGAATTTGAAACGATGCCAAAACGTTTCTGGCGCTCGCGTCTCTTTAGGAAGGATTTCCTTTCTCGAGAAAATTAGCTTGCGAGTAGATTTATATTTTATTTGCTTGTTCCACTGTCGAATTCGTGTCACGTACGCAGAGAGAAGAAATTGTTTTGCATGGTGAAAGTGACTAGAAAAGTTAGTGGCGTTGTTGAGTTTAATGCGAATTAGATTCAACTGGAGAGAAATGACTCGAGCTAATTTTTCGTTGGGGAAGCATTTTTCAAAGCAGTCAAGAAGTTAAAGTTATAAGTTTTATATGAGCCTTATTGAGGGGGGAGGGGTTGGTAAAGAAATTATTCTATTTTTGATATTAAATTCGGTAGTTTCCTTTAGTGTTTATCAAGTCTCATAAAGGTTAATCGCAGAAAAAAAGGGTTCTTTTAAGTTGTTGTCTTGTCCAGCAAGCAACGCAATTTGATTAAATTGATCCAAAAGTGTCTAAGACAGCTCTGGCCACATCAATAACTTCCGCGGATAAGAGGAAAACTTCCGCAAAATAGATGTTGTTTTAAGTTGATTAGTTGTTAAGATTGTAAAGGATTAAGAAGATAAATATTTAGATAAAAAATTTATAAAAAGCACCTGGTAGCCTGATTGTATAACTTTGTCATGTAATTTTGCTCAAAAATGTAACCCAGTTAAAAATTAAAATTCATTTGAATGAATTTAAACTAAGATTACATTTTTGTGATAAGGCGGTTTCAAAAAAAGATTAACCAGTAATGGCTTACTAAACTGATATCGTAAACTTTATCTTATTCAGGATATAATTTTAAGATTTTGTAATAACTTTTACATATTTTGAAAGCATATAACTACCAAATATAGTGACTAATTACCTCTTAGCCTACCAACAAGAACGTTTGAATAGTATTGTGTTTGTACCCTCTTGGTTTACATGTGACTTTTTCTCATAAAAAATTATGATTTTTTAGTTGATTCTTTATGTTAGCTTGTTTTTTAATTTTTTTAGATTCCAGCCTTAAATGAAATGTGAGTTATTAATGTTCATTGTTAACCTAATCACAATCTATTATGGTTTAAGCAATCTTTGTTGCAGTGCATATTTCTTTTTAAATACATTCAACTTGGACTTAAGTACTCCAAAAAATGTAAGGGGGATTTCGAAGAAATTGTGTAATAGAATTATAACATTGAGGTGTCATAGCTTTTTCTCTTCATAAGCCACATAACATATCTCACAAAGACTTCGTAAAATAACAGTCAACACAGTGCATACGAATTTCATCCAAACACCAACCGCATACATGCTAGTGCTTTTCAAATAGATGACTTACAAGTGCACATAAACACACTGTAAAAAAAGAACGAACGTCTTTTAACGTATTATTTTCCGTGAATTTTTCATGGATTAATTCCGTAAACTACAAAACGGAATTTTCATCGTGAAGTTTCCGTTTTTTAATTTTCCTCTCCTCACGCATGCGTATTGTACTATTTCTCCACTAGTTCTGGTGAGACTCAAATTTAGTTGTAAATAAGTAATGGAAGTTTGTGCAAGCGTCTTCAGGCGAAACGAACCTTCGGCAAATTTATTATGGGTAAGTAAGTTAAATATATTGTTTTTATTTTTTGTGTTATTGGCCGTAATCGGGAATGACTAGGGATTGACTATTTGCGTAGCTCGAATGGGGTTGTGGTAGCGGGTCAGTCTGGAGTGCACATGGTCGTAGGTTCGAACCCCAGTAATGATTTTTCAGTAAATTTAATTTTAAATTTTTTTATTCCATTAAAAATTGCAAGAATTAATTTCTCTTGTTTAACAGTCATTCCTTATTTAATTAAATTCATTGTGTTTTTTTAAATGTTTTACTTTATCTAATTTTTAAAAAATTTTTTTTTAATTATTAATTAATTGAAAATAAAATTATTTCGCTAAAATATTTTAAAGAAACAGCAAGAATCAAGTCCACAAGGATGCGCAATGCTAATAAAGTATAAAAATCTTGCAGGGATTGTGAAATACAGTACAAAACAGTACGTCGGCAGCCTAGCAACGGCCGTAGTAAACGTTACCATGCTTTAAAATAGAAATACTCTGATATACTATTTTTAAACAGATATTTAAACATCGTACGATCGCTTTCTTCACCACGTAGCTGAAGTCTTAAAATATTGCATACCTAACTAGTCTTATTAGATCGCAAAAATGTGATCTAAATAGTTGTGATAACTTGTAACTTTTGATTAGACTTGTATTACTGTGATCGGTAGTGTAAATTATTTAAAAGAATCGTCTATTTGGATTTTACGGATTGTTTGTCATTTTTTTTTCAAAATTATAATCAGGAATATACTGAATCACAATAATATTAGTAATAATACGAACAATCCCTAAAATAACGGAAAGTTCCACTCCAATGATGAAAAGATATTAAACGAACGTTCTCTAAAATAACGGAAGGTTTCCCTCCTTTCACAGAAAAATACAAAACGGACATTCCCTCAAATGACGGAAAAAAAATACGGATACCTTCTCAAATGATGAAAATAATCCGGCAGCTGTGCTGCCGGGAAATTTACGTTTATTGAAGAAAGATTTTTTTACAGTGCAGTTCATTCATGTGAAATCTAATAAAACTAAATTTTATACACAAACACAGGTACTCTGCATTAATAAAACAATATTTATTGTTAAATAATACATTAAGAATAGTGTCACAATTAAAGTAACATTCAGGATGTGTGGAGTAATTAAAACACCTATACATTCCAATTTTCTAACTTAATTTAAAGTCATTAAATCCTTTGAAAATTTGCGCTTTTTTATACGACCCACTTTAAAGTTGTCCCAAGTACATATCACAACTAATTATGTTAGTTTATGTTAATTTCTATCACCACACAGAACAACAGTAAACAAACGCACGAACTATAAGAACAACAACATTTATTGCGAAATACGTTCACACCAAATTACTTCACAGAGGTCCGATCTCAAGCAAACACCAATCAAGGGTTGAAATGTCAACAACAACAGCAACACCAAAATTCGAATGACTAAACAAACGGCGCGGAGCCGGTGATCAACACAACAGACACCACTACAGACAGAGAAAGAGAGAGAGAGCCAGCCGGCATGCAGGCAGAGAGGGGGAGGGTGACCTACCCTGGCCTGTCGCTTGGCCAGCCTGGAGGCGTCAAAAGGGCCGAAGTGGCCGTAGAGCATCGGTGGCCCGCGGGCGTGCGTCCGGAAAGCCGGGGAACGGAGCTCTGGCCGGGAGGGCGGCGTTGCCAGGCAACGGGCGGCTGGCTGCACGTGCCCCTGCGCGCCGTGACGCAACATGTGGCGACACAACTTTGCCAATTAGGAGAGGGTGATGGCAGGTATGCGACGAGAGGGCATTCCTCTGGGGGGCTACAGTGTTTGGGGGATTGATTGATACGGGGGTAATAATGGGATGGCATGAATGGGTAAGTGAGATATTATTCTCTACCGGGGTTCAGAATCGAGCACCCCTGATCATGAGATATGATTCCCCAGACTCGAAGTTGAAATTAATTTGCGAGAGAAAAATGATCTTAACTTTACGATTATTTTTTTGGGGGTTATCTACCGGGGTAAGAATGATGATGCAGGACGGACGGCAGCGAGATGGAAGTGGGTATGTATTTAATACCGACCGTATGGTGGATGTGTTAATAGACAGCTATTGCTTTTTGGGTTTCTATCTTTTTAAAAAATAATGACAGGGGGAAATACAATCAATTTGATTTGTTGTGATGTGGGGGAAGATGTTTGTTATAAGGCAGTTCAACAGTTTGATACATTACGTATATTAATTCAGGGTATTTGAATCTCCAGTTTGAAAAAGAGAAAAAAGACCTAAAATTTCAAAAAGAAAATCTTCAACTTTTTCTCAACATATGAGTGAGAAAAGGAAAAAATAACTATCCCCATAGGCAGATAGGGCCCATTGAATTCGACGAAGTTAATGTTCATTTATTGTATTTTTTTAAACTTTTTCTGAGCTTTCATATAATATTAAAACTAATAGTTTAAAATGTTGTTTGACAGAAATAACTTTCATGTTTGCAATAAGAAAATCATGTTAACGTTTTATTGAACGGTATAAAAGTATGTTGTCAGTTAAATTGAAAATTTTCTTTTTGAGAAGTTTCATTAATTTATGCTAATGAGTTCTAATAATAATAATTAATGAGTTAATTTATTCTAATGAGTATTATATTCTTCATTATTTATTAAGATGAGTTTCATTAATTTATTTTTTCTGTTATAAACTTGCAAATGGAATTAAGGAAATAATAAATTTTAACTTGATTCCGAAGAAGCAAAAACGTTGAAGTTATGTCCAAATTCTGTCATGTATGACCAACTTACTTTTACTGCTAGTTGGAGTTACGTAAACTCGACATATTTTGTATCAGCTGTTAGGTTACATTATCGGAATATGGGCGAATTATTTAGAAATTATAAAAATATACCTAATTTTACAAGAAAAATATAATTATATAAAAATTTATAAGTTATGGGGTAAATGACAAATAGTTTATTTTATTTATTGTCAACTTTAAGAATGGGAAACAGTATCCCGAATTTATTTTTTTAAGAATAACTAACACTTGACATTTACGTCAGATTTTTAGTCTGAATACGATATTCCTACAAAAATATTAAAGAAGCAAATAGTAAGGAATTTAAAAAGTTTTAAAGTAATTAAGCGGGAAACAAATAAATTTTTACACATTGTTTAAAAAAACTATAAATCCATGTGAAATAAATTTGTATAAAACTAATGTTTTACATATAAGTACATTTTACATATAATATTTTAACCATCTTAAATACACTAGCGGAAATAAAAATCCCAACACCAAGAAGGAAAGGAGATATCAAAGTCAAATTTATTTCTATGATTGCACATAGTATCAATGTGAATTGATTAAAAAATCAGCCTTCATGGATGTTAGGGGGCCGAGAAAATCGGTAAAGAGTGTTGTCTCCATAGGTGTCCATTACCGCCGTCACACGTCATGGTATTGAGTGACAGGAGCTCTAAATGACTTTTGAGGGATTGGAGGACCATGTTGCCTCCTCAGGTAGTCCAAATTCATATGGTGCACCAGCGGACGTTGCATACCGGGCTAGGTGATTTCTCCTCTTTCTCCGGACATGTTTTGTGAGTGTTGGTTCTTACGAACGGATAGGCCAGGGTAAAAATGCAATATAGGGGGTTAAGAAGAAAGCTTGGACATTGCATAAAACATGTGTTTGTGCATTTTTCTCTTGAAATTTGTCCCCAGGACAGGTATGAAGGTAAGGACGGACAACCGGCTAAAAAACCTCAATGAAGCAGCTTTGGTTGGCCAAAATACCGGTAGATCATACTGAGGACAAGCGGCAGTGGAATGGATGTCGTTTGCAGTATTGCGGATCGTCCGTTCGGTCCGCATAGCTTCTTACTTCTTTGTCTATAAACAAGGGGCTTAAAATGGGCATTTCTTTTTCCAATAGTGCACGAATTAAGGAAATGAAAATCCCAATTTCATGACATTGTGTTTATGAGAGTCCTGCTTCGGTTTGGAGCACCACGACGGTTGGGTATGAGTTTGAAGACACAATTGAGAGAGCGCACTCAGCTGATGATTTTCTAATCGTTCCATGGAGTGGTAATGCAGGGTAACGGAGTAGGGATGCATTGGATTCCATTTCTGCAACTCCTGAGTATGATTCACCAGTACTTTTTCCAACCAGAGCTGCGTCATTGAGATTTTGCAGCCGGTAGACCGTCCTTACCCTCAGACCTGTCCTGGGGACAAATTACAAGAGAAATATGCACAACCACATGTTGTATGCAATGTCCAAGCTTTCTTCTTAACCCCCTAGTTTGCATTTTTACCCCGTCTATCCCGTTCTCTAGAACCAACACCCACAAAACAAGTCCGGTCAATGAGGAGAAATCACTTAGTCCGGTATGGAACGTCCGCTGGTGCGCTATATGACTTTGGACTACCTGAGGAGGGAACATGGTCCTCCAATCCCTCAAAAGTCATTTAGATCCCCTGTCACTCAATACCATGACGTGTGACGGCGGTAATGGATACCTATGGAGACAACACTCCTCACCGATTTTCTCGGCCCCCAAACATCCAGGAAGGCTGATTTTTTAATCAATTCACATTGATACTATGTTCAATCATAGAAACAAATTTTACTTTGATATCTCCTTTCCTTCTTGGTGTTGGGATTTTTATTTCCGCTAGTGTGTATAACAAAAAGTGTAAAAAAATTAAAAATGGTCAGAACTGTTCTGTAAGATAATCGGATTGATTATTACGGATAACATTACTGGTTATTATATTTCTAAACTTTTTTTAATGGTTCAGTTATCATAAAGAAATTAATTAATATTATTTTCAATTTGTTCATTTTTTAAACATATCTAGATAGAGTTAGTTAAAAGTATTTTTGATATTTGTATGACAGCCTAATTTTCAAAACCTTTAAAATTAAGATATTATAAGGGGAAAAATAACTTTAAATTATAATATGAATCGAAATGACTTAATGAAAATCACTCCTAAAAGACTTACATACTGGCAGAATAGCTACACCATTAGCAAGGGATGAAACGAATACGCCTACTTTAGATACACAAATAAAAAAAAGAATCCACATCACGTGTGAATTCGCAACAAAACTCTAAACCGTTGAATAAAATGGAATTCAAAGTAAATAGCATGCTGTATACAAGTTACCCACTTTACATGCATTTAGCATAGCTTACGGAGGAAGTGCCCGTTTGTTAGACAGTTTTGTAACGGAAGTAATGGTAAGTGGAGAGCATTTCTTCCTTCCAAAGTACCTACATAGCATTTGTCTCCGGTTGGTAAAGTTTTTCTTTCCTGTTATTCATTGAAAACAAGACGAAAATATTTTTACGACCAGTGAAACCTATTACGGAGTTGAAGTTACGGTAAAGTTTAATTTGATTCATAATCGGAGAGTAGTGTTATAAATTATAGAATTAATAAAAGATAAGTTGAAATTGTGATTTGTTTTGGAATTAAAAGTGATATTAAAGTAATTCGGCATTTTAGGTTGAAGTAATTGTTTAATTTTTTCTTAATTTTTTGTATCGTAGTTTTTAGTTTTAGTAACATTTAAGAAGGATTTATTTTTGTACTTAGGTACTATATTGGGTAATACTTAACTTAAAATTCAACTATTTCTTATATGGAGGGCTCAGAATTAAAATGGACTAAGTCCACTTTTTGTCATTTTTGAGTTAGCAACGCTATAACATGCACCAACTATGTAAAATTTCAGTGCAATAGTGAACCAAGTCCTAGTTCTGATAATATCCGCTTGGCAGCAGCAAGTTCTGTTGCGATAACATGTTATTTTGCTATGAAGCTTTAACTTTAAACGTCTGTAGCTCAAAAGTAGCTAAAGTGGACTTGGTTCATTTCTATTCTGAACCCTCCATATAGTACTAGGTATTTAAAATTAATTTTTGCTATAGTGACTGATATAAGATAAATGAAAATGTGTTAGGTAGTACAATGTATGCCATTTAGAAAAATGTATTGGTTATAAGTTTAAATGCTTTTTGTGTACTATCTTTTGTTGTAGAGTAAAATAATTAAGAAAAAGTTAAGAATCTGAAGTAAATTTCTTAACTTCAAAATACTGAAAGGAACTGATTTTTTGACCTAAAATTATTAACATTCAACTTTTCTTAAACTTAAAAAGAAAATGCAAGCTGATAGTAATTCGTACAGATATTCAAAATGATTTAAAAAAATAAATTATTCATCCATTCGAAATTCCAAAGTAAAGGTAAAAGCAACAAAAGAAGATATTATTACACAGAACGCGTGTTATGCTCATAGAAAGCATCGTTACACTACACTTAATTCAACAGACTTTGATAAGATTTGAAAGAACCTAAGAGAAAAAACATCTCTTGAAAAATTCCCAAAACCTCTCCCGAATTCATACGCTCAAAAAGTCTAAGGCAGCTCATGCAAGACTTCGCTCGCTTTAATACAGCTGCTTCAGTATGCATAAGCTGTTGCACCCCATAATCTACCCCCAATGAATCCATCACTCCAGACTCGCTGCTGCAACATGTTAAGTTCCGCAAAATATGCTCGCAACGAGCGAACACCGTCACTCAAGAGTGGCAGCCTCGCTTTTAAGAGCAGCGAGTTCAAATATTCAGGCCAATTTGCATGCTTTGGGAAGCCGAGACACAAATCAAATTACAGGGGAGCACACATGCAAAATGTGGCAAGTGGAAAGTTTCTGGAAGATCAATGAGGCAGTTTATTTGTGATTCTTCAGTTTTTGGACATATTTTCGGCTGCATAAATTACATAAAAAGAGTCATACTAAATTCTGAAGAATGATAATTTTCACGGTGTTTTATTACCGGGGAGGGGATATGTAGTAGCATTTGTGTGATCAAGATGTACTGAAGAATAGGGATGAAAAAAAAAGGATCAGAAATCCTAAAGAGGCTATATTTTTATCTATTGATCAAAGAAAAATAAATTGATCGAAGAACTGAAAGACTGTGACATGAAGAGAGAGATATTTTAAATAAAGAATATTTTGTTTTTTTACATAAAACTTCTTTTTGAGAGAATTTTTAAGTAATTCAAAAAATTTTAGATTGTTTCAAAACATATTTAAAGCAGAATTTAAATATTTTATAAATGGGTTTGTAATCTTTATTTCAAAAAATGTAAGAATTTTCTTACTTTTATAAAGAATTATATACTATTTCTCTCTACTGTCTGATTATTGAATTGATAATAATTATTTATTTTCTCATTTTTTATTACCAGTAATTTAGCTAGAAAATTATGACTATATAAAAACCATCAATATATTTTGAATGAAATATTCATGACTTGAAACATTATTACTGAAAGGAATAATAAAATAAAAGCTTATTAAGTTAATAATATTATAGCAGTTTTAGCGAAAATGTATTGTGTAATACTCAAGATGAATAATTAATATAACCAAGTAACTTAATTTAAGCTTAATATTATTTTAATTGGCTAACAAATAAACAACACAAGAAGATGGTATCGAAACCAATAAAAACACGGAACGATAAAAGCAGACAGTAAACAATTAAGATTAGAGAATATGAAAAGTACATTTGATTAATGAGTTTCTAAAGCAAATTATGAATAAGAAAATTACTGATGTTATGCAGTACAATATTACTAAGAGATGAAATCTTATTTTGCGTTGTAAATTATTCTCAAAAACTTAAAAAAATTAATTCTTTTAGGTAAACAGTTTAGCAATAAGATCACTTTAAGTTGAAATTAAATTACTGTTTTTATTAGGAAGAACAAAATAATGTTTGCTACAAATAAATAAAAGCTTAAATGGAATATTTCGAGTCAGTTAGATAGAAATTATAATAAAGTATAGAATTTAAATAAAATTTAACTTTGATTATAAATTTATGAATCAAAAAAAGTAATCATTGGCATTTAAATTATCTCTATTTTAAAATTCAAACCTTAAACCAGTCAATATTTTTGTTGGCTGCAATTAGTTTTATGAACAATATATAGGTTAGTTTTCTTGTTAATTTTATACTAAAATTTTGATATCAATACTTTTTAAATTTTATACTTAATCACATTGAATGGGCAAAATAATAAAATATTTTTTATATAATATAAAAATATGAATTAAAATATGGTGCAAAAAGCATTAATAGTTTTAGCCAAAAATATCAACTCATAAATCATTGAACTATTTAAAAAACATGCTGTAGTTCTATAGAAATAATCCTATCAAATAATTCTTTTTGAAATTTCACAACAGCAAAATAATTTATAAGATTTCTAGCTATAAATTTGGGGTTTCTTTAAAGCTTTACTCTAGTAAATTAGTTTTGTTAAAAGCCTAAAATAGAGAAGAATGCACAGTGCACCTCTGTTCAGGTATTTAATTTAAGTAATAGACAGTACTAGAGTTTGTGAAAATGAACAAGAAGTTTAATCTAAATAAAACACACCCGAAAGATTTAACTAAATGAATTCTCCCCCATGTGAAAAAACACTAATTTGAAATTCAAATATTTTGGAAAAGACCAAAACGGAAAAGTTCTCTCAAAAATATCGTATCGCCCAAATGCCCTTCCGCCTGTAGTATCCAAGCATTTTCAATTCAAACCTACATTTTACAGGTTAATAACTCTTTCTACCTCAAGAGCGATGAATTCGTTTCCGAATGCTTCACAAAACACTTGTTCCCGTCTTAAAAATAATATTTATCCTGGTGGCTCTTCTAAGCAAGGCTCCGCAGAGAAAACCCCCCGATAAACTATTTCCATTTCCTGGAAATGACGAAACGGAAGGAATGCTTCCTTCAACACAAAAAAAACCGAGAGAAAAACTTTTTTTTGAGGTGGTGTGTAACTACAAATTATTCGATTTCCTCCTGGCAGTCTACGAGCAAAATCAAAACGAAAGCTTAAAAGTAGCTTGTTATCGAAAAGTCTGTTAGGGATATGGAAATGTGGTGTGGTGGAGAATACTGATCCTGTGCAAAATGGAGGGGCTGGAATGCCCGAAAAGACTGGGCTCGGTAAAGAGTTCTTTTGTAAAACTGATTGCTTCTTTTTTTAAACTTAAAATGTGAGAACTGAGTTTGTTTTAATTTAAAAATACGGAACTTTTTGAAAGTAACCAAATCACGTTGTCTACGGAAAACTAAACAAGATCAATGAATCTTTACATGCCATAAATTCCAACATTAAAAATCACCTTATGAATTTATTAATTCTTTTTGCACTTAAAAGAAAGAAAAATGGTGGTTTCAATGTACAGGACATATTTTAAGAAGATGCTAAAATGCGTTTATTTTATGTCAACAAAATTAATATTGTGGGTATTTTTTTTGTAAGGAGGTAACGCCAAAATACACAATATCTCGATTAAGGCTAATTGCAAAGCACATAATCGTTTATCTGTAGAAATTTCCCCATATATAATTTGAGAAAATTATTTGAAATTTTAGAAATGTACACTAAGTATTCATGCAAAAGTTTAAAACCTTAATTAAAAATAAACAACAAATAAAACTGTTAATTAAGGCACCATATGAAAATTTATACGATCCTTTGAAAATGATTAAAAAACATTTTCTAACAGAGTTATATAAATTTAGTTTAAATAGATAGGACTAAATGTGTGTGTATGGAAAATTGTATTTTTATATAGAGTAGGGGACATTATGCATCATAAAAGTGCATTCACTGCATATTTAAGGATTATATATTATGAAGTAATTTTAATGACAACATGTATTATAGTAACTAACTGTTCTTACAACAAAGGGATTCGATGAATTAAGGACATTAAAATAAAAGCTTCTGTATTTTTAAAATTAAAATTAGTTTATAGGATTTTCCAATATGAATATGGAATGAACAAAGGCATTTATTATATTTAATTGCGCCTACTCATAAAATAACAGCTAATAGGAATATGAGTTATTCCGTCTAAAATAACAAATAACGGATATTCTACAGCCATTTAAATGAAGCATCTCGGAATCCAAACATCATAGAATTAAGTTAATATTTGTGAAACTTGCTACCGTTCAGTAATTAGATTACCTTTACGATATTTTAATAAAATTCTTAGCTAAATATGTACCATTATACCAACGGAAGGGTTTTAATGTCATTAATATTTCAGAAACAATTTCCTCGTGTATGTTCCATCAAGCTCAGCAAATATTTGAAGTACTTTAGCCTCTTTCAGACACTAAACATCTTTTTAGATGAATTTGACGGAAGTGCTTTATGAACTACAGGTATAATCTAGATAATATCAAACTACTTAAGGTATTAAAAGCGATTTCATTGTTGTAATAATTTTTTAGAAGATTTTTAGAAGAAGAAAAATATTTATATCTTGTTAGAGTTTATGTATCTAATGATGATTGATTTGACCCCTTTCTAATACCCTGAATTATATTCCTATTTTTTTTATTGTAACACATTGAAAAACAAGGCCTACCCTTTAATGCATATTAAAAATAAAAAAATAACAGAATAATGCTTAAAATAACCATCATAGAAAAAACATTATACCAATTATTATACAAATGATTAAATTTAAACTTGTTATTTTGGAAAATGTGACTTTATTAACGGAGGCTTAACACACAAGAAATTTATGCTTTCTATTTATGCATTGGAGTGTGCATAAATAGAAAGCATTATAGTGTATTTAACATAGTGACTAATTTAATCATAGCAGTATATATCGCATATTTTATACACAGCAGTATAAAATCTGCAAAATAAAAGAAACGGACTTTTTTTCTTTAGACTGAATTTTAATTTTTAATGATATGTAAAAATTTCTGGAACTTTTGCGAGCATGCAATATTTTTCAATTTCTACATTAATCTACCGTTTTGGGTGCATAAGTGCTTAAACTACAACTTTTTAAATTATTGCAGATTTTTTATAGTATAAAATAGTAACGAGTCGAGATGTATTAGAGCTCGAATAACGAGTATATCGGTGTAAAAGGGTTACTTGTAAAAGAAGAAATTTATTATTTTTAGACCCTTTAGTATCCAATTACTAGAAGTTTAACCCGAGTTCGATATTTTAGAAGATTTAATAAAGAAAATTGAAGAAAACAAAATATATCTTTTGACTAAACCACAGAAACTAATTAATGAAGTGAAGTGTGTGAAGTTTCTACTCCATTTTTATCACCCTTTCGCGTGATCTAGTTTATCATGATTATATAATTATTAACTAACTACAACGTAACACGGAACACAATTAATACTATTGTAATGGATTTTTTATGCTGTTTATAGAATAAAGCATTTCTAAATATAATAATAATTTCTTTTATTGATATGAAATCAATCAGAAAGGGAAACTAAATTACATTCCGCTTAGTAACGTATTCACCTCGAAGCTTATTCACTTTTTTAAGCCCATAGCAGCAATTCTTCTCTAAATACGTAAGATGTTACTTTTGATGAAATGTAATCTTATTAGCAAGAAAAAGGTTCCCGAGAATTTTTTAACAGAGATAGTCTTCTTTTTAAGTAAAGTGCATTAACATCAATTTCTATCTTGCTCAAAGCTTTTATTTCTGTAGGAAAAAGCAACACCGTATGTTTGCTACGAAATTATGCTACTTCGTAAAGGATAAAAAACGGATGTTAGTTTAATAAGGTTCTATTTTGGCATATACTTTTACCTTTTAGGGAAACAGTTCATTTTGCACTTGCACGGAGTAAAAAAATGCTAGATACATTAAGAATATTACATTTTGTCACAAACTTTCAATATTTCACGCTATGATGCACTTACACAAAATTTTCAATTGTTTTATACACATAATAGAATCACTTTTCGTACCAAACTTTATCATGTTTTTGCAGGAAAAAGGCTTACATAAAGAATGTAAAACGAAGTGGTTTCAGCATTTCTTAAATTACGAGTAAAACTTATATTTTTCCTTGATAATTTTTTTCTAAAATACAGAATTATGTTTAACGCTGGTGAGAATATTCATTTTGCTATTAGTTCTTGACTAGGATCACCAAATTCATATTTTTTTTGAGGAATACTTCGATATTTATTTGTTGGTAGTAAATTAATGAAGGGGTAACTGTATTTTTGATCTCAACAGTTTAAAAGAAAAATCAACGTAAAAATAAAAAAAATTAAATGCTTTTACGTAGAAATATCAATTAGCATAAAATGATCTTAGAAATTAAAATATAACTATTAAATAGACTGACATAAAAATTAATGCAATGCAATGTAACAAATGTAGCATTCAATTCATATGAATTTGGATTAAGATAACGTAACAATACATGGCCGTATTTATTACCTAGAAAGGAAAATATAAGCGATTGCTTTGGTTTAAAATGAGCTTTAACTGATTAAAAACAATTGTTTAGTAAGTTATAAAAACCTTTACTGTCACTTATACTAACTTAAGGTGCTAATATAATACCTTGACTTTTAAAAAACCTTTAAATTAAAACTTACTTAAACAAAAGCCACCCTAAAATTGTTTCTTAAGATCAACAATGACACAAATGCTTTTAGAAATGACTCAAAAGAGTTCTGATCTTCACGTTAAAATTTTACGCAGAGCAAACAAACACAATAACTAAATATTGTCTTTTATTATCGTAAAGATAATATTTGTGAAAATTCTTCTTTCAATTAGTCTTTGCCTAAAGCTCCATCATTCAGTAATTAACATAGGCTATAAAATTAATTTATCACTGGAAAACAACCAATTTACAGTGTAAGGTGTAAAAAAGGAATGATAGAGTTGTTAGAGAAAGTTTTACAATTTAGGTACCGTGTAAATGAAAACCAAGAAATGAAGCTTCAATTGATCACGGGGGAATAATATGTGTTTGTTGCAAGTTCAAAATAATGTACATTCTTTAAGAACTAAAATCTTAAGAACTTAATTTATCATTTTTAATTCGTCGAGTTTACTTCTAGAATAACTCTTTCTTGAGAAACAAAGCAAGTGTGGAAAACACCAAGAAAAATGTTCCTACCCAATTATTTTAAGATATTTATTCAAATAAACATTTTGAGCAGAAGACGATGAAATAAAGATATGCATCTTAAACAAAGAACAGTTAAAGACTGTACATAAAAATCCAAGGATCCAAAATTAATATTCCTTTAGGGCAAGAACAAAGAATCATCATTTGTTTCAACATTAGCATTTAAAAAATCGATTCAATCTACCACAAACTAAACACTTTTTTCGGCTGTAAATAAAATTATTTCTACTCTTGGTAAACAGCCAAAAAGATTGGACTTGGTTTAAGATATGCAAAAAACAAACTCAAATTAAAACGATACCTGCTTTTTAAAAGCTAAAAGTATTTATTTTTATGTCGTGGAATTCTTTTATAATTGTGGATTTATTGTTACTTGGAAAATTACTTAAATATCAATTCATATGAATAGAAAAAAATCATTGTGATATCCGGGTCTTAGGGATATGCTTAATTTCTTTTTCGAAATTCGGCACTAGTATTGAAGTGTACGCTTTTTTGATGGCTTTGAGAAGGCTAAGACTATACCTAAATTAGAGATAGAATATAACTACTGTTGAAAATAAACCAAATAATGCCACAAAGTGTATTATTTAACACGTACTATACCTGTACTTTAAAATGAATATTCTTAAAATGTTTTCAGTTTCTTTTTTTAAGAATGAACTTTCCGAGAAAATGGATGCATTATTGCAGAATCATTTTAATTTTAAGTAAACAATAAATTTCTTCATTTCATATCTTCTACTTTACTTTTAATCAACAGATTTAACAGAATGAAATTTACTATCGTAAAATGCAAAGCATTTGTAGCTCTACCAGATTTACATTATTTGTAGAAACTTATCTTGGGTTAACTAGAGATAATAAAAAGCAAAATTCATCTCGCTTAAGTAAACAGTAGGTACTCGGGACTGGTTAGAAATTCTGGCTGTACACAACATCAAAAACATACATTATTGAGTTTTGAAAATTGCCAATTTAACAACATGAAGTTAGAGTAAACACAATATAAGGAGTGGTAAAGATAGGTTTCTAAATTATTTTTTAAATCAATACTTCTATGAACAGAGCATAGGGGAAAGGCGGGTAAGAGCACGCACAAACATAATTTTGGGCTATAAAACCGAGCATGTAAAATCTAGAACTGAAGCTGAAATTCAGTTTATTGACTAACAAATCAACCTTCAAAAAATAATCTTCTTTCATTCAATCTTCTTTTTAAAAAATCCTTGAAAAATCAGTGTTACTTTTCCAAGATTTTAAATGAGCTAATTTTTAGCTTCTGAGGGGTTTTAATCTTTCAATGGGATAATTTAACAATTATTCATAAATTGTAGCTCATAACTTTTACGTGGTAAAGAGTAAAATGAATTACATGATTCTCGCTACTAAAATTTCAATGATCTTGTCTATGCGTACATTTAGACGCCGATGTATTAATTCTTTAAAACCCCTTTGAATCAACCCTAAAAATTTCTTCGGTTTAATTCTAACGATGCCAAAATGTTCAGAAGGAAGTATACCTTACATTTGGTTTTCACGTTTTCACTTTGAAAACAATCTTTAGTTCTTCATTTACAGAAAAATTAAGATTCCTTCGCGGAAAAATTAAGTGTTAACTCAAAGAAACCACTTATTTCTTGATAAATGAAACTCAGAATGTATGAAAACAATAATGACAGTCTTTTAGGATAGCTTATACTTCACGAACCATCAAAAGCACGAGTAAACTATAGTATCTAATGAAAATAATAATTACAATAATAATGATAATGATAATTCTAACGGTGGTGATAATAGTAATAGTAACAATAATAGTAGTAATAATAATAATAATAATAATAATAATAATAATAATAATAATAATAATAATAATAATAATAATAATAATAATAATAATAATAATAATAATAATAATAATAATAATAATAATAATAATAATAATAATAATAATAATAATAATAATAATAATAATAATAATAATAATAATAATAATAATAATAATAATAATAATAATAATAATAATAATAATAATAATAATAATAATAATAATAATAATAATAATAATAATAATAATAATAATAATAATAATAATAATAATAATAATAATAATAATAATAATAATAATAATAATAATAATAATAATAATAATAATAATAATAATAATAATAATAATAATAATAATAATAATAATAATAATAATAATAATAATGATGATAATGATAATGATAATGATAACGATAACAGTAATAATAATAATAATAATAATAATAATAATAATAATAATAATAATAATAATAATAATAATAATAATAATAATAATAATAATAATAATAATAATAATAATAATAATAATAATAATAATAATAATAATAATAATAATAATAATAATAATAATAATAATAATAATAATAATAATAATAATAATAATAATAATAATAATAATAATAATAATAATAATAATAATAATAATAATTCTGATGAAAAATATGTGGAACATATTTTTATAAAAAAATCCTCCGAGATAGGGAGGGTAAGGCTAGAATGAGAAGTAAAATTACAGCAGTATTTTAATATATGCTATCTTATAGTAACTGCATATTAGGGTGTCCCTTATTTAGGCGTTTTTTCAAAAAGTCGGAGAAACTTTTGCGACACCCCCCAATTTTTTTCCTTTTGGTACCCTAAGACTGTGTGCAAAATCTTAAATCGATCAGATAATATTAACACGTGCCCCAAACGGCCTAAAGTTAGAAAAATTTGACTTTTTTCTCATTTTTTCGAAAATTTTTAAAAATGTGTTTAATAAATCCGTTGCCAAATAATAGGGCTCTAACACGTTTAAACAATCTTATTTGACCATTTTTCATTACTAGTTAGGCCAAAATGCCCAGTTTGTAACCTAGCCATCAATCAGAAAATCCTCAAATTTGTCCATTTTACACTGAGAAAAACGCAGTGGTAAATGACTTAAAACCGCAAAATTCCATGATTAAACACCATTTGCAGACCATATTGATGTGGAGATAAATTATCTGGAGCTCAAATTAATTATGGGTTGCTTAATTACAGACGCCATATTGGGTTGCATTAAAACTATAAAAATTCTATAAAAACGGTATGGGCGTGTTTGATATCGGGTAATGGGTGTATGAGGTTTCTAAACTCAATTAAGACTAATAAAATCATCTTACACAACTTTTTACAGCTCTTTACGCAATTATAAGGGCCATCAGATCTCCTAATATAAGTGCAAACCATGATTTCAGAACTATAGATGGTAATAAATTCTATACACATAAAACCGGCAAGAGAAATTCTGGAAATAAGTTAATAATAAGACTCCACAGTGTGTCCACGAGTATTTTATTCCGTAATTTAGTTGAAAAGCTAAAGAAGATACAAAATTAACCCGCTCTTCATAATGATTGAGTTATACTATGTGAAGATAAGCAATTAATCATGTTTATAGAGATTGTTATTGTATTTTATCATAAATTTATACATAAACATAAAAAATACCTGCAATTTAACAAATTAGTGTCATTAAAACAATTAAACACTGATATTTTGTTAGAGGCTGTAAGAATTATGTTAAATATAAACTTCAGTTTCCATAACTCTTCTACTATATCCTTAGTTCTTCTTCGCGCTGTCGACTTATCATCAGTATACGTCCTTGAAGAAGTACTTAGATTTCGAGTAAGTTTTTCATGAAAATTGTTTATGAAATTAAATTATTTTAAACCCTCAAAGCCTTCTATGAGAATGTAGAGGTAGGAAACTTAGAGCGAAGAATAGCTCTAACTTAAAAACAGACTTTAAAGAAGGAATTATTTTCAGAAACTGTTGTTAATATTTATGATATTCACGTAGCCAATTTAAGTGTCTTAGTTTTTAAAGAGCCTAATTTGTTGAATTGCAGGTATTTTAATGTTAATGTTTAAATTTATTATAAAATGCAAGAACAGTCTCTATAAACTTGGTTAATTGCTTATCTTCACAGAGTATAACTCAATCATTATGATGAACGGGTTAATTTTGTATCTTTTTCAGCTTTTAAACCAAATTACGGAATAAAATACTCGTGGACACACTGTGGAGTCTTATAACTTATTTCCAGAATTTCTCTTGCCGGTTTTATGGTGTATAGAATTTATTACCATCTATAGTTCTGAAATCATGGTTTGCACTTGTATCAGGAGATCTGATGGCCCTTATAATTGCGTAAAGAGCTTTAAAAAGTTGTGTAAGAGGATTTTATTAGTCTTAATTGAGTTTAGAAACCTCATACACCATTACCCGATATCAAACATGCCCATACCGTTTTTATAGAATTTTTTATAGTTTTAATGCAACCCAATATGGCGTCTGTAATTAAGCAACCCATAATTAATTTGGGCTCCAGATAATTTATCTCCACAGCAATATGGTCTACAAATGGTGTTTAATCATGGAATTTTTCGGTTTTAAGTCATTTAGCACTGCGTTTTGATTCTTCTATTCTCAGTGTAAAATGGACAAATTTGAGGATTTTCTGATTGATGGCTAGGTTACAAACTGGGCATTTTGGCCTAACTAGTAATTAAAAATATGGTCAAATAAGATTGTTTAAATGTGTTAGAGCCCTATTATTCGGGAACGGATTTATTAAACACATTTTTAAAAATTTTCGAAAAGATGAGAAAAAAGTCAAATTTTTCTAACTTTAGGCCGTTTGGGGCACGTGTTAATATTATCTGATCGATTTAAGATTTTGCACACAGTCTTAGGGTACCAAAAGGAAAAAAAATGGGGGGTGTCGCAAAAGTTTCCCCGACCTTCGATTTTAAGGGACACCCTACTGCATATTGTTATTTTACATCAGGTGTGCTAAGTTTTTCTAATCAATTGTCGTTTATAAAAACTAATTTTTCATGAATAAATTTCCACAGTGCTGTCACTGATTTTCAATCTACTTGAACAATAAACTACTAAAACTAAATAATGATAATAACAAAAAAAATTACTTACTTCATTACATGGCATTAAAGAAATCATTTTTCATTCATATTGGCCAATGATCCCACACCATAAACAATTCAAAACGTACGTAATATGTTAGACTAATTCAAAATTTTCATTAAAAAACAAATAAAAAGGTTTTGCAAATGGCCTCATGCTCCTCGCCTAGTAGTGAGTAGTATTAGTGTTAGAGCCGTGATAATTGGGCTTTCCCGAGTTAGCAGGGAAATGTCTTTTGTCGCTGTTATCTTTACCCTTCATCGTCTTTCCACAAGCGCTACAAAGGAGTTGCTGCACATGAATTATGAATGAAGACCCGCTGGAAAGCCTTTCGTATTAATCCCGTTCCCCCAGTTGTATTCTATTTTGAGGATGTTCAAGAAGTCGCAGGCTGATTTCGGAGGTAGATTTCTCCGGGAAGATGTTTTTTTTCAACTAAAGTTTTCTGATCAAGCAACGTTTATTGCCACTCCATAGAGAAATCTATCGCGTTATTGATTGGAATACATTAATGTTTGTTTTATTACTCCAAGGAGAAGTCAAATTTCATTGATTTGAATAATATTAAGGCGCGTTAGTGTGTAGATTTTTTGAGTACTCCATAGAGGAATCAAGTTATTGATTTGGATATTTATTTGTTTTTAATTTACAACTAGCACTCATGAGGTCAATACTTTTTCTACAATCGAATGAAAACACGTTTATTTTTGGTTTGAGCTAGGTACCAAAATGTATTATTCCTTATTTTAATCTCCAAAAGATTCGGGGAAATCATCTTCACTTTTATTCGTTATCCAGGCAATTATTACCTTAAAATTTTTGGCACTGGCTCCAGCAAAAAGAATAAAAAAAGAACATTAAAACAACTATACATACAAACTGAATGTGTACATAGGGAATATTCACCATATATTTTAATATTGTCCTGGAAGTATTTAATTACAATGGTAAGAATGAATACAAAAAGCATGTCAGAATTTCTCAAAAAATATTTTTAAAAAATCAAGTTTCACAGCCTTTTTGAACACAATTTTTACGCAATAAATTAAATAGAAAATTTTCCTAAGGATTCCGATTTCAGTAAATCCAAAAGGAATACTCTTAGGATGGAATAATTATGCACATTAATGGGAATAGATATCTTAAAAAGAAAGTTATGTCAAAAATGTCTATACTCAGATTACGAGAAACGTTAAGCCATAATATACGTCCTAAACGTGTGAAATCCAAAGTTAAAAGGATTAAACGCCAACATCACTTCACTATAAACTCAGTCACGACCCTATCGAATGATTTAGATATAAGAAAGTTTATTTATTCTGTTAACACGGAATATTTGAGTTTTAAAAGATAGTTCCTATTGTGATAGATGAAAAGTCTTACTAAGACTTAATTGACTTTAAATGACATGTAAATGCTTTTAACTGTCATTTTTAACCATAACATTAAAAAGAGTAAACTGATAGAAAAATAATAGTTTTATAACGACATAAGAAATTATTTTAATTCAAAAGAACAGTACAAAAAATTATTTTTGCATGCACTATATTCATGGGATCATTTCTGAAATTTACAGCTAAAAATTATTAAAAGCATTTTCAATGTTTTTAAGGAATACAAACTGAATTAATTTTGCTTTATATTTAATACAGATTTGCAGGATTTAATATACTGAACACATAAAAACTAAAACTAAATTATTTATATGAAAACTTCACTTTATCTCGACCCAAATAATTTTATTTAACATTTTTTATACATAACAGGAATTAGTGGATCTCTAAATTAAATGAAAAATAAAATGGAATTACATTAAAAATTGTTACCTGACATAATTGTTCATTTAAATGTCTAAGAACCTTTTGAGATTTATTAGAATTAATAGTACACTGTAAAAAAACTGTAGAAAAACTGAAAGTTTCAATAAAAATGACTTCATATTTACAGGGATATTCTGTCATGTAACATTCCCACCGCACTTCTATTTATTTTATGTAAAAAGCAGCTTTTTTCTAGTTTTTTAGCTTATCTGTACTTAAACAGAAAGTTTCAGTTCGTGGAGAAAGAAAGAACATCTTCGGATAATTTCTACTTTTACTGAATCCTCGTTGGAGCAGCGGTAGCGTGCTTGCTTAGCATGCAGTAGGTCGTAGGTTCTATCCCCGGTTATTGATTTATTAAAATTTCAAAAAATAACAGCTAAAATAAGTCGACACGCATGCGCACACAAGCAGAAAATTACTGTGAGGCAACAGAAAAAAATATGTAGCTCACTTAACAGAAAGTTTCTGTTTACAGCATTTACCTGTAGGTTACAGCGTTTTTCTGTTTACAGGATTTTTCTGCTTACAAAACTTTTCTGGCAACTTTTGCTGCCAGAAATTTTCTGTTTTTTTACAGGATTATTTTTTACAGTGGAGAAATGAAATGTCTCTTCTGTAGAAATGAAATGAAAATGAATGTAGATGAAATATCATGGTAGAATAGATTTTATAAACGTTTGCGCTTTGATTTTACTGGGAATTGGATGTAAATATAAAATTGGTAAAACCATAAAAATACCCAAGCACAATGGCTAGATAGAGTTTCGCTAGGTTTTTGGCAATAATATTGGAATTTACTTTAATTTGATCTTGATCAATCTTTAACATCATTATATTTTTGAAATATGAACCAGTGTGCAAACAAAGTAGAACAATTATCCAAAAAAACGATACACAAGAAGGTTTTTTTCATCCTATGCTTCCTTTAAAAAAACGAGACACTTATCGAAGTAAACTGTGATCTGTATAATACTAAACTTAACTATTTGAAATGTTTATAATGAAATTGGAAGAATTAACAAACGCAACTCAAAATAAGAGGAAAATACTTATGTGTTACAATCCTTAAACAAAAAAATTTAACCACAGTACTTTTGGATTCATTTCTGCGTATGCGTATTAATCTATTATTCACATTCAAAAATAGATATTAACAGATAGACAAATAAACTTTAAAAATTACTTCATAAAATATCTATCAAACTTACAACTCCATATACCCATAAACATTCATTACTAACTTTTTATTTACGAAAAGAAGTACTCCAATGAATTATCCACGTAAAATCCACATAAAAAATAGCATCAAACTTTTATCATGGGGGATGCTGAACCATCTTCAGGGAACAATTGGGCAGAATTCAATAATCTGCTTTTGAAAAGTGCAAAGACACCCCTCAGGTGTAATAATTTATTCCCTCCAAAGAGTAATGCAGGTGTTTATCGCACCTCAAGCGAAAATTATTCATGTAAGACGAGTTACTGGAGGTATAATCTAAGTGAAGTAGATAAAAGTTTATACACTTAACTAAAAAAGAAAGCGTGTTATGACCCCCTCTTGTATTGAAATAGGCTCTGTGAGGGTTTCGATACGAAGGGATTTTCATGGAGTAAAAGAACTCGTGCTGTAGAAAGATTTTGCGTTTAAAATTGATGGAACTAAGTTCTAAAATATGATAGGAAAGCTTTAAGCACCCGAATTGATATGTGACTCTCTCTCTCATCTACTTAAATCGCTAGTTAAAAAAGGGAATAAGTACAAAAAATGACAAATTGACTTTTTGTGCTTAAAACAATCTCCGAGCTTTGCTCTACACATGAGTTGAAAAACGTGGGAAAATAACTACCCCTATAGGAAGATATAACACCTTGAATTTGCGAAATCGATGTGCATTCATTGTATATTTTCAGTTAATTTGGAATTTAAGTTAATTTGTCTTTCTGTTCTGATTCTTTGTGGTGTAAAATAGTCCAGAATAAAACTTAATAAAATTAATTTAAAAGTATTTTCAACTTTTCTTATCCAGGGAATGTTTGACTCCATTCTTATTAACTTACTCCATTGATACTGCTTTAATGATTCAGTTTCATAAAAATTTTAAAATATTATTTGTCTTAATCTTTCTGTTTCTCACTTTTGTGTTTTGAACTAAGCAAAAATATAATTAAATGTGTTTTTGTTTGGATTATTTCCAATGCTAGTATTCCTTAAATACGCAAAGTTCTACAATTGGTAAACATTTTGGGATTATTATTCAATTTTTGAGTGTCGTGGAAGAAATTGACACATATTCCCCCTCTGATGGGGTCTCCAGAGATCCCAAGCACGAACGCGCTAAAACAGTAACAAATAGAGCATAACATTTTATTTTTTTGTTGCATTCTTGGAAAACATGGTTTTATGTTCGTTTAAAGCGTTTATAGATTCATAAGATAGAAATTTACGAGGAAATTTTTACTTTTTTTACAAAAAGAAGATTGGGACCCGGTGTAATGAATCGTTTCTTATATGATAAAATTTTCTTTCATATTCTGAGAAAAAAGTGATATTTTAAGGAAATTTCTTCTAGAACTGATAACAGAAGCATAAAAAACTCAGACAACTGGCACAACGATTTCCCTGTTGAGAAAGTTTGTTGAAAAAAATACCTAAATTTTTTGGCTTGGTACACTGTATAAAATAATCCTGCAAAAAAACAGAAAATTTCTGGCAGCAAAAGTTGCCAGAAAATTTCTGTAGGCCGAAAAATCCTGTAAACAGAAAAAAGCTGTTACCTACAGGTAAATGCTGTAAAAAGAAACTTTGTGTCAAGTGAGCTACAGATTTTTCTGTTGCCTCTCAATAATTTTTTCTGCTTGTGCGCATGCACTTATTTTAGTAGAGTTTTTTCTAATTTTAATTAATTAATATCCGGGAATAGAACCCACGACCTACCGCATGCTAAGCACGCACGCTACCACTGAACCAACGAAGATTCAGTATAATGTTGCCAATAGCTGTATTCGTTTTCGATGCAGTAAGTTTCTGTTTAAGTACAGATAAGCTAAAAAACTAGATAAAAGCTGTTATTTTACATAAATAAGTAGAAGTGCGGTGGGAATGTTACATGACAGAATATCTCTGTAAACATAAAGTCATTGTTTTTGAAAATTTCTGTTTTTCTACAGTTTTTTTTACACTGTAGAGATGTTTTTTACGTGCTGTTAGATGCTTCCTAGAAAAAAATAGATATGTTTTCCATGATTTATGAATACTCACCCAACTCAGTATGTGATTTCAAAGAATTAATTAAGAAAGAACCAATTTTTCGTTGAAAACTTAAATAATTTAATCCGGTTTCACAGGTAGCTGCTAATCCAGAAAATGAAAGGTATGCAACTTTACAAATCTTTAAAAATCAACTAATAAATTCCACCCGTGCAAGGCCGGGTATATCAGCTAGTATACTTAGGAGTGTGATTATAAACATTATAAGTAAAAAAAACGTCTTTACGGTTCATTCCTGTAATTTAATTCTTGTTTGAAGATTCAGGTGTTATAAAAAACGTGCATCAAAAGAACCAAATAATGCCTTAATAGGACAAAAAGAAAGAAACAAATACTAAAAAAAATTAGAAAAAATATTCTGAAGCATCTTTTTAGAAGTAAAAAATGATAATTATTTTTCATTTAAGGTATTTTTACCCTTTATTAGAGTCATAAGCACGTATTACGCATGGGGTACTAGTAGACCCCATGAGGGGGAATATGTGACTATTTTTTCAAGAGGGTAGGAAGTTTAACCCTTTATTTATCGACGGTACTTGTAAGTACCACTGGCTCAAGTTTAGAACTGCTGATGGTTGGCGAGTTTTGGCTCTTTGGCGCCATATTTAGAAGCCACATAATTCACTTAACTCAGGGGTCCCCAACCTTTTTGTACCTAAGAGCACATACCAGAATATCGGTCGAATAGCGGGCACCACTTATTTTTTCAAGATATATTTATATTTTATAGTTGGTGGACAAAGTTAATATGCAAGTTATTATTTAGTTAATTTTGTAGTTAAAATTAATTTAACATATGAATATAATTAGTATTAATATTATTTTGTAAAATAAATTATTACTAAATTGCTTGCAAGACATACGAAGTATAAAAACTAATAAAATATATAAAATACAGTCACAATGTGATCTTTTGCATTGTGCATTTCTTTGACCAGTGCTTCATAATTGGGAGAATATGGTGAAATTCCTACTCGCAAGCGATCGCCAAGGTGTTCATCTGTAAGTCGTGACCTTTATTTTGATTTTATGATACTCGTTGTCGAAAATGATGATTCACACAAGCATGTGGAACCAAAAAACGTCTTTATTTTATATGCTGCTCTTTTTAAGAATGGAAATTTATTTTTGTCAACTATATTCCAAAAATTCTCATATGATATAATAGTTTTGAGGATAATGTCATTCTGAAGATCCAAAATTTCTATCTCTACTTCTTCTCGCCTTACTTGAAGAAATTTTAAAATGTATGTTGCTATTGGTTGGTAAAAGGATTTTCAAAAAAGGTGACCATGTGTATATTAAACTGTTGAAAGCGATTTTCAAATTTATGGAAAACTGAAATATTTTATCGGTGGGCACAAGCTGCGGGCGCACCTAGACCGATCGACGGGCGCCATGGTGCCCGCGGGCATAGGGTTGGGGACCCCCGACTTAACTTAAGTTGGGGTAACTATATAGTGATATTTATCGCTAAAAACTTGGTGCATCAGCAGTACTAAACTTGCTCCGAAAATAATTTGGTAAATAAAGGGTCAAGTGGTTTTTGAGATTTTCCTTAATTTGAAATTTCCTAAGGTCAAAAAAGATAATAAGTCCATCAACTTTTTCAACTGTGTAATACTTTTGAATGTTCTTATATTTGTTTTTAAGGTTTGCTTTATTTCTAAATAGGGTCCTGAATTTCCAGTAAAAGTTTAGTGGTTATTATACAACGAAAATCCTACTATTTATACAGTTTTTTTTTCGATTTTCTCAAAACTTGGTTTTTGAATTTATTCCCTTTTCAAACTGACGATTCATGTACTGCTAAAAAAAAATTCCACGTCTTACATGTACCCTTACCCCAATGCACAGTCTTAGACGACTTTTCCATACTTAGAAACATTATTTTTCATAATAAGAAATTTCAGAACTTGAAATAAAGATTTTTCATGACCAACTTCAAGAATTTCTTGATAGGTGGTTAATTAATTTATATTCAAAAATACATAACGGAAGTTTTTGGTATTAATTGTTTTTTTGTCTTTTCAAATCTATGATGTTCTGTGGGTGTTGTTTTTACAATGATGGTGATTGTGATGGTGATGATGATAATGATAATGATAATGGTAATGATGATGACGATGATGATGATGATGATAGTAAAATAATGGTAATAATAATAATAGTAATAGTAATAGTAATAGTAATAGTAATAGTAATAGTAATAGTAATAGTAATAGTAATAGTAATAGTAATAGTAATAGTAATAGTAATAGTAATAATAATAATAATAATAATAATAATAATAATAATAATAATAATAATAATAATAATAATAATAATAATAATAATAATAATAATAATAATAATAATAATAATAATAATAATAATAATAATAATAATAATAATAATAATAATAATAATAATAATAATAATAATAATAATAATAATAATAATAATAATATATTGCCAAAAACTTGTAATAATTAATTTCAAATCCTGTAGCCATCTTACAATGCAATTGGGGTTTCTTCCGTCGTCCTCTTCATTGACTATACAAACGCCCCCCCAAAAAAATATAATGTTGAGAATAATACGCGTAATAATAAATTTAAAACCCCATATAATTTTTTCAGGCAACTATCACATAACATAGCTATATAGTCACATCCAAATCAATGGGATATTTATGATTGCGTCATTAAGTAATGCAAAATTAATGCGCAATAGTTAATTTAAAATTCCATAGCGATCTTATCGCATACTAACGCAATGGGACAGTTCTCGTCCTCGTCAACACACAATGACGACGACCGAAAGAAAGGGCATCAAATGACCAGCGGATATGAAGGCTCTCTATCGCCCAACGAATTAATTCGGTTCCGAAGGAAGCTGTTAGTCAATAATCTGTCAGATCCCAACACAATTATAAACTGTCCGAAGGCCAACAGCAACGATATTAAACGAAGCAGTGAGTTTCCGTAAATGTTAAATCAAATTTGCGTCGCCACCGTTTATCCATCACCCCGTCGAGGATACCGGATTATCTAGGTGAAATTATTGTACCTTCTGCGGGGAATCGGGAATTAATTTGCCCGCTGTACCGAGAGTGTAATCCCGTGTAACTAGCCACTCCGGCAGCGCTTTGATGGGCCTGGAGTTTTATTTACGGCGAGGGAGAGTTTGAATGCGGTATAACAGAAGGTGCTTCGCGGAATACTTTGTTAGAATAGACTTGTAGTAATGTCTAAGACGCCACGTGTTTTTATGGCGTTTTAAAACACTCCTCTTTTAAGGTCTAGACGAGCGGTAGCTCCTTTGGGAAATGTATGTATTCGATCAACTGCGTTTGTATTTTTTCTGTTCTGTTCTTTTGTTTTTCCAATAAAATTATTATTATTATTATTATTATTATTAAAAAAAAAAAAAAAAAAAAAAAGATAGCATCTTTAATGCGCACGGATTAAATATTTAATTCATTTTCGTCAAACTTAGTTGTAGATGGGTTGTAATATTACAATTTAAGTAACCCAAACTTTGTGCCTTCCCGGGAATCTGTTTTTGTAGAGAGATGTCAAATAAAACTTCAGGGAAACCTTTTGCTATAAACCGTGCTTTTAACGTGTCAGCATTAAACAGACACTGTTATGAAACAATTTGCGGCAATACGCTTTGAACAACCTTATCTAATAAAATTGAATTGGGAAGGGATATGTTATTTTTATTGCATAAAAATCAATCAGCTAAGTTTGAATTATACTTTTATTGTGTATTAGGATCGCACATTACTTTAGATTTAATAGCATCCTAACGTCTAGTTTTATATACACAATTTTAAAAGAGTTCTAAAATTTATTTTTAACTTTTTGATAGGTTAAAAATACATCAACTTTATAAATAATTTAATCATAGTCGTTTTTTTAAATATTAATGCTATATTAGTCAAGAAATAATATTTTTAATTGTACAAAACTGAAAAGCACTCACATCGAACTTAAGGAAATTTCTGAAGAATATCCTGGTAGTAGTTCGAAACAAATTCTTGTCTTTATAAAATATTTTAGCGTATATAATGTAATTCTGAATTATTAAATTCACATTCCTTGAATTATTGAACACAAGCAAGCAAGACCGAATCTCAACCTCTCACAGGGGTACTTTTTCATACGGATAACTTTTTAATATGAAATCCTAGATTTTGTTTTCTTTAAAATAAAGATATGCCGAAGGAACTTGAAAAACATAAAATTCTTAATAATAGTTTTTTCTTATACGAATTTTCTAACAGAGTAAGGTAGGTTTTAAAGATTCACTACTGTTCTGGGCTGATAAAAGAAAAAAAGTATCGAGGTATTACCAGTATAATACCAAAGCGTATTAGTAAAAAGAGTATATTTATTTTACTGCTTTTACTATAAAATATACAGGGTGTTTCAAAAGTCCGTTTCACGGCTTTTATTTGGAACCAACGAGTCTCCTAGGGTTATGGAAGTAAGGTCTACCCCTAGGCAAGTGACCGAGGAGAATCCATTGTGATGACTTACAACGCCCCTAGAGGCAAAATAAAACAGTTAAAAATTATTTAAAACACTAAAGGAGATAGAGCAAAAACCCCAGTTATAGTATATTGTTGCCAATGCTATAAAAACTCACTGGGAAAATTTTACAAGTAAGTAAAAATTTAACTAAGCTACAGAGGAGAGGAGGGTATTATGGAATAGTCGGGTAATATGGAACACCTGATTTTCTGCTCCCCCTCGTGCTGCTATCACGTGGCAATGCCACGAAAGTCTTAAGAAATCCCCCATGATGCAGTGCGCAAATAGTTTAGCTTCTTGTTGTTGTCTGATCAGTCGCAGCAAAACAAAGTGTGTTTTAGGATTTTCGAAAGTTTTTTACTGTAAATGTTCAAACCTTTTAAACTACCAGTAACTATGAGACTTTGATTTTGTTGTTGAGCATAATGTACACTAAAAGATCAGTAGTTTCTTATACTGCAGTCGTTTTTTATCTATCCATTTTTTATCGGTCAGTAAAAGGGTTCATAGTACCAGCTGGTGTGTCGGGTATTATGGAACACTAGGTCCAACTTCCTGCCATCAACTAAAGGACAGGAAAACAAAGATGCTGAAGCATCTTAAACTAAGATCTTTTGTAATGAAAAATTTTCCGAAGATCAACGAGAAGAAATTTGGATCCAATGTATTAGCTGTTGTCTATGGGCTCATCTTGACTGTACTGGAGCATAAAAAGACGATTATGTTTGTGAGTATTGCAAATCGACTCATGAACAAAACTATTTGAACATAAATTGTTAAATATATTTTATAGTTAAGATTAAATATGTTCTCTAAGGTTTAATTAGTTTTCAATAGCTGTAAATCCAACTGTTCCATATTACCCGACTGTTCCATATTACCCTCCATTTGTAACTTTTTCTTAAAGTACATTTTTTGATTAAAAAAACAAATGCTGATTTATTTGACCATTTGCCCTTCATTGTCATTAGTTATAGTATGTACTTAAAATGATTCGGCGGATTTGTATTAAAATCCAATAGTTATTCTTAAATATATAAAGGGTTTTCCATAATACCCTCCTCTCTATTAACAAACTATCTTACAAGATATTTTTTAAGACTTATCCAACCCTGTTAAGGCCGTTTAAGCGCAAAATAATTTATTAATACGGAAGCGGATAAGATATCTAACAATGTTATAGAATCCTCGAAACTTCTATCCCAACCCTCAGTCGTTACCAGAGACGGGCTACTTACGTAATCAGTAAACACAAGAATTGCTTCGCTCCACGATAAATCTTTCCTCAGAAAGCCTCTCATCAAAACCCTTTTTGTTACGTTTGCATATAAATCAGATCACAATTACCTTAACAGCTGTTTGGGTGCTGACTGTTAGCTGCTAGAGTTGGGGACGAAATCGATAATCCTACCTGTATAAGGGACCTTGATTTAAATTTCTAACCTACACAGGGTCTGAATGACAATAGTTTGTTTTTTAAGCTATCGTGCGCTCATTTGTTAAATGGCTTTGGAGTAGGGGTTCTCAGACCCTTTCATTGATCAGGTTGGACAATATTTAAGTTGAATTTTAAGTTTATCAAAAATTAGGTTTTTCTAAGTAATGTTATATTATTAGACACATTTACCAAAGTTTATTTGGTTTAAACATATAAGAATAAATGTTTTTTAATTATAAAAGGGTATACAAATAAATGCTGTCTATTGGAGATGAAAATTATTGAAAGAACATGGGGGGTTGGTAGGGACATTACTAGTTTCTAAAAAGTACATAAGAAAAATTAAAACTGTTTTGTGCCAGAAAGACATAGCCATATATTTTAACACTTAAACTAAATATCTGTTGTCATTATTGAAACCATTTCTTTGGTAGCTATGAAAAATTAAGCATTTTGTCAGAAAAAAGTTTTAAATTTCTTAATAAGGGTTATCATTAAAAATCTGATAATATGACATAGTTATTTTTATTTGTGTGCTACTCTTTTTTATTTTCATATTTTATGACTTACTATTAAGCTATTTAAGTTCGATTTTAACATTACCGCCTAGAGCCTGAAAAATGAACCTAACCTGCACAAACCGCATTAACGTCGGATCCTTGGTGTATGTTAAAACAAGAAATAAAATACATTTGCTTTTCATCTTAACTTAATGCTGTTATGCAAAGCATCGAAACCAATGAAAAAAATCAAACTTACTTCTTATTTATTTTAAACCCAATCTTTCACCCATCTTCGATATAAATCGAGCAACCAACGCCCCAAACTTATTTAATCTCCACACTGTAGCTACGAAAAACAAAATAAACTAAAACAACGCAAAGCCACACGAAAACCTAAAGAGCTGAATGTTCTCTTTAAACCAGTTGAAAGCTTAATAACAAACCATTCAAAAAAGGAAGTAACGTTTCACGAAAGATATTTCAAGACTCTCCCATACCCAAGTGATCCCTTCCTCCATATTAATAGAATTACCAGAAATGTTTCCCCAAAACTCGATACGGAAAAGAACTTCCTTTTCAATGTTACGTCGTCGGGCCCAGATAAGAAACCGACATCTTTCTTTTCGCCCGAGACAGGTGACTGCAGTTAGGCCGGAAATTAAACTTTACGCCGGGTGCGCCCCCAGCCGTTTGAAATGGTACATTAATTTTGACAAAGGGGCATTGAAAGAAATAATACCCGCTGCAAAAACTATTAATCGGGGAAGCATGCAGAGGAGATCGTTGATGAGATGTGTTGGGGGTGAGGAAGGAGTCAAATAGGAGGGTGATGTTACTAAACGTATTGTTTGAAATTAGAGTTGTTGAAGATTGGATTGAAAGCCACATCTCGGAAACGGGGTGAGTTTATTAAAAGGAGGTATCGTTTAGTTAGATTTATAAAAATGGGAAAGAGATCTTCAGGATTCCATTTCCCTTAATCTATTCGTCTTTTTTGTTTATGAACATATTTATATTTTAAAAAGAACCCTTGATCAGCGTGGATACTTTTGTGTTTGAATATTTTAACATCTATGTAAAATTTGACAGAATTTATTATGTTATTGATTTAAAATATTTTTATATGAACTAATTACTACCTAATATGCCTTATTTATAACATAAGAGAGGTAACCGGGTTTGAAGCATGATAAACGATGCAAATTATAATTACAAGCAATATAAGATTTGCAAGTTCTTAACAAAATATTCATATCGTTGCTGTGAAATCAAACCGGCATATCTGCAAAATGCACATTTTCACTAGAGCGCTTTTACGTTTTTACATGTGATACTTAAAATAACGTGATAATTAAATAAATAATAATGATAAGAATGTAAAGCCTTCCTCTCGCGGAGTGTCGGTAAGATCAAAGAAAGTTGACAACTAAAAATGGAAGATTTGTTGCTGCCCGCTTTGCGCTAGCAACTTGTTGGAAACTAGTGGACACTAAGTGTAAACTCACAAGTGGACACTAATGCCTAATTCATGACACTTTCGCGCCAATTCTTTGGCAACAAGTTTTCCACTTGTTGCTATAAATTTGAGAAGAGCAACTTTAGTTTTCTACAAAAACTCTTCCACTTGTTGCTCTAATTTGAGAAGAGCAACTTTTAGTTGACAACTTTTAGTTTTCTACAAACAATGTTTTCAACAAAAGTTGACAACTTTTAGCTGTCAACTTAGGTTGTCAACTTTAGAGATGCTTTTTTTCATGGTGAATTATAAAAATTACAATCTGGAACAATTGTTTGCCTACGTCTAGTATTTGACCGCAAACTGTACCTCTGAGGTTCAAATCCTCGATTGGCATGGATGCTAGTTTCTGTCCTTGTGTATGATGAATGAATGTAGCACCCCTCCAAAAAATGGTTTTATGAGCAAATGTGAGTGGGTAGCGGTACCCCATATCCATGGATCCTGATCACAGGTGCCCATTGGATAGATTTGTAGGTACTTTTTACGGCATTTTATGGGTCAAGATCCATAATGGAAAGTGATTCCAAGTCCCTCCTGACCATTGATAAAAAAACACTGATGCAATTCGATGGAATAATGACTTGTTCGTCCCTCAGTTCTTACTTAAAGGGAAAATTTCACAATGCAATATTTATAGACTGCCTCCTGCAATGTTTGTACACTGCCTCGAGCTAATAATGTTTATTTTTTTTACATCCAAGTGAATTAATAGCATGGTTTGTATACATATAAGATGTCTGAGTGCGACGTATGATTGCCCTCTAACGATTACTCGTACTTTTTTATGAAATAAAAAAAACTTTTTTGAATATAATTCTACCTTTTCTACACTTCCCATTCATTCTGAATTTTCACAGGCCTAATAAAATGGCCAGATTTAATATTTTTAAACTCGACGGAAAAGTTTGAATCTTCCTCGCATCCGCTGTGTTTGTAGAAAAGTGCATCTCCAAACCAGACATGGCAGTTTCATTGAAAAGAGCAAGAAAGTGCAAGTACTAATTGTTCGGAAAGAAAACTCGCGAATTTGACAAAAGTGCAAAGTTGAGAGAGAGCACCTCTATTTGAACAGTGCAAACATAGCTCGGAAAGGTCGAAGCTATTATTTATCGTTCGTAAGTAAACTCCGTTCGAATCCGTTGCCAGGATTATTTGCATACCATTTGCTGAAAACCATCGAATGGGGAAGTTTGAAATATTTGGGAATGAATTTCCTTTTTCGGTGAAAAAGAGAAAACACCCTCTGGAGAAAAGTTGGATTTACTGACTAATGGTGCCGATGTTTAAATTTGCTGACTTTCCGAAATAGAAAAGAAAGAGAAAGGGATCTGGTGTTTACCCACTTAATGGGGACAAGGGTTCCAACTCGAGGTGAAGGAAATGAATAAAAGTCGACTGGAGAGTAAGTCTTCATTTATTAAACGTGATGAAAAAGATCAATTCCAGTAGCACTTGAATTGGAATTTTACGCTTTGTTATCCAATGCTCTATTGTGAGGCTAAACTGGATTTAGTTTGGAAACTGAGCATTAATTGTCTGATTCTTTGGTTTTCGTGTTGATATCCCTTGTGTGAAATATTCTGTTAACTAGAACTATTGTGTGCTAATTAGTTTTTTCTTTTACAAGTTAAGTACTCTTTTACCCAGTCTGGTGGATTATCACTTCAATTTTTAGAGAGTAAAGGAACCGGTAATTATTACTTTTCAATAGAGATTGCAAGATTCATTCAGACATGAAAAAGGTGAAATCAGACAAGTTCAAAAGCGTCTAGAATGCAATTTTCCTAAAAGTACTTAAGGTTATATCAAACTAATTTTTTAAATGAACGAAATTATTTTGAATAGTAAATTGCTTAAGATTTAATCACATCAAAGCAATAATAAAAAGTAAAGAAACAAATTTTCAAACACACATCTAATACCTCTCATAGCTAACTTTCCTTTAAGTTCTCCTTATTTTCTCTCTCATTTCAAAATTTATTTTGAAGTGCATTAAATAGAAAGAAAGGGTTATAATAAAACGATTCAAACTACTTTCCTTTAATCAGAGTTCAGAAAATAGATATCACATACCTCTTCAAAAATAATGTCAAATCTTACTACGTTTATGCAAATGTAAACAATCTCAGAGTACTTAAATGTATATCGTAAGAACCCAAATACACTCTTCTGAATTTACCCCGAAGCCTGTTACAATATCCTCACTACCAATGTATTGATTCCCTCTAGTCGCTTAATCTTTGCTCCAGGCACCCGCATGGTAGCATTGGCACAGACATTAGTAACGGTGAAGTACAAGTTAATGTTCTTCCTACACAGCTGTCGCCTTCGGATACTGGCGTATCGGCAATAGCATCCAAAGAATAAAACGCACCACACTCCAAAGAACAGACAATCCATTTTAGATCGAGAATCTGTATCTTGAGTTTTAAGAGCTAGTTGTCTCTAGCTCCTGTGGATATCATTGTTTTGGGACAACACTTTAGATGTGACCAAATTGAGAAACTTACAACTTGTTAGATGACGTAGTTGGCTTTGATTGAATTAAGTTAATAGAATTATTCAGTTTTGTAGTTGAGGGAAAGTTAAAATTAATAAGGTATAACCGTTTTAAGAGTACATGACAAGGATTCTTTTAAAACATAATTTATTAGGTAGAATTAATCATGTTCATTAACGACGTGTGTATTTTTTATAAACATGCTCTGACTATGCAAATAAAATGAAGGTTCCGGGTTATTATGCAGTTGGTCTAGTAATAAAATTATCTCCCAACTTTTCACCGGCATCTTCGGCTGGCATTTTCAAGGGTAATATCTACCGCTTATGTCTGGGTCGCAGCGGTAGATGAAAATGCCAGCCCTTGAAAATGCCAGCCGAAGATGCCGGCGAAACGTTGGGAGATAATTTTATTACTAGACCACGGCAAAATAACCCGGAACCTTCATTTTATTTACATAGATCCGGCCGTGAAAGACTTGCTTCTTTTATGCTGTGACTATTTTAACAAGTTGTAATTTAGTTGGATAAACTAACACATAAAGTTTAAGACAACACTATCAAAGAAAGTTTGGCTTAGTATTTACTTCCAAATGTTCCAAAATTTTGGTTTTGAGAAGTCATAAATGATTTCTTATCCCTTAAAAAACCTAGCCGTGTCCCAAAATTTCCATAGTATTCAATGGTAATCCCGAGTGTCTTAGGATTAAAATAGTTATACATGATCACCTAAACTGTACATAACCAGCCAGATTCCTGGTGCGGAGAGCAAAAGTTTATAGTCCAAAAACTGTACCTCTACTACTCATAACTTTTGAGAAATTCTGCCTCTTAAAAATTAATTACGTCAAATACGGTGTATGCAAGAAATTTATGTTAACAAAAGCGTAGGTGATCGAATGTGTTTGCAGACTGTCATTTAAGTAAAATATAAATATGCAGTTCCTAATATATTAATATATTTTTAGGAGGAAAGTTTAATGTAAAACTATTGTACACAATACTGGAAAATATAATTATTATTTTTTACTTTTAACGCAATTAAGACCGGATAGTGATAAAAAATATAATAACTGTAAAGGGATTAAACTAAATATATATATTAGTTTATTTTCAACAACTCAATGCTTTTACTGGTCAGTGTGAAATCTTATAGTTTCAAGTTGAGATATTTTAGCACAGAAAAGAATCAATAAACTACTAAAGTAAATCAGCTTGCTCTTATAAAATAAGAGAACATTAAAACTTAAAGGTTAATATTAACTTGGTTTTGCGTGAACGTGCTTGTATAAATCATAAATAATTGGTGCATAAATGTGCGCTTAGAGTTACAATTACTTTAACAAAGATGTGAGCGAGGTAAAGGGTAATTATTTTCTAATTAGTAGAAAGCTCAATTCAACATCATGTTTTAATGATTAGCTCATGAATCAAAGTGTCAGCTGTCTAAGTTTCCTGGTCATTAGAATTCCCTTAAAGCTAATGCTACAAATTATAAAAATATGCGCAAAATTATTAACTTCAACGCTCTTTTTTTACTACAAGAATTAAAAATATTTATATTTTATAAAGCTTATGAATACAAAATATAAAAATCTTAGATATTTGTTTGAAAATAAAAAAAAATACTTAGTATATATGTTTGATAATTGAGGGATAGTATAGGTTTCTTGAACTAAAGTTTAGCTAAGTAGTACTACTTCATTACACAATTGTAATGAAGTAGGTGCTGCTAAACTTGGGGATTTATTTTTAAAAATTTGAAATTGAAATTAAAGTTGTTTTATATGGAACTTTATGGATAACTAAATTTATATTTATATCATCGTAATCTGAAAAAAAAAATTAAATTACAATTAAAAAAATTTGGTAAATGGAATTAAGGGGAGAATTAAGTGGGCCAGGAACTAGTATAGTACAAAAACAAACAATGAAATTTTATATTGATTTAAAAGGCAAAAGCTTCACTACTTTTGGGGATCATGTAATAATTAGTAAAAATTTAAAATAAGGAAAGGGATTTTTTAGCTCATTTAGTTAGGTTCGTCTAAGTACAAATGAGCAAGGGTATTTTTTAATAAAACATGAACATGTTTTAAAAAGTTTAAATGCCAATATATATTTTGTTCAATTTACAACAAATGTTTATTTTGTTTTCACTCAGAATATAATAAAACTTCGACGTCCAATTACAAACTAAAAAAGTAATTTTAAAGGTCCTCGTTCCCCTCAAGTATTACAAGTACGGATAAGACGAAATAATGTTTACTTTCCCTCAATTTTACTCTTGTAAAAATGATCCATTATTCTTAACCAGGAATGTAAATAGGGGTCTCAAGTTTCTGTAAAAACATTTTTCTTACATCTTAGATAACTTTGAATGGTTTATACAAGAAACATATGCAAAAAGTGATTTAAGAGTCCCTTGACAAAATAAACCAGAAAAATCAAGTAAAAATTCACGAAAACAGTCCTTTTACCATTTAACTTTTAAATTGTCCCCTGCATCCAACTTCCCATAAACTCACTGTCAAACACCTTCAAAAACAGTAAGTTATCCACACAATGTCTACAGAAATTCCAGAATCGCTTAATAGTTAACCGTGAATATTTGCGCCAGGCAAACATGAATCAAGTTTTTGACCATAAGCATTTACATTTCGGCGTCGAAATCCCTTAAGTCAAAGTTGCTCTTCGATTTAGTAAAAACGCTTCCCCCGTTGAGCTTGTCTCCTTCTATCTTTTTACGGCTGAATTTTTCGAGGAGAAAAACAAGAGCGCGCTCTTAGGGGTCGTAAACTTTTAGCTCCATAAAACCGAGAATGTTTTATTAGCTCTTTGTTCCCGGTTGTAGCTCAGAGCTACATGGATCCCTCGTGCTATATTTCAATCGAATCTCAGATTGATTTATGAGGGACGAGGTATTCATTATTTAGATTATCTCGCGATGGGTTTTGTTTTAGGAGGAGAAATCGTTGTAAGCGATAGCTTGAGCGTTATGGGTAAGAAATTGAAATTGGAGCTCCGAGAGCCCGTTTGTACGCATAACAGTTTTCTACCATGCGTTTTTAGTAAGATATCGTATCATGTGTGGATTACGTATCTACATAACTTTTGGAAAGGAAAGATAAAATAGAATTCGATGCTACATTTATACTACTAATTATTAAAAAAATATTTATAAATCCTTGGAGGTAAAGAAGAGCTTTAAGCGCTTTTTAAAAAGTTTGAATGCATTCTTGTAAAAAGCTGAATATGCATAATTATAATAATTAAAAAAAACTTAAGTGTGGAAATAGATAGTTCATTATGCATTACATAAAATGCGCAGATTTACTAATTCTTAATTTTCTAAGCCTTTATTTTTTAATAATCGTCGCCAATATATTACGTGAAATCAACTCAAAAAAATTGTATTCTGAGGATCACGAAGAACAAGTTTTGGAGGCCTAATACAGTCAGATCCTGAAAAGTTACCTTTCAACGGAAACTATTTTTAGTTAGTTTATGTTTAGCAGAGATGATGTTTCAGAATATTAGATTGGTGAGTGGGTAGGGACCACACATAAAAATATATGTATATTTATTTCACTATATATGCAAACCTCTATTTCAGCTAATACATTATGTGTACTTAAATAAGACTATTATTATTTTAAGTTTATAAATACATAGAGAAATAAGCTTCATAAAAATTAATTATTGAAAATGGTGTTATTAGACAAACTGTCAAACTATTTGGTTTGAATGTTTTATATTCTATTTCATATCAACTCATCAATTCAAAAGCCTTAAACACCTTTATTACTATGGTTCCAACCAGCCACCATGAACATTGTATATCACATTGTAAATATCAGTCAGAACGAGTAGGTACAATGTCTATAGTTCAATGAGCAATCACGGTAATTTAGCTTAGAAGAAACCAATGTTAACTTATTAGATTCTAAATCCTGTGGCTCAAAATTGGCCCTCCAATATTACCCGTCCCGGTTGCAGTTGGCTAACAATCGCATTCTCGTTTCCTTGGCAACAGAAATGCCTTTATCTTCGGTGCTTTTAGCGCATCCGATGATATTGTTTTAGAATGAAAGAGGTGGCTACATTTCGATTCAATTACAGGGTTAAACGGGCAAGCCAAATCCCATTTTGCATGCTACTAATTTGGAAGTCTTTCAGACAAAGACGAAGGAATGAATTTTTAAGGAAATGAAATTAATGCATTTGGATAGAGTAGCGGGGTCTGCTCATTATGTAACAGGAACTTTAATGGCAAAATTAAAGATTTAAATTTACATGACGAATTTTAAACATGTTCTTAAGTTTTATTTCCTTCCAGCTTTATTTAATTATTTTAATTTAAAGAAAAGAAAAAAAGACAAAAAATTGTACTCTCAATAAAAAAACTCTACAGTAAATTTATTGATTAAAGTATTTTTGGTCAAATATTTGGATAAAATGTTTAGATAGAGTCAATGACTCTAACTCTTATATTTATATTAGCTACTCAATTACATTAATGAAAATATTTATTTTTCATTTAGGATACAAAAATAATACTTAGTTCATTTGTTAAACAAAATTATATAAATAATGTTAAGTACTATTTCTTATTTTGGTTCAAATACTTCGTGTTTAAAAAAGGGAAAAAATTAAGTGATACAATACCGAAAATGTATTAGACATATTTTCATTTGTAATACTTTGATAAAGACTACTTGGTATTGGTTGATTAAAATATAACGGTTAAATTTAATCTCTAATTCCAGAAAATATTTTTATGAATAGAAATTTTATAGAGGAATCCGTCTCCCATTTTATTTTGTATATTTTTAGATCGTGTACATATAATATACCTTTTTACCCCTGTTTCATTTAATACTTTTATATATGTATATCTATTACATACACGAATTTTCTTTATGCTTTCAAAAATGTTATGTCAAATTACTATTACCTTTAAAACATTTAGTTATAGTAAATGATCGTCAGTTCAGTAGTTTCAATAATCAATAAGTGCACACTTTATGAAAACCTGATGTAAATACGAAACAAACCATTTCAAGTATTTGATAAAAAAATATCTCCCTTATAAAAGTCTTTAGAACTCATCAAAATATTTAAATCCTCCAAAATAAAACTTGATTTTAATGCTCGAATGGTCATACCAATCTAGAACCTTTAAAATTCCTTATCGCCAAAAGAGGTACCATGTGTTTTTATGTATATGCCAGGGTGACAATCAGCATCCAATAAAATGAAAGGTGAAATTTATTTTCCACTTCAACGAAAATACTTAGATGGATTAAATTTATACAGGTAAAAAGAGCTGATAACTCTTATTTAAAGTATGAGAGCACGAGAGATATACTTTTAATTCTTTCAATTTTTATGATTTATTTACTTATAGGTTGTCATAATTGTAACATTAGATAAGTTCCATTAAAAGAGTCATTAGAAGAAGTCATTTTGAAATAGTCATTGTTTGAGAAAATCATTTTTCTTTTCACTTTTCTTTCATGAGTTAGTATCGAAAGAAATTTTAAAGCTCTTTGGAAAATCACCTTCGTCACATTAAAGGACAATAAAGTACATCAAGTTCACGGCATTTTAAAAAAGTACTCAAAGGGGAAATATTTTCATGTGAAAATGTTTCTCTTACGGTGAATTATGACTAAAGAAGGAGTACATTTGATTTAATATTCCATATTATGATAAGAACTACATACCTTACACGAATTAAGCTACGCAGCAGATTTATGAATTTGGAAAGTGGTAGAAAAATCAATTACACTAGCTGAAATAAAAATCCCAACACCAAGAAGGAAAGGAGATATCAAAGCACAATTGATTTCTATGATTGCACATAGTATCAATGTGAATTGCTTAAAAAATTAGCCTTCCTGGATGTTAGCGTGCCGAGAAAACAGGGAGGAGTGTTGTCTCCATAGGTGTCCATTGCCGCCGTCACACGTCATGGTATTGAGTGACAGGGACTCTAAATGACTTTTGAGGAGTTGGAGGACCATGTTGCCTCCTCAGGTAGTCCAAATTCATATGGTGCACCAGCGGACGTTGCATACCGGGCAAGGTGATTTCTCCTCATTGACCGGACTTGTTTTGTGAGCGTTGGTTCTTACGAACGGATAGGCTAGGGTAAAAATGCAACATAGGGGGTTAAGAAGAAGGCTTGGACATTGCATAAAACATGTGTCTGTGCATTTTTCTCTTGAAACTTGTCCCCAGAACACGTCTGAAGGTAAGGAAGGACAACCGGCTAAAAAACCTCAATGAAGCAGCTCTGGTCGGCCAAAGTACTGGTAGATCATACTGAGGACAAGCGGCAGTGGGATGGATGTCGTTTACAGTACTGCGGATTGTCCGTTTGGTCCGCATAGCTTCTTACATCTTTGTCTATTAACAAGGGGCTGAAAATGGGCCTTTCTGATTCCAATAGTGCACGAAATAAAGAAATGAAAATCCCAATTTCATGACACTGTGTTTATGAGAGAATCCTGCTTCGGTTTGGAGCACCACGACGATTGGGTATGAGTTTGAAGACACAATGGAGAGAGCGCACTCAGATGATGATTTTCTAATCGTTCCACGGGGTGATGATGCAGGGTAACGGAGTGGGGATGCATTGGATTCCATTTCTGCAACTCCTGAGTATGATTCACCAGTATCTTTTCCGACCAGAGCTGCGTCATTGATGTTTTGCAGCCGGTAGACCGTCTTTACCTTCAGACCTGTCCTGGGGACAAATTTCAAGAGAAACATGCACAATAGGGTGGGTCATTTTCCTATGGCGAAAAATTTTTTTTACAAATTCTATCGGGCACAGCAAGAAAAGGGTGCCAAATGGTCTCAAACTAACACGTGTAAAATATTATTCCATTATAATAACTCTTTTTGCCTCCGGATTGGCCTCAAATAGAACAAAAATATGTAATTTTTCACATTTTTTAAAATTATATAAATAAAATTGTTGTGTCGATAACTTTTTAAAGCTCACAAATAAGGGTCTTAAGAAGCAATTTTAATCACATTAGTCACATTTATGCAATTTTAGTACAAAAACAACTGCCAAAGTGGCAATGTAATATTCTATCATATTAACAATAGCCGTAGAATAGGAGACTCTTTTTTGCCAACAAACAGTAGATTGTCAGTGGTACATATTTTAAATATTGGTAGTTAAGATACATTTTCCCTCAAGTTTGGTCAGTACAAAATGGTATTTTTAATTTTTAAAAGTTGAAATAGTTATATTTTTCATAAATATGCCGCGCTTTCAAAATTCAGCTGAAAGTTATTTCACTGGTTGGTCTTGGGATCCAAATATTATCCCAAAAATTTGTTGAAACAATTGTCGAATAGATAGTTCGTTCATTAGGCAATATATCAGTTATGATTCACCTCAGTCATGATTTACCTATTTTTTTGCTATAACAATAAACTGAAACCCAGGCCCATAAAATTATACTTCTTTGGAGGAAGGATTGACACAAAATAGCTTCTTAGCATTCCCTTATGCGTTCATAAAAGTTCAAATATAGCAAATTTAACTGTTTAAGATAATTATAACTAAGTTTTGAAAAGTAATATAGCTTATTTAAAAACTTAGGGAATAATACTGAGCTTTGAACTGAAAACGCTGACCTACGGCTCTTCTTAAGAAAATGTTTCAAAGTTTGACTCTCAAATGTGGTTTTAATTTATTTTTGGACATTAGGGACTCATATAGAAACATTTGGGAAGGACTATTCCTAATATGCCAATGAAATTTCAAGGAAAACCCCAACTTTTAAACTATTAACCAAATGTTTTCCTTGGGGTTGAAACCTATATCCCCAAAAAGGTACCAACCTTCTGACATATTAATTTTTATTAAAAATTTAGTGTTTTTAACATCCTACTCAACCGGCAATACGAGTTTCGCACATTTTTTGATTCCAGCAAGAAATTTTTGATTGCCAGTTCTAACCATTGAGATATTTCAAAATATGTTGTATTAGAACTCAAGTATTTCAACTCTGGTATCATTTGTAATTGTTTTATAGTCTTCCATGATGATTTTTATACCATTGTGCACATTTACATTCATAATGGATTCGTGAAATCGAGGTAAAAGCTTGATTTTCGTTTGTCCATTTTTACATGAAATTACTATATTAATCGAAACTTCGAGGCCAATCCGGAGGCAAAAAGAGTTATTATAATCGAATAATATTTTACACACGTCAGTTTGAGACCATTTGGCACCCTTTTGTCGCTGTGCCCCTGGGAAAATGTGAAAAAATTTTTTTTGACCCACCCTAATGCACAACCACATGTTGTATGCAATGTCCAAGCTGTCTTCTTAACCCCCTAGGCTGCATTTTTACCTCGTCTTTCCCGTTCTCTAGAACCAACACCCACAAAACAAGTCCGGTGAATGAGGAGAAATCACCTAAACCGGTATGCAACGTCCGCTGGTGCACCATATGAATTTGGACTACCTGAGGAGGCAACATGGTCCTCCAATCCCTCAAAAGTCATTTAGAGCCCCTGTCACTCAATACCATGACGTGTGACGGCGGTAATGGACACTTATGGAGACAACACTCCTCCCTTGTTTTCTCGGCCCCCTAACATCCAGGAAGGCTGATTTTTTAATCAATTCACATTGATACTAAGTGCAATCATAGAAATAAATTTGACTTTGATATCTCCTTTCCTTCTTGGTGTTGGGATTTTTATTTCCGCTAGTGTATTTCTAATCTATTACTACAATTAAAACGTCATGCTGTTCTAATGTAAAATTGAGGTAAGTGTAATCAAAACTTTAAGAAACAGTATCTGTCATACAAAATATTTTAAGCTTTATTTTATAGAAAGTAGGCATAAGGTTAATTTAAGATTTATGATGATGATTTATTTAAGATGAAAAAATACTGTGTATGTTATTCAGTAAAAATGTATTGGAGGTGCCACTTATGGAAGATTTAGTACTTTGAGAAAAGTGTCTGAGGTAATATAAGTACCTACTATAAATATTAATATACAATACCTTTATGTTATTTGATTTTTAAATAGAATTTATTGGAAAAGACAGTCGTTGGAAAGAATGCCGTTTCTGGCTATTGATAGTTTTGCATATAATAATTAAAAGGAATAATATTTTGAGTTTATTTTTAAGTAAAAGTTAAATCATCGTTGTATCTTTTTAAAAACAGTCGATTTCTCTTAATGTGTTACTTTTGTCAAGAGTAGAACGATAACAAAATCCAAATTATTATTATAAGCGATTTGATATTAGAAAGTTTCAAACAGCATAACTTGAGTGTTTTCTTTAAAATCATAACTATATGCATTCTTAATTGAAGTATTACCTTGATTGTATTTTGCAAATTTTTTACATTCTTAAAGAAAAATAGAAAAGTGGAACTTAACAATAGTAAATTTACGACTCCTTTTTGTGTGTGTAATATTATTTATTTAAATTTGCCTTCAAACGGGAAAAAAGGAAATTTTTAGGGAACTTCATCAGATTTTGATAACATCTGCGATATATTGCGATATATTGATACCATATATTGAGCGAGGTATTGATACCATAAAACGACGATAAATTTTGCGTTAAATCAAATAGGAATGACCGGGACCTGTCAATTTTGATAAAATCATCCGATTGATAACTATAACCGCGATGATGATAGGCAGAGTTGACTGTATAACTCTAACATTTCGACGAAACCTCTGAAAAGCAGTTGTTATGTTTCCAGTTAGCAATGAAACGAAAGAAAAGAGCGTCTACTCACCCGCTTGTCTGATTTTCGCACGGCCTCATGAATTTTCCAGACGAGCTCTGGGCCAGCACTGGCCACCTGCTTTCCGATCTCGAAGTACTGGGTGATCGGGTTGGCCTCCTGTGGCGTCTGCGGACTGGTCTTCAGCTTGGCAAACATCGCCCATGCGACCTGCAACGGACACTCCAATTTAGCACGGCATTCTACTAGTATGACCACACTGTTAAAAGAACAGTTCAACCTTCCGCCACATACTGGTTCAAACTTAGTTGCAACCTAGGTTTGGTAACCGGTTTCACCAAGTTTTCGGAACTTTAACTAGTGAAATACGGTGCTTTCACTAGAGAAAGCACTGGATTTTTTCAAAATTTATTTTTGCAAAGACTTTTCTCAAAATTTATGATGAACTTATTTTTTAACTTTTTCTCTTTTTCAAACTGACAATTCAATTAGCAGTACGGTGAGTCTAATTTGAGGAATGTTTTCATAAACTTTCAAAGTTATCGATTTTGAAGCGTGGAAACCATAACGAATTTCTGTTTATTCAAAACAGACCGCATTCATAGTTGTTCGCAAAGTTTAAGGTAAACATGCTGAACCTTAATTCAATAAATAAATATAGAGAAAGTAGTAATAAATATAAGTAAGGCCAAAAATAATTTTTAATAAAAGTTATGGAAGAAGAAAGTAGAAAATTACTTTTCTTATAGTTTTTTTGCAATCTAAGCTCTCACGACAAAATTTCCTCACGCTGAAAAAATAAAAAAAACGTTGGTAAACTAGCCCGTTTTCTTTTTTTGTCTTAGTAGAATATAATATCGTCAATCTGATGCAAAAAAGAACCCAAATAAAAATACTCACTAGAAAATATTTGTCTCATTCATTACCTGAAGTATGTATATTATTATAGAAATGAACATCAAAATGACGTTTCATTAAAATTTGTATACTTTAATGTTAAGTAGATGACACAAGAAATAATCTAAGTTAAGCCTTAAAACATTGTTTACCATTTCATAAATTTGATTTAAAATAGTAGAATTGTCAGACTAACTCCACTTTTTAGAATTTATTTCACAGAAGCAAAGTACTACAAAATCAATATCCAGAATCCTTTATCCTCATCATTCCCTACGGCGTGTACAGGAAACATTTAAACGCACACAGCATCGAAACGCACAATTAACTCCTTTAGTCTTTGTGCAAAATATCTTGGCTTTTATTTTAAAAACTTTTTCTCTATACATCCTTCTTAACGAATCTCGTTTCAAAAGTGTCTTTTCCTTCTCTGGACAAAGTTAATGATTCAGTTCCTCGCCTGAGTTACGAAGAATATTTCTGTCCTGCTTTTGAATTTCTTTTTGCTTTGACTTGTAAATCACTGGTAAAGAATCGGCCTTCTCTCTTGATATGCAACTCATATACTTAATTTGTCAAGACTTGCACTACATGGTGCCGTATATTTTGTCTGTCCAGAAAGAGAGGGAGCAGTCCTTTTCCACTTCCACTAATCTTGTTTGTTGCAGCTTTTCATATTTTAATAAGCCTTTCAGAAAAAATTTTAAGACTATACCTTAGGAAGTTTGGCTACCTTCTTAAAAATTTTTACTCATATAAACATAGTACAGGGATGTGAGTTGTTTTTCGCAAATATTTCGCTAACTCCTTTTACATTACTTATATCATGTATCCACTTTCACATTACCTTTTACACGAAATTTTTCTACTTCTTTATATTCAAACTGGATATTTAAGTAACAGTGTCTTTTAAAGTCAGAGTTTAAGTTTCTTAAAATAAAAAAAATAAGTATCTGTAGTTAACTATGTAGTAAAGTTCTAATATAAACTCCATTAAAAATAAATTTCACTTGTCACTTGTATTTCACTAGTTTGGTTTAGTTGGGGCTTTATGGCGCAAGCATCAGGCGAAATCATATTGCGCCAATTTCACTGACTATATCGCTTTAAAGTGTTCAGAACAATATATCATAAGCCACATAGTGACTGGAAACGATCTTTAGTACATTACACAATTACGTCTTATAAAGGTTTTACTTCGTTACTGTGCTGAGCCATCAACATTTGCCACCCAACTGCTGTGGCTATCAAGCTTTGCCAATAAAATAAGAGGAAAAAGAACCCGTGTAAGAAATGAAGTTAGGAACTACCAGGAGAGAAAATTCGAAGAAAAGTGGCCACCTCTCTGGGGAAAAGAGTCGCAGTTTATTGCGGAGAATTCCTATGTTTGAATTCCCTTTCATTATCTTTGAAGTAGTAATTTCTGAAGCATTATCACACCAGAATAAAATTCCAGTTTCTGGTTGCAACTAAATTCTCGGTACGAAGATTCAGCGTATATTAAGAATGTGTGCAGGTGAAAAGAAAACCTTTAATAGAAATTCTCACATATATGAGAAGTGGGGCAGTTTGTAACAGCTTCAAAATATGTCTAAAAATGTTTCAATTTTATGAGATTAATTAGGAAAAGAATAAAAGTTCGGTTAAAATTAAAGTATAACTTTTTTTGTAAAAATGAATTTTGTATCAATATGCCTCACCGGTGGGGCAATTGGATACATTGCTTGGGGTATTTTGATACAGTGATTTATTTTCTCGAAAATAGTAACTAATAACAAAAATTTTTGAAAATAATAAGCGTTATTTAGTCGAGAGATCCTAAGCCCTATTACTTTACCGTATTTTTAATATAAATAAAAAATTTTCCATTCAATATTCAAGGATAAAAAAATCTAATAATTTCACAAATGGTTAATTTTAACAAAAATATCTAAAGAAATAAGAGAGATGCTATTTTCGTGGGTATAATTGCTCCTAATTTAGTTTAATAAAATTCAAAGGTATCTTTGTCGGGAGAGAAAATCATCCAGAAATATAAAAAAATGCGACACTAATTAACTGGATATTTTTTGGGCCATTTATATATCTATTTTGTCACCTTTTATTTAAATACATTTATTTTTTACCTGTTAAAAAGCTTAGAACTTCTCAGATGTTTTAGAGTCCCTGATTTCATCATTTGGTTAATGTATTTATAAACAGAATTTTCTTTTAGAAAGTTCATAAATAGACATAGCTATAAAATGCAAGCAGTTTTCAAACACTTAATAAAGCCCGAAGTGTCAAAAATTGACATAATATCTTTCACTGTAGCTCTAACTTACCCTTAACTGTTTAAAAAAATTGCTGAGAGATTATCTTTCAACTCAAAATATGGGAAGTTTTATGTGTATCAAAGTGCCCCAATAGTGTATCAAAGTACCCCACAAACATCCAAATAAATCAATTTGCTCCATTTGTTTTTTTAACAAAAACATTTATTTAAAAAATTGACTTATGATTGATTATTAAAATTTGCAAAGTTTATTAAAAATTTAAGGATACCATCTATTGGTAACAAAGATAAACTTGTTTTTTGAATTTACAGTTCTCTCTATTCCAAGTAGAATTGCTTCAGGAAGATTTTGCATTTTACTTAGAAATTTATATTTGTAAAAAAAATTTAGTTTCTTTCACTAAAAATTATTGACTTATTACAGAGCGGTTTTAAGCTCATTACGGTTTTATATGTAATGCTTGTGCATATAAAGGCATTTTTTCGTAAAAACATGACCTAAGTAATCTTGATAGTTATTGAGGTATTGAAGGTGTATCAAAGTGCCCCTTTTATCAAATTGTCCCGTTTCCCCCTTCCTTCTTTAAGGTTTTCGTATACCTTTTGAATAAGAATTTTCCATGAAATATTCGTTTTAAAAAAAATGATGCATATTTAAAGGTCCGTTTATCAGCCTTAAAAACAATTTGAATTTTGAATTTTGGATAATTTGAATCAAAGTTATCTAATTTTAAACAGAATATCAAATAAATTCCATATTTGGAAGTTATTTTTCTTTAAGTTTTGATGTTTCTTTTCCACGATATAATTGAGAAAAAATAATAAAACTTAGTTCTTTTCGCTTTTTGATTCTTCTTAGATTTAATTTGCTTTAAAACTTAAGGACAATTAAAAATTCTGATAGAAACGTGGCTTTAAAAAATAAAAACCTGAGACAGTTTTTCCAATGTTTTTATAATAAAAAACTTTTATGAAAAATTGACTAACACTTTTTAAAAGGAAAAATAATGATATTTTTTTACTTATTGAATGACATAGCGAAAAATATCTTCTGGAGACACTTAGACATTTTTAAGTTTAAAAGCAGTCCAATTGAAGTTTATGACACTATCAGAGTATGACTGTAAACTATCGTTTTTGATAATTTGAAGCACAATTTAGTAATTTTAATAAATTATAATAAAGTAATTTTAAATATTTTTTTCCAAGAATCAAAATTTATTCCAAATGTAAACAAAAGATATTACTTTCACGTCAAACTAAGGTGTTTCATTCGAATCAAGAAAACACATAGTTCCTATATCTTTTATTTTTTAAAATTCACTATCAGTAAAGGTTCCAGGTAAATAGACTAGTTACCATCCCTTGACGGAGACCTATTTTTACTAAGGGGTTTAGATTTTATCGCCACTTTTTACAAAAAAATGGCCATCTCATATTTTCCATAAAAACATCATTGTAATGAATAATAATTTTGAAATAAAGATTAACACAGAGTGTTTTTCAAAAAGTCTTCATAAATTCTGCATAGCCACATTCTTTGTGTGAAGTAGTGAAGTACTACGCCTAACAGTTTTCCAGAAAATCACGACAGAGAAAAGGTATGGCGTCACATCCGGTTTTTGTTAACAAGGCTCATGGAAAACGTGAATATATATACTTTGGATATTTTTGGACACGAAGATGTTAAAACTATCTCATGCACATGCATGCGTCCACCCTGAAATTAAATAATTACCTTTTTATTGGATTCGATGTCATATTTTTTGAAAAATAAAAGTTGTCCTAGGAGTTTTGTTCATTGGGCCTTTTTATGATCTCAAAGCAAGAAATCTTCCTGTGGAGAGTTTGGGCAGACTTGTTGAAACACACCTTGCATATTTATGACAAAAGTACATGGTTCAATGTACAATCAATTTCAAAATACATTTTTTTAGAATTTGTACACCCGTGCCGACCCACGTGACCTTGCAGGTATTGGGAATATGCGTACCAATAGCTGAAAAAATACAAATTTGATAAAAAAGAAATTGAAACACAACTAAAAAAGCTACAAACTAAAGGAAAAAAGCTACAGACTAAAGGAAAAAGCTACAAACTAAAGGAAAAAGCTACAAACTAAATATATTATTTATTGATGCAATATTTATGTCCAATGCCTATAACTTTGACTGAGTAAAGTTCCTGTCAAAATGATTGATTGACCATCGGAGGTCACTTCCAAGCGCGTTCTACAGACGGTGAATCATCACTGCACCCAGAGGGACAAATATATACTATACATAACATACGGTGGAAACACATAACTTATATACCATATAAGAGATATTACTTTAAGTCCTTCGTATAAGTCAAAGAACGAATTTTTGTATTTGAATATAAATCACTATTAGAAAGATTTTCATCTCTTTTTAGTTTTAGTATACATTTAGAGTGTTAAAATAAAAACTACTTCTTGATCAAAGATCACGAGACACTGATAAATCTACCTTTTAATTTCACGATTTCTCTAAAAATAAAGGAATGGAAAAGTTTAGTACTATAAATTTCGCTTCTTAACACCAAAACTTCTTGCACAGAATTATTATGTTAAAGTTCAAGACAATTTATAGATGAAACCAATCCGAAAAAGCTCGTGTGATTTACGTTAAAACAATTGTTATCATATAGTGTAGGCCACATACAGTTATCCGAATTTAATAAATGCGACGTTCTTTAATTTTCTACTCTTTTATTGAACTCTGATCGGTTGATCTTAGTGTGTGTACTAGAATGTCGAATATATCGTATTTGATGTTAAATATATTGGTTTGGTCGTTTTTTATTCATGAAAAATTATTCGTTTTATTAAAATCACATCTTTCTTTATATAAAGTAAAAGTTTCCTTTTCTCGTGTGTAAATTTACTCAAAAATGTTATTTAGGGAAAAAATGTGCAACAAAAGTTATTTTTAAAAATCGCATTTCAAAATTGTGTTTTAATTGTAAATAATTCATTGGTTTATGTTTAATCAAACAGTTCCATTGATTGTAAGAAAGGAGTACCATATAAGCCATCATTATGTGAAACGGAGACATAAATCCATTTTCGATGGAATATTCATTGTTACCATCGGATTTGAATACTTTCATGAAGCCATTAAAATATATGAGACATTAGGGTGTCTCAAAAAAAACCTTTTTTCGAAAAACCCTGCTCCCCAGGGATTTTCCCATTCCTTTTGGTCCCAAAAGATAGTGTGTAAAATTTCAGCCCCCTAAGTTAACTCTAGGGTTTGCCTGTAGAGAATTTTTAAAAATTATATTTTAAGATTGATACTGCGATAAAACTGGTTCAGATGTGTCATTTAGGACTTATTTAGATGGAATATATTTATTTATGAGTATTAACTGCACCCTATAGCCCCTATAATTAGGAATTAAACAGCACTACTTAGGGACGTTGCACTCGCCAAAGCTTATAATGCACTACCGGTGGACGAAATGAATTAAATTTGAATTTCTTCGAAGGAACTCTTTAAAATGGTGTCATATGGTGCTAAATTGATATTATAAATTATAAAAACCATTGAAATAACAATAATGAGGTTTTCTACTGAGCTTTTAATTTAAAAAGTGATTTTCTTCAAAATTTCTCTTTTCTAGCTGATCAAACCCCAAAATTTTTATTAAAAAAGAAGGTTGTTGTACTTTTTTAGATACCAAACATTGAAACCTTTATAGGGGTTTCATTTTTAATAAGTAGAATGAAATTTTAAACCGCACAGATCGGAAATGACATGGATATTTCCTATACCAGATGTGAAAATTGATTTTCTTTTTTCAAAGTTAGGAAAATAGTTTAATGCTTGTGAATCTTGGTTGAAATGTTAAAGAAAGAAGTTTTTAATTAAAATTTTCCCCTAATACGTTAAAAGAAAGTAATTTTCCAAACTTAAAAAAAAGAAAATCGATTTTAACGTCTGGTATAGGAAATATCCATGTCATTTCCGATTTGTGTGGTTTAAAATTTAATTCTACTTATTAAAAATGAAACCCCTATAAAGGTTTCAATGTTTGGTATCTAAAAATGTACAACAACCTTCTTTTTTATTATAAATTTTGGGTTTGATCAGCTAGAAAAGAGAAATTTTGAAGAAAAACACTTTTTACATTAAAAGCTCAGTGGAAGGGCCCAAAACTGTTATTTCACTGGTTTTTATAGTTTATAATATCATTTTAGCTCCAAATGGCATCATTTGAGGGAGTTCCTTCGAAGAAATTCAAATTTAATTCATTTCGTCCACCGGTAGTGCATTATAAGCTTTGGCGAGTGCAACGTCCCTAAGTAATACGGTTTAATTCTTAATTATAGGGGCTATAGGGTGCAGTTAATACACATAAATAAATATATTCCATCTAAATAAGTCCTAAATGACACATCTGAACCAGTTTTATCGCAGTATCAATCTTAAAATATAATTTTTAAAAATTCTGAAAATTGGTCATTTTTTCCACTTTTTTCAAACTTTGGGGCTCTACAGGCAAACCCTAGAGTTAACTTAGGGTGCTGAAATTTTACACACTATCTTTTGGGACCAAAAGGAATGGGAAAAGCCCTGGGGAGCGAGGTTTTTCGAAAAAAAGTTTTTTTTGAGACACCCTAATGAGACATATTCCATAGGTATATGTTGTTTTTACATACTATAGAAATGTTAGTAAATCTGGTTTTACGCTTTTAAAGTCCCCTTAAAAATATTTTATCACTGTGGGACCTTCTAAAAAAATATGTTCTATTTTCGAAATTAGAAAAACAACTATTTGGAAGCCATTTAAATAAGTTTTCCAATTTTAAAATCATGTAGAATCAAATTCAATATAGATGAAGTTGATTACTGTTTTCTAAAACTATTTTTCACATATATTTTTAAATTAAGTAATTAGAATAAACTCATATTTTCAAAAACACTAAACTTAAAGAAAAACATAACAGAGAGAGAAAACATACTGAATTTCTCAAACTTCATTTCCCAACAAATTACTTTCAACAATAAAAATTCCTTCTTTAAAAGTGAGTTTTTCAGCGACTTTCTTATTAGCTGTTTTAGAAATTTACCATCGCCTTAGGAATTTTAATTTTCAAAAGCTCCTTATAAATGTTTTCCCATTTCCCAGCAAGATAATTCATAAACAAAATCACCTTTTTAACAAAAGCAAAACTCTCCATAATTTAACCATAACCAAAAAGAAACTCCCGACAGCCACGTCAAGAGTGCGCCATTTCTCCACAGAAACAAGGAAAAAAAGCGACAAGTCTCTTTTTCCTTCGCACATGCAGTGCACGTCTTTCATTGGAAGTCAAATAACACGTCTGTTTTCTTAATTCACTTTCGAAAGTTCCTAACAAACTTGCGCGCGAGTCTCCCTTTTTTGGTGAGTTTCCCTTTTTCAGTTTCCCCCACGGTTTTCCGGAGGGGAGGGAAAAATCCTCCATCAGGTTTTCAATCATAAATCTTCGTTTCGCGGGGAGCCGACTGCTATTGATTGGCTTAGCCTCCGATAGCTCTCGCTTTTCGGCCGAGATCCGCTAAAAATCCGCTAAAAAAAGGAGGGAGTCGTAAACGAAGGGTTGGGCTCCAGTTTAGCGGAGTTGATTACGTCGGGGTCGTGCTGTGGTTGATGCATGGTGAGACAGTGTCAGTGGATGTTTTGTATTTTAGAGGTGTTTTTCTTAGGATGTCTAGTGTTTGGGAAAGAAGAAGGGAGTTTGTTTCCTTATAGATCTCCAGTATTTTGGGTGGAATTAGCGATGTTTTGAATTTGTTAGGATGTTCACTATTAGGGGTATCGTTTTTCAGGAACCTATTTAAGTATAGTATTCATTCTGGAAGCTAAGTCAGTTGTCTTTAAGTTCATTTAGGCATTGATATTAGGGAGAATATGGTGGTACGCAAAAAAATTCATCACTGGCTCCCCAAAAGTCAGTGGGTTAAGTGCAGTTAAGTGGGTTTGTTTACATGCTTATTGAATTTCGTTTCTATTTCTACAATAAAATTATGTAGAAGGATTTCGCCTGATTAAATTTATATTAAGATTTATAGTTTTTACTAACTTTTATTGCAAAAAGGAAAAAAGTTTGAAATTTTTGCTGAAATTCCTAAGTATTAGAAACACAAATATTCAGTTAATTTAAATTAAAACTAAAATCATTGTTAGTACAATTTTACAGTTTTCTAAAGTGACGTAGTTTTTCAACGGACACTAGTTTACAGAAAAATCCTTATAATATTATTATGAAAAAATATTAAGGATTTTATTGGGTTAAGAGGACTCAAAATCGAAGTTTAGTAATTTGACATTTAGCGTCAAGGTTTACCAAAACAATATCTAGTTCCTTAACTATTCAACAATTTAATAAAATATATATAGGAAAATTATGAAAGGCGGGACTGGTTTTAAAATATAAGAAAAATTTTACATATAATATAGTAGCTGCTTAAATCCTTTCAAATTAATAGGTAAAAAATAAAACGTAACTAGTATTACTAAGCATTATAATTTTTACTTCGGGAGCTTAACTACCTTGCAACTAAAATACATTATTTCACATGATATTTTGTTTAAAGCTCAGGACATTTCTATTAATTAAAATCCTAACTTTTCCTAATTAAAATCCTACACGTTCCCAGGCTTAACTCACAGAATTGGATGGAAATTTTACAGGGGTTAGTAGATGACTCAAAACAGTTAATGTGAAAAATTAGCTGTGGAATTTCAGTAGAAAAGCTGTGAACAATTCTTAAAAATAATCATTTTTAACACGAAAAGAGCAACCTTAGTAGGCGAAAATACAGAGAAAGCTCCAAATGTTTAAATGAACTGGCCGCGTTTTTTTCTGAAATAGTTTAAATCGGCTGTTTAAAAAGGTTCATCAAATGCACATCTTGAATAAAAATTTATTAAAAAGAAAACAGTACATAAGAGAACACAAAATTAAAAGTAAATTATAGTATGCGTTTTAGTGACCGTCAAATATCAAATCTAATTTCTCATTCTAAATCTAACTGTGTGGGAATCGAGCACGTAGTTTTTAATTTATTACCTAGCCACTTTTTATGCGTGTATAAAGAAATCAAACATCTCATTCCATCTAATAGAAAAGTCACCAAGGGATGCTTACTGAATGGTTTTGGCTACTCAGAACTCTACTTTTAATATTAAGCCCTTAACAGTTTCGATGATGATAGTGATTTTTCGTCGTTTAGAGATAGTGAGACATCATGTATGGTTAATCTTCCTCTTAATTTAATAAGATGTGTGTGTGCAATCCAATACTTTTTTATATGTATGTTAAAATAATTAACACACTTGTAATTGAATTTAAATTTTGATTTTTTTATAAAAAAAATATTTTCTTACACTAATAATAATATTAAGAACAAAATTATAGAGTCAAAAAAATTTCCATTTTTGGTCAATTTTTCTGAAATAAATGCCACTGTTAAGGGGTTAATCAACTCCTATCCTAATGAAATTCTGTAGCTAATTTTTTCACTTTTGAGTCATCTTCTTATGCCTGTAAAATTTTCGTCCATTTCTGTGTGTTTAGCCTGAAAACGCGTTTCCTGGTTAGTTTTTTTAAATTTTATATAAAACATTATGAAACTTCAAAAATATAATTTATTTAAAACTTAAGGAAATTTTACATGCGAAAAGAACAATATCCCTTATTTAAACTCCGGTACCTCCTTTTTCAACACTCAATGCCATACGATACCCCCACCGATGTTATATATTCTCTGTATTCAGTCGAGTTCTTTTAAAACCATTCCAGCTTCATTTTTAATTCCAGTCATAAACATTTATGGAGCTCTCTTGAAATGAGTGCTTCTCTTTATGATCCCTCTCCACGAGCAATAAGAGCCTTTGAAAAGCTAGACCCACCCTCGGAAAGTCCAAATAGCCATGTAATTGAGAAATTAGTCGCCTTAATTGCGTGTATTTATATCTGTGAGCTCGACTTTGATTATGCTTTGAGTAGCTGAGGAGCATGTAAAAAGGGCTGTACTGTTGTTAAATGGGCGCATTTACAACCCTCGGGAGATGAACGCTAATGTTTTATTGCGAAAAGCCCGAAGAGTTCACGAAGGTGCTGAAGATGGATTATAAGCCTTGCAATTCAGATGTTTTGGACAAAAAATAGGTCTTGTCTTTGATATTGAAGCTTATTCATCAAGTAGTAGAACTTTATATATTAATTGTAAATTCCATATATTTAACTACAATTGTATGAATTTTTACCTAAAAGGTTGTTGTGAAATGTACCACCCTTTGTTATAGGGCTTCGGCCTGAAAAACGAGTTCATCAAGTATATAACTGAATAAAGAAGTAGGTTTTTGACACTCACACTCATTTAAGTATTTAACCGACCAAATTTAACGATAACTATTCCGTTTGTTAATAACAAGATTCATGTTTTTTCAGTAAGAACATGTGATAATATATTTTACATTGACTGTCCATACAATAAAGTTAGAGATTTAAATGTCTAATTTTAAACTCTATATTACACACCACACATAGTTGTGTTGTATACTTTTATGAAGTTTTGAGTTAAAGTTTTGTAGGATATCATCAATCTAAGGAACACCTTATAAACTATATGTTAAATTGTCTCCCTCGTTTGGCATATTTTAATTCAAAATTTTATTTACTCTAACGGATTAATATTTATCAACAATCCGAGTTTATAGTATTCGAGTATCTTCCATATCAAAACAAAGCTGATACAACATTTATTCTTGGCCCTCAAGGCATGAATTCTCGGCTTAATAGATATTCTTCTGTCAGCCAGAGTAAATTATGAGGATACATGACTTTGAATTTCAAATACAACATAGGCATAGCTAATAATGCGAGCGTAGCATATCCAAAAAGATTCACTATCGTCATTTCAAGGAATGACATCCCTTGTGGGCTTAGCAGTGGATTGTTATTACTACCTGAACATAGAAGCGACTTATTTTTAGAATAAACTCCTGTATGGGAAAGATCTTAAACAAAGAGGCCTGTGGATAGAGTGGCTATTGCAATATCTACATAGCGGTAACTTAAGCACCTCTCCCTTGCTAAGACATTGTGGAAAAGGAGCACTTGACAGTTTGATTAACAGTCCGCTTCTTAATCCTTCATTTGTACGAGAGAGAGTTATTAATATTTAATTTTGGGTTAACCCCAGTGAATGGCATCTAAGAAAAGAAAGAGTGCCCGTATCCGATCTAAGATACGTCTGGGAAAGAATGCGTGATGCTACAAATAGAGAGCGGCGATTTTCCTCCAATGGTTTTGAAAAGCTTAGGGAGTTAAATGGTTCGTCTAAAAGAAAATATATCTACTAGTTCAATACATATTTTCTTTTAAATTGGATGGGTTATTTAAATTTTAATATGTGTGATTTACAGTTTTAAAAGTTTGTGCGATAAGACAGTCTTTTCTTTTCTAGACAAAATGGTTTAGTTTTTTTATGACTGTAATTGACTATTTATAGACTTATATGAAACAAAACAACATTCAGTAAGTAGCTCAATGTAGTGAACTTTTTAAGAAACCTTAAAAAATAGACTTAAACTAAACTTTACTCTTTTAATCCTAAAATTACGACAATTCTTTTAATCAGAAAATTTATCCTTTCTTTTTCTTATATTTTGATATTTACAACAACGAAAAGTTTTTTTAATTCAATTACTTTAAGGTTTTTTAATACATATACAGGGTGTTTCAAAATTGCGTTGCATGGCTTTTATTCGGAACCAACGCCTTCTATAGGGTCATGGAAGTAAGGTCTACCCCTAGGTAAGTGAGCCTGGTGAATCCATTGAGTTGACTTACAGCGCCCCTAGTGGCGAAATTAAAAAGTTAAAAAAATTAATTTAAAAACTAATGGAGATAGAGCAAAAACCTCAAGTAGAGTATTGTTGCCAACGTCATGAAGAACACACTGAAAAAAATTTGATCAAAATATCTTGAATATTTACGGAGACATTAGCATGTGAAAATAGCTCTTTTTCAGGGGTCAAAAATGAAAAAGTTCACATATTTGCAAAATTTTCAGTGTTATTGAGTAGTTTTGTGTTTTTATAATTGAATGAACACAAAACTTAATCAAAAAATCAAAAAAAATTGCAAATATGGGAACTTTTTCTATTTTGACCCCTGAAAAAGTGCAATTTTCACATGCTAATATCTCGGCGAATATTCAAGATATTTTCATGCATTTTTTTCAGTGGCTTCTTCATGACGTTGGCAACAATGCTCTCACTGAGGTTTTTGTTTTATCTCCATTAGTTTTTAAATTATTTTTTTTAACTTTTTTAGGGCTAGAGGCTCTATTACCTAGGGGTAGACCTTACTTCCATGACCCTAGGAGGCGATGGTTCCAAATAAAAGCCGTGCAACGCAATTTTGAAACACACTGTATACTTTGCATGAACAGATAAGTACTAATTCCATAAACATAGAACTAATACTTTAAATGAAAAGAATTTGTTACTCTTTAATTTTCTTCTCCTAAATGGTAAAATTTAAAAACACAGCAATTTTGCATTAAAATAGAATAATATCTTATGAATAACAGAAAAGATGATAATACAAAAAAAATGAGAAATGGAACAGGCATAAAAAAATGTAATAAGGAAAAACCAACCAAAAAGTAATTAATGATTTGAGAGAGAGTGAAAGAGAGAGAGAGAGCATAGATAATTTAGTCTGTAAGATCTAATATACAAAGTTTAAAAGTGTACAGAAACTCCCAGAGGAAGTGAAAATCCAGAACATTTTGCTGATTTCTTGTACTCGGGGTGCACCATTTGAGATTTTCAAGACGTGCGCAAGTTCTAGACCATTTTGATCAAATATTTAACTAAAGAGTTCTTCTATTGCAACCCATTTTTGAGATAGGTTAAAAAAGTACTTCGTATATTTGACACTCTTGATATATTTACCTTTTCAAGTAACATGAACAGAATTTATTTTTAAACTACATCCCTATAAATAGCATCGGAGACATATTTTGTTTCAATTTTACTACACAGTTGAAGTAAATATTATTGAGGGATAAAGGACTGATTCAATTCTTACAATTCTTTATTAAAATATATCAGCGTTGTAAAATCCTTCAAATTCTTTTGGATAGGAAAACTAATGAATTTGGTTATGAAATTAAAATCAATAAGACATTCAAAAATATAATATAGATAAAATATGAACACTAAACAAATCACAATGTTATGCCTTAGTTGAAAATATATAAACATTCGTCAACTAGTAATCATACATTTTATCCCTATTATTTATGCATTTTATGTAGGGAAAGGTGTGTTGTGCCTAAACCTATTTTTACTTTTAACTCTGTAATTTTTTTATTGAAAATAAACTAGTGAAAAAGTATTTCTAATGAAAGAAATAACTGAAACTTGATTAACACCGGTGTTGTACCTTGGATCAATGTTAAAAATTCTTAGTGTGTTTCTTATTTATGAATATAAGCCTTCTTTCAAAGAAATTTGGAATTAGCTCATGAGAACTAATCGTGTGACGTCTAATTGGAATGATCTCCGAGCTCTTTTGGAAGAACTTTGTAGCATAAACTTTTTAAAACACTGATTTCGATCACAAAATTATTGATTTCACTTAAAATTAGATTTAGTTATTTAACTAAATCCTACACTGTTTATAAAATAAAGGTACCAATGTAATAAAAGTCAGTGGAGTAATTTTTTTAGTCAGTCAAGGTAGTTAAGTGCATTTTGGGTAGGTCCAAGGTACAACGCTTTTCTTAGGTCCAAGGTTGATCATTTACTGAAAAATGTCTGCGCACCATATCCACTTTACCCCCAGCCCCATTTTAAACACATAATATTATACCTAAAACGATAAACTTTAAAATATTAAATTCCCTGCAAAATAGAATTGGCATTTTTAAACTAATAGCATAGAAGTTAAACCTATTACATTGCGTTCTAATTACCATGAATGGGAACTTAAATACAGACCAAGTATTAAGAAATTATTCAGTTGAAAACAGCAATGTATAATGGAATAAGTTATCCATATAATTTGCATTCATCAAAACTCTTAAAGTAATTTAGCAAATATAAATCAAGTTTTGTTTGGTATTTGTTCTTTCATATTCAATAATATGAGTTTTATCATTGAGTGTTGTTTTTTTTCTAAGTAATATAAAAACTTAAGCATCCCAACACAAGATAAACTTGCTAAGCAAGGATAATATAACTAAGCTAGTAAGATTTTAAAAATTATTTTTCTCTCACATATGTAAAATGTTTTTCACTCTTTCTTTGTTCAAAAACATAATGGTTCGTTTTTAGTTTTTAAGCAGTCTCACGTTAGCAGAAGTTTATCATCGACAAAAAAATTAAATAAGGAAGCTTCAGTATACTGTTGAATCATCTCAAAGGATTTTTGTTTTTATACATTGCATTTTTGAGCTTTGGAGCAAGTCCTGGGAGATATTCTCTTCCTTATTTAATCATAGAGAGAAGAAAAGTCACCTTGACAGATGATGGGAAGATCTTTAACAAGATATTTCAGGAGGTTTCACTTGTGGCCTCAAGGATAAAAGATTTTTAATGATTCAACAATCAGAGCTCTGAAGAGAAATTTTTAGTGTTTATCATTTTTAGGGAAAGAAACATAAAGCTTCAGTTTTTATAACCAAGAAAAAAAGTGTTATGTTCAAAGCGATGCAATTATGGATTTTCCCCATTTCTGAAAGTTCAAAATAATGAGGACTAGTTCAAGCATTTTAATCACATTCTAAATGGTTGAAGTTAGAATCAAAGTCACGTATAAGATGGAAATTAAATGGATGCCAAAAATACCGAAACCGTACGCCAAATGTGAAAATACGTGTTCTTTTAATAAATAATTGAATTCAATGCATTAACAAATTGTTAATTTAAAACAAAAAATAAATAAAAGTAGGTGTACAAATGTGTGAAGCAATAATCAATAAGAATAACACTGATTTCATCATAAAAAATTCGAGAAATATTTTTTTCTTTAACCCATCTCAAAAATTTAGAGTTACACTGAACCCGTACCCCCGTTTGTTAAAATAGAAAGTTTAAATTGGAAAGAACGAGCGAATATGCGAAACACTGTTAAAGTGTTGTTATTTTCAATGCTAATTCCATTTAGTTTTTACACATTATTAGACTTCAAAATTTTAAAATGAGCTTTTTCTGTTTAAACAGCGTTTAATAGAAATGCTTAATTCATCTCTTTTAATCAATTGCAATGCATCGTCATTTCCAAACTTTTGTTAAAACTTTATTCACAGCTAATGTTGATCTGATCGCTGCTTTTGCGCATGTTTTTCTATTCAAACAACAGCCAGAAAAACCACTAATTGCATTATGAATCACGGGAGTAAACAAGAACCACAAAAGTGATGTAAATTAGCATTTCATTCAGAAATGAGAAAGGCACATAAAGTCCAGGCCTGACATTTGAAGGTAAATGTTATTAGTCTTCGGCTTGAGCTCTTCCGCAGTTGTAGATCCACTAGAGAATTCTTAGAATTTCGAATCTAAATCCAATTACGTTAGAGAGTTAAGGTTCTGTCCTTTGCAATGCATTAGAATAAAAGGAAGATAATTAGAAAATGGGAGATATTTATTAGTTAATTGAATAAGATGGAGGACAGTCTTGGGCAGGGCAGACGCATTCACTCATACAGAGTCCGGATATCTTATGAAGATTTATTGTCGTCCCGTAATTAAAGAAACAATACCCTGGAGTTTCGACGCGTGAAATAGGAATCCCCTAAAGAAAGAATGCGAGTTTTGCAAGCGTTTGGATTTGTTCTTGGTAAATATGTTATTGGAATTATGCATAGCAATAAGTAGAAATCAATGGGAAATAGCGTCGAGTCAGGAAGAATAAGCGGAGATTTTCTAATAGCGTCGGTATTAATGAGGGGAACTTGTTGCTGTAATTTGGTTTTGTTTATGCTAAAGAACCTTTATTGTTCCTTTATTACATCTAATAAAGAGGTTTCCTAACTTGTGTCTTGTATACCTTTCAGTAAAGACTTAGTTTAAGTAATTCACAGTTTCAAGTAAAACAAAGAAAGGAAGCAATTTTATTTTTTGAACAAAATACTACTACAATATATGAAATTATATTATTATTTTTTATTGGTCTTAACGCTTTCAGATCTGACCCGAATTCTCTCTAATATTCAATAGAAATCTTACGTGGGTTAGGGCTAAAAGGGTTAAAGCAAGTTTTAATTGTATTTTCTTTAGTAATTTTGAAAAAATTAAGTACCCTATTCGTTTAATTTAATGAATTTTCGTTATTTTATATGTTTTTAATATATTTGAAATAATGTGTACATAAAAAATAGTCAACTTGCTATAGGTTATGCAATTTAAAAAAGCATGTTGAGGACAATAATACTTATCTTATATTAAAGAACTAAAAAGGGTTATATAAATTTTCATTAAATAATAAAGTTTCCAATTCTTGCTATATTGCTACCTTTTTGTCAAAATCGTTAGTATTTCGAAAAAAATAGTATAGAGAGAATCTATCTCACGGTTTTAAATAAAACTTTCCTAATTTATACCGCATATCTTAAAACAACGTTGTTTGTTTTAGTTCTTAAAATACAAAACTTCTTTTAAATTCTTTATTAATTTTAGTTTTTTCTGTCAGTTGACAGTTTAAATAAGTTACACGTTTGCACTGTGAACAAATTCTGAAACGTTACGTAAAAAAATGGGCAGCTGAGATGCCCATTTTTTTAAGTAATATTCCTGGAAAATACCAGGAATGTTAGTGTAAAATACTGAAACGTTCCACAGAAAAACCAAAAAAGCTTTCTTTGAAATATGAGAAATGTTCCTGGGTTTTACAATAAGGCTGGGGCGATTTATATCTCATCTATTGTTTTTTTCATGTTTATACTGTCTCATCCGTGCTTTTTAATCTAAATCTCCCGATTCCGTGTGGGTCCCACGGCTCTTGATCAGATTTTATTAGATATACTCCCTAATTTTTTTAAACTTCAGTCGGTTTGTACACCTGATCTGAATAATTTGACTCTTTTAGAGGTGAGCGCGAAAACAAACATTTGATGCCTGTCCGACAGGATTCAGTGGGATTGAGAAACGTTTCATAAATGAAAACCAGAATTTTCCAGGAAAGGGCTTAATTGCTGTAAAACTCATAAAAAGCAGGAACGTTTCCGGAATTTATGCGGGACGTTACTATTATTTTTACAGTGCAACTTTACACCGTCACTTGGTTAATAAATCATTAGGAAGGGAAAAATATGAAATATAAACGTCTGATAGTGTCCTATGAAATAAAAACTAAATTAAGAAACGGGTGTAAATCCGTTATAGTTCTATAATATGCTATAGTTCTTTGTACAAAACCTTTCAATATGTGGAAGACCCCTGCTAATAGTAGACGACGCTGTGCCAATCAAGAGGTAGAAGTTCCTCATCAGAGGGGCTGACAAGAAAAGACAATTTACTCTGTCTAAAAGAGAGCTTTCTTTCTGAGAGGAAATCATTCCTTGGTGATAGAGACACAGAAATAGGTTGTTTGAATTCTCTGGTGGAATGACCTGCGAGATGCAAGGGGGCGGCGCGGGAAAAATATAGCCTTTCGACGTTTTGACTGCATTTTACAGAATAAAATGTTGCCAACTAAAGAAGTCGGGGGCTCGAAAAAACACTTTTTCGGGCAGTTTTTTCTTGACTGCAAGTGGGCAGAGGTATCCTTTTGTTTTGATTTTAAAGTCGCCGTTTTCAAATATTTTAGGTTCTTTCTTCTGAAAGGGAATTCGGATAAACTAAAGTATTTTAAATTATTGTAGTCTGTAAACAAATTGAGAGGAGTTGGAAGTGAAATTTAAGTTCTAGTAAAATAATACTTTGATAACGTCATTTAATATTTTTTTAACAAGGAAGCTTCATAAAAATAAGTAAACTCACCAATAAAGTGAAATGGAGAATTTACAGAACCTCCTTTTTTTTAATTGATAATGTATAGGACATGTCTTTTAAACATTCAGATACAAGTGGCCTCAACTTTTTTATTAAATTCAGCTGTTCGAAAATACCTTATGTTCTAAATACAATGATATATTACCTTAGATACATTTGTAAAAGACAATGTTTGAACCCCAAATATACCTTTTAAATTTTGCAGTAAAAAAAACAAAAATGAATGTTAGAAATATATGTGTGTGATTAAAAACTTACACAAACTTATCTATCAAATAAATTATGGCAATCATAACATCGAGATAGCCCCATAAGAAAAACAAGCAAAAAGTTATAATAGAGCTATTCAATATCTAAAAATTCTATCACTAGCTGATAAAAATCATGCATCAACTAATGACCTTGCTAATATTTTCCTGTAAATGAATAAATTTAGTGTCTAATAGCTAGCGGTTATCATCATATGCTTCTAATTTATGTCATTAGCTGTTCACTTATTGAAAGGTGCAGTCATTAAGTGCTCTTTGTTTCTTCACGTACAACGATAAACTTTTAATGATCCTACTTGTTTATTTAATCTCTTTGAAGGGATGAAAAAAGCGACGGATGAGTGTTGGTCCTTCATACAGCGAGGAAAACTTAGGAGCCTTATTGATCAAGTTGAAGAAATGTGATAAGGTAAGAATCTTTCATCGGTTATTTAGCAATAGAGTATGTATTGTTAGTTTTATATAGTTGAATGAACTTTCATAAAAGTATTCCGTTATATTTACTACTGTACAAATGCCACTCACTACATAAAAAAGACTGCTATTTATTAGGGAATTTCTTGAAACTAAAAATAAACCTTCTTTAATTTAATACTCCATTTAATTTTTTCTGATTAAAAAATAAATTTTAGGATTTTTTAACTAGCATTAATAAAGCTCTCTAAAACAATCATTCCATGATTTTTTCGCGGGTTAATTCCGTAAGCTAGAAAACGGTTTAGTCGGTACGGTAGTTTATCCCGTATAATTTTTTATAAACACGTCCATTGTATTCTCACTTTACACAAAACTTAAACTTTTCATGATGAGACTACAGAAGTGTTTTTGTCAGGGTTAAAGTGTGATTTCCTAAGATGAAAAACTTTAAAAAACATTAGCCAAAATGTATTTTCAAAGTACACATTGAAAAGTATTAAAAAGTATAAATCCAAATTAAGCACTAAGTCCACAGTTTCACAGATAATCTTAAACCTCTTTTAAGTAATCTACACTGTTAAAAAAGTTCAACCTTTCACCACAAACTGGTTCAAATTTAGCTGCAACCTATAGTTCGGTAACAGGTTTCACCAAGTTTTAGGTGCTTTCACTAGCGAAAGCACCAGATTTCACTAGTGAAAGCACCAAAAACTCGTGAAACCTGTTACCGAACTATAGGTTGCAGCTAAATTTGAACCAGTTTGTGGTGAAACAGTCCAACCTTTCACCAAAATGATTAAAAGATGAACTGTTTTTTTAACAGTGTACTAAACCCTTAGTACCCCTTGTCCTTCATTTCTTATAATTAAGTTTTTTTATAAAATATTTTGTATAAACGGTTATCCAAACTATCTAGCTCGTTTTCAAGACGCGAGAGTTTAAATCCAAAGGTTGCACAAACGAGTCCATTTAATAGTTTTCAAATTTTGAGCGCATTGAAATTCAATTTTTTTTGCCAGTTAGAAAATTTTTCTTTTAACTTCACTAATTTTTATAGAGAAATAAATATGAAGAATATTTTTTTAGGTAACTATTTTTCTTCAAATTAAATATTAAAAATAAAAATATTCTTATCATCTAGAACCAAGTGTTGAATTGGATTGAATTCTTTGAAAAAATATAAATTAATTTTAAAATATTTAAAAAAAAATTAAATCAGTATATTAATAAAATACATCTTATGCGTAAATAAACTAATATTCCTACACAGGTAAACAAAAGATCCCTGAATGATGGAAAGTTTAATTTATTAAACAGACGTTTCCTTAAATAATAGAAAAATAAATATCGAACGTTTCCTCAAACGACGAATTTAAAGTAAACTTCCGGGTTTTTTAAGATAATTTTTTACAGTAAGTTTTTTCAAACAAGTTACCAAGGTTTAAATTGAGTTAAATTTCATTCAGTATTGGAAGCATATTTCTTAAGAAAAAATACAAAGCAAATTAAAATTAAAAAAAACCCATAAAAACTTTTTATTCTTCATAAGTACAAACAAAAAATTTTGGGAATCTTGATTTAAGAGATTGATGATATTTTTGTTTTTCAATAATTTTATCATGTTATTATAGGTTTAATTGAGATTTCAATAGGGACTTTACCAGGCGAAGCTATTCTTTAATCTTTTTTTATATTTAGAAGAATAGTTTTTTCTTTACTTCCAATTGTTAAGGTAGAAAATAAAAGTTTCCCAGTGCATGTTATACTTATCTTGGAATAGATTTCTTTTCTCCAAATTTAATAAATGTGGTGTCAAGAAAATATTTTCAAATAAGAGTCAGAAACATGATTCAATTAGATCTTGAACCTCAGGAAAAGCGAAAGATATCTTGCCTTGAGATATTTAGGCATTTTTAATGTATTGTTTTAATAAAACTGCGAATTCAACCCTAGAAATCTTCTCATATTAATGTTTTTTTCTTTCTTGAAAGCAATTACATTTAATCCTATCAATTCTAGATCACCCGAGATATTGCCTTTGAATCCTATAAGAAATTTAGGGAGATTAGGGGCTAAAGGGTTAAAGTTCTGTAACAGAGGAATTATAAAAAGTAGATTTGGCACATAATAACTTTATCCTTTCACTAACATGTAGATTATATTAACAATAAATTATTTTGATTTGGAAAAGAAAATGAATTTTGCTCGAAAAATTTTTTTGGTACGTATTAATAAACTGAAACTTATATCTTTCTTTGACAAAAAAAACCGTTCAAGTTCAACTAATTAAATTTGATTATTTTAAGTGAATGAGTTATGTAAATATTTATGAATTGTTTACCTTTTACGTGCAATAATAGACAAGCACTTTATTACCCTAGGTTTTAAATGAAAAAATAATGAATTGTAAATTATTTAGACTTACAATTGATTTACGGATTTTCGTACATTATGGAACTTAAGATTACACCTATAGGCAATACACACATTTTCTTATTGCACCATTTATTTAATACCGTACAAAAGATTATAAAGCAATGCTATGAAAATATAATACCCAAATATCCCAATTTTGCCTACTTAATTATTGACCGGCTCAAACAACGCGGGTATGAAGAAAACCTGTGATTTCATACATTTGGGAACACGTTGAACTTAAAACTGTAATTCTCAATTTATATTAAACCAAAACTAATTCAAACACTCATTATCAGTGTTTTGCATATCAATATCTAATCATGGCACCCTCATAAGTTCTTCTCCTCATAAGCACGCAAGAAAATCAGCTGCACCAACAGAAAAACAAAGCTTTCATTAGGAAGTGACCCCAAACCCGTACCAATACACATAAACCATCTAATTCGATAGGCCAGCACTTTCAACAAAAGCCTGGAAGCTTAAGACCAATATTTTCTCTTCTTTGCCAAAGCGGCTAAATTTAGCCCGTAACTCCAGTCTTTCCATTTATGCCTTGGGAAGATCCACCCAGGTCTTATTTATTAGGGAAGAATCTATGATCATTCTACCCACTGAACTTGGATCTTAATGTTGTATTCATTGTTTATGTTGAGACCCCTAAATGAAAAGTATGTTTGGTTTGTAAATGAAGAGCTAAAGAATAGCCTAATTTTAGGATATAATAATTCAGAAGAGTCTTAAATATATGAACATAAATGGGCAATAATGTAAGTGTTTCAGTTACTATTATGGAAATGGGTTATGAAAGAAGTTCATTTTGTAAGTAGGATAACTACTTAAAAAGTGGTTTACTGTTAGGGGAGAGTGGGGCTATTTCGCACATGGGGCACATTCGGACAGAAGGTATTTCCCCTAGTTATTATTAATTTAAAAATCTGAAAAAAATACCAGTAGATGGAAGCATGACTACCACCTCCTGCATGAATTTTCAAAGCTGTGTTCCATTTTTTTGTATACGTACTAGAAATTTGCTAGCGTTAGAAGCAGCAAAGTAAATTTTCTTGTCATTTTGTTGGCGTAAAATATCAATCAAAAATAAATCTCAAGTGGACATTCAGCATTATATTCAGTAGAGGCACTACTAAAGTAAGTTTCTAGAAAGGTTTTATTTCCCTGCATTAATTATAAATATCTTGTTGGGACGTGATAAGCTTGAACTGGTAGATGGGGCACATTCGTACACCAAAAGATGGGGCAAATTCGGACAGTGCGAATGTGCCTCATCTTTCCCATTTTTGATTATGAAAGTGATTTATATGTTTATAAGTGCAGTATATTTATTAACTTGAAGTTTAATAATTTTTTATTGTATTTGTTTCAAAATTTGGTGATAATAATAACATCTTAAAGAAATCTTTAGTTTTAAGGAATTTGGACCCGAATTTAAACATTGAAGAAATAAATATCCCTAATAATTGTTTAATACCAATTGACTTGGACTTAAGTGATTTTATTCTAGTAGAATTTGCTACTTAAAAGAAAATTTTGTTATGTTGGTCAAAGAGAAAATTTGGAGTTGAATGGTGCTTATTTAAATTAATGATGCAAAACTTTAAAATTAATGACGAAACTTTTATTTTCCCAGTAAGTAATGATTCAAAATTCATACAAAAAAATAATATCGTATTAAAAGTTCCCCAACCGTCAGTTTCAGGTGTTAATAAGCGAGCTGTTGGTTCACTTTTCTTTTGGAATAAAGTCTAACAGTTAAAATATTAGTTGAACTTTTTCTAACTAATTATATGATGTTAAGTATGTCAATGTGCAATATACTCTTCATTACTACAATTGTTTTCCTCATCAAACACTTAGATGTTCAATATTTTCTGAAGCTGTTTTGTTTTTGTAAAAAAATCTTCAATTTAGAGGAAAAATATGTAAAAGTGCCAAATATTTCGTTTAATTATCCTTACATTAAAGTACAATAAACTTTTTAGTTTGTAAAAATAATTATTGTATAATTTTTTGCATGTGTACGAATGTGCCCCACACGTGTGCGAAACTGCACCCATGGGGTACATTCGTACGAAATTTCTCGTTTTTTAGATTGATGATATAGGTTAGAAATTCTAGATAAATGCGACCAGTTATCGTTCTAAAATATCGGGAAAGGTCTTAACTTTCATTTGAATCCGAGTTTGTTTCAATATCTCATCTAGATCCAGAGAAATATGCCGAAATGCACTTTTTGTGCGAATGTGCCCCGTTCTCCCCTATATCTAATTCAATGGTTCAAATGAAGTAAAAGTTAATAAGACAGGCGGTCTAGAGCAATCAAGAAAAATGGTAAAATAATCTTTTAGGCTCTAAAATATATCCAATCTTAAAAGCTATGTTTGACAGCTGCAAGATGAAAATATAAGTGGTGCTCTCATTAGGAAGATTATATTATAACTGATACATATATTTTATAGGTTGGAAGACATCATACTTTTTACGGTATTAACCTCGAAGAAAAAATAAATGAGGTCTATACATATTTTTCTTTTTATAATATTGCAATAATATTTGTAAGTAATTATAATAAAGGTATTAAAATTTTAATAATTTAATCTTCATAATGTCAGAATCCTTGTTTTCTTATGCATTTTTTAAAATCCTGTTGTTGTGTAAAGGTGTATAAATGCAGATATTCTCCAATAAATGCTGTACGGAATAAATTAATTTAAAAGCATCAGATTTAGATACAATATTGATTTATTTGTCAACGTCAGTTGTTCTTTTTAATATTCGCGAATCATTAAAATTTATCTTTTCCCAGACGAGAATATATGGATTTGATCTTTTGTTTCTCAAGCAGATGTTATTGAAAGAGATATAAATTTAATTTTACAATATTTAATGCTAATAACTTTTAGATTCAATGTTAAAAGACTGTGGCTGCATAGTTCTCAAGAACTATAGAAAAAAAGGAAGTATTATTTAATACTCTACATAAAGAAATCCAAACTAAAAAATTAAAATTACTTTGTGGATTCATAAAAAAATAATTTATATCGCGAACAAACTATTTAAATCAAAATATATTTCCTGAAAGTGTAAAAAGATTAAATCACTGCAAAACTCGTTAGTATATATTTATAGCTTCCCCATCGGATTAATCTTTTGAAAATTTAGCAATTTAAGCAAATTATTTGAAAAAAGTTCTAAAAAAACTCACTATAACAAATTTGCATAATAAGTTCACTTTATACGTATAAAAGTACAACTAAACGTATCCTCTATTACGATCCTTACACTTTACTTTTTAACATTCAACTATTTTTAATATTTGGACATACCTATCCAGACAAGTGTGATAGAAATGATTAATACCCTGAACTTATAGTGTAAAATGTTAAATTCGCAATTATCTATAAACAATCTTATTATTATATGAAACAAGTTAACGTGTGGTCTCCTAAGGTAAATAATACCTCCTACTAACTCCATTTAAAATTATCTAAGAAGTAGTAGCAGTATAATATATTATATTAGCAGTATTTTACACAACAACGCATCCCACTCGACTTCATTACTTTCTTTTTGAGCTTATTATAATACTAGCGGTCTTCAGATACAAGTCCATCATTCAAAAATAAATGCACACGTATCTCGCTTACACAGTAAGCATTTATTTCATTACTCGCAATATTTACATACCCTTCCATTCTTCATGTTTAAATACACCCAATGCAATAGTTATTTTTTCGAATAAGTTATTCCTACTTCATTACATTTGGGATTAAAACCTTACAAAAGTCTACTTGCAGTATTTCTGAAACACTTCTTTCAGAGTTAAATAAAACCGTATCCTGCTTAAAAGAGGACACGGAAGTAAGATCTACCTCTAGGTAAGTGACTCTGGAGAATCCATTGAGACAACCTGAAGCACCCCTAGCGACGAAATAAAAAAACTATAAACAAAGGAGATAGAGCAAATACTTTAATAGTGTTGTTTCTATCGTTATAAAAAGTTGCTGAGAAAAATTCATGAAAATATCGTGAATATTTGCGGAGATATTAGCACGTGAGAATAGCACTTTTTCAAGCCTAAAAAAGGCTCGCAAAAAATCCGTTTTTCAGTGATATTAAATAGTTTTATGTTTCTTTAGTTAAATGAAAACGAAATTTAAGAAAAAAAAATAAATAATAAAATAATAATAAATAATAAAATTTAAAAATTTGCGATATTTTTTCGTTTTTAGGCCAGAAAAAGTCATATTTTCACATGCTAATATCTCCACAAATATTCATGATATTTTCATGAATTTTTCATAACATTGGGAGCAATGCTTTTAGAAACATACATGCTTTTAATTAGTTAAATTTTTCTTAAAACTAGGTTTGGGTATCTGGCGAATCTATGTTTACCTTGCTCTCATCAAAACAAGTTTTAGAACGGATGAAACCTTTACAAAGACCCGCTTTATGATACTGATTATCCTGTTCATAAGCTAAATCTTGATATTTCGATTTTAACTTCCTTTTGGAAGATTTGATCACGTTCTTCAAGCGAGGAGGTTTTGTGTTTTTTTCGTGGTTGATATTTATTTGTATTATCCTCAGTATATTGCGTATAATATCCTGATGTGGATCATGCGCCATAAAACCCCAAACAAATTATCCTCAATATCCTTCTTGGAATTTTCTTTTTTAGATTTGATGACAGTAAATTCTCCTTTAATAGATTTTTCTTATCAGTTTTATCACCGTATTTAAAACATTTTCTTGGAGAACTTTTGGTTGTATTTGAGCCTTATTTTTACCATCTGAGACACGGTATGCTCTACTGGAATGCAGTGAAGAGTTTAACATTACAAAGGGTGAACATTTCCTTCTAAAGTCATTGGTTTTACTCCTAATATTTATGTTTGGGCTTTTCGTGTATACACAAGGATCCACGCACCCTCTTTCTCAAGAGGGTGCATGGACGCTGTGATGTCCCCAGGAAGCCCCCAAAGTGTCTTCGGGTCATTCCTACTCAGGAGCAACTACCTCCCAAGTAGTATGCCACTTCTTTGCCTCCAGTCAAATCCAGGATTTGATCCTTGTTTTTTAGGAGGTTCTGTCTTTAGGCAGCTTATTGTTAACAACCAAGCTTTAGAAGAAACTATTATATTAGGTTCCTATGTCCCATATAAATGTTTCATTTTTGCAATACGCATTGTTGTGATAGATTGACTCATCACAACAATGTGGTATAGTATTGTTGTGATAGATTGACTCATCACAACAATGTGGCACATTATTGTTGGATTGTTGGGATAGATTGACTCATCACAACAATGTGGCACATTATTGTTGGATTGTTGTGATACATTGACTCATTACAACAATGTGGTATAGTATTGTTGGGATAGATTGAAGCATCACAACAATTTGTTAGAACCCATTGGTGTGAAAAAAGGATGTCCCACATGAATAGTCTTGGACGGCAGCCATGAATATTTCTAATTCTACTTACGTAAGTTGTTAGTTTTAGCTCCCATTGTGGTTTGTAGACCCTAGGAGACGTTGGTTCCAAATAAAAGCCGTGCAACGGACTTCCAAAAACCCTGTATTTCTACAAATAAAACGTCCGTTCCTACTTCTTTACTATGGAAAACGCCCGCATTTATTGAAACTGAAAAAAAAATGTTGTTCAGGAGAAAACTGTTTCGGATTGAATGACGTTAGATCTCTTTCGACCCTATTTTAAAATGGAAATCAACGACCGCTTTGAATTATAATTGGTTTATTACAAATGTTTCGGATTGAATTACACTACATGCTGTTTTCACACCCTTTTTTAAAGTCAATCTTTGAAATTCAATAAAAATAAAAATGCATCGTAATTAAAAAAATTTGCGCGTCTATTCCTCTTTATAACTCCATCGAATAAAAAATTAAATAAAAATACTGGAACTGCCCATTGTGTGTTCTGCTTACAAAAGTCTACATGCGATCTTTCCTCCAGCGTTCATCCTTCAAACTTCATTCCACTCGTTCTCGAACCCAAGTGAACCCCAGCCAGCTAACGAGCTCGATTTTACGAGTATCTAGTCCCATTTTGCTGAGGAGGGGCGAATTAATATTTCCCCATCGCGGAAGTACCTCTGCGTTTGCTGGGGTGTCAATTACTAAGTGCAACTATCACCGTCTCATCATCCCCATTACCAAGTGAAATTACCTGTAGGAGCAGCAATGGGCAAATAGACGCCGGAATAATCCGACAGAGAAGGATAAACCAGGGATCGATAGGCCCAGAGATTACTGCAAGTGCTAGGAGCCACGAGTGCACTGCGTTAAATATTCATGGTGTGAGTGTCCACTCCCACAAAAGGTACTCTGGCAAAGCCCATTGGTGGCGTTTAATGAAGTAATGAAGGTTTTTGACGCTGATTAGATGCACTCGAATAAAGTTGAGTAATTTTTTATGGAGTAAGAGGGCATTTTGCGGGGGTTTTACGGCGAGAAGGAACATACGGGACTTAATTTGCCTTGGAAAATATAAATGTTGTTGAATTGTTTAAATTTATAGTCGGTAATGAATGCATATCGGTTGGGTGAATTAGTTTTAGGTTTTCAACTAAATACTAAAAGCCTTTTATGAAATCGGTATACTTTTTTAATTCAAATTCAAATTTATTAACAACAAAAATCAAATTCAAAAGTACACAAAAACAGAAAGTATCACACAAAGAAACAAAAAAGGAAAGACAAGAAATGAAATAGTTTGCAATTTCCCAAAGGAGTCAAAAGCTCTTCCATAGGTTTATAGATAACCTTACAAGAAAATCGAAAACGGAGAATGTAATTTGTAAAAATTGTTATTAAAAACTGAATAGCGTACTTGGACAAGAAGTAATGAGTGATGCTTACGTAAGATGTTACAAACATCACTGCATTTTCAAAAATCTCGTTTCTTGTACGTATAAAATAATTTTAAAATTCAACCACAATAATAAATTTTGTTTTTAAATTTTTATTTTGTACAAAGAAAGAACAAAACGGGGTTGGCAGTTTTCTAAGATATCTTTGAGTGGGGGGGGGTTCGGTTTGCCTATCTTTGCTGACAAGGGGGGAGCCAAAAATGAGCAAAAACGAGCTTACGCAGTATTTGAACGGCCGGTCTTAATCTTAACACACAGCCTTAAAATTGATAAACTATGCAAATGAGGCGAAAAAAAGTTCTTAGCTCTTACAAAGTAACCCGGTGTAACTCCCAGTAACACAAGTGAAGCTCCCCTAGATTCCTCACGGTCTTTTCATCGTAGCTGACGTCAGTTCCGGAGGCTCACAATGCTTTTTCGGTATCCCCAGTGGGTATAATCAACGCATGATAAATTGGGTGATCAGAGTACCACCCAGGCAGCCCCTAAGTACTCGAGTCCTAATGGCAAGTTGACGAGATATCTCGGGATTGGATGTTTATCACGCTGAATAGAGACAATGCATTATCCAGGTGTCTTAGGAAATGAGTTGGGCAAAATAATGTATTTTGCAAACTAAGGATCTTGTCACACCCAATGAGATGGTTAAGTGACTTGACATTTGGTTTGATTTTGTTCGTTATCAATATGAGATTAGGTTAAGTCTGTGGTGATTTTATAGGATGATTTTCTACTTTATTGAGTCGGTTAAAAATGATGCTTACATTAATGCAAACAAATTATGTTTTGAAATACTTCAATTAAAATTCTGAAAAAAAAAGATTATGTATGAAGGGTTAAAGTATAGAGGGAAAGTTGTTTCATCACTTTATTTTAAATAAATTAAAAATTACAAGGTAAAAAGTAAAAATAGGTCCTAGGTACGTACAAGACTTTTCCCTACCTAATGTATATTAAAAAATCTAAAAATTAAATCTGAGAGTGTTGAAACCCGTATTTTTCTATTTTTCATAAAATTGCCTTTATCTACTCTACAAAACTTTACAAATCTTTATTTACTCTACCAAACAAGTTCAGTTTAAAGATCAAGATACAGTAAAGAAAGCTAAAAATATTTTCCACAATAAAAATGAATAAAGCATATAACTGTAGTAAAAATGTTTATTGAAGAAGAAACTGCATTTGTGATATCCCCTGTGTAGGCGTACTCATATGTTACAGTAATCCAAGTTGAAAATTTTCATTTATAAGGTAAACAATCTAGTAAGAGTGTTTTGTTTTACGAATCCAAATTTAAATTTTGAACTATTAAAATGTCTTAAAAATTAGAAAATGTTTATTTGCCATGTTAAATGACTTATATAATGTTATAAAAATAACAATAAATAATCTATTTGAAGACTTTAAAAAATGTCGAACATAATTTTGAAATGTATAGTTTTGAAATTTAGTACCGTATTTGTTTCGAAAAATTCTTGCAACTGAGGAAAGTTTTAAGTGTATCTACCATAAAAAAATTCGCCATTCAAAAATGATTTTTAAAGTCTTAATATTTTCTTTATGACTATATTTTATGATAAAAACAAAAAAAAAACAAAATATTTTTTTCTGAATCTAAATTTACTTTCAGACGGAATGATTAAAAGTGAACAAGATTACGTTTGTTTCTCTTGTGATCTGAAACTTATATTCATTTGAAGGTATTCAAACCCAAAAGATAAACACACGATTTTTTCAACACTACTTGCATTCAACAACACTTAAACCCATACTTACATCGCTCTGAGTGTTCTAGACTCCCAAGTTACAACTTTCGGTTACTGAATATTCGATTACTTGACTTCTATCCAAATTCAAAGCGAAAGAAGTTAAACATCTTCCACACCCTTCAGAGCTTTCTCCATCCATCTTTAGCGGAACACCACTGGCAGACCCGTAGGGCGAACTGCTTTCTAGAAGATATGAAATTTCCGAGGGAAATGTTCTACGCGCAGGAAGCATGGATGTAATAAATGTCGCATAATATCTACTCTGTAAACTAGCTCTCATGGGTACACACGCTCGTAATCATGATTCAAACTAGAAGACGCTATCTCACTCTAAATAGGGCTTAATTTGGGTTTCATGGAGCTTGTTCTATTAAGAGAAAGGGACTCAGCTACAGAAATGTTACGCCTGCCATTTTAACAATATTATAAGTTCTCGAATTATATTATTTATAATGCATACTCTTCTGACCTATAAACAAGGGAATTTTTTTTATAATTAATCCTAAAATTGTGTATAATCCTAAAATTTAAATTTACGTTCCACCGTTGAAAGCAAATTAGGGTGCATGTAAAATGAGTAGACTTCTCTTCCTCTATAGGGGATAGGAGAGTAAGAGTGCGCAGTTGGGTAAAAGCACGCATTAAATTTTTTGCTTTTTTTAATTCAAACATGTATTTGTTAAAGCTAAGATATTCTTTTTTAAGGTTGATATATGAGTCAGTAAATTAACGTTAAGTAAATTTTTGAGGATCTAGCCTTTAAATTCTCGATTTTTTAAAGCCGAAATGCGTACTCTCACCCTTCTTTTCTCTACATTATATTTAATAATTTATATTACCGATGATAGAGCAAACAATTTAATTATGAACAAAGTTAGGGAATGGATAGGATAGCTTATTTAACACATCCATCTAAATGTGTAGGGTTGCTATACCTTTTTACTGAAATAATAATCCAAGATATGATGGTTAATAAAATCTCAAAAGAGCGTAAAAATAATGTTGGCCAAGAAATTGGATTGTAAAATGGTCCCCCTTTGTAAAAAACCCAGTAAAAGAGCTAAAACTGGCAAATACAATCCAAACGATACTTTCGTCGACATTGACCGACAGCTTTGATATGCCATATAATACCTTCAAAACCAACCTTCTTTAAGTGTAAAAAGCAGCAGCCAGCCGCATCAAGATTTAAAGGGATGGCGGGTTTAATGTATAGCTGCCTTCTTCCCCGACGGCCGGACCGGTGAATTTCGGACCTGGCTTCTATACCCAGGCTGTCCGAGAAAGCACCTATCCAAAATCTAATGAATATTTTATCGACCAGCGTGAGATTTTCCAGGGAAAGGGCGAACACCTTTGTGCCAGAAAAACCCAAATTCAATATTTTAGAGAACCTCTCCGACATAAGGGACTATCAAGTCGAAAGTTGAAGATTGCTTTCTTGTCATGTAGGCTTTCCAATAGATGGATTTATTCCTTAATGCGCTGGTCGGTTGTGCTGGGTATTTGGATTTGAAGTGGAAATGTTTGCGGTTTGAGAGAGGCTTTAGCAATGTGTGTGTTGGTTTTTCATCTACGTAATGTGGGCATGAGTTTCTGAATTTCTGTTAACCATTTAAGACAACTTCTCAGATTTAAAAAAACAAATCCAGTTTTTTTGCATAAATATGGGTAATCGTTTTTTACTTAATAAATGCACAGGTTAATATATAAAAAGGCACAGTTGAATCTGGTAACAGCGAGTACCGCACGACCCTTTCTGCTTCACGGGAACGCTATCCCAGCACATTTCATTTGAAAGTGTTTTAGAAACATTTACATGAGATATAGTTTTTAAAAGAAGTAATTATTAGACTTGCTTGTAAAAGTGCATATGTTACGGGCAATGTGTGAAATATATTGCACTATATTTTTATTTCAATATATTTATTGAAATAAATATATAGTGCTTCAGAAGGATTGATAATTCTTTCAGATTCTAGGTCTGTTTGAGGCCATCATAAATGGAGAGACAAACATCACCTCCTCCATAAATCTCCTACTCAAACAGCTGCGCCACAAGGGAAAAACATGCGTTTTTCAATGGATACCTGCACATGTAAACATCGAAGGCAATGAATGTGCTAATTCTTTAACTAAAAAGCCAGAGACCAGACCCAAGCTTGCACCAGCACCATCACACTTGCTGATGCAAACGCTGTGGCCAGTTTCAGACTATTACCCCATTCATATAAGAAGCCACTAATAACGGACTTTGACTCTCCAAGAATAATAACATCTACAATAGCAAGATTGAGAACTCAGCACCACAGGGGCATTAAAATCCAACCTGATAAAACAAGATCGCATATACAGTGCAAAAACTGCCCAAGGACTCAGCAGCTCAAACAGAGACATATTTTCGAGTGCCCAGCTCTCGTCCCAAGAGTACTAAAGCTTGGCCTAGTCCCACTACAGGAGACCCTCTATACAAAGGACGCACCGAGATTGGCTGCCGCAATTGTTGCCACCTTCGGTGGTGTCTAGTTTTACCGTGCACGTATCTGTGGACACGAGAAGAAGAAGAAGAATGTGTTAAATGCGAGCATTATTAATAATTCTCGCGTATTTCGGGCAAAGTGATAAATACTCATTGAGAAATGCCATAGAATATACAGGGTGCCCCACGAGAAGTGGCCCAACCCCTTTAACTTTTGAACCCCTACAGATATAGTTATGAAAGTGGGGTCTAGGTATAGTAAAATGACCATGCCCTATCAAATGAGACAATTTCTATCGCCCTCTAGCGGAAAATTTAGGAGTTATAATTTTTACTTTAAAAACTATTTGAGGTATGTGAAAAAAGTCAATGACTAAGTTGTAGAGCATTATTGATTCAGTAAGAAAATACACCTTAATGAGAAAAATATCTTGAATAAAACCCCTAAAACACACGCTCAATTCGGTTGAATTTACGTAGATTATACGTCTTAAAACGCTCCTCACGAGGCAAAAATGAGAATTTTTCAATTTAATGAACTAAGAATACTTTTAGTCATTTACTTAAGTATAAAAATGAAAATATCTCATTTTCGCCTTGTTAGGAGCGTTTTAAGAGGTAAAAACTACTTAAATTCAACCTAATTGAGCGTGCGTTTTAGGGGTTTTATTCAAGACATATTTCTCATTAAGGTGTCTTTTCCTACTGAATCGATGCTGCTCTACAACTTAGTCACTGACTTTTTTCACATACCTCAAATAGTTTTTAAAATAAAAATTATAACTCCTAAATTTTCCGCTAGCGGGTGTTAGAAGTTGTCTCATTGGATAGGGCATGGTCACTTTGCTATACCTATACTCCACTTTCATGACTATATCTGTAGGGGTTCATAAGTCCAAAGAAAGAAATAGGGCCACTTCTCGTGGGACACCCTGTATATCCATTGGGCGTCTCACTGTGGGCATTACTATTACTAATGTCCTGTTAATCACATTGCCTGTAATAAGGACATCGTCTTTTTAGAGCATCATTAAATTATTATCAAAAACATGAAATTAGAATTTTAATTGTGATTTTAAAGTTTATCTTATAGTATGTTAGTATAAAGATGAATATGATAAACAAACTCTCAAGCCTAAAAAGGTTAAAAGCCGGAAAAACCTTTTTATGCTTTTGGTTTTATTAAAGCTCAAATTCAAAAATAAAATCTCTTTTCTCGGAATATAAGATTACAGAAAATTCTTGAAATTTTAGATTGTTTTATTAAGGTAACCTTAAAAGCAGTTACTCGTAGTTTCAACACGTTCATTTTGAAAAAGATGTTCAAAAGATGATGAAAAAGATTTCTGTGAATGTTTTTTTTCAACGTCCGCCTAGTCTTTAAATAAAAAAATTACATATGGAAAAATGAGAGATGTTAAATGTATATCATAATAACAAAACAAACAACTTAATTTTTTTTCCTAATTTTAGATTTAACCTTATCCAGTCCTAAGCCGCCCAAGAGTGTCATTGAATCCAATAGAAAATTTTGAGACGCAATGAACGAAAGGGGGAAGCCCTCTTGCCAATCTAGAAATAATATGCAAGCTTTCATCTTAATTTTTCTTAATCACTAACTATTAAAACTTTCACAATCTAGGTTGAAATCAAAAGTGTTCCCCTTAAAAAACATCCCAAAAACAGTCTTTTATCTGTACCCTCTCAACAAAGGATGACTTAGATCACTCACACAAGAGCTAACGGAAAAAAACTTCCCATCTTTAATGCAAGTGTCAAAACTTTTCCCCTTCGCACAAAAAGATCCATTTTATTAGATCTTATCCTTTGTGAGTCGGAAGAGGGCCGCGGGCTTTTTTTACTCCTTTATGAAAACAGCAATCAAGACATTTTTCCTCAGTGTGACCCGTCTCAAGCGTCAATAGACCGACCCATTTGGAGCTCAGTTTGATATTGAATTTTAGAGGAGAACCGCCCATATATGGAATGGGATATCGAAATGGATAGAAAATGAGGGATATTTTCGTTTCTGCATTTATGTCTGAGTGAGTCTGATATTTACTGGAGTGCTGTGCCCGATCTGATGTTTTATTTTAGTATCAAAATAAGAATGGGGTCCTTATTGGCGGTATATAAGAATTTAATCCCTTTAGAATAATAAATAGATCAAGTCGGTGATAGTATATTTTTGTAAAAGACAACTGTGTGCTTTGTTGATTGTTGAAAGATTATCTCATAATTTTTCCCGAGAAATCTCAAACCCTAAACCTAATTCTGTCTGAGATAATATTTATTATCAAATCAAAACTGTTCAATTAATATTAAATAAACAAACTTGAGTTATTTTATTTGAAAGCAGTATCTTATAAACTATAAAAAATCTAGATAATTATGAACGATTAAGATGAATAATTCAAAGGTAATATACAGGGTGTCCCCCGAAAAGTGGTCCAACCCCTTTAACTTTTGAGCCCCTACAGATATAGTCATGAAAGGGGGGTCAAGGCATTGTAAAGTTACCAATCCCTATCCGATGAGACAAATTTCAACGCCCTCTAGGAGTTATATTTTTATTTTAAAAACTATTTGAGGTTTGTGAAAAAAGTCAGTGAGTAAGTTGTAGAGCAGCGTAGATTAATTAGGAAAAGACACCTTTAGCAGAAAAATTTCTTCAATAAAACCCCTAAAAAACACGCTCAATTACGATAAATTTACGTAGTTTTTACGTCTTAACACTAGAACCGCCGGAGCAGTCATTTTGACTGTTTTGCGTTTTTGATTCTAAATATTTTCAAAGATATTTGAGTTGCACACTTGTGATTTCGTGACTTTTCCTAATTTATGCTTCTATATACGTCATCCAAATTTCATTTATTTTTGAAAAGCCGTTCCGGAGATATTTATTGGTCTACCTAGAACCGCCAAAACAGTCATTTTGACTGGTGGATGTTTAGCGCGTCTATTTCTTGCATTACCCCTTAAATTCTTACAGATAATGCTTTCTAAAAAATATATAGAAGCTCTTCAAACAAATTTATATTTTATAGTTTTGAGAGCTGCAAATGGTCAATATATCATTATATATCCCAGAAATTCATGTGTATAACACTTGTTAGGAATTTTTGATTTCCTACGCCTTTATATAATTTTCTATGAAAGATTTATTATTTCCTTTATGAGAAAAGAAACCAAGTTTATTTTACTGTACTGTTCTTAATTTTTATGCTGAAAAAAAGTGTTTTTATGCAATTATTCATGCAAAATACTCCTTTACATAGTAATGCAAACAATTGATTTTTTTGAAACGGGCTAAAACGGAGTTACGACTTCATTATTTAGTTTTTAGTGTTGTGAGAAAGGGTTTTAGAGAAATATATAATTATTCAAGAAATATTTTGTTCACAATTTTTATTTTCGGCTAGAACGTTGTATAAGTAAAAATAACCTAATTCTTATTAGTAACAACGAAATTTAAGATGCAAAACTAAATAAATGTGTTTGTTTTAAATTGAATTAGTGTTATTTATCTTTTCTTCAAGTATTAGAAGCATTTTCGAGCTCAAAAGATTATTTTTACCCGTAGAAAAGCTTAGCAGTCAAAATGACTGCATCCGGCGGTTCTAGGTATGCGGTACTTGCCGGAAGAAATTTTTCTGCTTAAGGTGTCTTTTCCTACTGAATCGATGCTGCTCTACAACTTACTCACTGACTTTTTTCACATACCTCAAATAGTTTTTAAAATAAAAATTATTCTCCTAAAGTTTCCGCTAGAGGGCGATGAAAGTTGTCTCATAGGATAGGGCATGGTCACTTTACTATACCTAGACCCACTTTCATGACTATATCTGTAGGGGTTCAAAAGTTAAAGGGGTTGGACCACTTTTCGTGGGACACCCTGTATAACAAAATATTGCTGGATACGGCCTTCATTGTTATACAGGGTGTCCCACGAAAAGTGGTCCAACCCCTTTAACTTTTGAACCCCTACAGATATAGTCATGAAAGTGGGTCTAGGTATAGTAAAGTGACCATGCCCTATCCTATGAGACAACTTTCATCGCCCTTTAGCGGAAACTTTAGGAGTTATAATTTTTCTTTTAAAAACTATTTGAGGTATGTGAAAAAAGTCAGGGACTAAGTTGTAGAGCATCATCGATTTAGTAGGAAAAGACACCTTAAGCAGAAAAATATCTTGAATAAAATCCCTAAAATGCACGCTCAAATAGGTTGAATTTACGTAGATTTTATGGCTTAAAACGCTCCTCACGAGGGTAAAATGAGAAATTTTCAATTTAATGAACTAATAATACTTTTAGTCATTTACTTAAATCATAAAAATAAAAACTTCTCATTTTCGCCTCGTGAGGAGCGTCTTAAGACGCAAAACTACGTAAATTCAACCTAATTGAGCGTGTGTTTTAGGGGTTTTATTCACGATATTTTTCTGCTTAACCTTTTACCTGCCGATGTTCCCAAATGGGAACATCAATTTAAGGAATTTTTTCACAACTTAATTTTTCATGTAGGAATTTGATACTTGGTAGAAAGCAACTCAAAGATATGAAGTTATTTTACATGCAAAAGTTTTTCACGTGCAATTTAATCCTTTTTGTAGAATTTACTTCAAAATTAGAGATTTTTGGCTCTTCGAAAAGTTGCACAAGTTTCAACTTGTAAAAATTTTAAATAAATTTAGTTTTAAATAATACTGCTGTGTTTAGGTAGCTTAAGTACACATCTTCCAATTTGGCTTGACGGAATAGCTTCATATTCTAATTTTGGAGAGTAATTACCAATACAACGTATATGTTCCCAAATGGGAACATCGGCGTTTGGGGTATAGTGTTTGAGGGGATTTTTATAACATGCAAAAATTTAAGTTATTTCCTATTTTCTTTAAATTTTTTAATATTTTTTGTCTCAAAGTATCTAAAAAGGTTAAGAATGATGTTTTAAATTCAGAAATATGTAATTTTTATTTTTTCTCCTGATTTAGGGAGAAATAAATTCCAAATCTTTATAGCAGATTCTTACACTTGTATATTTTTCTAACTCCCCGATCGATTAATTTATTTGTTATTATCAATAGAGGTTATGCAAAGAGCCTATTTGGAGTGCTTCTGAGGATTTGCGTATATATTTTTGTTCAAGAACTTTTTTTACAAAAAAATTTTAGGAACAAATTGAAGAATTTTGAAAATAAGGAAAAGTGCATACATCTAAAAACACTCTTCTAACGTAAGTTGAATGTAAGATATATGTGGTTCAGTTCAGAATCTTCCATGAGAAACACAGTTTTAATGAATCAATGGAGATAATTATGATTACCAATTTTGAGAGCTAATTATATTTGAATGCAATTAGTGGATTTTATGCTAGATATCCGTATAGAACCGTAATTAAAATTAATTTTTCTCACAGAAACGTAACTGTTTAGCTTTGAAGAGCATGGAAACACTCTTATGTATTTTTTACACCAAAATATTACCCATAGTGAGAGAAAAATTTACGGAAAAGTTTCGCGTACGTAATAAACACGTCTATTTTTTTGTTATGAAAATCTATGAAATGCTACTCAATCGTCCAAGTGTGGATAATAAAAATGAAAAAAAACATCCTTAACAATACAAATGTTCATAATTATTAAGTAGAAACCTATCTCAGTCATTTTATTTGAATTAATTGTAAAATATGTGCCTTTTGGAAATCCCCCTAAAAACTTCACCCCAAACGCCGATGTTCCCAAATGGGAACATCCTCAAAATCATACTTAGGATTTTTTCCCGCCAAAAAATGACTAGAATGGTTTTAGTATTGACGAAACAAGTCATTTAAGTCAAAAATCAGAACCTTTAATTCGAAATTTGAATTGCGGCGTTTAAAAGGTTAAGGTGTCTTTTCCTACTGAATCGATGCTGCTCTACAACTTAGTCATTGACTTTTTTTCACATACCGCAAATAGTCTCTATTCTAAAAAAAAGTTTTTGGTGAACGGTTTCCAGAGAAAGGCTTTTTAATTACTGAACCAAATGACACATATATGGTATCAAAATGTTCGAATTCTTTCCGGATTTCCGAGTAGGCCCTTCGATTTTTCAAAAAAATTCTCAATTTTAAAATACTTCCATTTTTTTAGATTTCGGATAAGGTCGCAGTTACAAAGCAAGAAACTATGAATTTTAAAACAATTGAAAATATATTTCACTGGTTTTTTAACATTCAAATACATTAAATAATCATCTTTCTATTGATCACACTAATTTAAAAAATATTTATTGGATTCTTTTTAACAATATTTATATTTTTGCTGTTCAAACGATTTTAATTATATTTAAAACTAATGTATAATTAATTTATCTTTTATTTTTAAATAATTAATTCATATTTTTATATTTATCTTTGTCGTTGTGGCAACCTAATCATTACTATATTTACAATAAAATATAAACTCGCTTTCAGAAATTTTGAACTTTTGCATTTATTTATTACAATAATAATTATTTTTATATCCTTTTGCAAGTTATGTTATTTAAGGTAGTAAAATGTAACTTTTTTTTATAATGCCAAAACGCAAAACTAGATATGTCGGGGGAATGTTTTAGAAATAAAGATAAAAATCGAAAGTCAGAACATTCGTGTCATTGCTATGAAACTGACACAATTTCGATGTTTATTTGTTCTCATGAAGCAAAATTCTAAATTTTCGTGATGTTTACGATAATTACTACATTTTTCACAGACAATCGATGAAAATCATTACAAATTTTAAGAAAGTAAAATTTATTCCGGAGATTTTTCAGTGCTTCTGAATGGATCTGTGTGAGAAAAACATTACCTTGGGGAAATGGTAAAAGAAAGTTTACACTGCTTTGTAACTAATTTTCTTGGAATTAAATGGCGATCCGCCAATTCATATTGCCATAAAGGAACTGTTAAAATTTCGCCGCTGAATGAATATTCCCCTTTTTTGAAAGAATACCCCAGAGAAGTAGTTCCCCTGTTTTAAGAATGTTTTATAAAATGAGTAAGTGCTGTGAGCTGTGTTTTGTGGAATGGCAAAGCGATCCTAAAGTATCAGCGTCAGCAGTTAACGGGGGTTGGCGAGCGATAGCTCCCTAGTTTTTAAAATAAAAATTATAACTCCTAAAGTTTCCGCTAGAGGGCGTTGAAAGTTATCTCATCGGATAGAGCATGGTCATTTTACTATACCTAGACCCCACTTTCATGACTATATCTGTAGGGGTTCAAAAGTTAAAGGGGTTGGGCCACTTCTCGTGGGACACCCTGTATATCAAAAGGTAAAGGACAAAAGATTTCTGAAGTTACCCCTTATTGAATTTCACCAAATTATACATTAAAAGGATGCTTAAAAATTAAGCTTTTAAATTAGTATTTAAATTGCTCTTACCTCAATTGATATGAATGACAATTATTTTAGAACAACTTAACCATTTGAAAAAAATATGATATAATTATAACAATGCTTTAACACCTCATGTTTAAAAATTTAATATAAATTTTAATCCACAACAAACATACATTTTAAAATTTTAATTCAGCATGATTTAAAATTTGAATTAAATGCACTTTAAAGATTTCTAGTTTCGCAGAATTCAGTCAAACTAAAAATTTGTTATAAGTAAAGCACCGTTTATACGTTTCTCATTTATACGGCTTTATCATTTATACGTCGTTTTCGCAAAGTCCCAATTCATTCCTATTCATTTTAATACAAAAATTCTTCGTTTATACGACGCGCAATATCGGTTATACGTCGTTTTCGGCTATCTTAAAATTCGAAAATATCCAGTACTATCAGTTGTTATTCCGTGGGAAAATTTCCCCAGGAAAGGTTGAAGAGCACTGCATTCCTTGGCCGTTGTGGGGGGGGCATGACCAATGGAGTGGGGGTGAGTAGAAGCAGTTTATTGAACTGATACCGGGACAACCGGGATGAGCTGAGCTACACTACAGTTTTATGGCCCTTATCTCTGGTTAGGGGGTCTCTAGCACCCCCTGCAGAGGAGAAGAATTCTTTTGATCGCTAAATGACCCCTCAAAGAAAGCGGGACCATAAAACTACCGTTCTAAAACTAAAACCCTATCACTATAAAGGTAGGGTTTCTTTAATTTTTATGTAAAATGTTTTAATATTTTAAAATATTTAATACTATTTTAAAGTTTATTAGTTAATATTTTTCAGTTCAAAAACTGTTTTGAAGTAATTTTTTCTTCGGAAAAACCTAAAATTTAATGTATTTTTGTAAATCTGCATTAGAAGCGTTATAAACCTAATAATTAAGGACATTTTCGTTTATACGTTTTTTCATTTATACGTCGATTTACGTCGGTCCCTTGAAAGACGTATAAACGGTGCTTTACTATCTAATGCTTTAAAATGTGTCTAAAAGTTAACATGAAAAGAACCGAACAGAAAAGTTAAAAAAAGTGTTAAAATCCATTGATATTTTTCCTGGAATCCTAAAAATGGTTAAATTCTTATTCGTTTTTTTCAAAGAGAGTGTTCATTAAATTTATTTATTTTAATAAAAACATGTGTCAGGATAGAAAATTAACGAAAAATGATCATTCACAATTGCATAATGGTCATCATAAAAAGATTACAGACTAATTAGTGACGTAAACAGGACTTTAAAGTTGCAATTGAAAAAAAACTGAAGATAATAATAGCATAGAACTGAAAGAAAATTCTCCGATATTTTCTTTCAGACTTTTAATTAAGAAGAATTAAAGAAAGATATTTTTGTATGTTATATGACGCAATTAAATGTTTAATTTTGTCTTATGCATTTTTATAAGGTGTTTACTTTATTGTGATGTGATTCAAAAATTAAAACTTTACTTCTTCGACTTTCTTTCACCAATTTGAATTCAGCATAAACAGAGTTTTTAATTAAAGTTCACGCTTATTTTAAAAAGGGGATTATATTCAAAACTTACAAAAATTGATTGCTTTGCTATTTTGACAGTTTATCAACCCAATTAAGATGACATCTAAATTTATTAAATTTACAGAAAAAAAATTTGCTCTTTAAATTGAATTTTCATTTTTAACTTTATCATTTTTCATTCAAAAAAATTTTAATCTTAAGCATTAAAGTCCCTTTTACTGTGAAAAAGTATTCAACGCAGAGCAAAAAAAGCAGATTAAATAATTGAAAAGACCCTCAGCAATGGGAGAAAAAGGAAAGAAGAAGATGCAATTACCGAATAAACTCAGCACTTGAAATAAATACAAAATAGACTAATAATCATTCCAACTACCCACTTTGGAGGTTTTTATTAAGTTCTCAGGGAACTGTGTTCTCTAACTTTATTTCCAAAGCAAGCATTTGGCCACAATCTTGCTACAGGTCTGCCACACTCCGCCAGCAGTTTTTCTGGAACTAATTCTTAACGCTTCGAAGAAATCGAAACTCGTTTAGGAAAAATCCTCTACGCAAAAAATAAAAGCGGGCAAAAAAGGTAAAGATCGTACATTAAGGAATTCAGCTGATTTACAGCGTTTCTTGTCGTATCTTCTAAGTATTGCTTCATGAAGCATGTAGGATGGTTTCTTTTGCAGACAAAAGATCTGGTATTAGTTTTTTGAGGGGTATTATACTGGATGCAAAGAAGAAAATAAATTTATGGAAATACTTTTTACGAAATTTAGAGGGGACAAAAGAATCATTGGGCACTAAATATTTTTCATGAAAAATGTCATTTAAATTTTAAGGAAAAAAATATAAAATTCTACAATTTAAACTTTTGTAACACATAGATTGGTGATAGTATTATTGTATTAATTTTATTAAAATAAGAAAGAAGATGAATAGTATTCAATTTATTTTTTTAACTTACGTAAGTATCTCAACTTCTTGATGCAGGTATTGGTATTTCATGTGAATAAAGAATTAAACTTAAAGCATAAACTCAAACAATTTCGGGATTCATTTCAATATATCTGATTATTGTTAATTTGGATCAACTTCAAAACAGTCATTCTATCTTTAAAAAAAACTTATCATTCCAGTTTAGAGCTTTATTTTGATTATTTTCAGAAGTTTTTAACAACAACATTCTGAATTTTGAAAGGGCTTGTGAGTTTTTAAATAATAACGAAATTGAAGTTTTAACTCACATTTGGAACTTCTTACTCCATTATTAGAGAAGTACAACTTTATATGTAAAACAAAATAGATGAGTGATAGCGTGATATTTTAGTTTCATTACACATTTTTAATTCTAAGGTGAAATTGTACCAGATTAAATATTTACCCAGAAAATATATTTATTAATTATATTCCGATTAATGAAAATAAAATTATCTATGGAATCTGTATTGTGCTCAGATTTAGGTTTCGGGAAATGTGTTAAATATGGGCATCATTATAAACCTTTTACAGGCCGAATTAAGATCCAGGTATATTTTAATTAATTTTTTTACATAAAATACCTTCTAATGGTTCAATTAAGAGAAATTATTAATATGAAGGCGGTAAAAAATTTTTAAGTGTGATTTTCACCATGTTCCCAATTGGGAACATTGGCCACTTCCGACTATATAGGCCAGTCAATAACGACATCGAAAATTGCAAAAAATAAGGTAGTTCCAATTTTTGTCTTATGTTGTTAGGACCCATCCCAGTAGTTAGTAACCAATTTTGCAACCCTGAAAGCCCTGTGCTAACTTCGCAATCCTCAAAAAACCTCAAAATTTTACGACTTTTTTCAGTTTTTGGCTTATAACTCATACAAAATGCATTCGCACGAAAAAGTTTTAGGTGTATCTTTTAAAGTAGATAAAATTTGCAATAATTTAAGACCATCCCCAAGTTTATACGTCCCATAGATTCCGAGTTACATATCTTCAAAAATGGGCAATTTTTTCCCAAAATTCAAAATGTTGAGTCTAAGTCGCTTTTATAGCTAAAAAAAGCCTATAGTACTCGTTGTAAAAGGTAAATAAGGGAAAATAAGTTAAAGTACAGTTATTTAGCTTTAATTTAAGCCCTGAATGAAGTCTCTAGGCCCCATAGTTCTTACTTTATCTTAAAAAACAAACGATTTGAGAAAACCGAAATTTCGGAAAAATAGAGCATAACGTTGTATGGGCATAGTAAAGGAAAAATAAAGCTATAACACAATATGACTTTATAAAAAATATTAGCTATTTATTGAATAAAAAGTTATTTTTCTTAATACTTGTTAATTAATGTTAATTTTTAAATTAAATTGAGATTAATTAGTATGAATTATAATTAATAAATTTAAAAATGTATATTAATTTTTTTGCTTCTTTAAGTATAAGTTTATAAAATACGACTTTTTGAAGTACCAAAGATCATGTCTCTTCCAAGGATTCAGGACTGTCTTCCTCGTTATCAGACTCGTCTATCTCAATTGTAGGGATGTTGAGGCATGACTTGCCTTGACATGGTTTACATAGTGCAGAACACTTAAGTCCCGCTTTCTGACATGAGCGAGCAGCCTCTTCCAGCACACCCTTTTTGGCACTTGCATGATATGAATTTCAGGAGAGTTTTTGATGCTGGATCTTTTGTAGAGGTAATAGGTAGCAGACCTTGCTGACTCCTCGTCCAGCCCCAGTCAGTTGGTTTTTTGTCTGCACCTAACCATGTCTGCACCTGGTGGAATGTGCGATATGCATGTTGAGCTGCAGCCTCTTTGGTTGGAGGCAGACGAGCCAGGTGGACCTTGGTGTTGGCAGCTGAACGAACCAAGATTTCGTAACGGAGGGCGTGAAGAGTGTCGGAGTCTCCTCCTCCATATAGAGCCACAAGACACTTATTTCCAGCAGAGGCTATTTCTTTGTGGCTAATATCAGGCTGCAGGAAAATGGAAGCCACGCCAACCAGATGGGGATTTTTTCAAGCATGCTTAGCATCTTCATTTTCCCTTGCCTGAAAATTGCAGAGGTGGCGTCACAACCAGAGAAAGCGTGCAGAAACAATTAAAATCCGTGGGGACAGGCCAGCTCTCCGCTATTTAAAGATTTGGAGGAAAACTGCAAACAAGTTGATTCCCGCTTGACACCTTTTTGAAGGAAAACATTTTCCACCGTCGAGCCCAATCCATTTAAAAGAACCAACAAGTCCACATCTTCTCCAACCACGATGACATTTTCATGCGAGCTGCTTTTGTCGAGAGCAGTCCGTACGATTGTACAGTCTGCGTCCTCGGCAACTTGCTTTGTTTCAATTCCTTGGTTATCCAGTCCTAAACAAAGGAATTTAATAAGTTGCCGCTTGTTGTTTTCGTTGGATAAAAACTTCTCCTGTGGCACTTTCATAACTGTGTGGTCTTGAAATAATATATCACTGCATGATGAGTTAGCATTTCGACGTAATCGTTCTGTAGTTTTAAAACTTCTTTCAGACCCATTGTCTAGATATCCATCAAATACAACTGACACATTTTTTCCAAAATGGCTAATTGTGTAGCTGATGTAAGTGGCTACAATTACCGTGGTTGTGATATTCCGATGCCACCTTACTTTATGAAGTAAGTAGCCGCCATCCACAACAACAAACGTAGTGGCTCCTATAGTGATATTTTCAGGAAGAGGGGTAAAAGCTGGACTTTTTGCCTTTACGCATCCCATCTTCACAAAACAAAGCCATTGGGTAGGGAGCCAACTCGAACTTAAAGTGCTCTTTCAAGTCACCCTCTGTCTGCTTCGTGATACACAGCCTTTGAAAAATTGTGAGGGGATCTATTTGAACCTTCTGATTTTGTAATTTGATAGTTACTGATGCCAGGGTTCGCACTTTATCTTTTCTTTTAAAACTAACTTTTCCAAAGGTGTTTCCCGTGATTTGGTTTATTCCATTTATTCCCAATTCGTAGGCCATATGGCAATTGACTTCAGAGTTCCCAACCATACCAGAGCTGATGGATGGTATTTTTTCATTAAATGGAAATGGTGTGTGGGCATCGAACCAGTTCTTAAGTTTTTGCACATGATCAGTATCTCTTTCTATTTGAGTGGGCCTCATGTCAACGTGTTGTTCGGTGGTAGAATAGGAAACGTTCCAAAAGTATTCAAGCCCTTCACAGATATTCAGCATGTACACCATTCCTTCAGTTCAACGCGTAAGAACGTTGCTGGATATGCCTCGACCATGAGTTCAACAGCAATGCAGCTCAACATGCATATCGCACATTCCACCATTACATGCAGACATGGTTAGGTGCTGACAAAAAACCAACTGACTGGGGCTGGACGAGGAGTCAGCAAGGTCTGCTACCTTTTACCTCTACAAAAGATCCAGCATCAAAAACTCTCCTGAAATTCATATCATGCAAGTGCCAAAAAGGGTGTGCTGGAAGAGGCTGCTCGCTCATGTCAGAAAGCGGGACTTAAGTGTTCTGCACTATGTAAACCATGTCAAGGCAAGTCATGCCTCAACATCCCTACAATTGAGATAGACGAGTCTGACAACGAGGAAGACAGTCCTGAATCCTTGGAAGAGACATGATCTTTGGTACTTCAAAAATTCGTATTTTATAAACTTATACTTAAAGAAGCAATAAATTAATATAAATTTTTTAATTTATTAATTATAATTCATACTAATTAATCTCAATTTAATTTAAAAATTAACATTAATTAACAAGAATTAAGAAAAATAACTTTGTATTCAATAAATAACTAATAATTTTTATAACGTCATATTGTGTTATAGCTTTATTTTTCCTTTACTATGCCCATACAACGTTATGCTCTATTTTTCCGAAATTTCGGTTTTCCCAAATCGTTTGTTTTTTAAGATAAAGTAAGAACTATGGGGCCTAGAGACTTCATTCAGGGCTTAAATTAAAGCTAAATAACTGTACTCTAACTTATTTTCCCTTATTTACCTTTTACAACGAGTACTATAGGCTTTTTTAGCTATAAAAGCGACTTAGACTCAAAATTTTGAATTTTGGGAAAAAATTGCCCATTTTTGAAGATATGTAACTCGGAATCTATGGGACGTATAAACTTGGGGATGGTCTTAAATTATTGCAAATTTTATCTACTTTAAAAGATACATTTGAAACTTTTTCGTGCGGATGCATTTTGTATGAGTTATAAGCCAAAAACGGAAAAAAGTTGGAAAATTTTGAGGTTTTTTGAGGATTGCGAAGTTAGCACAGGGCTCTCAGGGTTGCAAAATTGGTTACTAACTACTGGGATGGGTCCTAACAACATAAGACAAAAATTGGAACTACCTTATTTTTTGCAATTATCGCCCTTTTTTTTGTCGTTATTGACTGGCCTAATACTTCGACCGGGGAATAAAATTAAAAACTAACGCCAGCACTCCTTTTCTATATAGCGTAATGTTTTTTAAACTTAATGAAGGAATTTTAGTTAAAATATGCAGATCTGAGTTAAGGCTAAGTTTTATTCAAAACTGAGTTTTAGGAGTTTACTTTATGTAAATAGAAGGAGAATGTTATAATACTTACAGCACTTTATAGACATAATTCTAAATTTGTTCTGAAATCGGACAATTTTTAAGGTCTAACATTTCGTTTTTTCCTTGGGCATTTAAGCTTCTAGAAGAACCCTTATGTGTTGCAGACTCAATTGACCAGATGAATCGGATGTTTATTTTTCGTTAGGGAATCTGCGGAGAATTACTCAGACTTTTTAAAGCAAGACCGAACGAAATGACACTGCGGCACAAACTTTCTTTCTTCGTAAGTTTCTATTCCTTGTTTGTACATCGGGGAGGGTTAATCGATATATCGAATGTAAGAAGGCAAAGAAAGTCGATATTTTTCTTCGTTCTTCCAGGTAATTCCGTGGTCTTTAGAGGAAACTTGAAAAAACGGCCTTTTCAAAGATGCCTTATTTCCCATTCAAAATGCATTTTGCAATTTTTGCTCTCGATAGAAGAAAAGTGTGTCATGCATACCTTTCTCATGGGCTCAGAAAATCGCTTTAAAATGCCAGAGTTCAACTTCTGGAGGTATAAGCAGTGCTTTAAAAAGAACCGATGAAAAGAATTCTATTTCTCAAAGAGAGGAGCTAAGGAAGAGTGTGGTTTTGTATTGATATTTGCTAGTCGGTCTATGGAAAGGGAAGGCTGAAACGCAAGGTGTCGCATGGTACAGTTCAAGAACAAGTGACTGGTTAAGAGTCTAGATAGTTGGTATTCTTGGATCTACAATAAAGGAATACCACGACTGCATTTTCCTTGTCACTTGGTTTTCTCAATTGATTATATCTCAATTGATTATATCTCAATTGATAATTCGAAAAGGAAGAATTGAAATGAAAGTATAATTTTTAAATAGGAATAATTAAAATCATTTCATATTGTATGAAATAAACAGAAATAAAAAATTCATTTTATTAATCTACTCAAGAATTAAATTATTAAAATTAATATTTTAAAGTTAAGCATTTTACATTTTTAGTGTCAAAGCAAATAAATCTGAGAAAATCATTTAATTAAACATTTTGATTTTTATCTACAATTTTATTTTACTTAGAAAATAAACCATTATTTATTTTCTCCGCTTAATGCAATATAAATTAAGCTTTGTAATACTTAAAATTATCCACTATTTTGAAAACCAATAATACTTGATCCATATCAATTGCATATTCAAATTCATTTATACCAAAATATTTATATCACATAATTTCATAATTTTTTTTCTCATAAATAGGCATAAACTTGTTAATCTCCACATAGTAAAAATACAAATTGTGCGTTAACTTATAATTAAAAATGTATGAATTATTTTTGACTAGAGATACTATAAAATGCAGTATCTCGAAGCAGTCCAGCGATACTCAACCTTTGTCGAACCCTTATTTCAACAGGAGAAACACTATAAATAGCCCGAAACCAGTATCAGAAAGCGATACGAAATTCCCTTCATTTTACGTTACTCCGGTTGTTCTCTCTGCTGGAAGAGGAATTCGGAACGAAGAACAAACACACATTGGTTGGTAATCGCCCCCTCCTTCCCATTCCACACCATAGCATTCAGAAGTTATTGGGAGTTGCAAAGCAGGAGAAAGAAGATTCGCGGAAGGAGAATAACTACAGACTTGTTTTTATTCAGCAGGACAGGTTGGGAAACCGCGAAATGTACAAAGGACACCATAAACAAAACTCGCGTTTACGGGTGAGATTTCTTCTTCGAAACAGAAATATATTTCCTCTGGAATTCTTAACAATTCAATAAGCGGTCCCGATGTAATGTCATTTAATCTATGCAACCTTTTTCCTCACAAAATTTTGCTTTTTGCAACACATTTGGTTTGCATATTTTCTCATAACACGATTTAAAACAGTTTATTTAGAATTCAAAAAACTTATTTTCATGTCTCCTATTTTTGTGTTTTTTAAATGAGTATCTCCAGCATCTACATAAATAAATTTCGAACATATTTTATCCCACAAAGTGCATGCATTATTTATGCACTTATTTCATTGTATTACCATACAAATGTATACTTTTACATAAACAATTTAAAACGTAATCGACGGTTACAGCTTTTATCTAAGAACAAAGTACTTACGTATATATCAGAAAGGCATCACCCCCTATAACAAGCACTTGGAGGGAACAAGAGCAGCATCAATCAATGTCAATCCACTAAGTCCTATCACCTCTCCTTGGTAACACCACAAAGTGACCAGAAAGAAAGGGCTGTCCTCTTTATCATAACAACTTATTCTCGATGAGTGGAGGGACGTAGGGATCAAAAAAGTCAGTTCCAGTATTGATAGCAATCGTTTTAAAATGCATGATTTAATACGTTTATGGGCATGATTATAATATTGCATGACCATGACAGTAAATTAAAAAGTACTTTCAAACCTGCACGATTGCTCTTCCATCAATGAAATATCTACTGCTATATTGACTGTTAATGTGGAGGGAGGTATTATTGCAGTGAAATACAGTTATTTAACATCATGGAATACACAAAATTAAAAGATACTCTACACAAAAAAGATCCGTTGCATTCAGCGTATAAATAACAAAATAAACACATTAGTTTATAACGCTTAAATAAAAGGTATCCTTGGCAAACAATGCTGATGACAAACCGATGAGTGATTTTCTAAATTACTTAACGATACACGGTGATTCGGAAAGTTAGTTGATAAACACGCAAGATTTCGTGTAAATGGGGTGATTACAACTGAAACCATTGCATTAGAGTAATAACGGAAATATACAGGTAACTTCGCTTATAACGAGCCCGATTATATCACCACATTTCTCTAGCCTTAGCATTCTTGCAATAACCATATTTTGAAAATATCGCGTTTTAAACTTTTTATAGTTATAAACTATCATAAAATCAAATAATACTAAACAAAAAAATATAACTCAATTATAATATGTTTCAAATATTTTTCTTTGAGCTATTTTGCATAAGAAGGAAGCACACACAGTAAAAATAAACGGTAAAATCTTAGTTAAAAAGTTATTGCCTTTTTCTTTCTATGTCATAAGGTGTACCTATCATTATGTTTCTTAATACCCTGAAATCGGGTTCTTCTTCCCAACTATCTATAAGTGGGTTCGACTATTTTAAAAGATTAATGTAGTAAAGTAATAACTATTTAAAACAGAAATTTCCACTTATAAAACTCAAACCATGATTCAAAACAGAAAGCTTATCATACCAACATGGTTATTTAACGAAATATAACTGTATTTTAGGTTTGAAATTGCCCGTTATGTAATTGTATTTTCAGTCTAAGTTACGTTTAAGCATTTAAGTTTCTTAGCATCTTTTTTGAATTGACACAACAGTCGGATACTGTGAGCCCCTATTTTAGAACTTAGCGAGCCATATTTGGGAGATCCCTGCTTTAAAAGCCTGTATCAGCCTTAATTGTTGGTTTTTATCAGTTTGAAGAGCATTATAGGTACTACAGAAGTTCTCATCTAAGTAACACGAATTCAAAAAAATAGCAGCTCCTAATGGGGCAATCGAGAAGTTTTATGGATCATTAAATCATAATGGCCAACACTTCCGTCTCACCAATAATAATAAAACACCGCTTCTCTCCTACCCCTGCCACATAACATTACTTCAATATTATAAAGGGTAATTTTTCAAAAAGCATTGTAATTTACTTAAGCATCCCGAATCGGCAAATAGGAGCATATCATTAAAAACACTCCCGTTTCTTCCTCGTGCTCAAATCTCTTCATGAATACGAAATTTTCGGATACAAATGGAACGAGAAATATTTTGTGTGAATTTTTATGTAAATGAGCGCTTCCCGACTAGAAATTGCCAGGGTCTAAGTGCCCGAATCATTGGTTGGCCAAGAAATCGATAAGTTTAATTTATATGGACGTACTTCCGGACGCAAACTTCGCTGGATAATGATTCCTTTTCCTTTCAAATTTGAAATTTAATTGAATTTGCGCAGCCGATTCCAACGAATCGATCTTTTTTCGTAATGACTTTTCTGCCGGGATAGATTACTTTTTAAGAAGCTAAATAATTTGCTTCTGAATAAACATACACTGGTGAGGCAATAAATGGAACAAAGGGAACCGTTCCCAAGAATAAAATTGTTGAATAAAGTTAATGTGGTAGTATTTAAATCGCTTCTCTTTTCTTGTAGGAAATGGCGTGATTTTCATTGGTAATGAAATATCCCGCTTAATTGATTTTCTATTTAGAAGGTTTCTTAAAAATCTAAACTTCATTTCAGGATATGTTTTCGTATTTTAATTTCAAACAACATAAAAAAGTTTCCCATTTCAATCTTTGTCATTAAACGGGAAAACATCGAAACGTTCCAAAATTTAAACAACTTCCTCGGTCTAATTCTAGATTTATACTTTAGCCGAATATTTAATTAAGACGTTGCTCTCCTTTTATTATATTTGTAAAATTTCTTCAATACCTAACAGTAATTTAGATGAAAGACAATAATCCTATCGGGATTTTATTAAACAAAAATATTTTGTTTTTTAATTTAACTAATTGATAAGGAGGTATACAAAAATTAGAGCTCTAAAAGCACTAATAGGGGAGATCCGGCTAATACGACATACCACTTTTTCAAAGCAACCGTGAGAGACGATTTGATTAGATTTCCTGTAGTTTTTAAAACCAATGAAATGTTTATTTAATGCTCTAACACCCCCTAATTGAGTAATATAATAATCTTTCTTTTTTCCTTTCCAAAAGCTTACTTTTCGAAAAAAGTAGGAAATATGTCATTTTACCCGATATAAGGATAAAATGACATAGTAAACTTTAAGAAGAGAAAAAGTGATTTCTTCAGCAAATACAATTCTATTTGATTCCTAACAATAACTATATTAGTAGTTAAGCACTTTGACATAATCTATAATTAATTTTTGTGCGAAAGATAATCAGCAAATTTAAAAAAACTGTAATGCGCTTATAAATAAAAAGTTTGTTTTTATTAGAAAAAAACAAGAACTGTTATGAGATTTCAACTCTAGTTACATTTTTAGAAAGTTTAACTAGCCACGATAGACATAGGGGTAGACATAGTTAAATGACATATGTGTGTCCATAAGGTAACACACTATGCCATTTTATACCAATGAGTTTTATGTCATTTTACCCTGAAAGGTGTATTTTTATTTACTTTCAATTTCTAGTAAAACAAAAAGATAAATCAACTTCCTTCCGCATGAAATATAGTATTAATTGGATATAAATCCACACAAGAATCATAGTTATGGTAAATTAATGGCTATGAATAAAAGAGAGCTCATTATAAAAACGCATGACAAAAACTTTGACACCTACATTTTTTATTTTCGTTCATCACGAGGTAAGAAATGCTTTTCAAATAATGGTGTCTGTTTGTATCATTTTGGATGCAATAAAAGAAGAAAAAAACTACAGACACGTGCTGCCCTTCTGCTAAATTTCAAGAAAATCGAAAAAGTCATTTTACCCGAGTATGCCGTTATAGCCTGATTTCCCCTATGTATTACGCATAACTTTTAAAAGGTTAAAGATACCTAATTTTTTAATTTTCTCAAACTTTTAGTGATAACTTTGGTGATATAGCAATAGTTTCACATTTCTCAAAACTTTTATTTCGATTAAAAACTTAAGTTTTGTATCACATCATGGTAATTTCAATGCATATACTATGCTTCATTTTTTTAAATATCAAGAGTGAAAACTTAACTTTTTCAATGCTGAGATACAAATATCTTACTAAAGTCTAACCAAAATGCTACTTAATTTATACAAACTTGAATTAATTTTCGAATACCCATAAAACATAAAGATATCGTAAAAAGAAATAAATACTTAAAGTTGATAATTGAAAGAAAGTCTCAAAAGAGCTTAACCATCCGTCGGTCGCAATGTGCCAAAACGCACAATCGAAAGAATCGCAATTTTCTACCTTTTAATTTCAATGATGGAGTCTTAAAAACGATAAGAGATATTCCTAGAATTCTTCAGACATAAAAAATATGATATTTGTTATTAATAATTAAGAAAAAAATTAAAAAAGCATAAAATTAAACTTACATCATCAGGATAAATAATTCAATATTACTGTCAAAAATTGTAATGAATGATGTGAAACCTGAGGGATATTAATTCTAAATTATTGTCTTTGAACTCATGTCTAGATAATAACCCTTCACAAACACAAATATTACAGATAATACTTGCAGGTCCTAGGCTAGGCATATTGACCGCTAACAGTCCCTGTAGCTATTGTAAAATAACTCCAAAAGCCTCGGATGATAGATGCAGCCATCATCTATCACCACCTCCACAATTTAGCCATGTCTCTGAAGGGGAGAGAAATTGTCTCCAGAGACCTGGACCCATGGTAAACTGCGCCATGACGGACCACAGGACTTTCGGACCCACAGATTTAACGAGCACGTATTCCGCATATACTCTGTGGGTCTTTGGTGGTGTCGGGAATCGAATCCGGGATCCTCCGATCCCGATGCCTTAACCACTAGGCTCCCCACGGCCTTACATCCATACATCCGGTATAGATAAGAGACTACCAGGAATTTCAGACCACTAACCCCCAAAACAACGGAAAGGCGAACGAAAATGTATGAGGTGTGCAAAAAAGTAGTTGCGACCGACGGAGGGTTAAAACAGTATAATTGCGACTCAATTTTTGAAATATGTTTATATCAATATACAAAGTTAAGAACAGAAGAAAGATTTTAAACTTTGCTTAAACACTCTCAAAAAAACCTTTAAAAAAAAAAAAAAGGAGCACCAGTATCACAAAATGTTGGTACAGATTCAACAGTATCAAATTTTTTCAGTTATTACGAATCACTTAAAGACCATCTCAAAAATAGCCAAACAGAAGGAAATATACAGATTCCCAGATTATTTCTTTCCTTTCGAAAGCAGTGTGTCTTGCACGGATCTATTTATATCCCAGGCGAGAAGTTCTCGGCCCACAGAAGCTCTCTTGACTTCACGCCATGAGATTCTTATTTTGTTGCACTTTACCTTTTGCACGAAGGAATAAGCTTTCTGGGGACCGAAAAAATGCAGATATTTGGCAATACGTGAGGAAAATATTGTCAAACCCGGCACGAGCGAGTAACTTTTTATTCCGAGAAAGAATTCCGACTCTTTGTATCCATAAAATATCGCTCTCGCTCCTTCAAAACATAAGAAACGAGATAAAACAGATTTTGTATGAAAAGTATTTTCGATTTTCCTCGAGTTATCAGTCGAATCAGCTTACCTCGGGTTCCGACGAACTCGGTTCGCTTTTCGTTTTTGTTTCAGGGGCATTTCCGCTAAGCGACCGATCAAAGAGGGAGAAAAATCCCTCCATTCCGAATCTTAATAAAGAAACGAAATGAAGGGATGAAAATGATTTTTCCCAGGGGAACGCTTCCTTTAAAACTTGTTTTTTCCTTCTTTCAAAGTTGTTTGATTGGGTTTGGCTTGAAGGGTTGGTCTAGTGAAAAGGATACAACTTTTATTAAAGAATATCAACTCACAATTTCCTTAACTTATACATTTGGAAGGATGAATGTCATTTTAAGTAACACTTCATAACCAATTTGACTACGTATAATACAAAACCTAAAACTTATTTGCTGATGAAATACTATTAGACGATAAGTAAACACGCATTTTAAATGAAGAGAACAAGCGCAAAATATTTATGACTTCCGAAACTGGATTGTTTAGGCTACATTGAAAAAAGGTAGTAAAAGGTTAATTTTTAAACTGTAAAACTATAAAAGAAAATATCAAAAGATTAAAATTTAAACTATTGGTACAGATATTATTAATAAAGTAAAATGAACATAAGTCCAAAATTTAGATTGAGTCTAAAAGTTATGATTTTTTTCATTTAGCTCCAAAAAATAAGAAAAAATATAAGAGTTATAAAAAATAAGTATTGATATCATATAATTGAAGTGAAAAATAAAGAAACTGCAGAAGATTTATCCCAGCTTACTCAGATAAACTTTTTTTAAAAGCAAAATAAGAATGAAGGACTTGATTATTAACATTATTGAACTTGATTGAAGGATTAAACATTAGTCTTCAGGTTTATTTCCCGTATCAAAATAATACCGAAGAATAAAATGAATAAAAACGATTGAGAGATTACACATTTGGGATTAAAGGGATTTTCGAAGTGATTAATGTCATCGTTTTTATCCAGTTCTCTCAAGAACTGCATTATTATATTTATATCCTTCACTGCCCCTATTTCACCCAGTTCAGAGCCTGAGAAAGATATATCTCAAGAGGAATGGACTTCAAAGAATATCGCAAAGAAATCATTGATATTATTGTAAAAATGGAAATTCTTCGGAAATGCTATTTCAGATGTCTTTATCTTTCAAAATATCTATTTTGATTCTTAGTAGGGAATGAAATGTTATTTATGGGAGGTATTCGAGTTTTGGGGCATTTAAAAATTAGTGTGGGATATATTTGCCACAAAACAGAACCCAAATATATGATTTAAAATTAAATAAATACCATTTTTAAGTGTAATAAATTGTTTGTAATTAATCGGGAATATTATAACTTATATTTAATTTGCATTAGTGAATATCATTTTCTAAAACTATATCCATTATAATAATAAAAGTACACTAGGTAGATTTTAAGCCTACATTACTCCTAGTTTTTTTTAAATCCTATTTATTATTGTGCCACATAAATGGTTTAAATATTAAATGTTTGATAAAAATAGTCTAAATTAGATGCATAAAAAGCAAAGATGACACAGTGAATATAAAAATACAAGAGTTAATTTAAAAAATATAAATTTAAACAAATACAAATAAAGTTAATCCATCCTATTGTTTTAACTTTTTACCTATAGCACATAGGTTCCATCTAAGATCTTAAAATATCTTGTTAATTAGTTTTCTTTGGTCATCAAAAAAGTTTACTAGTAAACAACTTTACTTTATATCTATTTTTTATACACTAGGATGTGTAGGCGAGTGAAAGATTTTTACTTAATATTCCACGCATGTTTTGAATAAATCGGTTAGTGTAAGAAAGATAAAAATGAAAACGAAAATAATCTTTTTATAGTTGCATTATAAAAGGATAGAAAATAACTACTCAATACAAAATAAAACAATTTTATGAAACCTTAAACATAAAACGGGTACCCTACACAATTTAGTATTCACGATATTTTTCAACGAATTTAATTACAAACTTACCCTACCCATTTTTTTCAAAGAACACAATTAATTGACCCCAATTAATGAGATACAACCGCAAAAAGAACCTCCCAAACGCATCCAATTGCACATTTAAGGCCAATTTAATGCTCATTTAAAATACAATTTAAATGACCGTTCATTTCCAACGTCTAATTTCAATTTGCGTCAGTAATTAAACAACAGACCCCTTGTGTTCGTCCTGTGGTATCCTACATCCCCAGCAACACGTTGCTTAACAAGAAAAAGGGGAGGGATCAAAACAAAAACCGATGTATTTAGCCCCCGTCGAATTCCGGGATAATTATACCTCGACCCCTGAAAGTTGTTTTTTGTGCCATAGACGACCCCTCGATGGGGGTTAGGAATCGATCTCCAGAATAAGTTTTGCGGCCCCCCAAAAAGGAAGGGGAACTTTTCCTCAGCTTCTTCGTTAGCACTTGATTAGTGGTAATTGGAGGGGCCCGTTTTCACACCAGAACAGTCTTGTTTCTGCCCCAAGGGTTTTCGGTGCACTTTTGCCGAAATCAACCCTCGCGCTTTCTTTCCAGAGCTTAATTGATGGCTGTGGCCTGGCACAGATTAACATGCTGGAGAGCTCTGGTGGGCCCCGGTGGAAAAATGCAACTCTTGTCTTGAGGTTGATTATGAAGAATTGTAGAAGACAACAGGTGAAAAGAAGCGGATAGTTAGTGCGGTGCACCTGAAACGCCTACACTACTATCAATCAATCAAGTTATATTTTATACAGAATGTATATCATTGTGTCGCAGCTGACTCAATGATATAGCGTTTGCTTGATATGCGATAGTTCCTCAGATGGAATCCCGGTATTGATTATTTTAGTTACGGAGGAGCGGAGAGTAATATGGAATACAATTTATACTCTTAAGAATAACTCTTCTGGTTTTAACTAAAAACACAAAATCATTTTAAGCACATACTATAACTAATGGTAATGAAGTGTCAATGAAGGAATAAAACATGATTTATTTTGTTGTTATGAAAAAAGTTACTTTGAAAAATTACAAGTGGAGGGTAATATGGAATAGGGGAGAGTGGGGCTATTTCGCACATGGGGCACATTCGGACAGACGGCATTTCCCCTAGTAATTATTAATTTAAAAAAAATGAAAAAAATACCAGTAGATGGAAACATGACTACCACCTCTTGCATGAATTTTCAAAGCTCTGAGCCATTTTGTTGTATACGTACTAGAAATTTGCTAGCGTTGGAAGCAGCAAAGTAAATTTTCTTGTCATTTTGTTGGCATAAAATATCAATCAAAAATAATTCTCAAGTGGTCATTCAGCATTTTATTCAGTAGAGGCACTACTAAAGTAAGTTTCTAGAAAGGTTTTATTTCCCTGCTTTAATTATAAATATCTTGTTGGGACGTGGTAAGCTTGAACTGGTAGATGGGGCACATTCGTACACCAAAACATGGGGCAAATTCAGACAGTGCGAATGTGCCTCATCTTTCCCATTTTTGATTATGAAAGTGATTTATATGTTTATAAGTGCAGTTTATTTAATAACTTGAAGTTTAATTGTTTTTTATTGTAATTGATTCAAAATTTGGTGATAATAGAAAATAACATTTTAAAGAAAGTTTCAGTTTTAAGGAATTTAGACCCAGATTTAAACATTGAAGAAATAAATATCCCTGATAATTGTTTAATACCAATTGAATTGGACTTAAGGGATTTTATTGTAGTAGAATTTGCTACTGAAAAGAAAATTTTGTTATGTTGGTCAAATAGAAAATTTGGAATTGAATGGTGCTTATTTAAAATTAATGATGAAGAACTTTAAAATTAATGACGAAACTTTTATTTTCCCAGTAAGTAATGATTCAACATTCATACAAAAATATAATATCGTATTAAAAGTTCCCCAATCGTCAGTTTCAGGTGTTAATAAGCGAGCTGTTGGTTCACTTTTCTTTTCGAATAAAACCTGACAGTTAAAACATTAGTTGAACTTTTTCTAACTAATTATATTATGTGAAGTATGTCAATGTGCAATATACTCTTCATTACTACAATTTTTTCCTCATCAAAAAATTAGATGTTCAATATTTTCTGAAGCTGTTTTCTTTTTGTAAAAAAATCTTCAATTTAGTGGAAAAATATGTAAAAGTGCCAAATATTTCGTGTAATTATCCTTACTTTAAAGTTCCATAAACTTTTTAGTTTGTAAAAATAATTATTGTATAATTTTTTTCATGTGTACGAATGTGCCCCACACGTGTGCGAAACTGCCCCACCCATGGGGCACATTCGCACGAAATTTCTCGTTTTTTAGATTGATGATATAGGTTAGAAATTCAAGATGAATGCGACTAATTCTGGTTCTAAAATATCGGGAACGGTCTTAACTTTAATTTGAATCCGAGTTTGTTTCAATATCTCATCTAGATCCAGAGAAATATGCCGAAATGCACTTTTTGTGCGAATGTGCCCCGTTCTCCCCTACTCTTGTTTCAACTATTGAAAAATTGATTAGATTTCAGAGAGCATAATTACTTTAATTATGAAAACAATATTTAAAAAATTATGTTCAAATAGTTATGTTTTTGAGCCTATTTATTCTATTTTTGAGTCTAGAAGCCAATAGAGAACAGCTAATGCATTGAATACAAATTTCTCCTTGTTGATCTTTGGAGAATTTTCTGTTACAAAAGATCTTTGTTTAAAATGATTCAGCATCTTTGTTTTCCGGTCCTTTAGTTGATGGCATGAAGTAAATTTCAGAATATACAGTGGGTGGCCATTGAATTATGGACAGTGCTCATTTTTATGAAATTTAAAGTTCAAATAATTTTGTGAGCAGATAAATTGATTTTTAGAAAATTTTGCAGAAAATTTGCTTAAATTATTTGAAAATTAATTTTTACCAGATATTTTTGTTTAAACTAATAAAATTACTTGTAATATATCGCTTTTCATTTCTTTTGCTAATTTTTTTGACATAATTTTATAGTTTTTTACACGAAAAAACATGAAATCGTACTTTTAGCATTGCCAAAACTTAGACATGTTCTCAAGGAAATGTAGAGCTATACTTGACATCATTTCTTCACTCCACATTCTTTCAGAGACATAACAATAATTAGAAGGGTTTCGAAGTCTTTTGTTAGGAAAATAAGAGTTTAATTTGATCAAAACAAACTCAAGTAGGCAGAAAATGTGACCAGAAAAGGATCCCCGATTCTCGTACCAATCGCAAAACCAAATAATATGTGTTTAAAATCATAAAAAAGTATTTCCTGAAAAATGACAATGAAGGAATAAAAGAATTCATAAGAGGCGTTAAGCCAAAGAGAACCTCATTCGAGATTGGTTTCACGAAAAAACATGCTTTACAGTGTTATGAACATTTGGTCCAAATTCAGAGGGCTAAATTACCAAATATTCTTCAAATATGACTATTAAGGACAGGAGTCTTGTTTAAACAAACAAATTTCTAACTGTTCTGATGGTTAATAACAAGTTTTGGTAATATTTTGAAGCTAAGTTTCTCTAACGAATCAATATTTCAAATTCTCGACGACACCCTGGGTAACAGTTCTATTCAAACGGTCTTGGGGGAGCTGGATTAACACCTGGTTAGTCTTATGGTGGTCTATGATCCTCAGCGAAGAGAATAGGTCACCTATAAGTCGTAAAAAAGGCCACGAGGCAACCCAATACAAAGGAATACTAGAATCGTTGCTAACTGCTAAAGCTTTAAAAATGGTTCCCAGGTAAATAAATGAACATTTATGCATAAATTGTCCCTTTTCCATAAATACAGAACAGTAACTGCATATTTGGATGAAAAAACATTGCTGTTTTAGCTTGAATAGGGAACTAATGACATTTGACCCCTGTAGAGATAATGTGAAAGCTCATCATAATCAATCGCTGAGAAAGTGATCACCACAAAGGGCAAAATGTTTAAAACTGTCAAAAAACAAGACATCTTGGCAACAAATTCCAAAAAAAAACCATAAATCTATTCCTTTACTTATTAAAGCTGTAATTGCAGCTAAAAGAGGTATCACTAAACTATAAGATTTATGCGATTTCTAGGGGACAACTTTTAATTATTTCATGAAAAAATAAAAAAATAGTTTTGTACCTTAAATTTACTGTATTTATGATCTCAATAACCCCCTTTTTTAAATTAAAAATACCTACCAGGTTTAAAACCAAATAGGTGTTAAAAATGCTGTTAAACTTGAAAAAAAACTTAAATCTGAGAAGTGTCCCTAATTCAATGGCCACCCACTGTACATCAGAAGGGACCTAGTATTCCATAATACCGGCACACCATCTTGGATTATGAACAATTTTATTGGCGGATAAAATATTGATTGCTAGAAAACGAATAGAGCATAATAAACTATTATTCTTTAGTGTACATTATGCTTAATAACAAAATTAAAGTCTCATAATTACTGTTAGATAAAAATCTTTGAACCTTTACCGGCAAAAACTTTCAGAAACCCTAAAATGCATTTTGTTTTGCAGCGACTGTAACGACAACAACTAGAAGTTAATTCTTTGTGCACTGCATCATGGGAGTATTCCTTAAGTCTTTCATGGTATTCCCATGTGATGACAGCCCGAGAGCTGGCTGAAACCTCGGTATTTCATATTACCCGACTATTCCATAATACCCTCCTCTTCTTTATTAAGTCTATATGATAAATAATGTTCTGATTAAGAATTGTACGGGGGAGGGGCGTGTAATAGGGTGGAGCGAAAAAATATTTTTTTCGAAATTAAAAAACATACCTATGGCAAAAGTGGTCTTATGTAATAAGATGAAAAACCGTGCAAAAATTTTTGAAATCGGTTAATATCTCAGTTCGCGCATTGAGCTCAAAGTTTATAAAAATACTTAAAAATGAACATTTTCCGAAATTTTAAAGATAATATTTAAATAAAATTTATAGTAATATTCTCGCTTGTAACCTCTTTATAAAAGCTCAAAAAAGTAAAAAAAATAAATTTAATAATTATTTTTACAATATTTGGGTGCGCAATTTTGCTTGAAAAATGCGAAATTTTCGAATAATTGGCAAGTTTGTTTCATTGTGCAGCACTTCACCCATTTTGTTAGTTTCATCCTAAAAATAATTATGGAATTACTTAATTCAAGAGCCAGGAACCTCTTATATTGGTCATGTGGGACCTCCCACTGTACATTTTTAAATAATTAGATATAAAAGTAATGTAATGCTAATTTTTCTTTTAAGTTTAATAGATTATTTGGTTTTCTAAATGTTCCATTCAGAAACATTGTAAGACTCGGTTTCCCTTATTTCAGAAAAAAGTGACACTCTATGAGAAATAAATACACTGAAAAAAGTTATATTTTGAAGATACAGTTAGGGATAGAGATGGTCCGCAGAGGTTCAAATTTAAGTGAAGTGGTCCGCAGACATATTTGAGTTGGGAACCACTGTTCTAGATGGATCCCTGCTGCTAATAGAGTGTTGAGATTGTACGTAAGTGTTCTCAGCCCTTCTGAAAGCTTAAAAGAGATTTCAAAATTTATCTTAAAGTCATACATGCCTGTGTGGTTTAAAATTAAAAAAGAATAGTTCTTTCACAAATGGGCCCAAACACGTTTTTCATTCAGTTCAAACAACTCTATATCTATCTGAGGATCTACTTCAAATAGTTGATCGAGTTGTTGAATGCAATGCATTCTTCGCACACCCGGAAAACTAATTGTTGTCAATGAAAGTGTCTCTGTTCGACCGATCGCATGTGAAAGAATCTTGAAAGCGAGAGAATCTGCCTGGGGAGTAGAAAGGAAAGGATTATAAATTTTGTTCCCCAACATTAAATTTTAATGCAACGGAGTATACAGATATTATTGACTGGAAATCATGCACAATCTATCATCCACCAATTTTAAAAGACGTAAGTATTGAAGATTTGAAATCATTAGTGCATTCTAACACAGAGATCACTGCATACATAATAAAGTTCCCATGCGCCATAAAACAATCAAACCAAGCCACCCTCAAGCGGTTGAGAGGTGTGTTAAGCTTAAAACTGAAGAATCAACAAAAGTGTGTGGTCAGAAAGCAAGAGATGGTTTCATAAAATCAACTTCATATTCAAGATCAGTAATCCCAGATTTAAAAAAAAACGGAATTTAAATTTATTCCTGTTTAAAATTTAATTTTTTAAATATCACAAAAATTATGGTTGGTTTGGTATGGGGTGGGTGGAACTCGACGTGCAGCCACCTCCCCGTGGTGAGTTCTGGGCTGTTCTTACAAAACGGGCGAAGAGCTGCACAGTGAAACAAACTAACCAATGATTCGAAAATTTCGCATTTTACAAGCAAAATTGCGCACCCAAATATTTATAAAATAAACATTAAAATTCCTTTTTTTACTTTTTTTAGCTTTTATGAAGAGGTTACATGCGAGAATATTTCTATAAATTTTACTTAAATATTATCTTAAAAATTTCGGAAAATGTTCATTTTTAAGCATTTTTATAAACTTTGAGCTCAATGCGCGAACTGAGATATTAACCGATTTCAAAAATTTTTGCGCGGTTTTTCATCTTATTACATAAGACCACTTTTGCCATAGGTATGTTTTTGAATTTCGAAAAAAAGTTTTTTTCGCTCCACCCTAGCGTGTAAGGTGCTCTGCACTAATTAGTTGCTCGTCGGGTGAAACTAGGTTTCCAACTTCAATGCAAGAGAAACAGCCGACGTTGATAAAATAGAGTATGGGAAAATGGTCTTGGCAGTAATATCGTCTTAAAAATTAACCTTTGGGTTGTAAGTTGAACACAATAAGTGATTCAATTTCCCATCCATTTGTTGAGTAGTAGCGGATAAATATCTTACAATGCTCTAACAGTTTTCATTTAAAGACCAGGTTGTGTGAGGTCAAATATTTGTATTAACGTAATCAAAACTTACAATTAACTTTAAAACAATTAGTGGTAGATTTGAAAAATATTATAAACTTTGAAAAAAACCCTAAATTTAATTTAAAATAACAATACGATTTTGACATGAGTGCCTAAATGTGCTTATTAATAAAGGGAATATTAATGGAAGGTTTAAATATTTATCAGGGTATAGATTAGAATATATGTAGTATTATATACTTTTTCAAATATACTTTTTTCAAGATCATTTCAAAAAGATTACTTGTTTAATGCAAAAAATTGTTTTCAATGCAAAATATTTAATTGATATAGCTATAAAACATTGTGAATCTAAAACTATTTTTAAGACTAATATTATTTCAAATTTATTAAATTTTGAACTTAATATTAAAAAATAAGGATATAAATACAAAGTCTTTCCAAACACCATGATATAAATAAACTCAAGTAATAAATATTTAGATACAGAAACTGAATTTTCTTATATGAAAAACTAAAAATAAACCATAATTTAAAAATCAGTTTCGCTGAATTTTGATTCATTCTGAACACAATGACACTTAAATAATAAAAAATTCCAAACTAAATAAACCACTTCTTGCCCATCTTTTTGTGAAACCTGGAAAATATCTGTCGAAAACACCTCAATAAAAAAGAATAAGATAGTGTAAAACTTTTTTGGAAGTCGAAAGAAATTAGAAATCTTTGTGCAGTTGAGAGGTTGGTACCGATGAATGCTTTTTTCTTGCTTCCCACAAATGCTTCACTGACAAGTGGATAGAAGAGAGCTTACTTGTTCGATATATTTTTTAAAGAATATATTTTTTTAACATCAAAAGATGGTTCTTCATTTTTCCTTCATGTTCTTGGCACTGTAAACGTAAAATTTGTCTTCTTAGACTGAAAAAGCGCAACTACCAACAGAAAATCCAGTTCACTCATCTAAGATTAATATTCAGAATTCAAAAGAAAAATTGCTATTAACTGAAGCTTGAGGATTATTGTAATCGACATTTTTATGGTTAAACGAATAATTTTCAACAGTTTTCATAAAAAGAATAGGAAAATGATTTATTTACTGTTAAATTTTAGAAATGAATTTTATAGGTTAAAAAACGGAAAAAAATTTGCTAAAATAGTCTGTTTATTTTAAACATTCTCTATTAAAGATAAATAAAAACTAGCAAATATATATAACAGGAGAAAGCGAAGATAAATTTAGAAAACAAAAACATGTTTCTTAAAAAACAGTTTCTTTCCCCTACAAAGGTTTTTCACTACTGCTTTTTTTATCTATATTTACATAGTTTGTAGAAAAAGACTACTGTGACTACAGCAAAATATTTTAGATCGAAATGACATTTTTAAGTTTGCATAGGGTTTTCTTTATTGAACGGAAAAGTTTTCCTAGTTTGTGTAGAAAGCAATGAATTTCTTTCCTGGTTCAGTACCTACGGATTTTAAAACTAAAGGTATAAAGTTTTATATTAAACTATTACAACTAACAAAACTCACTTACTATGCTTCAAAGGAAGTGATTTTCTACATGATTAATATGAGGAGCAAACAATCAAACCATGCTTTCTCCTTCAAATACAGATTTTCAGGAAACACAAAAAACTAATAACTTAAAAAAATAACTAATTTAAAAACCTAATTATCGTTTGTTTAGTTCTATAACGAGTAACTGAGAAGATTTGTAGTCATAATTTACCTAAAACTTAAAATTAATTATTAAAAAATGCATTTGAAATTTGGAGAAATCACGTTTTGATCGAACACATAGGAGGGAACATGGTTAGAATGTTTCCCACATGGACAAATAACTTTTTGAATGAAAATAAGGTAATACACATTTTACTAAAATGTTATTTTATATAATTTTGTAATTGAATAAGAGAAATATTATTATTAGAAATTGTATTCGTATCAAAAAGTCCCCACCAATATTTTTACACCTCTACTTTACGCTGACCAATGAGTGGGTCACGTGACGAGTAAGAACAGCTATGATTGGCTGTGAATGGAGGAATCACTGTTTGACTGAAAACAGGCTCTGGAGGAAACACTTTTTGACTGAAATATCAATTTTCGAAGTAGTTTTAGAATAGTTGTTTTATTTGAAGATTATAGCATTATTTTGTGCAGTTTAATGTGGATATTATGAAAATAGCAGTAACTCATTTTTTATTTTTTTTTGGAGAAAACACGGTTTGACTGTTTGCTCCTCATATATATGTTATGGGCAATGTGGTAAATAGGGCGTTGTTAATAATGCTCGAAGAGGAGTAGGTCAATGTGATAAATTCAATGGCATTTATGAATGAAATTTATCACTTTGCCCGCCTCCACTCTGGGCATTATTAATAATGCCCAATTAATCACTTTGCCCGTAACATATGCATATTTCAGATTTTTGACAAATTAGAACTTAAACCCCTTTCAATTTGAGTTGGCAAAGCCAACAATAAATTGAAGTAATAAAGTATGCTATAAAAAAGAGTAATTATTGCTGTAATGTTAAAAAACTTTTGTACTTTAAAAAACACAAAGCTTTAAATATTCCTTTTATCATCAGATTATAATGAAATCTCTTGTTTATTATATAATTATCTCCACTGAAATACCCCAATCCAAAACTTACTTGATAAACATTGTGCTCAATAAAGATCCATTACCTTTCACAAGGTTCTTTGCGAAAGCGAGGCATTTTACACAGCATTAATTGGTTCCAAAAGAATTTAATACGTCCTTTTTGTTTCAGAGTCTTCATTACACGGAGTCATCAGTGTAATATTAGAATCTGTAAAGCCTGACGGTTTTTTTTCGCTGTCATTTTATCCTTTCCTTAGAAAATTCCCGATTTCCACGTCAACAGTGTTCACTTCTGATTAGGAGAAGAAAGTTGATTAAGGGGCGATTCACAAATTGAATTTAAGAAGGTTGCTTTAGAGCTTTTTTCTATCAATATACTGATCATTAATTAATGTTATAGGCTATTTTGACCAAATGAAGTTAGTTTATTTTTATAGTCAATAATTATTGGCTTTGAAAAATTTTTATAAATAATAATATTTTATATAATTAATTATTGTGGGGGATAATTTCGAAAAAAAAATTATTGAAAAAACATGTATTTTCATACTATTAGATGATGGCGAGTACAGCAATAATTTTTTTTGATAAACAGTTCAAATCTGAAATTGCATCCAAAACATAATTTAATTTATTTCCCAACAAAAATGTCCCAAATTAGTTACTAATTTTTAATCATTAACACTCAGTACAGGTCACAAAAAAACTCGTTACACTTGTGATTGTGAAAGAACGTGTCTGGGGTGAGGAAGATAACTTATTAGGAGTCATTTTTCAGAATTTAGTGTATACCATTGAAAATTATGCAAAACTGTTTTCGTTAACACTGTCTTCATAATCAACGCTACAAGATTTTTTTTATATGAGGCACGCAATTTTTAATTAATATTTTGAAAGGGAATCCCAAAAAAATCCTCTAGAAACCAAATTAAGGTTAAGAATGGAAAACATCATATAAAAAGTTATCAGGCAAAAAAAGAAATTGAGATAGAAAGTAAAAAATATATTTCTTATATTTTTATATTAATGTTTTCTCATCATAAATTCATATTTTTCTCAACGTTAGCAGCTTTTTCACTTTTAATGGCAATTTTTTGAGCTTCTATGGCTTATTACCTAACTTTTTAAATGATGTTTTAGTTAAAAGAAACTTGGTTTCTGGTTGTTTGAGGTGTACTCTTTCAAATTTCGTAACATATTTCTTGTCTTTCTTTACATTTCATTCCGCTGCTGTATATGCTTTTAAGTTACATGGCACTCATTATTTTATACATAGATTTATTTAGGTATACGTGGTAATATTTCAAATTAATTTTCCGACGGCATTAATTTGTTTTTTCATTCCACGGAAAAATAGCTGCATAAAAGTAATATACAGGGTATTTCAGATAAGTGTTTCATAAATTCTAGGAGGGGTATGACACACCTATGTAGATGACTCAGAATCACAAAGGATTGGGGGTCGGACATGCACCCTTAACGAGCTAGGGGTTTTTAAAAGCGGGCATGGGAAGTTGTAAAATTCTCGGTGGAAACTGACACGTATCCTTTTAAGATAAAATTAAAGCCATCGATTCAGGTATTTATTTCATAAATTAACTAAACCAATTAAACCAATATTATTAAACCAATTAAATAGCTGAAATTTCAGCTCCTAAATTCATTTTTATGTAGCAAATGCCGGAATCGCACGATTTTGCTGTCTTTAATCCATCTTAAAAGGTTAGGCGTCAATTTCCATTGAAGATTTTACAAACTCTCATGCCCGCTTATAAAAACCCCTAGCTTGTTAGGGGTGCATTCTCGACCCCCCATTCTGAGGTTATTCTGAGTCATTTAGGTGTGTCCTATCCCTCCTAGAAGTTATGAAACACCCCATATAGTAAATCCACAATTATTTGAAATATTTCGGTATTTTAAGTATCAGGACCCCGATTTCCTAACTGTTAGAGAGTGACGAAGTAATTCAGAAGAAAATTTTAAGATTAAGTACTGATAGCAAAACATTAGTAAAACGAACATCTTCACGTAACATTAAATTTACAAGGAGCACAATTTGGGAACGCCTGGAGGGCCGATTTACATGATGTCAATGCTAGTTGAACATTTAAGTAGCAGAAACGCTAACGTTTAAAAGTGTACAAATGCTCGTAAAAAAAGAAATCACAAAAATAGAAGAATAGAATACTATATCGGGCAAATTAATTATTGTGTAATAAAAGTTTTAGAGCTTGGAGTGTTCAACTAGCATGCCGATCGGCATCGTGTAAATCGGCCCTGAGAAACGACTGCCACATAATAACCACACCATCGACATCTAAATCAGTTATTCCATGGCGAATCGTTAGACGCACGGCACAGAAAGCCCCGTCAGCTGGGTTCTAAAATTCAATCCCGGAGGCTCCAAAAAGCAATCCTGTCACGCAACTCCCACAAAGGAGTCCATTCGAAGACAAAAACGATCAGAAATTGAACATTTCCTGCTCACGGCTGTCTGTCCCAGATGCGGTTGTCAATGAGACAGGCAATCCTTTGGCGGCCGAACTGTTTGTCCCGCTCCTCTATTGATCGCACAGCACGGGATTTAAATACGCGTTAGCGGGCTCTGCCGCCGCGGTACCTGGCATTTTTCTGTATCGAAATCGCTTTCTGATTTCTTCGGGGGACAGGGTGGTCAGGGAGGGGGGGGGGGTAGTCGTTGGGGGGGGGTTTGTTGGTGTTTTGGATGATTGTGGTCTCATGTGAGATGATTCCCTGGAAGATTGTTAGTACAAAAGAGAAATGCTTGTGTTTATAGCAAGAAAATACTTTTTTAATTAGCGCATTTCGTATTACAACGTGGATATTATTTTTCTAGAAAAATGATTAATTTATAAAAGATCTAAGTGAGTGCAGGTTAATATCCAACTGCATGAATGTAAGTACGTAAAATTAACATTTTTTTTGTTTTGGATTGTTTTAAAAAATAATCCGTTAGAAAGAAATATGATGTGAAGCAATTTGTGATAAGTACAGGGTGATTCAGAAATAATCATTAATAATTGGGGGGAGGAGGTAGAGGGGCCTTAGACAAGCATATTTCGAATAGGGATGGTGGGGCGCAGCCTTACCGTTAAAGAGCTAGGAACTAATGTAGTGCGAGCGCGTTTCAAAAGGCTGTTTTTAGATGGCTCGTGTGACGAAACAAAACATAATAAAATGAAAAAATCTATTGCATTGTAAGTATTCGTACTACATACACCATGAACTCAATAGAATTTGAACCACTTTCTAAACCATGGAATGAGTTTCAAAAGTGCAATATTAATCTTTCAGTCAAAGAATGGAGTTCCCTTAATGGTATTTAAAAAATTATGATCGGGGAAGGAATTTTCAATGATCGTAAAATTGATCATTGAAACTGTTTGATCATTGAAAATTCCTTCCCCGATCATCATTTTTCTAAATACCATTAAGGGAACTCCATTGTTTGACTGAGAGATTAATGTTGCACGTTTTATAACTCACCCCACAGTTTAGCAATTGGTCCAATTTCACATTGAGTATTTAAGTAGTACGGATATTCCAGTACCTCATGCAATAATGTTTTTCATTTTATTATGTTTTGTTTCGTCACACGGGCCTTCTAAAAACGGCCTTTTGAAACGCGCTCGCACTACATTAGGTCCTAGCTCTTTAACGGTAAGGCTGCGCCCCACCATCCCTATTCAAAATATGCTTGTCTAGGGCCCCTCTACCTCCCCCAATTATTGATGATTATTTCTGAATCACCCTGTATGTAGAGTAGAGGGTAAAATTTTAACAAAATGAAGCAATATATTGTCAGTTCAATCGAAGTATTATAAAAATATTTTAAAAAAATTACATATTATATCTATAAACTTTTTATTAGAAAGAATTTTCTGTGCTGAAATATTCAGTTTATATATAAGGCACAAGCTGTTGGCTTTGATTAGTCAATTCTATAGTGTCAAAGTTAAATTGGGCTATTTTCCCTATACCATTGACAAATAGCTAAAACTAAGCAAGAATAAATATATCAGCAGCTGACAAATCCATTCTGATGTCAAATTTCATACTTTTAAACCTAAGCCACTGTCATTTTAGCAGCTCATAGATAAAGCTTAATATATAACAGGTAAATAGCATGAAAAATTTCGGAACAAATTGAAAAATAACTTGAATGAAATTCCCTACAGAACAATATTTGCGTTGAATTTTACTAAGTATAAAGATAAATGTGTAGTGGATTTATTTATTTGTTCTTTTTAAAAATCAATCCTATAATATTTATGAGCATTACATTTTTTCGGCATTTTATAGTGAGGCAAATATTATTAACTTTCACACTCTTCTTTTCCTATGCATCTTGAAAAACTGCGTTACTGCTTATATTAAAAACCCTATAGAGAGGTAAAAAATAAATAGAGAACTTTCTAAAGTTATTTCATTTATTTTTAGTCTTCATAGCCTATAATAAATGAAAAGTGAAAATATACGTAAATAAATAGCCACATTGGTTTATTTGACTTGGACGTCAATTCATCGCAAATCAAAAAATATCCGGACTTTCTTTTTAAAAAAATAAAAATGAAATAAATGAAAATATCATAGGATATTTGAAACCTAACTTTACTCAGCACTATTTTGTATGATAATGTCCTTCAAAATTATCCCTCTCCAATTTTAAGTATCAAACTTTACCCACGCGGTACTGCAAGTACCAATTACTTCTGGTTCAGTATACGACATCAAATTACTCTCCACCACCTGTTATCTCAGTGCTAGATATTAAAATCTTCCCTTCAAATGTCCTGACTTAATACCTTAAAAGATAAAGCCCAGACGACTTCCAATACCGATCGATCCAGATTTCAAGGGCCATTAAGTCCAAGGAAGGGTCAGATTTATTAGAGACAATATTGAGGGTATGATATGCAGGATTTAATAGCTCTGCATCTCTTAACGGCTCTAGAAACTCGAGACTGCTCTCAAGCTAAACCCGTAGTTTACTTCATGCGCGAGTTTTAAGACGTCTGGAAGAAGTTCGAAGAGCGCTGTAATTTTTCTGATCCAATAAGTATGTTGGAGGAAGTAATCTCATTACTGCTCCTCGAGCAATGAGATGAACGTTTTGTTTAATTATCGGATCTTAATACTCGGAGTAAAGTTTTTCATTGGTGGGAACTTTGACAAATGAGTTGGGATCTGATTTTCCGATAACTTTTGGTGGAGAAATTGGGATATTTCCTTGTCTTGTTCTCATCACTCGTTTTACTACTTTTTCTAATTGAAATCGTTAATTTTTTTTGGGTATGGCTAATTTTTTCGCTAATAATTGATGTTAGCTTTTGTGTATTTCAGAAGGGCTCTTGTAGAAAGAAAAACACTTTAAAAAATTAAGTTACTTTTTCATTACTGAAACAAAGTGGGTTTCTTGTGTTTAAAAATTAAAGCATTTTCGTTGAAGTAAGTAAAAAGGACATGATTTTTTCATCATCATTAGAGATACGGTTTTATGTAAATATAACCGTAGGGGAGAGTGTTGTACCTTTGGACAAAAATCCCGTTTGGATTTTTCTAAGAGAGGTAAAATCCCATTTTTACCATTTAAATCGCCAACCTATAGTCCTAACCTTAGCAAAGAGGGGGGGGGTAATATTTTTTATTGGCTAAAATCTTTAAAATTGGATTTGTAATTCATTTTAATAGCTTGATGAAATTTGCGTCTATAGGTACAACAACGTGCTCTCCCTATGGACAGATCCAGTTGTACCTGTGGAAACCCTTAAAAAGGAAAGTTTTAGTTGAAAAAAGCTTAAAATGAACATTTTTATTGGCGTATTACCTTTTTATAAACTATTTCAAGCATTTTTAAAATTGGAAATAGATTTTTTACAGTAATGTAGTTTTAGATCGTGAATGATCATTACTACGAAGTTGATTGATAAAAGTCTTGATTTTTCACCAAAAATACATAAATCACATGGAATTCTCAGATCGAAATTTGAGTTAGTAGTTTCATCAATCATGCTGATGGATCTGATCACTTCACTGATCCAAAAAAAAACCAATTCGATCGACACTTAATTGTGCAAGCATTTGGAGGTAATAACTTTCGCTAATCTTCTTCGGTGAAAATTTTAAGTTTTTTGTAATCATCATACTTAATACAAATACAAATTAACAGGGATGAGATGGTGTGCTTAAGATTTAATACCATATTTTACATTCAATGTAAAGTAAAATCAAGAATTTTAAAAAGTAGTTTAGATAACAAAATATTAGATTTTTCATCTAAAATCACTTGAAAATAATCACCGACAAATAGATAACCATTAAGAATTAATTTAAAATGCATTAACATGTATACACTTTAATGAAATCTGATTCAAAAACACCAATTAGCTACAGACACCCACAAGAACGTGTCCCTAGGTACAACACTTATGGTGTCCAAAGGTACAACACCAGGTGTTTTTGCATTTAAAATTCTATAAAAAATTAAAGAATTGAGATCTGACGATTTCTAATAACAAAAATAAAAGTTAAAATCCATGGGATTCGCCCCTTATATCCCATTTTATCTTGTCATAATTAAAGAGGAAGAAAAATATTAATGTAGTGATGCACTAAAAAGAACATTGAGCACCTAAAAACAGTAAATTTATTACATTAAATTTAAATACTATTTTAAAGAGCTGATTTCATGTTAGCAACTAGATAGCATTTGTTTACATTCAAATTCAACCAGAAATTCAAATTTCCCTTATTTTTCAAATTTTAAAACGTGGTGGCTGAAGGTACAACCGTCCTTAGGTACAGCACTCTCCCCTATATGTAAGTTGTAAATTTTCATATGTAAATTGAAAATTTTATGATTCACGATGGAGATAAGATCAGTGATAATGTTTTCAAAAATATCTTAATACGCTCCTTCAAACATATCACTCCAAACCATTAGTTTCATTAGGGGTTTTAATATTTAACTCCATGTCCAACTTTTGAGCTACTAATAATAATTTAAAAACATAGATAACTCCACAATTTCCTTATATCACTTTTCAAAATAGATAGAAATCAATCTTGTCATAATAAAAGAAAAAAAATCACTTGCTTCTTAAAACTATTACTATGCATTGACGCATTATTCTTTCTTGTAACATAAATGCTTGTATTTCTTAGTAGTATCATTATAACTAAGTACATAGAATATCTATAACTTTTATTTTGTTCCACGCACTAACATTATAAATAGAGGTAGCACATTCCCAAAAGTTTGGTCACAAAAAATAACTCTTGACGCTTGATTGAAACAGAGAGCATTCACTGAGAACCTACCACGTGAGTAAAATACATCACTTTTATGTTAGGATCTTGAAAGAGACATTTTTCTTCGCCCCTTATCAAGCATTCACCCCTAATAAATGAGCTCCTCTTTACTCGCCGAGCATAAAAACCTTTTATCTCTTAAAAGTGGAATACAAACACAGCGGAAACGGGCTTCAGATAAAGCCGACTGCTTATTTATTGGGTGTCATTTATTGCTGTCTAAAGGGTCACTGGTGCTTTAATTGATTGTTGAACGGAAAAGAGGAATTAATCAAGCATCTCAACTCATTGCTCCATCAGCAACTTTGTAAGAATTGTTTGTATCCCCCCATAAAGCGCTCTCTTTCACACTTTCTTCTTCGAAGTATTGTTAAAAGAAGAAATTCTGAGTAGAATCACAAATTATTTATTTGCTCTTCGCATGATGATATTTTGGTTATAATAATTAAATAGTTTAAACCCCGGTTAGAAACAAAAAAATCCCCATCATTTTCTTTCCTCTTTCACTCAATTTATAAATTCTTTGATAATAAAATTAAAATACTTTTAAGAGCATGATTTAACTGCTAAGCAGGTACTACATTTTCAAAAAGAAGAAACATCTTCTATCTAAAATTGAAAGAAGATTTTCACCAACAGCGTCATGGTAACGAACAGGGAAACAGGCATTGCACTTTCTACAGCTTCAAACTTAGTTACGAAACGAATTTGGTTTGATACTGAAATCGTATAGGCTTATTTTGTAACTTTGAAAGGGAAGAAGGGATCCCTTAGAAACCTTAGAGTGCTATTGCTATAGAATAATTTAAAGATCTCCCTAATGTTTTGCCTTTCGCTTCGAATGTATTAAAAATAGTTATGTATTTACAATAAAATAAATGAGTAATTAAAGTATGAACTTATGTGTCATGGAAAGAAAATATTTGGAAGGAAGGTAAAACATAATTCAGAATTTTAATCTAAGGTTTTAAAAAGTAGGACGTAAATTGTTGTGTGATCAATTTTTTAGTAGCATTATTAAAAATATTCCGTTAAGATATTTTCATATTTTCAGAAAAGATTTTATTTAAGTAAGTGACAGTGCAGGAAATATCGTAGGAGATGTGGATTGCTAACGTTAGCGAGTTAGAGGGCAAGGATCTTTATAGAAGACCGACAAATGTTTGAAAAAGAATTAACGAACCTAGGGATATTCTAAATTTTACATAGTAGCTATACAGGGTGTCCCACGAGAAGTGGCCCAACCCCTTTAACTTTTGAACCCCTACAGATATAGTTATGAAAGTGGGGTCTAGGTATAGTAAAGTGACCATGATCTATCCGATGAGATAACTTTCAACGCCCTCTAGCGGAAAATTTAGGAGTTATAATTTTTATTTTAAAAACTATTTGAGGTATGTGAAAAAAGCCAATGACTAAGTTGTAGAGCAGCATCGATTCAGTAGGAAAAGACACCTTAAGCAGAAAAATATCTTGAATAAAACCCCTAAAACGCACGCTCAATTAGGTTGAATTTACGTAGTTTTTACGTCTTAAGACGCTCCTCACGAGACGAAAATGAGAAATTTTTATTTTTATGATTTAAGTAAATGACTAAAAGTATTCTTAGTTCATTAAATTGAAAATTTCTCATTTTCCCCTCATGAGGAGCGTTTTTAGAAGTAAAATCTACGTAAATTCAACCTATTTGAGCGTGCATTTTAGGGATTTTTTTCAAGATATTTTTCTGCTTAAGGTGTCTTTTCCTACTAAATTGATGAAGCTCTACAACTTAGTCATTGACTTTTTTCACATACCTCAAATAGTTTTTAAAATAAAAATTATAACTCCTAAAGTTTCCGCTAGAGGGCGTTGAAAGTTGTCTCATCCGATAGGGCATGGTCACTTTACTATACCTAGACCCCACTTTAATGACTATATCTGTAGGGGTTCAAAAGTTAAAGGGGTTGGGCCACTTCTCGTGGGACACCCTGTATATATTTATAATTCTCTAACCCCAGTGATTCGGCAGATTATCGGTCAACTACGTATTGACCTTGTGTTAACTAGAGCCTGTATACTAGAGAGAGGCGGCAACTTGCTTAAAAGCGTCTCTGCGCATCCAGTTCTGTCCAAACTGTATCATGCCGCTTGTCTCGCGTCCCATGCTAATCCTATGGAAGGAACCGCCTGTGGCGAACAGAAAACCTGTTTACCGATCTGCGCGCGTTATACTGAGTTGTCACCTCTCTCTCGTATACAGGCTCTCTAGTGTTAACATACATTGTATTAACATTAACATAACTTGTATTGTTACTTAATGTTACCCTTTAGTAACACCCACTAAAACTAAAATTAAACCCGTTTAGCAACAATACACGTTTTATACAGTTTGAAATCCAGCCTTCATTAAAATTTTTAAAGGAAATGCATTATTTTTAAATGTGTAAATCTTATGTATAAACTTTTTATTTAACTGAAAAAAACCCGTATGGGTTCGTAAAAATATGTTTTTGCAAGAGTTTGCAAATTATGATGTTCTTTTGTCAGTGAGTTTTAAAGCCCTCCTCCCAGTCGTCTCCACCTCTTTCGGAAAATTATAAAAAATCTTTAAGCACAAAAAACTTTTCCTTATTTGCATCCCTGAAAACCCAGGACGTTTTAAAAATTTTATTTTGTCGAAATTCAAGTTCTATTCTGTCTCAAATCTAGAAAATCACGAATAAATTTTGATTAAGACCACATTTTACTTACTCTTTTCTACTTAAATTGCATTTTAGAAACATGCTGTCCTAATGTTACACAAAATCTCGGTTTTACTCTTTTCATTTTTTGGGTGTAAGAGGGACCAACTTTTTCCCAAAAAACTTTGTTAGGAAGTTTGCGGGTTTGGTACCAAAATATAGACACAAACTATAACCATTAAAACCAACTACACTGTATTCTCAGGCATTTTTAATGACGATTTTGTATTGAACAATTATACAGGGTGTTTCAAAAGTCCGTTTCGCGGCTTTTACTTGGAACCGATGTGTCCCAGGGCCACGGAAGTAAGGTTCACCCCTAGGTAAGTGGCCCTGGAGAATTCATTGAGATGAGTTATAGCGCCCCTAGAGGCGAAATAGAAAAGTTAAAAATATTAATTTACAATCTGAAGGGGATAGGGCAAAAACCTCCATGAGATTATTGTTGCCAACGTTATGAAGAACTCACTGAAAAAAGTTTCATGAAAATATCTTGAATATTTGCGGAGATATCAGCATGTAAAAATAGCACTTTTTAAGACCTCAAAAAATTCAGTGTTAATGTGTAGCACTTGCAAATTTGCCAACTTTTTCTCTTTTTAGATCTGAAAAAGTGCTATTTTCACATGCTGATATCTCCGCAAATATTCAAGATATTTTCATGAAACTTTTTTCAGTGAGTTCTTCATAATGTTGGCAGCAATAATCTCTTGGAGGTTTTTTTTTCTATCCCCTTCAGTTTTTAAATAAATTTTTTAACTTTTGTATTTCGCCGCTAGGGGCGCTGTAAGTCATCTCAATGGGGTCCCTTACCTAGGGGTGGACCTTACTTTCGTGGCCCTGGGACACATTGGTTCCAAGTAAAAGCCGTGAAACGGACTTTTGAAACACCCTGTATATGAATTCCAATAATATAACTCACTATTCAAGGGCTGTGGTGATGTTTCACACCACCTCATATTTTTGTGTACTTTTTCCATTTTAATTTCAAAATTCCCGTTGGAAGGGTTTAGGCCTAAAATAATCCAACGGGAATTTTGAAATTAAAATGGAAGAAGTACACAAAAATATGAGGTGGTGTGAAACATCACCACAAGGGCATAATAATCGCATAAAATTATCATGATTCTTATTGAAAAAATTTGTTTTAAAGTAGAATTTAAGAATTCAGTCCATAGTGGGAAATATTTTCAGCTCCTTGCTGTGCACGTTTTACTGCACATGTTTCTTATAAAGTATATACTCGTTTATCAAATTATTTAACCAAACCCAAACAATAAAGAAACTAACCTCAGCCCCAAACAAATTAAGCAATTACCTTTCTTCCACAATTAAATTCAATATCGCCATTATCATTTTAGAGTGGCAGACTAATTCTTCAAAGAGAAAAGCGTTTAGTAAACGTTCAACTGTACCCCCTCAAACGCAATCGTTTTATTTTCTACGGATCCAGCCAGAAACATTTAGCGCCTAATAACCCGTTGCAGCGGCCCAACATAAAGCAGATATTGCGCAACCGAGGGTCGTGTCTAGTTCAATCAGTTTTCTGTTTACCCTGGACTTATCGTAAATGAAAGAAAACAGACTTCTTCGGTCAGCGTTGCGATTTTAATGGTCTTCATCAGATGGGAAACAATGGGGGGGCTAGTCTTGTTTCCATGGCAACGAGGCTCATCCAGGTGGTAGCTCCCCTCATCAAAGCAAGCAACACCTGAGAGAGCCGGGAAAGCGATTCGGAGAAAAAATCAATAGACTAGAATCAGTTGCTTTGGGAAAGTCAGGTGCTCTCTCTGTGTTCGGCCCTTTCAAAGCTTTTTTTTAATAACGATGCTGCAGTTTGAAGGAGAGGGTCCCTTACACTTTTGACCGGAGGGAACGGTTGGATGTATGGATTGAACCCTGCGGGTCGGATGTGCATTAAAAATCTTCGGGCCGAATGAATGAAGAAAACACCCTGAGGGACAGACAGCAGTGATATACACGGATAGGGATATTTTCAGACATTGTTTAACCAAATTTTACAAGACATTTAAAAGGAACACTAAATGAGCGTTTACCTTCATCTTTCATGTACCTACTGTTCAATATTTATGTATATAGTAAGTACGTTCATGAAACTTTAGTGAAATAAAAGTGTTAGATTATGTAAAATCGTTAGAAAATAAATAATGAAAATTATGATTTTAGAAAAAGTTCATTCTAATTTTAAAAAGAGGATTTAATTTTCCAAAACTATTATACATAAAACCAAGTTGAGCAAAATATAAACAACAATTTTAAGTATAAAAACGTATCAAAAGGCTGGTCAGTGAACGCCAATGTGCATTGACGAATCTACCCAAACGTTGTCTGATATTACGTTCTATAAAATACATAATTAACACGAGTTATATTTAATTCTCTAGACTCCCATGCAAAAGTGCATATCCATGATCCAAACTAGAATGTGAATTGGAGCTGCTGCGGAAAAATGAAGAATCATATTCTTTTAGAAAGAGAAGTTTTATATATAAAAAAGAAGAAAAGATCATTTTAGATTGTGTGTAATGGACCTTAGTATGACAAAAACCTAATGCTTCTTCAGTAAATTTAACCCCGAAAAACACTTTTAATACTTTCCAAAAAGAGAAAAATTATTTTGTGTACAAAGAGTCTGAAAGTTTGTTTTATAAATAATGAATATATTGATTAAAAACAGCTTAATCTCTTGAAGGATTATTCTGTAAGGCAGTTATTTTTAAAAGTGGCTTTTTATGAGATATTTACGAAACTTATTGGAACAAATTTGGTTTACCGTAATACAATACAGATTAAAATAGAGTTGACTCATTAGGGAAATGTAGTATAGTTTATAGTGTAAAAATAATTGTAATAAAATAAAAAAAAGTTTAAATATTTCACTCAAAGCGGGTATGCTAATTTTAAAGCTAAAAAATCATATTTATTGTTTGGTTAAAATTAAAAATTTGATTTTAAATGATAGGTGAGTTATTGAACTATAAAATAAAAATACACATAAAATACAAATATGTTAAACATGGAATAAGGAAACCTTCCCAACTTAATATATCTAAACGCCACAACACAGTTCTTAATATCAATCCCCTAGAATGTTCTCTACTGAAGTATACGGAAAGAAAAAAGACACTAAGTGGTATTTTCTCATGGTTCAAAAAATTCGTCTGCTACTGCAATCTCTGAATCGTCTTATTGAGTTTCGATCCACTGAGCTTGATGCTAGACAACCCTAATTGTTTCTTTGGAAGATATGAGATTAGATACTTGTAGGTACTCCGATTTCTTTGCTTCGCTAAATGGTGACAGAATTTGTAAAGCTCCTGTCAGAGGAAGACAATGGCCTTAACGCTCTTTGAATTCCTATACTATGCCAAGGGTGAATCATATTCACAAGGAATTGGAGCAATATTTCTTATTTGCAAAACATATATATTAACTCCTTTAACACTAGAACCGCCGGAGGAGTCATTTTGACTGTTTTGCGTTTTTGAATCTAGTTATTTTCAAAAGTATTTGAGTTACGCAGTTCTGCTTTAGTGACTTACGTTTATTTATGGTTTACTTCCAGCCATCCAAATTTCGTTCATTTTTTAATACAAGTTCCGGATATATAACCATAGCCATAGCAGTTATTTGACTGGTGAACAATTGGAGCATTTCTTTTGTGTATAATCACTTAAATTATGACATAAATTTTTTCTAAACGGTTTCTCAGACAAAATGTACAATATTTTTGGGTTTTGACACCTTTAAATGATCAATACTGTCGAACCAATGATAGTAAAAGGGTCACGTGATTTTGACATACTCGGAGGGAGAAAGGAAGAAGCTGAGGGGCAGTTGATAGAAAGAGGAAGATACATTTACTGTTTATACCGCAGACGAAATGACTAGGATATGCAATGTAAATGCGTAATTTTGACGATTAGAGGTAAGCATTTTGTACATTTTTTACATAGATAGATATTTAAGTTGCAAATAAGAAGAAAACTAATTAAATGACTTGTAGATTTAAATTTATATTTAAATTGTATTGAAGTTAAAAAACATCATCAGAGTCAAAATTCAAAGTATGGATTAGTGATGGGCAGGTATCGATACCAAATACTTAGGTACTCGATACCTATAGGTATCGAGTGTATTCGATACCCACAAAAGTATCGATACTTTATTGACATATTTCGTTTTAAATTTTTCAATGAAGTAATCTTTATAATACCTACTGTAGATCAAACGCAGCCTGTTTCCGTTTTCATTTTGCAACGCTCAAACCCAAGTCGTTATCATCCGCGAGAGAAATTTGACGCGGCTAGGTTTTTCCCCCGCCAAATCCTTCGCCTCTATCCACCTCCAGGCCCGTAGCTACGGGGCTTTTTGATGGATCGCTTTCAGTTTTTGGAATATTAGTCTGATTATGGATAGGCCCTAAAAAAATTGTCCCTTCAGGTTCATTTCCCGACATTGAAAAAAAGTACTCGATACCTAAAAGTACTCGATACCTATAAGTATTCGATACCAAAGTATTCGATACCTATAATTATTCGATACCAAAGTATTCGATACCTAAAATTATCGATTTTGCCCATCACTAGTATGGATAGTTTTAGGTTCCAGATATATTCAACAATTATAAAAATTAACAGTGTGAAAAAGGTTTGAAACGTTTTTTGTGGCTTTTACTTGTGTGTGAAAAAAGTTTAAAACTATCTATTTTCAGGAATTCATTACCAAAATTAATGTTTAAAATTATAAAATTTTTTTAAAATAATGTAAACAACCTTAATGGTAGCTGAAAGTATTACATGCAATTTCTTATTCAAAAGATAGTTTTTGCTGAAAAAAGTCTAACAGTCAAAAATACTGATTCCGGCGGTTCTAGGTATAAGGCAGTAGCCAGCAGTTCTAGTGTTAAGACATACTAAGGAAATTACCGCAATAGAGATCAAAGTATCTGAAAACATTATTAAATATTATAAGTATTAGTAGCCTTTAAAAGACCATATAATTGTACATACCGTCTCAAAAACACCACTTATAGAAATAATGTATTATATCATGTAGAAACTTCATAGGAAAAAAGCTTATTTTTTTAGTTTGATAAAAATATCAAAAGCATTAAACCGCTTTTTATCAAGAAAATGTTTATCAAAACAGGTCTCAAGCACAACATGTTACACGACTCCATTGAAATAGATTATAAAGATCTATAGGGGGAGACCGGGCAGGGAGGGGACACTGGGTGGGATGGGACACCTTCAATAAATCTTAAAATTATAAATAAAATTAGTTTTTGAGTGTTCCACCAGGTAAATCCACCATGGCTCCATACTTGTTGCTGTTTACTATTTTAGTTGCAAGCTCTTACAAGTTTCTGAATTAAAAAGATGGTTTCACTATAGCAAAAGTAACTAAGTATTACACTTTACAAAGTGAATTTTCAATCTGATTCTTGGTTGCTTTCTTATTGTTTTCTAAACAGAATATAATGTATTTATTCTTTATGAATATGTAGTTGAGTTAAGCCTAAAAGCTACAGTACTTTTGATAGAACCTATTTTTTAAAACTGTTGCTACCGGGGTGGGATGGGACACTATGACTTGGGGTGGGATGAGACATGCCCAATTCATCTCAATACCTAAATACAAATTATTGCATACAATTATTTAGATACCTTTGTTTTGAAACTGATTAGTATTGCAGTTGAAAACATATTTTTTTAGATTAAAGAAGAATTTTAACTTTTTTGTATTTTTCACCTAAGTTAGATTTTTCGAAGTAAATATAGGGTAAAATAACTGATGTTTTTGTAATAAATCATTAAAATGTGTAAAATACTTCCATCTTTTTTAATAATATATTTAAAAAGTAATCATAAATTTTAATTTAAAAAGATATGTCCCCTCCCACCCCGGCCCGGGGTGGGATGGGACAAATTTTAGTCTTACTTTAATTCGTTTATAAATCTTAAGTTTTATTTGCTATCACATTGGTTATATTTTTTAAACATGTTGAAATGTTTCAAGATGTCATTTTGAAAGTTTCAAATTTATACAAGGAAAACTGAATTTTTAAAAATATTCTTGTAAAAAGTGTCCCATCCCTCCCCGGTCTCCCCTACATTTCATTATTATGGTGGAATTTAAAGGTACATATGTATTACCCATAACATAGTCTGATATAACTAGATCAGTGTAGACGTGTGAAATCGCCAGCTGCTGACAGTTCATGGCGTAAACAAACATATTCAAGTTACCCTAATGACAGTTATTCTTATCAATAACACTGTTCAACAAATTTTGCCTTTAAAATTTTTTCCGAGATGAAATTTGTCATTTAACATAACACAACATAACGTTTATTATTTTATATTGCAATTTTACATGGAACATAAAAGGAACGAACAAAACACAGAAACTAAAAATGTACATAAGAATACATATCTACTAGTATAAACAATAGAGAACAAAATATTAATAAAGTTGTTTGTATTACTCAGGGGTCAGCGCAGTGACCCATACAAGTAACTAAAACTATTTAATTAAAAAAACTTGTATATTCAGTTCGTTTTATCAGTACAACCCGATACGGATAACCACACAAACAAAAAATCAATAAACGCGGAATTTCAATAACCCCTTTCTTTGCAAATTAAAAGTTTAAAACGTGTTTCCCAACAAGCAAAAGTTCACAAATTCCACTGAGTGACAAAATATATTACCGTTTTCCCAAATATTTCCTTATTTGAAACCCAAAATGTAAATTAAGCACTCCCAGATGGCTGATCCCGAAAGTGAATGGAAACGATACGTTTTAAAAACCGTTTTAATGCCAAATAAGTCTTTCGAAAGATAAAAGGCAGAAGGAAGAAACGAGTCATAAGCATGTGAATCGCAAAGCGCTTTCTTCCTCCTGAATCACAGATTAGTACTCTTTCTTCGTACTAGCTTAAAAATAGTGCAGCTGAATCCCTTGGTGCAGAGAAAGCAACCAGACTGTGGTCGTACCTCACTAAAGTTGAACCTCAAAGGGGCCGTCCCAAAACAAAAGTTCCCACAATACTCAAAGGGCTGCAACACTCACATCAGTTATGCCCTATCAATGTGTGAACTTCCCCCGCCTCTTGTCGAAATGAAGACTGAGAAATCGATTCTGCCAATGAACAAAAGACTGTCTTCCTGCACCTTGCATTGTTCGCGTTTTGCTTTTCTTTTATACAAAGGAGATGGTTTATCATTATTGCTCTTTTATCCAGCTCTCTGATGTTTTTCTTGCCCCAAAATTTGTTAGGCCTTCATTCTGAGCGAGGAAAGCAAAATTTACAATTGGGGTTTTCTCGTATCAGTGAGACACAGGAGTCTTATCTGTGGTGGTTTGTCTTAATGTAGTACCCCAGAGGAAAGAGGAGGAAAGACATTGGTTTCTACGAATTCCTATATTTGACGTTAGTATATTTTTTATAAATGGATATTAATTTTTTATAAGTTCTTTAATTGAAAACTAATTTATTTTTGAAAAATTTTACCAAAAATGTTCACATAGAATACAGGTATATTTCTTTCTTTCCTTAAATGAAACCAGTTTTTTATAGAATAATACTGACACCAACTTATTTAAATAAAATGGACAGCATTTTATACGTAAAATTGTTTGAATTAATACTCGTACAAAAATATGTAATATCTTTAAAAAGTAAAAATGTGTATAATGATCACAAAAACGTTACTGTTATGGTATAATAAATAAAAGCTATCATGAAGTTCATTTTACAAGATTTCCATTGGTTTCCATTTTTTTCAATAAATAACTCAGTTTAATGCAGTATAATATTATTATTTTTCTTGTAAGACATTTAATGAAGAAATAGTGAATCGTGTTCATATTGCCAAAAAACCATCCATGCATGTTTTCTTTCCTTTATATTCATTAAATATTTCTTCACCTTATAATTAATTAAAAAGAGATTATATTTTTGATTTTTTCTCCCATTTTATTATGATCTAGCGATGAAGAATTTTCGTAGTGTTTACCTACGTCTTTGTAATTAAAATTCCAGGGTATAAATATGCATTTTTTCCACGTAAACTTTCGTTTTATGTTAGAATCCCAGCTGAATTGATTTATTAAGTTTCTTATTACTCAATATGGGTAAGCATACTTAAGTGTAAAAAGTAAGTTTTGTATTCAATATTTTTGGCAATTTACATGATCATTTATGTATCCCGTTCAATTTAATTTGTTTTAAAACTATAATCCTTCATTTAAAATATAATTCTCCAATTTTATGGAGTATCGGATTTTAATGATGGGATGCTTTTAATAAACCCATTTAAAAAGTGTTTCACGAGTTGGTCCCAATTTAATAAACGATAGAACTACAAATAGCATTGAATGGCAATCGATATGGCATTTTAAACGTTTTTCCTCTCCCCACAAAATTAAATCACAAAAATTAATCAGAGAAAAAAAATTATACAGATTGTCAAGAGCTTCTTGATATTTAGCTCTTTAAAAAGGCAGTTCTTAAACCTTTGCTTCGTGTCCCTCGTGTTTACCCTGTAAAATATTTTTTGCCTACTCAATGTTATTCATAGAAATTTTTCTATAATATTTGTAACGTATTTTAGAACTTCGTAATTATATATTTGTTTCGTATGACATTTCTATCACCCCTAAATGGGGGAGTCAATTAGAGAAACTATACTTTTAACCCAGGTTTCATTCAATAAACCCAAATATAATTTAATTAGTTTATTCTTTACCATTTCGACCGAAAATATATGTCACGGGCAAAGTGATAAACCGGGAATTATTAATGATGGCCAAATCGAGGCTGACAATACAGGGTGATTCAGAAATAATCATCAATAATTGGGGGGGAGGTAGAGGGGCCCTAGACAAGCATATTTCGAATTGAGATGGTGGGGCGCAGCCTTACCGTTAAAGAGCTAGGACCTAATGTAGTGCGAGCGCGTTTCAAAAGGCCGATTTTAGAAAGCCCGTGTGACAAAACAAAACATAATAAAATAAAAAACATTATTGCATGAGGTACAGGAGTATCCGTACTACTTAAATCTTCAATGTGATAGAAATTGGATCACTCGCTAAACCGTGGGGTGAGTTTTAAAACGTGCAATATTAATCTCTTAGTCAAACAATGGAGTTCCCCTAAGGTTATTTAGAAAAATGATGACCGGGGAAGGAATTTTCAATGATCAAACAGTTTCAATGATCAATGTTAAGATCATTGAAAATTCCTTCCCCTATCATTATTTTTCTAAATACCATTAAGGGAACTCCATTCTTTGACTAAAAGATTAATATTGTAGTTTTGAAAATCACTCCACGGTTTAGAAAGTGGTTCAAATTCTATCTAATTCATGGTGTAAGTAGTAGAGATACTTCCATACCTCATGTAATAGATTTTTCCATTTTATTATGTTTTTTTCGTCACATGGGCCTTCTAAAAACGGCCTTTTGAAACGCGCTCGCACTACATTAGGTCCTAGATCTTTAACGGTAAGGTTGCGCCCCGCTATCCCTATTCGAAATATGCTTGTCTAGGGCCCCTCTATCTCCCCCCCAATTATTGATGATTATTTTTGAATCACCCTGTAGAATAAATTCAAAGGCATTTATATCACTTTGCCCGAAATACGCGGGCATTATTTGTAATGCCCTGATTTATCACATTTCCCATAACATATGCATTAGCTACACTGTTAATTATTCTACCTACTCCCCTGCCGAAAATCTTACAATGTTTCCAGATTGCATACCGATATGTTTAAGCTGACTTTAAAAACTTCGGTAGAAATAATAAGGAGAATTATGGGGAATGTGGAAATGTGGAGGCATTGTAATGAAAGCAATATCCATGCTAGATGCATATTATACCAGTCCCCTTTTCTAAAAATAGCTTAAAAATCACAAACAACTAACTGAGCGTTTGAGAAAATCTATTCACTCAAAGTGGAATTCAAGCCCAATTTTTTTTATCGAAGGGGGAATAATTCATGCAATTGAGTTTCCATTCTCGTCGAATCTTCTCTAGCGAGTAGAGTTGCATTGTACTTTTCAAGTGATAAATGGAAAATTCAGCTGAAGTGTCTCAACTCTATGATATTGAACTTCACCTCCGCTGAATGCAAACTTCTGCCTATCCTTTTGACACATCCCTCTGCCTTTGTGGAACCAAAGGGCGTGTGGAAATAGGGTCTGCTATCTGCGTTTGAAAGCATTCATTTCCACAGATAGTTCTGCATACCGCGGAAAACACGGCTTCATTAAAGATATTAAACTATGGCTCACCCAAAGCCATTCAAATTAATTGCTTCGTAATAGTCCTTCCACGCTTTGAGAAATATGTTAAGAGGATTAAACGATTCTATGAAGGATTAGGAAATAAAGTAAACTATACTTGGAATTGAAGTAATGTGTCGGGGAAGACTGCTATCGAAAAGTGGATACTCGATAATTTAACCCAAAATTATTCAGGCCAATAATGTTAAATATTGGCGCTTAGTGCTATCAATTACTTTAATCCTTCTTTTCATGATTACTAAATAGACGTCTTATCCATTTTATGTGTGGTCGACTTATTTCCAAGGAAAGATGTAATTTAATGCCAAGTTTAAACACATTTAGGGGATAAAAAGGAAAATGATTGCAATTCGATTATTTAACTGCCTAAATTTGTTATTTAATCTCTGGGGAAGTAAATGTGAGTTTCAGGTAACGAATTTACATTACGATATGGAAATAATTATTTCAAAAATGTTTTAATGCCATCTTCTTTCTCTTTCTCTTTACTCTGACTTCTCTAAAATCTTAAGCTATTTCACGAGTGAAAATCACAGAAAGAGTTAGATCAAGAAATAATTTCAAATGTTTTAAAGTAATAAGTTGTAAAGCATTACAAGAATACGAATTTTTTTATTACAACTATGAAAGGAAGGAAAAAGAGTTATAAAAGAATTTCCATTTATATGGATTTTAGATTAAAGTTACTTTTAGTGTTGAGTGATACGTAATAGTACTTATTTTAAGGTTTTCTTAGTGAGAAATTACTTTAAAAGGTTCTACAAAACAGACATCTCTTCAAGTTAATATTCTTCTACTATCAATTTAATAACGCACTAAAGTTATGGGAACCACACACACTTTTTCATTTCATTCAATTATAAATAAAAATAAGGGAGAGTCGCTCAAAGCGGGTATGTCGTCCAAAACGGGTAGGTGCTGGTATATTGCCGGATAGAACCCGAGTGTCAAAATATGTGTATGCCATGATTAACCGAACACTCCCGAGTTTTGTCAGATTTGTAATATGGAGTGGCTGGATGCAATATTAGAAAAACGTTGATTCTGTATAAAAAAATCTTAAGATAAGTTCCTTCTGAATAGTCATAAACTAATACAATTTTATCATGCTTTTGATAATATTATATTATTTTGATACAAACGGGCAGGAGCTCATTACAATAAAGTCTTGTCTATGTCTATGTCTATATTATTTTGATACAATCTAACTTTAAAAAACTATGAAAGAACCAACATTTTATTTATATTTTTGAGGTTTTAACCCTCCTTAAAGTAAGGAAGGAGCTTTTGGGCATAGCAGGTGTAGCTTTACGCAATGGGAGATAAATTGAAAATAATGTTTTATGATTGTTAGGTACATAACCAAGGTCTCAAACATTGGCAAATTTACGGGGGATCCCGGGGGTCAATGCCTCCTCCTAAATTTTTAAGGATATTCCATGCTTTCACTGTAAACAATGGTTTCAGTTCAATCAGGGACAGAATGGCAACCAAAAGTCCACCCATGTTCTCATCATTACTTCTAAAAAGATTAATTCGTGATAAGATTTATCTCATTTGTAGTGCTTACCCGCTTTGCCTCAGACGGGTTACCCGTTTTAGGGCACCTAGTCAAAGTGATTTTTGACGGGTTTTTGATTTTCGTTAATAAATTATTATTGGGCCCAATCCGACACTATCGTGCATTTTTATTTTATAGTTCGATAATTCAGCTATCATTTAAAATCCATTTTGTAATAACAATCAAATAATAACTTGAATTTTTGAGATTATAAATTTAGCACAACCGCTTTGAGCTTCTCTCCCTGATACAGAAATAAAACGTAAAAAGAAACTAAGACAGCGCCTTTCAAAAGAACAAGAGACAATTATAAGTCATGATTCAAGTAAAATGTTAAAAATTTGACAATAAAAAGTGGCTGATCAATCTTAAAAAAACACACTTTGTTTATTTTGTGCTATTTGTATTCATAAAACACTGATTTTATTTCATACTCCGGATTGTAAGAAAAATTTCTATAATCCTAATCCAACCCGGATGTTTGACCACATAAGCACATGGATAAGATCTCCTAAGTTGTATTCTTTAATTGGAACCTAGAAGTGTTTTCAACCCCACTCTATCTCCATCCTTTAATCGTGACGATAAACCTAGAAATAGCGAGTTTATCCGTGGGAAATAAATATTTCATTCAAGTGTTTTAACAAATCAAACCAACAGCCCCTCTCCCTTGCATTTTTATCCCAAGGACTTCCCATTCCCTTCCTTCCCATCTGCGAAACTTTCGAAGGGGAGCAGCCCATTCTGGGCTAAGCACGCAACATACGTTATTCACCGATCCCCGTCTCGACAAAACAATCCCCTTTATACTAACTAGAAGCGCAGCGTTCCTCGCGCGGAGATCCCTCCAACTTATAAAAGAAAGAGCCGGGGGCAAAGCCGTCTACAAAAGCAAAACAATCACAGGAGGAAAAAAGCAAACTGCTAATAGAAGAGCTACTCAGGCTGCACTGCACTGTCCGGCGAAGAGATTTCGATATTTTCACTCGCAGCGGAAAGAGCCGCAAATGTTTTCTTTTCCACCGCTTTTGTTGCATCCATTCCACGCAGCTCGTTATCGAGGAAGTTTCTTTATCAGATTCCCTTCAAGTCTTTAATGATTTCAGCCGGCTACGTATCCACTACTCAGACTTGTTAGTCGGAGCGCCGTTAAACACTGCTGGTTCTTTTTCTTTTATAGATTCTTCTCGGATATGAAGAGGCTTCTGTTTGGGTTTGGTTAGTGTGATTAGTGTTCTTCAATTTGGCTCTAGGGCGCTGAGAAAAACAAATTACTCTTTGTAACGTGTCGGAGGTTTTTTTGGCTGAAAAAAGACAATCTGTAGTGGAAGGTTTGCTGTTAGATTGAAATTTTTAAAAAATACAATGGATATTGAAAGGGACTTTCTTACTTATTTCTTATGATACCCACTGATTATATCATAGTTAAAAGTCCTTATTAAAATAAAATTAAAAATATAAGAAAAAGTATAGTCCCGAAAGGGGTAAATTAATAATTGAGGTGTTGGAGATCTAAAACCCGAAAAAAATGATAGTTTTGAGCAAAAGATGTTTTAAAATTTCTCTTAAAGTAGACATGGGTCAGTATCAGTCTCTGGAATATTTCTAGAATAAATGAAGGTTGTACTCTACTTTTATATTATCTTTTAATGGATTTAGGTTTAATTGGTGAGAAGGTTTTTGACCGGTTTTTGAATTTGTCCTTTGTAATCCGTTTAATTCACAATGTCAGTTTATTATCCTTCCGACACTTTGCATCATTTTTTTATTTTTGTGGAATTTGAAGTTTAGAGATTTCTTTATGAAAGAAAGGACATGGATATTGTACACGTTGAAATTTTTTAATAACTTTTAAACAAAGAACATAATTTTTTTAAAAGAAAATATTGAATGAACCCTAAAAACCAAACGAACGTAAAAAACCTTTAAAACTAAGAATATCAAGAACATTTTATAAAATGATTATAAACAAAAAATTGTAGTAAAAGTATGACAGAAACGAGTATGATATTTATAAAACAAAATGTCGTATGAATAGAACAGATGTTTGAAATTCCAAAAACTAAATGGTTTAACACTTAAACAATATCATCCATAAGAACTATATTGATTGTATTGTATAAATTATTTTCTAGAAAAAAATAATGCTTTTTAAACAACATAAACCTTTTCTAGGCATACCAGGCATAAATGAAGTTGCGAAACATATAAGACCAACAGTTAAATGCTATACAAGAAATTCCTCCTACCTATGGAAACGACACTCACGATCTCAATCAACCATGAGAGTGCGGATACAACCTGGATAGCAACAAAATAAAAGGGAATAGATAGTGCATAAACAAAGAGACTCTCCCCCAGTAAAAGCAAAACTACAACAGTCCACTTAGAACTCATGATCAACCTTGGTATTGATTTATGTGCTCGGACATAACAAAGTGATTCTCTCTCGTAACATTCCACCTGCTTGTAAACGAACATGGTACTTCGCAAGACACAAAGTTTCTGTGGAACACACAAAGGCTTTTAGAATAAAGAGTGTATGGAGATAGGGGAGAAGTGGACAACTTGTTGGGAGATGTCCTTTCATAAAGTTCTCAGTTCGCTTTATACGCTATATGATATTTTTGTGCATGAGGAAGAGGATCTTTCCCTGAGGCTTCTCAGTACTTCTTTTCTTGTACAGATTACTGAGTATCGGTAGGATCACCTTCCTTTTCATTATTTATTATTACTAATGATGCTAATTAAAACGTTTGAATATGAAATTAATCTAAGAAGAGTTATTGTGCACCTAAAATTTCCAAAACTCCCTTGTTAATATACCATAAAGCAATTCCATGAATTGTAAATAAAAAATGATGCAAAATTCATCGTAACAGCTTATAATTAGCATGCTTAAATTAATTGGATTTGGGAATCAGTTTAACTCAAGTTATGTAATAGTATTAATGCAATAACTGTTAAGATTATTTGGAATTTTTGTGTAATTTAAACACAAAAATTAATTAGTTATTTGAATTTGACTTAAATAAAGTTTTAATGTAAAATATTTAAAGCATTACAAACATTTGATTTGACTTTTTGAAGAAATATATAGAGTTGTCATAATTATTTTGCAGTAAAACATAAGGTACGGTATCTTTAATATTTAGTAGGTATTAAAAGAGCTTAAGTGAAATAAAAAGATTTATCCTTTAAATGAGAAACGTCTTCCCGGAGAACATTAAATATTTATGTGTTTTATGAAAGTTTAGAATATAAGTTTAAACTTAAAAAAATAATAAAAGCGTACCACTTTAATATGTTAAAAAGAAAATGATACTTCAATCACGTCAGAGAAATAAAAACTATGATTTAAGTTTTGAATATGAAGGGGAAAAAAGAGATTGACTGTATAAAAAGTACATTACCCTTTAGAAGCATAGTATTTATCCAGAGAATTTAGCCTCCTACATTTTATTTAACAACAGATATAGAATAACTTTTTTCAGTAACACAAAAAAATTGAATTTTATTAAAATGGAAAGATATTCTTTTTCCTAGTTTATTTCAAACTATCGCTTATCTTTATGGACATAGTAAAAAGAATAATACTTGAAAGGTTTTTTTAATTCATACAATCAACAAAGAAATATATTGCTATGATTGAAAATATGAAACTTTTCTACTTTTCCACTAATGTTTGTAAAGGGGTGATGGGAAAATGAAATTATGGAACATCCAGTGCTTCTACAGAGAACAAATATTTGTGCCAAGTAACTTTACATCGATTACATTTTCTTATCAAAGAAAATTTTAACCATGGCTTTATGAATTATTAAAAAACTATTGACAATATTTAAGTATTGATAAATTGTGATAACGGTACATATTAGACTTTATTCAGCACTTATGTAGATGCTAGTAAAGAGTAGGACTTAGATATGTGAAGCAACTAGGATACGCCATGCGGAAGTAAAATGTGTCTTTGAATGACTACTTAACTACTCAGCAGAATGAACCTTTTCTTGTGGCAAACCATTTTCTTTAATTTTCTGTATTGGGTGTTGTAAAACTAAATGTAATTTATGTTTTTAGCTTTAGCTTCCTTTGTGCAGTTCTGAATATAAGTTGTGTTACACCCTGTATACGCGAGATCCAAAGATGGGTATACCGGAAATTATCTGAGAAGAGTTCTTGTAGGATCAATCGATTGACGTCAACACTCATAGAACAAAGGATTGTTTTCTTGAGGTATATAAGACCGACGTTTTCTTTTCAAGGCTCGAAATAACAGGGGTCATGTTGGATGCCAGGCAAGAATGTTTTTCTGTTTTATTTGGTTCTTATGGATAGTTTATATCTTGCCTTAGCTGATCTTATTTCACTACTGAAGCTAGGTATAAAAAACCTGACTGCTATTTCTGTAAAGCATAAAAAGGACGGAAAGTATGTATGTTATTTTTATTCCCATTGAGAAAATTAAAAGATTATAAAATATCAATTCAATGAAGTTTTAAAAATGTTTCTTGTAATACATGAGAAAGTTAATAGATATTTATTTATTGTATCAAAATATCACATAATAATAATTGTAGAGAACATAATGTTTTTTCATAGCAATAAAATTATCTCTATACCTTTAAGGGAGGTTTACGTGATTAATAAGATCTATTTAATTTTAAACTTACTCAATGGATCTTTTTTTAATCTATCTATCTTTCATATTTCTTCTTATTCTAATATGAGAGAAAATAACATGGGATTTTTTATTCAACATTCGTTAGAGTTTTTGTGTAGATTACAATACTTATTATCTTTTAAGTGCAGTCCTTATAAGATAAAATAATACTATTAATTAAAAAAATATTAATAAAATAAAAACTAATTAAAGTCAAGTAAAGTATTATTAATGAACTTTTGAATATTTATTGAAATTAAACGTCCGGTAACTTTATCATTCGAAACGAAAAATATATATAAACGTCAAAAATATAATGCATAAATATTTATTTACTATAAAACTAAAATAAAAACACCAAGGTTAACATAACTGTGTCATCTTCAGGTGACCGCGAGATAATAAATTTTCAAACACGGTCCAAAGCCCCGAGGGTCCATTAAACAAATCAAATACATTAATTCTATTAAATACAAATTAGTGATAAAGTCTACACATCTAAGATAAATCAAAACCTCTTACCACTTTTACAATGCATATTAAACAGTTATTTCTTCATTAATAAAACTTTAAGTTAAGAAATAGGAAAAAAACATATGACAGTGAAAAACGTCAATAACGCGTAAATCCAGACTGTTATCACCCCACCCGAAAAAAAATTGCACACAACAACGACATGTATCTCCAATAAATATTTAATCTTTTTCATGAAAAAAATATTTTAATTAATTTAATTAAACGTGACAAGTTTCCCGGAACTTCTTTAACTCTCGTGATTGTAGTCCAAACACTCAACTAGAAAAAAAAATTCTAGAAAATTTATTTTCTTAACAATAAATGAAGTAACTAAACATTTGTAAAATAGATAAATAAAGGAATAAAATCAATAAAAAATAAAATTTATCCTATTGAAAATATTAGCATTTATTAATATTACATCCTTGAATAAACAAGCGCAAATTAAAAAAATCAATTATTCTGCTCCAGAGGCAATTTAAAATACACATTAGGGTGGGTCATTTTCCTATGGCGAAAAAAAATTTTTGCAAATTCTATCGGGCACAGCAAGAAAAGGGTGCCAAATGGTCTCAAACTAACATGTGCAAAATATTATTCAATTATAATAACTCTTTTTGCCTCCGGATTGGTCTCAAATAGAACAAAAATATGTAATTTTTAATATTTTTAAAAAATTTTATGAAATAAATTTTTTTGTCGAAAACTTATTAAAGTTCACAAATGAGGGTATTTAAAAGCAATTTTAATCACATTAGTCACCTTCATGCATTATTAATACAAAAATAACTGCCAAAGTGGCAATATAATATGTTATCATATTAACAAAGAGCCGTAGAATATGAATCTCTTTTTATAGTGGATTTTCAGTGATACAGATTTTAAATATTGGTAGTTCATAGACATTCTCCCTCAAGTTTGGTCAGTATAAAACGGTATTTTTAATTTTTCAAAATAGAAACAGTTGTGTTTTTCATAAATATGCCGCTCTTTCGAAATTCAGCGGACAGTTATTTCATTGGCTAGTCTTGGGATTCAAATATGATCGCAAAAATATGTTGAAACAATTGTCGAATGGATAGTTTGTTCATAGGCAATATCAGTTATGATTCGCTCAGTCATGATTTACCTAATTTTTTAATATAGCAATTGACTGAAACCCAGGCCCATGAAATTATACTTCTTTGAGGATTGACTCAAAATAGCTTCTTAGAATTCCCTTATGCGTTCATAAAAGTTAAAATATAGCAAATTTAACTGTTAAGGATAATTACAAGTAAGTTTTGAAAAGTAATGTAGCTTATTTAAAAACTTAAGGGATAATACTGAGCTTTATGCTGAAAATGGGGATCTACCTCTCTTCTCAAGAAAATATTTCAAAATTTGACTCTTAAAATGTGGTTTTAATTTATTTTGGACATTAGGGAATCACATGGGGACACTTGGGATGGACTATTCCTAATATGCCAAAGAATTTCAAGGAAATCCCAACTTTTAAACTATTATCCAAATGTTTTCCATGGGGTTGAAACCTATAACCCAAAAAAGGTATCCACCTTCTGACATATCCATTTTTATTAAAAATTTACTGTTTTTACTATCCTACTCAACCGACAATAAAGGCTTTCCACATTTTTATGATTCCAGCAAGAAATTTTTGATTTCCAGTTCTAACCATTGAGATATTTCAAAATATGTTGTATTACAAGTCAAGTATTTCAACTTTGGTTTCATTTATAATTATTTTATAGTCTTCAATGATGATTTTTATACCATTGTGCACATTTATATTCATGACGGATTTGTGCAATCGAGGTAAAAGCTTGATTTTCGTTTGTCCATTTTTGCATGAAATTACTATATTAATCGAAACTTTGAGACCAATCCGGAGGCAAAAAGAGTTATTATAATCAAATAATATTTTACACATGTTAGTTTGAGACCATTTGGCACCCTTTTGTCGCTGTGCCCCTGGGAAAATGTGAAAAAAATATTTTTGACCCACCCTAATACACATATGAATTTAAAACAAGGGAAATTTCAGTGCGTTTGTGCACTCATACCCCGAAAAGCATAACCTTAACCATTACTCAAACAATAGCCAAAAAGAAAAACTTCCTTCTACTAACAAGAAAATAATTTCACTAGAGGCACAAAAGAATTTCAACTCAACTCAATGGACAATCCACCAGACAACGAATTTCGGAAAAATAAACATCTTCTCCCCCAAAACCAAACAACAAAAAGAGAAAATAAAGCACGCTAAATTCAGATAAAACTCACTTTCAACTATGCCTCAAAATAAAAATCAGTAAACAATTTCGACAATTTTCCAAGCAGCCGAAAGAAAAAAAACACCCGAGCCGAGTAGATCTAGTCGACGGCAAATTGCGCGACCGCACTTCCGAGCAACCCCTTCAGGAAAACGATAATTTTTCCGCCCTCGAAAAGCCTTGCTTCAAAGGATTAATCCAGCGCCTTGAACAGCGGCGGCATTTTAATTTTGCAGGAAATCAGCTGCATTCTAAGTAAGGCGCCCTTTAACATTTTTGGAAGCTGCGTGCAACAAGTCTCTGCGGCTGCGGTGCGTGCTTGTGGTTCATAGCGAGGCGGAATGACTCCTCTTAAATAAACCGAGGAAGAGGATATTCGTGGGGAATACTCCCGGTGTTTGCCGGAATGGGTTGGACGCCACTACTGAACTAAGATTGAGTGGGATCTTTGGCGAAGGAAACGGTTCGGTAGTTACAACGCGATTCTAAAAAATGCGATATTTTCTATCTGTTTTTATTCGGTAATTTTTATTTCTTTTAACTGTTATTTTCAAAGTACAGGATCTTTCAAATGTTTTGATATCCCCAAATCAATCACTGATTTCCTAATTTCTCCCCGGAAATTTCATCTTGAGGGCACGTATTAAAATTGTATTCTGTATCAAAATTAAGAATAGTATTCACTAAAAAGCATATGTGAATCCGAAGTCTTGTTAATAAAGTAATAAACATATAAAAAAATTAGAAAACTCATTTTTATACATGATGCAAAAGAGTAAATACTTACAATTAATAATAATAAAAATATTGAAATAAGAGTGGTGTCGTGTATGACACTATCTCATATAGAGAACATCATCTGTGTCTCTTATTAAACTTAGAGAGCCTGTATACGAGAGAGAGAGAGGCGACAACTCGCTTAAAAGCGTCTCTGCGCATCCAGTTCTGTCCAAAATTCTGTCCAAACTGTATCATGCCGCTTGTGTCGCGTCCCATGCTAATCCTATGGAATGAACCGCCTGTGGCGAACAGAAAACCTGTTTACCGATCTGCGCGCGCTATACTGAGTTGTCGCCTCTCTCTCGTATACAGGCTCTCTAATTATATACTCTGTTCATTTTGAACTGGCGCCCGAAAAAATTTCCTTCCCCACCACCGAATAAGTAACCATGGCATTTATCAACTTCACAGTGACGAAGAAGGCACTATTGGCCGCGCGAAGAGCGTAGCCATGGTTACGCTTCTAGCGAAGGGAAAGCACTATTCTTCAGGCACCAGTTCAAAATGAATAGAGTGTAGGAGACCGGTATCGCATATTAGGCACATTTTCAATTTTAATAAAAGTGCATTTTTAGGGTATTAGAATTTGTTTTCATAAAAAACAACGTTTTTCGAATCAGCCATTTACATAATATAAAAAACCACTTTTAGTTTTTTTTCAGGTAAGCGTAAATTAGAATAATAAAAGAAGTATCCCTCATTGGGGCACCTTCCCCTATACTGCCATCCTAAGCGAAATTGCACATAAACGAGTTTCTCTCTATTCTAAAAAAAAATTTTTGGTGAATGGTTTCCAGAGAAAGGCTTTTTAATTACTGAACCGAATGACACGTTTAAGGTATCAAAATGTCCAGATTCTTTCCGGATTTCCGAGTAGGCCCTTCGATTTTTCAAAAAAATTCTCCATTTTAAAATATTTCCATTTTTTCGATTTCTGATAAGGTCGCAGTTACAAAGCAAGAAACTATGAATTTTAAAACAATTGAAAACATATTTCACTGGTTTTTTATTATTGAAATAGATTAAATAATCATCTTTCTATTTATAACACGAATTTAAAAAATATATTTGGGTTATTTTTAACAATATTTACATTTTTGTTGTTCAAACGGTTTTAATTATATTTAAAAATAATGTATAATTAATTTATATCTTAATTTTAAATAATATATTGATATTTTTATATTTATATTTGTCGTAGTGGCAACGTGACAACCTAATCATTACTATATTTACAATTTTTGAACTTTTGCATTTAATTTTTACAATAATTATTTTTTATATCTTTTTGCAGGTATGTTTTTTAAGGTAGTAAAATGTAACTTTTTATTTCATAATGCCAAAACGCAAAAAAACTAGATAACACGGGTGAATATTTTAGAAATAAAGATAAAAATCGAAAATGATAAAAGTCTAGGCATTCGTGTCATTGCTATGAAACTGATACAACTTCGACATTTGTTTGTTCTAATGAAGATAAAATTCTAAATTTTCCCCATGTTTACGATAATTACTACATTTTTCACAACCAATCGATAAAAATCATTACAAATTTTAGAAAGTTAAATTTATTCCTGAGATGTCTCAGTGCTTCTTAATGAATCTGTGAAAAAACATTACCTTGATGGGGAAATAGTAAAAGAATGTTTACATTGCTCTGCTGTTAATTTTATTGGAATTATAGAGGGCGATCCTCCAATTCATGTCTATAGAGGAACCGTTAAAATTCCGCCACTGAATAAATATCCGTCATTTTTGAAAGAATACCCCGGAAAAGTACTACCCCTGCTTTAAGAATTTTTATAAAGTAAGTGTAGTGAGCTGGGTTTTGTGAGGATTGCGAAAATTTCTGCGCAAGCAGTTAACGGGGGTTGGCGAGCGATAGCGAGCAGGGGGCGGTAGCCCCCTAATTGTTTAAATATATGTTATCTATCTTATTTTGCTCTGCTTTGTACATTATGGAAAAATAAATTATTATTATTATTATTATTATTATTATTATTATTATTATTATTATTATTATTATTATTATTATTATTATTATTATTATTATTATTATTATTATTATATTCAGTAGAAAAAGGCTAAAATTTTCATTGGATGTATTTGTATCATGATTTGAAATTTATTATGCACAATTCAAAAATTGGAATGCAAATATTTGTGCCCAAATTTTTCTTTATAACCCAAGTTAACGTTTTTAAATTTCATATGCCAGCAAAGTGAAACTGATTTAAATAATAACAAACTTTAAAAGAAATATAACGATGAATCAAACATTTAAATATCGATTTTTAGAAAAAAAAAAAGGGACTAACTACACCAGTGCTATTTACTCTTCTATAACTAATACTAATAATTAGTTCAAATAGTATAAATTTAATTTTTAGAATTTTGTCGATTTTTTACTTGGATATACAATGCAAATGCTCTTAGTGTAACAAAAAAGTTTAATACCTCTTTCTCAAGCATTCCCAAACTCAAACCTTATTCCCCAAAAGCACCTCTGAAGATTGAAAAACAGATTTAAGAGGTTGATGAAAGACCTCTTCCACCCATAAGATGCTTTGTTGGGTTCCATTTATCATTCGAACAGCTCAATTTTTCTACCTAACAAAGTATTCCAACTAAAGTATTCCATTGCTCTTTTTCCCAAAAAAGCAGCTGCAAGGTATATTTACAAGGAAATACGAACTATAAGGAAGCGGAAGAAGAGAATCAAAATTCTTCCACCGAAAGAAACCTTGAGAGAAATCTTCCCATTGGCTGATGCACCGCACCACGTGATTAATGACCTTGGAAAAATCCTTTCCTGGGGCACGTTGCGACATGTCCAACTTGCTGATCCGATCCATCATATACCGTCACAAACGAAATGATCCCGCGAATTGGAAATGTGCTCCTGGTTTTGAAATTCATAATTCAAAGGAAAATTGCTACTTGATCCAGACTTCGCATCGCTTTTGGAGACAAAAATGAAGAGATGTGGAGCCCTTCATCAATTACATCTATCTTGCTGTCTGGGAAGAAAATTAAATTAAAAGCTTTGAGGTCCTGATGCATCCATTCTACTGCTCTTTACTATTATGAAAGGATTGTTTCCATAAAACAGATTCTGGTTGAATTGGGACATGGAAAAAAAGAAAGAAATTGATTGAATTAAATAATAAAATATTGAATCCCTATGATTCTACAAAGAGCTAGGCAACATGTTTTAAAGATGAAAAAATCTTTCTTAAATCCTTATTTGAATTTGCAAATGGATTAAATTTAACAAGTCGCAACAATTTGAAAAACTAATTTAAAAACAATTATGGAAGGACAAATGTCTTATTGGAATAAAATAATCTTTAAAGATAAAAATATTTCAATTTTAGTGGGTAACTAACTTAAAAAGTTGTTGATTTTGGAATTTAATTTTTTGTTAATTTTCTTTTGATCAATGCTTCCTTTAGGTTATAAAGTTAAAACTAATAAAAAATTAAAATAAACACTAAATCCATTAAAACTACAACAGGAAAAACTAAATATTTGACAGTTTATTTAATATATGAAACTCTATTTCTCTTACAAGAAGGAAAAACTTCAAAAGAAAAAATCAAAAAGAAAAAAATTACTAGTCTGTAATTTACTGTAGACAACCGAATATAAAAAAGATCGTGGCATCATACTGCCTTTTATACCATAATCTCAAGCCATGAGTGAAACCATGATAAAACCAAAATGAATATTAAATGACTCGTATTGCAGCCGTAGTAAATATAATTTTTAGTATAAACCCCAGCATAGACAAAAAAAATTTAAAAAGCCATCGTATTAATGATCCTTTTAAACGCCGCAATTCAAATTTCGAGTTAAATGTTCTGATTTTCGGCTTAACTGGTGTGTTTCATCATTACTAAAACCATTCTAGTCATTTTTTGGCAGAAAAAATTTCTAAGTATGATTTTGAGGATGTTCCCATTTGGGAACATCGGCACTTGGGGTGAAGTTTTTAGGGGGATTTCCAAAAGGCACATATTTTGCAATTAATTCAAATAAAATGATTGAAATAGGTTTCTACTCAATAATTATGAACATTTTAATGATAGTGGACGGATTTTTCATTTTTATTATCCATATTTGGATGATTAAGTATCATTTTATAGGTTTTCATAAGAAAAAATTGATATGTTTATTACGTACGCATAGCTTTTCCGCACTTTTTTCATGCACTATGACTAATATTTTGGTATAAAATTACATTGGGGTGTTCCCATGCGCTTTAAAGCTAAACAGTTACATTTCTCTTAGAAAAATTAGTTTTAATTACTGTTATATACGGATATCTAGCATAAAATCAACTAATTACATTCAAATCTAATTAGCTTTCAAAAGTGATAATCAGTATTATCTCCACTGATTCATTAAAGCTGTGTTTATCATGGAAGATTCCGAACTGAACCACATATCTCTTACATAAAACTTACGTTAGAAGAGGGTTTTAAGGTGTACACACTTTTCCTTATTTTCACAATTCTTCAATTTTATTCCTAAAATTTTTATGTAAAAAAAGTACTTGAACAAAATATGTATGCAAGTCCTCAGAAACACTCCAAATATGCTCTTTGCATAACCCTTAATGATAATTACTGAAAATTAATCGATCGGGGAGTTAGAAAAATACGCAAGTGTAAGAATCTGTTATAAAGATTTGGCCTTTATTTCTCCATAAATCAGGTGAAAAAATAAAAATTACATATTTTTGAATTTAAAACATTATTCTTAACCTTTTTAGATCCTTTGAGACAAAAAAGGTTCAAAAAATTAAAGAAAATAGTAAATAACTTGAATTTTTGCATGTTGTAGAAATCCCCTCAAATACTATACCCCAAACGCCGATGTTCCCATTTGGGAACATATACGTTGTATTGGTAATTACTCTCTAAAATTGGAATATAAAGCTATTCTGTCAAGCCAAATGGGAAGATGTGTACTTAAGCTACCTAGACACGGCAAAATTATTTAAAACTAAATTTATTTAAAATTTTCACAAGTTGAAACTTGTGCAACTTTTGGAAGAGCCAAAAATCTCTAATTTTGATGTAAATTCTATAAAAAGGATTAAATTTCAAGTGAAAAACTTTTGCATGTAAAATGACTTTATATCTTTGAGTTGCTTTCTACCAAGTATCAAATTCCTACATGAAAAATTAAGTGGTTAAAAAATTCCATAAAATGATGTTCCCATTTGGGAACATCAGCAGGTAAAAGGTTAAGAATATAAAAAAAATCTAAAATATGTATATGCAGGGTAGGTCATTTTCAAAGTTTAATGGCCTATGCGCTAAAGAAAAAGTGAAAATAAACTAACTTTAATAGATATTACTAATAGATAACAAATATAGTATGTATATGTTACGGTGAATGTCCGAAATTGGAGAATGTCGACATTCACCGGTGATTGTTGACATACACCGGTGGTGATTGTCGACATTCACAGATAAGCGAACATGTGATTGTCGACATTCACCGGTGAATGTCGACAATCACCAAATTTCGGTCTTTCACCGTAACATATATACAGGGTGTTTCAAAATTGCGTTGCACGGCTTTTATTCGGAACCAGTGCCTCCTAGGGTCATGGAAGTAAGGTCTACCCCTAGGTAAGTGACCCTGGAGAACCCATTGAGAGGACTTACAGCGCCCCTAGCGGCGAAATTAAAAAGTTAAAAAAATTAATTTAAAAACTAAAGAAGATAGAGCAAAAACCTCAGTGAGAGTATTGTTGCCAACGTCAAGAAGAACTCATTGAAAAAAATTTCATCAAAATATCTTGAATATTCGCGGAGATATTAGCATGTGAAAATAGCACTTTTTCAGGGGTCAAAAAGTAAAAAGTTCGCATATTTGCAAATTTTTTTGATTTTTTGATTGAATTTTGTGTTCTTTCAACTAAAAAAACACAAAACTACACAATTTCACTGAAAAATTTGCAAATATGCGAACTTTTTACTTTTTGACCCCTGAAAAAGTGCTATTTTCACATGCTAATATCTCCGCGAATATTCAAGATATTTTGATGAAATTTTTTTCAATGAGTTCTTCTTGACGTTGGCAACAATACTCTCATTGAGGTTTTTGCTTTATCTCCTTTAGTTTTTAAATTAATTTTTTTAACTTTTTAATTTCGCCGCTAGGGGCGCTGTAAGTCCTCTCAATGGGTTCTCCAGAGTCACTTACCTATGGGTAGACCTTACTTCCATGACCCTAGGAGGCACTGGTTCCGAATAAAAGCCGTGCAACGCAATTTTGAAACACCCTGTATATTAGATCTCTATCTATTATCTACTATTATCTTTAATAGATATTACTTGTAAATGAATTTTATACTTCTAGCATAAATAATTAAAATTGTGGCAAAAATGCGAAAATTTACTTCTGAAGAAAGCTATTTTTAAGTTAACAAAATATTTCATTCCCCACTTAACACTAGAAGCTCCGGGGTGGTCATTTTGACCGTTTTGCATTTTTAAAACTAGTTCTCTTTCAAAATATTTGAGTTACGCACTTCTACTTTTGTGACTTTTCCTAACTTATGCTGCTATTATTGCTGTCCAAATTTGGTTTAGTTTGCAAAACGCGTTCCGGAGATATTAAAAGACTTACCTAGAACCCTCAAAAACAGTCATTTTGACCGCTGAGTATTTTGCGTTCTTATTTCTACTCTATCGCTAAAATTATTTTATCTTTCGGTTTTACGAGGTACCGAAAAGGGCTCCTCCACCAAATTAAAAAAAATTATTATGTTTACTGCACAATATCATAAAATACATCTTTATTTCGTTGCACATCCCTTTGCAGAGCTTTTTATATTTCCCACGCCTGTTTTATCATTTTGTGAACGATATAGATTTATTATTTCCTTCATTTGAAGATGAAAATATTCAAGGCCTAACCAATTTAGTATTTCTCAAAAGCTTTTTATGAATGAAAATAAAGATACATGTCAAATATCTGTCATGATACATCATTTTATAAAAACCAGATAGCTGATTTTCCTTGAAACGCATTTAGATCAAGTTTCATGAAGTTAGCAGTGTTATTAGAAATGTTTTTGGTTTTTGGAGCATATGAGTGTGCTCATAAAATAATTAGACTCCAAATGAGTATTGTATTCGCGATTATGCTGACGATAAAGTGGCTAGGATATGCCCAGCAAATGCCGAATCGGGACAATAACAGGTTAGAATTTGTTGTACTTAAGCATAGTTAATACTGTGTATTTAGGTTGTAAATAAAAAGAAAATTAGTAGAATAAATGGTAAACATCAATTTTTATTCAAATTGAAAAAAAAAGGAATATAAAGTGTATTATTTCTTCTTATACAGGGTGTCCCACGAGAAGTGGCCCACCCCTATAACTTTTGAGCCCCTACAGATATAGTCATGAAAGTGGGGTCTAGGTATAGTAAAATGACCATGCTCTATCCGATGAGATTACTTTCAACGCCCTCTAGCGGAGAATTTTGGAGTTAAATTTTTTATTTTAAAAACTATATGAGGTATGTGAAAAAAGTCAATGACTAAGTTGTAGAGCAGCATCGATTTAGTAGGAAAAGATACCTTAAGCAGAAAAATATCTTGAATAAAACCCCTTAAACACACTCTCAATTAGGTTGAAATTACGTAGATTTTACTTCTTAAAACGCTCCTCACAAGGCGAAAATAAGAAATTTTTATTTTTATGACTTAAGTAAATGACTTAAAGTATTATTAATTCATTAAATTGAAAAATTCTCCAATATAACTCCAAAATTCTCCGCTAGAGGGCGTTGAAACTTATCTCATCGGATGGAGCATGGTCACTTTACTATACCTAGACCCCACTTTCATGACTATATCTTTAGGGGTTCAAAAGTTAAAGGGGTTGGGCCACTTCTCGTGGGACACCATGTATAACATGCGTTAGTGACGTCATAAAGTCGTTTCCAGGGTCAAAATTAAAAGTATGGACAGTACCAACATTTTGATATATGCAAGAATTATTAAAAGTATGCCTGTAGTAAATTTCTTTGACTTTACAAAGGTTTTTATAGGTATGTTAAAATGGTGTAAAATATAACGTATTTTCCGTAATTACTTACATAAATTAGTATTTAAAAATCAAAAAATGTTTTTAAATATCATGTAATCAATGTTCTTAATGTTCTCTACCAGTATCACATGCAAATTTCTGGCTTTAAAGGTTATTTTCGCTGAAAAAAGCCTAGCGGTCCAAATTACTGTCTTTGAGGGTTCTAGGTATGAGGCACTTGCCGGAGCTTCAAGTGTTAATGCCATGCCCGTTAGCACCACGCTATTTTAAAAACCAACTAATCCCGATAAAACTCCAAACGCAACCAGTGTTATCCCAATATCTATACACAACCTACTCCAGTCTCCAGACAACCCCTCCCGCCCTTCTGAGTCCCTCCAACTTGAAACAAAGCCGAAAAAAGCCCGAGCGGATTCAATAAAAGAAACCCCCTCATTCAAAACAGAGTTTCGCAGCACATAAACACAATTTGCGTCTGCGTGAATGGCATGTCTTTCCTCTCCATAAAACTGCTTCCAGCTCATTTCAGAAGGGCGGGCCTCACGTAGGCTTTTATGCCCCTCCATAAAAAAGCGAGCCCGCCGCTGCCCCGTGGTTCAACTGGATGAGCCCTCGGCCATCACAATGTCATTTTAGCCGAGAGCGTGTCACTTCCAGTTTGGAGCGGATGGGAGCTGGGGATCAGACTGCTCATCTTTCAAGGGGAGGATCCGTGCTCTGCTTTTGCACGCGAGTCACACGGGGAACGTTAGAAGAGTTTTAACTGTAGTTTTTGATTAGACTTATGCATTTGGATTTTTTAATGTTTACAAATGCTGTTGATTCACTGTTTGTCTAGTGTAATCAGATGTAGTGTTTGGGGCGTCAAAACAGGAAACTTTCTACGAGAGAAAATTATCGTTATTTCGAAATTTACAAATATGAAGATCTCTAAATGAGTGAAAATAGATTTAAAGATTGATTTCGTAGAGGAAGGAGTTTAGAATTGAAACACTCTAGTACTTTGAAAATACTTATAGTAAAAATATTAAATTTAGCAGTCATTTCTTTTTTGTTGAAATAGCTAAAGCGCCCCATACTAACTAGCCGAACTTCACCCAGTCCTTTACACTTAAGCTTTAAATAAGGTGGACGTTTATGTATTTAGCTTAATTAATATTAAAACTTTTTATAACATAAAAATTTATGTTTGGATGCAGACTATTTTTCTTGACGCATGACATTTCCCTAAATATTTAGTTTAGATAACATATCATAATTTTTTAAATTTTTATCACAAGAATAAAACCTTAATGCATTTAGTTCATTATTTCTTATTACTTACTCCATAAACCATTTTTTTAACACATCTTCATTAAAAGGAGTTTTTCCCGACTAGTGAATTGACGTATTTTTTCTACCAATCACAAAAACTGGGTAAAAAACAATCAAAACTTTCACAAGAGGATAATTAATAAGGTCAGTGAAATTAATGACTAAATACACCTCCCCTTAACAATACTAATAGCTATCAGCTGATTATCACAGCATGCTCGACAAATCTTTGATGATTTTGGGCGTTGCATTAATTGCGTCTAATCAAAAGGGTGGAGATAAATAAAACACAGACTTTAACGAAGTTTACTCGACAAACTTGAGCTTTCGCAGAAGAAAAAAGAACTTCCTCGCCTTAGATTAACCAATTTGTCCCCACAAACGCCTATAAGAAGACAAAAAAGAAATCTGTCAGACAAGGAAATAGAATTAAAGCTGCGATTATGCAGGAGACAGATTGGCCAACAACTGCCGTAAAACAAAAGAAATAAATGCGGAACATTTGGGAGGGCTCTAACCTTTGTTTTAAGATTATGTTAGGGCATATGGTGTGGTGTGTTGGTAAATAATGTTTATAGCTCCTATCAATACCAACGATGGTTAGATATGATTGTTACCTCTTTATTTAGAAATCATGAATATATTGGATACGGTTAATCAAATACATCTATAAATCTTTATTTTAAACATGAGTAATATTCTTTGGCTGCTAATATGATGAAAATAAGGTCAAATTAATATCTTATCATTTTACTTATTTATGTTGCATTTAATAATGCTACGAACACATTATACGTATTACAGGAAATTATGCATATTCAAATAAAAATCGTAAAAAGAAAAAAAATGATTTTTAAAAATATCGAAATGCATTCAATATAATATTTTGTTTTAAATTTTGAAAGTTTCGTATTTCCCGTTTTGAAAGCTTTATATAGCTTTATATAATAATTTAAATGAAACAATAATAATTAGTGTAAAACCCATTGTACAAACTTGAGTATTTTCTTTTCTACATCCTGAGAACAAGTTTTAATACATGATCCTATTAAATATTTCTCAACCCCTTTTCTATTTCTTAAAACTCTAGATAAAAAAATCAATATAAGTTTTATTACTTTAATTAAATATAAATTTGAAAAACATAAAAATTCAATATAAATAACTAACACTGAATAACATTTCTTGAGTAAGAAGTAAAAACTAGCAGGCCACACTCCCACAAATATTCGGGGAATCCCATAAATGATATTTAACCATCCATTGATTCCTTGTGAATGTGCGTCCTTTCCGAAAATATAATATCTTGTAACGAAACACACAAACCATACTTGATAAAGGAAGTTATGTATCACTGGAACTCTCGAATACAATCTAATAATCCATCGATTCTCCCAATCCTTCTCTAATACAAGGAGGGGTGTAGAGCACCCCATCAGACGATTCTGGCCTTTCCTCTCGAGTGCTATCCACGCATGGTACTGATTAGAGACATTTCCGGATTCTTTTGTTATGATGTCACAGTAATGTGTCCATCAGAAATGAAACATCCCAGTCAGTATCCGAGATTGCATCGGGAAAACATATTAAGCACATCTACAGATAGACTTCCGATTCCCTTTATTATTCATATCAGAAATAGCTGAAAGACAATATGGGAGCACCGAAATCAAAACCGGCCCGCCAAATAATAAGAGGTGTGGAATCCTATGAATGAGCTCATAAAGCCTGTGCATGTAATACCATTATGAATGGGGTGTGAGTGAGACGGGAATTGAGTTTATTCTATGGAATAAATTTGTGAGGTGTAAGCGTTGTGATTTTTTTACTAGTTTAAATAGTTTATGAAATCTTTTGTATGTTTGATGAATTTTAACAAAGAAAAATCAGTTGGGGAGATAAGTTTATGCAAAAGCGAAAGCCAAATTTGTCACAAATTTTAAAAACAAACGAACATTTTGTCGATAAAGTAATTTAACGTATATAATTTTAGATAATAAATAGTTAAAACTCATAATGGGCAATACCAGCATATTTTGACATTTTTTTTCCTGTTACATTTTCCAAATTATAAAATATATATTGGGTTGTCCCATAAGTTCTGTTACTTTTTACAAAGTTTCGTGTTTGAAATTTTTTTATGAAAAACTAGTAATAAGTAGAGATTTCAAATAAAAAGGATTTAGAATTAGGTACATTTATGAACATAATGTATGCTTTTGGCAGTTCTGGTGATATTACTTTTTTTAAAATGGCGGTTTGAAAAAAGACCGCAAATGACGATTTTCGCATAATTTTTGTATTTTGTTTGAAAAACTAGGAAGAAACTCCTAATTCAAGGGTAAAAAAGTTTTACTGTATATTTTAAATGTTTAGATTAAGATGTCATAGTTTCAAAATGATTCAGTTAAGGTAAGAAATTTTGGCTTTAAAACTTCATATATTGGTAATTTCATGTGTGTTTTTAAGGCACACCCATTGTTTTTCTAAGCAGCTGGTATGAAGTAAATTAAAGGCAGGTGTTTTTTGAACCATAATGCTTGTTTAAACATTGAAAGTATCTTTTCAAAATATTGTTGGATTGATTGATTTCTAAATGCCAGGGAGTTGCTTTTATTGTAGTGTTTTAGTATGAAGCAAAGAATTGCTTTGTTCGCTCAGCATAAGTACAGCGAGTGTAATAGTGATAAGCTAAAACGTTGTGCGCTTGAATTGTACGCACTGATTTCTGAACTTAAGTTCAGAGATAATTGAATATACTGCCCATTTTGAATACTTAGGTCTATCAGTAAGTTTTTTTTTATTTTGATGCTTTTTTCGGGAAAATTTCTTTGAAATGACTAACATTACTGCCGTAAGTTTTCTGCAATAGATGTTAGGGGCCATTCATTAATTACGTAAGGATGATTTTGGCAATTTTTGACCCCCCCTCCCCCCATGTAAGGGTACGTAAGATTTTTCAAACCCCTCCCCCCCTATTCTTACGTAAGATTCCATTATGTTTTTCAAACAATAAAATGTTAGAAAACTCTCCTTTTGACGTAAATCAAATATTTTTATTTTTCAACAGATAAGTAATATTCTTGCTGTCAACTACATATTACTATTATATTATTATCTCTTGATTAGAATAATTAGAATTTGTTTATATTAACTAGGAAAATCTTACGTAAGAATTGGTTTGACCCCCCACCCCCCAAGTAAGGGTATGCAGAGATTTTTCCAACCCCCCCTCCCCCTCGGGACCCTTTCGTAATTAATGAATGACCCCTTATGTTTGAGACCAAAATTTTCTACCTTAAACTTATCGAATCATCTTGAAACTATGGCATCTTAATTTAAACGTTTCAAATATACATTAAAACTTTTTTAGCCATGAATTATGAGTTCTTCCTAGTTTTTCAAACAAAAAAAAAAATTAGGCGAAAATCGTTGTTTGCGGTCTTTTTTTCAAACCACCATTTTGAAAAGAAATAATATCACCAGAACTGCCAAAATCGTAAATTATGTTAATAAATGTATCTAAATCAAAACCCTTTTTATTTGAGATCTCCACCTATAACCAGTTTTTCTTTCATAAAAAAATTTCAAACATGAAACTTTGTAAAAAGTAATAGAACTTATGGGACAACCTATATACCTAAATTCCAAAAATCGACATGAAAAATTTTAAAAAATTGTTAATTCAATATATTAAATAAAAAATCCACAATCCCTTTGCATTTATTTAGGATCGAATGTCATCAGCTCTGTTTTAGCCTTACTTTAAAAGTAAAATTCAACGGATCGCTTTGCATTCTGATAGGTCTATAACAAAAGTTTTGGATTAAATGACGTCACAGTTTGACTTTTGGCGTTTTCGTGCCCTTTTTTAAGTCAAACTTTGAAATTAAATTAAAAATAAATAATGATAGAAGTTAAAATTTTGGCACGTATACTCCTCTCTTAGATACCTCTATCGAATAAAAATATAAAAGAAAAATTCGGCAGTTGCCCATTTGGAAACCCTGATCCCTTTTAAAGTTTTATAATATCTCCTGAGTTACATCTCTTCGTTTTATATCAATTAATATAACTTAAAAATTGGTCAGACAGTTTTTATTACTTTTGCGATGTGAAAACGCGTTATAAAAAGTTCACAACACTTAAAACAATCTTGAAAAGTCTGAAAAAGTTTAAAACACTATTTAGAAAATCTTCAAACAATAATTTTAAAAAAATCTATTGGTTACAATATGGGGTTTGTTTTTCAATACAATAGTCATGATTTGTTACTTAATATATTCAATTATTTTAATCGTAAATTAAAAATATCCAAGTAATCATTCAGTTTTGAAAAACTTGACACATTTCATGCAATAAAGAAGTTAATTCAATACGAAAGTTTATTTACGATGTATACATTACTTCAATACTGCTACTAACCAAAATTTAATCTTAATAATTATCTACCGAGTTGCATAAACCTCCCTTCAAGGTAATAATTTCACTTTAATCCAATTTACTTTCGAGAATTAAACTCTATGCACTTTAGATAATTTAGTGCTCTATGCTCGTTAGGTTCTTAAATGTTAATATGCTCAACTTAGGAAGAACTAATAGTCGGTTTTTTAATTCTATAAATTCTATGATATTTATTCTTTTAGGAGTATTTTAAATAAGTAGTCTAAACAACAATACTTAAATGTAAAAGGGTCATCATATCAAACTAGAATGAAATAATTAATGATTATAACGAATGACTTTCTTATTACTTTTGAAACTATTATTTCCTTAAAAAATAAAACAATAATTAAGAATTAAAATATTTTTATGCTTTAAATGCTGTACTTCTACAAAAAATAACCGATATTGCTCAAGACTTCGGTGTTTCGGTGCAAAATTTATTATATACCAACTATATCTGTGGTTATCCTATCAATACATGTTCATTATTATCATATGCTGGTAACATTTTTTAAATGAAGTGAAACTTATTTACATGTTCTCAACAATGTTAGCAAGTTCTACTAAATCCCATAATTCATAAAAACGTATTGAACAAAACATGGCATTTCTTAAGATTTCATTCATTTTTATTTTAATTTTGGGTGTCCGCATCGTATCCATTCTCTAATAAGGTGGGCATTGGGCTACACACTTTCTGGTGACCACCAGCGAGTTTGATAGGGGCGTAATGAGATGCTGCATGAAATATGCAAAGTGCATTACGTGGGAGATGATAAGAGCTCCTATCTTGCATAGAATAATATGGATTTCCTCGGCTTACCGGCATCGATCCGTACTACTTTGCACATGAGTGCAATTCAAATACTCCGTTTTGGTATATAAAAAGTGAAAGAATTCATTTCTTTGATATTAGTCTACTAATGCCTACTATGATACAAAAATTTTAAGACAACTTTTTTATGTCCATTGAAGACAGATGTGGTGATGTTAAGAATACCGGATTACATAGTTGATGTTAACATAGACTCTTCAATATTTAGCTAGGGTGGTTACAAAAAATCAACTTTTGAAATCCTTAGGTCTCACCCCCCTAAAATGTGCCAATAGGCTAAAAAATGAGATTGGCCAAGTTTCAGTTCAATCTGATAATATTAACCCGTGCCTCATCGAGGTCAAAGTTCAGAAAAACAAAGATTTTTAACAAAAAATCGTAGTTTTCGCCCCATAAAACTAGAACCGTTTGTCCCAGAAACCCGGTTAGGGTGTCATTTAATAGGTAATTTTATACACTTTAACTTTGACATAGTCATATTTTATTTACTCAAACGGATAGTGCACTATTTAGCATTTTCATAGTGAAGGTCCTCGAAATAAGCGAATTTCCTTGCAAGAACCCTAGAACATTACGAAGTCACAAAAAACTATATTTCCGGTCTTTCCCTATTCATTTTGGCTCCAATAGATAGTATTTGAGTTTTTAGACCCCCTAAGAGAATTCTAGGGTATAATTTCAACCCCTCTAGGTTTCGGAAAAAAGAGAAAAAATATATATTTTTTACAATTTTTTTTGACTCTTAATGTGTTAAAGTTGGTTCAAATACATTATTAAGAGTTTAAATTAGGTAGAAGATTAATGATAAAGGGGATTAACCTTTCGTTATTACCCCTATAATCTAAGCAAAAGAAGCGCGACTGTGAGAGGTTTTGCTAAAACCCATTAATACCCATTAAAGTGATAAAAACAGCTAAATTACATATTTTTTCATTAAAACATCTAGAAAGATATCATTTGGTGTTAAAAATGATGTTTGGGATTTTTTATATGTGTTATAAAATTATAATAATAGCGCCCTTCTGGACTCTAATTTTAAAAATGCTTTTCTACCAAAGTTACTAATTGCCAGCTTATTAAACTGAAAGTATGATCTTAGAAAAATGTATAAATCAATTTATTTGTAATATGTACTTCAGTTTTCATTTGCCTATCGTTCCAGAAAATTCACTTTTAAATGCGTAACATAATTTAGTATATATAAATTATCATCAAAAGTTTTCTTTCCCCACACACATGTTTCACTTTCATCACACATGTTTTCATATTTCTACTTAAATGCATAGTGTGAATAAAGAAAATTAATTTTCTTTAAAAAAGTAATTTTCAAAAAAATAGTCTAAAAATTGTTTGATAATTACACTGTAAAAAAAACTGTAGAAAAACAGAAATTTCAATAACAGTGACTTTATGTTTACAGAGATATTCTGTCATGTAACATTCCCACCGCACTTCTATTTATTTTATGTAAAATAACAGCTTTTACCTAGTTTTTTAGCTTATCTGTACTTAAACAGAAACTTACTGCATTGAAAACCAATACAGCTATTGGCAACGTTATACTGAATCTTCTTTGGTTCAGTGGTAGCGTGCGTGCTTAGCATGCGGTAGGTCGCGGGTTCTATTCCCGGATATCAATTAATTAAAATTAAAAAAACTCTACTAAAATAAGTGCATGCGCACAAGCAGAAAATTACTGAGAGGCAACAGAAAAATCTGTAGCCCACTTGACAGAAAGTTCCTTTTTACAGCATTTACCTGTAGGTTACAGCTTTTTTCTGTTTACAGGATTTTTCAACCTACAGATTTTTTCTGGCAACTTTTGCTGCCAGAAATTTTCTGTTTTTTTGCAGGATTATTTTTTACAGTGTACAATAAGGTTTTTCTATAAACTAACAAGCTTATCCATTTTTACTATTAGGACTATAACTTAGATGTTACTTACAGTAATCCAGCGGAAGCTTAAAAGTGGTATACTGTTCTCAACCATAGAATTTTTCAGAGAAATCTTGTTTCCAATTTATATCAAATATTTATCATGGGAAACAATAACTTTTACTGAATATATGAAAATATTTCGAATATTTCCTATTTTACGCGCTATTTTTGTCTCCTTCAACACAGGTGTTAATATAATTGGCGACTAAAGAATAAAATATTAAGTAATTAGATTATAGATCAAACATATGTAATGAAACCTTTTCATACCTATTTAAAAATTAATTTTCTTCGAATGGTAGGCAAATGAAACCCCTGAGGTATATTTATTAAAAATAAATAAATTTATACATTTTCTAATATAATATTTTTAGGTTAATTAGCTGAAAACGAGCAACTTTGGTAGAGATAGGGTTTCTTAAAACTTAAAGTCGGTAAGGGTGCTATTATTATAATATCATAGACATAAATCGCCAAATGTAATCTCTCTATAGGTTTTTGCTGGAAAAATTTGTATATTAGACCTTTTTATCACTTTAATGGATATTAAAGCCATTTTTAGCAAAACCTCTCACAGTCGCGCTTCTTTCGTTTAGATTATAGGGGTTATAACGAAAGGTTAATCCCCTTTATCATTGGATTTCTACCTAATTAAACTTTTAATAATGTATTTGAACCAACTTTAACACATTAACAGTCAAAAAAATTTGTAAAAAATATATTTTTTTTCTCTTTTTTCCGAAACCTAGAGGGGTTGAAATTATACCCTAGAATTCTCTTAGGGGGTCTAAAAACTCATATTCTATCTATTGGAGCCTAAATGAATAGGGAAAGACCGGAAATATAGTTTTTTGTGACTTAGTAATGTTCTACTAGGGTTCTTGCAAGGAAATTCGCTTTCGAGGACCTTCACTATCAAAATGCTAAATAGCGCACTATCCGTTTGAGTAAATAAAATCTGACTACATCAAAGTTAAAGTGTATAAAATTACCTATTAAATGACACCCTAACCGGGTTGTTGGGACAAACGGTTCTAGTTTTATGGGGTGAAAACTACCAGTTTTTGTTAAAAATCGCTGTTTTTCTGAACTTTGACCTCAATGAGGCACGGGTTAATATTATCGGATTGAGCTGAAACTTGGCCAATCTCATTTTTTAGCCTATTGGCATATTTTAGGGGGGTGAGACCTGAAGAAAGTCGAAAAAAAATTTTCCCCATGTCACTTGTGACCACCCTAATATTTAGCTTTAGTAAAATGTGATCTAAACTCACATTCGCATGTTGTTAGTCTTTTAGTTCAAAGGGTAAAAGTTCTAGGACATGTATAAAATGATGAGAGTTAACAATGGACTGGTGGTAATGGTACTATAGTAAAATGATAGACGTAAAAATGCATTGAAGATTAAATAAAGAATAATCTCTTTTTGCAAAAATGTGGATAAGTTTCACAATAAACATACCACAAATTGTAAACAGAAACGGATAAATACTAAGAAGGTTTTTTATTAACCTCGCAATTATTGCTAGCTATTGAATAAGATATATGCCAATATTAGACAAAGAATACCTAGTTAAGGTTTCAAAGTAAATACAGAGTATAAGTATTTGTGTGGCATCATAGCTAGTGATAGATTAAATCTTTGAGAACACTGTCATTTTTAAGAAGAGTGAGTAAAAAGTAATGCTGACAATTTTATTTATCTCTCTTCGCTGGAAAAAGTCTCTATACTCCAAAAAGAGAAGACACAAAGTAGCTAAAAATGTTCAGACCTGCCAGTTTGGTTGGGTAATGAAATAACAACTCAAGTGATTTTTAAAATTGACAACGTTTATTATACAGCAGGTGGTGATGATCGTTAAAAATAAAGTATTGAATGAGACATTTGCAAAAAAAGGGTCTTGGTCCTAAACCTCAGCATATTTATATAAACTATTCTTTGTTATTAATTTAGTGCTTTGATTGAAACACTCTTAATGACACATTTCAGTTTTTAGCGACGCATGTTCCCATGGGGTTTTTAGTCCACAATGACAACATTAAGTTTAAGTAGTTTTATTAAAATCTTAATTTCTTTCAAAAAGCTCATTAAAACTAATTTCTTTTAGAAAACTTTCTTAAGTCGGTTGGAAAATGTGTTCCTCGATAATGCTATGATTAGAACATTATTTTCTTGATCTTTAAGTGAAAAAAATGACACTGTTAAATTAAATTCTGGATTTCAAAAGGTATATTTCATTGATTTAGATGGTAAGTACTTATCGTTTGAGAAATAGTTTTAGAAAAATGTTTTTTTACTGTTAATGTCTTGAAAATAAAGCAATTATATTGGTATTTTGTTTGAAACATCTTTTTTAAAACGGTATTATTGTACGGTAGGTGCTATCAGGAATAAAGTTAGATAGTAAATCATAATAAATTTTGATAAATAAGTTATGACTTCAGGGTTATCAATGGTTCAATATAATGACCAAATAAATTAATAATTTTAACAAGTTAAGTCCGTCGAATTTTACAAACGTTTTATCGATCTGATATCCACCATCTAAGCTGGAAATTAATATAACATTTGAAATTCATAATATTTTTTACGTTTTCATAAAATAGAAATTGATTTTCACTTATAATTTTTGGTTGTATTACTAAGAAGTTTTGTACACATTCACTCAGGCAGAAATAAATGTTAATTAGGTTTTAAAAGTTTGAAACTTTCACTAATTAGTTACCTTCCCAGATAACAAACTTATGACGGCAATTAAGTCTTAGTAAGAAAATAATTATCCTCTTCTTTTAAGCTAAACAGCAAATAAAATTTAATGAAAAAACATAATATCGAGTTATTTCTAATGTCATTTATGAAAATTATTCTTTTATTACACTTAATGAAGTTTAACTCCCTGGTTCACAGGTGCAAACTAGGTAACGCTAAGTAAGCCGTACTACTAACCTAGGCATTATAAGGATGAAGGATTAATATCTAAGTATATCATCCTTTTGTTACAAACATATTATCATTTTTTAAATGAGATTTCACTATGTTAGGATACTATGTATTCTGTTTATTTCATCAAATAGCATAATCAAGTGGACAAATACGTTCTTAAGGGTAAAAGAAAATCTTATATGAAGCCTCGCAGATACGTGGCGTTCATATACCACCTTTACCTGTATACAAAATCACTGAGCATTTACTTTACCGTAATCAAATTTCGGAAATTGCACGGTATAAAGTAAACTTCTTCCTCTCCTAATCCCGATTTTCCTCACTTTATTTTTTAGCCCGGACATAAATAAAGCAACATCATTTAGCAGAGGACCGATTTAACGGCGGTTTCACAACTCAATAAAAAGCAATCCTAAATCTCGACCTTACGGTTTGGCTCTCTCGCTTAACGGAGAAAATTAAGTCTCCGTCCCACAAAGTCGTAAACGGCGCAGACTTTCAGGAAAGGGCACTAAACAGACTCTGGTGGCCAGCCTTTCTTTAGAAAGGTTTGCCCTCTCAAAAAAGTGTTCGAATATTATCCTTTTTCTGTCAATATTATCTCGATCTTATAAAGTTAACATAAGAAGCGCAAAATCAGTTTCACTATGAAAATGTTTTCTTTGAACTTCGTAAAAAGTTCATGCGGAGGATCCTTTCTTTTGGCTCCTAATTTATATTAAGAGATAAACAGTGTGTGGATGTTTTTGTTTAACATATTTTAGTTTTGTGTGTCTTAATTTGGAACAAACTGGAGTCTGGAGTTTTAGCGCAGTTATTATATCAGCTTGGTTCGAAAGTTAATAACATGCACAATATTTTTTTCTTTTTCAGGACTTATTTTCTCTTTCTAGTTAGTGTCTTGCATATGATAAACTAATGCGATTGCGCAAGTAGTTCTATAGATCAACTAATTCTGCAGTAATATACTAATTATTAAAATTTGAGTTACTTACTTGCTAGCAGATAAAAGAAATGAAGATATTCAAATGAAATAAGAAAATCATCTGCTGGGGGAATTGTTCCAACTTTGAATCCTATAAAATAAAGAAGTACGATCAAACATTTAGGTTAGCTAACAGAAGTAAATACGCATTAAAAGTGTTTTTCATACAGCTGGTTTTTAAATACAACGGGTATTAAAAGTGTAATCAATAATTTTTTTATTTCATAAGCAACCGATTTTGTGTTTTTCGTTCCAGCTGAGGAGTTTTTAACAACACAATTCTTGAATGGTTAAAAAGTGATAAAATACTTCTGTTATTTGAAAAATAAGTCGTTTTATTAGGTATTCAAACGTTAACATTTAAATCTCCCTTTATATTAATTCAATCGAGTTATAAATATTTTCCGCTTGATTGAACTACTGTCGAACTATAGATACTAAAAGGGTCACGTGATTTTGACAGGCGATGGAATTATTTTGGAGGGAAGTAAGGAAGAAATTGATGGGCAGTTGATTGAAAGCGGAGAAGACATTTGCTTGCTTACTGGAAGCCGTTTTGTATTTTACTTTCTAGCTTTTTTGGAAGCTAATATGTGGCTAAGATGAGTTCGCGCCCTTACGAACCTTTTTACATTTTCGACACTATTAATCACGAGGTCAATCGTAAAGGCTTCGTCAAAGAGGGGATATGGGGATATATCTCCCTCACACTTCTAATTAGAGTTGTTTAAGGGTAGGTTTACAACACAGTATTAAATTTAAGGAAATAAATAATTAGTCATTTGGAACAAACTAACTTATTTATTAAATTATTTTACACTTTCAACATTATCTTCAAACACACATAACAAAAACAAAATACAAAAAACAGGCATCTATGAATTTTTTTTTGCAAATTTTCTTGCATCATAGAAAATATAATACGATCGATAATAAAAAAAATGATATCACATTCTGTAAAATTTGTTTTGAAGTACTATCGAAGGATTTACCGTGAAAACATGAAGCCATTAAAAATAAGAGGACAAAAATTTTAAGAAGGAAACTCGATTTTTTGTAGTATAACTGTTTAACTAAATTAAAATTAATTCATTCAAAATTCAAACGATTTCAAGACTTAAAAAATTTGAAAAAAAAATCTTAAGTAGTAACAATATTTTTCTCTCTGTCCAGGCTTGGACGTGGCTAGTTCACAGAAGCGGTGGTATGGCGACGAATGAAAAATCATTAAATTCATGATCACGATCATGAAAAATCATAAATTTGTATTTTTATTTTCTAAAAAGTGTTCTTAGATCATAAAAACAAAAATAGAAAACCTTATGACCGCTCCTGTGAACTAGCCACGACCTTTTGGGTCGGGATTATGTATTTCATGGCATTTATAATATGCGGGGTAAAATTGTGACAAGAGTGGACTTAACAAAACGGTAATACATTCCGTTCAATTTCTATCTAAGACGGAAAAAATCATAAATAGTGTCAAAAATGTAGCAATATTCGTACGAGCAAACTCATTTTAGCTTCCAAAAAAGCTGGAAAGTTAAATTCAAAGCGGCTTCCAGTACGCAAGCAAATGTCTTCTCCGCTTTCAATCAACTGCCCACCATCAATTTCTTCCTTACTTCCCTCCGAAATAATTCCATCGCCTGTCAAAATCACGTGCCCCTTTTCGTATCTTTGGTTTGACAGTACATTTGAACTTTATTATTTTTCTAACATTTCTAACATCTGTTATTTTTCCCAAGCTTAAATATACTTTCTAAACAGATCACTCTTATGACCTAAATTATTATACAACTGAAAACAAATGGAATTATGCCCTACTTGTCTGTTTTGCCCAAGAACCGTACGTCCGCTTAAGTGAGGTACTTCACTGATTCACGTCCGTTAATTCTCGCTTTGTAAGCTAAGTTTTTTCTACATTTTCATGGTTTTAATTTCTCTTTTTATATAAATGTTTATATATTTGGTCATAGGAGCCCTGTTCATTCTTATCAGAGGAATAGGCATGAGCAATTGGTTATTCAACCGTGAAGTCTACCAATTGGACATGCATTCCTTTTTGTTTTTGTCAGCAATTTCTCCCCTCTCTCTTCTAAGAAAAAAGATTCGGGGAGCAAGTTACAAGATCAGCTTTTTGCTATCATGGTGTGCAATTTCCTCTTTTATTGCTCGAAAACCAGCTAGTACATACCATCTTTTGTTTTCAATGTCCACACACCAAAAAACCCTCTTCTAATGTCCAGATTCCAACTAGCAATGTTTTTGACACCCTGTTTTATAATTTATCACACAAAAGTGGATTTTTTAACTAAATGTATGCGTTTCACAACATAAAATATTTTCCTTACAATCCTTTCCTGTGAAATCGGCTTTCTGGCTGAAACCGATGTTCTCAACAGCCAACTTTTAGTAAAAGGTTCCACATTTTTGCTAAGATTAAAAGCGGCCATTAGTTGTTAAGATAAAAATCGAAAATACCTCATAAATAAAAAATAAAAAATAGATGCAGAAATACCTCACCTTATTTAATTTCTTTTTCATTCTACGGTGTGTCACCTCAAAATATGATAATAACGATTCGGAAATTCCGAACTGTATCATTCATACAAATAACGCAAATTTGTATATACGTTTCTTCCACCTTTTGTAAGAGGTAATTCAATTTGTGAAGATGCAACATCGCCTTTCACCGTTAGTGCAGTTTATTTGGAATCCAATATATCCTGAGATCCTTTTGCGGTGTTGCTAGCTTTCCGGAATTTGACCTTGATGAGTAATAATTATTCCTCCTTTCACGCAGAAATTCGGGATAATGTGTGACAAGTTTGGAATGCCGGAATATGCGACTGAGTATACATAGTTATTTCAGTTGAAGCTCTTCGACTCTCTTCTGTTACTCTGACGTATTTAACATTCGTAAAGGTACGACATTTTATCTATCCACCTGGATTGAAATGGATTGAAGTACTTATCATCTTCTTTTTCTTAAAAAATCAGATTGTAGAAATACTAAGTGTATATTTTTGTTAACTGTAAGGCAACATTACTCCACTTTAAATGAATCTCTAATCAATAAATTAATATAAATTGTTAACCAATCGTCATTTATTAAAAAGTTTGAATAAATCCATCAAACTCTATAAGTTTTTCATTTATTCAAAATTATTTAAAAGTCCTACCTGAACTTTTAATACAACCTAATTAAACTGTAATATATTCACCCCCAAATTGCCCACTGGATTCAATGGTAATCTTGGGTGCTAAGGATTGAAAAGTTTAATGCTCGAATATATACTTACTCACTTGTTTTGTAATTTACTTAGAAAACATTGCTATCTTGAAGAAAACTGGTATAAGTAATCAAATTTATCTACAGACGAAAAATTGAAAAGAATGTTACATTATTTCAACTAAGGATCCTTTATTCCAGCCTAAACATTATAAATAATGTTAAATAATGTTTTAGATATATGAAAATAATGATAGATAAAGCCTCGTTAATACTGATCTTGAGAATTAGTGGCCTATCTGAATTACATAAGTAAAACATTTCCAGGTAAGGATGTACCACCTTTATTCCTATTTTGACAAAAACGAAAAGTCATATTTCTTCACCAAAACCGTTTTTTTCTTCTTATACACAATACAGTGAACCAAACATGAAATGACAACATTTTTAAGTCCTATTCCATAGAATTCAAGAATTAGTTGATACGAACGTAATCAATACAGGTTTTAAAAAGTCATTATAAATCCTAAGGTTTCCTCCCAGTCACATTTTTCACCCCAAACTCATAACAACCCCAAAGTCTACAAGTCCGCTTTCATAAAGTATTGACTAATCAAAATTTTTCATAAAGTGGTAGATCACGACCCCATTCCCCTCCTCCTCAATATCCTTCTCCCTCCCCCAAGGGACATTACGCCCCTCTCCTCCCCATTCACAGAAACCCCCCCTCCCTCCCATCTAGAATCCCATTCCCAGCGAAAACAAACCCTTCATCTCAGGCTTAAGAAAGTCATGGCATTTAGAAGAAATGTTCAGTATTCTTATTAACACGGCCGAGCCCCTTTCTTTCTCGTTGAAGGGAAGAATAAATGATCCCCAGAACGGAATGCGAAGCAATTATTTCACCGCGCATTTTTACGGACAGAAAAAGCCGCTATTGCAGCGGCGCGTTTTGCAATAGAGGGCGGCTCGTCCCGCCAATAGCCGCGGCCCTAAATCATGAGAGATGCCACTCTTTTTGAAGGCCATAAACCGTTGGCCTAATATTGTTTAACGGTGGAAATGTTTCCCGCCGTTCAAAAGAGGCTTGCATTAAAGGGATTAAAAGTCCGTCTGTGGTAAAGTGGGGTCGTTATAGAAAAGCGAATTACATTTTCAGTATTCACGTGGTCACATAAAAAGTTAGATTTAAAATTTTCAATTTTCAATCTTTAATTGAATGTCATTTTTTCGTGCTTTATTATTTGTGTTACATTAATACTAGCTTAAAGGAATGCAGTACCAGATTAGCTTTATATTCTATTTATCTAAATTCACAACGTGCATATCAATTGAATGCCTGGAAGGGTATGAAGGTCATTTCCACCATACGCTTGCATTTAGGAATTCAATTCATTAAAACTACAATGTATATCTAAATAAAATTATCATATGTTTTTAAATACCTTGAAAGTAATATAGAAAAGCTATATATAATTTATTTTTCCCTAAAGTTAATTATAAAATGTTATTCTTTTACAAAATATTAAAATACGTTTACTCGTTTATCAATTTTATTGCAAGTTAACTATAAATCAGAAGAAAAAAATTGAGTATCTTGAAACAATAACAAACTAATTTACCTAGTTCCCAAATCCAAATCCAATCGTGGCTCAAAAATGGCTGCGCATATACCATAGGTTGTATACGGGACTTGACATTTTAATAAAATACTCGAATAAAAAATGTTTACGTTCTTTGAAACTCAAGCAAAACTTCTTAAATATCATAAAAAATAAATATCACTAGATAGAAATACATTTACAGGTTTGAAAACAAACTCTATTATAACAAAAAAATTATCGAAAAAACATCTCGTTATTTTACAACTCTTTATGATCTACATAACATAAGATGAAGCAAAAAGTTTATTTAATATTTAAATTATGTTAATGGTACTTAATATAGTCATGTTCATAGAAAACGCAACACCTTTTCTTTTTAGATTTTGATGAAATTTACATAGCGAGTGATCTTTGTGGATGCAAATTAATTATATAATTTTCAGAACAAAGGAATAAAATTAAGTATCGAAAATCGGTGTTTAATATCATCCATACGCGCTGCAATGAGAGTCTCTATACGACAGGCCATCAAATCAAACAGATTGAAATTTTGACTGAGGAGGTGATTTTCATCAAAGATTCATCCCAAACTCAAAGTTTGCCAATATTGACAACATAACAACCATTTTGAGTATGAGGAAAAGCCAACGAAATTTTAGTCAAGCTCCATCGGTGAATATTCTGATGCAGGAAAATTATGTGCATCGTAAACTGCATACTTCAATAATTTTACTCGATTGCAACTTTTATTATTCAAGTTATTAATTTTTATGGAATAATAATAATAATCAATAATAATTTATAATTAAGTAACTTCCTTGTTGTGTTCAATGTAACTTCTCCTTGGCCTGTGAGATTTACTTTTCTTTATTTACTGTCTTTTATACTATAAAAAACTCATTACATCTTTTAACTTTAGATATTGGGTTTACTTATTTTAATGTATATTTTGAGACAAAACCAATAAAAATTTTTATATAATTCTATCTAAAAGTATATTTAAAATTTAGGGTATTAGGGGGAGTATTTAAAACCATGCTCTTTCGTTAATTCATCACTGTAAGAAAATAAACTACCATATTTAAATTGTTATGATTCATTTGTAATCTTTCATATGAGCCCGGAAGGTATAAAAATGCATCAGAAGTTTATTAAAGTTAATTTTACTAATCAGTTAAAGAGCATTTTTTGAAAAAAAAATTCTGACCTTATACTCACATTATCTCACTTGATCCTATTGAATTATATACTATAAATTAACGTATATTCATTAATACACACGTTTAGGTCATGAATAATTAACTAATTTTAATTCATTATTTGAACAGTACCTTTTCATGGTTTTGATTAACGGTTAAACCATAAAAAATCTCAATGACATAATTATTTTCCAACACTGACATTTTTCGATATCGGCTGTAATAGAGAATCACACAATACATGAATAGAAGCAAGAATAAAAGGGACATTATCCATCCTCTTAAAAGACAAGTCCAATAATTGTTAATTGATCGAAAGACCAAACCTGATGTTTAGAAACACACGCCTTTATGCTTTCATTTTCTAAGGCAATAACATTAATTGTTTCTAGATATTAGATACCTTCTTTTTCTTTTCGATCAAAAGGATTGCTTTTCTAAGACATGTTTCCTAGCTCGCTTTGACTTGCTTTTTAAGATCATTGGTTATAAAGGATCAAGATTTCTCTGGTTTATAGACCTGTGCTGCGTAAATCGTTACAATGTTTAAGTACTTATCTCTAGAAATTAAAAACGCCTTTCAAAGTAATATACAGTGTCCCAAAAATGACTGACACATTGTAAAACTCAATTACAAATAACTCAAAAACTAAAAAGATAACAATACGTGGTTTGATGCAGCCTACACCTAAGACTCTCAGGAGCAAGATGCAACGAATCGCGTATTTTTATCTCTTTCTTTAGTTTTCGAGTTATTAGTTATTGATTTTTAAAATGTGTCAGTCTTTTTTGGGACACCCTGTATATTCGAAATTAAAACTTTTAGGAGAGCAGTACATTTTTTAAGTGAAGATAATTAGGTTTTTACTTTTGTGGAAAATATTAGAGAAAAACACCTTCAAGAGCATTGAGAGTTTACAGTTTTGTTCTGTTTTCAAAAAGGGACAGTTCATATCAACTACTCAAATAATGGAAATGGTCAATTCGACGTAAAAAATAGTTTTTACATTATTGGAAAAACTGGCTCTAATAAATGTATTTTTCTAAAATAGGTGGGTAGTCTCACATTACGTTTCTTGGGTAACAAATTGTGGCAAACTGTGATTCATTTTACCCGCTTTCAATTAATAATGTACCATACTTTATAAAAATACATTTTTGTGTTTTCTAATTGGTCGGAAAACACTTTATAAAAGCAATTACCCATGGAACGTCATAAACATAAACCTTATTACTCTAGTTAAATTGGATGATTTTATTTTAAAAAAGTGTTGATTTTATTATTGTGGAAAAATACGCTATTTTCATTATTTTTCGAGAAAATAAAATAAAATAAAATAACTTACGTAAGAAATAGATATAAGCAGGTGTTATTAGAATGATTACCAAAAAAGGTATTGGTAGTTTACGTTACCTAATAATTTTTACCAGAAATTCACACACTTCGTTTGAAAAAAAAATTGTTTTTCTGATTGTGTGAAATTTAGAAATGTAGATGTAGTGTGTAAAAAATAGTAGAGCAGCTAAATAGTAGATAATTAAAATAAATCAATTTATTAAAAGTACCTTTATATTCATTCGTAAACAAGATTACTTACAGTTTCCATTAAAAATGATACTGAAGTAAATTTAAATAAAGGGAAAAAATAAATGGAAATGGAAAAATGTATCGTTAACTAAATATTCTCCTCTCTATGGCTGAGGAATAGATGGGTCATGGAATAGTCCAAAAGAACAAGAACAATGAAAGAAAATAAACATTTTGATTCAACAATTGGTTGCGAGAAAAAAAAATTCTACAGGAAATACCAAGGGATTGGAAATCATAAAGATACTTTGAATGCAGTTAATTCATCAAAATAAGATGCGTCGGAAAAATTTTTTAAGCAATAATCATGAAAAAAGAGAACATCACAGAACATAGAACGTCTTATTCTAAGACGTACCACAACTTTGGGAGCTGAATACCAGTTTATTCATCTTTAACCACGGGTTTTGTTTAGAGAAACAAGGGGATACTTTTTTTTTCGGCGCTTTTCTTAAAAATGATTCGAGCACCGTTCCAACAATTACATGTCGAGTGAAGTGAGAAAACTGCATTCCTTTCATAACGAGTTCATAAATTATTCATCATCCCACATTGGGGAACAAGAACGTTAATTAACCTTTCGAGTGGCTGCTAGACTATTCATCATTGAAGAAATTTCTCTTTTTTTTTACTCCGAACAGAATTATTCGCGAATTTTGACACATTTATACCTGGATTGTGACTGCCACGGTACAGTACCTCTCAAGGAAGACAAAGGGTGATGTAAATGAAAGCAACATCACTGGGATTTTGTTTGTGCTCCTTAGTTAGGGTGCCGTGACGATGGATGTTTGAAAATAAGGCCTTAGACGTTTAACTTTTTGTTGTAAAGAAAATGCCAATGATTTGGTAGGTTTTTTTTTCTTAAAATTTTTTTTTTTTTATTTTTGTGTAACAAAGTTTAATTTAACTATTTTTTAGATAATGGGAAATAGAAAGAATAGAGAATTGGATATATGCTACTAATGATAAGAAGATGAAATAAAAAAGTGTATGTTTACATATATTTTCCAATGACGGATACTTTAAGTCAATAATATGTCATTCATGTCAAGCAGATAGTAATGCCCATTTTGTATGATCCAGCAAGGCGAGCACCTGTGAACTTGAACCATGAAGCACGGAAGGGTTACCAGTGCCCTTCCAACATTCGATGTCATAACTGCTCTTTGTAGGGAGGCACATTTATTCATCTCCCCAGGGGTAATATAAATCACGAAAAATGTACGCTGAACGTATACTTACATAATATAAATTTGTTAATATATGGATTAACGTACTGAAAAAAAATCTTAATAAACTTTTTTATTCGTATACTAGTTACAAAATATTTAAAAAAATGAGTGAAACTAATCCCTCTATATCCTTAAAATGATAGAAATAGCAATTCAGTTGGAAAAGTCTAATTTTTATAACCATACTTCTTTCACGATTAGTACAAAGAAGTTAATAATGTCAAACGATTAATCTTAATATCTTGAGAATATTTGTTGTTAAAAACAAGATTAAGTAAATCATCGCAATTATATTTAAAGCATTAGGTTCATACGTATTTTTTGTGTAGTATTGGTATTAGAAGCACATCACTGTATTTTGAAAATGCATTACAAAGAACTTGTTAGAGAGCAACAGACGTTTAATACATACAAAATAAAAGATTTTATTTGAAATCAATTAAAAACTACTTTACTTCAAAGCCTCAATAGCAGAAAATAAGGATAAATTTATACTATTTAGGTACCTGGAAATCTATCCATATTCATAAAATAAACTAAATTTAAGAAAAAATTTATTTTGTAAAATAAATATCGTGGGTTTATACCTCATATTCGCATGCATTTTTTTTATTTTAAGATGGTCACTGGTCAGTAGGGTGGCCCAAAAAACTTTTTTCAGGTAGAGTTCTGGGCAACCTCTAATTTTTTCAAACATCTAATAGAAGCCCACAGCCAAAATTTCAACTCTGTATTCGAATAAGAAGTCGATGACCAAGAGGTTAGAAGTCGATGACCAAGAGGAGTGAAAAAATCGAAATTCGAATATTATATACAAAACAACTAAAAAACCAAAGATCAAACCCTCTCATTTTGTTCATGATTTTTTAAAAAAACTACTAACGTTATAGATATAATGTTCCAGGTTTTGTTTTTCATCACCTTTATTTTTGTTGTAGTAATTTTCTAATGTCCTAAGTACTTTTGTAAAGTTGCTTTTCCTGCATTTTTAAACAGCGAATAACTCTAGAAGTATACAACTTAAAAACATGAAATCAATCCCATTTTGTTTGTTAATTTTTCGTCTTTGATTTGATGGGAATCATGACCAAAAAGTTCAATCATGATCAAAAAACATTTTCAAAATTAAAAAAAAAATGAAAAAAAAAAATTTAATGAAAAAATTTTTTGATTTGACATTTATTGCATGTTTTAAACCATATGGACACCCTCAAACGATTTTTTGAATTTTCCATTAGTGAATCGCTCTTGCTGTATAATTTTGAGGATTATTTAGGGACTTGCCTAAATTTCGAATTTTTTAATTTTTTTATACATGATTAAATTTTATTTTCAACTTGAAATTTGGTATTAATGTTCATTTTAAGAGTTAGAAGGCTTTTAATATTTAAAAAAAAAATTAAAAAAATTTTTTTCATTGAATTTTTTCACTTTTTTAAATTAAAAAAAACATGAAAATGATGGTCATGATGCATTTTAAATCAAAAACAAAAAAATTACAAACAAAATGGAACTAATTTCAGGTTTTTTAGTTTTATAGTTCTAGAGTTATTAGCTGTTTAAAAATGCAGGAAAAACAACTTTACAGAAGTTCTTTGGACATTAGACAATTACTACAGCCAAAATAAAGGTGATAAAAAACAAAACCTGGACACATTATATCTATAACGTTAGTAGTTTTCTATAAAAATCATAAACAAAATAAGAGGTTTTTATCTTTGGTTTTTTAGTGGTCTGTATAAAAATCTTTGAATTTGGACTTTTTCACTCCTCTTGGTCATAGGTACAGAGCCCAAACTTTGCCTGAATAGTTTTCTCTGTAGGTCTAAAAAATTGAGGGGGTGCCGTGGCAATATCATAACACTTTGTTTTTTTCCCATAGGAAAGTGGGCCACCCTACTGGTCAGTGAAACCTACAGAGAAAACACCAGTGATACACTCGTAACGTAGATACCCCTGGAAAATCCTTCCCAAAAAATAGAATAAGCACCCTTCAGAGCTATCGCCATTTCGTGGCATATAAATTCCACGTGGGTGCTATTGTGAGGGTTTACAGTGAAATAAAACCCTTAAGCTTGTTGTACCATACTTGAGTTTATGACAAAGCAAAATGAAAGCAACCGCTTTACAGTGTTCAGGAGGATTGTACTGAAATTGAATAATTTTAGCAGCGGAGAGGAAGAGGATAAAATAAACTCGGTTGACCGTGAAGAAAGCGTGGTAGAATGGTTTTTATTAAAATTCCAGGTTTATGTTGAAAGTCGCTTGCTTACGACCTGTATGAAATAAAAACAGGCATTCGGAGAAAATAACTTTAACGAGGTAATAGGAAATTGTCTTTGAGGTCTCGTGAAGGTTTCTTCTCTTTGCGCAATATGTAAACTTTACCATTTAAACTATAAATAGAGCACTTCAGCAATGTGAAGTATTTGTCTTTATGGTGTTTGAGTTTCAGGTAAATATTGTAAATAAAATGTATATGGGTATTTCAATTCGAAGAAATTTGTGGTTAAACATTGTATTACATTGTTTCAACTAGGTATACGAAGGTATACTATATTTATAGAAAGTGAAAATTCATGAAAATAGGTACATACATCGTATTATTTTACTTAAGAAGTTTAGAAAAAGAATGTTCGTTAAGAAGTAAAATTTTGAATTACATTTATTTGCTTTCAGGATATAAGTTTCATAATGGGAGATAAAAAAAATCCTAAAATACTATATTAAAAATTATAGTTATTAGTTATTTCTCTAATTTTTTCTGTGTTTAATTCAGTGGTCAAGGATTCAAAATCCAGTACCTGTTCATTTGTAAAAAATGTTTGGTAAATATTGAATACTTTTTTCAATTATGCTTGCTTATATCTCTTTTAAAGTTTTTAAATCATCATTCACATTGATCATCTTATTGAATATACTAATACCCCATGTATAAAAGAAAAATAAACATAATTAAAAATAAATTATATATTTTTAGTCATAATTCTCAGGTCACGTCTTACATTTAATTTTCATAGAAATCAAAATTCCTCGAAACGTTTCCTACAACCTCTTCGGTGAAACATGCTTCACACACCAGAACACGTCATCAAATGCAAAAAGACAAGTATAAGAAGAAACTATCTTCACCCGCACTCGAAGAGGTCTATAAGAACATTAGATGGACAATGGCTCCCATAACTTTCCCGCAATTCATCAGAGGCGGTTTCCTAGCAACGGGCAGATTCATTTTACCCTTTGATTTATGCTGGTGTCACTGGCCGCACGTAAGCAGCAATGTCACCAGCATGTGTGATTGATTCTGGTTGGCTTCCGGTCGCTACAATCACAGGTGCCACAGCTACGCAAAGGGACTTCACTCGTGACAAAATGGTAAAAGACGTTGCGCTTATGGACTTAGGTTAATGCGATTGAACTTGAGGCGAGGGCTGGAATGCATGTTTTGGAAAGTTTTTTTGACTGTTGCGATGCATTGAAGAATATTTATTTGCTAAGGGTAAACAGAACAAAACGTGGATTCCTGTAATTTTTATTTGTTTAGACTGAAGAGGATTGCAGGAAAAAGTGTTTAGATTGCTTGACACAATCATGGATTATTGAACCAAGTAAGCGAGATCTGAATTTTTAAGAAATAAAATATACTTTATACATTTATACTTTAGTTAGAGTTACTTGTAAGGATTTTTTATTCATGGTGATTAAAATCTCATGGGCAAATTGATAGAGGGTTGAGCGAAAAAAAAAGTTCCAAAAGTTTGGGTTATTGGGAACAAACAGTTAAGGTTTTAAAAAAATAAATGTCAATAATCACGCTTTAACTCATTTATAAAAACTGTGTAATGTTTTGTCCTTAAAGGCAATGGGGGGTAAATAATAACTATGTTACTCTGTCAAAACTATCAATATTTTAAAAACCACAACTTGGGGAAAATGTATACGTTTTTTTAAAAATAAAATAAAGCTTGGTATTTGAAATAAAAATTGTATTTCTAACCTTAATCATTCACCTAGAATAACCCATTTTAACCATTTTGAATACACTTTTTAAAATTAAGTTTAAAAAAACTCAAATCAGAGTAATGTCACATAGTCAAACTGGCTCTGAAACAAATCAACTCAAATTAGAAACACGAATGTACTGAGTTCTGAAAATATGCAGGTACTCAAAAATGATACATCATGTGCTTACGAGCGAGTGCATGGGATTCACATAGATCGGGATGAAACGAGTGCCACTGATCAAGACGTGATAAGTCGATTTGGAAAATAGATGTGCCCTCGCAACGTGGCAAGTCGTGACACCACACCAAAATTTGAGGTATTTAACATAAATAACAATACAATAACAATAGTTTATTTACACACAAAAAAAGTTACATATTAAATCGAAAAAAGAAAAAAAAAGAAAAAAACACAAAATTTAAGTTGGCATAAGAGTTACCCAGGGGTCATAGGCCCATACGGGTAACCAAAAAGACATTAACAGATGGATTAATATACACAGAATTTCCAATTGTTTTTTATGATGAATGATATTTTAGAATAAATAAAACAAGTTAACTTCGAGTGATGACTATTGCATTGTTTGAAACTGAGTTTGCCTGGTACTATTTTAAATTGAAAGCGTTAGGTCGTCATATCTGAAACAAAAAGTTAAGGTCTATCTCCTAATGATTTCCCGGCCTCCTACTCAAACCAAGAGGATTATGAATTATGTTAGAATATTCTAAAACCCGTATCACTTTTCCCATGAGTTTTGAATCACCTTGTATTTGTTTCTATAGGAAACGTAAATATTATTATCAGTGCCCACGGTACAATTTAGACACCAGGATACGCCATCATTGAAAATCGAGAGTTTGACTTTCTATAAGGTATTTAATACCAGAGGTTGAAGGTACTTAAGAATTTTCACCCTCGTGTGCTCAAAATTTTCCATAATAATATTCACATTACGTAAAAAAATCATAATAACTGGGTAAATTTTCTTTTCTAAAGAAAATAACTATGGCAAGTTTTTAATATGAAGTACCAAAGTTATTTAAAACTTTTATGTAAAGCACAAATTAATTTATAAAAGTTATGTAACATCGGACAGGCTTTTTACGAAAGGTTTCAGGAACTCGATATTTCCGGTATGTTTACACATCTGTATTTACAATTTATTTAAATAAACTTCAATGCAGTACATTTATGTTAACTTTTACGCATCTATTTTACCTTAATTAATTTTTGCCAAGGGATTTCAAATTATAACTTATCATAAATGTTTTAAATAAGATAAACCTAACTTGTAATTAATACAATCTCATTTCATTCATTTGATATCCCACCAAGTTCACCTTACTCAAACAATTTTAACGACTCTTGGTGTCCAGAATTTAATTACTTTCCATCACTTAACTCTAAGATAAAATTGAGAAAGTGCACCAATGTTTTATTTCATTGTTTCTTTTGCCTAACCCTGACTGTCAGCTGAAGATTAAGTACAAAGCCAGTCGAGTAATTTAAATTCATGTGCCTGATTGACTTTTTCTACCTTTTGTCTCGAGAATTGCTTTAGTTTCGTCAATATTAAATCGGATGAACATTTATTACTAGTCAGCGGTATTTAAAAGAGTCTTGACAAAAAATATCACAGAAGAATTTTATCAATAGTATTGTGGCTAGGTTTATTGTTGATGAAGTATTTAATTCCTCAAGAGAAATAATATTAATTCTTTTCATATAATTAAAAGAAGATAATATTTCAAGATCAAGAGAATAACTCTGGGGATAGTAAAACTTGGAAAAAATTATTAGATTGAGGTTTTATCAAAATTAATTTTTTTTCTTGTATATTTTAGCAATTTATGTTATGTTAAGTTTTAGAAATATAGAATTTCAATTGTTCACTGATTTAATAAGCTGCTAGGTATTTCTTTTTTTGAAAAACATATTTCTTTAAAATAATTTTCAAAGATATGCACATTTATCATTTTTTCATTCTTTTTTTAACTTATTTTTATAAAACAAAATGAATAAAAACTAATTTGTTATAACCGTCATCCAAAAAATATCAAACTCATTGAAAAAATATAATTTAGTGCTGAAAATATATTATTCCTTCTACATTAAAATTCATGTTGGAAACTGATAAACTACAAAAAATAACAATTACCTACTATTAATATTATATATTTAACGATTTTTCTAGAACGCATGATTAGGAAATGATTGGTTTCTAAAGGTCTTTATTTATTTATTTTTTAATTTTAATGTCTTTTATATATATACCCTAATCACTCTTTAACTGTCCATCTAGGGTTTAAGGTAGGACGTAGTGACTTATATCCAGACCCAGAAGGCGTTAAAAGGATATTTGGTTTAGCTTAAAAAAACGTTTTCTCTTACACTCAAAATAAAAACTATCCACTCATTAGGTTTCCAGGTTTCCAACTTACTGTAAGTATATATACCAGAATGAAACCTTTAGATAAATATGAGAATAATCAAGAGCTGCCACATGTATGCGTTTTCCAATTTATTTGTCTCTACTAATGAGAATTTCAGCAACTACTCGTTAAACAGGAATTTCAAGCACTAGTATCGCCAAGGGCAACTTATCAAGTCAATAAATTCCTGATAAAATCATCAACTTAACTTTAGATGAATTAGTGATGAATGTTTATTAAGACCGACCGGGTGGAAAGCAATTAAATATTTCCAGAGCCATAAAATATCTTCTTGAAATCCACAACTTTGGAGGAAATTATGTAAGAAAGTTATTGTAGCTTAAAAATAAATGAACGCACATCCAAATATTTCAAGAGAATATTTTCATTTTGCTTTGTTTTGTTTTAATAACGAGTTAATTTTTTAGTATAAATAAAATGTTGGTTAGTTATACATTATCACAGTTATTTAAAATATTCATTCTTACATTTTTCAACAAAAATATAAAAAAAATAAAAAATAAGCGTGCAAAAAATTATAATTTTATTTTAAAACATAACTATTGGAAAAAACAAATTGATTTATAATAAACAAAACCATATGGCTCATTATTTTTACAGTTAATAAAATATACAACATAGTGAAATGTTTATTGTTTCCTGAATTAATTTTTTATGAGTAAGACCTTTCAGGCATGGCATTTTGGAAAAATATTGTTTCAACCGAATTCTATCATCTTAAACAAACGTCTCTCCCAAGGGAGAAAAATTCTGTCACATTCCCACCCATCTTAGTCGTTAACTTGAACATTTGCTAAGTTCAAAATCACATGACGTCACAGCCTTGCTGAATACATAAACGGTTCCTCGCCGTGGTCTTAGACACTGGGTTTATTACGCATTCATGTATTCGTCGTAGTTTTCGAGTGCAAAGATTTCTGGTATAAAATTTAATTTGCATTTGCAAGAGGCAGAATCTTTTGAGTGATGTCGGCCAGTTGTACTGGAGGTGATTCTCGCGGTCCTGGAATGAGAAGTGCAAAGAAAATCATCGGAAAAGTCAAGACGCTCAAAGGCTGGCAGTTTTTGCCAGGGAAAGAAGTTTGGTTTTAGGATAAAAGGTGCAGAATAGATTGGAAATTTTGGATAAAAAATATGACTTTCTTTGAAGATAATGTTTTTTAGATGCAGTTTTCCCCGTAGAAGAATTTTTTTGTGTCAGTCATCTGTTTAACGAAAATGAATAATAGTTTAAAATACGAAATAAATTTAATAATAATGAACATTATAGAAACTTAAGTCTCTCTCTCTTTCTCTCTCTCTTCGGAGAAAAAATAAACTTTAATGAATATTGTCCACATGAGATAACAAAACACACACGTAAATGAAAAATCTTCTTTAATAGAGAAATTGGGGTTGTAATTTATGCACAAAAAAAATTACAATTAAAAAAATTTAAAACAAATTACTGCTAAAAATATATATGTAGATATTTATGAGAAAAACAAAAATAAAATAAAATGTCCCTAAATAAAATTAATAATAAAATTAACAAAGGATAAATGATATTTTAATCGTTAACACACATTAATACAATAATCCAGGAAAAAGATTCCTGTTTTCCGAAATTAAAAGCTGGGTAACCGATTATTAAGTGTATTTTCTACCTTTTGATTTGATTTAAGTTTGAATGAAATAATTTTTAAAATTTTAACTGCATCTAACTTTTGAGGCATTATAACCAATATTAAGTAGTAGAATATTAAAAAATTAATTTCTATAGTTAACAAACACTTATAGAGATGCGTACATAAAACATGTTATATTAGGGCTATGCCTAGATGTTTATTTGAAAAAAATATTTTTCAATTAAAATATTTTACCTTCTGAATGCGGTAATGTTTTAATATAAATCTAGCAAGTCCTTAAACAAATTAATAAAACGGTATTTAAAGAAAACATCTTTATTACTTCAAAAAATATACTGTCAACTCTCAATAAAATAAAATATCAATTTTTATTGGTATATTAAATGTGTCGAGCTCGTATGCTATCCTCAAAATACGCAAAATATTCCACTGTGGAGATGAAAATATTTTCCCCTAACGTCATGTCAAAATTTTATTTTTGAAAGAATCGTGAAAACCCCTTGGTTCAAAGAGGGTTTTCATACATTTCAAAGAAAATATTTTGAAAATATACTTCCTGACGGTCTTTCAATTTTGTATTTTAAAATTTGAAAACGAGATCACAATCGTATGCCACGGATGTAGGCTTTATATGAACCATTCCCCAAAAATCATATTAAAAAATACAGACTTGACAGCTAATATTACTTACGATAAAATTTTAAATGTATAAAGGATTCTTCATGCAGAAATATTAAATATTTCTTTGCTTAGTGAGAAAAAAATATGTTTGAGGTAAGGAAATAGGTTATAAAAGGAACTAAAAAAATAGAGAAAGTTGGTTAAGTATTGTTAATTCATCTCAGGTTGTTAACTGTTCCTTTAATTGAAATAAAGAAATTTCCCTGGATACACTTTCCCTTCCTCCTTACGCAATTAACTAAAATTACTAAATAATAAAAACCGTTTAAAAAAGTTAGTTCTGTTAAAGTTTAATGTCTCGAAAGTAAATATTTTATTTTATATATGATTTGTTATCAAATATAAAAAGCAAACAGAGTAACTTTCAATACTCAATTTGAAATTCTGCAGAATGCAGTGAATTTTTTCCTCTAAATCTAATATATATTTCTCATTATTCTAAGCAAATATAGTAGAGAAAACCAATGATCTAAATTTGTTACTAAGAACAAATTAATAACACACACGCGTGACCTTCGTTCATAAAACAAGTCCGCATGACTCGCATATTACAATCTATCTAATTGAAAGACCGCTTTCCGACTGAGTTACATTTACCAATAAATAATTTCCATTGACAGCTCTTTGTCATAATAAGCAACAGGACAGGCTTTTTATGGACTGCGCACACAAGAAAACATATTTATGATTCGTTTGCCAACTGTTGACCGAGGGTCATTCGTTTCGATTCGCTATAAGCAGTCTCCATCCAGAGCGTTAATCATAATACGCTGGACACTAATCAATACACACGGCTTAGTGTATGCGAAATTTGCTAAACAATGCGAGGCACTGCCGATTTATGATTATCTGGGAAGCGGGGTTGGGAGTGTTGTAGGCGGTGATGATTGCCATGTGCAAGGGGTGTATTTGAATTGTGTTTTCTGGGTTTTTGTTAATTGAATCACTTATTTCAGAAGTATGTGGAACTCCTTTTTTTTCAAAAATTAGTTACGTGTGTCATGGGATTGTGTAGGGGTAACCGCACATTTTTTTAGTGTTAAAACGATAAAAAAGCGTGATTTTAAAGTAATTTTTTAAGATGTTAAATTTTAGCTTTAGTGCAGAAACAAGTAATGTGTCGTCGCTTGACTGGTTTCTGTACTAAACTGCGGGGAATTTCGTTCATGCCGTCTAATCTGCAGCTTATTGGGGATTATTTCATACTATTCAATGATAATTTTTACCATTGTGCAAATTTACATTCATGACCGATTCGTGATATCGAGGTAAAAGCCCTATTTTCGTTCATCCATTTTTACATGTACTGTTATACCGGGTGTCCCACGAAAAGTGGTCCAACCCCTTTAACTTTTGAACCCCTACAGATATAGTCATGAAAGTGGGGTATAGGTATAGTAAAGTGTCCATGCCCTATCTGATGAGATAACTTTCAATGCCCTCTAGCGGAAACATTAAGAGTTATAATTTTCATTTCAAAAACTATTTAAGTTATGGGAAAAATTCAATGAATAAGTTGTAGAGCAGCATCGATTTAGTAGGAAAATACACCTTCAGCAGAAAAATATCTAGAATAAAACCCATAAAACACACGCTCAAATAGGTTGAATTGACGTAAATTTTACGTCTTAAAACGCTCCTCATGAGCCAAAAATGAGAAATTTTCAAATTAATGAACTAAGAATACTTTTAGTCATTTATTTAAGTCATAAAAATGAAATTTTCTCATTTTCGCCTTGTGAGGAGCGTTTTAAGACGTAAAATCTACGTAAATTCAACCTAATTGAGCGTGAGTTTTAGGGGTTTTATTCAAGATATTTTTCTGTTCAAGGCGTATTTTCCTACTAAATCATTGCTTTTCTACAACTTGCTCATTGACTTTTTTCTACATCAAAAAGTTTTTTAAATAAAACTTTTAACTCCTTAAGTTTTCGCTAGAGGGCGTTGAAAGTGGTCTCACCGGATAGGGCATGGTCACTTAACTATACCTAGACCCCACTTTCATGACTATATCTGTAGGGGTTCAAAAGTTAAAGGGGTTGAACCACTTTTCGTGTGGGACACCCTGTATATTACTGTTTTACAGGGTGTCCCATAAATAATGGGTCACACTTCTAGGGTGGATAGTAGACACCTAGACGAGTCAGAATCACATAGGATTTGGGAGTCCGAGACCAAATCCCAGGGATTTAAAAATGGAGCGACACCCCAAAAAATTATTGAAAAATTCAATTTGTAGCAGAACTGCTATTGGTAAAAATTTAATTATGGCCTCAAAAATTGTGGTTTAATATCATCATTAAAATTATCTCAAAAGTCTTCACTTTAAAATTTGTTTTATGATGAAAAAAGTTAAAACCCCCCCAAAAAATGTAAAAATTCTGCCAAAACCTTATTTTCTATTTCGAAATCCTTTCTTTTGATTTTATAATCTGAAAGATCATAGTTGTAAATCCTTAAATCCAAAGTTTCACGTAAATACCTTCAATGTTAAACGCTTGAGATCCTGTTAAAGTTCGTTTTTTGCGTGCGCAAACTTGTTTCCTATAACCGTTTCCAAAACGGCAGTTTGCGGATGCAACAAACGGACTTAAACCATGCTTAAACAGGCTCTCAAGCATTTTATATTGATAGGTTTTACGTGACACTTTGGACTTAAGGGTTTTCAACTGTGATCTTTCAGATTATTAAATCAAAAGAAAGGATTTCGAAATACAAAATAAAGTTTTGGCAGAGTTTTCACATTTTTTTGTGGTTTTTAAACTTTTTTGTAATAAAAAAATTTTAAACTGAAAACTTTTCAGATAATTTTAAAGATCATATTAAACCACAAATTTTGGAACCTTAATTAAATTTTTAACAATAGTCAAATTGAATTTTTCAATACTTTTTTTGGGGTGTCGCTCCATTTTTAACTCCCTGGGATTTGGTCTGGGATCCCCAAATCCTATGTGATTCTGACTCGTCTAGGCGTCTACTATCCGCCCTAGAAGTGTGTCCCAACATTTATGGGACACCCTGTATATTAATCGAAACTTTGAAGTCAATCCGGAAGCAAAAAGAGCTACTATAATGGAATAATACTTTACACATGTTAGTTTGACAGCTTTTGGCACCATTTCGTCGCTGTGCCCCTCGGAAAATGTTAAGAAAATATTTTCAACCCACCCTATATTCTGTTCATTTAGAATTGGCGCCTGAGACGTAATGTATTAGAAGCAGTTACTACTGAATTATCATCGAAAATTTTTCTTGTGCAATAACAAGGCAGCCGAAACAGAAGTAGTTAAAATACTGTAAAAAAATCGGTCACTGAAGTTGTGTGATGAGCGTTATTAGGCGTTTTTGAGTGTTTTTGATCCTGCATCAGGCGCCAGTTCTAAGTGAACAGACTATAGTGTACAAACTTGGAGGAGAGATCGAGAACATCTTGAGGAGCCATAATTATACAGGAAAGTATGGGCAGAAACATAACCCTAACGAGATACGGATACACTAAGACAGTAGAACATAACACAGAATGTAGTGTAAGACACTTTATTACACAAAAAAACAGTAAATAAAAACTATGACATAAAAGCATCACAGGAGATGTTCCTAATGATCATTGCTGCTGCTATAAGATCCGTGGAATGCTCGGTATTTTCGAACATGTCCGTCAATCCATGTCGCGTCGGTGTCGAGCATGCATACAACATGTCATCGGCTGCATTTTCGAACACCTCCTGCGATGCTTGTAGGTAAGACTTTTTATTTATTATTCTTTTTGTGGGTAATAAAGCGTTTTAACCTACCTTCTGTTGTAGTAGGGTGGTCGCAAGGTACACGGGGAAAATTTTTTTTCTCCGGATCATCGATGGAAACCCCCTAAAATGTGCCAATAGGCTAGAAAATAATATTGGCAAAGTTTCAGCTCAATCGGATAATATTAAGACCCACCTCATTGAGGTCAAAGTTGAGAAAAGCAGTAATTTTTAGCAAAAAATCGTAGTTTTTCGGCTATAAAACTGAAACCATTCGTCTCAAAAGCATGTATCTTATCTCATTTTATAGTAAATTTTATTGGCTTGAAGTTAGACCCCATCCACATTTTTTTAACTTAAAGTGATATGGGGCATATTAGCATTTTTTCAGGTGAGATCGAAGAACAACGCCTTGAAAGTTAGCTTTCCTGCAAAGTGTTTAAATGTGAATTATTGACAGATTTAAAAATGAACCCCTGAATCCGAATCTGAGCCCCATTTTTCAAAATCATCCTCAGATTATCGGGGAACAGCCTCTCCACCTTGTTTACGTTTTTTGATGATAAAATGACTTTGAATTCGATTTTCAGAGTCGAATAGCATTATTAGTCTTTAAATTACTTCCAAGAAAGGTTAAAGTTTCTGAAATATGAAAGTTTCAAGAAAATGGAAAAGTTGAATGGTAAATGGAATGGTAATTAGAAAATGGAATGGCAATTAACTCCCTTACATACAAAAAAGTCGTGAAAATAGGTTATTTTGCATTATTGTTTGTTATTTTTTAGGCATTAAATTCTTAAAGGGTCCTTACCCTCCCTAAAGGACCCAAATTTAATGAAAATATGCTTAAATATTTTTCATTAGAAGCAGTTGAGGTGTTAGTTCCCCTGAAGCACCCACAGAAGGGTTCAGAGGACAATAGGAATCACTTTCACACTTGTGTCTTTAGGGATTAATATTCATGCTTTGGGAAGTTTAAAAATGAAATTGTTTATGTATTTTAAACATTTCCTAAGTTCAAAGTGTAATTATATGTTTAAAGCTGTTATTAGATGAGCGTGGCTGATGATAACAATTCAGCACTTAAAAGTTTAACTGGTATGCTAGGGTTGGTTGGAAGCGCCCCCTGAAAATTGGGGAGTTGGAAGGAAAAGGGTGTCATATTTGAATTTCGAATGTCATTACAGAAATTCTGTTATTGACTTTCTGACTTTTTTGTACTCTAAAATGATGCATTGTAATACTCAGCTTTGTATCTGTCCATTGGCAGCTTTATACATGGAATCTCCCATCATATACCTGGTCAGTTAGTTACTAATGAACTGAAGAATTTTCACTAAAATACATAAACATACACCATGTCATTTTAAAAATTTCTAAAGCATGCATATTAATTTTAAAGACACAAAATTGAAAGTGATTCCTATAGTCCTCTGAACCCTTTTGCGGGTGCTTCAGGAGAACTAACACCTCAACCGCTTTTAAGTGAAAAAAATTTAAGCATATTTTGATTAAATTTGGGTCCTTTAGAAAGAGTAAAGAATAAAATGCGTAAAAATAACAGAAAAATAATGCAAAATAACCATTTTTCACGACTTTTTGCATGTTAGGGAGTTAATCCCCCCTTAAACTTTTCCATTTTCTTCAAACTTTCATATTTCAGAAACTTTAACCTTTCTTGTCCATTTGGGAGTAATTAAAGACTGAGTTAATGCTTTTCGACTCTGAAAATCGAATTCAAAATCATCAAATCATCGAAAAACCTAAACAAGGGGAAGGGGCTGTTCTCCGATAATCTGAGGATGATGGAGAAAAATGGGGCTCAGATTCGGATTCAGGGGGTCATTTTACATAAGAATCTGTCAATAATTCACATTTAAACACTTTGCAAGAAAGCTAACTTTCAATGCGTTGTTCTTCGATCTCACCTGAAAAAATGCTAATATGCCCCCTATCACTTTAAGTTAAAAAATTGAGACGAATAGTTTCAGTTTTATAGCCGAAAAACTACGATTTTTTGCTAAAAATCACTGTTTTTCTCAACTTTGACCTCAATGAGGCGGGTCTTAATATTATCCGATTGAGCTGAAACTTTTCCAATCTTATTTTCTGGCCTATTGGCACATTTAAGGGGGTTGCCACCGAAGAAATTTGAAAGTTCATTTCTTTCGACCACCCTAGTGTTGTGGCTTTACTGTCTTTGTCTCTGTATCTCCTTGGGGTTACAGTTCCGCCCATGCTTTCCTATATAATTATGGCTCATTATGATGTTCTCGACCTCCCCTCCAGGTTTGTAATACATGGCATTTGTGGACCCACTATATCTATTTAGTAAGGAAATGTTATTTTCAACTAACATTCTTATTTTTATTACCAAATCCTTTTAAAAAATTATAATTAAGCTATTAAAATAGGCTTAAACACTCTTTATTGCAAAAAACTGTCAAATTAAAAAAATTTAAAAAAATTTTTTTGAAAGGAATAAAGTGTTTTAAGAAAATTTTTTTCGTCTGTAAAATGGAGGGTTCAGAATAGAAATGAACCAAGTCCACTTTAGCTACTTTTGAGCTACAGACGTTTAAAGTTAAAGCTTCATAGCAAAATTACATGTTAACGCAAGAGAACTTGCTGCTGCCAAGCGGATATTATCAGAACTAGGACTTGGTTCACTATTGCATTGAAATTTTACATAGTTGGTGCATGTTATAGCGTTGCTATCTCAAGAATGACAAAAAGTGGACTTGGTCCATTTTAATTCTGAGCCCTCCAAATATCCAAGTGATGTCTACTTTAAGAAAAAATACTAAGCACATTCATATAAATGTGAGTTTCTGTACAGTTTATTTTGTTTTTCTCAGAACAAGAAAATTGGCGTTTAACATGCTTCTGAAATAAGTGATTCAGTTAATAGAGAATCAACTTGCACTGTGTGTATGTGTGTGTGTAAAATTTGTATAGATGTATAGCTTGTCTTTTTTGACGTTATGCTGATGTTTAAAACACCAGAAAAAAACACATTAATTTACATTTAAGATAAATCAAGGGCCGTGGGGAGCCTAGTGGTTTAGGCATCGGCTTCGGGATCGGAGGGTCTTGGGTTCGATTCCCGACACCGCTGAATACCCACCAAGTATATGCGGAGTACGTGCTCGTTAAATCTGTGGGCTTGAAAGTCCTGTGGTCGGTCATGGCGTAGTTTACCATGGGTCCAGATCGTCTGGAGATTATTTCCCTCCCTTTCAGAGACATGGCAAAATTGTAGAGGTGGCGATAGATGGTGGCGGCATCTATCATCCGAAGCTTTAGTCGGACTCCTGCCGTTCATGGGCCTCACTTTCTCAGGAGCCTCACACCTTTTTCCTTAAATCTTACACGCTTTGCGGATGGGGCTTCGATATTCCAAGTGGCATAAGAACCAAAAACAAGATAAAGCATTAATCATATTTTAAATGTTTTAGTAAAACAAGTTTTATTACGAACAAAATTTTATGTTTTGGAGTTGTACTGATCATACACATTATGAGGGGCAGATAACTTTAATAAAAAATTTGTAGTTGTAGCCTTTAATAAAAAAAACTTTAAATATGTATTCAAATTTTCACGACTAAATTGGAAAAAACGTTTACTCATTTCATAGGAACGAACGCTTCGAATACAGTTTTATTTATCACAATACAATTGCATTCGTGATCAATTTACATAATATCTTTGAACATATTTGGTTATAGTAAAATAACTATTTAACATATTGAACGGATTTCATTCCATGTGAATAAAAATTAACGAATAACTTCAGTGAATATTTATACTCACAAACCGCGGGTATATTTTAAATTTAAATCGCCAACTATTTCAAACATCTAAAACGGATTTGCAAATAAATATATAATCCTTTCTTACAAGATACTTTAATTACCCGAGCAATCACTTACTAGTGTGATACCCATTTCTTTAAGCAACTCAACCTCCAACTAATCAATTATAGATTCTTCCGATCCTCATATTCCTTTATGTTGAGATGGACAAGAAAAGCAATGATTACTGATGCAATTAGTGGTGAAACACCGATCCCCAGGCACTTTCATTATCCTTAGATTACACTATTAATTAGCTGCAGCTATACCCGGAAGATAATTATTTGAAGCATTGGGGACGAGACAGTAATATTCGGTCGATTTTTTCAGGTTGCCTCATGGGAAAGGAAAGAAAAGTGAAGAGCAACGACTAGCAAGAAGCTGCAGAAAAATACTCCAGAAATCCGATTACAAAAGAAGCTTTGTTAATGTCCGAAGGAAGAGGCGGATAATCTGTAATCTCCAGAGACGGTTTGGTTAGGAAATTACTGGTGAGAATTATAGTTTTAGAGGAAAAGCAAGAACGTTCTAGTATTTTGGATTTTTTTAGTTCCAAGGGATTCGGAGTCACTGTTATGCATATCAATGGATCGCTTTTATCCTTGGTTATGAAACTTTGGTGGGCATTAAAGAGCCATATTTCATGTTCTCCGATGAATTTCATTTTACTTTTTGTTTCAAGAATATTGAGGATTCTTTGTATTCCCCGTGCATCTATTTTTTCTTTGGTTCTTAAAAATCATCGTTATGTAATGCATTCTATTCTCGGCATTTTTTTTCTAAAATTATTCATCATTTTAACCCGGAAGAATGTATGCACCTTCTTTCTCAATTGGAACGCGCGCCGGGCCTTTCACAGGGCCGGTAGACTGATTCCCTCTTTTAAAAGTATTGTAAAAGTAAAAAACCAAGTAATGTTTTACAAAACAAGCAAAAATGTTTGAGAAACTATTTTAAGAGAAATATTTTTTAAAAGAATGAATATTAGACTTAAAAGTAAACAGTGCAAAACTATAATTTTTCTTTAAATTAATCAATTGTTTTAATCTTTAGAAATATGAAATAAAAATATATCTAGAGTGTACTGTATATACAGAGTAAACTGCTATATCCATAGAATATTGTATTTATATGATAAAACCGAAGGTCAAACTCAAAAGGAGGAAAAAGGGGTTTTGGTGCAGAGTTTTTTGTGTTCAAATTCAAAAGAAAGTAACGTATCTTGTAAAAAAGATGACTATGTTTTTGAACTTTTTGGGGGTTATTGAGTGCAACTGTAGGAGAAGCAACAGGTGGTTTAATGCGTTTATGTAAGAAAGGTGAGTTTCTGTGAATGTTTATTGTATAAGCGGTCTAATGTGTTAACATTAATAATCATTTGAATATTTGAGGAGCTGAGAGCCAGAGTGGACCAACCCACAAAAATGAAAAAGCGTTTTTTTTTTATTTTTCAGTAGAATGTAGAGACATCTATTGATTTAAGTGAGAAAACAATGCATTTTTTAGTTCCTACAAGATGACATCACTTTTTCGTTTGATCTCGTAATTAAAATCGCACAAAAATTATAAAAATTTAATCAACCAACCAACCCTACCCTATTGTTGAGTTCCCCTCGCGTCGAATCGTACCTTCTCGGGTCAAATCTTGCGTCACAAGTTTGAACACTTCACTTGGTCCATTCTGATTCTGACTTTCAACAGGATCCTCTAATCCTGATTTTATGATCACGAGAAGATCATAAAAAATTGTATCCTCTTTTATAAGTGTATCAATGTTTGCAAGCATATTAACTGATTTTTTATTCAGTAACTTTATGCATTTTTTAAAATACACATATTTTAAATACTAACCCGAAATAAATTGCCATATACTCTATACTTAACATACAAAAGAAACTTGTTTTGAAGGTATGAAAATTGCTTGTCATTTTATCCACTCATTACACTTTTTTTTAAATTCAATCGGATTGACTTAAATTACTTAAATGACATGAAATTTATATAGATAATGGTAAGAATTTATTGAGATCTTAGGAGTTTTTAAAAATAATACACATAACCATAAAATTATCTTAAATAATATTTTATTTGTTGGTAGTTGGTTAGTTTTCATTGGTTTTAAAGCCATCAAAAATATTCATAAAAATAGAAAATATAAATATAACCTTGTTTTAAAATCATGCGTTCAACTTTAATTTTACGCACGGTATAAGCTTCTCATAATGACGGCACCGTAAGTCAAAAATCGAGACAAAAAATTAAGCGTTATTTGATTTTCCTTTTAGAATATCTCGCTTTTTATTCAGTATATAGCAGTAGCTTAATTCTAAATATCCAGGTTCGAAATATTTTCTGGCTGAAGCAGATCTAAAATCTTTCTCCTCAAAAACAGCACAGGTGTCATAACAAAATAACCTTCAGCTTATCAAATCTAAATTCAGTGACACTACGCCATTTTCATTTTAAACATAATAAGTATAACCGCTTAGGAAAATTGATTTAGAGTAATGAAAATTAGTGAAGCCGCATTTAAAAAAAAAACTATAATAAATACAATAAATATATTGAAAAAGTATTTAAAAAAAGAAAGAAATATCACTGATTAAGAATTTCAGACAATAATAATGAAGCATTACTATTTAATAGCACCTTCAAAACCATAAAGGAGGATAACACGATATAGATACCACATTAAAGAGACGGAACTACTTCAAGGTAGAAAAAATATGCATTCATTTAATTTAAAGTCCACCTCAAATTTAACAAAATCCATTTCCTCATAGTTTGATCTGAATTGCAGTTTCATTAACTATAATTAAAATCTTTATGAAGGAAAACTCACTTTAAAGAACCGTTCTCTTCTAATAATGTATATTATTAATATTAAGCGGGCATCATTAATAATGCCCGAATCAATAAATTTATTGTAACATATACATATTATGGACATCCTATAATATCTCGTATATAAAACCTCATCCCCAAATGGATATATCTACGATGTAGTAATTATTTCATAACTAAAGGGGAAAATTATAAAACTTCATTAAAACTAAAACTATTATTTCCTCAAAATTGTGTAAACGAAATGACAAAAATTATAAAGAATGAAAACGACATACGCGTGTTTTATTCATGCCGTGTGCAATGAATTTTAAGTACCTAAAGAACATTTACATCATTAGTAATTGATTAAGGTTGAAAAAAAGCTTTTAAAATGTGCAAAAAAATACCTGAAGAGCTGTGAATGCCTTAGAGCATTCTTGGATGGTAGAGGGAAACGTTTACTTTCAAGCTTAAGTTAGAATATTAAAGCTAAATTAAAATATTTCCAATTTTAATTACAAAATATCTGTGAGGTTCCAACATTAAAGACGAATTCTTTCCGGCAAATTCCTTTAAGAAAAAGCCAGAAATAGAGAGGAGATTTAACCTTTTTTTATCCCTTCCGCTCTTTTCTATTTGGCCTAGTCGAATAATTAAGTAATTAATCTGCATATTTTATCAGGCAAAAATTCTAGAATCACTTACTTTGTCAAATGGTACTGCTCAACACTTTTTTCAACCACGTGTATTTGCATAAGGTTGAAAGGGCAAAAAACCATGAACTGGCAACAGTTATGGATAAGGAGAACCTTTCCAAGCAAAGTGGATTTCATTGCCAGGTAAAAACACGGAAATGGTAGATTAAAATGCAAGGATTAAATTTAAATTGGCGTTTATAGAATTTATTTATGAAGGTGAGATAATATTCTACAAAAAGTTCAAAGAGAGTTAATTAACTAATTAGTAGTTTTTATTTTTTTAAGTTTTAGAATAAAAAACTTTTTTGATTGTTATTTTACAGTCGACCCCGTCTAATGAAATCATGGTTAATACCATCAGACAGTTATCAAAATTGATAGGTTCTAATCACTTGTATTTAATCTGCTCAAAATTAACATTTTTACGAGGGTCACCCAGAAAAAAGGCCCCTTTTTCTAAGTAAAAATTTCGAAAGTGATTAGGGTAGATTTTAATAAAAGCAAACACACTAGTTAGACATAGAGTTTGCCCTGCTAATTAGTATTAAATAACTTATTATTATCATGATTAGGATACTACTATCAGTCACATTATATGAAGTAGATTGTATCATAAAGATATAGTATTTTAAAATGTTTTAAAGAAAAGTAAGTTTTTTTTTTCAATAAGGATATATAAAATTCTAGAAAATATCAAACCACTTGGGATTCTTTTAAGTATAATTTTAAAAATAACTTTCCTCGACAAGTTACATCGACCCTTTGAAAAAAGCCAAATTGTTAATGCTAGCTTTATACATCTTTTCTATGACTAGCATATACAAAATTTATTCCCGCATGAGTCTCCCTGAAATTCTTTCCACCATACCCAAGAAAAGTAATTCAAAATATCTTACGCAAGGGACAAAAAGTATCTTTACTATTACGAAACACCGTGGAAACAAATGACGTGTATATTCATATGGCAGATACCCAAAAGCATCCATTTTTACTAATAGCCAGAAAGATGACACCTTAACGCAAGAGCAACCTGAAGGATCCTAAACTAAAAAAGCAACAGTAAACAAACTGAAGTTGCTGATGTAAGTATGAAGGAAAAAGATGCGAAGTCCCCTTTGGAACAGGTATCCTATGGCTCAACGACCACTCCATTCTTTTCTTGAGGAACACTTAATGGCTTTTTTATCTTTATTATTGATACTTTTCCCATGTTAGACGTAAAGAAAGGAGGCTGTTAAAACTTTACCACTCAGAATCGTCTATCATCATATTTGCAGATAATGATAGCAAGTAGACTCTTCCAACCATATTTGTAGTTATTTTTCGATTTTCAAGAATAAAGAGGCTTACGTGGGGGTAGACAATGCGGATAGATTTTGTATTTGCTTTTATTGTGTTTATGGTAAGCTTCTTAGCGAAGCCAATTTATTGTGTTGCGGACTAAAATCAATAGATTTTCCGTTTCAATTAGGGGATTAGTGCAGGATATCTCTGTTTGGAAATTTATTTTGAAGATATTCGCGTATACCTTTTGTAAGAATTTCAATAATAGTATGTAGTTTAATAACACTTCCTGAAATTTTGTTAGGTATCGATATCCTATTTGATAGAATAGTTGCTAAAATCATAGGATAATTAAAATATCTCTGAATTTCTTTGATGTTAATAATTTCAAAACTACAATATTAAAATAAAACTGAATATGTCAATACTGAAAACAAAATAAAAATGCGTGCGATAGTTGGGTGCTTTTTCCAAAAAAGTTTCAAAAGTCAAAATAGAATATAAATTCCTAACATGCTACAACAGAATTAAGTAACAGATCTCAGTCAAGAAATTGTTGAAATAATTAGAAAAATGTAATAACAACATTATAAAAACCTGATTATTAGGTAAGAAATAAAAGCATTTTAAAATAATATTCAGATAAAACACAAAACTATAAATATATAAAGTCTAACATAGTTATTAATTTGAAATTCGTTCTAGTCCAGAGAATTGTGATAAAAAATATAAACAAATACCTATAATTAGTCAGAGAAAAATATCCACTAAATATACAATCCTAAAAATAGTAATATATTTGGAACTAAACTACTAAGTAAGTAGAACTCCAATTATCCGAACCCCGACTATCCGAATCGCTGATTATCCAAACCGCTTTCAGAATTCAAACCTACACTTTTAAACTTCGTGTCAGAGCTTGAAAAACGAAGATAAAAGTTCTTTAAGAAAATTAATGAATGCAGCAACAGAGATTTAGAATATTCTATTTTGAAGTGTTTTTTGCAGTAAAGTTCTACGGAAAACCCTATTTCAGGTCCGATTATTTGCTTAAAAGCTAAGATCTTAGCTCAAATGGTGGGTTGTCCATACTTAAAGCAAGTAACAGCTGGCTAAGAACCCTACACTCTTTTTTCTTAAAATATTCTATTATGCGAATTATTGATTCACAGAGAAAAGATAAATCAGAGAGTCCAAAACGCGATTTTACTAAATTAGTTCTACAGTTACCGCATAGTAGCGTTGCGGTACCTCCAGCTGTCAATCAACAGGGTGGGCGGGAACTTAAGGAAACGAGTGATTCTCATTGGACTTAGAACTTTGTTTGGAGACTGCATTTGAATTTCTCAATCACTGCTATTTTCCCCCAGATATAGGAAATTTTTTCCCTTATGGTTGCAAACTTTTCCTGACAGTAGCTAACATTTCCCTATCATAAACATTGATGTCGTTTGTTATGTAGTTTTTAATATCTCTTCAGTGATTGTGGTCGCAGAAATTATCATTAAATGTGAAGTTATGTGTTAAAATTGCATTAAATGGGGAGTTGGAGTTGTGAGTTCGATTCCAGAAGAGCTCACGATCCGTCGTTACTTTAAAGAAGATGCGAGTTAGTGACGTCACGGGCAGTTCAGTATAAAAGCCAGCGAGAGATCTTGCTGGGCAGAACATTGGGTGAGTCCCTGGAGAGCATGACATCAGAGAGACTTGTCATGTCTAAGAAAATATTAGAACTGCATTCTACAACGTAACAAGGCAAGCAATGAGAGTTGAAAAAAAAGTTTGTGCGCATGCGCTAAGTAGCAATTTTACAGCTAATATTTGGCGAAGGAATCGCTACTTGGCGAAACTCTTATCCCAGTTTCAAATTGCCGTATATTTTTGGTTAAGTCGTAGGTTTTCAAAGTTCAAGAGTCCATTTCTTGATAATTCGGGTAATTTTCATAGGATTTAAATGAAAAATCACAGGAACTTATTGTAAAACGATCCCTAATATTAAAATATTTAAAATTATGAACATCAGGCCATCAAAATTTTTAACTAACATCATAACTACACAAAACTTTCAAAATTTTTAAATATAATAAAAAAAATTCTAACCAAATTAACATTTAATTTATTAATAATTAAATTCTTTCACCGTTATCACATAGAAACACCACTGTCTATGGGAAAACTCATGTTAAAAAAGTTGCCATTAGCGTCTATGGAAATGGACTCTCTGAAGTATCTTTACTCTGTGTATTGATTATCCGAATGGGGTTCGATCCCAATACGCAAAATCAAATTTCAGTCACTCGGCCGATGTTGTTATTTTCAAATATTTAAATATCCTTCCCATGCTGATCTGTGCTATCGGTGGAAGTAGAACAGTCTTACAATCATAAGATTGCGAGTTCTGTCCTACTGTGTGAAGTCGTTCATTTTTAAAAAATATATATTTTTATGACATTGCAACATGTTTTAAAGTATTAAAAATTTCATTTGGTCCCCCCCCAATTATATAAAATTTTTTAATAGTACAAAACAAGTGTGTTTTTTTAAATAGAAACATATTGATTAATTAACCCATTAATGCCAACTTTTTATTTATCTTAAATATTTGGTAAAAACATAGTCAATAGCCCCAAAACAACTGGAAAAAGTAGTGAAAAAAATTCCAGATTAAAATTTTAATTTCTACACCAAAATTAAAAACGTCCCTAAAAAGGGGCATCAGGCACGAATGCCCCCGTTTTCCCTAACAGTAAACGCATGGTAAAAAACTGTTTTAAAGTCTCAAAAACATCTTCTACCTTTTTAAGTGCAGCAAAAGTGATCGGAACCATACTGTAATATGAATATGAACAAAGGTTATTAATTATTCATCCAATTAACTGGTAAGTTAACCTTAATTAAAGTAATTTGAGCATTTTTATGCTCTAAAATACGTTTTTGTTCCTTCCAAATCTATGTTAATTGCAAATTAATTAAGATTTTTAATTGAAAAAAGCATTCTTTGTTTATACGTTACCTAATACTAAGTAATAATTACTTTTACCCACATCAAATCCATCAGAATATCTCAATTTGGGAAGTTAAACTCTTTCAAATGCCCATACTTTTTTCATTTCATTTAATTTTATTGTGTGGAACACAAATTTCTCCCCAAAAATCAAGCATTAGTGGGATGTGCATTAGCAAGCCAGATGATATAGATTGATCTGCAGTATAGAACACATTGATTAGCGACATCTAATTAGAAAAAAAGGCCGAAAATTTATCACAAAAGCGATTTTTTTGGCAATTTTAATGACAAAAAGTCATTATAACTAATAATTATTAAACTTTTAATTCAAATATAACCGAAATATATTTGTATAAGTAATAAATATAGTAAAATAATTAATTTATTCCATTTAATTAATAAAAATTAATTAATTACTTATAATTTAATCCTTTTTATTCCATTAATTTAGCAGAAATAACAGTATTTTCCAAAAAAAATTTACAAAAATAATAAATTTATTAGCTAAAGTTAAAGTAATTTTATAAACATCAGTTATTTAATTCGTTTCATAAGAATCGAACGCGTTTTTATGAAAAAAATAAGGAAACACTAGCATTTCACTACGGTGAAAACCACGGGGGCATTCGTGCCTGACGTCCCTTTTTAGGGACGCTTTTCGAGGGTCCAAAACAAGGTCAAGATAAAATATTTTGGAAAAATAAAAAACACCCTAACTGATTAAATGTATAAACAGTAATATATATTGGCATAAAACATTTTTTAAAATAACAACTAGGATTTTTAGGCTTTTTCTTTTAAAATTTTTAAAAAAGCACTTTTCTGAATAATTCTATCTTCCAACTTTAAAAAAAGTGAAATTTTTTTAAAATTGTGCTCTTTTCTTATGATCATTATGTTCTATAAAGATCAGAGATACATCAGTGTAAATTTTGATTCAAAGGAACAGTTTTTGTAGAAATAGGAGGATTTTTAAAAAACGTCCCTAAAAAGGGACGTCAGGCAGTAATGGGTAAATATCGCATTAATATCGTACATTTAGAAGTAAAATACTAACACAAAATGTAGAATTAATTACAGATCCCCGCATTTTTAATACAGTATTAGTATATTTTCATTTCACTGATAATATTCAATTAAAAACGTCATTGATAAACCTCTGTACGGACAGAATTCAAAATCAATGTAATGTAAATCCAATTTTCTGATTTATTAAAGATTTGGTGCAATTTTTTGGTTTTATCCTGTTGATCATTTTAGAGTACTTCTTCTAATGATGTGAACTAGCACAATAGTAAGAATCTTTGTGAATATTTCAGATGCAGGATTTCCATATGTATATCTTACGATTGCGAGTTAGAAGATTACAGCTCATTACTCTACCAACTGAGCTACCGTTTTAACGATAAAATAAGAAATGAAAAAAATTGCTCCAAATGGCTAATAAGTTGCCAAATTTGGTTGAGCATGCATTAAAAAAGAGACTGATCGAATAAATCTTTCTCTACGAAAAGATAACTTTCTTAAAAGTTACAGTTAAAATTTCTTTTTGCAAATACGAGTTCTATTTTTTGGTGCAAAAAATTGAGGAATCGAACAATTGTGTCTCTTCCTGCACAAGTATGCAAGTTTTTTTACTTATTTTCACCCCGGGGTTTCACCCCTTAAAACTCATTTGCGACCCCATTTCTATACCAATTCTTGTTCGTCTTGATGAGTACTATCATCCCTGAAAGTTTGTTATAAAATGAATATTAGGGTGGTCCTTATTTGTATGGTAAAAATTTTTTTTGGGAATTCCGGTGGTGACGCCCCCTAGTTTTGTGTCACTATATAAAATAATAATGTATGCAAAATATCAGCTCATTCGAATAATAAACACCCGTGCGCAGTTGCCTTGAAGTTTCAAAAAAATACTGATTTTTTCACAAAACATCCCAAAAACCATAGATTAAACCCTCCCATCTTCTTCTTGATTTTTTAATGAGAATCTAATACAATTATTGTTATAATGTTCCAGATTCCATTCTTCTATCACCCCTATTTCGGAAGTAAAAATTTTTTAAAGTTAAAATAACTCCTGTAAAGTTGTTTATCCTGCATTTTAAAAAAGCTAATAACTCCAGAACCATACAACTTAAAAACCTGAAATTTGTGCCATTTTGTTTGTAATTTTATTACCTTTCATTTGATGTGCAACATAACTGCCTTTCTTTAAGAAATTTTCTTCAAAATAAAAAAAATGGAGAAAAAATTAAATAAAAAAAATTTTTGAAAAAAATTTTTATTAAATAAATTTTAAGTTTTTCCACTCCCAAAATGAACATATCTGCCAAATTTCAAGTTGAAATTAAAATTTGATCTTGTAGAAAAAAATAAAAATTTCCGAAATTTTGGCAGGTCCCTAAACGTTTCATGTAATTTAACAAAAAAAGGTGTTTCACTCATGGGGATTCCAAAAACTCCCTTGAGGGTGTTCATGCGATTTTTACCATGCAAAAAAATTCACTTAAATATCAGAAAATACAACTACTAGCCGATTCGGTACAAAATCTTACAGAGCCCTGTCGGGTACCAAATGGTAGACTGCGTTGTGCGTAGTCATCGGGGTATGATTTTATTTTATTCTTTTATCTTTAAACACTTTTAATTTCATTTGATTTGACATGTTGGAAGTGAAAAAATAACGTAAAAATTTAATTCTAAGGGAAATTCAGGTAAAATATAGGCACATTGAATCAGGTTGGAAACTAGCTCTGTAGGATTTTGTACCGAATCGGCTAATAGCTGTATTTTCTGATATTTAAGTAAATTTTTTTGCATGGTACAAATCGTATGAACACCCTCAAGGGAGTTTTTGGAATCCCCATGAGTAAAACACCTTTTTTTGTTAAATTACATGGAATGTTTAGGGACTTGCCTAAATTTCGCAAACTTTTATTTTTTTCTACATGATCAAATTTTAATTTCAACTTGAAATTTAGCAGAAATGTTCATTTTGGGAGTGGAAAAACTTAAATTTATTTAATAAATTTTTTTTTTCAAATTTTTTTTTATTTAATTTTTTCTCCATTTTTTTTATTTTGAAGAAATTTTTTTTTAAAAAGGCAGTTATGTTGCACATCAAATGAAAGGTAATAAAATTACAAACAAAATGGCACAAATTTCAGGTTTTTAAGTTGTATGGTTCTGGAGTTATTAGCTTTTTTAAAATGCAGGAAAAACAACTTTACAAGAGTTATTTTAACTTTAAAACATTTTTACAACCGAAAGAGGGGTGATAGAAGAATGGAATCTGGAACATTATAATTATAACTATATTAGATTCTCATTAAAAAATCAAGAAGAAGTTGGGAGGGTTTAATCTATGGTTTTTGGGATGTTTTGTGAAAAAATCAGTATTTTTTTGAAACTTCAAGGCAACTGCGCACGGGTGTTTATTATTCGAATGAGCTGATATTTTGCAAAAACTATTTATTTGTATGATGGAACAATTTGGGGGGGCGTCGCATTAAGATTTCCAAACTTAAAAAATAAAGACCACCCTAATGAATATATTGAAATCTTATTAATATATTGAAATCTTATTAATATATTGAAATCTTATCAATATATTGAAATCTTATCAATTGACCTCTTATCACTTAATCTTTCAAAATGTGTTTAAAATATTCTATCTTAAGAACTTAAAAAAAGATATTTCAAACATATAGTAATAAAATACTATTTACAGATATCGCGGGGATGTGTTCAGGATTAATAATATTGACGTTTTGAACTTCATGTGTCTACTAAATGCGTTAAAAAAAGTAAAAAAGGTTTTAACCTAGTTAATTAAATTATACCTTGTTGTAATAGTTATTTAGGTTAAATTGTGTTAAATGTTGAGATTATTTTAGGCCAAAAGTTTAGCGAGAGCGGATAGTGAGCGAAATTCTTCATGCCCCGGATTTCAGAATTGTAAAAAGAAAAATAGTTTATATCTCGGAATATGAGTTAACCACATTCTTGAAATTGCAGGTAGTGCCTGAGGGTTACTTTATGAAGCTTCACTTGTTGGTGTCAAAACGGAGAATTTGTGCAAATGTTTATTTCAGAGTCTGGCCCAGTAGGGAAGCTAGCGTATTAGCTGCTATATCATGTGACGCAGGGATCAAGCCCTTTCCCCCTGGGAAATGCTTTATCAGGACAAGGACTTAATTGTTGCATTGCATTAACCTCTCTGGAAGAGATGTTTCAATTAAGCGCTCTATTTCATTTCTCTCTGTCCCTCTTTACTGAATAATTAGTTCATGTCAGGTGCTTTCTGGGTAAGGGAATTCAAGTGCGTGTGACTGCTATTTGAATGGAGCGGAAATGCTTCAGACTTTAACCTATGGAATGAAACTGGTTGGGATTAATGTAAACTGCAACTTGGAATGTGGTTTGGTAAGAAAATATTTTCTTTGAATATGTATTAAATAGCGAACCGGCAAGTTGTGTCGACTTTTTGGGAGATAGCATTAGAACTGCAAGTCAGTGTATTATAAATTTGAAAATAATGGTTAACGTCTTCGTTAATGGGCAAATAAATATTTATATCATAACATTGGATTTTTTTCAAAAAAATATTCTGGAATTATAATGAAACTATCAACCAAAATTGCATTATAAAGTAAGGCCTTTGGTGCCCCCCAAGAATCTCCAATTTCAATAAAATTCAAAACCAGCAACCATGGTATTTGTACTATGATCTCTCTGTGCATAAGAAAGTTGTTAAGAAAGTTTGTTATTGCGCTTTAAAAATTTCAAGCAGACGATTACAACTTCCACAGATGTAATTTTGTCGAATCTACCTCTAAATAAAATTGAATTGAAAGAGGGGATATTAACTGGTTTAGGTGTCAAAGTCCTCAATCTTTCACAAACTTAATTTTTTACAAATGTAAAAAATTGGGAATTTTGATTTGGGGTGGTGACTTTTATTCAAATATCAAGCCTTTGCTTACTATACAAAAGAAATTTTTACGTTACCTTCCTCTTAATAATCTTTTAAACGCACGTCAGTTATATGTTCTCAATTGCCTTATTTTTCTGAAGAAATATCCTGACTATGCCACGATAAACCAAAATTTTTCCTATAACCTTCGCAATCATAACTACTATAATATACCTATTCCTCACAAAGAAATATACAAAAAACACTTCCAATATCTTTCTGTCACTTTTTTTAATAAACTTCCAAGCGGAATTCAATCTCAAACTAACATTAAATACTTTAAGAAATTGTGCATTGCATATATTTTGAATCTAAATAGCATTGAGTCCTTATTCTAATTTTGTCAGATTTAAATATCATCATTTATTCATTTTCTTCTCTACAGGGTGATTCAGAAATAATCATCAATAATTTGGGGGGAGGTAGAGGGGCCCTAGACAAGCATATTTCGAATAGGGATGGTGGGGCCCAGCCTTACCGTTAAAGGGCTGGGACCTAATGTAGTGCGAGCGCGTTTCAAAAGACCGTTTTTAAAAGGCCCGTGTGAAGAAACAAAACATAATAAAATAAAAAAACATTATTGCATGAGGTACAGGAGTATCCGTACTATTTAAATCCTCAATGTGATAGAAATTGGACCACTTACTAAACCATGGGGTGAGTTTTAAAACGTGCAATATTAATCTCTTAGTCAAACAATGGAGTTCCCTTAATGGTATTTAGAAAAATTATGATCGGGGAAGGAATTTTCAATGATCAAACAGTTTCAATGATCAATGTTACGATCATTGAAAATTCCTTCACCGATCATCATTTTTCTAAATACCATTAAGGGAACTCCATTTTTTGACTAAAACATTAATATTGCACTTTTGAAACTCACTCCACGGTTTAGAAAGTGGTTCAAATTCTATCGAATTCATGGTGTAAGTAGTAGGAGTACTTCTTTACCTCATGCAATAGATATTTTCATTTTATTATGTTTTGTTTCGTCACACGGGCCTTCTAAAAACGGCCTTTTGAAACGCGCTCGCACTACATTTGGTCCTAGCTCTTTAATGGTAAGGCTGCGCCCCACCATCCCTATTCGAAATATGCTTGTCTAGGGCCCCTCTACCAGGCTCCCAATTATTGATGATTATTTCTGAATCACCCTGTATAAACTTAGAAATTGCCAGCCAAGCCATTTTGTTTTCCTTTTCTTATTTTTTGTTTTTGTATATACAATTCTTTTTTAAGTGTCTAGTGTTAAAGCAAAACTACTTCTTCCACTATAAACCAAATCGATTTTTTTCTTTTTTTTATCTTACTTTTAACAAAGATATTCTGTGACCCCATGGACGAGCGGTAGCTCTTTTGGGATATGCATGTACTGGATACGTTTGTATTATTTTCTGTTCTGTTCTTTTGTTTGTTCAATAAAATTTATTTATTTATTTATTATGTATTGGAAATAATATAAGAAAAACAAACTTTTCTTAAATCCCCCCATTCATTACGAGAAATCACGTTTTTAATTCATGTTGATAGGGGAAATACCCCAAAACGGGATACCTTATCTATTATTCACTTTATTTTGTATTGTGTACAAGGTACATTCCAAAGTGAGACGTCATTTAAAAGATTTAAAGATTTAAAAAAAAACTCAACTTTTTTAAATTTAAAACTTAAATTTTAGGTCAAAACAATTTTCTGACATACAGTTTTAACCTATAACTAAATTTAGTACATAACTCAGGCCAATGAGGTATTTGCATGAGTGAGGGATTTGCTTGATTTTATACTTTTTTGATACATTATGGTTTAAAACTCCTAAATTTATGATTTTTAAGTTCAAAAATTTTTTTAAATAACTTAAAATTCAATTTTATTTTTGCCAAAACGTCAGAAAAGTCACGTTATCAGAAAACGGGCTTCTATTGGATGTGACATCACAGCGCATGAAAACCATTGTGTTTACTGTTTTCACGTGATCAGAAAACAGGCTTCTATTTGATGTGACCTCACAGCGCATGATTTGTGATTCGAGAGTGTTTTCGGGCCCAAACAAAAAACGAAATTTCAAAAATTTATATCTCAGAAACTAAGCTACGAAAATACTTGATGTAAACGTCATTCTTCCTGGTTTTTTATCTACTATTTTAATAAAATTTAATCTCAAAACGTGAGAATACCTCATTACACTGTTCAACAATGAAAAAATTTCCTTCATGAAAATAAACATTTCTTATAGATTTTGGGTCACTGAATACGAAAATCACCATTAAAATTCTCAATTGACTCAAGATTTTCGGGGAACAGCCCCTCCCCCTTTTTACGTTTTCGACGACTTTATAACTTTAAACTCAATTTTGAGGGTGAAAAAGCATTGCTTTAGTCTTCAAATTGCCCCCAGGGGACAAGAAAGGTTCAAATTAATAAAATATGATAAATTTATAACAAATGGATAGGTTTAAGGGGTAATTACCCCCCTCAAAACGCAAAAAATCGTTTAAAATAGTAGGATTTGTTTTACCCTATTTATTTCGCTTATTTTTTACCCAATTCATGTGTGCCGGGTCCTAACCCTTCACCAAGGACCCAAATTTGATGGCAATATGCAGCAATGATTTTTACTAAAAAGCTGTTGAGCTTTTAATGCCCCCAAAGCACCCACGGAAGGGTTCAGTGTCGCACTTAGAGTTAAATGGCTGTGCAAAATAAAAGTCAAAATGCCACCGCCAGAATTTCAGCTGATTCTTGTGTAAAGTGACCTGCTGAAGTCAAATATGACACCCATTTTCCTACATCACCTTCAGTTTTTAAGAGGATGCCCCCTAATTGTTATCCACAGCCGTGCATCTATTAACATCGTGAAACATGGAATCCTCACTCCCTAAAACAGGTCAGTTTTTAAAAAATTGAAGAGTTTCTACTTAGGATAGACCCTAAATAATAAGAAAAACGTAATTTGTAATATTTTCAAAATCATCAATATTAATTCCTGAGCTTGCGAGCGCCTTTGCTATCCTGGAAGTCTTCCGAACTCTTCCACGAGGGCTTCTGGGAGGCTAACAACTCAGCCGCTTTTAGTAAAAATTATTGCTGCATATTGTCATCAATTTTGGGTCCTTGGGGAAGAGTTAGGTCCCTTCAAAGAGGAATTGAGTAAGAAATAAGCGAAATAAATAGGGTAAAACAAATCCTACTATTTTTAACGATTTTTTTGCGTTTTTAGGGGGTAATTACCCCTTAAACCTATCCATTTGTTGTAAATTTATCATATTTTATTAATTTGAACCTTTCTTGTTACTGGGGGGGAATTTGAAGACTAATGCAATGCTTTTTGATCCTGAAAATCGAGTTTAAAGTTATAAAGTCATCGAAAAACGTAAAAAGGGGGAGGGGCTTTCCCCGAAAACCCTGAGTCAATTGAGAATTTTAATGGTGATTTTCGTATTCAGTGACCCAAAATCTATAAGAAATGACTATTTTCATCAAAGAAAAAATTTTGAAGGTCAAATTTGTTGAACAGTGTTATTTGTCCCCAAAAGTAAAGTAAATTATTTTATTTCGTAAATATAATTATTTAAATTAAAATAAATTGTTGTAATTGATTATACATATCTTAATTCATTACTTATTTCAATTAAAATAACTTAAACACATTGCAAAAATATTAATGGAAATGGTCGGGTAAAACGGGACACATAAAAATTGACCACATAAATGGCTGACCCCTGAACCGTCCCTCACTAGCAATATTTAAATACATGAACTTGTTATTAAAAGAGCTATGAACAAAACACAGTACTTTACGGAATTGTTCCGAAGGACGGAGAAGCACAAGGATAGTTGTTCTGCAGTCGAAAAAGGTACAAAGTTAGTAAAAATCTCACTTGAAAACTTTGAAAATTATTTCTTTGCGAAACACGTGGCTAGTGTTGAGAGATCAACTGAGAATGATGTCATGGCGGTCGGGAACCAGTTTAGCCTGTCTCCCGCGAGATAGCACCGCCAGTCAAGCTTCGAGGCTCAATATCCCGTTTTGCCCGCCTATCCCGTTTTGGGCAACTCTCCCCTACTTTGAATATAACGGTACTAATGTTTAACTATTTCAATAGTAATAAATGAGCTAATAAGAATTAAAGTGGTATAAGTCCACTGAAGGTAGCTATATAGAAGTATAAGAATGCCAACCTTCCAAACTAAGCAGAAGCACCACGTGTGTTTCATAGGCCTGAACATATTCACGGGGTTTCCGTATACACAACAGTTCTATTTCTGAGCGTTGGACACATCGGAAAAATATATATCGCTCAATATTTTCCACCCGAAATTTTACTTTCTATTACGAGCTGCAAATCTTCCGAAATACAAAATCAAGATGACATTTTCTCGACGGCTATGCCCCGCAGAGAAAACGAAAGATGTGTGCAACCAAACAAAACTCAGATTGCCGTAAAAACTCTTTCTCCTGGAACTTTTTCTCCGGTCGAACAATAGGATTCCACACCTGGGGGATTTCCCATCGCTCTCGGACACTGGCCAGCCTGTTTCCACACAATCATGCGGAAATCCAAAACTCGGAAAAAGGAACCGCTGGGTCTCGATCGTTTGTGTCGGATGCTTCGATTCATGGAAAGGGTGTATCAAATCGTAATCGGGGTTTCCTTAGAAACAAAGGGGAATTTGAAGTTTTTCTAATGGGGGATGGACGTTTTGATGTTTGTTCTAAGTGATTTTTAAAGTATCAAAATGTACAATGGAATGGTTAATTGAGTAGAGTAATGTAATTAACCGTTCGATACAACCGTTAAAAACAGGGGAACTATAAAAATAAATAATTTATTTATTTTTTAAGAAATATAATTAATTAAAAAACAAATAAAATTAATAATCCATAAAACCAGAGTTTGTGTTGCTAATGAAAGTTTTAATCTGGGTTACATTTAAGTACAATATATACAAAGAATTGTGTTTAAGGTAGTGCGCTGTGAATGGAATTGTATTTATATTAAATGTTAATATAAAGTTTTCGAAAAGTTCCTTCTTTAGCATCTAGACATTTAACATTACTAACTTTTTTTTGCACCAGCAAATTTATATTAAAATAACATCCTATATTTATTTAATTTACTATAGAGCAATATTTTTAAACACATTTTACAAAAATATTTTTATTTATTTTGTAAAAAAATGTATAAAAGCGTTATAAGCGCATTCTTAAATGTTATATAAAGTTTTTTAAAGTTGGAAATAACATTTAAATCACGATAACTTTCGAGTTTGAAACAGACAAAAAACAATTTGAAAATAAATCATGTTTTCAAATAAGTTTGCAAAAAACATATTTAATTAAAAATATTGATTTAATTTAGTTTACTGAATTTTTTAATGGAACGTCATACGTGTTGAAACCAATTGTAAGCCAATACTTTTGTGCTGAAATCTATTAAACCCATGAGATTTACTGCTGATAAAAAACTTTCCTTAATTTTAAAATTTTTTTAGAAAACAGTACAAACTTGCCATGAATGGAAACGAGTTTTATTTAGTACTGGGAGTACTTTTATTTGCGTGCGGATGTCGTTTTCTGTAAAATGATCAAAGTGTAACAAATTGAAACATAAACACTTAATGCTGTAATAGAATAACATGAGTGTAATTTGAAACAAATACACTGTAAAAAAACTGTAGAAAAACAGAAATTTTCAATAACAATGACTTTATGTTTACAGATATATTCTATCATGTAACATTCCCACCGCACTTCTATTTATTTTATGTAAAAAACCAGCTTTTTTTTAGTTTTTTAGCTTATCTGTGCTTAAACAGAAACTTACTGCATCGAAAACCAATACAGCTATTGGCAACATTATAATGAATCTTCTTTGGAGCAGTGGTAGCGTGCTCGCTTAGCATGCGGTAGGTCCTGGGTTCTATCCCCGGATATTAATTGATTAAAATAAAAAAAACTCGACTAAATAAGTCCACACGCATGCGCACAAGCAGAAAATTACTGAGAGGCAATAGAAAAACTGAAGCTCACTTGACAGAAAGTTCCTTTTTACAGCATTTACCTGTAGGTTACAGCTTTTTTCTGTTTACAGGATTTTTCGACTTACAAATTTTTTCTGGCAACTTTTGCTGCCAGTAATTTTCTGTTTTTTTGCAGGATTATTTTTTACAGTGTAGATGATTAAAAATAGTATTACACCATGCAACTATTTATGAATATGAGAGGGGAACCCCCCCAGTTTCTAAACTATAGAATTCATTAAATCCTAAGATATGGGTACCTTTTCTCCTTTTAGGGACATGTTTTGTTACCAACTAATAACACCAAATTTTGAAAAATGATAACAAGAAAACTCAAACTTTTCGGAACTTAAAAAGTAATTCGTGTGGAAATATAACTAATAAACCATTTATGTAAGTTAAAAGTTTTGGAGACTAAAAATATTACAACTACATTTTTTTCTGTAAAACAGGACAAAAATACAATTTCAGCCATTAAATGTTAAAATTCGTTAATATTTTCAAACTTAATGCCCAAATACACTGAAAAACAGTTTTTAGAATTCAATCCATTATTTTATAATTAAAAATACACAATTTTGTTTTTCGTTTTAGTTAAAAATTTATTATAATCTCGCATTTCGTTAGCATGCTTCTCTTTTTTTCTGCAACTCATGTTTAGAGACTAATGCAGATAAGAAACGAATAAAATAATTAAGTCGAAGGTCGGTAATTGCTTACCTTTTTTGTCGTCTTTCTGTAATATTAAAAAACATTTATTCTCGGTAGAAATTATGTAATGGTATTCTTCTAAATATTGGAAAGGTATAATGACTTGCCTCTTGCCAGAAAAAAAATCCAATAAAACCAATAAAAAGAAAACAACTTGTACAACAATATTTACATTTAAAAAGTTTGAGTTTGTGTGTGTGTGCTTGGTTAAAAGTCTGGTCTTATTTATGTTGTAAATTTTGTCGAAAAACTCGAACTTTTTTAAACGAAGGTTTTGATTTTTTTATACTACTACTTGGAAAACACACATCTTTGTTTCTTACAATGAATTAATCATACAAAGTTGCCTTTTAAAAATACCTTTTTATCAACATCGAATATACTTTTGAAAGAAATATTTTAGCAAAAACTTTCGAAAGCAAAAGTTCACATCTTTAATTCATTTTTTCTAAAAGCTTTTTAAAAATAGAGGTAAATTTTTTAAACTAAAAATAGCGCACAGCAAATTTTCCTTTATTAACATCATAGATAGAATGTTTATAAGTTGTTCTATTATTTATGTTTGAAACTCTACTGATTTGTTTATATTATCCGAATACCCGTATGTGTAGTCATTGATAATAAATTTAAGAGTTAATTAGTCTTTATTACAAATTTTGAAGAGATGCGAGACATGATTGGAAAGAGAAAGCTACTAATTCCAATAATTTAGGGGAATTGTGTTTTTTATTTATTTAACATGAGTTAATATTTTTATTCTGCGTAGGTAAAACTAAAGTTTTCTTAAAAAAAAAGCTGACTGTTATTTTCAATAACATAAGTATACGCATATTAATACAACCTAAAATGTTTTAAAAACTTAAAACACGATTTCATTTATTATTTCTACTTTGAATTTCTTTCTATTTTTGAAAAAAATCTTAAAACCCTATATCATAGATAATATCCCGAATATTTTTAAAGGGAATCTCCGGTAAAAATTATAAAACATTGAGCAGGAATGATATTTGTATGCCGAAGTACAAATACTTAAATTTATTGAATATTAATTATACGATGCGCTTAAGGTAATTAATTATTTATATAATTTCAAACTGGAAAAATACGTATAGTAACATTTAAAAAAATTAAGTCTTATACTTATTCTAAGCACACAATTTTTCGGCAAAACATTTAGTAAATACGAATAAATAAATATCCTACAGTATGCCGTTTGTTTCAAAACTAAGTTTGAAAAATATCCTATTAGTTTTGATACGGTCTCTAAAAATTAATTTCTGAAACGTCTCTAAGACCTGCTTTGGTACTTAACGTATTATACCGTCGACTGTTCAGCAACCATTAAATTCAGCGGTACAGATATAGAACGAGTAAAATGGGATTCTAAACGTTTTCAGATTCAGCGGCACTGTCGATGGCATATTACGTAAGAACCCATGCTTTTCACTTTAGTATAACACTTCTGAAATACGTTATCGCGCACTGTTTATTTCAGATCTCATAGCATTATTTATACAAGATTTATAGTAGTATAACATCTTACTACAAACATCGCTAAGTGTGTGTTGCACAATAGTGCCCCCATGATATTAGCGTTAACAGCGCAAGCAGTGTTTATAGCACACCCGAGCTATGCATACTCCCGTTAGTATCGTACTGGGGAATTCCTGGTACTTAAGGAGAATTATGGATCGCTATTAATCTCTTAACAAACAGGAGAAAGAAGGAATGCGCAATCTGTGTACTTGTGTGTAATATGGTTCTTTATTCAGAAAAAAGCCCCTCACTATATTTGATTATTATTAGTTGTGCTTGTAATATTTTTCAAAGCAAATCCTTTTATATGAATTTTAATTTGAATGCATTTTTATGTTATTTTTGTAAGTGAGACAGGGAGAGAGAGATTATATTTATTCAAATGAAAAGAAGCTCTCAGTGTTAACAGTTAATTTTTAAATATTTATTATACTTACTACTACTATAACTCACTTATATTTTTTAAGTACGCACACAATATCAATTTCATAGACAATTGACATATAGTTTAATTTTTTCTAACAAAACTCAATTTAAAATAAAGATAAAAATGGGATTCAGGATACCAACTCTCTATTTTTGATCAATTTAGCTTTTTTCCTTGTTTTATGGTTTGAAGGGAAAATGGTATACTATACTATAGTTTTCCATTTGCCAAACATCATATTAAGAAGTCAAAAGGTAGGAATATTTTACTTTGTATACATTATATACTTATCAATACTGTATAAATCAAACATACAACACAAACCGATTGAAATATTGGTAATGCGTTTTCCATGTAAATAGTATCAGTTACGGTATAATTTTATTAGTCCTATCGTTTAATGGATATTTTGAACAACATCCATCATTCCTACCTGTAGTAGAGGGTAAAATATTGGTCATTTCATCAATGTCACCACGGAGGTAAAAAGGAAATGCAATTTCCTGCTCATGTTTGGAAAGAGCCATGTTGTCTAGTTTTTTTCGGGGGGAGAGGCATTAAATCAAGTTTGTCTTTCACTCGTGTCATGGATTCGTTTATTTAATAATATCAATAAATATTTTCTTTTACTTTCCTTGGACAAAGTTGTGCACAATATTATAAATATTGAATAATTCACTAAAAATGATATAGAAGAACATAGGTGTAAATGTGGCAGTACATCAAGTTTTGGGGGACAATATTATAAATATTGAATAATTCACTAAAAAATTATGTAGAAGAACATAGGTGTAAATGTGGCAGTACATTAAGTTTTGTGGGATAAGTAGTTTTAAGCATTTAACACCTTATTTACAGAATCAGCAAGTCTTGTGTCTATTGATTTATAACAAAGAAGCAGTTCAAGGATCATGGTATGTTTTTACGGATGGATAATCAATTGTCTTTTGCCCGTTTTCTAATGCACGATATAACATATGGACCGATGTTAATTTTGCTGAATGAAAATGCTTATCGTTTGTATTCTCATACATCAGATAAGGTAAATACTGCCTTAGGCAAATATTATAGAAATGTAGTTAACTGCTTATATGTTTTAATTTCGAAAAATGAATTAAAACGACTCTTAAATCACAATGATGCTTTTTATAAATTATATAACTAAAATATATTTTTAAAAAATCGCATAAATTTGTATTTTCAATATAATCATGTAATTATTAATCACAAACAAAACCATGAATTTCTTATAAGCAATAAATGACATAGTAGAAAGATATTCCTTTTTCAAATATTTATCATGTATTTTTGCGTTTTTAGCTGAATAAAAAAAAATTTTAACTAAAAAATCAAAGAAACTTGTAAATTTGCGAACTGTGACATTTTTTAACACTGCTAATACTTTCTTAAATACTGAAGATATTTTTGCTAAAATTTTGTTTGCCCGTTTCTTATATTGCCAGATGGTTTTGCTTGATCTCTTTTTGTTTTTCGATTTGTAATGAATATCTTCTAAACTACCCCACTGGGGGTGTTACAGTCTTTTGCATTAGTTCGGGTATAGTCGGGTATAGCATCTAGGCCGCATCTCTATTCATTCCTTTAACTCTCCGTTAACTTTATTTCCATATAAAAAGGATGCAACCTGTATACCTGAGCTTTTATTCATCCCTTCATTTGCTTAGAAAAAATGTCTTTTGCAGTATAAAAATTTTAATAAATATTTCACATGTATTACCATTTTTTAAATACATATTATAGGGGAAAGTGGGGTAGTTTGATACAGTATAATTCAAATCCATTTTTTGAGTACATAAAATGACTTTTTCAGATACTTTTTTTCCTAAAAATATCTAATAATGACTCAATTTCATGAAATCAATTAGAAAAAATATAAGTTTATTGAAAATATAACGACTTTTTGTAAAAAAATCAATTTTGTATCAATGTGTCCCTCAGTGGGGCACTTGGTGATAAAATTGCTCAAAAATAGTAATTAACAAAAGTTATAAAAAAATAAGAAATGTACTTTTATTTAGTTGTATCTGAAGCATATTTTTAACACCTTTTTCAAGCATAAAAAATAATTTTTTCATTAACAATTCAGAATTAAAAATATTACAGAATTTGACAAATGGTCATTTTCAACAAATATCTAGTTAAGGAAATGAGATGCTAATCTTCATAGGTATTGTTGCTCCTGAATTAGTTGAATAAAATTCAAAGGTATCTTTGTTGAAAATCAACCAGAAATTTAAAAAAATACGACAATAATTAGCTGGTTTGTTTTTGGCCATTTATAGTGCTACTTTGTCACTGTTTTTAATAGAGTTCTTTATTACCTGTAAAAGTGCTAAAAATTTCTCAGTTGCTTTAGAGTCTTTCATTCCATACTTTGGTCATGTATTTATCAGCAGTTTTCAATCTCAAACACTTGAAAACCCAAAGATTCAAAAATTGACATAAATATCCTTTACTGTAGATCTATCTTAAAACCTTTTAAACGCCGCAATTCAAATTTCTAACTAAAGGTTTTGATTTTTAGCTTAAATGTCTTGTTTCATCATTACTAAAACCATTCTAGTAATTTTTTGGCAGAAAAAAAATCCTAAGTATGATTTTGAGGCTGTTCCCATTTTGGAACATCGGCGTTAGGGTTGAAGTTTTTAGGGGGATTTCCAAAAGGCACATATTTTACAATTAATTCAAATAAAATGATCGAAATAGATTTCTACTCAATAATTATGAACATTTTTATGATAGTGGACGGTTTTATCATTATTATTATTCATACGTGGACGATTGAAATACATTTTATAGATTTTCATAAAAAAAAACTTCATAAGAAAAAAAGCGTGTGCGAAGCTTTTTCGTACATTTTTCTTGCACTATGGGTAATATTTTGGTATAAAAAATACAAAGAGTGTTCCCATGCGCTTCAAAGCTAAACAGTTATATTTCTGTGAGAATAATTTGTTTTAATTACGGTTCTATACGGATATGTAGCATAAAATCATCTAATTTCATTCAAATTTAATTAGCTTTCAAAACTGATAATCATAATTATCTCCATAGATTCATTAAGGTGGTTGCCTACCTAAAAATGCCGTTTCGGACAAAAAATTCCAAAAAAAATGTATTACCTTATTTCAAAAAACACATCTTTAGCTTTCCAAATCAGTTTAAATTTTGTCTTTATCTTTCCTAGAACCAAAGTTACAGAAATTTTACTTAAAACTAAAAAGGCGTTTTATTAAGGAAAAGATAAAGAAATTCGCGTTTTTCTCAGAATCACATTTTTGATATTTTCCTTTTCCGCAAAACTACATTACTCAAAATTTCTATAAAACTTTAGGAGTCCTACTTTTTTTATTTAGGAGTCCTACTATTTTTTTGGCTGTGGGTGTAATATTTTTTATTTTATGAATAGTATAACTTCAAACTTTACTGAACTTTGGTGTGTTTTTCTAATTTTTCAAGTTTAGTGCTATAACTTTTGATATTAAAGTAACTCATACATAAAAATAGTAGGCCTCCTAAAATATGTGTTTACGAGGATAATAAAGTTTACAAAACAAAAATATCTTCATATAAATTTGAGTTATGATGTTTTGCAGAATGGCTGTTTCTTGGGATTTTTATGCATAAATTCTTCAATAATATGAAAATTTAAATTAATATATAATTATTTATTGTATTATTCATAGTTTTAAGATGCATTTAATTGTATAAATCACAAATTAGGTCAACATTTTAATTATTAAAAAAAGCCTTCACAGGTAGGCAACCACCCTGTGTTTTCAATGGAAGATTCCGAATTGAACCACATATATCTTTCATCCAACTTACTTTAGAAGAGTGTTATTAGATGTACTCATTTTTTCCTTATTTTACAAATTCTTCAGTTTTATTCCTAAAATTTTTATGTAAAAAAGTACTTGAACAAAATATAGAGGAGAGGAGGGTATTATGGAACACCCCTTATATATTTAAGAATAACTCTATTGGTTTCTATTAAAGAACCGCCGAATCATTTTAAGTACATACTATAAATAATGACAATGAATGGCCAATGGTCAAATAAATCAGCATTTATTTTTTTTATCACAAAATGTACTTTAAGAAAAGGTTACAAATGGAGGGTAATATGGAACAGTCGGGTAATATGGAGTAGTTGGATTTACAGCAATTGAAAACTAATTAGACCTTAGAGAACATAGTTTATCTTAACTATAAAAATATATTTAAGAATTTACGTTCAAATAGTTTTGTTGATGGGTCTTTATACAATAGTCACAAAAAATCTTTTTCTGACCTTTTGCTTATGTAATGTTCCATAATACCCGACAGGTCATCTTGTATTATGAACTCTTTTACTGACCGATAAAACATGGATTGCTAAAAAACGACTGACGTATAGGAAACTACTGATCTTTTAGTGAACATTATGCTTAACAACAAAATCAAAGTATCATAGTTACTGGTAGGTTAAAAGGTTTGAACATTTACCGTTAAAAACTTTCGAAAATCCTAAAACACACTTTGCTTTGCAGCGACTAATCAGACAACAACAAGAAGCTAATTTCTTTGGGCACTGCATCATGGGGGATTTCTTAAGACTTTCGCGGCATTGCCACGTGATAGCAGCACGAGGGGGAGCAGAAACTGTGGTGTTCCATATTACCCGACTATTCCATAATACCCACCTCTCCTCTATACGCAAACCTTCAGAAGCACTCCAAATATGCTCTTTGCATAACCCCAAATGATAATTACTGAAAATTAATCGATCGGAGAGTTAGAAAAATATACAAGTGTAAGAATCAACTATCAAGATTTTGCCTATTTTTAAATCAGGTGAAAAAAATTAAATTACAGATTTTTGAATTAAAAACATCATTCTTAACCTGTTTAGATCCTTTGAGATAAAAAAGTTTCAAAAAGTAAAAGAAAATAGGAAGTAACTTGAATTTTCGCATGTTATAAAAATCCCCTAAAATACTATACCCCAAACGCCGAAGTTCCCATTTGGGAACATATACGTTGTATTGGTAATTACTCTCCAAAATCGGAATATGAAGCTATTCTAATTTTAATGTATATTCTACAAAAAGGATAAAATTGCACGTGAAAACTTTTTGCATGTAAAATAACTTCAGATCTTTGAGTTGCTTTCTACCAAGTATCAAACTCCTGCATGAAAAATTAAGTGGTAAAAAAGTCCTTAAAATGATGTTCCCATTTGGGAACATCGGCAAGTAAAAGGTTCTTATACTTAACTGATTTTTTTTAAATTGTTGAGATATATTTATCTCCCAATGCAAAATATGCGAACCTTTATGTGTATCAATGTACCCCACATCCAAGTGTATCAATTTGTCCCATTTATTGTTTTTGAACAAAATATTTATTTAAAAAAGTTGGCAAAGGTTATTTAAAATTTAAGGATACCCCCTTTTGGTAACAAGGATAAAACTTGATTTTGGAATTTACATATAGTATTTGTATTCCAAGTAGAATAGCTTCAGGAAGATTTTGCATTTTCCTTAAAAATTTGCATTTGAAAAATTTTTATGAAAAAAATTTAGTTGCCTTCACTTAAATTTATAGACTTATTACAGAGCTTAACGGTTTCATATGAAATGCTTGAGCATTAGGCTGGGTCGAAAAAGACAAATTTTCGAAATTCAAAAACATAGGGGTCTCAAAAGTTGCGTCTTGGCTTGTTGATAACTGGAAAAATAATAAAAAAATTCCTAATAATATCCCTGAAGAGCGCATCGGGACTAAAGTTTGAGAAAATTGACAAAAATCACCTTGCATTGGAAAAATTCCACAAAATTGAAAATTACGTTAATAAACTTTAAACTAGGTGCAATTACATCTTTTTAGTAGTCTAAAGGCAAATAAAAATATTTGAAAAATCTTACTTCATTTTTGAAATTTGGGCAAAAGGCCTAAAATTAATGAATTTTACTGAAAAATCTAAAATTTGGCACTTACGAAATAAAGGCACTATTGAATGTAAAACTTATCAAATGCACTTTTTATCCATGAAAAACTTCTTTCATACTCATTCTTCATCCTTTGTTCATTTTACAGTGAGAACAATTAAATAAATTAGTTACATGAACAAACGCATAAAAATATCTCCTGTGAAGCATGCCTCATTACTTTACCATACATTAAACTCCATTTAATCGTCAAAAATATATTTATTTATAACTTATTATGTCTGTGAATTAGATTTAAAGTCAAGTTTAAAATCAAAATCTGGAATAAAAGGGCGTGTGCGAAAACAACTTTGTTTCTATATGAACATACTTCTCTACCTTAGCTCAACTTACAAGTTGCAAATATCTTGAGACAGCTTAGTTGTTGAAAGAATAGATATAAAATCAAATCGTAGTAGAACAATACTTTGTCCATAGTTAATTCTAATTTTTCCTATCTTCTCAATGAACTACAGAGAGTCGTCATGAGCGTACAAATTATTCTATTTTAACATATTAGCATTTTGGGGGGTCTTTCAGAAAAGTATAATTTGAAAACCTAATAGAAATTCTACATAGTCTCAATAACCCAGGATCATTTACAGCAATATTAACGAGCTTTTTCCAGCTTGTATTGCCTTAATCATTTCTGAAAGTACCTCTGATGATTATTGAGGTAAGATTTTGACACACTTGGATTTTTCACTCTAAATTGATTTGAAAATTATAGCAGCTAGTTCTTTACAACCAGTTAGTTGTTTAAAAATTCTCCCATTGAAAGTTAATAGGCCTTAAATTTCACCATTCAATTATTGAAAAAGTGTCTGAAAAGTAACTCATTAAAAATAAGTGAGAAATCGAAACACTGCTAAGGACGCTGAATAAGGTCCTCAATGCTACGAATAACAGCAAAATATTAAGTGGTGATCTATCATAACCTACTTCTATCCCTCCATCAATATAAAAATTACTGTTTATTAAGGGGTTAGAAAGTTTTATGTATCCTGCAATTAATTTTGATGCTACTGGCTACGTTGATGCGTTCCTCCACATGGTAGAAAGCGTAATTTCTGAAGACATACTTATATAATTAAATATATGGACAAAGATTGCACTACAATCAGATTTTATACCCATTCTTTCCACAACTAAGCTGTCTCAAGATATGCGCAACTTGTAAGTTGAGCTAAGGTAGAGAAGTATGTTCATATAGAAACAAAGTTGTTTTCGCACACGCCCTTGTATTCCAGATTTTGATTTTAAACTTGACTTTAAATCTAATTCACAGACATAATAAGTTATAAATAAATATATTTTTGACGATTAAATGGGGTATAATGTATGGTAAAGTAATGAGGCATGCTTCATCACTGGATATATTTTTATGCGTTTGTTCATATAACTAATTTATTTAATTGTTCACACTGTAAAATGAACAAAGGCTGAAGAATGAGTATGAAAGAAGTTTTTCATGGATAAAAAGTGCATTTGATAAGTTTTACATTCAATAGTGCCTTTTTATTTCGTAAGTGCCAAATTTTAGATTTTTCAGTAAAATTCATTAATTTTAGGCCTTTTGCCCGAATTTCAAAAATGAAGTAAGATTTTTCAAATATTTTTATTTGCCTTCAGACTACTAAAAAGATGTAATTGCACCTAGTTTAAAGTTTATTAACGTAATTTTCAATTTTGTGGAATTTTTCCAATGCAAGGTGATTTTTGTCAATTTTCTCAAACTTTAGTCCCGATGCGCTCTTCAGAGATATTATTAGGAATTTTTTTATTATTTTTCCAGTTATCAGCAAGCCAAGACGCAACTTTTGAGACCCCTATGTTTTTGAATTTCGAAAATTTGTCTTTTTCGACCCAGCCTATTGAGCATATAAAGGCAACTTTTCGTAAAAACACAACCTAAATAACCTTGATAGTTTTTTTAGATATTGAAAGTGTATCAAAGTGACACTTATATCAAATTGCCCCGTTCTCCCCTACATTTCTTAAAACTACCTTGTGTAATCAGTATTAATTTGCCTACTTGTAAAATCCGTAACTTACACCCACAATAATGACTGCACCATCCAATTATCCAACCATTTTTACTTCACCAGTCCTGAGGCGCCCACGATGTAAACTTTCATCTTTTTCGAACCATCTCCAACCAGCGGATGCTGCTCTTTCCTCGATGTCCGGTCATTAGATATTACCAGCAACGAAGCTGCGTGGGAGACCAAAATTAAAGGATAGTCCCTGGACGCAGCCATTTGAGCTACTCTCGTTCCATTCCCCGCTTTAATTATTCCGAAGAAAAACAGCTTCGAACGTCTTTGTCCACCGAGAGTTCCGGAGGAAACAGGATGCCTTCCAGAGAGAAAGTGTGGGATTTAAATCTTGAGGCTTAAAGAGACGCAGAAGTTTTGGAGATGGCTAAGTCTCGCAAAGAAGCTTGCTTCAGCGAATTACGGACAAAAGATGGTCAGTTTGGGTTGTTAGGGGAAAATGCGAGGGCTTTAAACTATTGAAAAAAGGATATTTTTTGTTAGGTTTTGTTTAAAAAACTTTAAAAAAATATAAGTATAAACAGAAGTATAAAAATAAAATTATTTTAAGTTTCAAAACTAATTTTAGAATTTTTCAAAACTATGCTTTTAATATTATTTCATACAAAAAGGAAACACAACAAAATGTAAACCAACAATTTTAAGAAAATGCTCCACAGTTTAGGCATCTAAAGTTTGTAAGCAAATTATTAAATTTGCTTTTAAAGCTGAGAAAAAAACACTAAATCTCTTATGTCAATCATAAAATTTATAAAATAGGAAACATCTCTGACTGAAATGGTAAACTGTTAAATAATTTTAGGGCACGATTAAAAGAAAGGATATTTTTAATGAAAGTGTGGAAGAAAGTAGCGAAATCGAATTAGTTTTTTTGACAAATAATTGAAATTAAAATTTAATTTTTTAGTTATTTTTAAAATTCTGATTGTTAAAAAGTTTTGAAACTTTTTCTGCGTTTTTACCTCAAAAATATTTTTAGTTGACTGAAGAAAATGACTATTGTAATAAATAAATTATATAAAACCCATTACAAGTGGTTAAATAGTCACAATTTCACTCACCTTCCCCACTTGTAAATAAAATATACGGAATGAGATCAAATATACAAAGACATAGGATGATTATTATAATGCTTTACAAGTGAACAATTCCTAACCCAAAGCTCACAACAACATCCCAAATCTGCCCAGCAAGAAACAACCCTATTGGAACCGATAGATCAGAGCCTCAGCCATTCTTATTCAATTAAGCGGACATTTGATCTATGGAAATGATAAGATTGCTGACAAGCTTTAATAAGATGAATGATCTGGACCGAAAAAGTTACTGCAGGTGTCGTTAATACTAATTAAGCGGACTCATATCCAGGAGCGGAAATTTATGGTTAGCAAGAGGCGCTTGCATTTACGAGCAGCTTTATTAATGGGGTCTGAAGAGATAGGCAGGCTCTCATTAGGTTGGAAATTTTCCGAAAATATGGGGCTTCCAATCCGATTCTCATAGCGGATTGCTTTAAAATGGGAAGAGCTATTATTGGTACCGTATGGTCTCTCTCTCTCTTCGATAGACTTCCGGAAATTCAGGTAATGTGGGGATTTTGTTATGAGTTTTGTATTTTTTATTTACGTTTTGTTGTGTTATCTTTCTTTAACCGTTATAAGGGTTGGAATTAGTTTCATATTTCAATATATTAAATTAATATTGTAAAAATTTACTTAAATTCCGCTAGTTCATTGCGTATTTTTTATCAGCTATTTAGTTGGGTAGATTTATTTCAGCTCTAAATAGCTATAAATCAGTTTAAAAACAATTTTTCGGCGTGAAATATTTTTTTACTTAATTAATGAATAATAGAAGTAAACCAAGACTTTTTTACAAAATAAAATTATCTTGATTGCAAACAACTATCTGAAATCTCCTTTCAGAAGTTTGTAATAGTTTTACTCAAAAGTTGCATGTTATTGTTTTTTTTCTGTAAATAAATTTATTATCATTATTATTATTATTATTATTATTATTATTATTATTATTATTATTATTATTATTATTATTATTATTATTATTATTATTATTATTATTATTATTATTATTATTATTATTATTATTATTATTATTATTATTATTATTATTATTATTATTATTATTATTATTATTATTATTATTATTATTATTATTATTATTATTATTATTATTATTATTATTATTATTATTATTATTATTATTATTATTATTATTATTATTATTATTATTATTATTATTATTATTATTATTATTATTATTATTATTATTATTATTATTATTATTATTATTATTATTATTATTATTATTATTATTATTATTATTATTATTATTATTTTACTGTAAACATTTTTTATTCATATTAAAACTTTGTAAATTAGTTTGAATAAACATCATCAATATTTTAAAAAGTTAAAGTGCAAGAATGTTGACGAATTTTCTCGAAAATGAAAATTCTAGCCAATCTAAAGATAACCCCTGCAATGTATGTATTTTCTTCTGATCTCAAACCTGGTAAAAGTCAACTCCTTTTCATAATATACCTTGGATTTGAGGCATGTAGAGATAGTCGACGTGCATAATAGCAAGTGTAATTAAAGGGAGATGAGAAAGAAATGCAAAGATTCTGTTTTAATTAACTTAAAGACTAATCTTACTTTCAAGAAAATTAACTCAAGGAGAGAACACTCCCCAAGGAAGCCTACCAAATATATTCCCTCAACAATTTTTCACAACATTCCTTCAAAGAACGTACATAAAGAAGACTTGGATGAGGATACTTCGTGTTCTTTAGTAGTCATGTAAATTGACTTTTACTGCAGAGTAATTTATGCGGAAGGTTTTTCGGATTTTAAATGTTCCGAGTTAAGTTTTAACTTATTGTTAAAGGTGCACTGTATAATGTTATATAAAATCGAAGAAAATAATTAAGAGGGTTAATTTAAGTTCTTTACACGTTTAAGATGAAATTAATTGTAGCAAAATGAAAATAAGTCGTTTACCTTGTTTTGAGTGACCAACAGTATTTTTCAAATATTGATTTTAAAATTTAGATTTTCCACATGGATATATAAGGTTTTACTAATTAAATAATATTTTCGAAAATATAAATTTCAGAGTTTAACACTAGAACGACGGGACTTAGTCATATACCTAGAAGGAAGGAGAGGGCCTGGGATGCCCTCGCAGGTTTTTTTGTTAGTATATAATTATTTATAGATTCCTAACCCTCTCGCCACCCTGGTCCTCATATGAGGCTCCTACTTAAGAGCTCAATTTTGGTATGATGTAAACACGCAAATTTATTTTCTTTTCATCAGTGGCTTCACTTATTCATGTAGATCACATATGAGACTTCTACATGGTTTCTGAATTCGTTCCTGAATGGCAGCAAGATGATTTATACCTCAATGTTTACATTTTAAGCTGTGATGCTTGTGAAGAGAAAATACTAGCTAGATACTAGCTTCTGTAGAACATTTTTTATAGGTTGGTAGATATTTTCTTATTTCGTAATCTTCTAATATTATGACCATGTATTTAGTAAGTTCTAAACCAAGTATTTTCTGTTAAAATGAAAAAAACATGGCCCATATATCCTCATATGAGGCTCATAAAAATAACTAGGAAGGAGTGCACACAAGAAAAAAAATATTTCCAGACAAATTATAGGATGTATTGAGAAGAAGAAAAAAAGCGTTTTCACTTTTTTGATGTTCTGGTGCCGAGACGGTTAAACTAGAAATATCAACGAAATAACTTCGTAAGAACAAAGTGGAGAGGAATAGTAACATTTTAGGAGAATGGTAAGAACATTACATGTTTATAGAATTTTGTATTTTTATTGGGAAAATAGCGGATTAAACTGATAATGAAATAAGTTGAAATTATATTTTATTTTCTTTGTTCAGTAATTGAATTTTAAGTAAATATATCCATTTCATACAGATATAATGAACTAAAAAAACACTTTAACAGTCAATGGATGCATAGTATTTTACAAACTGACTTCATTCATTAACATTTTGTATGATTTTGGAAACACTGAATTGAATTAAAAGCATTTCCATCTGAGTGCCTTTTCCACAAACTGCTTTCAAATTATTCCGAAATGCACTAAATATTTTCCCTTATATATATTTGTCCTAAATTTGCTAAATTGCCTGTTTTTATGTTTTTTAATTGGGTAACAAGATTTCTAGTATTGACTCAGCGTTAGCGCGGTGCTCTGCAAAATAGGGTTACTAAAATTATGTAAACTGTTTGCCAGTACTCATGTGATATTTTTTTCATAATTTCTTAAAATATCAATCGTAAAATATCTCTTATACCTGAATCAAGCATATATAACCATTGAAAATTTTTCAAAACTTCGTTTTGAGTAAGTCTTTTGTGTCCTATGCATCTCTTTCAATTTCGGAATAAAAGTTGTGGTAATCTATTATTAACGGTATTATTTAAGCATGGTATTATTTAAGGTAATCTATTATTAGTATGCACTTCTAAATAACAAAATTTTCCATTTCGACAGGCTGTCACAGTAATAGACCTCTAGACTCGCAAAAAGTAGGGAAGTTTTTGAAGGTCAGGGTAAGTAAAGAGGAAACTTTTCACGCTCCAGTGATCACCAGAAACGGCGATTTTCAAACGCGCATTTAAAAATACCTTGACGGTCCGGAATGAACCCCCCTCGTCTTTTTAGGAATACGGTTCAATATCTCAGCTACTATCGGACTAAAATGAAAATGATTTGGTATATACTTAAATAGGGTCAAATAATGAAAAGTCAGAAAATTTCAAGTCATTTTGTTAATTAGCGCTGAATTGATTAAACAACAAACTATGCGAGGGGCCAAAATGGCCCCTCCTGTCGTTCTAGTGTTAATCATTTATAAATAAATATAGGGGAGAGTGTTGTACCTACGGACGGTTGTACCTTCAGCCACCTCATTTTAAAATTCGGGAAAAAATGTAAATTTGAATTTGTGGTCGATTTTGAATGTAAACAGATGCTATCTAGATGCTAACGTGAAATCAGCTGTTTAAAATATTATTTAAATTTTCTATAATAAAAATACTGTTTTTAGGTGCTCAAAGTTTTTTTTTAGTGCATCACTACATTAATTATTTTCTTCCTCTATGATTATGATATGATAAAATGGGATATATGGGGGAATCCCCGAGATTTTGACTTTTTAGTTTTGATATAAGAAATCGTCAGATCTCAATTCTTTTATCTTTTATAGAACTTTGAATGCAAAAACACCTGATGCTGTACCTTCGGACACCATGAGTGTTGTACCTACGGACACGTTCTTGTGGGTGTCTGTAGCTAATCGGCGTTTTAGAATCAGGTTTCATTTAACCGAATACATTTTAATAAATGCTAAATTAATTCTAAATGGTAATCTATTTGTCACCGATTATTTTCAAGTGAATTTTAGATGAAAAATCAAATATTTTGTGATATAAACTACTTTTTTAAATTTATGATTCTACTTGGAATTTAATGTAAAATATGGTGTAAAACCCTAAGCACCCTATCGCATTTAAGTATGATGATTAAAAAAACTTAAAATTTCCATTGAAGAAGATTTACCACCAAATTATTATTGTTATTACTACCAAATGCTTGCACAACTAAGTGTCGATCGAATTGTTTTTTTTTGGATCAGTGAAGTTGTCAGATCAATCAGCATGATTGATTAAACTATTACCATGAAATACCATGAAAATACCATGTGATTTTTGTGTTTTTGGTAAAAAATCAAGACTTTTATCATTCAACTTCGTTTTAATGATCATTTACGATCTAAAACTACATTACTTTAAATAATCTATTTTCAATTTTAAAAAGGCTTGAAATAGGTTATTAAAAGGTAATTCATCAATAAAAATGTTCATTCTTAGCTTTTTTCAACTAAATCTTCCCTTTTTAAGGGTGTCCACAGGTACAACTGGGTCTGTCCATAGGTACAACAGGTTGTTGTACCTTTGGACACAAATTTTTCCAAGTTATTATAAATGATTAAAAATCCAATTTTCAAAATTTTGACTAATAAAAAATATATCTCTACTCACAAAGGTTAGGACTATAAGTTGGGCACTTTATATGGTCAAAATGTGATTTTACCTGTCTTAGAAAAATCCAAACGTGATTTTTGTCCATAGGTACAACACTCTCCCCTATAGTCTAAAAATGTTTTTCAACATGACGTTTTTTATACGCGATATTTAAACTAAAAATGTATTGCAATAATTTGTTTTTAATTTTTTATCCTTTTAAACCTAAGGAATTGCAGACTACTTTTTTTCACTGAAATTTTTGGAATACTTTGCTGGATTTTCAAATTTCTTGTATCAGTACGCCTAAAAGCATATTTCCCCATTTTCAACAATTTTATTTCGAAAAAATTGATTATTATAAAACATTCGTCTCTATCATTTATAAAAGATAAACATATTTTGCATTTATGAAAATGTAAATTAGGTATTTGAGAAAACATTCTAAGTATCTGCAAAAATTTCCGTAATCATGCAAATTATCAGAATTTGTAATTCGAACAAACACTGAAACCTTTCTCCTTATTGACATAGGTTTCAGTCATCATTCATTAACAGCATCCAGTTTTCGAAAATAAACTTAATATGAAACTTAATGGATTTTGTTACGATAAATTTAATGAGGCTATTACCAGAATAGAAACCTCACATGGAAGTTATCAGAAGACGATAAATACAATTTTCCTTCAAAGGTGCCCACCTCTCCTGTTTCTGTGACTTTGCAGCTGTTCAAGACCCCCTATTGTTACCTCAAAGCTTGTCAAAATACGAGAGTTTCCTAAAAGAGATTTAAGAAGTTCCTCGAAAGAATTTTCGAAATAAGCCCGATACACTTGGATATGGGAGTAAGGGGCATTCAAAATGAGAAGTTACGTAATTTTCTTTGCTGATGGCCAGTGGCGGATCCAGGATTTGGTTTTGGGGGGGCTAAGAATTTTCATAATCCAATTGAGTCTTCTTGTTAATGGTAATACGGAAAAGGTAGTGAATTATCTTACTCAAACCACTAAACGGGGGGGTCTGGGGGTCCTCCCCCAAAATTTTTTGGGAAATTTAGGTCAAAAACCCCACTTTTTCAACTCGTTTTGGTACGCCTCATCCGAATTTCGGATATTAATTTTTGTGTTTTGACAAACTTAGTAAAATATCAGACGTTTTGGGGGGGGCTTCAGCCCGAAATCCCCCCCCGTAGATCCGCCACTGCTGATGGCATTGAGACTGGTTTCTGTTATGGCCTTTTCGGTAAAGAATATATTTCTATTTTTTATTTAAATGGTAGATATTGAGATTTTAGGTTGTATTTAAAAGGATTTAACACTAGAACCGCCAAGGTGGCCCCTCGTTTTTTTGTCCCCTCGTAAAGTTAAATGCTTACACATTCTATATTTTTTGTCCGATCACTCTAAAACTCAGTGACTTTTATTTATTTTACGCCCTGTACTGAACACAGAAAAAAATACCAGCTCAGCCACGAATTTTAGGGAAAATTGCGGATTATACTAGAACCGCCAAGGGGACATTTTTGTCCCCTACGGCAAAACTGTGCTTTTATGCGCCCGGCATGACTATCTTTCTTCCCCTCGGTTTGCTATAACTTGTCTTTCGTCGTTAGGTAGTACTTGGACCCTATATTGTAGTAGATGAGTAGCTCTTTCGTCTAAAAAGCGATGCCATTTTACTAAGTTTATAGCCTCAAAACCAGATTTTTGCCAGAAATTTTGGATGGCCGTTGACAATGAAACTAAATACTTTATCGATGCTTTTCCTTTGGAAAAGATAAGCTACACTGTCAACAGGGCTAGAAGAGAAGCTCCCCACTGCGTGTGGGAAGAACGCTCGCGAGAATATTTACGATTCTATGATTTAAAAAACAATGACATAAGTCTAACTGTGTATCAGAGAAAGACAAACAAAAATGTGGTTATGATGAGTTCGTCACAGCTTGACGTGCAAATAGGCAGCGATAATAAGTCTAAACCTGAAAAAGTCATGTTTATATCAAAATTAAGTATTATAACGGGTAGACGTTGTTGGCGCTAAGGCTCACAAGTATTCTGTGAAAACTGCATCAAGGAGATGGCCTTTCTTACATTTTAGACTTTGCAGGAATTAATAGTTGGGTGTTGTATAAAGAAGTAACGACTTAGGTAAATGACTAAGAGTACTTTTATATAATATAAATGAAAATTTCTCATTTTTGCCTTATGAGGAGCAATTTAGAACGTAAAAACTACGTAATTTGCACCTAATTCAGCGTGCGTTTTAGGGGTTTTATTCAAGGCATTTCTCTGCACAAGGTGTCTTTTCTTACTAACTCGATGCTGCTCTACAACTTAGTATTGAGTAATTAAGCATGTTTCTAATAATTTTTAAAATAAAAATTATAATTCCTGACTTTTCCGCTAGAGGGCGTTGAAAAGTGGCGGATCGGAAAGGCCATGGTCATTTTATTATACCTAGACCCCACTTTCATCACTATAATCTGTAGGGGTTCAAAAGTTAAAGGGGGTGGATAGTTATCTTGGGACATCCTGTATAGCCTTTTTCAGTTATGTTTCGCTTTATTGAATTAGTTGTAAACAATCGTTTAACTAGTAATAAAGTTTTTTTCAGTAATAAAACTATCATGTGTCTAAATAATACCATTTTTTCCGACCTTTTTTAACCAAAATGATAATTATTTGTCAGGGGACATTTTTGTTCCCTTGGCGGTTCTAGGTAGGAAGCAAAGTCCGGCGGTTCTAGTGTTAAAGGTGTTTTCATAATATAATTGTGCTGCACTCAACACAGACTTTAGAAGGGCCTTTCAGGGTTTAAACTACCATCGATAGTTATACTCGAATAGGCATTAAATCATTTTAAGTTATTTTATGCAATAATGATTTTAATATGAGCTGCATGCAACAAGTTTTATGATTCAATATTTGACAATTACACTGGTGTTCAAAATTAAGAGAAATTATAATTTTTTTGATTTCTCCAGATCTACTGGATAGATTTTGATGAAATTTGGTATAAACATAGGTTTATATAATACCAAATAAATAATCATTCAAAAATTGTAATACACACGCATGCGCAGAAGTAATAACCACCAGAGTTGAAAGGTATGAAATAGCGGTTCCAGAATAGAGCAAAATTTAGGGTTTATAAGGGGTATGACACCCTCCCACTATCATGCATGCCTTCTTGAGTGATTTTATAGTGTGAATAATAAGATAATAAAATTTTCTGGTCACTAAGCCTACTTCATACCTGCCAACATTTCAGAAACAGAAATAGGAACAACACATATTGAATGTGTTAAAGGGGTATTATTAAAAAAGGGCGCAAGTTCAGAGGTGCGGATGCTTGGCAAATTTTGGCTGTTTAGCGGCACATTTAGAAGCCAAATCATTCACTTAACATTAGTTAGGGTTACCATATTAGTCATCTTTACCGCTAAAAACTTGGCGCATCCGCACCTCTGAACTTGCGCCTAAAAAAGAGCTTGTAATTCATAACTTTTATCTCTTATCTAAGGTATTTTATGGTTATTAAGAGGACTAAGTGTTTTATATACCTTTATATTCTGACTAATAATTATCTACATTTATAATAGGATATAATAAAGTTAATTTTTTTCCCTTTATCTGGGTCTAATTTCTGCAAATACACTAGCGGAAATAAAAATCCCAACACCAAGAAGGAAAGGAGATATCAAAGTCAAATTTGTTTCTATGATTGCACATAGTAATAATGTTAATTGATTAAAAAATGAGCCTTCCTGTATGTTAGGGGGCCGAGAAAATCGCTGAGGAGTGTTGTCTCCATAGGTGTCCATTACCGCCGTCACACGTCCTGGTATTGAGCGACAGGGGATCTAAATGACTTTTGAGGGATTGGAGGACCATGTTGCCTCCTCAGGTAGTCCAAATTCATATGGTGCTCCAGCGGACGTTGCATACCGGGCTAGGTGATTTCTCCTCATTGACTGGACCTGTTTTGTGGGTGTTGGTTCTAGAGAACGGGAAAGACGGGGTAAAAATGCAACCTAGGAGGTTAAGAAGAAAGCTTGGACATTGCATACAACATGTGGTTGTGCATTTTTCTCTTGAAATTTGTCCCCAGGACAGGTCTGAAGGTAAGGACGGTCTACCGGCTGCAAAATCTCAATGACGCAGCTCTGGTTGGAAAAAGTACTGGTGAATCATACTCAGGAGTAGCAGAAATGGAATCCAATGCATCACCACTCCGTTACCCTGCATCACCACTCCGTGGAATGATTAGAAAATCATCAGCTGAGTGCGCTCTCTCCATTGTGTCTTCAAACTCATACCCAACCGTCGTGGTGCTCCAAACCGAATCAGGATTCTCTCATAAACACGATGTCATGAAATTGGGATTTTCATTTCCTTATTTCGTGCACTATTGGAAACAGAAATGCCCATTTTCAGTCCCTTGTTTATTGACAAAGATGTAAGAAGCTATGCGGACCGAACGGACAATCCGCAGTACTGCAAACGACATCCATCCCACTGCCGCTTGTTCTCAGTATGATCTACCAGTATTTTGGCCAACCAGAGCTGCTTCATTGAAGTTTTTTAGCCGGCTGTCCGTCCTTACCTTCAGACCTGTCCTGGGGACAAATTTCAAGAGAAACATGCACAACCACATGTTGTATGCAATGTCCAAGCTTTCTTCTTAACTCTCTAGGTTGCATTTTTACCCTGGCCTATCCGTTCGTAAGAACCAACGCTCACAAAACATGTCCGGAGCAGGAGAAATCCCCTTTGCCCGATATGCAACGTCCGCTAGTGCACCATATGAATTTGGACTACCTGAGGAGGCAACATGGTCCTCCAATCCCTTAAAAGTCATTTAGAGCCCCTGTCACTCAATACCGTGACGTGTGACGGCGGTAATGGACACCTATGGAGACAACACTCCTCACCGATTTTCTCGGCCCCCTAATATCCAGGAAGGCTGATTTTTTAAGCAATTCACATTGATACTATGTGCAATCATAGAAATAAATTTGACTTTGATATCTCCTTTCCTTCTTGGTGTTGGGATTTTTATTTCCGCTAGTGTAGATTAAAAAATGACTCAAGATGTTAAACACTGGGAATTTCATACAAAATAACTCAGAAAGATTTAAAAATACTTAGTAAGTACTAATAAAATGAAACAGTGAAATAAGCAAACATTGTTTGGAAAATAGAAAAACTAATCTGTATTAAGTGCTACAAAAGTAGCTGATTTTGCCCTTTTTAATAGGTCAGCACTGAAAGATTTATTATAGCATGGATCAGAATTACTATTTTCGCAGCTAGCAATGCCTGTTGAGTATCAGAGTCCATGGAACTCTAGTCAGTCTTGTTCTTACGAACTAGACTTAACACCCTCTCACTAAGACTAAACGCCTTATTATTGCACAATTCGAGTAGGTCGGAAATGGCGGGACAGGGGGACGTAAAAACGGAACATTTGGTACTGAAATCGTATTTTCGGAACACAAGTGAAAAATCGGAACAAATACGATTTAATCGGAACGGTTGGCAGGTACACTGTAAAAAAAGTCTGTTGAATTTACAGAGAAAAACTGTCAGCCAGGACGCCAGTAAATTTCTGGTTTTTTTTGCAGATAGTTTCCGTGATTTTTTACAGAATCTCCATCTTTTTACTGCTTGTTTCTGTTAATTTTACAGATATCATTAGTGAATTTTTATAGAAATTTCCATCTTTATACTATTTTATTCTGTTAATTCCGCAGATATTTTTCAGACTTTTTATTTTTACAGTTTGTTTCTGTTAATTTTGCAGAAATTAAACTGTGTTTTAACCCTTTATATTAGGAAATATCGGATAAAATATGTTGACGTAACGAATAAAATCTCACAACTCTAAAGCGTCACCTCCAACCGTGGACCGGTTTTGTTTTTGTTAGGACTTATCAGCACGGTGTAGGACGGTAACCCAAGAGAGCGGAGGGCAAGTACTAGTCTAGCCGACTATAACTGAAAAAGTGGTGACCATTGATTAGTCATCCACTCATCTGCTGGAATGACAATGACATTCCTAGGGCAGATTTAATTCCAGAAAGGCAAGGTAAATGAAAAGAGAATTTCACCATTTATTGCTGGTTAAGTGGACAGTTAAAGTGAGTTTCAAACCGTGTTACGTGTTTGTTGACGGTGGGAAACCGTGTTTCGTGTTTGCTGATTGTGGCAAGCCGAGTAGTAGGAAAAAATGTCATAAACATGAACTTTAAACATAACGAATAATATTAAAAATTCTTTCCAAACTTATCTTTCGTAATTTGGAAACCTAAATCTAATATTATTATCTTTAAATGTGAATGGTACGGATGGGACGTAACACTCTTTGAGCAGAGCCATCTTTGGAGAATAAGCTTTCCTACGTTACAAATTAAAAAACAGAAAAAAACTGTTTTTCTTAAAAACGGATTTTTTCTGCCAGGAAATACAGATAATTTCTGTAAAAACAACAGATATTTTTTACAGTGTATGCTACTTTCTCAGAACCCCCGTTTTGGGGCTCTGAAGGATATGTGGAGGGGGTAGCAAGATGCAATTGCCTTATATAGAGTCCCTCATACCTCCCTTAAAGGGGAGAAGTCTTTGAATCTAGCTTCCCATTCCATATGACGAATATCTTCCGTTTTAATGAAAATTTCTAACCTAATGAGCTCCATTAAGGGAAGGATTTCTATCGATTGAAAAGAAATTACGACCAACTGAACGCCCAAAAGATGAACAAAGGTCTCCAAGATATCAACACATTACCTGAAACTGTCAGGGTTCCTCTTTCAAAGGCAGGGAGGGATCTGCAACTTGTCAAAAAATATGCAAAAAATGGTCTTTAATAAGGTAATAATCAAAGGGGGAATATTTTCCTCTCTGTTAGGTCTTAAATCTATTAAACCATTGATTCTCGATGCAATCTCATGTGGAAAGAACCAGAATGCTCTGTCAGTCCTTTAATGTAGGAGAAACTGACCATTTTGGAATCGGAGATTTAGTGCTCTTTGTAGGAATGTTGTCAAGTCTATGCCAAACCCCCTACATCAATCAAAAGGAGAAAATCATGGTTGAAGGTATTGTGTTGATATCTTGGAGACCTTTATTCACCTTTTGGGGGGTTCTGTTGGTCGTAATTTCTTTTCAGTCGATAGAAATCCTTCTCTTAATGGTGTTCATCAGGTTAGAAATTTTCATTACAATGGAAGATATTCATCATATGGAATGGGCAGTCAGATTCAAAGACTTTGCCCCTTTAGGCGAGGTATGAGGGACTATATATAAGGCAATTGCATCTTGCTACCCCCCTCATCATACCCTTCAGAGCCCCAAAACGGCGTTTCTGAGAAAGTAGGCTTAATGAACAGGAAATTTTATTATCTGCCTTATTCACGCTATTAAATCACTCAAGGAGGCTTGCATGATAGCGGGAAGGTGTCATACTCCTAATAAACCCACTATTTTGCTCTATTCTGGAACCACTATTTCATACCTTTTAACTCTGGCGGTTATTACTTCTGCGCATGCGTGTGTATTACAATTTTTGAATGATTATTTATTTGGTATTATATTAACCTATGTTCATACCAAATTTCATCAAAATCTATCCAGTAGATCTGAAGAAATCGAAAAAATGTGCCATTTCTCTTAATTTTGAACACCAGTGTAAATATAATTAAAAAACTTACTATTTAGTTGACATTTCTAATCTTTAGCATGCATTAAAAAGGTTTTTTATAGGATTGTTTTTTAAATATTAAGAGTAACTGAGATTATTCCAGAGATAATTGTTTAAAGTTTTTGCACATATGTATGTGTGATAGATTGACTGATATCTAATGTACGGGGTGTTTCAAAATTGCGTTGCACGGCTTTTATTAGGGACCAACGCCTCCAAGGGTCATGGAAGTAAGGTCTACTCCTAGGTAAGGGAGCCTTAAGAATCCATTGAGATGACTTACAGCGCCCCTTGCGGCGAAATTAAAAAGTTAAAAATATTAATTTAAAAACTAAAGGAGATTGAGCAAAAAACTCAGTGAGAGTATTGTTGCCAACGTCATGAAGAACTCACTGAAAAAAATTCATGAAAATATCTTGAATATTTGACGAGATATTAGCATGTGAAAATTGCACTTTTTTAGGAGTCAAAAAAGAAAAAGTTTGCATATTTGCAAATTTTTTTAATTTGTTGATTCAATTTTGTGTTCATTCAACTAAAAAAACACGAAACTACACAATAACACTGAAAATTTTGCAAATATGTGAACTTTTTCTTTTTTGACCCCTGAAAAAGTGTTTTTTTCAAATGCTAATATCTGCGCAAATATTCAAGATATTTTGATCAAATTTTTTCAGTGTGTTCTTCATGACGTTGGCAACAATACTATCAGTGAGGTTTTTGCTCTGTCTCCTTTAGTTTTTTAATTAATTTTTTTAACTTTTTAATTTCGCCGCTAGGGGCGCTGTAAGTCATCTCAATGAATTCTCCAGGCTCACTTAACTAGGGGTAGACCTTACTCCCATGACCCTAGGAGGCGTTGGTTCCGAATAAAAGCCGTGCAACGCTATTTTGAAACACCTGTATAGCATACAAAACCAATAATTGAATTTTTACTATAGAACGAATACTATAGAAATGTTTTTTTATATTTATAATTCCTGATTTTTTGCGAAACTAAAATATACTGAAAATAAGGCTTTGCATTATAAAACCCCTTAAAACATAAAAATAAGCAATAATAATTTAATTTAATCTATTATAATTTGTAAAAATTAAATATTAACGACTTTTTCAATCTAAAACAATCAGGTTTGAATGAGAAACGTAAACTTACAATAAATATCCAATACATTTTCTTGAATTCCCCCATTTAGAAATAAAAGAAGTTGTTTATGATTCAGTGAGTGCAATTCTCAATTCAAAAAATAGAAAACACTGTTTAAAAACAAAATTAATTGCTTCACCTTAAACGTAAAGAATTTACAAATGTACAAAACCACAAGAACTCTGAAAAGAATCTCAGCTATTTATTTCAGGACAAAAAAAATCTGTAATCTTTAATTAAATTACACGCACCGACTTAAGAAATTTTTACGAGGTATTGATCTTAATTTTATATATTTAAATAACTTAATCTAGCATTCAATAAAAAAGCATGCCAAAAATAAAAATGCTCTTAGGAATTTGCGTTCTTTCTTCTGGGATTTTTGCTTCTCAATTATTTCTACGTTACTTGATTTCTAATTTGTATGGAAATTAACCTTTTAAAGTAAGATCCCTTATATTGTTGTTTAAAATATGAAGGGCATTTAGTTCCTTATTCTATATGGGTACATCAATTTGTTCAAACCTTTATGGAAAATATATTAGTTATTTAAAACAGAGTTGCTTTATAAATTTTGTCTAAAATATTGCTTTATAAAATCTTGAAAGAGAATAAAAGGGGTCAGAACACTCTAAAAGTTGTTCTTTGAGAAACTTTTTTCGGTCTTTTGTTTTGGAGGATATTTATAGACCAATAATCGAAAGAAACGTGTTGTTTAATTTAACAATAATATCTTAAAAAGATTTTTTTAACAACACAGCATGATTAACACACTTTACGGTTTACAGGGTGCTTCGTAATTCCACCGACAAATTTAGAGGGTTGATAGTCATCATCATGAGGATGAAGAATTTACCTTATACTTGGGGATGCCAATTACATTTAAGGGTGAACAAACCTTCTAAAGCTGCAAAAGGTCGATATTTATGGATTAGGAGCTTCTAATGAACTTTAAAATGAAGAAAATGAAGGCAATGCAAGACAGTTGGATAAAAGTTGTTTTTTTTGGGGGACTAATAATAATCATCTTTATTTCCAGCCTTAAAAACTCGGATTCAACTCGATTTCTTTAAATAGCGATAAAATACTTGAAATCGTTCATAGTCGAAAATAGGGAAAAATAGGGCCGAACCTGGGACAAATTGCAATAAAAGGTTTTTCAACGGTTTTCACTTAGGAATGACCTCAATAATAACATACTAAAAATCGGCCTAAATCGGAGGGGCGGAAATTTAATTTTTTTGGACTATCACTTAAGTAAGTCTTAAAGTAAAAAATGCTTTGCTGAGGGCTTACAATTTAGAGTCCACCCTCGTGGACCTCGGTACTCAATTTAGTAACCTAATTAGACCTAGGTAAAAATGCGAGTTATAACTTCATCAACTCTTAGGATCCCTCAATGACTCTTCTATCATTAGTCCAACTAGAGAGATATGAAATGTGAAACAATCGTAATGGATCTTTTTTGCAAGTTTTCCATCTTCAATTGTTCTCTTTGTGAGCTCCCATCATTCCAGACAATATTTTCTTCAGAATCATTCGGCCAGATGATAAGTAATGTTCCTTACAGGTAAAACAATCTTTAGACAAAAAATTTTCCTGCTGTTTGCAGCGAAGAAACAACCAGAGGGGAGGAATGAAAGAAATACTCGTCCTCGCCTCATACTTTTCCGACAGAAACAAAAGATGCTGGCGAACCCAGTACTTTATGCTAAAAACGATCGATTCTTTCTTTGAGAACTACGTTTTTGTAACGGCGATTTCGTGTTCAAATATTCCCCTCAGTATGATTAAGTCTCTATTTAAGTATACTGTGGTTTAGTTCCAAAAGGTTTGATTTTCATCCGGTTAAATCAGAAAGCTACAAATATTAACAGGAACCATATGTGTAGATAATAGGGCAAAACCTAACCACATTTTAATATAACTCTTTAGGGGGTATAATTCTTTCATTATATTTTACTATTACTTCAATACAAAACAATACAAAAATTTTTAAAACATTCTTAATTATTTTACCACAATTAGTGCATAAAGAAATAAAATAAAGATAAAATTACGATTATAAAATTTAAAAAATGCAAACACTGTTATAGGCTTAGAACAGTTTTATATGATACGTTTTTAAAAACATCAATCTTTATCATGTATTTTTATTTCTCTTTGTTTGCATTTTCATGAAATAGTATTTAAATGAAAAAGAAAAGATATCCCAAAAGTGGTAGACACACTGAATCCGAACCAAACCACGACTGAATTTTTCAAAAACGTCAAATTTTATTGAATGATATTCATAATGAAATTTAAAAACAAAGTAATAACTTGTTGAGGCCCACTTTAGTTTGATTCCACTTACTTTACTCTGCAAAATATAATAGAATTTAATAATCAGGAAAAAATCTTTAAGGTATATTTAAAAATAATTTAATATGCAATAAAACCTTTGAAGAAAATTATTCGATAGTTCATAAAATAACAAAAAAATATTCATAGTACGTTTCTTTTATATTTTATTTCACAATGCAACAAAAAAAAATCCAAGTGACTTTGACAGTTTGAAATAAAACTAGTGTCTTAATTATAACTTAGTATTTTGCCTCCAAAAAGTAAAAACGCTTTTGAGGCTTTAAAATTGGCCCAAGTTTCAAGTTTGAAATTCTAAGTATTGGAAAGAAAGATCCTTATAAAACTACTTAAAGACAAAGGAAATTATTTTATATTCACTTGCAATTTTTGGTTTCGTATAAAACATAATTTCTTTCAGGATATTACACTACCGAAATATATTATCTTTAATTCCTCCCTGAGCTACTCTTAACGCCCATCAGGTATAATGCCCTGAAAAAATTGCCTCAATAATGGTGCCTTTCTTGGTGTATTCAGGAGCAAAAAGATTTTATGAAAGCTCTAATGTAAAATTTAAGAAAAATGTAGAATCGCATCAACCATTTGTAAACAAACATTAGTAAAACAAACTAGATGTTTAAGACCATTATTTAAGGTTTTGATGTTTTAAAAACAGCCCATTGCTGTTTTATATTTTAAAATCACTTTACAGAACTTTTACTACTACATTTTTATCTATTAAGCTAATCTGTTCTTTTGATCTACGCATTTTTTATGATTTAAATAGTAATATGATTTTAAGTATATTTATCTTAAAATTGTTTAAAAAGTACCATAAATTTAACACTTTTTAAGTCCTGGCAGCTTTAATTTAATAGAGATAAGTGGTATTGAAAAAAAGGTAAATTTTACACATAAATATGTATTAAATTTGAAATTTTGTACCCATTTTGGAAATCAAAACTAAGTGCCGCAAAACTCAATGGCGTAACCTACGCGTTGATCATAATTAGGGTGGGTTGGGGTAAAATGGGTCACTTTTAAGGTACTTTCACATTCTAAGTTTTATTTCTTAAAAACTATTACTTTTTAAGGATTTCTTTCAATTGGATCTTGACATTACAATCCTTCAGAACATTTTCATCTAATTTTATCAAATATTTTTTGTTATAAGTTGGTTAAACTTAGCATCAAAATAATGACCTATTTTACCCCAACTTGGGGTAAAATGGGTCTCATTGCAAAAAGATGTCAAAAATATATTTATTACTAAATATACATGAAAATAAGAAAAAAGGCAATCGGCTCTAAGCCGTTTTTATCTGAAAAAATTTGGTTTAAGTTGTACTTTAATGAAATTGTAAAAGTCCGAGGTTAATGAACATTTTTCAAATTTAGCAATTAAAATACTTCATTTGAATAAAAAATAAACTTGTATGACAGTTCAATGTATATTTGAAGGAAATAAGTTAAAAACATTGTTTTTACATAACACAAAAGGCCTCCTAACTATGATCCATTTTACCCCAAGTACAAAATATTGTTATAAAAGGTAAAATATTTTATATTTTTCTAAGCTGATTGGCTTGAATTGTCTCTCGGACTTTCTATTATGGAAAAATATTACAAAAGTCTGCTGTAATTTATTACAATATATAGATATTTTGGAAGTTAGTAAACCCTGTTTTTCGAAAACGCCATTTACCGTTCAAATAAAATATTTTTTCAGATCGAAAATTCCATGAATCTAAATTTTTGACAGTCGGAAAATGTTGCCAACAGGTAAAAGATTATAATAAAAAGAAATGAGCGAAAATAATTCAATTTAAATTTAACTTATATTGAGTTAATTAAAATTGACCCATTTTACCCCAAGACCCATTTTACCCCAACCCACCCTATTGATTTAGTAGAACGTTTTTGGTTGCATTTGCAAAATATTCTTTTGGTTTAAATAGTAAAAGAATGAGCTTTTAGTATTAACAATAGAAAAATACCCAAACAAAATATTAAATAAATAAAACTGCATATCTTGTGTGTCAGTTTCTTATATTGTAGCATCTATCAGTCTATGCGTGATAATAAAGTGTTTACTGACTACTATTACTACTATGAAAAATGTCTGAATATGAAAATCAATGGTGATACAGCAAAGTGTCCAACAGCAAAGAATTACCCAATAGCCTGAAAATCAATGACTGGATGGTTGTAGTATGCGATTTTATATTATAATCCATATATGCAAGTATGCACAAAGCTGTGTTTTATGTACTAAATTTATGTTACTTTATCTCCATCATTAAGAGTAAAATAGTTTTGAAGGACGGAGAAGTTTTATCCAGATTTTTTTACTTTGAAGCAGATAAATTAGTTATGCAATAAATCCTTCGATTTAAACATCAAAGTTTTCAAAAACTAAAAAAAAAGAATGATGAAAACTTATGTGAAAGCCACTAATCAGCTACTGCAGAGCCAACGATAGTAAAAGGGTAACGTGCTTCGACAGACGATGGAATTACATCGGAGGGGAGGAAGGAAGAAGACGAGCGGTAGTTGATCGAAAGAAGAAGAGACATTTGCTTGCTCATTGGAAGCCGCTTTGTCTTTTACAATCCAGTTTCATTGGAAGCTGAGTGAGTTCTCGTGTTTACGATTGCTTGTCACCTTTCCGACACTATTCATCTGGTGGTTGATCGTAGAAGCGTCGCCAGAGGAGAATTTGGGAATATATCCCCAAACTTCCAATATTGATTTGTTAAAGGGTAGGTTAACACCACTACAATCAACCACCTGATGAATTGTGTCGGAAAGGTGATAGGTAAGCGTAAACACGCGAACTCATCTCAGCTTCCATTAAAACTGGATAGTAAAAGACAAAGTGGCTTCCAGTGAGCAAGGAAATGTCTCTTCCTCTCTCGATCAAATACCGATCAGCTTCTTCCTTCCTCCACTCCGAAATAATTCCATCGTCTGATAAAAGCACGTTGACTCTGCAGAAATTTACCAATAAGATGTTTTTCAAATTTAAAATGCTACCAAATAATTAATGTGTCCTTATTTACAAGGGGTTTCAAACAGAGTATAGCAGTAGGCTATTTTCTAATACATTTTTCCTAAACAAATATTTCAAAATGTAAACTTTCACTCAATTCAAGAGATGAAAAACTAGATGAAACTAGTTTCATCTCCATGGAGGTCTACTTAAGAAAATGTAAAAAATGATTTTTATACGGCCCCCGTAGATTAAAATTTCCAATCATTAAATTTTTCGCGTTATTACTTCCCGAATAAGACACAAAATATTCTATCTCAATATCTTCAAAACTCAATGAGATATTAAAAATTGAAAATTTGTGACTTACACCACTTTACAACACCCCTTTTTTAGAGCAAAATAGGTTTGATCCACACAGTTAAGTTGAACTTGCTTTTTTATGCGAGGATAGAAATAACTTCCAAAAACTAATATGGTCTCCATAAAAATCTAAACACGCATATCTCAGTGAGTTTTGAATATATTGATAGACTGTTTTGTGTCTTATCCGAAAAATAAAAAACGCGTGATTAATAATCTTAAAATACGGGGGCCGTTAACAATTTTTTTGCATTTTCGTTAGTTGACCCCCAATGGAGTTTAAGGGGGTCTAGGACACAAAAATCGTGAGATTTTCATAAAAAAAATTTTGCTTTTAAAAAGGAACCCTGTTTTTTCTGCTTAAAATGATGTTTGAATTAAGTTTCTATCATAAATCGAACTGGAGATACAATCATTTGTTGCCGGCTGCTTTGGTAATCAAGCATTATATTTTCAACATTCAAATCCAGTTTTCTCTATGATGTGTTTTTTCACTGTTTCTCATCTTTAAATTGATATAAGTCAAGAACTGTTCAAGGTAAAGAGTTGAAATTTGAAATATATACTTTTTAAACATTTTACTTTAATTTGGTTTGAGGAAATTTAAAAATTTTTTATACTTTTTAAAAAATGTGAATTTAAAAAAAAAAGTTGCATACAAATTTCAGGAATTTTTTACTTAATTGTTCATATTTTTTTCAAAAAATTAATGTTTCCTAAAATGCCTAGACCAAAATAAAGATAATATGTTTCTGTTTGATTAAGTGAAAAAATTTTGAAAATTTATCAGTAATATTTTGAGTTAGTATATCAATTTTAAATGACCCCACTTTTTAATGAAATTTCAATTTTTATTTTTTAAAAAACTTTTGGAATACTTTTCTGATGTGATTTAGCTTAGTTGTTAGATGGTTGATCTGTATAAAAAATTTCAAAATTCTAAGTTGACTAGTAAAGTTTTTAGAAAAATGCGTCCCGGACCCCCTTAAAACTAGTCTCATCTAATTTCTCACCTCTTAAAAATGAAAATTTGCTATTGGAATTATGTGTCTAGAAGAAATATTTTTGGAAATAGCCCATTTTCACACTCTATTTGAAACCACCCTGTATATAAACTTTAAGGTAAAACAATTAAAAAACCTTTTTGTTTATAAGTTTGTTTTAACTAGGGTTAATAGTTATTTTCCAAAGCAATATTTTTATTCACCAATTTTTATTAAATTTTAATCTTAATTCTTAAAAATTTAAAAAGCATCTTAGCAAACCTTATCATCTTAGTTTTAACCAGCATTTATTAATTTTAATCATATCAAATGAACCGAGTTGAGAAATTGTACAACTTACGAAACGCGAGATAAATATTTAAAACCTTGTGCAAAATTAATCAAAGGGAAAACGAATATATGAAACTGGAATTCAGAGAGTTAATGCATTCATCGAATTCGTTCTACATAGAGGTATGAGAACATTTTTGTTCTCATTTGGAAACATTTTTGTTAAACATTATAAAATTTTGAAATTTACAACGAATTCAATCCATCACCACGTAGATTATTTCAGTAATAATTTAGTTATATTTACTCCCCTACTATTAACTGTGGACCTTTTAAAAGATAGGGAAGAGAAAATGCATTAAAATATTTTTAAAATTAATTATTTGATATTATATTTTTCATTATACAATCTATAAAAGGAAAGGATTTTGTAATTTTAAAATCTGCATTAAAAGAGGACAATTGTGGAAGTTTTGTGTAGAATATCTGTGACATTAAATATGTAAGTGCTCTTAAAAAATATCTTTTATTGATTTATTATACTAACTGCTGGGACAAAATTTAAAATAATTTTTAAAATATTACTTATTTTTATTCTTAATCAAAGATTTTCGGTTTTAAATAAAAATAATTTTGCCTATAAGTAATTGAAATGGATGAATTATTTTTTAAAAGAAAATTTAGATAACTTATGAAGGTTTAATTAAGCTGTATTTAGCAAATTCTTATGTACTTTATCAAATATTTTTTAGAGTTGACTAAAAAACTAATTGGTAATTTAGAAAAAAATTCATCCAAAAGTGTCAATAGTATTTGGTTTTACTTAAATATTAAATATAATGAGAAAAGTAATGCACTTGACATTATTAATTAAAGCATTTTCAAAATTTATATTTTTAAATCATTTAGGTTTACTTTGTCGTAAGCATAATACTTATTATTTTTTACGTATAGTAGTGGGACATAATGTTATAATAAACATAACATAATGTAATAAACATAATGTTCTCTAAAGTCAGGTAAATCTTGTGGAAAATAGCAAAACTAGTAATATAAACAACGTTTAATCCACAATATAAAAACATTTAAATAGCAGACAATTGTTTCGGGGATCAAAGGATCCCCTTCATCAGTGCTAAAAGTACAAATAAAGACAGGCGATCGGTATAAATACATTGCAAAAAAGCGACCTCTAGAGTCTAGACAAAGAAAATGGAATTCATACATAAGTTACAGTTAAATCAAATCACTCAGAAGAAACCAAATAAAAAGGAACAAGGTTAAATTTCAAACTTTTAAGTCTTCCAAACAGATGAAAAGTAAGGTACACTATGTAAATCATTAATTAAATATCCAAAATATTTGTTTACAATGTTCTCTATCAAAATGGCCCGTTAAAATGATAAAATATTTAACAATATTAAAATCATTTGATCGATATAAAGATATGCCTAATATATTGAAATCCCAACTTTTAACTCAATTTTTAACTTTCAACTCGTACTATTTAAAAACGGGACAACCAACAAAGCACCTATTTCCATCCTTTAGAGCTTCTAAAGCGGCAACCATTCTTCACGATTGGAGTTAATCTACCAAAATAACACTGCCTAAATAATTTCATTCAATGAATCTCTTCAAAGTTTATGACATCACCCTTTCTGAGAAAAGACAAAAGAGCGGGATGGCCAGTGAAAATGAATAACCTCTCTATAAAAGCAATAAATCTCTCCTTAATCTCTTCTCACAAATTCCCGACACCGAAGTCTCTAGACGCAAAGGATAGGGTTAATGAGTGATGGACCATTTTACGTGTCTTATCTTCGCTTAATACATCTCTTTTATGGTTGAAACTACAGAACTGGTAGATTGGAGTGTATAGTTTTGAGCATTACATCGACTATAGTAGGTGTAATGGATACAGTGGACTCTCAATTAACCATAATCGTATTAGATGGTTTCAGGATAATCCATGAAGTAATGGGCTATCCTAAGGTATCCCTATCGATTCAACACTGCATTGGACCAATTTCTGAAAAGTCTTAATTATGCTTTATAATGTTTTTAATGTTCTAATCTGCTTGTATTTATGCTTATTACATCCGTTCTTCTTAGAATCATTATTTATTTGTTTTAGTTTTCATGTTTTCAATTCCACTGGGTTTGGGACTTTTCCTTATCAAACAATTGTTACCTACAACTAGTAAACAGAAAGCGTGAAAAAAATTCCAATAGCTAGTGATAAATTAATGTCAGATTTCATAACATATTTATTGTTAAAAAGACAAGATTTATTATACGGAATAAAGTCACAAAACTAAGGCAAAAATATTCCTAAGTTATACTTATAAAACATCCTTAAATCAATTCGTCTGACAAAAGTGTCAAACAATACCTTCATGAAATAAATGATATTTATCAAAATGTTGAAATCTTATTTAAGAAAAAGGCCCCCATTAAAAAAGATACCCATTACCTACCCCATTAGAAAGAACCCGAAATCCCCATTTATGAGTTTAGAGGTAATAGATTTTTACTCTACTCCCAAGCAAGTACCAAATCCACTTGACAACAATCCACATTTTTCTTATTAAGAGCCATTATTTTGAACTTCGACCAGGTCAGAAAGTTGTATTTTTTGATTGCTCTGATTTTTTTATATGTTGAACTAGACCACAAGATATGAATATTGTGCAATTTACGGCCCCCCAAAAAATTTTCCCTTCCCCCTAGAAATTCTTGAAGTTCAAGGTAATTTCATGAGAAGAAATTTTTTTCTATGTTTTCGGTGCTATATCTCTTGAAAGCAACGATGTCCCAAAAATCTGTTTGCACATTTTGTTAACATACATATACCTGATTATAAAAATTCGAACGTTTCCGTGGGGGGTCGTTGCTTTCCATATTTATGCTGCGACAAAAAAGGCAAAAAAGTCAGATTTCCCCCATTTTTAAACCTCATTATTTTGAAAAAGCAATGATATCCCCCAAATCTTTTTACTCAACATGGTATTTCAGTATATAAGGACAACCTTAATTTCACAACAAATTACTGGGGTAGTGCTGCTGTTGGCAGCTATAACCGGTTAAAAGTGCAAACATTTCAAAAAGTGTCACTTTTAACTAAGTTTTTCTCAAAAAGGCATCGCGCTAAAAAATATCTGAATGTGTCATCTTGTAGCTTAGTAGGTCTGCTAACCCATGAGAAAGAGAAATCCGTGGGGTCTGTCACCGTTTTGACGAGAATAAGTGCGCAAAAGTCATAAATAGTAGGTTGAATCGAAAATTTTTATTTTTTATTTTGATGACACATTAGAGCGAAAAAGTTGCCTAAGGGGGCAGAGATCACCTGTGATTTTTTTCAGAATTTTCAGATAATATCTTAGGGTGCCACATTGGCCCTGAATGTTAATCCTATGGAGCGCGCAAAGGGACACACAAATCACAGGTGATCTCTGCCCCCTTAGGCAACTTTTTCGCTCTAATGTGTCATCAAAATAAAAAATAAAAATTTTCGATTCAACCTACTATTTATGACTTTTGCGCACTTATTCTCGTCAAAACGGCGACAGACCCCACGGATTTCTCTTTCTCATGGGTTAGCAGACCTACTAAGCTACAAGATGACACATTCAGATATTTTTTAGCGCGATGCCTTTTTGAGAAAAACTTAGTTAAAAGTGACACTTTTTGAAAATTTTGCACTTTTAACCGGTTATAGCTGCCAACAGCAGCACTAACCCAGTAATTTGTTGTGAAATTAAGGTTGTCCTTATACTGAAATACCATGTTGAGTAAAAAAATTTGGGAGATATCATTGCTTTTTCAAAATAATGAGGTTTAAAAATGGGAAAAATCTGATTTTTTTGCCTATTTTGTCGCAGCATAAATATGGAAAGCAACGACCCCCCCGGAAACGTTCGAATTTTTATAATCAGGTATATGTATGTTAACAAAATGTGCAAACAGATTTTTGGGACATCGTTGCTTTCAAGAGATATAGCACCAAAAACATAGAAAAAAATTTCTTCTCATGAAATTACCTTGAACTTCAAGAATTTCTAGAGGGAAGGGAAAATTTTTTGGGGGGCTGTAAATTGCACAATATTCGTATCTTGTGGTCTAGTTCAACATATAAAAATATCAGAGCAATCAAAAAATACAATTTTCAGACCTGGTCGAAGTTCAAAATAATGGCTCTTAACCATGAAAATTTATATGGTGCTATAGGTATTTAGAGTAAAATCTTATTTTTAACTCACAAGAGGTATTAATTTTCGTTATGATATCTTAATTAAACACATTCGGAACTCACAAAACATAATTCCATTTTATCCAGATAGCTATTGCATTTACTTTAATTATTTACAGTAACGAAAAATTTGGTAAACAGTTTAGTTTTGACTGTCATCCCCACAAATGGACAGCCGAAAACGGAGGTAAAATTCAATCATTTCTCGTTAAATGCGCTCTAATTTATGTCCCCTTCACGAACTACTTCCAAAACTATCACGGTCCATCGACTTAGAACCACTAATTTAAAGAAACCTAGTTCTGTGGATCTAATAAATATACAAGACTACAAAGAAACCCATTAATATGTTAATTATTCATATTACAATCTTGTTAAAAATTACTTTAAGCTGATATAAATTATACCTTGTACAGAAATAAAAACTAAGTTACTCTATAACTAATTATTTTTAACCTTAAATTTAATCGGGATGTATCAGAATCAAGTTTAGTTTAATTGATTATTTAAATCCAACCCTTACTCTTAACGGTTGAAATATGACTTTTTTAGCAATCGAACGAGTCAATTCGTCATCGCCATTTCCCATTACCTCACTGAAATAACCAAGCGGGATTAGTTGTCTCAACTAATTACCAGTTATTACGGAATACATTCATATTCAATCATGATAGCATAGACGATTTTGCTTCTAAAATTGAAGATGTAGGAGAAGAAAAATAGTAAATAAAGTTTTTTTGAAGTCCAAAGTATTTTTATAAGTTAATTTGACATTCAAACTGGTAGATTTGGAAGGAAAAATTGAAATTTTCTTAGGTTTATTATAGAACTCGGAGTGATTGGGTGCTTCTCATCACAGGTACTTTCTGTTGTGTTTGTAGACGGATTCCTCTTTACATTAAAGCACAAATGCCATTTAAAAATATTGTAGTAACTTTAAAAATAAAGATCATAAATATTGTTTTGTCCCGCAAAAGGATATCTAAATTATTTAACTAAGACTCATCCAAATGTATTTTTCCTAAGGAAATAAAGGCTAGTATTTTAAAGAAAATTTTAAGAATATTGAAATTTTTTCTATGTTCTGTATATGTATTTAAATACTATACACTGTTAAAAAAAACAGTTCAACCTTTCACCAAAAACTTTCAACCTTTGTCCAGAAACTGGTTCAAATTTAGCTGCAACCTAGGTTCGGTAACAGGTTTCACCAAGTTTTCGGTGCTTTTACTAGTGAAAATACCGAAAAACTGGTGCTTGCACTAGTGAAAAAACCGAAAACTTGGTGAAACCTGTTACCAAACCTTGGTTGCAGCTAAATTTGAACCAGTTTAGGGTGAAAGGTTGAACTAATTTTTTTAACAGTGTATATTATTTAGATTTTCATACAAACACCTTCTGCCGAACGCATGTATATTAACGAAAATGGAGAAAACATCGAATGGATTATATTAATAAATTAATTAGATTATATTAAACAAATAATCAGATTATATTAAACAATTAATATGAATATTTACAAGGCGTGTGGTTAGTAATCATTATTTAATTTTGAAATAAAATATTACACTGTAAAAAATCTGGGTATATGTAAAACCAATATTTGGTAAAAAGTTTTTAATTTCCCGTAACTTTGGTGCAATGAAAAAGCTAGATTGTACCAAAAATTGGAAGTATGATTGAAAAATACGTACTTTTATGGTTCAATCGGTTGCACCAAAGTTTGGTAAAAATGCTCTTCACTGAGACCGTTGTTTAGTTGTGTGTGTGTTTGTACTCTCGGCAGTTTTGCTTTCGCATGCGTCACAAAAAATGGTGTTGTAATAAGTTTTAAAGTTACTGTGTGTGTATGCGTGTGCGTGTGGGAATCCCCGCTGGAGCAGTGATGGTAGCGTGATTGCATAGCAGGGGGCAGTTCATGGGTTCTGTCCCCAGTGATTATTATTTTATTAAAATTTCCAAAAAAGCAGCAAAAAACACACCCTATTATGGTGCAACCCCTCCTTAATTTTGAGGGCCTTAAAAACTCCATATTATGGTGCAACCTCTTTCTGGTTTTTGGTGTTAGTGATAGCACCATGATATGGTAAAATTATGAGCAATTTTTTGAAGCCAGCAATTAAATACCAGATTTTGGTGCAAACACGGCCCAAAATTTTTTACAGTGTAGGTAGAACTCAAAAATTAATTTTAAAGAATTTCGCATAAAAATAAATCCCTTATATTTCCTTTATTTTTGATATATTTCTAAAAGCTAATACTACTATTTAATTGAAAACTGAGCCAAGGAAAATAATCTATTGCTTTTAAATGTTTCTTTTCCTCAAAAAATGTTAGACATCTAGCTAAAAAAACCTTCCGAACCAAATAAATGTTTCAAAGACCAAATATAGGTATGTTGTAATACTAAAAGTATTATTGAATAAACAAAACGTGCTTAAACAATAATAACAAGATCCTATATTAAAAATTAATATATAAGTGTCTATCGTTTACATGAATATTGTTTCTTGCGATATTTACAGTTTTTTATAACTTATGCTGCCTCTGAGGACAAGAATGTTTTTATATAAACGAAGAGTTAAGTATACCATATTAGTACAAAAAGTAGAATATTATGTATATGTTACGATGTGCCTCTTGTAACTTCCATACAAAAGATATATAGATTCGAACTTCTACCATGAGATAAAGGTGGACTAGAGGTGCATTACTGGAGGCGATACTTAAGGATCGCGCATCTTTGTGTGGAACCTTCCTATGTATCTAGGTAAAATGTGTTTTCGTATCTGGCACAAGGTGTTCCTACATAGGGTGTTTTACAGAAAGGATAAGTATTAGGGTTGGCCAAAAACACACTTTATTTTTTATTCATGTTCTAATAGCGCGGAAAGGGTTCCACTTGGGTCCAATAACGACTGTGTAAAATATTTTTTCGATTGGATAATATCTTAGGCTCCCGCATCGCACTTAAAGTTTGAAAAAATGGATGAATTTTTTACAAAACAACTAAAATATCAAAGATTAAACTCTCAAATGTTGTTCATGATTTTTTTAAGAGGAACTAATATAGTTATAGACATAATGTTTCACGTTCCATTCTTCTATCGCTCTTGTTTCGTTAGATATAATTTTTTAATGTTCAAAGAAATCTTGTAAAGTTGTTTTTCTTGCATTTTTAAACAGCTAATAACTCTAGAACTATACAACTTAAAAACCTGATATCAGTCCCATTCGGTTCGTAAATTTTTTGGTTCGATTTTATGTGCATCATGACCATCATTTTCAAAACGTTTTTTTTAAATTCAAAAAAAAGGTGAAAAAAAATTTTAAGAATAAAAATAAAAAGAATAAAATTTTTTTTGAAAACAATTTAAAAACCTTTTGACTTATAAAATGTTAGGGGGCCGAGAAAAACAGGGAGGAGTGTTGTCTCCCTAGGTGTCCATTAGGGTGGAGCGAAAAAAAACGAAATTTGAATAATCAAAACGTAATAGAGCGGAAAAGTTGCCATTTGGGGTCAGAAACAAAGTCCTAAAATTTTAGACCGATCAATTAATATCTTTTACCGCCGCAAGAGGGCTAAAGTTTTGAAAAATCGTAAAAAACACGTATTTTTCAGAAAAAAATTAAAAATACCCAAATTTACCGAAATATTTTCTAATTGGGCACAATATGTTCATCAATGAGTAATTTAAGTGCCCTTAAAAATTAATTTCCATGAAATAAAATCTTTAGCCACAGCAAGGGGGTCAAAATATCGAGAAAATGCAAAAAATGATAGTTTGAGGGTAATTTTAACTCTTTTGGGATTTTCATATTTTTTACCTGCTTCGGACATAATTGTAAAAGGCACTTAGCTGCTTGAAATATTTAGCCAAAATTTATCAATATTTATCCCACATGACACAAAAAAAGGATCTTACACTAATCAGTCATCTTAAATGAAAATTATCTAGAAAACCGTCACAGATAGGTTTAATATCCAAAGAGGAAAGCATAAAAAGTGTTTTCAAGTACGAAAATCAGTTGGAAATTGCAAGTTTAGGGCCATATGCAACTCCGTTTCGTTACAATCTCAGGAACCGTATTTCACCGTCATCTACCGTACAACGGTAACGTCAGGTCAGGAGCAGGCCTCGGCCGTTTCATCCGCTGACGTTTTCCTCTGATTGGTTGAAATTTCCCATGACGTAGCTCGATTTATTTATTCACCAATCAGCGGCAAGCTGGGCAAATGACTAAAGAAAACGATAGTTGAGTTGTTTGGAAGTAGGATTCGACCAGCTTCAACCGTCAACCAAATCGTCGTAAAACGGAGTTGCATCCGGCCCTTAGATACCATATTGATTTTGAAAATTATGGTGGTAAATAAACTTGAATAATCATTAAAAAAATATATTGCGTCTAGCGTTGAACCCTCATTCGTGAAAGACTAACTGATTGGTGCTACAATTTTCTGCATATTTACTCCATAAACGTATAGGTAACTGTTTTGGTTACCACTTTAATAAATTTTTAAACATATTTCATTTCATAGATAGGGCTGATTTAAAATTCCTGAAAACAGAGGATGTTCACAGAAAGTACTAGTGTTACATAAAGTAAAGTGTAGCGATATTCGCATTAGAAGGTTCTGTAGGTTGGAATGGTAGTTAGTTTTATGGTTTATGTGTTATATGAACTTTTTATGCTTTCCTTTTTAGATTTTAAATCTATCTGTAACGGTTTTCTGGATCATTTTCGTTTAAGATGACTTTTAAGTATAAGATCCTATTTGTTGTGACATGAGGGATAAGTATTGATAAATTTGGGCTAAATATTTCAAGCAGTAAAATGCCTTTTATAATTACATCAGAAGCAGATGAAAAATAAATGAAAAAAATATGAAAATCCTAAAATAGTAAAAATTACCCCTAAATTGTCATGTTTTGCATTTTCTCGATATTTTGACCCCGCTTGCTTTGGATAAAGATTTTATTCCTCGGAAATTAATTTTTAAGGGCACTTGAATGACTCATTGCTGAACATATTGTGCCCAATTAGAAAATATTTCGGTAAATTTGGGTATTTTTAATTTTTTTCTTAAAAATACGTGTTTTTTACGGTTTTTCAAAACTTTAGCCCTCTTGCGGCGGTAAAAGATATTAATTGATCGGTCTAAAATTTTAGGACTTTGTTTCTGACCCCAAATGGCAACTATTCCGCGCTATTACGTTTTGATTATTCAAATTTCGTTTTTTCGCTCCACCCTAGTGTCCATACCACCGTCAAAAGTCATGGTATTGAGTGACAGGGGCTCTAAATGACTTTTGAAGGATTGGAGGACCATGTTGCCTCCTCAGGTAGTCCAAATTCATATGGTGCATCAGTGGACGTTGCATACTGGGCTAGGTGATTTCTCCTCATTGACGGGACTTGTTTTGTGGGTGTTGGTTCTAGAGAACGGGAAAGACGGGGTAAAAATGCTGAGTAAAAATGCTGACGGGGTCATAAGCTGAGTGCGCTCTCTCCATTGTGTCTTCAAACTTACACCCAACCGTCGTGGTGCTCCAAACCGAAGCAGGATTCTCTCATTAACACAATGTCATGAAATTGGGATTTTCATTTCTTTATTTCGTGCACTATTGGAAACAGAAAGGCTCCTTTTCAGCCCCTTATTTATAGACAAAGATGTAAGAAGCTATGCGGACCAAACGGATATTCTGCAGTACTGCAAACGACATCAATCTCACTGCCGCTTGTCCTCAGTATGATCTACCGGTACTTTGGCCAACCAGAGCTGCTTCATCCAGGTTTTTTGGCCGGTTGTCCGTCCTTACCTTCAGACCTGTCCTTTGGACAAATTTCAAGAGAAAAAATGCACAAACACATGTTTTATGCAATGTCTAAGCTTTCTTCTTTCTTCTTAACCCCCTATGTTGCATTTTTACCCTGGCCTATCCGTTCGTAAGAACCAACGCTCACAAAACATGTCCGGAGAAAGAGGAGAAATCACCTAGCCCGGTATGCAACGTCCGCTGGTGCACCATATGAATTTGGACTACCTGAGGAGGCAACATGGTCCTCCAATCCCTCTAAAGTCATTTGAATCCGCTGTTACTCAATACCATGACGTGTGACGTGGGTAATGGACATCTATGGAGGCAACACTCCTCCCTGTTTTTCTCGGCCCCCTAATACCCTAGAAGGCTGATTTTTTAAGCAACTAGGGGGCTACCGCCCCCTGCTCGCTGTCGCTCGCCAAACCCCGTTAACTGCTTGCGCAGAAATTTTCGCAATCCTCACAAAACCCAGCTCACTGCACTTACTCACTTTATTAAACATTCTTAAAGAGGGGTACTTCTCCGGGGTATTCTTTCAAAAATGACGGATATTTATTCAGTGGCGGAATTTTAACAGTTCCTCTATAGGGGTTCTCAACCGGTGGGTCGCGACCCCCTTGGGGGTCGCGGGGCATGCCTAGGGGGGTGGCGAAACAAAAATAAAAAAAGTCATATCTACAAAGTTATTTTTTATACAGAATTTTTTTTTCAAAACTTATAAATTTTAGATTATTTGAGAGAATAGTTCGTTTAATGCCTGACCTATTTTGAATAAGAGTAGTGATAGGCAGCATCGGCAGCGTATTGCGAGTGAAATGACAAATAAATGGTAAAATATGGTAATAATAATAAATGGTAATGGTATTAAAGTCTTAAAATTTTAGGTCTGAGGGGGTCGCCAAAATATTTTTTCCTGAAAAGGGGGTCGTGGAGTCAAAAAGGTAGAGAACCCCTGCTCTATAGTAACATGAATTGAAGGATCGCCCTATAATTCCAATAAAATTAACAGCAGAGCAATGTAAACATTCTTTTACTATTTCCCCATCAAGGTAAAGTTTTTTAACAAATTCATTAAGAAGCACTGAGACATCTCAGGAATAAATTTTAACTTTCTTAAAATTTGTAATGATTTTTATCGATAGGCTGTGAAAATGTAGTAATTATCGTAAACATCGGGAAAATTTAGAATTTTATTTTCATTAGAACAAACAAACGTCGAAGTTGTATCAGTTTCATAGCAATGACACGAATGTCTAGACTTTTAACATTTTCGATTTTTATCTTTATTTCTAAAATATTCACCTGTGTTATCTAGTTTTTTTGCGTTTTGTCATTATGAAATAAAAAGTTACATTTTACTACCTTAAAAAACATACCTGCAAAAAGATATAAAAAATAATAATTATTGTAAAAAATAAATGCAAAAGTTCAAAATTTCCGAAAGCGAGTTTATATTTTATTGTAAATAGTAATGATTAGGTTGTCACGTTGCCACAACGACAAATATAAATATAAAAATATCAATTTATTACTTAAAAATAAGATATAAATTAATTATACATTATTTTTAAATTTAATTAAAACCGTTTGAACAACAAAAATATAAATATTGATAAAAATAACCCAAAATATATTTTTAAAATTCGTGTTATAAATAGAAAGATGATTATTTAATATATTTGAATAATAAAAAACCAGTGAAATATGTTTTCAATTGTTTTAAAATTCATAGTTTCTTGCTTTGTAACTGCGACCTTATCCGAAATCTAAAAAAATGGAAATATTTTAAAATTGAGAATTTTTTTGAAAAATCGAAGGGCCTACTCGGAAATCCGGAAGGAATCCGGACATTTTGATACCTTATACGTGTCATTCGATTCAGTAATTAAAAAGCCTTTCTCTGGAAACCGTTCACCAAAAACTTTTTTTTAGAATAGAGAGATTCACATTGATACTATGTCCAATCATAGAAATAAATTTGACTTTGATATCTCCTTTCCTTCTTGGTGTTGGGATTTTTATTTCCGCTAGTGTATATACACGTTGACTCTGTTAGACATACAGGTTTATGATAAAACTATTTAGAAGATTAAAAAGAGTAATATTATTGGGGGGTACTAAAATAAGAGTCAAGCATGCTGTTAAGAGTTAGCATTATTTTAGGTAAATTATTTAGGTTATTTTAGTTTAAACTATTTTAGCCAAGCGGATTATCTGTCGCTTACCTCAGTTTAATATCATAATCGTCATGATGTAATTCAGTCAACCCTCTGCGTGGTAGAATATCCAGTCTTATCAATTAATTAAAAAAACATGGAAAGTTGTAAAGCATAAATTTTTGCTATTGAGGAGAATTTGTATAGTCTTTCCCCAATACATGTCTATCTAAGAAATAACCTAAATCTTTCATACGGTAATTGTATAGTCATAACTACTAAAACTAAAATAAAAAAGTGAGTTTCAGGGGAAGTGCTGTTAATCCACTCAGCATTATCCATTATCCAATTATGCGTATTATCCAATCGAATCAATATTTCTGAACTGATCATTAATTTCTTCATCCAATACTGTCGAAATATCCAAGTGCAACAAGTCTCTTTCTTACTCTGGGAACCCGATAGATTATCCTCGAAATAACTTATTTACCTTCCCTGAATATCTGAATAGCAAAATACCCCCTTTAGAACAACCATTAATACCATAATCACCATGCTCGCGATTTTAAATTGCACAGACAGAGGCTTACTTAAAGATAGCGATTGTCTGTAGAGATCAGTCGATTCCACGGCGAGTATCTATAAATATTTAGATGCTGTTGCGAAGAGTCTTCGTGGCAAAAAGGCCGATACTCGCGAGGGTTCGTATGAATATGAATTAGGGAAGCAGTGATATTACTTTCAGCGCTTTTCTTTCGAAATGGAGGATAAAACAGTGGAACTAATAGCCACCGGAGACTACCGGAATTTGAATTGGAAATTTCGGATTTATGTTACCTATCATTAACGCTTTTTAAAAGATTTTTATGCGTGGAAGAGAAACTTCATGGAATCGTTGCTTTTCTTATAAAGTTTATTAAAATATTTGTGGGTATGATTAGGCGGTTGCTATCTACTTCATCATAAACTTCTAGATGTTTTTGTATCAAAATTTTTATACAACGTGTTTTAGAACTGGAGTCATACATACACAAATTATACATAAGGCTGTTTTAGTTCGTTAAATCAAAGAAGTGCGTGGGTATAATTTGAATAATCTCTACAATGTTCATATTTTTTTAGAACAAACTTAGTACCTCCATATGTTTTCAAATCTAGGAAAGCGGGAATGTGATGAAAATCCTTAACAATAGTTAAAAGAAACAAATTTTCAAATTCGCAAAACTCGTTTGAAGTTATATTAACAAGCTACTCCGTAAAACATTTGTAAGAAAAAATTTAGTCTCCAAATTAATTTCGAAATTTTGAATAGAAATTTATAATCTACGGCTGATTTAGAACATATGTAACAAAGTATTTCCTTTATGCGTTTTTCAATTACACTAATCTTCACTAATCACTAACTTCACTAATTCACTAATCACTAATCACTTCTACAAAATCAAAAATTCCCTTTAATACCAGAAAGTGATTGCAATTTTCAAACTAGTGAATAATTTTCATTGGCATTAGTTTCTGCAAACTATCCCTTACAAATGTCTATGGTGTGTTGCAAAGTGTTGAGGGTAATTATAGGTTACATAGGGGTCTGAATTAGTAAGGACATCTCATAGAACCCACACACATAGCAACTTAGCTTCAGTAAATGCATCACTAGTTATGTAGATCCGATATGCATACATGAACTCAATGTATATGAGATATAATAGCCGAGAGAATCCAGGAATACGGTTTAGTATGTGAGGCAAGGTTCGATAAATTAGGAATTAAATTTTACGTTAATGTAGAGTTTTCGTGTATTTTTAAATTTATGTGCTTATATTTAATATCATTAATATTATCACTAAACTATATTATTATTTTCAAAAACGATTACCTTATCTGTATATCAAAAAGACGTATTTTTCGAATTTCAAATTTTTGAATGCTCCCAATTATATTCCATAGTTTCCCTCAAATATATGCTTAAGTAAGAACACTTAACTAACTTTCACCAAAGCTAACTATTAAAAGATGAGACCAGAGTGTTTTTGTAAGAGATTCTACTGCGCAGTTTTTGTACAAACACTAATGCAGTTTCATAAATATAAACTAATTACTATATCAGAGTTTATTTTGACTTGAAACATCAAGCCTAAATCTAAATAGAATCGATTATCACCCGGTGGACACGCTATCCAATAATTTTAAACATGAAATTATGTTATCACCAATTAGCTGGTTATGTTCATAAGCCGAAAGTACTTTAAAGTAATTAAGTTGAAAGTATCATCTTTAAGTCAAACAAGGTTTAAGTAAAACACATCAAAGGTAAAGTAAGTCTTAATGGAATTACTGTTTAATATTTAATTCCAACTTTCCACCTAAAATCATTACTTCCAAGAAATCATTGCTTTGCCATTTCTAGCCTAACGATCGAGAGTTTACAGTGATCTAATAAATGAATATACTGAACTTGATGCAATGAGCGTTTACGGTGATCCGAAAACTTTATAAAAAATATATCCGATCTTTATAAAAAAAGCTGAAGAGATACCATTTAAGCTTAATTATACGTCCCCATTAGGAGGAAATGTAAACCATTAATCACGACTGCACAGATGCACACGATTCACAAAGTTTTAATTTTAAGTATCGCAATCAGAATAGTTTTTATGCACCTGAATAAGTCTACGACAGCATTGAGCGCAGCATGAGATAAGTTGAAAGCAACGTTGATTAAGGCTCGAGTGATAACGACTAAAAGAAACAAGATTTACACTCACTCCGAATGTTAACCTGATAAGAAGAAAAAATTTTAGCCTGATTATTGGTGAAAGGAGATTCATTTAGAGTCACGACTGGGAAAGGCGGAGTCATTACATCCAGTACAGACAACTTCATTAAAAATAATGACGAGTGAAAAAAGATAACTTTCTCAAGAGCCCGCGTGCCAAACTCGTTTGTGTTTGCAGTTGAAAAATAATCACACTTAAAACACACTCTCCAGTCCGTTTTTATTTGCTCATTATACTTATTATTTATCGTAAAGAGAAACTACTTTGAATTGAGTAATAAAGGTTTTTGATGTGCGGAATTGATACTAGTAAATAACCCAAAGAAACTTATACCACTTTCTTTTACACTACTCTACGATTACGAAAAAAATGCAATGATTTAATTAGCAAAAACTCTTTTCCATTGATTGTTATTATAATTTTAATTAATTATTTTAATGATGATTTTTTCTATAATTGATGAATTGAACAAATAAAAAGCAGTGTTTAAAATAATATTAAGCGTGGGAATCAATCATTTTTATTTAAACCTTTCTTCTTCCCAATTGCATTCCTAGAAATTTTGAGCTAACAAGCATATTACCTTTAGGGGTTTTTCATTACAATTGGTGAGCTTTATCTTAATTATACTCGAGGTAGTGACAATAAATTTAATAAGATTGAGTTCTTTTTTTCACTGTAGTTCTTTTAAAAACGTTCAGAAACATAATCTGATTATTTTAATTTGATCTTTGATTAAAATAGTAAATTGGTTTTGTCAGATTCATCATTAATCTAATTATTTTGAAACGTCTTCTATAAAAAGGAGAAAAAAAGTTTGTGTTTTTAAACTTGTCCGTTTACTAATATCATCAAGTTTCCCTGCTAATACTTATTTAATAAGACACGTTGTAGTATAAGCGTTTATATAAACTGAATTATATAAACATTAAAATAAGACTATTAAAAATAACGATAAATTATTGGCGTATTTTAAGGAAATTAAAATTAAACAAAAGGTTTCAAAAATAAAGACATTTATTATGAAAAAAGATTTTATAAATCCCAAGCGTCTCATGGTTTCTGTCACAAAAAAAAACAAATTTAAAGATTTTGTTAATGTTAATGAGCCATTTACTTAACTCTCTTCAACCTTTCAAATAATTAAACCATAAAATAATTTTAAAAATAGTTTCGATTTGTAATTGTTTTAAAAATAGCGATAAGTTTTAGAATACCGAGTTATTAATTAATTACATTTTTTTTAGATTTATACACTACAACTGTAATTTAATTTAATTTCAATAAAAAAATAATTAGTATGAATAAATTTCTATAAAAAAGCGAGATGTTTGAGATGTTTAGTAAAACAGATTAATTCAGTAAAATTCCTCATGCCATGTTGAATCATAAACTTCCACTTAAACAATACGAACCTGAATATCTAGTTGTGAAACGCAATTTTAATGCTCTATGTCTGTCTAAAGACCGTCGATTTTATGGTCTCTTATTCACCTGGACGGAATAGTTTAGAATGTTGATCTAAAACCAAGTTCCTATCAAAAGTAAATTCTGAGGAACCCTCACAAAAATTATTACCTATAAAAGAAAATTATATTTGATCACGAGCTTCATCAGAAACACGCAGGATGGTTTCAAATATGGATTTCCTTTCGTCTATGTTTATACATACCTTTATCTATTCGCACGTGATGCTAACAGTTCAGCCTACCAAGCGCCGGTCGATATTTCATCAGTGAAATAACACTTGTGGAAAGAAACAATAAAGGAGGCCGCAACCATTTGAGATAAAGATTTTGAAAGGAATGCTGTGGAGATCAAATCTGCTATTTCAAAACTCGCGTCTTTATTTATGTGCTTAGACACGTTCTCGGAAGTTCCTAGAAAACGCGGAATGCTGTTATTCAATATCCAGCGGCTTTACCGGCACTTATAAGGTTCTAGTTTCAAATTTTACCTCAATATTTTTCAAGATAATACTTTACAAAAATACTTTAAAATAATAAATATAAATAATGATAATAAATATTTATTGGCAAAAAAAGCCCACTGGCCCATACACCAATATACCAACACTAAAAACAGACAAAATACAGAAAAACGGAACATGAAAAAAAGCAAATAAATAAAACCAGAATGCAACTTCCAAAGGAGCCTTAAAAAACAATTCCCCGACAGGAACAGGTTCAGCTTTTGAGCTGATTTAATAAAATTTACCATTACAAAAAAATATTATGATTTAAGTGAGAAAACCATTGAAGTTATTTTGGTACTTAATAAAGGGGGTAAATTCTTTAACCCGTTAACGCCCGAATTAATTCTACCGAAAATATTTGTATGATTATTTCAAATTGGTGTAATTATGACCCAATTAAGACAAAAAATCCAAAATTTTAACATTTTGTTAATTAGTAGGGGAGAGTGTTGTACCTCTGGACAAAAATCACGTTTGGATTTTTCTAAGACAGGTAAAATCACATTTTGACCATTTAAAGTGCCCAACCTATAGTCCTAACCTTTGTGAGTACAGAGATATTTTTTACTAGCCAAAATCTTTTAAGTTGGATTTTTAATCATTTATAATAACATGGAAAAATTTGTGTCCAAAGGTACAACAACCTGTTGTACCTATGGACAGACCCAGTTGTACCTGTGGACACCCTTAAAAAGGGAAATTTTAGTTGAAAAAAGCTAAGAATTAATATTTTTATTGATACATTACCTTTTAATAACCTATTTCAATCCTTTTTAAAATTGAAAATAGATTTTTTAAAGTAATGTAGTTTTAGATCGTAAATGATCATTAAAACGAAGTTGAATGATGAAAGTCTTGATTTTTTACCAGAAACACAAAAATCACATGGTATTTTCAGATCAGAATTTAAGATAATAGTTTCATCAATCATGCTGATTTATCTGACAACTTCACTGATCCCTCCCCCCCCAAAAAAAATAATTTGATCAACACTTAGTTGTGCAAGCATTTGGTGGTAATAACAATAACAATTTGGTGGTAAATCTTCTTCAGTGGAAATTTCAAGTTTTTTTAATCATCATACTTAAATGCGATAGGGTTCTTAGGATTTTACACCATATTTTACATTAAATTCCAAGTAGAATCATAAATTTAAAAAAGTAGTTAAGATAAAAAAATATTTGATTTTTCATCTAAAATTCACTTGAAAATAATCGCTGACAAATAGATTACCATTTAGAATTAATTGAACATTTATTAAAATGTATTCAGTTAAATGAAACCTGATTCTAAAACGCCGATTAGCTACAGACACCCACAAGAACGTGTCCGTAGGTACAACACTCATGACGTCCGAAGGTACAGCATCAGGTGTTTTTGCATTCGAAGTTCTATAAAAGATAAAAGAATTGAGATCTGACAATTTCTAATATCAAAAATAAAAGTTAAAATCTCGGGGATTCCCCCCATGTATCCCATTTTATCATGTCATAATTCAAGGGGAGGATAAGAGTTAATGTAGTGATGCACTAAAAAAAACTTTGAGCACCTAAAAACAGTAAATTTATTATATAAAATTTAAATAATATTTTAAAGAGCTGATTTCACGTTAGCAACTAGATAGCATCTGTTTACATTCAAAATCGACCACAAATTCAAATTTACATTTTTTCCCGAATTTTAAAATGAGGTGGCTGAAGGTACAACCGTCCGTAGGTACAACACTTTCCCCTATGGAAGTTACAGCCCGTCCTCGTTTGAGGACGCTGGGTGTTCCGGCGTAAAAAAATCAAGAGATCTGAAAAGTCAGCAAATAGGAAAATACCGTATATATAGGTATGCAAAACAACTTAAAATGGACTAGTTACTGTATTTTATAAGACTTTATGATGGAATTAATTATAAACTACACTTTTTAGCATTATTTTTTATCAATTTTAAGAATTGATCTCCTTTTGAGTAAATCCAATGGTACTGATTTTGGTGTTGTACGAAGTGTGATAGTTGATAGTGAGGGAAAACTTTTATTAGGAGATAATGAGGAACATATTAAATACATAAAAACTAAATTCATATGATACATGAACAAAATGCGCGTTAATTTTGAATAAATTCTAGCACTTGGTATGATATGAAAAGGGAGTATTTTACCACTACCTCTGGTTAGAGGAATATGTGAGAAAACTCCAGCTCTCAAGCGTCGCCTCCAACTGTGGACCGGTTTCGCCCTTGTTAGGGCTCATCAGCACGGTATAGGAAGGTAACGAGCGGGCATAATTAAAAAAGCCTTAGGGATTTAAAAAATGGTCAAAAATAGTGAAAAATTTAAATTTTTTAAATTCTGATTATTAAAATCCAACTTTTTTTAACGGAATGGGTATACCATATTACCCCACTAAATATGCAATTAAAATCAAAATCATAATATTAAAAACTAAAAAAAAATATATTTGGGTACTATATCGCCTTAAAATTCTAATCCAGAATAGAGAATTAGTTTAATATAACCTGGAGTATGTCTTGATATATTGAATAGTTTTTTAATAAAGAGATTTTGGATATGCTCTAACTCATTGATATAGGAAATGGACCAGCAGGACTGCCATAACTGAGAACTGATGTTATAAGTGAATTAAAAATTCTGAACCAGTTCCCCGGGCAATTGACTTTTGCTCCTGTTACAATGGGCCACATTGCATGAATGGCAGAAACAGCTTAATTACTGAAATGTCCTCTCGCTGTAGAAAATGATCCTGAAGAAGAAAAAGGGACCTCCCATTCTAAATACCATTACTTTTGTCTTATTAATATTTACCATAGAGTTGGTACTAATATAGAGACAGCTTTAACATCAGCTGCGCTGTTCTAAGCGAGACCGGTCTCCCGTTTCCTGCTGCCACTCGCACTTGACTTTTTAAACCAACTTGGCCACTAAATCCCTCTTTTGGCGTGTTCGGTTTTTCGCATGGCTTTTTCACTCGTAAAGAAACTACGGCAAAAATGCCCGCCAAGCTTTGCCAACTTCCAGTTCCTACCTCGACCACTAAATCAGCAATTTGCTTCCTTAAATACTTGTTTAAACGAATCAGAAATGACTCGCATCAAATCAGGAGGGTCCATATTATATGGTGTGAAGCTTTTTTTACAGAAATTTCCCCCACAACATTATAAAAATACAGTTTAAAATTGATTTTTCCGAATCCGCGGAATTAAAAAAAATACTGATTTAAAAACTAATTGAGATAGAGAAATTGTTTCTTCACTGAATGATTCACCATTGATTTTTCTCGAGTTTCAAATTGTCGGTATCTTTTTTTCATCATTTTTCTGGGAAGAAGAGCAGTTTTTATACCTCAAATTCCACCCACCTACGGGACCTCCCATGTTAAAAATTTCTTTCTGCCACTCACACAGGTCCGACTCTTTTCGACATGCAGGGTTGCATTACCGAGAAGAGTAAGTGAAGAGTCTATGTTTTTACTAACTCTATGATATTTACCAAAAGTCTGTGATCTGAGCCACATTGTTCCAAAACTGCTAAAATAACAGCGTCATCTGTGCATAGAGTAATATGCCCATTAAGCGCCAAAGCTCCCCTTTTGGGAACATGTTATTGGGATTTTTTTCTTAACAAGTAATTAAAGGTACCTATTTCAAATTTTTTTTATTAATTATTTAAGTTTTGAGCTTCATTTGTGATTTCTTTTCAGAAAGATTGAAATATAAATTATGTGTTTAAAAAATTCTCAAACTTTACGAAAGTTGACCTTATTTTATTTTCTTCGTGAGAAAAAAATTCATAAAAAATAAAATATTTGACACAGAAAGTTCTGAAGCCATGATTATGAAGAAAAATAATTATGGTTTTTATAGCATTATAACCAGAGGCCAAGAAAAAAATTTGAAATGGTTTTACAGTTGTTTATTTAGAAATGTTCCAAAATGGGAGCTTTGGCCTGAAGTGACTAAGCGAAAATCCCCTCCGGTGTTCGCGGAACGTATCCATTGAATTCGGGTGTTTCCTGTTTTGTACTGCCTTTTGAAGGGTCCTACGCTTTTTTTCTCTAGCCCCTTTGATTTCTTATCTCGTGTTGTCGAAATCCAGATGTTTTATTGCTCGTGGAACCACTTAAATTAGTCACGGTAACCACTAAGGGGTAAGAAATGGTGGTGGCCTTTTTTCACCAATACTCTAAATATGGCTGCCGTAGCGGCCTGGAGAATTCATAGAGAGATGAATGGACAGATGTCTCAACTAACATTTTTGCGAGACATTGTAACGTGCTTTATAAAAACAGAACGGTTGGATTCTGCAAAAATACCTCAACGTTAGGGTGGCCCAAAAACTTTTTTTTCAGGTAGAGTTCTGGGCACCCTCTACTTTTTTTCGAACAGCTAGTAGTGGAATATTTTTATACCAAACAACTAAAAAAACAAAGATAAAACCATCTCATTTTGTTCATGATTTTTTATAAAAAAACTATGTTTTTATCACCTTTATTTTTGTTGTAGTAATTTTCTAATGTACAAAGAACTTTTGGAAAGTTGCTTTTCCTGCATTTTTAAACAGCTAATAACTCTAGAACTATACAACTTAAAAACATGAAATTAGTCCCATTTTGTTTGTTATTTCTTTGTCCTTGATTTAATGTGAATCATGACCAAAAAGTTCAACCATGATCAAAATTTTTTTTCAAAACTTTAAAAAATTGAAAAAAAATTTAATGAAATATTTTTTGATTTAACATTTTTTGCATGTTTTAAGTCATATGGACACCCTCAAGCGATTTTATGAATTTTCCATGAGTGAATCGCTCTTGCTGTATAATTTTAGGGATAGTTTAGGGACTTACCTAAATTACAAGTATTTTTATTTTTTTATGCATGATTAAATTTTATTTTCAACTTGAAATTTGGTAGTAATGTTCATTTTAAGAGTTAAAAGGGTTTTAATGTTTTTTTCAAAAAAAAATTTCAAAAAACCTTTTTCATTAAATTTTTTCCCCTTTTTTAAATTTTGAAAAAAACTTTTTAAAATGATGGTCATGATGCATTTTAAATTAAAGACAAATAATTATTGGGTTGTCCCATAAGTTCTGTTACTTTTTACGAAGTTTCGTGTTTGAAAATTTTTTATGAAAAACTGGTAATAGGTGGAGATTTCAAACAAAAGGGATTTTGATATATGTATATTTATAAACATAATGTGGGATTTTGGTAGTTCTCGTGATATTATTTCTTTTCAAAATGGTGGTTTGAAAAAAAGACCACAAACGACGATTTTCGCGTAAATTTTTTCTTTTTAAAAAAAACTAGGAAGAACGCATAATTCAAGGCTAAAAAAAGTTTTATCATATATTTGAAATGTTTAGTTTAAGATGTCATAGTTTCAAGATAATTCGATAAGTTTAACTTAGGAAATTTCAGTCCCAAACATAACATCTATTGCAAAAAACTTACCTCAGTAATGTTAATCATTTCAAAGAAATTTTTACGAAAAATAGCATCAAAATCAATAAAAAAGCTTGGAAAAGACCCAAGTATTCAAAATATGCAGTATATTAAATTATATCTGAACTTAAGTTCAGAAAATAGTGCGCACAATGCAAGCGCGCAACGTTTTAGCCTATCCCAATTACACTCGCTGAACTTACGCTCAGCGAACAAAGCAATTTTCTTTGCTTCATACGAAAAAATAACAAAAAAGCAACTCCTTGGCAATTAGAAATAAATCAATTGAATGATATTATGAAAAGATACTTTCAATGCATTAATGGCATCAATTCAATGCATTAACAAGCATTATGGTTCAAAAAACACCTGCCTTTAATTACTTCATACCAGCTGCTTAGAAAAACAATAGGCGTGCTTTAAAAACACGTGAAATTACCAATATATGAAGTTTTAAAGCCAAAATTTCCAACCTTAAACTTATCGAATCATCTTGAAACTATGACATCGTAATCTAAACATTTCAAATATACAGTAAAACTTTTTTTAGCCATGAATTATGCGTTCTTCCTAGTTTTTAAAACAAAAGAATAAAATTACGCGAAAATCGTCGTTTTTTGTCTTTTTTTCAAACCGCCATTTTGAAAAGAAATAATATCACGAGAACTACCAAAATCCCACATTATGTTCATAAATATACATATATCAAAATCCCTTTTGTTTGAAATCTCCACCTATTACCAGTTTTTCATAAAAAATTTTCAAACACAAAACTTCGTAAAAAGTAACAGAACTTATGGGACAACCCAATACAAACAAAATGGAACTAATTTCAGGTTTTTAAGTTGTTTAATTCTAGAGTTATTAGCTGTTTAAAAATGCAGAAAAAACAACTTTACAGAAGTTCTTTGGACATTAGACAATTACTACAACCAAAATAAAGGGGATAAACATTTTGGGAGCATATAATATCTCCAGTCTAAATAAAGATTTCTTAAAATTTAAACGGAACATGATTAGAGACGTATATTGAACCTCAAAACATAAAAAAAAGTTTTAATTTTTCAATACCGTTCATATAGCGGCCTTTAATGGGTAAGGGTCCCGTCGCAAAAACTGATATCCGAAATTCCAGATGTATTTATAATATATATAAAAAATTGAAAAATTGAAAATTTAGGCGGATAATAAGATCGTTCAAGAAAAGATAGAAAATAATTGGGATTCATACCTTCCCTTGTAAGACTCCTGAATTTATTTTAAATGGTTTGGTAAAATCAGGGGATGAGCGAGCTTTTACATATGCTTTATTGTAAATATTGTGAAGGATTCGGATAAATTTTGAGTTAACTTTATTTTTTTGAAGTTTCGAAAAAAATATTTCATGGTTAACATTGTCGAACACTCCTTTAAAATCTATAAAAACAGAGTAAAGTTTACCTCTGTTTTTCTTTAATTTATCATTTATTAAAACATTTAAAATAAATATATGATCTAAGCAACTGTAGTTTTTTCTAAAGCCTGCCTACTTCTCCAAGAGTATATAATGAGAGTACAAAAAATTCCTAACCCTCTCATTCAGAATTGATGTAAACATTTTTGTGAGTTTCGAAATTAGCGAAATGTGGGTCTATAGTTTGCGGTATCAGAAACATCTATTTTCTTGTAAATTAGATTGATTATAATCAAGATCCAAAATGAAGGTATCTGTCCGGTTTCAGAAATACGATTAAATATCTTGATAGTTCCTATTAATGAAAAGTTATCAAAGTATTTAAAAAACTCAGGTTTTAATGCATCCCATTTGACGCCTTACCAGATTTAAGTTTATTCAAAGCGAGAGACACTTCTTTGACTGTAATATCAAGGTCTAATATAGGGTCCAAAAAGTTTTCCTCGGAAAAAATGAAGGTTCGGTGTTCTCAAAAGGACAACTATTCGATTTTAAAATGTGGGAGAAGTAATCAAACCATACATTAGGTTTCTTTAAAATAGTTAATAGTGAATCTGAATAGTTTTGTATCACAATCATAGATAATTTTGCTGTTCAATTTTTTATGAATTAGAACTTACAATTTGCTCAAATTGATCAGACATTAACATCACTTTTCATATATTAATTAACTTAACTTCTATGTTGCATTTTTTTACAAATAGTTTGGTTAAACTTTCATTTACCATCAATGTGTAAATACCCTTTATCACTCACATGTCCTACCAAAAGCATTATTAAGGATTCATACGAAATATTTTTGAAGTATTCATTGAGATTTTAAAAAGTAATTGTTGGAAAATATGTTTTTTTAAATAATCGAATTGAAAGTATGTAAGTTGAAGTATGTAACTTCAGTATGCTGAAGAAAATTATATTGTATTTTGTTTAGGTCATCCAATTACATTTTATGACAGTTCTATACATTTATGTAGTACGGGGGTTGGCGAGAAAAGGACTATAGCAAAATTATACACCTTAATGTTTATACTGTATGAACCTACCATTTATTATAGTAGAGTCAATAGTAAAGTGTTAATGAACCAAAAATTTTATTGGGTAGATTCTTTTCAAGGCGAAAGTGTTGGTCTATTCTTTACCTAAATTTTTAGTAAATGTATAAAATTCATTTTAAAAACACTAACTAAAAGATGTGCATGAAGTTGGCCGTGGCATGGTAGCCGTGCCAAATGAAAATGGTGCAGATCGTTACTGCATCGTTACTGCCCGTTACTGCCAGCAAAATTAACGTTACTGCCCTAAGCCTAATGGTCGAAATTTTCAAAAACGTTTCCACGGCCAGCTTCACGTTGCCGTGGCAACTTGCTGAAAAAACCCTCTAAACCGTCCCAAATTGAGGCATTATATCAGTCATCGTTACTGCCATAGATATTGACGTTACTGCCATCAATAAAGACGTTACAACCCCGCCTATTCGCTTACAAATGTAAAAAACGTTTCCACGGTCAGCTTCACATTGCCGTGGAAACTTGCTGAAAAAACCCTCTAAACCGTCCCAAACTGAGGCATTATATCAGTCATCGTTACTGCCATAGATATTGACGTTACTGCCATCAATAACGACGTTACAACCCCGCCTATTCGCTTACAAAAGTAAAAAAACGCTTCCATGGCCAGCTTCACGTTGCCGTTGCAACTTGCTGAAAAAAACCTCAAAACCGTCCCAAATTGAAGCATTATATCAGTAATCGTTACTGCCATAGATATTGACGTTACTGCCATCAATAACGACGTTACAACCCCGCCTATTCGCTTACAAAAGTAAAAAAACGTTTCCACGGCCAGCTTCACGTTGCCGTGGCAACTTGCTGAAAAAACCCTCTAAACCGTCCCAAATTGAGGCATTATATCAGTCATCGTTACTGCCATAGATATTGACGTTACTGCCATCAATAACGACGTTACAACCCCGCCTATTCGCTTACAAAAGTAAAAAAACGTTTCCACGGCCAGATTCACGTTGCCGTGGAAACTTGCTGAAAAAACCCTCTAAACCGTCCCAAATTGAGGCATTATATCAGTCATCGTTACTGCCATAGATATTGACGTTACTGCCATCAATAACGACGTTACAACCCCGCCTATTCGCTTACAAAAGTAAAAAAACGTTTCCACGGCCAGCTTCACGTTTCCGTGGCAACTTGCTGAAAAAAACCTCAAAACCGTCCCTAATCGAGGCATTATATCAGTCATCGTTACTGCCATAGTTATTGACGTTACTGCCATCAATAACGACGTTACAGCCCCGCCTAATCACTTCCAAAAGTAAAAAATGGTTACCGCGTACTTTACGCTGCCGTGACCGGATAAACGAGACATATGCTGCAAAGCATATATCGTTACTGCCCGTTACTGCCAGCAATATTTTCGTTACTGCCTTCTTCAATTTTCAGAAAAATCAATAAATTTTTTTCAAAATAAAAAAAACAGCCTAGAGGGACATCCATAGCTTACGTGAAGTGTTTTTTCCAAAATCTGGACCCCCCCTCCCCCCTTGGTGAGATTTAGTGAGATTTTACTGGACCCCCCCCCTCCCCCCACGTGAGATTCCCCTACAACCTTTAAAAATAATGTTCTATCCTATTCGTTTGTATTTTGTGCTTCACCAGCACCGAAAACTTTTCCATTATTAATGATGTTGTGGAAAAGGACATTATATTATTCCGTTCTCATACTTAAAAAAATCGGTATAATTTCTAACTTAAAAAGTTGACGTGAGATTTTAATCGACCCCCCCCCCTCCCCCAATGGTGAGATTTTTCCGAACCCTTCCCCCCCCCCTTTTTGACCTCACGTAATTTATGGATGTCACGTAACACATCCTATTTCTTTACTGGCTTTATTTTTCTTAATAATTCTTCGGAATTCTGAGTATCAATAAATACTCAGAAATCTTTGAAAACACATTCTTATTTTTCCAAGAAAACTAAATAAAAAATATATTTACAAAACCATTAATTAATTTATTTTTTGTAACGAGCCTACCGCCATCCACCGGAAATATTGGTGCCAGTTGTCTGAGTCTTTTTTAATGCTTCCACCATCATTTCTAAAGAGAATTTTAGAGTTTTTTAGAGAGAGAAGAGAGAGAGAGAAAAGAACGTTTTTTTGATTTTGTAAGCGAATAGGCGAGGTTGTAACGTCGTTATTGATGGCAGTAACGTCAATATCTATGGCAGTAACGATGACTGATATAATGCCTCAATTTGGGACGGTTTAGAGGGTTTTTTCAGCAAGTTGCCACGGCAACGTGAAGCTGGCCGTGGAAACGTTTTTTTACTTTTGTAAGCGAATAGGCGGGGTTGTAACGTCCTTATTGATGGCAGTAACGTCAATATCTATGGCAGTAACGATGAATGATATAATGCCTCAATTTGGGACGGTTTAGAGGGTTTTTTCAGCAAGTTGCCACGGCAACGTGAAGCTGGCCGTGGAAACGTTTTTTTACTTTTGTAAGCGAATAGGCGGGGTTGTAACGTCGTTATTGATGGCAGTAACGTCAATATCTATGGAAGTAACGATGACTGATATAATGCCTCAATTTGGGACGGTTTAGAGGGTTTTTTCAGCAAGTTGCCACGGCAACGTGAAGCTGGCCGTGGAAATGTTTTTTTACTTTTGTAAGCGAATAGGCGGGGTTGTAACGTCGTTATTGATGGCAGTAACGTCAATATCTATGGCAGTAACGATGACTGATATAATGCCTCAATTTGGGACTGTTTAGAGGGTTTTTTCAGCAAGTTTCCACGGCAACGTGAATCTGGCCGTGGAAATGTTTTTTTACTTTTGTAAGCGAATAGGCGGGGTTGTAACGTCATTATTGATGGCAGTAACGTCAATATCTATGGCAGTAACGATGACTGATATAATGCCTCAATTTGGGACGGTTTAGAGGGTTTTTTCAGCAAGTTTCCACGGCAACGTGAAGCTGGCCGTGTAAACGTTTTTTACATTTGTAAGCGAATAGGCGGGGTTGTAACGTCTTTATTGATGGCAGTAACGTCAATATCTATGGCAGTAACGATGACTGATACAATACCTCGATTAGGGACGGTTTTGAGGTTTTTTTCAGCAAGTTGCCACGGCAACGTGAAGCTGGCCGTGGAAACGTTTTTTTACTTTTGTAAGCGAATAGGCGGGGTTTTAACGTCGTTATTGATGGCAGTAACGTCAATATCTATGGCAGTAACGATTACTGATATAATGCTTCAATTTGGGACGGTTTTGAGGTTTTTTTCAGCAAGTTGCCACGGCAACGTGAAGCTGGCCGTGGAAACGTTTTTTTTACATTTGTAAGCGAATAGGCGGGGTTGTAACGTCGTTATTGATGGCAGTAACGTCAATATCTATGGCAGTAACGATGACTGATATAATGCCTCAATTTGGGACGGTTTAGAGGGTTTTTTCAGCAAGTTTCCACGGCAACGTGAATCTGGCCGTGGAAATGTTTTTTTACTTTTGTAAGCGAATAGGCGGGGTTGTAACGTCGTTATTGATGGCAGTAATGTCAACATCTATGGCAGTAACGATGACTGATATAATGCCTCAATTTGGGACGGTTTAGAGGGTTTTTTCAGCAAGTTGCCACGGCAACGTGAAGCTGGCCGTGGAAACGTTTTTTACATTTATAAGCGAATAGGCGGGTTTGTAACGTCTTTATTGATGGCAGTAACGTCAATATCTATGGCAGTAACGATTACTGATATAATGCCTCAATTTGGGACGGTTTAGAGGGTTTTTTCAGCAAGTTGCCACGGCAACGTGAAGCTGGCCGTGGAAACGTTTTTGAAAATTTCGACCATTAGGCTTAGGGCAGTAACGTTACTTTTGCTGGCAGTAACGGGCAGTAACGATGCAGTAACGATCTGCACCATTTTCATTTGGCACGGCTACCATGCCACGGCCAACTTCATGCACATAACTAAAAGTATTTATTTTAAGAAGGGCATAAAGTAAGAACATTTATTGTATGTAGCAAAATATAAGTAGTGGTAAGAAATATGAAGTTACTTATGGATAATTGGTTCAGAAATATTTAGAAATTAAAATATAAGATGGATAAAATTAAACTTATTTTAAACTTATATTAAATTAATATTAAAAATTGTTTCAAGAGTGTTACCGAAAAAATTGCATATTTTGCCCTAGATTTCACACGTTTACCTCTCCTAAGAACTGTTTTTTACATACACTATCTGGTCCTCGCATACCTTTAGAAGTAGTTTCTGATTATAGATGGAAAAAGACGGTGTGATGTGTTTTTCACTGAGAATTAACCCATTAATGCCCAACTTTTTATTTTTCTTAAATATTTGGTAAAAACATAGTAAATAGCCCAAAAACAACTGGAAAAATAGTGAAAAAAATTCCAGGTTAAAATTTTAATTTCTACACCAAAATTAAAAAACGTCCCTAAAAAGGGACGTCAGGCACGAATGCCCCCGTTGTTTATCCTTATAGTAAACGCATGGTAGAAAACTTTTTAAAGCCTCAAAAACATCTTCTACCTTTTTAAGTGCAGCAAAAGTGATCGGAACCATACTGTAACATGAATATGAACAAAAAATATTAAATATTTATCCAATTAACTGTAAAATTAACCCTAATTAACGTAATTTGAGCATTTTTTATGCTCTAAAACACGTTTTTTCCTCCCAAATCTATGTTAATTGCAAATTAATTAAGGTTTTTAATTGAAAAAGGCATTCTTTGTTTATGTGTTACCTAATATGAAGTATTAATTACTTTTAAACACCTCAAATCCATCAGAATATCTCAATTTGTGAAGTTTAAGTCTTTCAAATGCCCATAATTTTTTCATTTCATTTAATTTAATTGTGCGGAACACGAATTTCTCCCCAAAAATCAAGCATTAGTGGGATGTGCATTAGCAAGCCAGATGATATAGATTGATCTGCAGTATAGAACACAATGATTAGCGACATCTAATTAGAAAAAAAGCCGAAAATTTATCACAAAAGCGACTTTTTTGGCAATTTTAATGACAAAAAGTCATTATAACTAATAATTATTAAACTTTTAATTAAAATATAACCGGAATATATTTGCATAAGTAATAAATATAGTAAAATAATTAATTTATTCCATTTAATTAATATAAATTAATTAATTCCTTATAATTTAAGACTTTTTATTCCATTAATTTGGCAGAAATAACAGTATTTTCCAAAAAAAAATAAACAAAAATAATAAATTTATTAGCTAAAATTAAAGTAATTATATAAATATCAGTTATTTAATTCATTTCATAAGAATCAAACGCGTTTTTATGAAAAAAATAAAGGAAACACTAGCATTTCACTATGGGGAAAACCACGGGGGCATTCGTGCCTGACGTCCCTTTTTAGGGACGCTTTTCGAGGGTCCAAAATAAGGTCAAGATAAAATATTTTGGAAAAATAAAAAAACACCCCAACTGATTTAATGTATAAACAGTAATATATAACGGCATTGAAATTTTTTAAAAGTAAGAACTAGGACTTTTAAGCTTTTTCTTTTAAAATTTTTAAAAAAGCACTTTTCTGAAAAATTCTATCTTCCAACTTTAAAAAAAGTGAAAATTTTTTAAAATTCTACTTTCTTCTTGTGTTCTTTATTTTCTATGAAGATCAGAGATACATCAGTGCAAATTTTGATTCAAAGGAACAATTTTTGTAGAAATAGGAGGATTTTAAAAAAACGTCCCTAAAAAGGGACGTCAGGCAGTAATGGGTTAAGACAAATGATGTCTAGAGGATGAATGGGACGTACTTTCGTAGCGTTAAGGCCTTACAAACGATGGAATTGAAAGTCCTTTTGGTAACAGTGACGCTTAGCAGATAAATGATAGTGTGTTATGATGCTGAGCAAATGAGAAGTGAAGTGAAATTTGAGGGAAATGCTTTCTATCAAACATTATAGACACACAGGCATTACACCCAGATACTAAAAGACTCAAGTAGAATTTAGTTTTTGAAGAAACTTAAGTTTAAAGAAACTATGAGAGTATTCCAAGAGAGGGAAAACCAGCTTTTGAGTGTTGAAATCAAAACAATGAGGAATGATACTTACCATGCCATGTTTACAGTTTTCAAAAGATATAGAAATTTTAGAAAAACATATTGAATGAAAACTAACCATCAGATATTATTGGGCTTAAGTTTAAGGGGAAAGTGTGTTGTCTAATTAAATTCATAAAAATAATCCCTTTTAATTTCTTTCATAAAATTCTAATTTCTTTTTTAATTATAAAAAAACAGATTGGTTGGTTTCGACGTACAATTTAAAAGAATAACTTACCCGGTTAGAGAGACGTAGTCTTGTGATTCACCACAGGGAAAATATTTTTTCTGAAGGGCAATATCCTTCTTGGTCCAAAAAAATAGTAAACAAGAATATTTCAACAGCTCCAACTTGTCATTTTAGTTCTCTTGACCCTTAAAAATAAAGAGCAAATGTTAAATCTTCTCAATAATTTCCTAATTTATAAAAATATTATGTAATTAAAAATAAAATGTAATTTATTTTTATACAACTCTTAAAACCATCAACTGAATTCTGATTGTTATTAGATTTTTTTAAAAGATGACCCTAGTACTGCACAATGAGAAATAGTTGTATAAAACTATTTCTATCGTATTTGTAAACCAATTTTTCTAATTTTTAAAATTAAATTTACTTTTAAGTTTTATAAATTTTAAATTTGTTTCAATTTTTATTTTAAGAAGACATTTTAAATATTAGTATAAAGTGATTAAATCTGGTTTTACTCATTATTATTTTTCAACCCTATATTTGCGGACTTAAAAGCAGTGTAAGTAAAATGAATTTTTATAATACAAAGCTCGTTTAAACTTCTGAGTGCTCACTCTCACTTTTTCTCACCTACCATGTTCTGTCATAAAAGTTCAGCTATTTGTGTGTTAAGTGAAAATAAAAAGTAACGAAAAATGTATCAAGCATATCTTTAATGCATGATACACAAAAAATTTGCTTTCACATTGAATACTACACACTTTGTATCGAAAAAACATTTGGCATAAAAATCAAATCGGGTCTATTGAGACTTATTGAAGGCAAAATTTTTATTAAATCGAATTCCCTTTGAAACAACAGCCATTAATTAGATTATTTTCGAGAGAATCTTGAATATAATTGCAGTGAGTTGGGATATTATTAGATTTCTCTTCCATTGTTTTGTTTTCTTTATTTCCTGAGTTTTAATTGGAATTAATTCTCTAGCAAAATTAATCTTTAAAGTTTGCCTTTTAGAAAAGGAAGACTTTGATGAGTAGGTTGAAATTCAATCCTACGGCCGCGTTTTAAATACGAATGGACATCAAAAGAAGACTTTTTATAAAGGGGTTTAAGATTTCAATCCCAAAATGATCTTTAATGTTAATAATGTCAATCTAACATGTCGTACCCTGCAAGTTTTGTTCCTATAAACAATGTTTTTTTCGAAGTTGCTATGTTATTTTAATTATTCTATCCAGTTCCTGGTTGGATAAAACCGGGATTGTTTTACTCATCTAAAAAATCTACTTTTTATGACCTATATTGCTATTATTTATGATTAACTTATTATTTTCTTCATTAGGAACCAGTTTATCGTTTTAGCATAAACTTTGACTGTTTTGTTTACACATTAAGTGGATATTTAAAAATAAAGTTTGGGTCCCGATTTTGTCCCAACTTCCCCTACATAAATAATTATAACACAATCTTAAATTTAAACACCCAAAAATTCACTTTATAAAAAAATTAAATGCAGTGTGTCAAGATCAATTCTATGTAAAGGGAGATTGACGTAAAATTTGAATTAAAATAATTAAATGGGTTTTAACTGATATTTTTTGCAACTGGATTAGTAAGAAACGAACATATGAATAATGCATGTAACGTTTTGACAAAAGAAGGATAAAACCTAAAATAATTTTTTTGAAAATATTTTTCAAAAAACAAACTTTCGGCATTAGGATGTGTCTCTTTTCAAAATACTTCGTTGTGTTCCGCAAGAATTCAACCCTTTTGATTTCCATTTGTATTTACTAAGATTACAGGTTTTGTTTGCAACTAATAAAGAAATCATTTAGAGACACAACATACATATGGACATTGATAGAAATTATTTAATACAAAAATACAGTAGTACTACTTGAACCTTTCTGTTTTCTCAATTAAAAAAATAAATAATCTTAAAAGCACACAAATTATATTCTCCAAAACATAAAAATCCCATAAACTATACTCTTAACTACCATCCAAAACCACTTTGCAGCAAGTTAACTATAAGTTAGGTAGTTCCCATATAATTACGCCCCGATATGAACATCAAAAAGAGAGCAAAATAAAAAGAAGCACCCTAAAAGTCGCTTGACGATGATGCTTCTGTAAAAACGGTTGCTCTCAAAGTTTGCGGGAAAAACTTCCACCTGAATGGCGAAAATCAAGTAAAGAAACAACGCAAAGTTCTCTCCAAGTGCTCACAACAGTCTAAGTAGTTACCTCCCTTCAGGAATTCTTCAAGATACTCTGCACCTTTGGAGACGATTTAGGCCTCTTGAGTGTTAAAAGCTCTTATAAGAAGAAATCCTTTTCGCTCTTTCATTTCCACTTTCTTTGATGTGCCTGGGGTGGGAGATAGTTCCTTACAAACAAATGTGGCGTGCGTTAAAAATCAATCACCGTTTTTGGTCGTTATTAAGGATTAGGAACGGATAATACTGAACAAGAATTCGAAGAAAACACCTGACTTCAAACAAGTTTGAGCTTATTTGAGTCTCTCGTTCCAGATTTTATGAAGACTACCGTGGTTTTTACCAAAAATATAACAAAAATTTTGTAATTACTTTTTGAAACTTTGCAACGTTAATAATTTTACCAAAATAATTCATCAACACATTACTTACAAAATGAAAACACAATAAAATATAAAACCTATTCGTGCTATAGATTTTCTTAAATCGAAATAATTAGAATAACGAATATTTACTCATTAAAACATAATTGAAAAATAAATTATCTTGAAAAAAAACGAGGGAAATGTGTGCTTAATTTTTTCATATTTTTAATGGGAAGAAATTAAGTTTTGAAACATATTTATAATTTTGTGTATTTAATTGTCTGGGGTTTTTTAAGATGAGTAAAGCTGAAATAAATGAATGCCAAAAAATGTGTAGAGCTGTTTTGATAAATCATCATAAAGTATAAGATTATTAAAACACCAATTATCTTGAAAAATGTTTTATAATATTTAGTATATTCGTAGCATTTTAAATTATAATAATTTGGTTTCACTACCAAGAAAAATAAAAAAGTATAGTATTTGTTTATAACCAATAGGGGGTTAGCACTAATTTAATTAAATTTATATCAAAAGTTTAACAACGGAGAAGAAACTTTAACAACGATATAGTCTTCTTTAAGAGCAAACCAAAACCTCTAACCACAAAATAGTGAAACACTTCAAGATCCCAAATTACAACGTCACACAAAAAAGAAACCACAATTTAACACACCCCAGTCTAGTTGCCACCTCAACTTTCCATTTACTTTTTGCCTTTACTCCCAGCCATTCCAACAATTAAGGCCTCTTCTCGAAGAACTAACAGTTTTCTTCCATCTCCTAAAAGATCCCACTTTTTGTCCTCTCCGCTGAAAAAAAACTCCTCCAAAAAAGACTAGCGCTATCTTTTTAGGCTTCAAATTACGATGTTAATGCAATTTCAACACGCGCAACACAGCGGCGCGATACCCAGCGTAAACCACAATAACATTAGGTTGACTCGGGCGTCGGATTTATCGCGGAAATAATTAAAGTCTAATGCAAACGAATGTCGAGGGTGCTAATGGCCTGGACATTTTTTGATCGGCCGCCTGCTCATTGACTAGGTAAATGCCTTCTTAAAGAGCAGTACTCCATCATTGTCAGCAAGAAAAAGCAGCTCTTGCTGAAACAGATATGATGGATGTCAGAGGAGGAAAAAGAATCAAAATTGTCCGTCTTATCTGGAGAGGAGTTCGAAGCAGGTATGTCAGGAGAAAGAGGTAGTTTTATTGCGGGGATTCCTTATAGCTTTTGATGATTTTTATCTTTTGATGACCACGTTAATTGAGGGAGTGGTAGCTATAAGGAAACGCTGTAGGGGGATTTGTTTAGATATATAGATTGAAATATATTTTTATCTTAGTGATTTTCGTTAAATGTTTTGTTAGGTTAGGTTTTTAGAAAAAAATGGGAAATAAATTTTTGAATGAGATAAATATTGGTGCAGTTAATGTATTAGTATTACGGGACATTTTTATGAATATATTTATATGAAAAACTTCTTTTTTTTAGAAAATAAATGCATGCAAGCATTGTTTGAAAAGACGGGTGTAAAATTTATTATGGTTTATGATAAATATATTAAGGTACACGAAATTAGCAACGCGTAAATTGAAGTATAAAAAGTTGGTAGGATTACGCAGTCTGCTGAAAAGTTTAATTGAATGAAAAGGTTTATTTGAAGATAATATAAAAGTGAAACGATTTTCAAATATTTGGAAGAAATAATACTTTACCAGAACTGTAAAATTGAATTTACTACACTCCTTTGGTGATTTCGGTAATGTGATTCGTTAGTTTGCATTAAAATTACACACATAACATGAAAGATCAATATCAAACAGACAAAATTATCACAGTTCTGCCCTATTACCATAATTCTAAAACATTGAAAGAAATAATACAGGCTTTGAATTTTCAGATGTTTCGAAGTCAGATGTTTCAGGTTGGGAAATGAAAGAAATTCATAAATACCTACGTATAAAAAAGTCCATGCTTTACAATACCTGTTAATCTACCCTAAACATACGGTTTTTACCTCTCTTTGGATCTTTCCCAAAAATATGCCGAAAGAATTCAATCCCAATAAAATCATTCATAACAGTCTTACAAATGCGACTAAAAGATAATTGTTTCACCACTGAATAGGAGTTATTATCGGAGGGAATTCCACATCGCATAGACCACGTATTGATTTCCGTCTCTGAATCAATAAGAGCTTTCGACAGTTTTCCAACAAATGCACTGACTTCCTTTTCATTGATATTCATAGAACATTTAAATCCCTTTTATTTTGTAGCTTAGTGACCATACCGTCTGCAAAACTGCATTTGCCAACTAAGTGCTTTTAAGTAATCATTACAATCTGAGATTGTGTGTTCCATCATCGACGGCCGAATGACAATCTCGAGGAATTTGAGTCATCTGTCTTCGCGTTCTCTAATTAGTGGACCGCGACTAACTTTAGAGTTTATATTCTGAACGTGTTGAATTAATGATGAGACAGTGCTATTGTGTCGCGCTATGGATTGATAAAATTTTCTGTTAAATGAAATCCATAATGTTTGACGAAATACAATTTTTACTATCACCCTGTTGGGCTTTTTATTGATCATAATACTAAGTAAATAACTGTGTGGCGAGGAAACATTAGAATTAAATTTTCTCTCTATTACAATTTACAAAAAATCCACACATTACTTTAAAAAACAAGCGCTCAAAATTTTACTAATACTAATAGATTTTACTTCAAAACATAATTAAATAATGTCTTTGTAATAAATCTGTACGATATAAAATACCCTTGCGTTTAAGTTATAGACACGACCATAGGTTTACATACAAACAACTTCAGCCAACTTCGAATATATTTTAAAACCAAATAAATTAAAAAATACTTGGTAGTAAAAAAATTAAAAATGTTATCCCTTTTGGTGGTTCTAGTTTTACCCATTTATTGTATCGCCAAAGAATAACTTTTTTATACTATGTGAAGATATTACTCTCTGTCTCTATACTTATTTACTCTGAATTTATACATTTGTTTCATCTTTCTTACCTTAAAGTTTTTTCCTGGAAAAATCTCAATTTCTACTTCGTTTTACGCCTTCCAAAATCCAGAAGATTCCATTATGGGTGTCAATGGAAGACAGGTCAATAGACTACTAGACTGGAAATACTCACCTAAATGAAATACTGCGACGATGTGGTGTGATAAAAAATTTGATTTACCTTTACCTTATCTATCTTAGTAGCCTAGTAATTTCCTGTTTCGTTTTATATCCCACTTTGGGATTCATTCACCGTGAATTCTCTTACTTTCATTGGTAAAAGGTAGTGTTTTATGTTTCCAATGAACCTAGATCTTATGAAAAAAATGTCTCTTATTTTTATCGAGGCTTTAAGATATAAAAGTAAGAAATGCGTTAAAAATCCAAATATTCAATTTCCCTTGCAATTTACATTGAATGATATATTGCCAAAATATTCTTATTTTGAGTTGTAAGATCGTACTGCTAAAATTTTCTTCAAAACAGGTTTCGGTGCACATCCCAAAAAGTCCCTAAACTTAACTTAGTTAATTTTTACTTTTCAGCCTATTTTAATTTTTAAGTGCATTGCAATTAATTTATTAAAGTGTCCTCTTATATTTTATTTTGATTTAAAGGTATTTCCATGTGGCTTCCTCTATTATTATTTCTTTAAATTTTCATTTATTTTTATATATTCGACTGAACCATAGAAAAATCCCAGCTGTGTAGTTGTTCCATCATACTATATTGGTTTTTCATTAAGACTTCTATAAATTTCCTAGCCAGCTAACCATTGTATGGGATGCCGGATTTCATATTTTGCCGGTAACAGTTTCATGAAGTCAGTATTGAAGTAATTCCGCTTATTGTGCAAAGAGTGTAGTCATTTTTAAATTTACAGAGTGCTTAATTATTTTCGAGTTCAATTCAGAAATATTCTATTGGGTATCCAATCGCCTGCGATGTATATTTTACGAGAAATGTGATAAATACAAATATGGGCATTATTAATAACACCCGCGAATGTTTCGGACAAAGTGATAAATACTCATTGTTGAATGCCATTGAATTTATCACATTGCACATTGTATTATTAATAATGGCTGCTTTATCACTTTTCCCTAAACATTACAATAATACACTCTTTTTATTACAAAATAAATGAAATTTCCATTTACCTATAATATTAAAACTTAAATGATTACATTAAACGTTGACTTATACTAATGATAAATGGATACTTTATTGATATAACTTAAAAGAAATTATTTAACGTTATAACCTTAGGAATTCTTAGATATTAATTAATCTGGGTTCTCTATTTACAAATTGTAAAGATTCTGCAAGATAAATTCTTATCAAACAAATAAATTTACAACTATAATACAGCTATTAAAATTATGGAAATTTAAACCGGGATAAAATGCTTCCTTTAAATAAGATTTATTTAAACCAAATTTGCATACCATGAATATTACATTGAAATATAACTTTTAAAGAACCCTTAAATTTGTTGCGTATTCTTGAAAAGCAAAATAAGGGGAGAATTATACAGGGTGTTTCAAAATTGCGTTGCACGGCTTTTATTCGGAACCAGCGCCTCCTAGGTTCATGGAAGTAAGGTCTACCCCTAGGTAAGTGAGCCTGAAGAATCCATTGAGATGACTTACAGCGCCCCTAGCGGCGAAATTAAAAAAGTTAAAAAAATTAGTTAAAAAACTAAAGGAGATAGGGCAAAAACCTCAGTGAGAGTATTGTTGCCAACGTCAAGAAGAACTCATTGAAAAAAATTTGATCAAAATATCTTGAATATTCACGGAGATATTAGCATGTGAAAATAGCACTTTTTCAGGGGTCAAAAAGTAAAAAGTTCGCATATTTGCAAATTTTTCAGTGTTATTGTGTAGTTTTGGGTTTTTTTTGATTGAAAGAACACAAAATTTAATCAAAAAATCAAAAAAATTTGCAAATATGCGAACTTTTTACTTTTTGACCCCTGAAAAAGTGCTATTTTCACATGCTAATATCTCCGTGAATATTCAAGATATTTTGATCAAATTTTTTTCAATGAGTTCTTCTTGACGTTGGCAACAATACTCTCGCTGAGGTTTTTGCCCTATCTCCTTTAGTTTTTAAATTAATTTTTTTAACTTTTTAATTTCGCCGCTAGGGGGCGCTGTAAGTCATCTCAATGGATTCTTCAGGCTAACTTACCTAGGGGTAGACCTTACTTCCATGACCCTAGGAGGCGCTGGTTCCAAATAAAAGCCGTACAACGCAATTTTGAAACACCCTGTATTTGCAATTACACTGAAAATATGGTACCTTATTAGTTTAACATAGAAGAATGATATAGGGTAAACGAATATACTGTAGATATTTTTAAAGAAAAAAAAAACGGTCAACCCCGACTGTTCATTTCCCTAGAGAAAAATATAGTATTAGATCATTTAAGTCCGATCCAGTAAACTCTTTTCATATCGGACTAGAGAACTAATACAGAGCTAAAATATCTACTTTTAGAGATCAACTAGAATTGGAGAGGTATAGGATAAACAAATAGGAATAACTTTTCAAATATTTACCTCGCAGGGGTAACTTTGATCTTATTGCCTTTCACCTCTGTAGGTGTAATTGTCAATATTAACATTACTGTGGGACTGAAACAGTATATATCTATACACAAATGTAGTCTATTTATTCTACAGGAAAGCTTTAACCGAGCTATGACATCTAAAATGAAACTAACAAAAAACTAGTTTACTTCAAACAATAGGAGAAAATAAAGAAAATGTTTAAGAATTACAAAGAAGTTTGTTGTTTCCATTTGTAAACTCACTTTCTAATCCATAAAAAATTAATACTTTGATAATGTTGATTTATAAGACTTAAATTGTGTCATTATTTTTAAATCGAAAGCATTAAATATTCAGAAACGAAACCTTTCATTATATGGTTAAGTAAAAAAATTTATGTAAAAATACTATAAAAACTCAGAAAGTCGCCAAGAACGAGAGACCGGGCGATAGGCCGATAATTTTGGGATATCTCAAAGGCACGAAATATTATTTAAGCAAGGTTTCAAGAAAGTCACTTTCACCATTTTAGCAAATATAGCACATCACAACCAACCTTCATAACTACGTAATCGAATCGTCCACCCCCCCTGTTCTACCTGTTAGTACGATAAGTTAGAAGTAATAGTCATATTTAAAATTTTAGAGTTTAATTAATTAAAAAGAGGATCAGATGAAAACAAAAGTGTTTATTAGTTTTTTAAATTAAGAGAAGTTTTCAGATATATTTACCATGTCTTACATAAGCATTGATCATAAATCACATTCCAAAAATAAGAAATTAGAAAGGCACTGTCTAAATCCACGAAAGTAGCAACTCAACTCTAACTAATTTCGCTATTAAAACCTATGGAACTGTTTAGTTCATCGAAAGAAACAACTCAACTCTAACGAATTTCGCTAATACTTTAGCATGAGTCAACTTTCGTGGATTTAGACACTTTGAATTAAATTAAGAAAACCCAAGTATCGCTATGTGTTAAAAGTTAAGCACCTAAAGCCAAATTAGATAAATGGCAAATTAATTAAACAAGATTCCACTTGCAAGCTTTCACTTTTAGCCGAGTCTGCTCCGATTGGTTGGATTTTTTTAAAGAAAACATAACGTTTTAATAAAATAATTTATATAATAATAAATAATAAAATAGTACCCACACACACAGGAACTACCGCATGCTCAGCAAGTAGGGTGGGTTGGGGTAAAATGGGTCTTGGGGTAAAATGGGTCAGTTTTAATTAACTCGTTATAAATCAAATTTAAATTGAATTGTTTTCGCTCATTTTTTTTATTATAATCTTTTATCAGATGGCAACATTTTCCGACTGTCAAAAATTTAGATTAATGAATTTAAGAACTGTGAAAATTTTTTATTTGAACGACTAGGGGGCTACCGCCCCCTGCTCGCTATCGCTCGCCAACCCCCGTTAACTGCTGACGCAATAACTTTAGGACCGCTTCACAATTCCCCACAAAACCCAGCTAACTGCACTTACTCACTTTATAAAACTTTCTTAACACAGGGGTAGTACTTCTCCGTGGTATTCTTTAAAAAATGGCGAATATTTATTCAGTGGTGGAATTTTATCATTTTCTTTATGGTAACATGAATTGGCGAATCGCTTTATAATTCCAAGAAAGGTTCATATATAGTTCCCGCTAAATATGAACCTTCCCTTAATGTTTCAGTGTGCTTCCCTTAATGTATCTGTGAAAAACACATTACCTTAGGGAAATGGGTAAACAAATGTTTACATTGCTCTGTTGTTAATTTTCTTGGGGCTGAATTCCGTTATAGTTCCCGCTAAATATCACTAATCTCTTTTGAACACTATAAAGTATAAATATTGCTAAATTGTTTCAAATTCATAGATTAATGTGTTTAATTAGATCTATAACTATTCAGTTAATCATTAAAAATTAGAAAAATTGGTTTACATTTGAATATTCAGCGTTCGAAAGAGATTGGCGATATTTAGCGGGAACTATAACGGAATTGAACCCCAAGAAAATTAACAACAAAGCAATGTAAACATTCTTTTACCCATTTCCCTAAGGTAATGTTTTTCACAGATACATTAAGGGAAGCATTGAAATATCTCAGGAATAAATTTAACTTTCTTAAAATTTGTAATGATTGACTGTTAAAAATGTAGTACCTAATTATCTTAAACATCACGAAAATTTAGAATTTTATCTTCATGAGAAACAAACTTCGAAGTTGTGTCATTTTCATAGCAACGACACCGAATGTCAAGACTTCCAACATTTTCATCCTTATATCTAAAACATTCACCCGTGTTATTTAGTTGTTTGCGTTTTGTCATTATGAAATAAAAAGTTACATTTTACTACCTTAAAAAACATACTTGCAAAAGGATATAAAAAATAAATGCAAAATTCAAAATTTCCGAAAGCGAGTGTATATTTTATTGTAAATATAGTAATGATTAGGTTGCCACAACTACAAAGATAAATATAAAAATATTAATTTGTTATTTAAAAAATAAAAAATAAATTAATTATATATAAGTTTAAAATATAATGAAAACCGTTTGAACAACAATTAAACCCTTTGAACAACAAAATATAAATATTGTTAGAAATAACACAAAATATATTTTTTAAATTCGAGTTATAAATAGAAAGATTATTATTTAATCTATCTATTTGAATATTAAAAAACCAGTGAAATATGTTTTCAATTGTTTTAAAATTCATAGTTTCTTGCTTTGTAACTGCGACCTTATCCGAAATCTAAAAAATTGGAAATATTTTAAAATTGAGATTTTTTTTAGAAATTCTTAAGGCACTTTGCACATCCTCAAAAGAATCCGGACAGTTTGATACCAAATATGTGTTATACGGATCAGTAATTAAAAAGCCTTTCTCTGGAAACCGTTCACCAAAAACTTTTTTTAGAATAGAGAGATAATGGTGTTGTCGAAAAAACAGGGTTTACCAACTTCCAAATATCTATATATTGTAAACAATTACAGCAGACTTTTGTAACATTTTTCCATAAAAGAAAGTCTGAGAGACATTTCAAGCCAATCAGCTTAGAAAAATATAAAATATTTTACCTTTTATAACAATATTTTGTACTTGGGGTAAAATGTGGGTCATAGTTTGGAGGCCTTCTGTATTAAGTAAAAACAATGTTTTTAACTTATTTCCTTCAAATATACATTGAACTGTCAAACAAGTTTATTTTTTCTCCAAATTCAGTTTTTTAATTGCTACATTTGAACAATGTTCATTAACTTCGGAGTTTTACAATTTCATTAAAGTACAACTTAAAACAAATTTCTTCAGCTGAAAACGGCTTAACCGATTGCTTTTTTTCTTATTTTCATGTATATTTAGTAATAAATATATTTTAGACATCTTTTTTGCAATGAGACCTATTTTACCCCACGTTGGGGTAAAATAGGTCATTACTTTGATGCTAAGTTTAACCACTTATAGCTAAAAAAATATTTGATAAAATTAGATGAAAATGTTCTGAAGGATTGTAATGTCAAGATCCAATTGAAAGAAATCTTTAAAAAGTAATAGTTTTGATGAAATAAAACTTAGAATGTGAAAGTGATTAAAAATTGACCCATTTTACCCCAACCTACTATATCCTATCACTGTTCCAGTATTGATTCCAGCATGTTTAATTTGAGCTTTAGTCCAGAAACATGTCAAACGACGTTGGTTGTCTGGTTTCTGCACTTAAACTGCGGAGAATTTTGCTCTTGCCGTATCATCTGCAAATTCTTTGGGACTGCAGTTTTTTATTTAATTGTATACAAACACTATATGGGATTGGAAAAGTCATTCTTGAGAGGTTAGGTCCATCAAACCAAAGTAAAAACCGTATTTTTTAAAGTTTTTGCACGAATCTCAAGACTAAGGACACTTTGGAAGCTATATATTTAAAATTTCCATGCTTGTGGCAATTTATTACATCCCTGTGAATGAGATTTTGGATCTATGAATCACTTTATTAAAAAGGGACATCAAATCTATACCCAAGATCATAATATTGAACTAATTAACTAATTCGGTACGCTCTTAAAGCAACATCGTTTTTCTGTCCACAAAGTTACATCTGTACAACTATCCAATTGACTTCGAAAATGTCTATATTAACATTTTGAATTGGCTGACCGCTATTTTTGAGTTTTAAATCATAAATAAAAACAAGTATGTATACATCTACTCACCAAAAGAGAAAAAAACAACTCTATAATAATTTTATGGGTTAGTATTTAATAGGGAAATGTTATTTTAAACTGATATTCCCTCTTTTGTGTTACCAAATCCTTAAAAAATAGAGTTTAGCTATGAAAATACGCCTGAATAATCTGTTTGTTGCAGAAACCTGTCAAATGCAATAATTTCAATAATTTTTTATACAAAGAATAAAATATTAAAAAATTACTTTGTCTGTAAACTATCCAAATGAGGTCTACTTTAAGAAAAAAACTGCTAAGTATCTTTATATAAATTTAATGAGCTTCTACATTGTGTTTTTCTCGTTTATCTCAAAACAAGAAGAAAAGTGGAAAAGTGGCGTTTGACATGTTTCGGAAAAAAGTGATTCTATTATAAATTCCGTAACGGGGAATATTTTATGCAAATTTTAAATCCTAAAAAAATTCTTTTCTAATACGTATTTCATGACAATATATTAATGATATTTTTAATGACATGAAATAATGAGTGGTCCGCTTCACACCTTTAGTTACAAAAATTGTACCCTAGAGCCATAGAGAGAAAGTCATAGATATTTTTGGTAAAATGACCAAGACCATGCTAAATGTATTGAAATGTTGCTGCGCTACTGGCGAAATAATAAAAAAAACTTTTAGAGCATATTTGAAAAGTAAAAGTAGATGGAACAAAACTACCATTTAGAAAAATGTGAAAATGTGTTATAGCAAATAGTCTTTCAGATTATTTGAATTCAACTGTAGAATAATTTTCCTACTTAAAGTGTTTTTCAATTGTAGTGCTCACAGCAAATTTTTACTCGTCCTTATCATATGCTTACATAAATTTATCAATTAAATAACTATGGAAACTCAGAGTTGTGTGAAATAAAATGTGTGTATATTAAAACGTGTAGGTATGTAAAATGTGACAATCTTAAAAAGTCTACATTATTGTTAAATTTCGTAAAATCGTAGATTTAAGATTCAATATACCAATTAATAAATGGAGCATTCATTGTAAAGTGAAAAATAAATTTAAACGTAGATTTCGTAACAAGTTTTATACAACTAAAATTCTAAAAATAATTGAATGTTAAATTTACTCAAACTTACCATATTGGAGTTTGTTCTTTGTTTTATTTTAATTCTCTTATATATATATATATATATATATATATATATATATATATATATATATATATATATATATATATATATATATATATATATATATATATATATATATATATATATATATATATATATATATATATATATATATATATATATATATATATATATATGTCAATAAAAACTATGATTATTTTAATTTTATCTCCATATTTTTTAATGAGTGTTGCCACTAAAATTGGAGTTATTACTTCCTGTATGAACCTAATTTAATTCACTTTTCCAGTATTCTGTAAAAAAGTTAACTAATCAATAAAAATATTTTAAATTATTTACAAATAATATTAAGCCTCTTAAAATGATGTATTAAATTAGAGTTTCAATTACCAGAGTTAGTTTTTTTATTTAGTTTTTCAATAAAATATATAATCCATTCACATAAGTTTTAATTATGACACTGTCTAAATCTACGAAAGTAACAACTCAACTCTAACGAATTTTGCTAATACTTTAGCATGGGTCAACTTTCGTGGATTTAGACACTTCGTTCAAAAAACATTATAAGGTACTTGTACAAGACCCTCTATATAAAGGCCTCCCAACTCGGCCGTGCAACGTCATAACTTTCACTCATCTTTGACGTCACTCCATAGACTTAACATGGCAATTTTCACTCACGTTTGACGTCATCTTCCGAAGTTGGGTGGCCATGTATATAGAGGGTCTTGACTTGTACCCAATATGGACAGGGCTCTCAATATGGACACCCCTAATATCTTAAAAAGTAAGAAACTTGATCGAGAGTTGGCACTACATGTTCTTGAAGAAAAGCAGTTCAAAAGATAATTTAGTCTTGAAAGTGCAAAAAAGCGAGCTGTTCGCCATTTTGAAGGAAATTTGTGTTTTCATGGTGTGCTGATCGTAATTACAGGTTAAGTTAAAATTCTTATTAGATATGGTAAAATTACTTTAAATATTCAAAAGTGGAGTGTTTTAGAAAGCGGATAAAACATGTTCCCATTATGGACAATGGACACCTTATGTCCACATTGGAAGTACAGCAAGTGAATCTTCAGATTCAGAAATTTGTAAAATAATTATCTGTTTTATGTTATTTTATTTAGCTAATTCGTAATAAATTAATGTTTATATGTATTTTTAATCTTAATTATAGTATCCCTACATAACATTACAAAGTGCATGTTCTGAAGATATTTACTGTGCCCCCCTCCCCCGCAATATACTTTAAGAAATATACTTTTATCCCCTTCCTCTAAAATCCCTTGGAAGAGTGGTTCTTCCATACACCTTGTGTAAGAAGGTCAATAAGAAGCCACCTGTTCATAATAGGGACAGGTGGTTCCTAATATGGACAGTTGCAAACATTTTTTGTTTTTATCATTGAAATTAAACCAGAATAATTACAAGGTCGCTAATTTTAACCCTACAGTGCATACTGTTGCCATTTGACAACACGACACTTTTCCCCATTTTCTACTCGAACTTCCATTTCCAAACGACAACACCATTCAATAAGTACAATAAATATAACATTTCATTGTTATAGCACTTTAGATTGCCAGTAAATGGCAGCAGGGGTACTATTTTGAGACATTTGTTAGTAGCTAGTGAGAAGAAAGTCAAGACACAGAAAATGCCAAAATAAAAGGACCATATAAATTAAAATAAAAAAATTTTTCAGCTCGAAAAAAATTGTTTTGAAAAGAGAAGTTGTTATATTTTTAGAGCATTTGGTTTTATTTCACTTCACAATTAATTTCACAAGGGACACAAATTAATTTCACAAGTTGTCAATTAAATGTAAAAAAAAATTAAATTAATTTTTTAGTATATTTTTACTAATTTACACCATAATAGAAGACACATAAATGATTTTCAAGTGAATTTAAAAAATCATGTATTGTAGGGTTAATAATGATAGTCAACAGTCCAGGGATAGTGTTCATTAGGGTGTATCGAAAAAAACTTTTTTTCGATTTTGATGACGTAATAGTGCGGAAAAGTTGTCTAAGGTGCCAGAGAGTACCTGTGAATTTTTTCAGAATTTTTGGATAATTTCTTAAGGTGCCACATTGGCCCTGAAGTTCCCCATGTTAATCCAATGGGGCGCGCCGCCAAAAAGGCCGAAAATCGGTTTTTCGCCCCTCATTTCTACCCTAATCACACGACGAATGTCTGGTCTCGAGTTATGGACTCTATATGATCTAGGCTATCCGACAAAACTTGAATAATAGCCTAAATATCTATATTACGTTTTTTTGTCTGCTCAAATTTCGTCGAAAATCGCGTATTTCCTCGTTCAAATCAGAGCCCACAATCAACATAATATAGAGATTTAAGTTATTATTCAAGTTTTTTCGGGTAGCATACATCATATAGAGTCCATAACTCGAGATGAGACATTCGTCGTGTGATTAGGGTAGAAATGAGGGGCGAAAAACCGATTTTCGGCCTTTTTGGCAACGCGCCCCATTGGATTAACGTGGGGAACTTCAGGGCCAATGTGGCACCTTAAGAAATTATCCAAAAATTCTGAAAAAATTCACAGGTACTCTCTGGCACCTTAGACAACTTTTCCGCACTATTACGTCATCAAAATCGAAAAAAAGTTTTTTTCGATACACCCTAGTGTTCATACATCTTTGGAGTCCTATGACGTGTACAAGGGGGTGAAAAAATACGTTTTCCTTAGGGTGTCCATATTAGGTACAGGTACCTTAGTAATTATAATGCCCGCCTTACAATTTAAATTTATCTACATCCAGTGTGAATTTTTTATAATAAGGATCACATACAAATATAAGCAGTCCAGTCAGTAAGCGAGCTTGTTAAATGGCATCCGACAAGAGAGACCTGAACCAAAGGCGTCTTCAACCCTTTAATTAAAAACAGGAATTGAACACATGCTACGCAAGCATCCTACAATTGCTCCAGGGAAGATTCAGTAATTTTAAAATCTATTAAAACTTCTTCCTTATTGTGTTAACTTTTGACACAGGCGCAGTGTTACGGATTGCGAAAACTGACTAACCTAGAAAAGGGGCTTATTTTTAACCCCTTGACCCTATTCTATACTGATACAAGACATAAAAATTATGTAGATTTCCTATCAGTGGTTGTATCAAAGAAATATCACATAAGAGGTAAGAAATATATCTCTTTATCCAGTTTTTATGTTAAAAAATAATCAAACAGTCAGCTAAAGAATCAGTCCATTTCCACAAAACCCATTTCGTCCCATGCTATACAGTTTACAGCAACCCTCGTTAAATGAATCTCGACCGAATTTGTCAAGGCAGCCATCTGCATTGGGCTCGGCATTTCCTCGCCAAGTAAATTCGAATCAGCGGCACTCGTAAACACGCTTTAATGCAGCACATTAACCACTTTCAAGGACGGAAATGTTATTTGCTTTGGTGGGGGAGATTAAGCTCTAATTTCGTGGACCTGAGAGAACCCTGGGAGAAAGAGCTTTCAAAAACGGAAACTGAATCTCTCTCTGTGAGAGGCTTTTTTCACACTTAATGAGGGATTCGCTCAACTCGAGAGTAACGGAGATGGATGTTAGAGCGTGTGCGGGCATTATCTAGGAAAGAAACTACCGTGAGCCGCCTCAAAATACCGATAGTTATCTAGAAGGGATGTAGAATTGATCGGAATGAGATAAATCTAGATCTAGAGTGAGCATATACACTTATGAGTAAAATTATGCCCTGTAAAATTTTCCAAGGGATTAAAGTTCTACTGTGGTTGGTATGTATTAGATTTCATGCGATTTATTTAAGGCTGGGTTTTTAACTAAGATTTTCACGCGTTAATGCTATTGATCTAAATATTATAAATAACGCACATCTAAATGGCTTGGCTTAAGCTCAAGAATCAGGAAGCAGATCTAAAGGACTTGGGTTCTACGTTTGTCATCATCGCAGGTAGAGGGATTGATGTGATTGTGGGTTTAAGTGTTTGTAAGTGCCGCTCCAAAACGTTCTTCTCGGTCATTAGATATTGCGGTTTACGGCTGTAAGCGTGAACGATCAACTCAGTCAGTCCATTGATTACCTTCAGCTAGATAGCTATCAGTGACGAGATCTCCAGACCACTGACCCTGAAATACTGATAGACGGAGCAAGTGGGTGTTACCTGCGCGCGTCACCAACAAATTCAGCAAGTATCCCAACATAAGCTGTTTTCAGTCGCGTGTTTCGCTTTAAACGATCGCCTAAAAGTTTTGCACCGAGACCCAAAGTTTTACTAAGCAGTAACCAGATTTCATGGTATCAAGAAAAAATTTTAAGGTCGGAGTATATCTTAAAATTGTTTTGATCGTTGAAGATTGGAAAAACTTTCTACCGATTGATCGAGAAGAAAACTAGGTGGTGAATAAGAGTCGATCTTGAATTCTATTATTTGTAATTTCTTCTAAGGAAAATTTTGATGCTATAAATGCTAACCACCACTTACTAACACTCGAAAATCACTGTTTTGGTAAAAAAATTATTATGCGATCGTTTGGTGCACAGAGTACTAGAACAGAGAGTCCGTCGCCATAGGCGCTAATGGAAATCGAAAAGTTGGATGGATATGGGGCTATTTTGGCGCTGCGATCGCATCTACGTCACGAGAAAAAAAAAAAGGGTTAAAAAGCCTGATTGGTTGAGAAAAACTTTTTCCTTCTCCTTCGAAAATAGAAGATTGAGTGATAGCCAATCACGCAAGTTCACAGGACGTACTAGGCGATTACCAACTCGAATCGTGATTGGTCAATTTCAGGGCGTAACCTATCAATATTAGCCCAACGTCATACCATTCAGCCAATCATAGACCAAGCTGAGAAATCGCCCAGTGCGTCCTGTGAACTCGCGCCAATCACAGGGTTTGGTCACCAAAGTGTACTGCCGATCTCTCTGTCAATCATTTATAGTTCTTCGTGGCGCCCTCATATCCATCCAACTTTAGAATAAATCGTTTTGGACCCTCTGTTAGGATTTTTCTCTGTGGTTTGGTGTATAAAAAAAATCGCGATTTAAAACAACAACAGTGATCGTGATACACGTAATATTTGAGTTGAGATGATAATTCTAAAGAAAAGTATTATATTCCAAGGTCTATGCTCAAGACAACGTTGGAAGCGCCGATTTCCCGCTGTGCGATCTGTAGACAGACCAAGCTGTCCTGCAATATATTAAAAACATTTCATGAATTTCTGCGTAATGATTTTTTGTTTCATCTCGATACTTGTCAGCTTCGTTGAAATGTCTACCCACATGATCGTCTTGATTCACCACCGTTTAATCCATTCCATCCTAAAGGTCCCAAATTTTCTTATCTCGACCAGTCTATAGAATTGAAAGATTTATAAAAAAGATTTATTAAATTAAATAATATCCAGTAGGAGTAAATTATAGTGGCCTGTTGATCTCTAAGTGTAATAATTACCTAGTTTTTATTCAAGTTTGTGTGTGTGTTTCCTGAATATTACTTACACTTAACTACTAAACTATAGGGTGGGTTGGGGTAAAATGGGTCAATTTTAAGGTACCTTCACATTCTAAGTTTTATTTCATCAAAACTATTACTTTTTAATGATTTCTTTCAATTGGATATTGACACTACAATCCTTGAGAACATTTTCATCTAATTTTATCAAATATTTTTAGTTATAAGTTGGTTAAACTTAGCATCAAAAGTAATGACCTATTTTACCCCAATGTGGGGAAAAATGGGTCTCATTGCAAAAAGATGTCAAAAATATATTTATTACTAAATATACATGAAAGTAAGAAAAAAGGCAATCGGCTAAGCCGTTTTTATCTGAAAAAATTTGTTTTAAGTTGTACTTTTAGGAAATTGTAAACGTCAGAAGTTAATGACCATTGTCCAAATGTAGCAATTAAAATACTTCATTTGGAGAAAAAATAAACTTGTTTGACAGTTCAATGTATATTTGAAGGAAATAAGTTAAAAATATTGTTTTTACTTAATACAGAAGGCCTCTTAACTATGACCCATTTTACCCCAAGTACAAAATATCGTTATAAGAGATAAAATATTTTATATTTTTCTAAGCTGATTGGCTTGAAATGTCTCTCAGACTTTCTTTTATGATAAACTATCACAAAAGTATGTTGTAATTTATTACAATATATAGTTATTTCGAAGTTGGTAAACCCTGTTTTTTCGATGACATCATTTACGTTTCAAATTAAATATTTTTTCAGTCCTCAAATTCATAAATCTTAATTTTTGACAGTCGAAAAAGGTTACCAACAGATTAAAGAATATAATTAAAAAAAATTGGTGAAAAAAATTCAATTTAAATTTGATTATATCGAGTTAATTAAAACTGACCCATTTTACCCCATGACCCACTTTACCCCAACCCACCCTATAGTCTGTTCATTTAGAATTGACTCTTGAAACAGGATCAAAAACGCTCAATTATGCTTAATAACGCTCATCACACAACTTCCGTGACCGATTTTTTTACAGTATTTTAACTATTTTGTTTAGGCTGCCTTGTCATTGCAGAAGAAAATTTTTTCGACGATAATTACAATAAAAATTGCTTCGAATACATTACGTCTCAGGCGCCAATTCTAAATGAACAGAGTATAATAAGGTTATTACTAAACTAATAAGGGAAGGTTTTTGGGGGACATAGCCAGAGGGAAAAGTGATACAATGCTCAATACAACACAGAACCGTCCCTTGCCGACCAAGGAACGGTACACTTGGCAGTTCCTGCTCAGCTCTGTTCTTTCCCATCAGTTCCAGCCTTTCAGGGTTCTTTTTTAATCCTCGTCACCATTCTATTCCACAAGACGTGAGGACAGCTGCCTCTGACGGAGGATTAGGAAGCGCAATTTTTGTCCCAAGCAAAGGAAATCGCTGCAACCGCAGACAAATCCGGTTTGCTTCTCAAAACATGGAATAAAATATCTACACTTCGGAGAAATCGGATTTTGAAACGGAAAGAGCTTGAGTTGGAAGAGGATTGAGGTATTAAAACTTTCGAGTAAATTAATATCGAATACGATATCCCTCAAGCTGCCGGTTTAGATGGCGCCCAAGTTCTTTAACCCTTTCAATCCCTGGGTGTCCGAGATTACCATTGAACCCTATGGAAAAGTTGGGGCGCAGCGGACTAAAACGGTTCAATAGACCAATTGATCCTGTTTTGTGGTTGAAAGTTCTTTATTAATGCGACTGTGATCTATTGTTTAGAGCAAGTGTCTAGCGGCTTCCGTTTTGGCCCAGTGTATCCTCATTTAAATTATTTATTATTTCAAGCAATTATATGCTATTTTTTCGTCTAATCAGGAATTAAATTTAGATTGTTGAATCGTATTATTCTATGATACTAGAATATATTCTAAGGATATTAGTTTTCACAATACGCAAATCTGCGCCTGCGTTAAAAGTTAAAGGAATATGTTGTGATGTTAGATAATACTGAATCCCCCTTGGAGCAGTGGTAGGATGCTTGTTTAGCATTCGGCAGTTCCTGGGTTCAATCCAAGGTTAATTTTTTATTAAAAGAACTCATATTTTCTCAAAGAAATTTCAACCAACCAATCAGAGCAGACTCGGATGAAAGTGACACCCTCAGATTAGGATCTTGTTTCTATGATCTCGTAACCTCTAAAATCCTAAAATTTAACCTTAAATGGAATTTTATCAAAAGTTTAATAAAGAATTCAGCCAGTGTTCGAGATATCAAAGAAAAAAACTTTTTTTGTTCTTTATTATAAAGGTAATACACAAAAAACCCTTATAATCTTACTAAACTTGGTTTCAACTGAAATAATATACTATATTGCTCCAAAATTAATCAAAAAATGTTTTTTTGACAAGTTTCTAAATCCTAAGCAAATGATTTTATATAAAATAAGTTAAACCAAACGATATGATATTTTCATTAAAAAATGGTTTATCTGAGAATTCTTGAACAAAAAAATGATATTTATCTTTCTTAATAATCTGCTAATCATATAGACTTGTGTTGTAAATGAATTTACAGGAATATCTACAACTGTCTGAAATCAATGTTTGACTAGGATAAAAGTAAGTGACATATCCAATAAATCTATCGTAGGCCAAGTCTGGCAAGAAAATAATAAAATCTCTTTGGTATAATATGATAGTATATCGCCGCTCATTAAGAAGGGGTTATAAAGTTTATAATGTCAGTTTGGTAAAAAATTTAGTTAATTCATTCACACAAAGGGTTAAAATCTATTGTAAAAGTTTAAATTCGTGACCCAACAAACGAATAACAGTACAGTAATTTATCTTTTCCAATTGTAGATTTTCAAATAGTAGTTATAAAGATATTTTTTTTTCTCATTCAAATTACTCTTAATTTAAAGGAAAATATAGAACGTCATGATAACACTCTCTGGACCTGGAAATTAGTGGTCAATCCTCTCTTAAGCTCTGAGAACTGGTATTTTTTTTTATTTAAATCTCCTTGAATAAGACATTTTATAATTGAACTTTTCTCTGTACTTTTATTATCCTATCGCACACACTTTTATTGTTTTTATTTTACCCCTCTGTTTATTTAAATTAAAGTCAGACCTGGATATGTGTAACCCTTTTTTAACTTTTGCTGCCACCCAACTGCATTTTCGGTACGCCACTTACGTTTGTGTCATTAGTTTTTGCTCTTATGGCGTATTGCTTGAAAAGCTATAACCGCATCCCGATTGGTCAATTGATTAAATTGGGAGTTTTGCTGGGTGATTTTTTTGTTTGTGGTCACACAGAATTCCTCCAAGTATGTCTCAATGCATTCGGCAAAGTCTATATACTACCAACACTAATGTTTCAAATTTAAAGTCCATTTAGCACCAAGTCTTTCATTTTTTATTATAGTTGTTTATCCCACAAGTAATCAGAATATGTTTAAACTTTTTATTTAACATAAGAATACCTGATTAATTTGGTATTTTTTAAAGTTTATGATGTAAATTCCGTTTTAATTTTTATCAAATATGAACAAAATGTCCTCTTTATACTTCATATACAAATTCTCTAAAAAATATGAATTCGAAATAAGAATTTATACATTTACTACATTGAATAGGTAAACAATAGTTCAGGGTGAAAACGGATTTGAACCCACCAAATTTTAAAATTGTCGGATACGAGGTTACACTTCAAGACCAACAATATATGTGAGGTGGAAAGCGAAAAGGGATCTCTTGTCGGCATTCGTCGAAATGGAGTTATTATTTTTTTCTCAATCTGTACAGATTTATGAAGATTTTAAGACTATCATCATCCTTGTAACTCAAAAAATGACGAATCGCCAGTAATTAAAAGTTTTAATAGAATAAGTGGATTTCGCGAAAAACGACCTTAAACTTTCAAAATGCTACCCTCTCGTTATTTTTCACAGTTAAGGAATGATTCCGACAGCTAAAATTCGGTTCTAAAGGGTCCAAGGATCAATAAAATCGAGAGACAAAAAATTCGATAGTTTTGACCTTCTTCCGGTTTTTTTGCTTTTTCTTTAAATCAACTTTGCCGACAAGAGGTCCCTTTTCGCTTTCCGCCTCACACATTATAAGCATCAGAAGCCAAGTGTGCCAATTTTGGAATAACATATTTCTTACGACTAAATAAAGGTTAAAGAAATTAGCTGCAGAGGTATGTAGGGGAAAGTGTGGCAATTCGATATAGAAAAATTCAAATAATTTTTTTAGTAGAAAAAATGACTTATTCAGATTCTTTTTATCTAAAAATATCTAAGAATGTGACTCGATTTTATGAAATCTATTAGATAAAAAATATTTTTTTTATTTCCAATGGCAGGTAATTGAACAGTTACGGATAACAGAGAATATAAGTTTAATAAAAATTAAAATGTAACGACTTTTGTAAAAAATCAATTTTGAATATAAACACCCCACCGGTGGGGCAGTTGGATACATTGCTTGGGGCATTTTGATACAGTGATTAATTTGTTCAAAATAGTAATTAATAACAAAAATTTTAGAAAGTAATAAACGTTATTTTATTAAGAGATATCCTTACCCCTTTTACATTACCGTTTTTTTGAATATAAATCAAAAATTTTCCATTCAATATTCAAGGATAAAAAATATAAAATTTAACAAAAGGTCATTTTTTACAAATATCTAATTAGGGAAATAAGATGATAGTTTTCATAGGTATATTTGCTCCTGAATTAATTGAATAAAATGGAAAGATGTGTCTTTCAAAAATAATCCAGAAATTTAAAAAATACGACACTAGTTAACTGGTTATTTTTTGGTGATTTATAGTAACTACTTTATTGTCACTGTTTTTTAAATAAAGATATTTGTTTACTGTAAAAGTACTAACAACTCAGATTTTTCAGATTCCCTAATTTCATCGTTTGGTCGTGTATTTATCAACTGCATTTTCTTTCAGAAAATTTATAAAGACACTAAGCTACAATAAACTTGTTTTTTTAATTTAGATATCTCTGTATTCCAAGTAGAAAAGGTTCAGGAAGATTTTAGAAATTAACTTTTGTAAATTTATCTCTCTATTCCAAAAAAAGTTTTTGGTGAACGGTTTCCAGAGAAAGGCTTTTAAATTACTGATCCGTATATAACACATTTCTGGTATCAAACTGTTCGGATTCTTTTGAGGATGTGCAATAGGCCTTTAGAATTTCGAAAAAAATTCTCAATTTTAAAATATTTCCATTTTTTAGATTAGTTATTGTCGCATTTACAAAGCAAGTACTATCAAACAACTTATGCATCCAATCACAACGAATAATGGCGCCATATTTTATAATGAAACCTGACACAAATTTTTAACCTTTCTAAAAATGTACTTTAGAGTACTTTCCAAATTAAATAGCATTAAATTACAGATAAAAGTATTCTAAAAACTTACAACTACAATATTTCAAGCTAAAATTACACACATTTTCTCTGAAATTTAAATTTTTAGTCTGATAATTGAAATTAATTGTAAACATTAAGTGTGGTGTAGGTGTTGTCTCTTATTATTTTCAATGGATTAATAAGTATTGTTTAACAAGTCTACAAGGTCTGGGTTCAAACATAAATATCAATGATAAAGCACTGGTGTTCTGATGTACTAGGTACAATTAAATATTCATTGGAGTACTGTTTTTTTCAGTATGTTGATTGACAATTTTTTTATTAGCAATAGTTAACATAATAATAGCAGATAAATTAATTATGCTGGATATTTAAAAAAACATTTTGATTAAATTATTAATAATAAGGAGATAATAAATATTCAAACTTTTTAGGGAGATTTATTCATGGAGATGGTCTTGTGATGTATATTTGGAAAGTTGGTTGTTGTTTTTTCTGCAAATTGTTTTTACGAATGTTTATAAAGTGAGTTAAGTTCAGTGATTTGGGTTTTGCGAAGCAATTCGAAAGGTTCTGCGTCAGCAGTTAACAGGGGTTGGTGAGCGATAGCGAGCAGGGGGCGGTAGCTCCCTAGCGATGAAAAAAAGTTTCTTTCACCTTAATTTATAGACTTAATACAGAGCTACATAGTTTGTCCTTAGGCATAAAATGCAACTTTTTGCAAAAACAGGACCTAAATAACCTTGATAGTTTTTGAGATATTAAAATTGTATCAATATACCCCTTGTATCAAATTGCCCCGTTTCACCATATTAGAAATGCATTTTATTATAATTCAAAACGTACAATAATTTATATTTTTTCCATGAACAGGTTCTGTAGTCCCCGCTATGAAACTTCTTCTTCAAATGATTGGTTCTTTTTTACAAAGCTTATTTCTTGTCCTCAAAACGAACTAATCTATTCTGAGCAGGTCTCAAGTAATCTACTGATTCGGTGTATTTTTCTTGTCACAAATGATGCCTGCCTTGATCTATTTTATTTAACTTGTCCTGACCCCTTACTTTATCTATTTATAGCTCTTTAAGGAAGACTGCGATCCAGAGGTCAAAAGGGTATAGAGATCTCAATGACAAACCAGGAGAAGTTCTTTGGATGAAACTAAAGCAACAGTTGGAGAAAAATCAACTGGTGGACTGCCTAGTAGTGTCAGGAATATTGAAAGGTAGTTTTTTTGTTATAAATTGTATATTAAGTGTTGTAAGATAAGGAAAGAATGATTAAAAGAGAGGAAATGCTTACTTTCAAAGAATTTATTTTTATATAAACTTTTTTATTATCTACTAAACATTTTTTTATTCAAAAATATATTAAAATATAAAAAATACAATTGAAGTTTTAAATTTTTTACTCAATGTAATAATTTTTACTCTGACTCAGTGATGGAAAAATCACAATTGCGTTTTAGGTCATGGTTTATTCGAGAATAGTAAGGGTAAAATGGACAGGTAGATATTATTTTCTTAGAATTTAAAATGGTAATAAATATTTCTTCAAAAAATGAACATTTTTGGTATTTTAAAAGATATTTTTTAATATTGCATAACATGTTCTTGAATGTGAATGAACTATTTTACAATTGGGTCTTGATCTAATATGAATTAATTCAGAGATAATTCAGAGGATTATTAATATGCTTACATAAAAACATAGGTCAAAAGTTAAAAAACAAGTCTTTCAGAGTTCTTAAAGAGGTAGTTTATTTGTTTAAAACCCCTATTTTTATTAGGTGCTACTCGTTTAATATTTTAGTAGAGTAAGAAAGCATTCTGGAGAGCATATGGGCTAATAGGTAAGAAGAAATTATCTAAGAACCCCCCTTATTGTATTACCACATATTATAACGAAGGCGTGACCGTTATGCTATTAGAGATTAGTCAAAAGAATCAAGTTCTCGGTCAGTAACCCAGTGATGAGCTTCAGTAGTGCTTTTGGATGAGGGAGGGCATATCAACTAGTGGACCCCTCCGTATTATCCGTTTTGTGCCAAATGATCTAATAGTGACAGGGACATTTGCAGCGGAAATAACCTGCCATGAATGTCCCCTTCACGGTCAGAGAACGGGGCTTAGGACAGAGGGAGATGGTCGGACAGAGTCATACGCAATGTGATTGCATGGGTGGTAGACAGACATAAGGACTACTAGAACGGCAACATCTGAGTGGGGAAAAATATTACCAACACCCTAAGATGATCAATGAATCTATGATTAGTGTTTCTAAGATGGTCCACGACTCAAAAGATGAGTCAATATAGCTTCTCTAAATGGAGAGGTACAGTGTATTTTAATAAAAAAGAAACACAAAGTTGGTTTACAGGAGAAAACCACCAAATCATAAACGGACGAAAATGACTTTCTGAAAATTCAGAGGTTCCTTTAGGTTTTCGCTATTAAATACCTGACCAGCCTTAAAGCTGATTTGTAGTAAGTATATGGTCAACTCCTGGCACTGTTGCACTAAAAATATCAATTATAGCCCGTCGTTTTAAAACTCACAAAAATTAAGGACAGCGACGCTTCAAAAACCTTGTAAAATATTTAAAACAGTTTATTGGGCAAGATTCAACATCGTTTTATTATTTATAGTTATAAAAACTTTCCAACTAATGAAACTACTTTACCTTCGATAAAATCAAAACCCTCTTTCATTGAAACTGAATATTTTTTTATTTAAATACCGCTTAATACCGCTTTGATAAGTAAAAAATATATTATGAAAGAAACAATGACAGAGAGAGGGAGAGAACAACATAAAAATACTGACCTTAATATCCTAAAATGAATAATATAGACATTTAATAGAGAAGGAAATATTAATTTTAAAATATTTCAATTTATTTAACTTAAACAGTCTACTATTTGAATATTATTCTATACGCCAGCTATAAATTTTACTTGCTATGGATTTGTGACATTTATAAATTTCAATCCCATGCTGCTGGTGAATAACTTCATTCACTTTACAAAAAGTTTTAAAAAATTATTTGCTTGAGATGGATGTTATTCTGGAGTAAATGAGAGAGAAAATAAGTTCTAATTTTAACCCATTAATGCCCAACTTTTTATTTTTCTTAAATATTTGGTAAAAACATAGTAAATAGCCCCAAAACAACTGGAAAAATATTGAAAAAAATTCCAGGTTAAAATTTTAATTTCTACACCAAAATTAAAAAACGTCCTAAAAAGGGACGTCAGGCACGAATGCCCCCGTGTTTTTCCCTATATAAAAACGCATGGTAGAAAACTGTTTTAAAGCCTCAAAAACATCTTCTACCTTTTAAAGTTCAGAAAAAGTGATCGGAACCATACTGAAACATGAATATGAACAAAAATATTAATTATTCATCCAATAAACTGTAAAACTAACCTTAATTAACGTAATTTGAGCATTTTTATGCTCTAAAACACGTTTTTTCCTCCCAAATCTATGTTAACCTTTTACCTGCCGATATTCCCAAATGGGAACATCATTTTATGGAACTTTTTAAACACTTATTTTTTCATGCAGGAATTTGATACTTGGTAGAAAGCAACTCAAAGATATGAAGTTATTTTACATGCAAAAGTTTTTCACGTGCAGTGACCCTTTTTGTAGAATTCATATCAAAATTAGAGATTTTTGGCTCTTCCAAAAGTTGCAGAAGTTTCAACTTGTGAAAATTTTAAATAAATTTTGTTTTAAATAATTTTGCTGTGATTAGGTAGCTTAAGTACACATCTTCCCATCTGGGTTGACAGAATAACATCATATTCCAATTTTGGAGAGTAATTACCAATACAACGTATAAGTTCCCAAATGGGAACATCGGCGTTTGGGGTATAGTATTTGAGGGGATTTTTATAGAATGCAAAAATTCAAGTTATTTCCTATTTTCTTTAATTTTTTGAACTTTTTTTTGTCTCAAAGGATCTAAACAGGTTAAGAATGATGTTATAAATTGAAAAATCTGTAATTTTTATTTTTTTACCTGATTTACGGAGAAATAAATGCCAAATCTTTATATAGCCGATTCTTACACTTGAATATTTTTCTAACTCCCCGATCGATTAATTTTCAGTAATAATCATTAGGGGTTATGTAAAGAGCATATTTGGAGTGCTTCTGAGGATTTGCATATATATTTTGTTCCAGTACTTTTTTTACATAAAAATTTTAGGAATAAATTTGAAGAATTTTGAAAATACGGAAAAGTGTGTTCATCTAAAAACACTCTTCTAACGTTAGTTGGATGTAAGAGATATGCGGTTCAGTTCGGCTTCTTCCATGAGAAACAGAGCTTTAATGAGGCAGTGGAGATAATTATGATTATCACTTTTAAAAGCTAATTTGATTTGAATGCAATTAGTTTATTTTATGCTAGATATCAGTATTGAATCGTAGTTAAAACTAATTTTTTAACAGAAACGTAACTGTTAAGCTTTGAAGTGCATGGGAACATTCTTATGTATTTTTTATACCAAAATATTATCCATAGTGCAAGAAAAATGCACAGAAAAGCTTCGCGTACGTAATAAATATGTGAATTTTTCCGAATGAAAATCTATAAAATGTTACTTAATAGTCCAAATATGGATAATAAAAATGAAAAAAAACGTCCACTATGATAAAAATGTTCATAATTATTGAGTAGAAACCTATTTCAATCATTTTATTTGAATTAATTGTAAAATATGCGCCTTTTGGAAATCCCCCTTAAAACTTCACCCCAAACGCCGATGTTCCCAAATGGGAACATCCTTAAAATCATACTTAGGAGTTTTTTTCTGCCAAAAAATGACTAGAATGGTTTTAGTAATGATGAAACACCTCATTTAAGCCGAAAATCAGAACCTTTAATTCGAAATTTGAATTGCGGCGTTTAAAAGGTTAATTGCAAATTAATTAAGATTTATAAGTGAAAAAGGCATTATTTTTTGTATGTTACCTAATATTAAGTAATAATTACTTTTACACACCTCAAATCCATCAGAGTATCTCAATTTATGAAGTTTAAGTCTTTCAAATACCCATACTTTTTTCATTTTATTTAATTTTATTGTGCGGAACACAAATTTCCCAATAATGCACTACTGGGATGTACATTAGCAAGCCAGATAGTATAGATTGATCTGCAGTATAGAACACAAATATTAGCGACATCCAATTAGAAAAAAAACCGAAAATTTATCACAAAAGCGACTTTTTTGGCAATTTTAACGACAAGAAGTCATTATAACTAATAAATATTAAACTTTTAATTAAAATGTAACCGGAATATATTTGCATAAGTAATAAATAGAGTAAAATAATTAATTAATTCCTTTTAATTACTACAAATTAATTAATTCCTTATAATTTAAGACTTTTTAAACCATTAATTTAGCAGAAATAACAGTATTTTTCAGAAAAAATAAACAAAAATAATAAATTTATTAGCTAAAATTAAAGTAATTTTATAAATATCAGTTATTTAATTCATTTCATAAGAATCGAACGCGTTTTTATAAAAAAAATAAGGAAACACCAGCATTTCACTACAGGGAAAAACACGGGGGCATTCGTGCCTGACGTCCCTTTTTAGGGACGCTTTTCGAGGGTCCAAAACAAGGTCAAGATAAAATATTTTGGAAAAATAAAAAAACACCCCAACTGATTTAATGTATAAACAGTAATATATATCGGTATTGAACATTTTTAAAAATATCAACTAGGATTTTTAAGCTTTTTCTTTTAAAATTTTTTAAAAAGCACTTTTCTGAATAATTCTATCTTCCAACTTTAAAAAAAGTGAAACATTTTTTGAATTCTGCTTTCTTCTTGTATTCTTTATGTTCTATGAAGATCAGAGATACATCAGTGCAAATTTTGATTCAAAGGAATAATTTTTGTAGAAATAGGAGGATTTTTAAAAAACGTCCCTAAAAAGGGACGTCAGGCAGTAATGGGTAAATAACAAAATTTCTCGATTATTCGATGATTCGATGATTCGATGATTCGATGCAATTAGTTTATTCAACAACATCCCATTTTTAAAATCAAACCCTGTCATGAACTTTCAAATTTCACCAAAACAGGAATGCTGTTACATTCTATGAATGAAAAATGTGGATGAGAAAATAAAGGAAAAATGTAAAACTAGATTTTTATTGTCAATTCAACTGTTCAATTTGTTTTAGTATAACATACTCATCCCCTTTTCAAAATATAGATTAGAATTTCTAAATTTGAAAAATATTTTTAATTTTAAAAAAAATTACCCTTTTTCTAGTAAGTTCTCCTCATCAAATGTGGAGTGAAAATGGTTTTGGTAAACAGAAAAGCGAGAAAATAATTTGAATTCCTTTAACAAAACATCAACGTTTCTTAAAAATCGAAAGGATATTGATTCAATGTATGGTTACTACCTGAATCTATAATTTATAGAGAACCTCATGTTGTGGAGCGATTATAATTTTTTAATTTTATTAAAAAACTGAAAACAATAATTTTTACAAAAACTTATCTAAATTTTAATTTTATAAACATGTAAGTAAGAAACATATTGTTTAAAGTAAATTTGATCCTTAAGTGCATACCTTGGGTTTTGAAGAAAACACATAGTAAAAATGATTGTAAGACAGAAACACAGAGCCGTAATCGAATTGTTTGTGAAACGTATTAATTAAATTCTAGCTTTCTGACTAAACATTTTTCTAAATATGAGTTCTAAATAACTTAATGAAATTTAACTTTACTATATTAAAACTAAACTAATCACTGACAATATTAATCAAGGTTTGCAAAATCCTGATTGGAAATTATTTTTCCATAGAATTATATTCTGTTATCTACCTTAATCATGAGTTTAAATTAATGTAGACGTAATAGATTCGCTCGAAAAATCACAACATGAAATACCCATTTGCTGGGAAAACATGCTACTCAAATACCCTACTAATTAGAAGCAGGTGTAATAGATGAAAACGTGCAGTGTGAAAGGAGACTAAAGTTAGATTTATCTGTCTCACAATCTAATCTTCACTGCAGACATGCTTACCTAATCATTTAACACTGCATCACAAACCTTCGTAAATATTTGTTGTGAGACTTTAGAGTGACATTTGAAGTGCACATACACAGGTTAAATGACTTAGTAATGTACAATTAGTTTAAACTGATCTTTTGGGTTTCTAAATAGATTTACCATTGACTGTTTGTTTATGACCTACAGTAAATTCTATATTGATGAAGAAGTATGCGTCAATCATGGAAGTGAATTTTTGTAAGTAAATCGATAAGATATGATCTGACGTCCATGCAAGCAGTTTTAAGTGGGAAGTTGGGTTTCGAGTTATTTAATAAATGAAATCAAACAGAATGCATTTCTTAATTTTTCTCACTAAAAAAATTTAAAATGTGTTTAAAATGTTTGATTACTATAATATAAAATTACTCTTTACTAAAAATCTTTAAAATTCGCAAAAAAATTATTAATTTTTTTACTAGATTAAATGTCTTGTTAATGAGATTAAATAAGGTTTCGATCGGTTAACAGTTATTGTTCAAGCGCATTTAAAAAAATTGAATTTACTTTCTAAAGAAATCATGTTCTTGCTACACATTTACTTTCTTTTAAGAAAAATATCCTGAAATTTAAAAATTTGATTGAAAAATTTTAACAATTTAAATCATTCCGAAACTTAAAAAAAATTATCTGAAATTATCTACTCACATGAAGGGAAGTCAATTTGATTGGTATGATCATTTTTGATAAAAAAAAATTATAATATTCAAATCAACTTTGAAATCTTTTCTGGTTCACAAAGAACTCTCTATATAGAGAATTTTTGTTTAATTTCCTATTTGAAAAATTTCAAAGGAAATTAAACATTTTCCTTTTTGCCGCGAGGGAGAATATATTCTTAACTTTTAAATCAATCATTTGTTTGAAAGGAATGGCTCTATTCAAAACTTCACCATGGTTGTTTCAAAACGTCCAAAAATATAAATTTAAACAAACTAAATAAAGATAAAAACGAGCACCCGTTGAAAGGGGAAGAATAGCAGAGGCTAGATATGACGGGAATATGGATTTATTGAAGGATCTAGGAAAATAAGAAATTTCGAAACTGAAAGAATGCGAAGATGACTTTAGGAGGGAACTGAAAGATTTTTTTAAATATAAAAACAGGTTGCGAAGAAAAATCGTGGATTTCATAAGAAATCACATGTAATTATGTAGGACTTGATGTTGTAAGCTTCGATAAAACTCATTTAATGGACAATAGAAAAAGTTTAGAGGTATGAAAAAATAATTTTACTAAAATAAATAAAATCATCAGATAATTTCTTTACCGTTTAAATATTTTATTCGTACTTTTCACGAGTGTTGAAAGTTATTTGTGAAAATCAACATTGGCAAGCAAAAATGATACGCATAAGTATAAAAAAGAGTTATTTTTTATAAACAAATTAAAAAAGGTATTTCTAATTCGTTTGGATGGAATACGATAACTTTTAAACACAACATTTTTTTTACTTCATATAGATAAAACATTCATCATACATGAGAAAAAAACTGTGCATTTTTATAAGTATATCAAACAAACGTTTACACGACTCCTTATTAACGTAACTTTGAGATATCTGGTGATTTTAGCTGAGAACCCATTCAATAGGAATACTATTTTTTCACAGATTTATGTATTTAATATACTTTTATAATCTTTATTTTTACGCACAAAATGAATTTTATACATCATAACAAATTAGTTAATTGAAAAGTAATTCATAAAAGACAGAAATTTATGAAACAAGACTAAAAACCAGCGAAAGTGTAAATAAAAAATTGTTTGTTTTTATTTAAAACATTTAAAGGTTACGAGTTTTAAGAAATTTAATAGTGGTTTTGTTTAACTGATCATCCATCTGAACAAATGCGCGAGAAATATTAGTTTAAATAGTAAATAATCAATTAGAGGGAAACCTGGTTTTGAAGAACATTTGGCCAATTGTAACAAGATTATTGATCACTTGAGATTACGATTTTATTTTTGAATATTTTTTAAAGTGATTTTTTAAGAACTTCACTGTTGAGAAGAATGTAAGTAGTTAAGAACTCATCAGTAACTTTTAAGATATCATTACATTAGGAAAATAATGAGATGAATATCCCTCAGGAGAATAACATGAAATTAATATGTGTAATATTCAATTAACAAAAGAGTAATTGAACTTAATACACCAAAAATTTACTTTTGTACAGATAAAAGTAAAATTATATTAATAAATTTATAACAATGCTGCCATAAAATTTTCGTTTTAAAAGAATTTTTTACAGTGCAGAAATATTGTGTTTGTTTTTTAAAGAATTTAGTGTCGTTAAATTATTTATGTAATTAATGAGAAATGAAAAATATATCTAAATTAAATATTGTATTATGCGAGATTTTACTCAGAATACAAAATTTATTATAGATTATTCTAGCAAGAAAAAAAATTGTTCCTAGTATGGTTATATATTGCAATCATTCTTGTATCCATGTCAAGTCCAAGAAAGACTCTCAGCGTTACCAAACGGGCACCTGTTCACCGAAGCCATGGAGGTGAAGTACTTGTCCCAGGGTTACATTCGCTTGCAGAACTCTTTTTCAAAAGGGGGCTATATTCGTTCATTTTTACGAAAATATGGAGATACAGAGGAACATTTATGCGTGAAAGGGGATTTAAATCCCCAGACCCGCGAATTTGCAAGCATAACAATGCCATACTCTTATCACAGTTTCAGTATTCCAGAGCATGTTTACAATATTTATTCAGATCAAACCGCAAAAAAAAGAAAAGGTTTTCATTCAGTAATCGTTGTTTTTTAAAGAACACCTTTTACATTGTAGGCGTGATATTGTTATGAACAAACCAAAAACACCAAACAGGTTTTTTTTTCATTTTCACCAAGAGCCGATTATCTTAATTTTCCATGAACTACATTATTGTTTGCTAAGAACAACGCTGTTCTCTGCTCGTATCTCTAAAATGCGCCTATACGCTAAACTTTTAACACACTTTTCTTGAAACTAGTCAAAAAGCAGATATGAGTTTTTCTAACTATGGCATCCCAGATCACGGAAAAAATGGTTTTTAACATAAATAATTCGTATAGAAAACACACACACACACACACACACACACACACACACACACACACACACACACACACACACACACACACACACACACACACACACACACACACACACACACACACACACACACACACACACACACACACACACACACACACACACACACACACACACACACACACACACACACACACACACACACACACACACACACACACACACACACACACACACACACACACACACACACACACACACACACACACACACACACACACACACACACACACACACACACACACACACACACACACACACACACACACACACACAAATAACGGCCATAAGAATTTTTCCTCTTAAAAAAATTGTACGCAGAACTTTTGCCGAATTATATCCGTTTACTCATTCGTGAGACTTTCCGTCATTTTAGGAGATTCGTTCGCTTCATGCTTCCAGGAATATTAGTGTCTTCATTTAAGCACAAATAGTAATTTATTAATATTACTTAAATCAAAATGAAAACATATTTTAAAAATTAGTTTCGTTAAACATTAACATTAGTTAAACATTTTCCAACAAAAACACAAGCCAAAAAATTCCATTGTTCTTCAAATATGTAAAATATTTATTTCTCTTGGATGAACTCGATCGCGCGCATCCGCGTCTTGACCACTAGGCTAGATTATTTGATAACAGTTTGCACAAAATATTTTATATAAAACGTTAATCAAGTAAATGAAGGAAAAGTAGCGCTAAGAATTTAGAGGATTTTAATTGTTTTAAGATTATTTGAAAAGGTAAACTTATTTCTTAATATGGATTTCCAAAACATTTCAAAAATATTTTTTGACGAATGTATTTTTAATGATATTAAATATAAAAAAAGTTTTTCCGGCTCAGCGGACGTGCGCGTTAAAATAAAGCTGTTCTGTGTATTTTAATAGCTGTGATATAAGAACATTTAAATGTTCAACGATTGTAATGATTAATAGATTAAACGATTGTAAAATATTCTTATCTTCAGAAATCCCACTTTTATTCTTAAATAGATACTTCTATAATCACAATATGAAAAGCTTTAATTTTGGGTTAGGCGTAAGAATACATTGAATAACTACATGGAAATTTCAAGGTAAACATTTTTTTTGTTTAATGAATTAAATTGTGAAAAATCACGGAAATGAATACCTAAAGAGACGGTTTTTTTTCAGTGTAGGGTGTAGGGACACGAAAATAGTTTTATTTTCTTTTAAATTAAAAAATAGAAAGGGAGAGAAATAAACTCACCCCAATAACGTAAGAAAATCTTAATCAAGATAAAAATTATAAAGTTAGGCAGAATTGGTGGATTTTTTTTGGTAATTTTGCCATTTTACCTTAATTTGGAAGAAATCTTCAAGATAATATTTTATAATATAATTTATAATATCCTTAGGTAAAATGTTCTATAAAGTGTCTTTCAATATATTCACTTTGTTACATAATTTTTCAATCAAAGATAACTTAACTCTAATCTGGCCTCACACAAGAAATGCCTAAATCCATGTTCCCCTATCATAAATATTACTGTCCAGTTTCAGAGGAACAGGGTACGGATTTTCACAAATTTCTTTACGTGACTCTTAAATTGATTTTTGTTATCCCCAATAGCATTTGTGTGTAAGCCGAAAGGGTGCTAAAATCTGATTTTAAGAACATTGGAATCACGTTATTCGAATGCGCTTTCGAATATTCTGTTGGAAAAAGAAAGACCGGTAATTCTATTTAAAACCGTCCTTCTTCCAGCAATTGAAATGTATCTTTAGTTTTGCAAGCTGGTACTAAATGTATGAAGGATTTTAAGAACTATAATGCTTTCGTGTTTCAATAAATATGGATGTAAACTTTTCATTCTTCTAATTTCGTGTGAAGTTGACTCAAATGATTTTTTGTTGCATAAATTGCTGTAAACGTCAATACTTAAAAGTTAACTTTCGTTAACAATTCACTATAAATGGATCAATCAAATATTATTTCAAGTAGTTTATTTTTGACTATATTAAAGGAAATTAACTATTTCTAAGAATTTATATCTTCAAGTGTTCAAAAATAAAAGGCTTTTATTTTTAGGTATACTTTACGCTTAAATGCGTATTTTATGATGCTATGTTAAACAACTTCATAAGCATAATTCCAAATAAAGTGATTCCAATGTTCTTCCCACCTGTTATAATACACGAAAAAAAATATATTATTTAAACATTTTTATTCAAAACAATATTTAGAAAATCAATCCATAACCCAGTTCATTAAAATCAGTTCAGTCTACCGGATCACAGCGATATTTTCTATGATAATTTTTTAAATTAAAAAATAATTTTCTTTCAGTATATATTTATCTTTAATTTGTGTGTTTGTATGTGTGTGTATTTTATATTGTACTCCTGCCATGTAAAGGGATTTTTTTAAATCTGTATGCAATGAATAATTAAATAAATAATAGTTTCTTAAATTTTTTTACGTATTTCATAAATTAAAACTCTTTGAAATTAGTATCCTTTGTGTTTTTTGTTTTCTATGAAACTTGTAGTAGAATTTCTTATTTCACTAGAAGTAATTTTTTAACAGAAAAATCTGTTAGGAATACTATAAATAAAATGCTAATGCAATCACAAAATTTTAATAATGAAGCAACACATCTCCAAAAACTCAGACCAAATTCTATACTAATTTATGATATGATTAAAAGTTTTTAATAAATATATTAAAAGTTAAGGACTGTGTATAAAACATAACAGATGTTCTTTCTTCACATAACAATCATTTTTATCTAATTTAACGGGTCCAAAATTTAAAAAAAAAAAGTTCTGTTGTTCAATAAATTTTACTTTCGTCCAGCAAGAATCAAACATAATTTTTAAAATTAAATAATGATTATTAAAATGGTTTATGAGGGGACAATCCAATATGTGATTTTTTTTGTTATTTTAGCGACAAAAGGTTGTGTGAAATGCAGTGCAAGTTATTGTTTTTAAATAATATTTGTAAATAAAACACGTTTAATGATAAAGTTAAACATTATAGAGATATATTTTTTAGCATGTGTCATATTGACAATACTACAGAGAGAAAAAAAAATTTGATAATCATGGTCATTTTACTATATGAAGGTCAAAATCTTTTCCTCTTGTTTAAGACTTCATTTTTAAAACGATATTTAAATTCCAGGGCTTAGATTAATTTCTTTTGTAATAACAGAAAAGCTGAAATTTAAAAATAATCTAACTTTTCTCAATCCGTTGTGCATTATTAAAGTTTAGTTTCTAAAAGAGTAAACTATATTTAAATAATTTTTTTATCACAAGCATTTTTACAAATAAATATTATGATAACCAAAAGGTAAATATAAAAAATCCAAATTAAATACGTATTTAAATCTGAAATTGGTTTAAGTTCCTTTTTAAAAGTTGAGTAATATCATGACAAAAAGTTAAATACATAATTATACATAAAAATGGAACGGTTTTCCTTGATACTTAATGAAAATAAATCATGCAAATAATAAAAACCTTTTTTATCATTACCATCGGCATTGAAAAAAGAGTTTGAACTACTTTTTATAAGAATTATTTGATATTTTAATAAGTATTTTTGGTTTTAAATACCCATTATATTGTAATTTAAGTCCTAAATAATATAAATTTAAAGTTATTGAGGTAATTATTCCTTTTAATTGAAAATAGTTAAAACCATTTTTAAAACACCATTTTTCTAATATTAATTCAAATTTTGCATTTGATGAATGACGGTTGAAACCAGTAAATATTATTAACTTTAACAATAAATATTCATCTTTCTGTATTGAAGAGTATTGAAAGGGATCTTAAAAAAATCCCCCTTGAAGTTCCCCTTGAACTTAAAAAAGTTACTATTGAAGGGGGACTTTAAAAAGTACTATTTCTAATACCATTTCCTTTAACAAAAAGTAATCTTTTCTTTATTTGTTATTTGATCTACTTCCATCAAAAATAACAAATCAAAATTAAAATTTAATATGTGAAAGCCATATTAAAAATTGCATTCTCAATAAAAACGTCTTGATTAGAACTACTCTAAAATATTTTTCTTACTACTCAGCATGCCACTTTTTTGATTCAATTAAGTTTTTTGAACTTTTATAGTATTCGAAAGTACCAAAGTATCAACTCTTAATATTTTTCTACTAACATGGAATAGTTGACATATACGTAAAGTCTTGCAGATTTGGTTCATATTTTTATGCTTTTAACCATTTACGGGACAAAAAAATTAAGTACTTAATGTATATATTATATTTTCTAACCGTATATTAAAACTACCTCAAATTATATTGATTGCTGTTATTTTAAATGATGCTACTTTAATGTACTTTCACTTGGTTACGTTGATCTAAATATCTTTCAACTAATTTTGTTTTATTTACTTGCACATTGTGCTTTAAAAATTCAAAAGAAATAATGGATAATTATAAATAATGGATCTATATAAATAATCCCGAACTAATTGAATAAATCTTTTATTTTTTTCTATAATTTTCAAATAATAATTTTTGCATGTAAAACAATATAAAAACGTATTCCAAGTAAAAATATTTTACTCTAGATTTATAACTGTAATTAATTTTTATATTCGAAATGTAACATTATTTATTATCATTAAAAATTTTTAAAAATAAAATAAATATCTATAACTTTGTTATGATATGAGGTATGCCTATTTATTCTGTAGTAATTTTTCCTCAGACATTTACTTTCGTCATTAACACTTAGGAAATATTATATAATTTGATAATATAAATAATATCTACATAAATATTATGAGATATATACTATATAAAAGGGTTTTTCTAATTATATGGAAATTTCTTGTGTCTCAAGTTTATGTTCAACAGTTCTTTACTTAAAAATACCTTTTTTATTCCTATATAAATTACCTAAAAATTTCTGATGTAAAAGCCGAAAAGTTCTACACCTTCATAAATTTTCTAGAACGAATTGCAATGCTGCTCCCCTCTTAAAGTCTTCGTTATTGTAACATTTAAAACGATTCTAAAACGGATCTCCCTTATACTTTATGTGGTTTTACTTATGAGATATAATGAATGTAAAATGGGACCTATTTTAAATATATGCCCTCCAGATAAAAAAAAAGATAGCAGCACCACCAACATTTTATCTTCTTTTTATGCTACTACGTAAACTGAACTTATAGTGCATTATTTTAAAACTTCTAAGGTATTAAAACTAGTCGACGAAAAATTAAGAACCAAGTATACCAATCTCCCATTAGAAAAACCTGCTTGGATTGTTTCACACTTGAAACAGCCAAAACAACACACAAATTCCTCTCGGACAAGAAACTCCTTCCCAAACTAAGCCTCAAGCGCACTAACTACGATTTCCCACCAAAAACCAAAACACGCGCAAAACCCCTAAAAAAACTCCCTTGCTTCACTGACCCCTCGCAAAAAAAAAGAAAAAATTGCCATAGCCGAGAGCGAATGGTGCGAAATTGTGGCGTCCACTCACCTCGTGTTCCGGGGTCACCCGAAAGTGAGTCGGGTGCTAGTGAGCCCCCAGCAGAAAAGCGGACGACCGGCCGAGACTTGTGGGTGGCGAACAGGACTGTCGAATGAGGAGCGCGGAGACCTGTGGAGCGCTTCGCTTCAGGTGAGCCCTCTGCCGGCAACTGAGGGACAACCAGCGGACTTACTTTCCGCAGTGTCTTCCTTCCTTATTTTGCCTCGTTCTTTACGATTCCTTTGCTCCAGATTTTTCGCTTCACGTTTACGGGTTTTTGTGTGCTTATAAGTTTATGTTTGCGTGCTGAGCAATTCACCAAAGTAAATTATTTTATCATTCTTCATTCAGTTCAACGGGCAATGCCAGCAGTTTTTGAAAACCGAAAAAATGCATTTTCCTGTAAAAGAAATAGCTTTAAATTTAAAAATCGCCATGTAAAGTTTCAAAAAAAAATTAGTTAATTCAATATTATAAAACAAAATCGAGACAACCTCTTTGCATTTGTTTAGGATTGAATGACGTCAGATCTGTTTCAGCCTTACTTTAAAATGAAAATCAACGATCGCGTTGAATCCTGATAGGTTGAAAACAAATGTTTCGGATTGAAGTATGTCAAGTTTGAGGCTTGAAGTTTTGCACCCCTTTTCTAAAGACAAACTTTGAAATTAAATTACAAAATAAATTAGCATCGAAATTTAAAAAAATTGCGCGTATATTCCTCTCTTGAATACCATTGAATAAAAATACTGGAATTGCCGATCCCGCGTTAACGTTCCCGCTTAATAGCACCATGCTCTTTAGGACACCCAAAACAAGAAATATTGCTAAATAATTTCAAACTCATGGGTTAAAACTGTTTAGTTTGATCAATACCTAGTTTATAAAAACAGCAGATAAATTTGTCAATATTTTAATATAAGATGTTCAAAATAGCTTGGCGGTTTTTATCGGGAACTTTAACGGAATTGAACCCTGCATTCTCAGGTGTCGTAAGTACCCAAGCAGCACACACTTTCAAGATTCGTTCAATTTTGTCATGTAGGGTCAAATTTCGTTTACTTCTAGTTGCAGTTACGTAAACTTGACATATTTTGTTGGTTGGTTGTTTGGACTTTTATGGCGCAAGGCCCAAATCAGGGCATAGAGCGCCAGTCGACATATTTTGTATAAGCTGTGCTACTAGGGTATTAGGATGTTAGGGGAGGGACCAGGTTAGAAAGTAGACTTTTGTTTCGGAAACCCGAGTTTGGATCAAAACTATTACATAACCCCCCCACGTGTACGTTAATGAGGTTAAATGATGCCATTTAAAGAATTTAAAGGTATGGTATGATTTGAATTTTGGTGTACCTACTCTTAACAAATTGTAAATAATGCTTTGTTAGAAACCAAAAATCAAAATTATGAATAGAGTCCTACCATTGTCTTGTGACCCTTAATAAGTTTTGATTTAACTCCTTTTTGTACCCTTTTGAGTCCTTCCACAAAAAAATTATACATATAAAACAAATCTGGGAAATATAAAAACAATAGAGCATTCGCACATGACGTCACGACCAGTTATATTCCTTTAACTGTTAACTGCTGGAGGTACGGTGTTTGTAAACAATAGCTATAAAATGTCATAGGGGTCACGTGATTGAAAGAGCTCTATTTCCAATTCAATCGTCCAATTCAATAATCACTCAATTAATCACCTCATTGTTTTAGTTTAAGAAAAAAATAAGAATCGTCTAAGAAATTATTCAGATCCATCGCAGTAAAAGGCTATAGAGCATTCGCACATGACGTCACGACCAGTTATTTTCCTTTAACTGTTAACTGCTGGAGGTACGGTGTTAGTAAACAATAGCTATAAAACGTCATAGGGGTCACGTGATTGAAAGAGCTCTATAGTCGTATTTCCCGCCCTATACCCTCTGTACTGACGTTCAATATTGATGAGAAACGCCTCCCATGCTGGATATTGTTCCAGTAGGATAATAATTATATTTTTGTCCTCTCTAAATACTGTCATTAGCCAGCTATTTAAATAAAGACTGTTGTAAACCTTTTTTGTAACTTTAAAAAACTGGGATATATGAATATTTTGCTTGATGAAAAATGTGTTTATATTTCTGTTTAATTCACAATTTTAATTACTATTGCTGACTGTAAAGGTGCAAGTTCGATTGATTTTTCCTTAAAAGAAACGAAAAGAGGCAGACGAAGGCCGGACATGGCATGATCATGATTAAAGTGGAGTACTTTCCCAGATGCTTGCAACAAAATTTATCTGGCGATAAGAAAAACATCCCCGTTTGAAGGAAAAGTACACGTTTGCCCAAAAAGACATAAAAAGTGTTTTTAAATAAAAGAAACAAAATATGAGGGGGGGGAGAAGACCTGTTCTTTTAAAAACTCGTTTTCCAGGAAAATACTACTTAGAAAAATTTAAGTGGTCCTTATAGTCCTTGAATTTTATTTAATGCATTTTACCTGGAAATGAAGAAATGATTTTTTTTCTACTTTTATCATTATTACTTCTAAAAACTCAATATTCCAATTTATTTGTGGACATTTAACCAAATTTAGGTATAACTTATTCACAATTCTTCAAACTTATCAAGCAATTTGTTTCTGTAAAAGGTAGGTAGTACATATTCCTTTTATTTTAATAGCTTTTTAAATTTTTATTGTACACCTGATCATATTTACTTCCAAGAATGTAACGTGTGTTACGTTTAATAATTTACAAGAAATAAGGAAAAATATATTTTAAGAAACAAAATAAAAAACAATATAGGGTATGGTATTTTTTCTAATCACTTTTATTCACTTCCCTCTTTTTAGCTTTATAATTCCCGATTTACATCTAATATCACTTTATCATATAAATAACACTTTTTATTTTTCTCATTAAAAAGAGAAAAGAACTAGTTTTATTATCTTACGATATTTCCGCTTAACTAAAGTTTATGCTAAATGATTAAAAAAAATTTTGTTCTTCTCCAGTTTGTATTTTATTTTATATGGCACTTTATCAAAATAAAATAGTACCACGTCATTTTCCTAAGATTACAAAACTTTAACTTCCGTGTAAATGTGTAGCAATATATTGTTTCTGATTAATATAAATTTTCTTTAACTATGAACATGAGGTTGCAATATAAATATTATTTAAAGTTTTATTAATTACTAGGATTTAATCATTTTAACCGAAACGAAATCTTTTTGAAAATGCATGTTCTAATTTTACTTCTTTCCCTTTACGTTTGCATTTTTTGACATTTTTTATTAGTAATTCTAGGGATCAACTGCTTGAAATATTAAACTACTTCAAAACTTATTTCAAATCAATTTCCAGACCATCTTAAAGGATATATTTTTCAAACCACTTATCTCAACTACATATCATCTTTCTCAAACTTTTTATTGTTTTGTTCTCAAACCTTCACGCAATTTATTACTTTGCCCTTTTCTTTGTGTATTGCAGAATGTGTGTTCAAAGAATTCTACGTTCCATCAAACATCGAATTCCAAATAGTTTGAAAACGAAAATTATTTTTATATACATCTCTCTCCTTATAGTAGAACATATCTCGCCAAATAATTTTTTTCTCATTTCCATGCCCGATTATTTTGAAGTGACCATTATCATATTAAGAACTGCAGATATGTGAAAACTCATGTAAGAACTTCAATGGACAAAATTCTGAAAACTTTTAAGAATTTATCTCTATTGATCACTACGTCACTTTTCCACGTAAAATTATTTTCTTTATTACTCAAACTTGATTACTAACTTATATCTGCGTAAGGTTAGGTATCAAGTTAGAGAGTAAAGTGTGTGTAATTAAAATTTAATTGGGATATTTATTTTTCTTACATTTTAACTTATTTTCAATAGTATGTATATAGTATTTTAGCTTCTTATAAAAATGTATGTTTTCAGTCACTTAATACATTGTTTTTGAAACTAGGAGCTTATTTTTCAGTCAACTTCATGCCTTTTTTTATTAGTTTTACTTTGATATCCTGCTATATAACGCATGCATCATTCTTACCTTAAGCAAAAAAAATTCTCGGGCATATGTTGCTATCGTACTAACTTATACGTAAAATATAAGAACAAAGGCTTTCACGACCGGATGGGTTAGGGTAAAAGTTTTCTTCCGGGCAGTTAGGCCGTGGTCTAAAAGTAGATGTTAAAAGTCCAAACGTTTCGTCGGCAACTACGGCAGACATTATCAATGGAAATAAAAGATTAAAAAAAGTTTAGAGTGGTCCAACCCCTTTAACTTTTGAACCCCTACAGATATAGTCATGAAAGTGGGGTCTAGGTATAGTAAAGTGACCATGCCCTATCTAATGAGACAATTTATTTAGCCCTCTAGCGGAAACTTAAGGAATTATAATTTTTATTTTAAAAACTAGGGGGCTACCGCCCCCTGCTCGCTATCACTCGCCAACCCCCGTTAACTGCTTGAGGGTGATTCCATGAAAAGTGCCCCTTATCTGTCCCCCACGTGACACATCTTTAAAATACTGCTGTTTTAAAACTAATTGGAATGGACATACATGTTATGTGTGAAAAATCATTGAATAAGTCTAATTATAAATTCACACATAACATGTATGTCCATTCCAATTAGTTTTAAAACAGCAGTATTTTAAAGATGTGTCACGTGGGGGACAGATAAGGGGCACTTTTCATGGAATAACGGAATTACCTGAAAAAATTGGGGGGGGGGGGCACTGCCCCCCATGAGCCCCCTTAAATCCGTCCATGCTTCTAACTGAAGAACACTTATTGATGCACAGAATGAAAAACACCAAAAAAAGTTCAAAAAACCTTTTTAATTGAATAATTAGAAGATTTTACGAGTTTGCTGGAAAGCTAACTTTACAGGGAGTTCTTCAACCTTACCTGACAAAAATGTTGATATTTCGCTCTAGAAATTTTAATAAAAAAAGTTTAGGAAATCTATCTTCAAGCCAATAAAATTTACTATGAAATGAGATGCAAACTATATTTTTAGGACACATAGTTCCGATTTTATGGGCAAAAAACTACGTTTTTACGCTTTTTTTCTGAACATTGACCTCAATGAGGCGGGTGGATCATTCCATGTCAAATCAACCAATGGTCCGGACCTTTGGGTCTTAGATTCTCGAAATTTTTTGTGTGCTTGTTGTACTAATCCGTAGGAGTATAACAAGACCAATTTCAGATTTTTGGGGCCGGTAGTTTTTGAGAAATCCACTTTTAAAGAAGCAAAAATCGAGCGATTTTGAAAAAACATGACATTTTCAAACAGCTGATGCTCAAAACCTATTAGACCTAAAATCATGAACAAGGTGCCATTCTCTTTAGTTTTAAAGAAGCTTTAAAATGGTATAAAACATAAAAATGTGATGTTAAAATTTTTATTTTTTATTTGAATCTAAAAAATAAAATTTTCCGTAGCAAAAATACATCCCCCTTCGATTTTTTGAAAAAAATATATGTTATGGAGAATCTATCCAACTACATCTGTGCAAAATTTCAGAATGGGACCGCCATGGGTTCAATAGAAAAAAATTATTTTGTAATCGTAAAATTTGAAAAAAATAATTTTTCGTGTTGAAACCCTATAAAAAATTGAAATTATTCTGTAATAATATTCAGCTAACTATTTGAGACACTTAAAAACTGCTAATGTATTTTATTTTTAAAAAAATTTTAATAAAAAATATTTTTTCGGAAAAAAAAAATTTTTTTTAATTTTTTTTTGAAAAATAAACTTCAAAGAAAATTTAAAGCTTTATAACTCTTAAAATAATTATTTCTACCAAATTTCAAGTTGAAAATAAATTTAATCAAGTAGAAAAACATAAAAGTCTTCGAAATTTAGGCAAGTTCCTATACCTTCCCTAAAATTATACTCCAAGAGCGATTCACTCATGGAAAATTCATAAAAACGCTTGAGGGTGTTCATATGTCTTAAAACATGAAAAAAATGTCATATAAATTTCAAAAAATACAACCATTAACAGTTTCAGTACAAAATCTTTGAGGGCTAGATCCCAACTTAAAGTTAATTCAATGAGCATGCATTTCACCTGAATATTCCACAGAAATATGTTTATATCTAATTGTTTTTACTTTTAACAAGTCAAATCAAATTAAATTAAAAGTTTTAGAACATAAAAAAATAAATATAAACATATTTCTATGAATTATATAGGAAAATTTAGGGACTTGCCTAAATTTCAAAGATTTTTATTTTTTCTACATGATTAAATTTTATTTTCAACTTGAAATTTGGTAGAAATGTTTATTTATTGCTAAGTTAAATATTAGAAAGCTTTAAATTTTCTTTTAAAAAATTTTTAAAAAAAATTTTTTTTATTAAAATTTTTTTTAAATTAAAAAAAATAAAATACATCAGCAGTTTTTAAGTGTCTCAACCAATTAGCTGAATGCTGAATATTATTAAAGATTAATTTCGATTTTTAAAGAGTTTCAACACAAAAAACAATTTTTTTTTCAAATTTTGTGATTACAAAATAATTTTTTTCTATTGAACCCATAGCGGTCCCATTCTGAAATTTTGCACAGATGTAGTTGGATAGATTCTCCATAACATATATTTTTTTCAAAAAAATCGAAGGGGGATGTATTTTTGCTACGGAAAATTTTATTTTTTAGATTTAAATAAGAAAAAAATTTTAACATCACAGTTTTATGCTTTATACCATTTTAAAGCTTTTTTAAAACTAAAGAGAATGGCACTTTGTTCATGATTTTAGGTCTAATAGGTTTGGAGCATCAGCTGTTTGAAAATGTCATGTTTTTTCAAAATCGCTCGATTTTTGCCTCTTTAAAAGTGGATTTCTCAAAACCTACCAGCCCCAAAAATCTGAAATTGGTCTCATTATACGCCTACGGATGGGTATAATAAGCACACAAAAAATTATTAAAATCTAAGACCTAAAGGTCCAAAAGTGTACTTATTTTGGTTGATTTGACGTGGCGATTGAGCGTAAACTTAGCCAATCTTATTTTCTAGCCCATTGTCACATTTTAGGGGGGTCCCTTCGAAGAAATTCGGAAGTCGGTGTTTTTGTAACCACCCTAATGGTCACATTACTATACCTAGACCCCACTTTCATGATTATATCTGTAGGGTTTCAAAAGTTAAAGGGGTTGGGCCACTTCTCGTGGGACACCCTGTATACATGGGCATCCAAGGAAGGTTATATACATAAGTCCACTGAAAATACCGAAAAAAAGGGCCGAACCTCGGACAAATTGCAATAAAAGGTTTCTCAACGGTTTTCACTTAGGAATGACCTCAATAATAACATACTAAAAATCGGCCGGGGGGAAGTTGAATTTTTTTTAAATTTTTAAAAAATGGGCGAAAAAAAATTAAAAAAAAAACCAAAACAATAATATAGACATGTGATACATGTTTATAGGTTATTTTTGAGTTTTAAAACCTAATATTGCCTTTAGTTTTGAAAAAAAATTGAAATTTCAATTTTTAAAATTAATTTGAAAAATGAACTATATGAAAAAATTAAAACCCCCCAAAAAACCTAACCAAATCATCAAAAGAGATAAATCAAACGGTTTTCATTTAGAAATGACCTAAATATTAACATACTAAAAGTAAAAAATTTTACGAGTTAAAAAAGTTCAATTTTTTTTTAAATTTCAAATTTTTTGCGAAAAATGCATTTTTTTTTCAAATTCGTGCCCCAAACTTTTGAGGCTTTTGAAAAGGTCATTTTTCGGTGGATATTGTCCACAGATAGTTATATAATGGAAAACCGGTGGAATTGACCCTCAATGAATTAGTTAATTATTAAAATTTTGAAATTGGTAAAATGTAGTAAAAAGTGAAAAAGGTAAAACTTTGGCATATTTACATCAGAATTTAAAATAATTAACTAATTCATTGAGGGTCAATTCCACCGGTTTTCCATTATATAACTATCTGTGGACAATATCCACCGAAAAATGACCTTTTCAAAAGCCTCCAAAGTTTTTGGCACGAATTTGAAAAAAAAAGCATTTTTCGCAAAAAAAATGGAAATTCGAAAAAAATTTTTAACTTCTTTAACTCGTAAAATTTTTAAATTTTAGTATGTTAATATTTAGGTCATTTCTAAATGAAAACCGTTTGATTTATCTCTTTTGATGATTTGGTTAGGTTTTTAGGGGGGTTTTAATTTTTTCATATAGTTCATTTTTCAAATTAATTTAAAAAATTGAAATTTCATTTTTTTAAATTTTTTTTCGGCCATTTTTTAAAAATTAAAAAAAAATTAAACTTCCCCCCTGCCGATTTTGACCGATTTTTAGTATGTTATTATTGAGGTCATTCCTAAGTGAAAACCGTTGAGAAACCTTTTATTGCAATTTGTCCGAGGTTCAACTCTATTTTCTGTGGACTACATGGGCAAAATCCTCTATCGATATTAGGTTGAGCTCGCCTGCTACATTCATCACTATCGAGTCTGATGTGACATCACAGCCAGCTGTTTATGTTCCTCATGTATATAACCTTCAACCACGTAGGCAGCAGTAATTTTAATTTTAACTTTCTAAACTTTTTTTAATCTTTATTTCCATTGATAATGTCTGCCGAAGTTGCCGACGAAACGTTTGGACTTTTAACATCTACTTTTAGACCACGGCTTAAGTGCCCGGAAGAAAACTTTTACCTTATACGTAAAATATTTATGGCATTATTCACTGCAACTTGACCAGGGGTTAACCATCGGTTTAAGAAGGATTCCGCCAATCACAGGCTACTAAGATCTTACATTATCTCTTTAGCTGCTCGTGAACCGCTGTTTAAGTGGCAGTGAATTAGGCCATTAGAGTTGAATTGCCAGTTTGAAAACGGGAATAAGTCCAAAAAACTCCAAATTGGCTTTTTTGTGCGCAAAACAAAATATCCAAGCTCCGCTCAACTCATGAGTATAAAGTGGAAAAAAATAAGCAGAGATGTAGTTTAATTGTCGAATAAAATGGTTTTTAAGACTTTTTGTGTCAGTTGAAAAATTTTATAAGATTGAAAAAGGGTACAAGTCCATCAAGTTTTTTCAAATGTAAAATAGATTTATATTCTTTTCGATGGCTATTCGAAAGGGTTATAAATAGGGTCCAGGGAATATTCTATATAAATTTGGTGGTTATACAACGACAATTTTAGTATTTATACAATTTTTTCGAGTTTCTCAAAGCTTGGTTATTGGACATGGTCCCTTTTAAAACTGGCCATTCATTTACTCGTAAAATTAAAAAATAACATTCAAACCACACAATGCTTAAATACTTAACTTTAAATGTACTTTTCATATAGATAAATAGTCTGCATCACTATAAGTTATTGTATATAGATAAAGCGACATAAAACCTTTCAAACTCTGTTTTATAAATGTAATTTTTTACTGTATTTATACAGCATTAAAACAGAAAGTGTAAATATTTAAATCTCTTTCTCTGTTAGAAAAAGTATATACATACACTTTATGCAGATAAAAGTAAAAACAAATTTTCATCCTACATCATTTTGCACAAATCAGGGATTGTTAAGATTAGAAGATTAATCATTAAGATCCTTTGTTTTACGACATACACTCATCTAGCTCATTGGAAGGAAAAATTACTGTAGAATCACACTTTTAAAAGCTAGATCAGCTAATATTTACTTAATTTCTTCCCCCATCCAAAATATAGGCTGGGTAAGGCAGTGAGAAGCATTCATTTTGAACTTACGCATATCTAGCTCATAGGGTGTAAAATTTAACGAAGAATCATACGCATGCTTAGAGCTAGAAAGACTAATATTTATCTATTTCAAACCCCAAACCATAGCGGTGTCTTCCAGTCGAAATAGCCCAATCGCTCGGCGTCACGTGATCGATTGGTCCAGACAAACTGATTAAGAAATACGTATCAGCTAGGGAAAATGCTAAAGAAACGGATTCAAGAGAAAAGCGCTGTTTCTATGGCATCCCCAGAAAAGTCGAGCCGAGCACCGCAAGTAGATTAGAAGTCGTCCCGGGTTCAGCCTTGAATGATGCCGACTCGTCACCGCGGAAACAAGATTAGGTGCCCCTGACAGCCGAGATCTAGCTCTTGGAGCTCATCTGGAATCCAACAGATTGCATTTGATAGATTTGCTTTTGATTTGGAAGATTTCTTTTTTGTTTAATGGCTAGACTGATATCGGGGGCATTTGTCAAGGGATTGGTTGGAGATAGACTCTTTATATTTGGGAGACGAAGTTATGGTTTCGCTTTTTGGGTTGAATGTGTAAGTAAGGGCAGTTGTGTGTTGTCATTTCTGTCACAGTTGGGTTCTATTCTAGAATTTAAGTTTTATAGATTTGATTCCTTATTCACCGATGTGTGTTTAAAACTAGTCAGTTTTCTACATGGTTGAATAAAATTCTTGGGTTGTCCAGGAATAAAAGGGTTAGTGTAAAGAATTTTGAGGATATAAATTTTTATTACTCTCTTATTGGGTATTTGAATGTTAGAAAAACTGGTAGTAAAGTAGCAAGAGAAATGTCCCATTTACAATTTTCTTTAAAAAACAACACAAATTGAGTCAATTTTTAACCTTTGTTCCATTTTTTATAACTTGACCATTAATTACTTTATTCTGAATGAGTATGTTTAATTGGGATTTTAGTATTTTTATACTTTTACCCTATACAAATTTTGAAATCCTAAAATTTCAAATTTAGGTAAGTCTTAGTAACGGAATTGATACTGTAGAGAGACTTTATTTTTAACATATAATATAATAGACATAATAGACATAAATGTCATGTAAAATATTGAAACTAATCTCAAATCGTTTTGCTTCAAAATATGTCGCTTCTCTTTAAAAGGATGGATGCAAATTTTCCAACGGGATCAAAGACTAAAAATATGTATGGCGTTGTAAAACTCGTTACCTTTTATTGGTAACAGGCAGAATGAATTGGCTGGAGACTATTTATTGATTTTCTATTGGTTTATCGAGTTATCCATGATTCACTGAAGTAACCAACGTCTTGAATCATGGGCCATACATGCAGCAGGAGTGACTAAATTACCAGTTGGCCGCTATTTGTTGGAGTAAAAGTTATGAGCTTGCTAGAGAGAGCGATTTCTGACAGAAAGAGCCATTACTGGTAGTTCATTACAGTGTGAGCCAAGACTCAGTTCAGGGATTTGCGTTCACCTATTGATTAAAAAACGCTCAAACTTGATAAATTAGAAACTGAAGTAGGTTCCTTGGCTCTCAAGGCTTCGAGTTTCCTCAGTGAAAATCAAAATATTGGTTACAGCGTAATGAAACTTTCTAATATTTTGCCTGTTATAGAAAAGGATGGGGTGGGTGTAGCACTTCGTAGGGATATTCAAGTGTTTTCTTTGAATATGTTATTTTTTGCGTAGCCTTCACATGGGTGTGTTTGCAGTTTTTTTCCTAATTTTAATTATTTCGCATTATAACATATTCTAATTATAAATATGACAAAAGCAGTCTCTCACTTCTTTTTAGAAGAATTCAGTTCAGTTCGTTGAATAACAACTAACTTAACTAAACAAATTCAGTTAGAATAAAGTTTAGAAAATTGAGTGCAACGAAAGTTGCCGTTCTTTGCAAATTCAATTTGTAAATGTGTGAATTAAAATCTTATTGTGTAAATCCATAATTTATCTATTTTATTGCAAAGAATACCAACAACGAACCTTTTTAAAATTATTTTAATTCTAAAAACATCATTCAAATTTATACACACACCTGTATAATATACTATAACACATAAAACAGATTTTGTCTACTCTTACATACAAAGCAAAGTATGAAAAAGGAGAAAATAAAATTTTATTCCTTGAATCAAAAAGGTAAAATATGCCTTCCGTTTTCAGACATCTCATTGAAACTACGACTTTTTATTATATTCATGGTTTAATATTAAAAAATTCCCATCATACCATGACTCCCCTTAATTAAACATTAAGTATAAAACGGAATGTGTTTCACTAATACTAGAGAGAAAACTGTCTCGGATTCAAATGTTATACGTTGCTCTTTAAACCTTTTTTTTAATTTAAAAGAAATATGTATGAGTGAAAAAAAAGAAAACATGTTTAAAAACTTTTAAAATAAATGTATTTTTAAAAATACGTAGTTTCAAATAAAGTAATTAGCAAACCATTGCAAATTAAAAAGTTATAATTTCAAGCGAAGTTTTAAATCCAAAAAAATTTGCATATGTGTACCTAATAATAATTTAAAATGTTATTCAATGACATTTACTTTTTATAAACGCTTTTAAAATTATATGAGTTTTCTATTTTATTTTTATTGAAAATTGCTTAGTACCTAAATATTTTTCCTATTATGTTTTCGAAAAGTATTCAAATAAGTGTGTTTAAATAAAAATTTTGTTTCAGAAAATACTTTTACATTCCCCCTTAACTTTTTCTTAATATTTCCTAATTTTTCCTTCCTTTCGGGCGTTTACTTATTGAACTTTTAGTAGTGCTTTACCAGAGAGGTCCTTTAAAACTAACCAAGTCAAATAATGTATTCCCAATATGGTATGTTTATAATTATATTAAATTCTTTTTTGCATGCTATATTCAGGATGTAAAATATTTCTGTATTCGCTGTGTAAAACATAACTTCTCTTTTAAAATTCAGAATTGCATAGTAAATTTAAATCAGGCATTCTGCAATTTGAATCTCAAAGGAATTGAGGTGGAATCATCAATATATGCATCAAAATTATGTGTAGTATTTCATAATAGTTTGAAGCTTTAAAATTTAATATCGAAATATGTTTAATAATAAAGAAGGAATAAAAATAAAAACTCTGTGGGAAAAAATATATTAATTGAATCTTTTTGCCAATTCTCAAATTTTACTTCCTAAAATAATGTGGATATAGTATTTTAATGCAATTTTACCATCTATTATAAAAATCTACATATTTATTTTAAATCTTTAATACATTATCTACATAAAATATTTCTATTTACTTAATAAGAAAAACATAGTGCAGCAGTGTTATTTTACTACCTTTTACAGAAAAACGGACCCCAAATAATGCTTTATATTGTTGACACAAATGAACTTTTTACTCTTCTTTAAACATATACATCACTTTAAAAATGCTATATTCACTTTGCATTATAAAAAATATACATCATCATAAAAAATCTTTCATCAAAAATTCAAAGTAAAATAAATTTACTTTTAATTTACATTCTTTAGTGTTCAAGCAAAACAAGCGGAAAGAAAAGAGTAAGATAAATTATACCTGTCTAAAAAACTCTAGTGTAAGAGGATGCTAAAGATAAATTTTTGAACACTCTACGCGTAGATATTCAGTCAAAATATTTCCTTAGGGAACTCTAAGTCGTTAGAATACTGGACTTTTCTCAGGAAAAATTAACAAGTACTTTGCAACAGTGAAAATACACTGTTGTAATAGTAGTTAGAAAATGCAAACTATTTCCTTACTTGCTGACAGCGTTAAATTAATCATTTGAATTAACTTTTTAAATGGAATCGGTAAAATTTCTTTAAAAGTAGTGATATTTACATTTGGAAATTCATAGTTAGTTAAATTAGCTTTAGAGAGTGAAAGTTTTATTACTTGAGGCAGAATGATCTAAATGGAATGTAGATTGCATTTCAAAACTATTTTATAGCACTCTATTTCCTAAGCATTAGATATGAGCAAACAGATAATTAATACATTGGATTTCCCAAGAAAAGGTTATATGTTACTTTATATGCAAGTGAAAGTTTTATAATATTTTTTTTCTAAAACAAAAATAGCACTCAGTTATTTAGGTTAATATGCACCTCAGAGTTCAATTGTAGTACTATAAAATATACCTATTTTTCCATCAATAATTATCGTAAAAATATTTATTAGATTCTAAAAATCTCAAGTTTAATTCCTACGTCTACTTCTTGTCAAATCTTCTCTTTTGTCTAAAAAATAATTACCTGAAAAACTGAGGATTGTATACAGGGATAATTTCTCTTTATGTGGAACAAAGATAAAATAAATGTAGATGCATAAGTAAACATGTTATTTAAAAACAAAATGGAGATCTAACAAGTATAAATATGTAATGCAAAATGAATTTTTTTTAAAATACCTTAAGAAATTCCATTTAAAGCATAGTTGGTAATGGGATATCTACTTCAACAAACTGTTATTTTATCTTAATACCCTTACGTTCAGATAGAAATTGATCCAAGGAGAGAGTGGTGGATATAAGAGGTACAGAAAACTATTGTTACCGTGCAGTGGAAGACGATGTGCGGTTCTACATATTTCCCAGCAAGAAAATCCTCTAAAATTTTTAGAACACTTCCATTTTCAGTCCCCAAGTAAGAGCTCTATCAAAATTCCATTGCAATATAAAGAAAGCGAAAATTTTGAAGCATAAGAAACTCGCTAGAATAGCAGTAGTAGCTAACATAGTGCTACTCAAGTGGATGCTTTTATATAGCCTATTTATAATTTCAAAAAATTTCAGAATACAAGTAAATGCCATACAAAGTGTTTTAAATCAATTCAGTAATGAGTCAAGATACAGACAGATAACATGAGAAGAAACGACTTTTGTGAGTATGTAAGATCTAAATGCTAAGGTTTCCCTCTAAGACAACACAACACAAACATGTTTCTTCACTCAAAGTGTAATTTCCGCACTCACACTCCGTGTGTATGCGCTGGCACAAATCCAACAGCAGAATGCAGAAGTGAAAAGTTGTGAATCAGTCACGGGTTAAACAGCTCATAAGCTCTACGTTTCCGCCCAAAGAGCCCCGCTGGAAGCCGCGTGGATTTCCCGGGCCTCTCCCGGCCGGCGATAGATTTCCTTCTGCTCCAGGAAAAGACGGGAGCAAAAGATTGAAGGGCACACAGGAAATGAAAAAAGGGAGGGGAATCTGAGGAAGTGTGTGTGGATTTGGGGGGATCACGAGAGAGATGACATCGCAAGACGGCACGTTCACGGGGAACGCGAATTCGGGATATGAATATCACGGGTGTGCTGTTGCGGAAGAGATTAACACTAGTACTTCTTTTGTTGTTTGAGAGAGGAAACATTTATGTCTTTTGTATATCGCTCATTCCTTACAAAAACGTCATATCTCAAAAAAACTTACTTTTTCAGGAGAGTGATTTGGAAGTTTAAAAGTGCATTGAAATGAAATAAGTACTAAGCATCCAATTGAGTTTTTTACTATGCAGCTTAAAGCTATGATGGCTTTGAAAGGCTGTAGCACTCTATCAGGGCCTTCTGAAAACAGTCATAACTAAATATCGTTGATTTTTGAGTTTTGTTAAAAATGATTTCTTCAAATAGCGAGTACCAACCGGAAGCACTGATGCCGGTGGATTTCTGTATTTTGAAAAAATATCCTTTTTCTTTTTTCTGTCAAAGAAGAGACAGTTTCCATTATTTGAGGAAACTTCAGAATTTTATAAGCTCGGTAATAATATGCAGGCTTTATAGCAATGAATATAAAGTATAATTTATTTTACAGACCAGAATGACATTGTAACGTCACGTGTTGAGCCGTGCATTCAACATAGTTCCTGAAGTGAAGCGGGAAGTGTGATAAATTCAAAGACATTTATTAGTATCTATAACTTTGCCCGAATTAATAATGTCATTGAATAAGCCATTGATAATGCTCAAAATGCCAGTAATACACATATTTCACATCTATCTAATGAAATACTACATGGTTTTAACTTACCGATTGCAAAAAATTTCGACTTGAACATATACTTGCTTTAAATTAAATTGTTTTCTCATAGTGGCGATTTTATTAAATATAATTTTTTTTGTAGAAAAATTCACCGGGGACACACGTTTTCTTAGGCATGCTGAAAATTTTTGTAAAAATGCAGCATAATATTTAGTGTAAAAATACGAACTTTTTTACTGTGTAATGTAAAAAGAGAACAGAAAATCACTTCAATTGCAAAATGATATGAGGTCGGGAAAGGTCGCTGTACCAACGTAATCCGATTTATTAGTGGAATCCTCTGACTAATACAAACCTAATGCAAACACAGCATTAAGCAGATGATAAAAAAGAAGGAATGCTCAAGTTTTGGCACTTTTTACTAAGAAATAGGATGAAAATAATAAATAAAAATTAGAATTAGAGAAATTGAAACCATGAAAAATTTATTTGAAGATGACAAACAATGTGTAGGAAAAAATAAGTCTATCTTCAAATATTAGACATTTGTTCCTACAACAATTTAGTTAACTCTTCTATCTGAAATGTTTGTTATTTTATACCGTATGTGATTACTAGTACTACGCTACGTTTTAACACGCTTATTAGATCCCTCCCTTTACTAGCATTCATTTTTAAGGATAGTTTATACGCCAACCATATTAAAAGCTTCATTTTATTTTAATCTTACTAGGTTAAGGATTATCTTAAAAATGGTTAAAATTTTTCACCAAAACCAAATGCATATAGTGTATAATCTAGATATTTGGATAAAACTAGTCTCTTGATCATGGAAGTTCCTTTTGTTATTTTTCAAGTAGGCCCCACAAATTTTTTTATCAACTAAGAAAACAAATCTGTTAAAAATATAGGGAGTCGTCTACAAAGTTGAAAGGTGTATCAAATCTGTTTTTTTGGTTTCCGGCGTGGTCAAGGCCCAACCGAATGGAAGGTGTGACGTATTTGGGCGTTGTCAAAGTCATGCTTCAAGTAGCCTCTATAAATTTTCACAAAACCTAAGAAACACGAGTAATGTTTTAAATAGTGAATTAATATAATTTTAATACGTTATTTCACTTAAAATCTTGCCAAAGTGATTCAAAGTCTCAATCAACTTGAATTTTAGGTTTGAATTTAAAGGCTTGAAAGAAATATCAGAATGGATTGTATGGTCTGAAACGTTATTTTAATAGTAAAAAGCACTAAAAATTCCAACGCTTTATACTTTGCATTAAGAATTTTAATTCGCTAAACTAGGGTTAACCTTTTACCTGCCGATGTTCCCAAATGGGAACATCACTTTTGGGAATTTTTTCACCACTCAATTTTTCATGCAGGAATTTGATACTTGGTATTAAGCAACTCAAAGATATGAAGTTATTTTACATGCAAAAGTTTTTCATGTACAATTTAATCCTTTTTGTAGAATTTATATCAAAATTACAGATTTTTCGTTCTTCAAAAAGTTGCACAAGTTTTTATTTATGAAAATTTTAAATAAATTTAGTTTCAAATAATTTTGCTGTGTTTAGATAGCTTAAGTACATATCTTCTCATTTGGCTTGACAGAGTAGCTTCATATTCCAATTTTGGAGAGTAATAACCAATTCTATGTATATGTTCTCAAATGGGAACATCGGCGTTTGGGGTATAGTATTTGAGGGGATTTTTATAACACAAAAAAATTCAAGTTATTTCCTATTTTTTTTAATTTTTTGAACCTTTTTCGTCTCAAAGGATCTAAAAAGGTTAAGAATGATGTTTTAAATTTAAAAATAAGTAATTTTTATTTTTTCTTTTAATTTATGGATAAATAAATGCCAAATCTTAATAGCAGATTCTCACACTTGCATATTTTTCTAACTCACCGATTGATTAATTTTCAGTAATTATCATTAGGGGTTATGCAAAGAGCATATTTGAAGTGTTTCTGAGGACTTGCATACATATTTTGTTCAAGTACTTTTTTTACATAAAAATTTTAGGAATAAAATAGAAGAATTTTGAAAATAAGGAAAAGTGTGTACATCTTAAAACCATCTTCTAACGTAAGTTTGATGTAAGAGATATGTGATTTGGTTCAGAATCCTCCATGAGAAACACAGCTTTAATGAATCAATGGAGATAACTATGATTATCACTTATTAAAGCTAATTAGAATTGAATGCAATTAGTTGATATTATGCTAAATAACCGAATAGAACCGTAATTAAAACTATTTTTTCACTCAGAAACGGAACTGTTTAGCTTTGAAGCTCATCGGAACACTCTTATGTATTTTTTATACCAAAATATTACCCATAGTGCAAGTAAAATGTACGGAAAAGCTTCGAGTACGAAATAAACATGTCAATTTTTTCTTATGAAAATCTATAAAATGTTACCCAATCGTCCAAGTATGGGTAATAAAAATTAAAAAACCGTCCAATATCATAAATATGTTCCTAATTATTGAGTAGAAACCTATTTCAATCATTTTATTTGAATTGATTGTAAAATATGAACCTTTTGGAAATCCCCCTAAAAACTTCACCCCAAACGCCGATGTTCCCAAATGGGAACATCCTAAAAATCGTACTTAGGATTTTTTTCAGCCAAAAAATGACCAGAATGGTTTTAGTAATGATGAAACAAGCCATTTAAGCCAAAAATCAGAACCTTTAATTTGAAATTTGAATTGCGGCGTTTAAAGGTTAAAATTACACATAAAAATTAAAATATCATAAAGGTCTAAATGGCCCTGCAGCGTTTTGAGCCACTTTTTAAGTCTTAAAACTAATTTTTCCAAACCGTCACGGCACACTTATCGTTTCAAATGAAAGCAATACAAGACGGAACCTCCAAGCTCCCCTCTCGAAAAGCACACCCCATAAAATATGCTCTCACTTTCGAGTGAATCTAACGCAGTTGGAAAAGAAAATCGCCCGAGTAAGTGCAAAACGTCATCCGCCATTTTTCCAACAAACCAAAAACCCGCGGCTCTCTGCAGGGTGCGAAAAGTTTCAAATCGAGCGCTTTTTTCAGCACTCTCCTTTGACTTTTTGAGAGCTGAGAAGGAAAAGGGAATGTTTACTCACCCTCATTACTAAAAGCCGGCGAAATTGTGTTTGACGGAATTCAGGAGAGCGACGGAATGCAATTGAGTCAACTCAGGTTTCGCCATTTACATAAAGGTTACTGTTTTCCCTACACACTTCTCTGATAAGGAAATGTTTTGGGGTGTTTTATGTGATAAAATCTCGTAGGGGAGGGTTTCTTCTGTTTCCGAGTACGTTAAGACTGAGGTATGGGGGGTGTTTGGGATTAGCTATTCACTTTTTTTTCTGTCGTTATTCACTTTTAGTTTTTAATGCTTTTGATCGGATCGAGAGTTAAATATTGGAATACTTACTTTTTGCCGATGTTTTGTTATCATTGTTTTCTAAAAATTTTGAGTTGTTACATCGACAACTCTGAATATTGTGTTTCTTAAAGTTATTTTAACCTTTCAGTCCTAGCCACCCCATATTTTCCATTGTATCCAATGGTGATCTAGGGCGTCTTAGGATGGAAAGGTTTAAAGCCATTTTCTTTTTTAGTTACTTTTGAGCAGTGGTTCCTAACTAGTGGAATGAGAAAAGATCTCATTCTGATTTAAAAACAAACTAAAGGCCATCAAGAGAACTAGGACATCCGTACAGCCATAAGTGGACAAGAATAAAGTTAATCAAAAGGTTTCTAGACAAATAATTCTATAGAGAAAAGGCATGCTAAATAGCAAAGGGATACTGAACACCTGAGAGAGGCTCAAGAGCATTGAGACGAAAATGATATGAAGGATGCTAAAGATTAAAAAGATTTTTCAGAGCAAATTGATGCTGAAGAGTACGAACTGTAGGCTGCTAAGGATATTGTTAAAGAGCAGAAATACGTTCAAAAGCAAAAAGTTCTCTTGTGACTAATTGTATGAAACATCAAAACATTTCGTAAAATACATGAACTTTGTAAATTAACTATCGTCTGGCAGGTGTGATCTGTAAAGGATGATACTATTGGCTAAGATATACCTCGATCTCTTTGAGTAGTGAAATACTGCTCTAAATTGTCTCATCTTCACTGAGAGAAATGACAGTTTCAAATTGGAGTAAATCGATGTTCTCATTTTGGTATGAAACTTTTTGGTTCAAATATAACAACCCAATGCTTTCAATTTTGAAACACCAGACATACTCAGCTTCAAACAATTTAACAGCCACCACTCAAATCATGCTTATTTTCAGTTTATATTTGAAAATTGGGAAAAATTTGCAATATATCTAAAGTAAAATTAAGTTGCTGTGATAAATTGTAACACTACGTTGTGACGTCGCGCTCAACTCACTGGTCTATTTCCCAAGTCATAGAAATGTGGCTATATGTTCATCATAACTTAAACACATTACACCCTCTTTGTAAGAATGCCATGGACTAATTAAAAAATGAGTACATGATGCTTTAGAGTAGGAAGAGAGGCGACAACGCACTGATCGTTTCTGATTGGCCGAGAGGAAAGTTCGCCGCGGGCTATTTGGAAAAACCGGGTATGCACACAAACCAGTTTAAACCTGTTTTCACCTCTCTTCCCACTCTAGGCTCTCTAGTTTGAGTGCGTGACACTCAGATTTGAGTAATTTTTACTCATTTTTGAGATTGTCGTTTTAAGAGTGTGGTGAAAATATAGTTATTACTACTGATAAATTAACATTTTGTGACTCATATCATAAAATTAAAATCCTATATTTTACCGTATTTTCAAAAAATACTAATTGTTTTTTAAGAAACATATTGCTTAAAAATTTATTTAAAATAGTTCGTACGTTAGACACCAAATAACATAACTTTCTTTCAATAAACTTGTTTTCGTATTCCATTTTAAATAATTGTTAATACTAATTAATAAATTGTTCCTTGAAAATGAAACTCAATTTATAAATCAAATCTTAATAATTCAGAATATAGAAGCTTTGATGAACAGTTAGAGATGCTTAAATCTCCTGGTTTTCGTTAAATTTCTATTTTCTGAAGCATCGCAAGATGTAATAAGTCCTACAGATATTTTAAACAGATTATTTTCATTTTTTCCAGTCCATCTCCAGACATTCAGTATTATTAGAGTTCAAATTAAAAGCTTTTTTTTACCTCTAACTACTCTTCTTTTCTCGTTCTACTGCAGCCATTCTCCTATCGTAAATATTTCATAATTATTTGAATAATAAAAATAAAAAAGTAATATATTAATAGTAATATATAATTGCTCAAATCTAATTAAAGTTTATAAGGAAAAATAATTTTACTTTTCTACAACCGGGAAAATTGCAATTGAAAAAAAATTAATTGTGCAAAGCGAAATAAAACTTAACATATAAACCCCAAAACTATTTAGTTCTTTTATTTTATCATGTTGTAATAAGTTGATGCTAGTTCAGTCCTTTAACAGATGTGAATACTTCACTATAAATTAATAATCCCAAATAAAATTTATTCTGTGAATAAAGAATGGAACGTTAAGTATCCAAATCGAATTTGATATCTTTATTTGGTTATGCTGGCAATGAAAATAAATTTATGGGTCACCAAGTCAGTAGTTTAAGCTAAGCTTTTATTCAGTTTAACTTGCCTTTATTTCTAAATTATTTTATCAAAGAGATATAAATGTAGATATTTTCTTATTATTAAATATCAATTCAGTAAGTAAGAAGAAAATTGTTACTAAGAAAGATTATTTTTAGGCAGATATGTGTCAGCATCTTACTCTGTATGCAAACTTGTATTTTTTTCTGACTATTTTCAACATGATTTTTTTTATTTTCCTGTTAAGTTAAAAAATAACAATTTTTATTTCTTAACTCTTTGTTTCATGTACAAACCACTTTTCCTTCTAGCTGGTGACTTCAACCAACAAATTAACACGATTTAAATTTATCGTAGCTACATTATTTTAAGAATATAAAATATTGCCGATGCTGCATATTGTTTAAATAAAATACAAGTTAAAATTTAGATTTCTCTCATCAAAAATAACTTTATTCGGTGTTATTTGCTTTTTAAAGTGTTTCAATAAATCATATACGTCAATAAAATCCCTAACACTAATTTGTGGGTTAACTTTTATTACTTGCTTATTTGAATCAGCATTGAAAACCTTTGACTGTCATTTCAAAATTGTCTTCGCTAAGTCCACTTCTGAAGATGAATCATAAGTAGCTTCTGAAAGTAGGATGTCATTTTAAATTGTAATGATAATAGTAAATAGCTATACAGAGGCATTTTCGTTTTTACAAACAATGTCCCCAATTTAAATCCACAATTTTATTTAGTAAAAAATATTTGCCTTACAGAAATTTTTTCATTTAAAATTTCTACCTACAAAAATATGTACACAAACAGATGCGGTTGAACAACGTCCCATATTTCCTCCCCACAAAGAAGTGTGACGTCTCCCTTCATATCTCTCTCCTCCCAAAAGAAGAAACTTAAGAAATTCCTGAGCAGAAAAGCCGCAGAATTACGACGTCGCTGCAGAAAAATAAGACCGCTCGGCGAAGTCTCGTTTTTAAACATTCGACGGGCGTAAAAATATTCAAATGCCGCCTCCCTGTAGTAATTCACCCTCGAAGCCCTACTCGGGCCAACGCATCCATATTTTTCTTGTGTGTGCGAGATTAATTCGATGGGAAATTCGATTTTTCTTCAGTTGCAGGGGCGGCAAGTGATGCAATAAATTGTGTTGCAGCCCCGGGAAATTTTTTTAATGCCGCGATAATGAAACCACGATTTGCCTTTGTACGATGCATCGACCAGAGATCGGTAATGGTTTGCTGTGTCTTAAATCAGTCTGGAGGACCTAGAACAAAAACACTGTCGTTTATTCATAGCGGATGTGAGACTCGTAAGTCGTATTCTATGCATGTCTGTGATGAATGAGTACTAAAAATGTTTTTAAAAAAGGAAAAAAATATGAACTGGCTGTATCGGTTTTTTCCCATTACATTCTGTCTTTTGATATTATTAATGGATGGATTGGAAGCTTTAAGAATGTATAATATTGAAATATTATTGGTATTTAAGTAGAGAAGACACTTATAAAGAAGTTCTAACTTTATCGACCCCCCTGATACAAGAATAAAACACGAATTATAAATATTATTTCAAGAAGCGATATTTAACAAAGGGATAGTTTAATGAATTAATTTAATTGATACACCCAGAAAAATTTTATTTCCCATAATTTTAACATATTTCTTGTGTTTTGCATTTTGTGTCAACGGTGTTAAACCCGATCCTGTTGACAAGCATTTTGAATTTTGAGCAATGTTAAAATCCCATTGATGTTATAAATTAAGTACTCTAGATAAAAGATAATGTTTGAAAGATGAATTTTCAAAAGGTTATTGACATCATATGATGTCAATAACCTTTATCATCATTCAGACCTTTATCAGACCTAACCTTTATCAGACCGAAGCATAACCTTTCATAACCTTTATCAGACCGAAATCATTCATTATGTTCATAAATACACCTAAATCAAAATCCCTTTTGTTTGAAATATCCACCTATTACCAGTTTTTCATAAACAAATTTTCAAACACGAAACTTTGTAAAATGTAACAGAACTTATGTAACAACCAAATATTTTTCCTCATTTTAATTGTGCTGATTATGCTTTTTTTGTTTTACTCAATTTTCCAGACGTTTTTCTTTGCTTAATAGTAATGTAGAATGCTACAGGTTGGAAAAAGGGGGAGATAATGGAGTGTTCACTTACTGGAAGTGTAAACTGAGATTTCCCAGTAAATGAACGGGTGTTCATTCAGTGGGAAAAATGCATATCTCGTAAAACCTCATGATGATAGTTTTATTTGATTCATAATGATGTGATCTCTAAACAAGGTTTAATGACCGAGGCTTTAAATTTTGTCCTTCCAATAAATGAACGGGGTGTGTTGATCAAAAAGTCTATGTTAATACATGGTGTTTCGAAAGTTTGCTTCACAGCTTTAGTTTTAAACAAAAACGCCACGTAGAATCAGGGGAATAAAGTTTTCCTATAATAGTGACCATGAGGAATATATTGAGAAGGCTTGCAGTGCTCTTAGTGGTCAAATTAATAATTTAATCAAAAAATTAAAGAAGATAGTACAAAAAAGTCATTTTGAAAAAAAAATGTTTGCTGGATTTAGTCACCAGTTTTAATTTTTTATATAAGTTTAAGTTTATAAGAGCTGTTTTATTTACCCAACCATGTAATAACCAAATTGACTGATAAACTTTGTAAAAAACTTAAACTGGAGAGTATATTCGGTGTTCATTCACTGGGAGAACGGTGTTCATTTTTAGGACACACTTTGTTCATTTACTGGGTATATCGCTTTTTGCACTAAGATCAGGATTCCTGCAAAAACTATTAATTAAAACTATTATTTCATCAATAAGGTTTTAGAAATGTTTTATAAGGTTTTTTTTAGAAACATAAATAGGCAAGTTTTCAAGGCAAGTTTTCCGTGGTATAGCGTTTTAAAATATAAAATAAGTTTTTATTTCGGTGAGAGATAGTGATGCGGTTTGTTGTGCAACGAGCGAGCTCCGATCGCGAAGCGAACTGTAAAAAATGTTTTAACTGTTAAGGGGGTTACTGAGTGATAGCTAGAAAGGTAGTATAGTAATGAAAAATTGTTTTTCATAATTTTTTTTTGTTTCATACGAAATATGTGGATTTCTGGTAAAAAGTGTATTTTTAGATGTTATTATAATACCAATTAATTGTAAAATACCACCTTTTTCAATTAAATATGTTTTCTCCACATTTTTATTCTATTATATGTCTTTAGATACTTTTTATAAAAGTTATTTGATTTAATTTGATTTTTTTTAAAGTAATGAAAATAGCCTATTTTTTTCAAACTTTAGGTGCAATGCGCTATTGCAATTTTTAACCGATTTTAAACATTTTTGTGTTGCATTTTACTTCTCTACCCCAGAGGCAAGTTTTCCGCGGTATAGCGTTTCAAAATAAAATAAAAAGTTTTTTTCGGCCCACCCTAATATGTAGCTTTTGTGGTGTTTCAGGTTTCTAAACATGTAGTAAACAGATTTTAGAGCATATTGGAATAAATGAGTACATTTTTATAAAGAACAGAAATATCAGCAGGCACCCATACTCTGAATTTAATTGCATAATATTTTTATAAGCCTCTATAATGTTCATGGAGAATATCTTAATATTTAGAATGCAAAATTAAAAGTTCATAAGATGGTCGATTCGCAGATGACACAAACACTACATTAAAAACGTTCAGTCTGAAAGTATTAATAAATGAAGTAGTTTTGATTTAATTTTTCAAGATGTAAATCAATGTTTTCCAAACTTTGTTAAGCGTAGATTTTTTACGACTTTCTCGTTTGCCACGTAAACCTTTCAAACATCTTAACACCAAATTACTTTTATAAATTATGTTATTGTTGATGAGTTGCAAGAAAAAACTTCCATTATTGAATTAAAAACGTCGAATTTTTGCACAGTAAAATCCTCAGAAAAATGTGCAATTTTATGAATGAAAATACTGGAATTGTGCTACCTGTTATAGTAAGTAAAAGGATTGAAAAAAGTTAGTATTCACAAAGCGTGGACAGATTTTAAAACAGCGCTTTTAAAAACAGAAAATGATATGAAAAAAGTATAAATTTCTTTAAAAATATATGCTTTAATATTTAAATTTACTGCAAAGACTAAATGTGAAGATAAAACTTCCGTGTTAATATATGACATAGTTTTCTAAGCCTGTTGGAAATACGACAGCACATGAAATAGACTAAATAAACCGGAACTCTTTGGAGAATTTTTAAAAGGAATGTGGTGTCATTAAGGTGGCCTAGGGGTCTCTTTTTTTCAACAGAAGTTCAGTAAAGCTGACAATAGGAGTTAAAATTGATGGTTAGCACAAAATTCGCCAATAAATAGACGTAGTCATTGTAGGGAAATTATTAAGTATTTAATTATGCTCCACCAAAGAGAAAATTGCTTTCCCATGTGTTAAAGTAAATTATAGTCTCCTTATATTAAAAGGATTAAGTTTATTATTTTATTAATTCTGTAATAACCGTTATAAAAATAAGCTAAAGTAAATCATACTATATTAGTTAACACAAAATATAATATACTCACAAAATCATTATATTTTTGCCTGTAGTTTCTATGGGAGTGGTATTTATTCTGTAAATTATAATGTGTGTAATAATCAAGGTTAATTAAATTTTGAGTAATAATTTTAGACATTTCTAATTATAATTCGATACAATTTTAGTATTAAGACACTACAATTACTTTCAAAAGATAATTTTTTTGCTAACAGATTTGTTTGGTAAATATCTGACTTAAATGAGAAGATTATATATTTACATTTTTTTAGAGTATACATTTTATTTACAAAATTTGTTTGCTGTTGAGCCTATGTCTTAACTTTTGGATACATTTTATAGAAAAGTATTATAAACTTTTGATAAAATAGGTAAAATTAAATACTTTAGGTGTCTGTGTTTTATTATATTTCATTTTAAATTAAAGTAAGTAAAACGCCATGCAAAAAAATCAAAAGAAATTATATTAATCATTATTTTAGGAAATACCCAAATTAACAAAAAGCCGTTTTCAAAGAAAAATATTTATTTGAACTGAAAGCTCCACCACCTAGTTCAGAGTCTCCTATCTCTATTTGGTAGAAAAACAATGAAAAGCTTATAAAAAACTCTCCTCTGAACCCAGAGGCATTCACACTTCACCAATTCACTTTATTCCTCAATACTTGACCACTTGTCCACTATACTGTAGCCTTAGGCAAGCATTGAAATTCCCATCTTGAAACTCCTCGTTACAGGCTAGGTCTCAGCATACTGTAACTAACAAGCAGATAATAGCTTCCAAATCAATTGCGTCCCCAATTGATACGCATTGAAGGTAAATGCCTTAACTAATTTCTATTTGAACAAGCGTTAACACTGTGATTACTGTTGATGACCCTCAAATGGCAGTTTGGGTATTGAAAAGAAATTTACGGTAAGGCTGCCTCAAAGCACCTGCAGTGATAAGAATCTGAACTGGTGAAATTGAATTGGTCAAACATGTGTGATTGTTAATGTATTATTTGATGCTACCTATCAACAAAAACTCCTACTGTGTATAAATTATTAGATTTAACACAGCCACAATCAGTTATAAGAATTATTTCAATAATTCTTCAATTTTGATGATTTTATTATAATGTTTACAAACAAATACCTAAATAAGGGGTGAGAGGTGCAACATGTAATTATCAAAACTTATTCCCTAAGTTAATACAAGAATGACAGCACTATAATCGAACTAATATTCCAATCGATACTCTAGCAGTTAAAGTGATAAACGTGGAATTTTTAGAGGCAAAAACTTTTTTGCCATGAATGGGATACGAGTTGTTACTAAAAACCTTGGAGCAGATCAAATAAACGCCATAGGACCATTAGACCAGCAACTTAAAGATGGCTTGAAACGACGGGCATATTTTCTCCCATCATTTTTTCACATATGAGTGTCGTGTCGAAAGAGTCAGGTTATAAAGTGAAAAATAACGACCTCATTTTCAGATTCTTGGGCTTTAAAGCTTGGCTTCAAATATCACTGTAAAGCACAACGGCTAAGCTACTTGTCTCAGGGGTCTATGGGGTTAGGTGTAGCCATCTAGGAATATATGTGTTTGCTGATTATACGAGGGGGTGTTACTGGGAAGTGGCGAGGGACTATATTAGGCTAAGGTTTTGTAAATAATGCAAAAAGGTTCTTTCGGCTTTTCACTGTAAAAAGTTATTTCTTAAAAAAAATAAATTAACCGGCAAAATTCTGTTGCGGGTTAATTTCTATACGTTAAGGAAAAATAAGTTTTATTTTTTGTTCAAATAGGACGACCATTTGCCCTTTGTATACAAGTACATTAGGGCGTATCGGAAAAAAACTTTTTTTCGATTTTGATGACGCATTAGTGCTGAAAAGTTGTCGAAGGTGGCAGAGAGTAAATGTGAATTTTTCAGAATTTTCGGATAATATCTTAAGGTGCCACATTGGCCCTGAAGGTAATCACGTTAATCCTATGGAGCGCGCAGCCAAAAAGGCCGAAAATTGGTTTTTCGCCCCTCGCTCCTATTCTAATCCCACGACTAATGTCTTCCCTCTAGTTATGGGTCCTCTATGTTGTATGCTACCCGACGAAACTTGAAGAGCATCCTAAATATCTATATTATGTTGATTGTGAGCTCTATTTTGAACAAGAAAATACGCGATTTTCAACGAAATTTGAGCCCACAAAAAGCGTAATAGAACGCTCTAGGCTATAATTTAAGTTTTTTCGAGTAGCATACATCTTGTAGAGTCCATAACTTGAGGGAAGACATTTGTCGTATGATTAGGGTAGAAATGAGGGGTGAAGCGAAAAACTAATTTTTGACCTTTTTGGCTGCTTTCTCCATTGGATTAACATGGGAACCTTCAGGACCAATGTGGCACCAGATATTATCCGAAAATTCTGAAAAAATTCACATTTACTCTCTGCCACCTTAGACAACTTTTCCGCACTAATGCGTCATCAAAATCGAAAAAATTTTTTTTCGATACACCTTAAAGTACAGCTCCCGTCAAAAAAAACGTTACATTGCTCCATCGATGGAATTGGTGGGGTTGCTGGATTTGGCAATCAATTCACAGTTTGGCGCATCTCGCATTTTTTCCGTTTTTAAGAAATTAAACTTTTACATTACATTCACCAGTTATTTGGAACAAGAGTTGGGCGCAATCAAACTACATTTTTAATCTGATTGAAAGTATAATCTGATTACTTTTGTAGTTTGATAACATTTGGAATTTTCAATCTAACTACATATGTAATTGGATTGAAAGTAATCTGATTTACTCTTTTTGGGAAGTTTTTGCGGGTTGATTTTGTCTTAGTTGGCAAAGGGGAAGGGAGGGGGTCAGAAATGACCAAAAACAAGGTTACGTAATATAGTATTATAGTGATCACGGTTAATATTATCAATCGGATTATGTTTAGAAAAACACTGGTCCCGATCACTAATATTTAGCGTATAATGTATCGTTTTATGTGATCAATATATCTCTTAATTTTTTTTTAAATCTGGTGAAATAACTAAAACACAGATTAGGTTGATTTAAAAAGTTTAAGTAGAATAACTTAATTGATTTTAAAATTACAACAATAACAACTATGTGATAGACCTGTCCTCATTTTGTGGCAATCACATTGGAGTCGGATGTGATCGCATTATCACTGGAATAAATGTGATCGCATTGTCACTGGAATAAATGTGATCGCATTGTCACTGGGACTATGATAGACGTGTGTCCGATATTTTTGATCAACAAATGTGATAACGAGACCAAGTGATGCATATGACATCGCATGATGATCACGATTTGCCAATTCACTTTTTAACTCACAAGTTTTTTTCTCATAACTTTCAGAATTGAAATAAAAACGTTTTTTTTTCAACAAAACCCCAAAGTTTAGGCCCAAGTTGGTGGCAATCCAAAATTTGGAAAATTGTAAAAGAAAAATATGTATTTGTCGATCAATGGTTTACAAGACCCTGATTAAAAATTGGAAATATTAAATATGAGGGTCGATATTTTTTTAACCAAATAACGCGACTAATGATAAACGAGGATAAATGAAACGTTTTACAAAAAGTTTATTTTCAATCCTTTAATATCTAATCTACTTCACATAAAATCCCCTATGATTTGAAAGGGGACATCGGATTCTTAACTTTTTTATAAAGCACTTTGTGTTTGGTAAAATACCTTAAGAAAATTATCCTTTGAATATTTAGTTATCACGCAAATAATTTTTCAAAGGAAACTTCACCGATCGTTTATTTTATTGAAATTCCAAAATAAATAGAAAATGTCTGATATAAATTAAAAAACTAGACATTAGTTACTAACAAAAATAAACAAAATTTAAGTATTCCAATAGAAATGTGTTCTGCTTTTTAAAATCAGCAAAATTTGGAAAGCGGAAAGGCATCATATCTTTTTAATTAAACTCGAAAACATTCAAATCCTTTCTGTTGCTGTGGTCGAAAAAGACAGAATGAGGAGCGAGGGTTGCTACTAGTTTCGCCTTGGCGGTTGGATGATGGCGACCGTTTTCAGGCTTTTACCTCTAAATTTTCAAACTTCAACTTTGAGCCATGGCTTTATTTAATGACCAAATTAAATGAAACTTGGTATTTAGGGTTTAAATGATATGGTTTTTCATATGCGGGTATAAAAATTGGGGGTCACCATGAAAAAAGTTGCACTTTATTTTGCGTTTCGCATGAAGACGGGCCTCTGAGAGAAAAATAGTCAATTAGTGATTTCAAGCTTACAATAAATCCTGAAAAATGACACCAAAAGCATCTTTCTAACCCCACCCGTTCGCCCGCACATTCTACTGTAACGTTTTTTTTGACGGGAGCTGTACATACTGGTTTTAAAATTTATTATTTTAGCGGTGACTTTACTATATCTTAATGCTTTTGTGGGAGAATTCACGGAAAAGCACGTTTTCTAATCATGCGTGTAAAAGTGTATGGTGTAAAAATGTATGAATATAATTTTTCATATTATACGGAAATTCATATCACATGTATTTTAGTTCTTGTAAAAGCAATTGCTATTTGAGACGTTATTTGATTTCGTAAATTTACCGGGGTGTTTAACTTTTTGATTGGAGCTACAGCTATCAATCTGTTTATCTGTAAGAATGAATATTATTCGTTTTTATGATTGCTATCAAAAGTAAGTTTGTAGCAGCTGGAAATTAATGCAAAACGCTAAATGCGTTTAAAATAAATTTTAATACAGTCTATGATATTGTGCTGAAGCAAGATGAGATGCATATTATCTTGTGTTTTTAAAGAAACTAAATTATCTATAATAATTAGTAGAGACGCTTTCCTAAGCTTACGAAAAGTACTCTTAAAAGAGGAAAAATATTTGAATACATTATATGAAACTTGCTGAAACTAAAATGCAGAGTTCAATACTAAATGAATATTTTAAATCCAATAAAAAAACTACATGATAATTATCCCACCTTTGAACAATGTTTATGAAACTTTTACATAAATATTTTTAAAATATATTATTAAACCCGAAAGTAATTAACATATTTTTTAAAAATAAAATAGTTAGACATACGGTGCTGTAGTTTACCTGTAGTTTTTTCCTAATTATTCTGTTAAAATAAACAAATTGCTTTTTGAGTTTTCGATGAAGTACCAAAACAAATAGTTTGATGTTGATGATAGCTGATTGTTGATAATCTGTCTTATTGTTTCGTTAAATTTAATATTTTTTCGGTATTAATATACATATCTTATGTTACTAATTTTTCATTAACTGAAAGAAAATTTTTGATTGTAAATTGAGGGAAATTGTTTTTATCTTGTTAGTGTTTTAATCACTTAAAGGATATATTTCCTTCAATTCCCATTATTATCCATACCATACTACCCATTACCACCCATACCATACTACCCATTACCCTATCATTTCTTTATACAAATAGAATGTAATAGTTTTTTAGCTTATAAGGAAGATGGAGGACTCAGGTGCTCCTAAACAAGCCATTGTAAACCCAACAAATATTCAACTGCACAAAGAACAAAGAGATGAGCAAAATTCTCTGAATTAGCATCCTGACACCGCCTCAAAGAACTAAAAAGAGCTCTGTACCCCACCGATAAGAGCAGCTCAAAGGAAAACCAACCACAAAGCGCTCACTTCCAGGTAATGATTATGAACAGTTTTATCTTAAGGCTGGCGAAGGTCTAGTGGAAACAGATTATCGCTTTTACGCCGCACAGGCTCCAAGATTTGTCAGTCACTTCTAATCATGCAAACCGAGGGGCAGGTTTCGCATTAGACGACGGCTTTCTTTGAATAGGGTGATTTTTAGCTTTGCTGCCCGTTTGGATGAGCGGGATGTTTCCCTGAATCCCTGATACCCTTGCATTTGGAAAATGAATGTCGTGTTTTATCTTTGGCTCGATCTTTAATGGTTGGGTTTCCTCAAAAGGGAATTCTTGGATTGAGGACCTGTAGTATATTTCTGTACTGTAATTATGAATAAGATGCAATTTACGTTTGCAGTATTTTTTTAGAGAAAACTACAGCAGATAGGTTTAATTTATTTATTTGATGAAGTTAGGGCATATTAGAACGGTTTAATATGGTTATATCTCTTTTAAATTATTTGAACGAGTAAAACAAATGCAGCATTCACAGTATTCATAATTTTGTAGTCTATTGTTAAAATTTTGGAAACGTAAATCCCCCAACGGAAACCCAATTGTACTTCATCTACCTTATACATGTGAGATGCTTTTAGTTTTATCCGGTAAAGAAAGAAGTTTTTAAATTCTTTAATCGTCATATTGGCTTTGAAATTCGTGTATGGCCCAAGCTAAGTTACGCTCAATACTGTTTAAAGGAAATATTACCCAATTATTGTAAAATAGCCTTCTATTGATTCTTAAATTTTCAATACTGATTGGAGTATAAACATTTTATGATAATCTCCTGCCCTCCCATAATTTAAATTTATTTTTTCTTTTTTATAATAGTTTGTTTTTAAAAATATTAGCTATTAAAAGTCACACAATAAATACACATTATTTTTTTAGATGCAGGAACCTTTTACAAATGATTTTTTTTTCAAAATTCAAAAGTATCTTCTACAAAAAATCGGCAGAACGACTCCAAATACTTAAGCGATTAAATCCATTTTGCAGAAACTTATTAGCATTTGATTGAGTAGTATCATCGACGGTTTTTTTTTTTAGAAAATTCTTTCATGCTAAATATATTGAGATGGTTTACATCACTTTCAGTGGCCAAATCAACAATTCAATTAAAAAATCAAAGAAGACAGTACTAAGACTTCATCAAGGACAAAGAATTACAAAATAATTGTCACCAGTTTTAGTATTCTGGAAAAGTTTATCAGACCTACTTATGGTTCATTCAACCACGAATAAACCAAATCAATATCATCATCATGTCCTAGTGCCTTTTGGCTCAAAAGGCACTCAGTCTTGTCCATCCTGCCCTGTCCACTGCAGTCACCCTCACCTCCTGCCAGCTGGTCCATCCTGCTTCCCTTCTCTCTCTCTCCATTTGCCTTCTCCATGTTATCCTTGGGTGACCTCTTCTTCAACTTCCCTCTGGTATCCACTCCATAGCAACACTTGTAATTTCATTTCTTTCCATTCTTAACACATGGCCAGTAAAGCGCCATCTCCTCATTTTAATTTCTGGTTCTATTGATTTTATTTTTGTTTCTTTAAATAATTTGTCATTAGTTATTGAATTGGGCCAAAGTATCTTCATAATTATTCTCAAACAGTTGTTTTGAAATGCATTTAGCCTATTAGTTTGGACTGCAGTCAACTTCCATGTTTCAGAGTTATATAACAGGACTGATCTGACTAAAGATTTATATAGGTTTAGTTTCACTCTTTAAGTTATATTTGAATTCTTCCATAATTTATTCAAACCTCTGAAACAGTTGCGGGCTTTGGCAATTCTATTTTGAATGTCAGTATTTGTTCCTCCATCAGTACACAACGTTGCACCAAGATAAGAATATTGATCTACCTCCTCTATAACTTCACCATCAAGATGTATTGGAGCATTAGTTTTGCTATTGATTCGTAGTATCTTTGCTTTGCTTCTATTAATTTGTAATCCAATTTGTTTTGCATTCATGGAAAGAAGATCTGTTTTCCTTTGGAGATCCCTCAATTTGGATGACAAAAGCACAATATCGTCTGCAAAATCTAAGTCCTCTAAAACGGAGGTAAAATTCCATCTTATACCCAATCTCTCTCTAGTTGTGTCTTTCATTATCCAGTCTACGGCGATAATAAATAAAAGTCCGGATAAGACGCAACCCTGTCTAACTCCAGTTTTAACATAAAATAAATCTGTTTGTTCTCCATCCACTTCAACACAAGCTTGGCTATTGTTATACAGTTCTTTTATTATCCTTATGAATTTCTGTGGTATACCATAGAGTTCTAAAATTTGCCCTAACTTGTCTCTTATAATTGAATCAAAAGCTTTACTAAAATCAATGAAATTATGTAAATTGTAGCATTGTGCTCAAGACATTGTTCGATTATACAGGGTGTCCCACGAGAAGTGGCCCAACCCCTTTAACTTTTGAACCCCTACAGATATAGTCATGAAAGTGGGGTCTAGGTATAGTAAAGTGACCATGCTCTATCCAATGAGATAACTTTCAACGCCCTCTAGCGGAAACTTTAGGAGTTATAATTTTTATTTTGAAAACTATGTGAGGTATGTGAAAAAAGTCAATGACTAAGTTGTAGAGCAGCATCGATTTAGTAGGAAAAGACACCTTAAGCAGAAAAATATCTTGAACAAAACCCCTAAAATGCACGCTCAATTAGGTTGAATTTACGTAGATTTTACATCTCAAAACACTCCTCACAAGGCGAAAATGAGAAATTTTTTATTTTTATGACTTAAGTAAATGACTAAAAGTATTCTTAGTTCATTAAGTTGAAAATTTCTCATTTTGGCCTCGTGAGGAGTGTTTTGAGATGTAAAATCTACGTAAATTCAACCTAATTGAGCGTGCATTTTAGGGGTTTTATTCAAGATATTTTTCTGCTTAAGGTGTCTTTTCCTACTAAATCGATGCTGCTCTACAACTTAGTCATTGACTTTTTTCACATACCTCACATAGTTTTCAAAATAAAAATTATAACTCCTAAGTTTTCCGCTAGAGGGCGTTGAAAATTATCTCATCGGATAGGGCAGGGTCACTTTACTATACCTAGACCCCACTTTTATGACTATATCTGTAGGGGTTCAAAAGTTAAAGTGGTTGGGCCACTTCTCGTGGGACACCCTGTATTTCTCAGTGTAAATATGTGTTGAATTGTACTGTTAGCAGTACGAAAACCAGCCTATTCAGTTCTAAGAACAGGCTGAACTTCCTTTTTAATTCTATTTACGATTATTTTTCCAAAAATTTTTGATGGTATTGATAGCAGGCTAATACCTCGCCAATTCTCACATTTGGATAAATCACCTTTTTTCGGTATTTTAACAATCACTGCCTTTCTCCACTGATCTGGAACCCTCTCAGTTTCCCAAATCTTAGTAAATAGTCTAAGTAGCATTCTGGATGATGAATTTTCGTCTGCCTTTAACAGATCAGCTGTGATGTTATCATTTCCACTTGCTTTGTTTGCTTTTTGTGCTATCAGAGCAACTTTTACCTCTTCCAGCGAGATTTCCTCAATAGAAATGTTAAGCATCTGTTCAGCATGCAATGCCTCTCCAAATATTTGGTTCTGATCAAAAGACTCCACATGACAGACATTCAATACTTCAAGAAAGTGTTCTTTCCATCTTTCCCTGAATATACCAAATAATCTTCTAGAATTTTCCAGAATAAACTGGTGACTACTTTCAGGGTTCCTTCAAATTCACGGGAAAAAGTGTTCATATTTAGGGCAAACTTTTTCATTTTGATGGGTAAATCGTAGTGTTTTCACTAAAAAGCCCGTATGGAAATGTACTTTACTATTATTAAAGATATGACCGAGAAAAAACCCTAAAAATGATATTTAAAGAGAAAATCGCAAATTTAAATGTTAAGTGCTCATTCACTGGGCAATTGTAAAGAAGATAAATTATATGTTGTGTTTATAGTGGTTATATAGTTAGTTAGTACATTATGATATGCGTTGTGTTTAATTAAAGTAACCTCAGGAACGGAAACCCTTGTGAATTTGATGTTTGGATTATAGATATTAAATTACTGAAGAGAAAGAGTAGGCCGTGAATATATTAATAAAATATGAAGAGGAAATAAGATAGTTCCATAAGTAGAAGAATTGGAATCAAAAAGTTTTAACTTACAGTTTGATGAGCTGCAGATGAAGAGCCATAACCATATGACGAAGATCCAAAAATAATAGAAAAAATGCAAAAATTGTAGATTAAGAAAAACGAGTGGGATGAGGCAACTAGTCGTTTTATTGCAGGTATTCTTTTCTTGTTACACTATATTTAATTCACTGTCCGGAGCTGAGAGCGGTCACCTTTTTTTAACACAGGATCAGATACACCACGTTTGGATCAGTAAAGAGCACAACATAGAACACATAGAACGGTAAGTAACCGGAAGCACTACACGAATTTTGAACACAACACCGCACAAGAAGGATGACGTCGAGGCTTAGGAATCACAAATTAAATTTGATAAAATGATATTTGGACTTAAGAGGTGATACCCCTCTCTTCCTCCACGCGGATGATCCAATCTGGAAATCGGGAACGGCCGGTAGCAAGTCGGTTCCATGATCCCGATGGGAACGTGAGTCGCAAGGTGTCCCGCAGGTGTCAGGCGGGAACACCGCGAAGTGGCCCGCGGATCTCGGGCAGCAGCCCTACGTGGTAAAAAAATAAAGATGAGATGTGTGGAGCCCTGTTAATTGGCGGGATCCCGTTTATATACCGGGTAGGTCAATAATCGCAGAGGACGCCAAAGTGTTGGAATGTTGGCTAGTCAGTCCTCAGTAGGATTGACAAACACCCATAAAAAAAACTCGCCATCACCACGAGGGAGGTATCAATGTCGGGGAGAGAGATCAAAGGTTACAGGAGGATTAGAAGTGTCTCAAAACTTCTAGGCACAAAAGCAAATGAATGGTTTGAGATACAAAATTTGTTCTTGGATTTTCCGACTCATTGTTTCAAGCTAAGCAAAATGAGTGGAAATTTAATTAGTTTATTGTTATTGTATGCCAACATACCAGAGTGCTAGTAACAGCAAGAAGTCTTGTGTCAAAGCCTCAATAATAAACCAGAAGCAGGGTTTAAACTTTGTTTATTTGGAAGCATCCCGCTACCTGCAAATCATAGTAGTATCGTAACGTATCGCTTATCGTATAATAAAGGTTTACAGTAGTTTATATACCCATTGCAATTTACATAAATCAAAACAGTTACAGTTAACATACTCATAACAGTCACAGAACATAACTCATAACAGTCACAGAACATACTCCTGCCCAAATTTTTTTAGACAGAAAGGAAGAAAAAATTTAAATTATAAGAGTTCATAGACTGATGAGGCGAGTGCAGCAGCGTGAAAAACGATGAGACGAGGCGCAGCAGAGTGCAAGACGATGAGATGAAGCGCAGCAGAGTGCAGTCGTTGAGCAGCAGGGTGCAAGACGATGAGGCGAAGCGCAGCAGAGTGCAAGATGATGAGACGACGCGTAGCCGAACTAAAGACAGCACCAAGGGTGCCGATGTCTGTTGAATTCCCGGGTCGAAAGGGGTTGCAGCTCCGGCTGGCGGCCAATTCAGGCAGTAAAGGACCATAGGCGGGGTGTGCCGGAGAAGGAGGCAGCAGCGGGTGTGCCGGAGAAGGAGGCAGCAGCGGGTGTGCCGGAGAAGGAGGCAGCAGCGGGTGTGCCGGAGAAAAAGGCAGCAGCGGGTGTGCCGGAGAAGGAGGCAGCAGCGGGTGTGCCGGAGAAGGAGGCAGCAGCGGGTGTGCCGGAGAAGGAGGCAGCAGCGGGTGTGCCGGAGAAGGAGGCAGCAGCGGGTGTGCCGGAGAAGGAGGCAGCAGCGGGTGTGCCGGAGAAGGAGGCAGCAGCGGGTGTGACGGAGAAGGAGGCAGCAGCGGGTGTGCCGGAGAAGAAGGCAGCAGCGGGTGTGCCGGAGAAGGAGGCAGCAGCGGGTGTGCCGGAGAAGGAGGCAGCAGCGGGTGTGCCGGAGAAGGAGGCAGCAGCGGGTGTGCCGGAGAAGGAGGCAGCAGCGGGTGTGCCGGAGAAGGAGGCAGCAGCGGGTGTGCCGGAGAAGGAGGCAGCAGCGGGTGTGCCGGAGAAGGAGGCAGCAGCGGGTGTGCCGGAGAAGGAGGCAGCAGCGGGTGTGCCGGAGAAGGAGGCAGCAGCGGGTGTGCCGGAGAAGGAGGCAGCAGCGGGTGTGCCGGAGAAGGAGGCAGCAGCGGGTGTGCCGGAGAAGGAGGCAGCAGCGGGTGTGCCGGAGAAGGAGGCAGCAGCGGGTGTGCCGGAGAAGGAGGCAGCAGCGGGTGTGCCGGAGAAGGAGGCAGCAGCGGGTGTGCCGGAGAAGGAGGCAGCAGCGGGTGTGCCGGAGAAGGAGGCAGCAGCGGGTGTGCCGGAGAAGGAGGCAGCAGCGGGTGTGCCGGAGAAGGAGGCAGCAGCGGGTGTGCCGGAGAAGGAGGCAGCAGCGGGTGTGCCGGAGAAGGAGGCAGCAGCGGGTGTGCCGGAGAAGGAGGCAGCAGCGGGTGTGCCGGAGAAGGAGGCAGCAGCGGGTGTGCCGGAGAAGGAGGCAGCAGCGGGTGTGCCGGAGAAGGAGGCAGCAGCGGGTGTGCCGGAGGAGACAGCAGCGGGAGTGCCAGAGGAGACAGCAGCGGGAGTGCCAGAGAAGGAGACAGCAGCGGGAGTGCCAGAGGAAACAGCAACGGGAGTGCCAGAAGAGACAGCAACGGGTGTGCCGGAGGCAGCAGCGGGTGTGCCGGAGAAGGAGGCAGCAGCGGATGTGCCGGAGAGGGCGGCAGCGGATGTGCCGGAGAGGGCGGCGATACATCATTCGGGATTTTGACAACTTTAGCAACAGATCTCTTGTAGTAGCCCTTTGCAGTCCTGACCTCAACGACCCGGACTAAGCCGTCTGATCCCCGATATACTTCGGTGATTCTCCCCAATGGCCAGGTTGCAGGTGGTAGGTTAATTTCTTTTGGGAAGACTAGGTCTCCGTACTTTACGTTCGGTTGAAGTTGATGCCACTTTGACCGTTGTTGAAGCGAGCTTCTTAGTCTACCTCCTGCCCGTAGAAGACCCTCTTTTGGAGCTGAAAAAGCTTCATCAGCCAAATTAAGTCCAACGAAAGATTCACGATCTTTGAATGATATAGCTTGTGAGGGTTGGGGTGCCGTTAATCTTTTCAAAACATGGGCATCAATATCAAAGGTTTCCCGAGTTCGATCACGTAGATTTACCTTGGTCTTCAGTTTCTTTACCATGGCTTCAGTTATAATTGTTGCTTGAGATCTGGAATCCGATTGCACTCGGATGTCAGTTGAATTTCCAGAAGCGTCACGAACTGAGACCACGGCAGTAGGTAGAAGTGCTATATTGGATGAGATAGTGTTTATGGAAACAGAATTTATGCGAGTTTTCGCACTGGGATCTTTATCATTTACAAAGTCTTTAGACGGACTTTTAGAAATTACAACAAGGTTACTTGTAACCGATTCGTGCAAACTAGAGTGATGCATCTGTTTACATACACGACATGAATAGGTCGACTTACATTGGCGCACAGAATGTTTTTCAGATAAACAATTGAAACACAAGTTTTTCCTTTTAACGAAGTCTCGACGAGCAGGTATGCCAAGACTCAAAAATACAGAGCATTTTGATAGAATGTGAGTACCACCGCATTTTAGACATCTAATCGCTTTCTTGAATCTCAACTCAGGAGGGGACTTTAAGTTCGGAATGTTGAGACGAGGCAATCGAAAATCGGAATTGCTGGTTAGCGATGACCCTTGAAAACTAGGGAGATCTGTGACAGAAATATTCGAAAACACAGCTGGGGTTCTTTCCTTAATGAAAGTTAATAGGATAATTTTACAATCAGAATATTTAGCTTCAATGTCGGCGATTTCGGAAAGCTCATTACTTAATAATGCGTCAACTCGGCATAAATTAGAAAAAACGGTTTCTAGGCGATCAAGCCTTATTTGCACCGCGATCACACTTGTATTAGGAACTAGGCTTGTAGCGAAATTGACGATCCGAGTTAGAGATGCTTTTTGGTAGTCCCGCTCTTTTACAAGTTTAACTTGATCCGTATCCTCAGGCATGATGAAAATATTGAAAGATCTTACCAAAGATAGACGATACCAAAGACGATAACTGCTAACGCTGCTGTCCTGTCGCGGACGCCATTTTTATGTATGCCAACATACCAGAGTGCTAGTAACAGCAAGAAGTCTTGTGTCAAAGCCTCAATAATAAACCAGAAGCAGGGTTTAAACTTTGTTTATTTGGAAGCATCCCGCTACCTGCAAATCATAGTAGTATCGTAACGTATCGCTTATCGTATAATAAAGGTTTACAGTAGTTTATATACCCATTGCAATTTACATAAATCAAAACAGTTACAGTTAACATACTCATAACAGTCACAGAACATAACTCATAACAGTCACAGAACAGTTATTGTTAAGGCTTTTGGAATTTAGAATATCAGGGGTTTAATTTCTAGAACGTCTTATCTTTTTGTGCACACGTGCTTATATTTTTATGAAGCTCGGAAACCTAAAAAGTGCCTTCACATCCTTTTAATGACGTGCTTTCCTTCTAGAAGGATTTCCAATAAAATACACATTTATCGCAATTAGTATTTATACACTCGAACCTGTTTTTGTGCGGTCCTTTTTCCTGCGATTTTTTATTTGTGGGTTTTTCTGCGATTATTTTTGTACGGTACATAAAAATCGCACTAAAAAAGGCCACACAAATGAAAAATCGCACAAAAATAGTCGCACAAATAAAAAAAGGACCGTACCGAAACAGGTACGAGTGTATTAGCCTGTTTTCTGTAGCTTCACTAATATCCCCCTTCAGCATAGCCCATGTGGATTGTGCAGCGCAGCTTCCTTCCATCCTGCGACAGAAAAGGCGCTCGAGAGAGGGACTGGGTCAGATTGGAGGACTTAATGACGGAGCCATACAAAGAACTCCGCCATAAAAGGTAATAAGCGATGCTATTCAAACGCACGTGAAACAATAGTCGCTTGCCCATCTTTTGAGTGGCGTACTTTTGGAGGGAAAGTATTTATATTCACGTTGGAGCGTTAAGATTTCACCAGCGGTAGAAAATATGATTAAGAATCACATGCTTCCGGAAAGAAATCAAACTTTATTCTAAATTTTGTATGATGATCGATTGGTTAAAACTAGTTAAAAGTTGAAAATATAATACAGTTAAGCCAAAAATAAATTAGTCAGTTTGACAAACACATTTATAGCAGTAATACAATTGAAGTGATTGCAGTAACGATGAGCCAATTCCAATGTAAAGCAGCTGGATTTAGCTTGTTGTATCAAACACCTCAATTTGATCAAATTATTTGTATTGTTAAGTACAGAATCTACAAACACATAAGAGTCTCCCCTTTTCTAAAACACTGGTAGATATTTTTTTCAAGAAATTTGCATTGCGATTTAAAGTTGTCGTTATGGTATATAGCTGTGAATGATCTTATCTTTGTGAATGGAATAGAAGCAATGTAGCCAGTCCCTAAAAGTTTAGGTATCACTAGAAGTAATAGAATCAGAACCATATCCGAAGATCAACAAAAAATTTAGATGGAATCGAAAACAAATAGCACGTATATTTACTCTATAATACCTAGCTTGATCGTCTGGTTAGTATTTTCCTGTATGTATATGAATAGTTATCAATGTGTGCGGGGGATTCCAGGGATATCTCGAAAACTTTATTAATTACTGACTTTTATTCATACATATGTTTAAAATTTTGCTACCGCATGTTATTTTTATCAATTATTTAAATATTTAGAGCTAAAGACACATTTCTTGCTAATATTTCTTTGTGAGGGAAACTGGAAATATCTGTAAAGGGAATTACTAAATCTCTGTTACCAAAACAGTTATGCTCGTTGGCTAACATCAATGACAAGATTATTATAAATCTTTATAGTATGTATTTAGTTTAATTTTTTTTCGAAGTACTTCTCAGTCAACACTAAAAATATTACGAGCAATTATTTAGAATATTTCCTTTACTTATCCTGCTCTTCCTTTTAACAACAAAAAATCAACAATCATAAATGTTTTTAGAAAGTCATATGCGACTAGTATAACCTTGCAAAATCTTTATATCTTTATGCCATATAGTTATAAGTTCAATCTGATGCTTAATATTTATTTTTAATGCATTTCAATCTACTTTTAAACTTTCACATAAATTTCCTAAAAAATATGATTTCTTGAGATATGACGTTGAAAAGAGTGTATGACAATTAAAGAAAATAATCTAAACATATTTTCGTAATATTTTTAGTGGTGATTGTGAAGTACTTCAAAAAAATTCAAAACAAAGAATTACATTCAGGGATAAAAAAATCCGGAATGTGCGCGCTTACAGATTAAAAAAATTTGTTCTGATGGTATTTTTCGCATTTAACTTACGGGGCATCTATAAACCAATGAGACAGACCGGCAGGGAATGGTTTAACTTTCAACCGTATGTAAACGTGAGTCTATAGCAGCTACAGTGGTGAAAATTTCTTTCATAATGATGTAGCAATAAGGTAATCTACCAAATTTATCTAATCCACTTTCTATATATTTTACAGCTGTGCAACTGTCTTTTTGAACCAAATCGGTTCTGCTCGTCGTTGGCTGAATTTGCTGAGAAACTTGTGAATTTAGCTGAAATATGTTAATGATTTCCAGAGTCACCACTTATAATATTAAGAAAAATATTTCAAGTTTAGGATGTGCTCCTTGTAACTAGTGGTTTAATTTGTTCCCCTTGATTTCAGTGAAAATATTACTTTATTACAAAAGACCATGCAAATATACACCATTTATGTAAGTCGTATCTAGCGGTCTGTGTTGGTAGCTGAACTCTTTAACGAAGTAAATCTTCTGAATTTAGCTAAAATAATTTAAAAAATACAGTTCAAAGTCACCACTTAAAAAAATTAGGGAAATATTTAAAGTTTAATGGAAGGCCGAGGGTGGGTGGTTGGGGGCGGAGGTGGACATTATATATATATAATATAAGTTTTCCGCTTCAAAATTTATGAGTTTTGGAGTATTAGTACTTCGAGTTTCCATCGAAGACAGAAGGGATAGTCTTAACAAAAATAGTAATTTTATCATAAAAGTCAAGAAAAACATTGATACGGTTACAGTTAATTTTTATAATAATTTAAATTAAGAGCCCCCTCGAATTATGCAGGAATAAATTTATAAATGCTCAATTGCATTTATGTCCGAGTGCTATACCCGGGGAGAGGCTCAGACTCGAACCGAGGGAGATTCGATCTGAGGGCCTTATGGATCCAGCATACTGGTGCACTAACACACCAAGCCATCCGTTCCTGCAACTAGTTAGTTTTACTAATTTATTTGAAGTTTTTATTTCCCACAGTTACAGTTAATTTAAAATTTTAATAAATTTATAAATGCTCAACTGCATTTATGTCCGAGTGCTATACCCGGGGAGAGACTCAGACTCGAACCGAGGGAGATTCGATCTGAGGGCCTTATGGATCCAGCATACTGGTGCACTAACACACCAAGCCATCCGTTCCTGCAACTAGTTAGTTTTACTAACTTATTTGAAGTTTTTATTTCCCACAGTTACAGTTAATTTAAAATTTTAATAAATTTATAAATGCTCAACTGCATTTATGTCCGAGTGCTATACCCGGGGAGAGACTCAGACTCGAACCGAGGGAGATTCGATCTGAGGGCCTTATGGATCCAGCATGCTGGTGCACTAACACACCAAGCCATCCGTTCCTGCAACTAGTTAGTTTTACTAACTTATTTGAAGTTTTTATTTCCCACAGTTACAGTTAATTTAAAATTTTAATAAATTTATAAATGCTCAACTGCATTTATGTCCGAGTGCTATACCCGGGGAGAGACTCAGACTCGAACCGAGGGAGATTCGATCTGAGGGCCTTATGGATCCAGCATGCTGGTGCACTAACACACCAAGCCATCCGTTCCTGCAACTAGTTAGTTTTACTAACTTATTTGAAGTTTTTATTTCACAATTTAAAAAGAAGACCGAACCATGTGTGAATCTGCAGAACGGGATACCAATGTATGGAAATACTTTTTTAGTACCTTTAACCAACATGTAGAATAAGTTCGAATACATTGAAAGTTGACAGCTCAGAGACCTTTAAATGTGGTTTAAAAAATCTTTACTAAATTTTTTAGGAGTGTCTGTTAAATGCTTTCGAAATCAACCTATACTAACACCTACAATTTGTTCTTTTATTACTCATAGAATCTTGACTTGTGTGTTTAAAAATTGATAAAATAAGCAACTTCAAATAAAAAAATGTTTTATTATTTGCGAAATGCACATAATTGCTACAAAAATGTAGACAAAATAGAAAATAATGTGAACATACCCATATATTTCAGTAGAAAGGGTTATTTTACACTGTCATCTTTTATGAGCCAAATGAAATAAATAAAACTAATTCATGCAAATACACACTATGTAAAAAGAACAATTTTGCAAAGTGCTAAAGATCATAATAAAATAGTTAAAAGCTAATGAACTAATTGTATGCAATATATTATGCTGCATTGGATTATGCTTATTGGTTGATATAAATCAATGGTCTCTAACCCGTAAAAATCCCCGAACCACCAAGCTAAATTGAGACTATTACGGACGAACCATATATTAGTATTTTGTAAAATACTGTTAATAAAGTGCAAACTCTTAAACATGCCTCATATCTAAATCCTACTAAAATTTTTATACTCCAACCGAGACTCGTTTTTCTTCATACGTATAAATAAAGGGTAATATTTGAGCCAGAGGTCGACCCCCAGAAAGTTTTCTAATTTAAAAACATGCATCTTCAAAAAAGAGGTTTCAGTACATTTTTAGTAATCTAAGACAGGAAACTGCTTTAAAAAATTCCTGAAATTTGCAATAATCCACGTTAGAAATAGTACTGTATTTTTAGAGATATTTAATTTTATCTCACAAGAGACGGTTATTTCTGGCATGGCATAAACTTCGGAACCGATAAAAAATAATCATAGTTTTCAAACAACTCATGGGATTTCACTTGAATATATCGTCAGCTTACTTTAAAGGTAAGTCACTTTTAGATAATTACACATTTTCAATCCTTGCATGATATAAAGTCAATGCTATATATGAGGTAAATCGGATGTCTGGAATAATTCGGTTGAACAAGGACGTCATCAAGTTTTATCGCCAAGTGACCTCAAGTTGACAACGGAATTTCCAGCGATTATTGAATGAGGTAACTGCTGTTGGACTCCTTTGATATTTTCAAGTGTTTCTGTGGTTGATCACCATCTCCAAGAAATATCAGCTATTTCTTGGCAGGTTCGTATTACTTAGAATGGTGGAGCTCCATATAGAATCTGGAGAACAGAAAAACATTTTAATGATAAAATGATACAATAAGGATATAATTCCAAATAAAACTCAGGTAAATATATTTTTCAGCTAAAGGTTATTTATGAATAAAACAGATCCCTCAGGTTTACTGCTTTACACTAACTCAAAAACCTTACACAATGGAAACCATAACATTATGCAATGTACAAAAGTACAGTTTATAACCGATTATATTCCTACATATTTTCCAAATGATATTCCAGCAAAACACTTACACAATTTTAAAATAACTGTTCTCATAAAATTATAACATTACGTCCTCTAACCGGTATTAAAGCAATACTTAAACCTTTCTAGAAGTTTACATTGCTTAATGGGACTTATGAATGGTATTTTTTGAGGAGAAGGAGCCCATGTACCAAACCAACTTTTAAATTCCATATTTATTGACTGCTAGCTAGCAATGTAAACGCATCCAACCCAATCCCTTCGCTTGAAATCTTTAAGGGCTTCTATTAAAATGTTGATTTTTTTCATCGACGCCATACCCTTTCTCATCATTGATTTCCGATCCTTTATGAAGGAATTCGGCTCTGCTTTTGAGATAAATGAGGCTGTAAAGTATAGGTTTTTATACTTGATATATTACTTGCTTATGAACATGCATTCCCCTGGTCCCTAAGACGTTAGATAACGTTTCAAGATCCTTCAAACACCCATTTTTTTCATTGGTGAAAAATATAATCCCGATATACGCAATTCAGAATATCCATTTATCTATTTCTCGATTGGAAAGAAAAATGTATCTTCTAATTCACAAGCTTTCTTTGTTATGTTTGAATCTAGAACAGAATGTGAAGATGTTAATACAGAAGCGTTACTTATGCTATATGCTAAATCAGCATGTTTTTGCACTACTATAAAATACATCTTAATTCATTACTCATATTTTAAAGGTAGGTAAAATGCATAAAAATTATATTTGTAAAAAAATTGTGGGGTTGGAAGTAAAAAGTGTTAGCAGTAAAAACACTAAATGCTGACGAAGTAAAAATATGTGTTTGTTATTTACATATAACATTAACTGCCAAAATGTTCCACCACTCACATCAATATAGGTTTTTTAGAAAGTTATAGACGTACTCTTTTTAAAGATGCCTCGCGTTTCGCGAAAAAATTCAAAAGCAACACAATTTTAGAAGTAAGGTTCTTATTCCAAATTTTCTGTCAACACTTTCCTTTAAATCATTTACTTATTTTTTACTGTAATAATTTTCAAAATGTTTTTTCATTTGTAACTGATATAATATCTTCCCTTGAAGTTTTTCCTATTAATTCAATGACGCACAAAATATATGTATAAAAATATATATTTGACTGTTCTTTTTATTCATATTCATATGATAGATTCATATGATAAATGAGTTTATTGTTTGGTTTTGTGTAACAGGTTTATTGTTTACTTAAGTTAATTGTAAAAAGCGTGTTTTTATATAAGTCCTAGAATCTAACATTATGTTAGAATAGTCCTGTTTTAGAGTAATATCTATTAAAATATCAAATGCGTAAGCTAGATTTTAAATCTCATATTTAAATATTTTAAATAAACCACATTTTACCGCATTGAAATTTCCACTGTTGTAACGCATCACTTTGTATTTTGAAGATCAAAATAGCGTGCGCAATCTAGAGTGTATGTAACAAGTATTTTTGTAAAATACTTTATGTACGATATAACAAGCTACTTTTCATTATTTGCCTCCCTTATTTAACTGAATGAAATTAAGCGTACAAAGAAAGATTTGCCAGAGAGGAAAAAAAATTTGCTTTTTCAAGCAAGTAAATAAACAATGAACCCGACAATTAGAAGAGTAAAGATCCAATGAATACAAGTTACTCGACGAAAAAGATTTAGTTAAGCATTTTAGTTACGTATCTTTTATTCCCTTGGGGAAAGAGAAAATCTTTTTGACGAAAAACCTGTCTTAGCAGAATGTTATGTGTATAAATGATCTGAAAAACAAGTATATGTTTCTGCCTTCTAATAAAGTAGATGTTACGATTTAATCCTTGAGGACCGATGAAAACAAAAAATACAGTTGTTTTGCCTATTTGAATTGGTATTATAGTATGAAATTTGAGTCTTTAAAAAAATTTTCTATTTAGAACAAGTACTTCTTGTGGTTACAAGATGTCCCTAAAGCTCTTACGAAGGCTTTCTTTTTCTTACTCTTATATTGAAAAACATTAGATGACATTTTTGAAACAAATAAATGGTTGAGTTATAACTTATAAATCAATATTTTCGGATTACATTAAATGAATAAAATGGAATAATTAAATGAAGAGACAATTATTTCACCACTAAAATATGCAATATAAAAACAACCCATTTCCTGTTAAATATATTTTCAGTATTAATTACTAAGTGTGACAAACTGTTTTTTCTTACTAACTCCGATATTTATAGGTATACGAACATATTTAAAAAGTATTTCGTTCGTATATAGGTATACGAACATTTTATTAACTTATTCTTTAAAAAAATGAACTTTTTACAAGCATTTCAGATAGTAAGGATAATGTGTATGTGGTTGTAGATAGGTTGGGAATTTGGTTTTTTAAACATTTTTAACAAATGTAAAACACACCAATAACATAATACATTTAAAATATCAAGTTAAACAGATTTCTTAATCTAACCTGCTTTAAAATTTGATTCAGAAAATCACCTCAGCACATTCCCCGTTTGTAACTATCAATCAAATTTAATTTTAAAACTTTCCGTACCATCGCTCTTGCAATGCAGTCCTCGTTAGGATCATTTCAAACTTCCCATTATCCTCATTCCACAGCATGTGTACAGTGAACCATCTATTTAATGATTTATTTGGGAAACAAAAAGCTTCCTGCTCCTAAACGGACGCTGTGTCGCTACGGCATCATTAAGATTGATCGAAGATATCAAGCCCTTGGCGAGATCGCTACCAATTAATCTAAATGGGCACTCTGTTGTTAAATACCTGTATGAGAGGTCAGAAAAGCGAATGAAGAAAACGGGATATATTTGTTTCAGTTTGCATGATTTTAAGAGACAAATCCTCAATAGTTTTATAGTTTATTTTATAGTTAAATAATTTCCTCTTAGGTTCTTTTCATTTATTACTTGAAATATATTATGGCTTTTTATGGTACAGTAGAGCCCCAATTATCCGCGGAATTGGGTGGCAAGGGTAACGCGGATAGCGAAAATCGCGGATAACCCGAAAACACGAAAAAAATATTTCAGCATAATAACTATGTTTTATTGAACAAAAAACATATGAAAAACTTTTAAAATATGTAGAGTACACAGCAGAAACCTTTGCTCTACATCTAAAATGTCTCTAATCTCATTTAAAATTTGCTCTCATCGTTAAAAAAATTTTTTCGTGGCACTCGCGGATAATCCGCACCGCGGATCATCCGCTCGTGGATAATCGGGGTTCTACTGTACATATATTTGAGGACTTAAAGAATACAACGCGCTTGAAAAATAGCGAAATATCAGAAGTTTGGTGTACAATTTTCTGCGTGTTTTGAGAGAAAAAAGGGTTTTATCAATAAGAAAAGTTTACCTGAACATATATTAGAGATTAAAAATATGTAAAAAGTAAGGGGCACAAAATGTTGCAAAATATTTTTGGGATGTTTTGGTTTCCCTTCGTACCCAAAGAACCCTCTTTTGAAGAAAAGTTTATTTTTATGGAGTTAAGGTACACTTATTAACCTTTTTATAGCAAAGCTTCTTTAATTTATTATTTTCTTCATAATACACTTACTAGTTTTAGAAGGGATCTTTCCTCAGAAATTAGCGACTTTCTGATTTTCAAAGGTAAGTTTTTTAATCCTTTCCGACCTAGCCAGTAGCCACCCCAAACTTTCCACAGGATACAATGTTAAACTCAGGCGTCTCAAGATTGAAATCGCTTAAAAGAGGTAACCACTCCTTGCAAAATGAAAATGAATCAATTTATCTTGTTGGAAATTTTACGTACTTTAATTTATAGATTTTACGGTACAAAATGACTGCGTATAAAGTGATCCCATGTTGGAGAACTTTCATTTTTTATCTAAAAAAAATCTTGACATGTATGCCTTTGCGTATTGGATGCAATGTAATAATCATGATGGGGAAAGGCCTATTCCTTAGAAAACATATTGTAAATGCTTTCATATGACCAGAAACGTATATATTTAATATAATTTTTAAAACTACTAATGGATCTGAAATTGGTATATTAGAATAGTGAACTTGGTCATGTATATGAATGTAGATAATTTTTAGTTTTTTATCTTCCCTACATGCATTTTAGGTATGTGTTATTTTGCTTTTGAAATAAATTCTTGGACTAATAATTGTGTTTCGTGAAAACCCAAAAATAAATTGCATCACTCAACATAAACTGAGTAAAAATTTATCTAATAAGGATTTTATCAAAGAAAAGGCTAGAAGAACCAGCTTTACTCTGTAATTGACTTTCAATCAATTTATCAAGTGAATCAAGTACGCTTTACCTGAACATTCCAAATTTTTAGAACAAGCAAGTAAAACTATCAAAAAAGCATAGGAATTTATTAAGTTAACTTGCAAGTATTTTGACTGATTTTGTTCGTGCCCGCTACTTTTTGCTTTAAATCCTTTCGTATCTTTTGCCTCTTTAATTTATTGATCACGAGACAATCCGTTTTCCCAAAGACTCTCCAGTTCACCAGTGAAGTTTTTATTTTTCGCATTAAACTTTCAGGGAGCCAGGTAAAATCCTATTTTCTCTTCGTTTATTTTTAACTTTCCTTCTAACATTAAGCATGCTATGTACCTATAGATTCCGAGATATTTCCATTCACGGAGACTAGAGAGTAAAGAGATTTATCTATAATAACCCTATTATCAAGCTAGTGACATGATTTCAAATAGGGTCTAAACAGATTTTATATTTAAATATCCAAATTGAGACCTTTACACTCAAGAATTTGTATTTATATTAACTATATGTGATTCCCATAATGGTTTTTTATAATGAGGGTGTGGTATGAGTGGGTAAATCCTCCAACGGATATATTTACCACTAACGTTACCTTAGGTTCACCAGGAATCAAGCTTTTTAGAGAACTCTGATTGGTTTAAAACTGGTTTCTCTTTTTCAACAACCATTTAAAATCTTGATTCCAGATTAATTTTAGGTTAAGTTAGTGGTGAATACAGCCGTAAATTAAAATTATTCCGAAAAATCTCAAACTTCTAAATGTTTTTATTAAATTACAAATATTCAGTATTTTCATGAAAGTTAGTTTCGATTTTCTTTAAGCAAAAGAAGGGTTTAGATATATAGTTTTTACACCTTGTGTTTCAAAGGGTGTGCGTTCATATTTCAATTATATATTTCATAAAAATTAAAATCACGGATTATTTTTATCTATAAAATGATTTAATGAATCATTTAGTTCATTTAGGAGTCATTAATATCCATTTATGATTCAATCATTTCATACTCCTAAGTAACTTAAAAATATAATTTTAACGTTTTGTAAAAACTTTACTTAATTTATTAACATCTTTAAAAATTTTAATTTTTTTTGCCAAATTTTGCTTTTCTCCTCTTTATTCTGCTCAAAAATTCTGGTTAGGAATCTTTTGATACTTACTAATTTTAAATGTTTCCTTAAATCGGAAGCATTCAATTGATTTCAGTAAATCAACTTCCTGAAAATTTAACAACTGTAAATGATGTTACTAATATTTACCTTATATATTTATGGCAAACTTATCATCTCCGGGGAAGGCACTCGTAATTTGAAGTACATTAGCCAATGCCTAACTGACCTACTACACCAATGAAAATGAGTCGAGATCAACTCCCCAATCCACCTCCACTGAATCATTCCCCCAGGAAAGACCCAGACACACCCTTAATTAGGACCCCCAATCCCACATGAATGGATCTATTGGAATAACGGATGAAATCCACCCCAGACGATTGCCTCTGAAATCACGCATAGCGTAGCTGATACAAGATAATTAAAATACCTTTATCACCACAGTTCATTTCTAGAAGCAATCCACCAGAATCCAAGACTCGTGTGAGTTCACACGCTATCTCAAAATTATTCGTCATTTTTATACCCCGGAGAGTGTACAGCAGTCCCATTTTTATACCCTGAGGGTTAGGCCCATTTAGAGCAATCACACGGGGACCTTTTCAAATAGTATGGAAATGGTGTCTTTTTACACGAGACCACTGCAATTAAAGGCCTCTCAATTAACCGGAGGCAGCCATTTCATATTTTTAATCAAGGAGGAAATTTTTCCTTCCAATAATTAGATGACTACTTCTGGGTGATGACGGAGGCCAAAACAATTAAGCCACTCTCCAAAACGGGGCTCTGTAATTAAGTTCAAAAGATGCGCCCGAGATGTGCCTGCTAAAATTCTCCACTTAGAAATAGATGATTACTTTATTATTGATACGTTGTTTCAAAGTTTGAATACGGGTTAGTATTTGCCGTTTGATACTTGCTTTCTTTTATAACTGAGTGTAATTATTTATTCGTATTATTTATACGGAAAGTCCCAAAATTATTTTCCTAGCAAATGTTGTTGGGGAAAAATTCGCCTTGAAATTATTTGTTGGTAAGTAATACACTGTAAAAAAAGAACGTCTTTTGACGTATTATTTTCCGTGAATTTTTCATGGATTAATTCCGTAAACTACAAAACGGAATTTTCATCGTGAAGTTTCCGTTTTTTAATTTTCCTCTCCTCACGCATGCGTATTGTACGATTTCTCCACTAGTTCTGGTGAGACTCAAATATAGTTGTAAATAAGTAATGGAAGTTTGTGCAAGCGTCTTCAGGCGAAACGAACCTTCAGCAAATTTATTATGGGTAAGTAAGTTAAATATATTGTTTTTATTTTTTGTATTATTGGCCGTAATCGGGAATGACTAGGCTGCCGACGGGTAACCGTTGTGCGCATGATCGGGTTAAAGGCGTGGCTTTAAAGTATTTAGGATGGAACCTAGCGGAGCTCGAATGGGGTTGTGGTAGCGCGTCAGTCTAGAGTGCACATGGTCGTAGGTTCGAACCCCAGTAATTATTTTTCAGTAAATTTAATTTTAAATTTTTATTATTCCATTAAAAATTGCAAGAATTAATTTCTCTTGTTTAACAGTCATTCCTTTGTGTTTTTTTAAATGTTTTACTTTATCTAATTTTTTTTTTAAATTTTTAATTATTAATTAATTGAAAATAAAATTATTTCGCTAAAATATTTTATAGAAACATCAAGAATCAAGTCCACAAGGATGCGCATTGCTAATAAAGTATAAAAATCTTGCAGGGATTGTGAAATACAGTACAAAACAGTACGTCGGCAGCCTAGCAACGGCCGTAGTAAACGTTACCATGCTTTAAAATAGAAATACTCTGATATACTATTTTTAAACAGATATTTAAACATCGTACGATCGCTTTCTTCACCACGTAGCTGAAGTCTTAAAATATTGCATACCTAACTAGTCTTATTAGATCGCAAAAATGTGGTCTAAATAGTTGTGATAACTTGTAACTTTTGATTAGACTTGTATTACTGTGATCGGCAGTGTAAATTATTTAAAAGAATCGTCTATTTGGATTTTACGGATTGTTTGTAATTTTTTTTTCAAAATTATAATCAGGAATATACTGAATCACAATAATATTAGTAATAATACGAACAATCCCTAAAATAACGGAAAGTTCCACTCCAATGACGAAAAGATATTAAACGAACGTTCTCTAAAATAACGGAAGGTTTCCCTCCTTTGACAGAAAAATACAAAACGGACATTCCCTCAAATGACGGAAAAAGAAAATACGGATACCTTCTCAAATGATGAAAATAATCCGGCAGCTGTGCTGCCGGGAAATTTACGTTTATTGAAGAAAGATTTTTTTACAGTGTACCTTAGTTCTGTATTTTAAGACCACGAAAGAATATATCAATATGCTCACTAAAGACGTCATAAAAACAAGCAACATTACTGCCAGATACCAAATATATCATTCTCTTAAATCATAGTAAAATATTTAAAGATAAAAAATTTAAATGTCACGTGAATTAAATTTGTCATTTATATTTTTTAGAAAACACTCAAAAGGTAATTACAATTGTTAAAATATTTTATATGTATGCAACCAATTTTTAATTTTAAACATTTTTTGAACTCAAATATAAGTTAAATCGAATAACAATTTAATTCTTAAACCGTAAAGATATACATTGTCATTATCTCTCCTCCATCTACATTCTAATGTTGGAAAAATTTCATTTAAAAGACTATTTTTAAAAAGTGTCTTGAAATGAAATTTTAAAAGCTTTAAACGAAATTTAAATCAGAAAATATACGAAACATTTTAAATAAAATTTAAAAAAAAACATTTTTTTGGTCAGTAGCAAACAATTTGATGATAAGAACTTAATAATAAATTGATTTTTAATTTTTATTGGTTTTTATTTGTTCTCATGAGCAAATACTATTCCCTATGTGCTTTTATCTAAAATTAGTTTTTTTAAGAATGTAATTATGAAATAAGACTACTTTTAAAAACTATTTGATTTTTTAATACTCTCTGATAGCACTTTTTAAAATCTGTCATAAAAATCAAGTGTTGTACTGAAATTACTTTGAAGTGAAATTTAGTACCAGTAAATGTCGAATCCTAATATACCCTTAGAGACAAGTTCTTTTTTCTAACCACAGCAATCAAAAGAGTCTTATCGGAACTAAGGCCATAGAGCAATGTGAAACTACAGAAGAGATACCATAAATGTTTCTGGAATAGACTGGATCCAGAAGACTTAATTCCAACTGTGTGGAACCATTCCAGTTAAGAAATAGAGTAGTCACTTACACTCAAAGGCATTGAACTCTGATAGGGGTAAAGTTTATATATCATTTGATCTCTAATTTTCTTTTGAGGAAAAAATTGTATTCTATTCCTTAAATATAAATAATATTTTAACTCCGTGCTTTATGGAAATGGTGTCGAAAGAAAGGCACCGAAGGAAAGAAACTCAGTTAGAACATATAAAATTATAGTTCGTAATCAGATTTTAGATTAGATTTTTATTATAACAGTAAAAAAATGCATTATACATTTTAATAATTTTCTTAACAAGCAAAACACAATAAAATGGTATATGTGTAGATACTATTTCTTACCTTTGATTTTTATTTCAATGTATTAGAGTACATAAACATCACAGTTTTTAAATCACCTATTTAATAAAAAATAGGGTCTTTTAAATAGTACTCACATATCCTTTTTATGCATTTAGTACCTTCAAGGTCATATAAAATTATAAAAAAAAAAACATTTCATTTTTGTTTAGAGATAATGTATTATTGTTGTGAAAATCTGTGAATTGAAAATCCAAGCATTCATGTAAAACTTACAAAATTAATAATTTCTAGAAATAGGTATAGAAATAGGCTAGAAATAGGTGGTAAATTTGACATTTTATCTCTTTATAAACGTCTTTTAATGAGTCCCTCCATTTTTACTGTGAGTAATTAGTGTGAGAAAATTATATGTATGATAGATAAAAACATCTTTAAACTTTGTTTTTCTTATCCTTTTCAGACCAATTCATAAAATAAAATTCTACTAAATATTAGATCACATTATAAAATGTACGAAAATTTTACTATGCTAAAAATGGTGTAGAATTTGCCTAATAATAAATAAAGCACGTGAGCTGATGTTTAAAACTTCAATAATGCCGGTGGAAACTATATGCATAGTAGAAAAAACGACTTTTTGGGCAAAGTGAAGCTTTATTAGATATGCATGAAGGGAAGTAAAAGAGGTTTAAAAATTTACGACACACATTTAAAAATGTAGAATGTATTAAAGGAAAGATTCAGAGATGTGGATGATACTCTTTTATCTTCATTAAAAATAAATATTTTAAAGGAAACGTTCATAACCATTTCGTTATTTTACTTTAAAACTCAAACTATTCAATATGCGAAACATTGAGTATCGCATATTGAATTCAGAATTTTTTCCATGAATACTTTAAATTTAAAAATTCGTTAAAAAATTTCCTCCATCAATATAGAACTAAATAAATTAATATTAATATTTTTCAGGCATAGATGGAGCCGCTGTTCATCTTTGATTATTTTTCTTCTCAAATTAGCCTAGGAAATAACAGTAATAGGGCAAAAAGATAGCCTATTTTTGCTCAGCTTAAGATTTCAGAGATGGAAAATATAATAATTCAATTAATTCTGTTTAGCTGCTATAGAGGAAAGCTTTTGGTACAAATTATTCCAAACTTTTAAAAGAGGATGACTGGAAGAAACTGTGTTATAAAACAATGTAAAAACTGTACTGTGGAATGATGATGATGATGTGGATGAAACAACCAGTTAAGGTTGTGTCGTTGTGTGTGCTTTATGCTAGCAGATTTTTTTAAACGCATGTCATTGCATTGAAAATGAAAATTATTTGGAGCTATTTAGGATTTAAAAGCGTGTCGATTGTTTTTGAGTAAAAGGACACTGTACTTAATAACAAATCTTAAATTTCTTTTTTATTTTATTTTATTTTTTTATTTTTATTTTTTTATTTTGAAATACACAACTAGATTATTGACCACTATTTAGTGTTTAGATAGAAAAGTAATCTCGAGTACGAGAGAGAGTAAATTACAGTAAAAATTACTGTACAATTCTCACATTTAATTTAATCACTAATGTTAGTTAACATATTATTTTTAATTCCTAAATGTAATGATAAGTCTAGGTTTTTTTTAGAAAGTTCAATTCTAAAAATACCAAACCTTGTAAATACATGCAGCCATAAACCATATTTGTTCCAGAGAAATCACGGTTGAATTCTTAAAATGTAACGTATTAGACTAGAACCAGTGTCATCATACTTGAAATTAAAAAAATTGAAATCTATGACTGAAGTAATTATTAAGTGAATGTTGTGTGAACAATATAAAGAACACAGTTACTTCAAAATATATACCATCATCGTGTGTAGTGCCTATTGCTGTTAAACATCGCTCAAGCGAATTCAATAACATCGAAATTTTCACGCGAAAAATAAAAGATAGATGTCTCCACGATAGCATTGTAATACCCGATAACCCTTTTCTATAATATCTTAATGGGGGCATTTTTTTTTTTGAATCCGAATAAAAAAATAGTTTGTGGAATTAAGATATTCCATTAAAATATCAAGTAGGATCAAAAAGCTATGCGGGGAAAACTTGTACGCCTGTAAAACCCGTTACACTGTTAGGATTAACAAGTTGCAGGGAAGCAATTCGGCGTACAGTTTTGTATATTTTTACCAACTATTGTTTTAAGTATTCATAGTGACTACAATAAAAATGAAACCAAATATTTATTATAAGGAAGCAATAAACATTAACTTTCTAAATAAATATTTTATATATAGTAAGTAATTTAAGCATTTTTAGACAAGATAACTCTGGACATTTTTCAAAAATAAAAATGCCTTTGGGTTAAAATGAAAGATAGATACCGATGATGTTCAGCTCCAAAATGAAATTTTTTAATTTAAATATTTCTTCAAAATTGCCTAAATTTTATTACATACAAACTTTTTGTGGATAATATTGTTTCAAAACTAAGAGTTAACTAAAACTAAGTTTCAAATTATAAAAAACGCATGAAGATTGAGTTTCAATAAGGGTATTACCTGAAAGGGCCATGGAAAATTTGAATGCTTACCCTAATTTTATAAAAAAATATAAATAAGTGCTAAAGTAAAAAAAATAATAATAAACATAATTTCAAATCTTAATGATTTTGTATAACAATGTGTTTGTTAACTGGAAGAGTATAATTATTAAATTCGCAAATTTTTTTGAGATTTTCTAATATATTTTTGTAGGTTAAACTTATTTTGCATAGAATATCAGCCAAAATTATCTGTCATTAAATTATAGATTCATTTATAGATGGCGACACGTTTTAAAACTAGAACTTATTTAGTTTACTCTTATTACTAGATATCGATAAGTGAGAGCTAAATTCAAAACACGTTTAAGTTTTTTTGATAATGGAAAGACAATAAAAATAGTATATTAAATAAATAAAAAAAACTAGGGTAAGAGCACCAGTTTTACAGAAAGGTCTACGGATTTTTCATAGTTTTTTTCATTTTCTGGTAGCTTATTAGGAGTTGGAAACTTTTTAAGTGAACTGTAAGGAACTCCAGGATGTCCTTGAAGTGTCCCATGTTTTAATTGTTTAAAATTTAAAATTATATTATAAATTTAATTTTTACTGAATGCTTTTTTGGACTAGTTACAGACACACATAAATCAAATTACCCAGTTACAGACATGTGTCCGGACCAGTTACAGACAGGTCTTAGAAATACGATTAAATTCATGATAATTTAACTATTTTTCCACTTCTTTTCCTTTACTTTCTCTCCTTTTTCTCTCTTCACTTTGTTTTTTCTCTCCTCTCTTTTTCCCTCTTTTTGCCTTTTTTATATCTATTTCTTCTTTTAGTCCTTTTTAGGTTTTTCTTTTCTCTCTATATTTATCATTCGGTCTTTTTTTCTGTATTTCTAGTTCATAGGCTTTTTCTCTATTTTTTCTCAGTCTTTATATTTATCTCTCTATTTTTACCCTGTGTTTTCTGTCTCTTTTATTTTCCCTTCTCTCGCTTTTTCTCCTCTTTTCTGGTTCAATCATTTTGGTTGTCTTTGTTCCTTTTCTCTGTTTCTCTCTTTGAATCTTATTTCCTTTCTTTTATTCCTTTTTTTTATTTCTCTCTTTTCTGCTTTTATCTTTTTAGTTTTCTTCTGTTTTTCCTATCCTTATCTTATTTTATCTCCTTCTTAATTTTTGTTTTTCTCTCTGTTCGGTTTTCTCTCGGTTTGTTCCTTTTTCTCTCTGAGAGGAAAATACAGATATGGAGATATAGAAAAATGGAAAAACGGAAAAGAAAGAAATAGAGAATAATAGAAAATCAAAAAAGAAATCGAGAAAAAGAGAAAAATGAAAGAAAATAGAGAAACAAAAAAGAGAGAAATAGTGAAACAGAGAGTAACGGATAAGAAATAAATATGGAAATGTAAAAAGAGGAAAAGAGAGAAACAGAAAAAGAGAAATGTAAAAATGAGAAAGAGAGAAACACAGAGATACGGATAAAAAATAGAGAATATGGAAACGGAAATAGGGAGAAATTGAGAAAGAGAGAAAAATAGTAAAACAGAAATGAGAAACAGACCAGAAAGAAATATAGAAACGGAAAAAGAAATAGAGTGAAACGAATAAGATAGAAATACATAAAAAGATAGAAACTGATAAGATAGAAATAATTTCATCCATTTACGTTTCTGGTTTTGTCTCTATTTTCCGATTTCTCTCTTTATCGGTTTCTCTATTTATTTCTTATTTTCTCTCTTTCTTTATTTCTCCCTTATCCGTTTCTCTTTTTCAATTTCTCTATTTTTAACTCTTTCTAGATTTTTCTTTTCTCTTAGTTCTTTCTTTTCTCCCCTTTTCTCTTTTTCTTTCCACAGTATTTCGTTTCTCTATTTCTCTGATTTTTCTTTTTTCCCTATTTTCCCTTTCCTATATTCTCTCTTCCTCCAATTGTTCTCTATTTCTCTCTATTTTCTCTCTTTTTCGGTTCTATATTCCCTTTTTTTATTTCTTTAATATTTCTTTTATTTCTCATATTTTTCTTTCTTTTCTCATTTCTCTATATTTTCTCCCCATCTTCATTCTCTCTTTTTATCTTATCAGTCTATCTCTTTTTTTATCTTTCTCCATTTCTCACTTTTTCTCTATTTTGTCGTTTTTCTCTATTTCTCACGAATCAAAAGAAAATAAATAAAAATTTAAAAAAAAAAGAGTGAAATAGAAAGAGTTAAAAAGAAATATAAAATGAAACAGATAAAGAGGAAAAAAGGGAAAAAATAAAAAAGAGAGAAAGGTAGAAAAAAGAGAAAAAAAAGTAAAAAACGTAAAAGAAAAAGTAGAAAGTAGAGAAACCGAGAAAAAATGAAAAGAAAGAAAACGGAAAAAGAATGGAAACAGAAGCATAAAAAATAAAAATAGTAAAAAGAGAAAAAGTGAGAAACCCAGAAAAAAGATGGAAAAGGAAGAGAAGAAGTCACCCATGTCTGATAATGGTCTACGTGAAAATCATCTATTCACCCAATTACTGACATGAGTGTCTGTAGCTAGTTTACTGATGTTAGTGTCAGACACCCCCTAAAATCCTTCAAAGGGAGACTTTTTGAGAAAACAAAAATAAGATTGCTATGACCCAAAGATGCAAATGCAGAAATTTTTTTGACAAAAATCAGTTACTTAAGTAGTAATCGCAGAAAGTTAAAAATTAATCCTTATCAAAACAGCTAAGTGACCGACATGAATCATGGCTACAAATATTTTTAAAGTTGTATTCTAACTCTTTTAAAACTATTTTTTACGAACATTTTTCCTCGTGGTCAGGAAGAAAACACTTCTCCCTTGAAGCTGAAAAAATTTGATCGCTTGCACCTCTACAGGGTGATTCAGAAATAATCTTCAATAATTGGGGGGGAGGTAGAGGGGCCCTAGACATCCATATTTCGAATAGGGATGGTGGGGCGCAGCCTTACCGTTAAAGAGCTAGGACCTAATGTAGTGCGAGCGCGTTTCAAAAGGCCGTTCTTAGAAGGCCCGTGTGACGAAACAAAACATAATAAAATGAAAAATCTAAATTCCATGAGGTAAGGAAGTATCCCTACTACTTACACCATGAATTCGATAGAATTTGAACCCCTTTCTAAACCGTGGAATGAGTTTCAAAAGTGCAATATTAATCTTTTAGTCAAAGAATGGAGTTTCCTTAATGGTATTTAGAAAAAATGATGATCGGGGAAGGAATTTTCAATGATCGTAACATTGATTATTGAAACTGTTTGGTCGTTCAAAATTCCTTCCCCGATCTTTTTTCTAAATACCATTCAGGGAACTCCATTCTTTGACTAAGAGATTAATATTGAACGTTTTAAAAACTTACCCCACGGTTTAGCAAGTGGTGCAATTTCTATCACATTGAGAATTTAAGCAGTACGGATACTCCAGTACCTCATGCAATAATGTTTTTCATTTTAATATGTTTTTTTTCGTCACACGGGCCTTCTAAAAACGGAGTTTTGAAACGCGCTCGCACTACATTAGGTCCTAGCTCTTTAACGGTATGGATGCGCCCCACCATCCCTATTCGAAATATGCTTGTCTAGGGCCCCTCTACCTTCCCCCAATTATTGATGATTATTTCTGAATCACCTTGTAGAAGGCTTGTTATTCAAATCGAAAAGCAAGTCTGTCTGGGCCCCCTGTCTGTAACTGGTGCCGATACCCTAAATTGGAGTTTTTTTAGTTCCAATGTAAAAAGAAAACTTTTGTTTTACAGGCACCTCAATTTGATGGAGTTTTAAGTTTAACTGATTTTATTTGAAAAGATAAACATAATAATTATTGTGATTATTACATATTTTGTATGCAACATATAAATGAATAAAATTTTACAGAGTAAAAGGGAATCAAGTTTTCTCTGAATTTCTAATAATTTAATAAGCAAACCATAATGAACAAACCCTTAAAATTTCAAGATCGGATAGTTCCTTCTTGGTTTTATGAATAGGAGTATGGTTGAAAATTAAAAAATCTAAGCTTTATCCCTTTCTGACAATTTATTTACTATGAGAGAGAAAAAAAAATGTTTCCTTCAATGAAATATCTAATTACACATCGTATACAGAAAAATTATCTGAATTTCATAATTCATATATGCATTTCATTGATAAAAATTACTTTTTCTTGAAAACTAAGTAAAAATAATATTAAAAGAGAAAAATTGGAAAAAAAAGAAAAACTAAACTTTTTTTGATGAAAATACTTGTTTGATAAAAGAAAAATGTATGGCATTAATTTACTTTGTAGCCTTTGCTACCTCATTAGGACTGTTTAATGTATTACATATTTTCTTCTATGCCGTTAGTGTATAAAAATACATTATGTAATTTTCAAGAACCAATAACCATTACGAATACTATCAGTTTAAGCTCCCCAAACCTCAATGTAGAAATTGATTGGCAATTAAAAGCAACGTCTGCTTCACCATGTGCTCCAGGATCGATGTCACTACAAGTTGCGAAATATTTAGTGAAATTGCAAAATAAATGTCAGCAGTTGGAAAGGAAAGTTCAAGTAGCTATTAATTTCCTTTCGAAACTGAAGGCCGTTAAAACCCATTACCATTAAATATCCTTTTCGAGAAATCATAACGAATATGCACCATGTTTCAAGGATACTAGACTTTCAGTTTGGAAATAGCTTGAGTGGTATTGCAGTATAATATAACAGACTTTGACATTTTTAATACAGATTAAACAAATGGTTGGAACACTCAAAAAAAGGTTTTCTTTGATTTTCTAAACGAAAAAAGTTTAAAAGATCAGAAAAATAGTTTCATGAAAATATCTTCAAACTTCAAGGAAATTTATGCGCTTGAAATAGTTGAAAATTCCACCGTAAAATAGCTCGTTTTCTTCGTCACTTAGCTTTTACCTAATGAGGTGGGTAATTAAAAAGAATGAAAAAATATATAATTTGAACATGTTTTCTATTACATTGAATTCTACAATAATAAATTAATTATTGGAAAAACTTATTTCAATGAATAAAAAGAGAAACATCTTATTATTAAACAATAGTGTTTAAAAAGGACGTTAGAAAATCGTATTTGCCTATACTAATAACGGAAGTTAACTATAGGTTTCGTTTTGAAACTTAACGAACTAATTTGTATCTATCCCTTTAACTATCCCTTATAAATTGAAGCAATCATTTTAATTAAAGCAATTTTACTATTAATGAAAGTTGTGTACTTTAGAAGATATATTCTTGTAAACTGACCATACACTGAGTTTAGCATTTATCCTATATTTCAAACCCTCCCCACTGGAACTCTTATTGTAAGGTTGTTCCTCAATAGGAGTATCTACTCTTTTAATGTTCAATAAATAAGTTATGTTTAAACTCATTTTATAATGCATTTGATATGAATAAAATTATTTCATCATTTTTGTTTCAATAAACATGGGAATAACAACCTACTAACGAATGCAATAGATTCAATCTCCAATAACGTTGAAACTTACCCAAGCCCTTAAGGGGTAAAACAATATCAATCAAATTAAGGGTTTTGCAATCCAACCTCTCGTCAACAAACCAGGTCAAGACTTGAATTTAGATGATGAATTTAGTCTTAAAGAACTTCAACGACTCGTTAAAAATTGCATTCATAATCTCCACACTATTTGTCACGACCAAAGTGGGGGTGTCTTCATTACTAAACAGGGACACAGTCTGTCGGAAAAATGAATGGTACATTGAACTTGACAGGATAATTAGTCCGAAAACGGTACCACGGTTTTGGAAGGAAAATTTGAAATTTTTGGTACGATTACAATATCCATTCCGGACAGTTAAGTCCATTTGAAACTTGAAAAATATACAAATTCAATAGCAATTCAAATATAAAGAAATACATTTTATTGGATTTGGAATTCTGACGAATTTGTTAATTTAGGTATTAAATCTTTTTATCTCGTAAATTTTGGTCGCTAATATTAGTGATATTTTTTGAAGTATAAGGAACTTACATGGTTTTTTGTATAATAAAATGAAATATTTAGTCAATTTTTCAAAAAAGTGTACAAGTAATTAAATATTTTAATTTAAAAATTGAGAAAAACACACGTGACTGAAAACGCGAAGTGTGTTTGCATGCACAGTGACGTAGAATTCCATCCGGCCAAATTGCAATCAAAATTGAATTTCTATGTTTTAGTTGATAATTTCTTTTTCTGAAGTGTCCGATATGAGTGTTTTAATAAATATTTACCTTCTAGACACTTCTGGTGACGGTCAGAAATCCAAGGCAAACATTTTAGGTGAAGTCCATGTATTGTGACGTAACTGTGCATGCAATTAAGCGTTTTCAGGAGCTTCGAAAAAGACGATTTTTGATAATTTTTTTTGCAATTGAAAAATTTCTCAATCGGCCTCAAATTTTTTGTAGTGGCTTATTTTTGAGCGAATAATAGTTAAAAAAATTAAAAAAATCATGCAAGTTCCTTATTTCGGGTGTTCTAGAATTGAAAGGTATAAAAGGGCATATGAGGTGTATGCATCAACAATGGGCTACATTAATTATTTAAAATATAACTTTATAAATATAACTTATTATAAATATAACTTTTGTCCAGGGCTTGCAAAAGGAACCTTAACAATTAAACTGAAATAGTATCCAATTTTTTTACAAATGTACTTTTTTGGTTTTAAAATACAATTACCAGATTATACCTATTTAATTAAAACTTTTGTCCAGGGCTTGCAAAAGGAACTAAATTCCAGAATTTGTGTTTTTTATCTATTTTGTTTAATCCTGAACTAAACTTATGGCTCCTCGGCATTGTAATTTTGTTCAGAGCAAAATTAACCGTAATTCTGACATTAAGATTTATTCCCGAACATAATTTAACTCCACTCAAAGCTTTTAATTTAATTCCAGAACCAAAAACCCTTTCACTTCAACATTTAAACTCTGTTCCTGGATGAAAGTCAAAGATCTTTAACAGTTTAATTTTGTTTTTGGAACGAACCTCAACTTCAGATAAACCACTAATTTAGATCCGGATAAAGCACAATACCCTTTCAACGATTTAGTTTCACTCCTGGATAAAACCCAAATTTGAAATCAAGGTTTAATTTCCTCTCGACGGGAAACTCAAGGCTCATAAATGAATTTACTTTCCTCCTGAATAAAACTCGGCTGCTCTTCAACTGTATAGGTTCCTCCAGGAGTTTTATTCAACGCATCTGGTAGAGCTCCCTTCGGATCCGGAGTTTTCTTCAACACATCTGGACGAGTACACTTTTGATCCGGTCGGAGTTTTATTCAAAGCTGCTAGCCGAGTATGTGTGTAGTTATGCTCCAGTGCGAAGGCTGATGCTGTTTGTAGAGGGATCCAGTTAAAAGGATTGCTTGAGATCTAGTTAAAGTTTGTTTTTTGCGTGGGAAAACAGCTGTTAAGGAAACTGCTATAGAAAACTGTTTGCGCACGCAAAAAACGAACTTGGGATTTGGTCTGGAACCCCCAAATCCTATGTGATTCTGACTCGTCTAGGTGTGTACTATCCCCCTTAGAATTGTGACCCAACATTTATTGGAAACTTTCTGTAATTTGTTCGTGAATAAAACTAATAAGTTCAGAAGTATTAAATTTTATTACAGAATATTCTAGTAACAGGGTTGAATTATACTGTGTATCGAAATATTACTTAAAGTCAGAGCTAGATTTCACTCATGAACAAAACTAAATTGAATCATCATCTTTGATTTAATTCCTAAATAAAGTTTAACTAATCTCAACTGTTATTTTTTTTCTCGGAGTTATGTTACAAACAATCCCATCATTTGAATATTGCCCTGGAGTGAAATCAAACTCATTGAAGGCGTCGATCTCTACGCCGGAACAATATAAACTCGTCTCTCAGCAATCAGTTCTACTCAGGAACTTTATTCCACTCTACGAACAGCTTCGCTGCTCCCGCTGGAGCAAAATTGCACTCGGCCAGCGGCTTTGAATAAAACTCCGAATCAGAAGTGAGCTCGACCAGAAGCGTTGAATAAACTCCGGATCCGAAGTGAGCTCGACGATCAGCGTTGAATAAAACTCCAGGAGGAAAGTTGACTCAATCTTACACTCTGAGTGTAGCGTCAGAGTGAAGCTACCAACAACTAAAGCGTTGACTTTAGTTCCTGGAGGGTAAGTAAATGTTATTTTGTCGAACGATTTTTTTCAGGAACTTAATTGTGCTTGTTGCTTAGTACTGAGTATTGGAACAGGAACAGGTACAAAAAAATCATTTTGCTCCTTTTGCCAGCCCTGCTTTTATCCCTCCAAATTTCGATAAAGTAAGCTGGGGTATACAAACTCTAAGTTCAAAGGTTTCCTATAGTAGTTTCTACGGAAACCAGCACTATTAATAGATCATCCCCCACTAAAAATAACCTGAAGATTTTCTTCAGAAAAAGCCACTTTCTACAGAAATTCTAGAGATATTTTAAGATATTTTGCAGATTTTGCTTTGTCGTTAAATTTTCTTCAGAATTTTTTTAAGACAACTAACAAACATTTTGCAGACTAGCCTTACCTTTAAACTTTCCTCAGAATTTTTCCAGACCATTTACAGATAGTATTTTAAAGACAAGATGTATGTTCAGAAATTTGGAGACTGGTTATGCAGAATTTTTTCAAATTGAGCAGAAACTTCAAATTGTCTTCAAAATATATTAAGCAGCTTTTTACAAAATCTTATCACTTAACCTACACATCCTCCACTGAAAATAATCTGCAGATTTTCTTCAGAAAACTTCTATTTCTATAGGAATTCTTAAGAAATCTGAAGATTTAAAAACTGATATTGAATAGGGAAAATATGTGAAATGAGAAAATATGTATGTATGAAATATGAGAAAATATGTAAAATTAACATGGTCTTAATGGATTCAAAATCTTTTAAAACGTATAGAATTCAAGAGCACACTTCAATATCAGATTCCGGAACAAATATGTAATTACATATAAATCCTATCCCTATTTATAAGTATTATTGTTAACTAAACTTTTTAATTAGGTACAGTCCCTTGTCAAGATTTTAATAAACACTCTAGCTAACATATATCAGTAAAATTGGCTTTTCAAAAAAGAGAATGTGATAGGATGCATTGTGGTTGAAACTTTTCAATTTTTTCACATAAACTATTGTTTTAGATTAAATAATAATATAATATTAAAAAATAAAAGCATTCCAACAAGAATCCAATGCACCAACTCTCATAATCTAATCAATCTAATCGATTAGTCATTAATCCGACTGTTTACCCTTGAAAAGAAAATCAGCGGTATTATTTAATCATAAAACAAAAATTATCTCCACAAAAATCCCACTCGAGAGTCATCATTTCAAACAACGCAACGTATCTGTGACATTTTAAATGAATCTTTTTATTCGCCGAGGGAGGGCGACCTTTGACCTTTCACATAGCATTCCGTGTGGTAGCCCCTTTCATTCATGTTAAAATAATCTCTGAACATGTCCTTCATGCATAGATAATAGCAGCAAGGATCAATCAATGCTTGTCAAGGGATACAGATTATGTATCTCTTTAAGTAACGTCTTGTTGGACAGCAAATACACAGATAAGGCACGCTCTCAATACGGCTTTTGTTGCAAATGCAAATCCATGGAAATTTTTCGATTCCGCTTAGAAATGCTTTTGATAGAAAAGGAATCTTTTTGATGTGATCTAAATGTACTATTATTCGGTTTTGTGTTCAGTGTTTTGCATAACTTAAGCAATCGTATTTGTATTGGTTGAATGAGAGATTGTCACAGAAGGTTTTTGATTTTCATTCCTTTGGTTTTTTTCGTTAGTCAGAGAAATGTAATGAGTTTCAAATTTCAGTTTTTGTAGCTATAAATTGTGTTGGTAATGTTGATGATTAATTCAGTATAGTATACAGAAATTCATTCCTCATGGAATGTATATTGCAAATGATAAAGTTGTTAAGATATATATTAAGCAATATCTCATTTTATGAAAAATGAGCATAATTTTATTCCACGCTTTTAGTTTTGAAACAACGTCTTGTAGAGATATGGAAGAAAGATGTACTTGTAAAAGTACTATACACTTAATCTATTGAAATGGATCACAGTTCTCCTTTAGAAAAGTATTAAGGGTAATTTTGGTATATAGTGGACACTATGGAAAATTTCCGTTTAAATTCTCAATAAGGAAAAGCCGTTTGACTAATTTTAACGAATTAGAGATTGGAAGTCAATCAAACGGTAATAAATAAGTAAAAAATTAGTTTCAACATACCCGTTTTTTACGCGATTCTATGAGCAGAAAAAATTTTAGTCATTCAGCCGATGGTGCTATATCCAAATACTTAAATTTCTTTACCCTACTAATTTTTAGTGTTGGTGTAAAACTGCTTACCATATAGCCTAATATAACATATCAATATATTTTAACTTTTAATTATGCCTTTAACTTGAATTTTTTAAAATAATCAGCTAAGAGACCACCACACTGTAAAAAATACAGCACTAACACAAAAATTGGTAGATATTTCTTACCACTTTTTGTGTAAGGTGACGTATTTTTTACAGTGCACTTATTGGGTAAGTGGCCACTATACCAACATTAAAATGTACTACGCTTAATCTATTTGATGGCTTTCAGCTCTTCTAACGATGAAATAAAAATACAATTTAAAAAGAAGATAGAACAAAAAATTTTAAATGTGAGGGGAGCAAAGAAAAAGCTTCATGAAAATGTCTTATATATTTGTAAAATATTTACGATTAAGGTTTGCAATTTTCAAGTCTTTAAAAACAAGCCGTCCAAAACTTTTTAATTTTTTCAATAATGAGATGAAAAATGACGATGAATTTGAGTACAAATATCAAACAAAATTAACTCTAAAGAAGCTCCTAAATTCGTGTCCGGTCCCTTGTTTAAAGTCAGATAATTTCAATTGAGAAAATCTCTTCAAAAAATAAAAATATCTAAAGGCAACTTTTTTCTATACTTTTTTTAAATTATTGCACACAATTTTCTACTTTAAATTTCCGTATCGTTTGATTTTCCAATTAAGCTTCTAAACTTTCTCATTTCAGTAGTAGAATCTTCTTCAAACCATCTCAGTGTATTCAGCAGTTACTTTGCTTTTCTCTTTCCAATCACTTTCATGGCACTACGAGACAATGAATGTTGCAAGTCTCAAGGTATCGAACGAACTTAAAACTGCCTTCATAAATGAAAGGCTTGGTGGATGAAGGGGCTATGTTACAAGGCCTGTCCCAAAAGTAATGCGACTGAATTCCCTAATTCTGACTGGAATTCAGTCTCGTTACTTTTGGGACAGGCCTTGTAACAGAGCCCCTTCATCCACCAATCCCTTCAAATATGAAGATGCATTCTAGCAAAAATTAACTTATTAATATTATAAAGAAAGCAGAGTTAAGAAGAAGACTACTCCCTAGGTGGCTGGGGACGAGACTAAAAAATATCATGGATTAGCCGAAGTGAGGACTTACCGAGCGTGAAGTATCAGATGAGCCAAAACTTGAAAAGACATCCTTCATCGACTGATAGGATCTGTAGGTAGAAAATAATGATTAAAAATCAAATAAAATTTTACTTTTAAACTGGTGAGTTTTGCTTTAATTTTAAAAAGAATGTCTTAAAGCTATTTTTTTAATTTTTAAATATTAGGGGATACTGGGTATAGTTACACTCGGTGCTAGTTGGCATTCTGTCATTCAATACGTCCAACGCAATACGGGGTCATACGTCCAACGCAAAGTGGTTCATTTCTGTAAGGGTCGCATGTTATGCGACGTGCATATAATTCGTCACGCTGTGGGTAATTTTGTTGTTGTAGTTGTCCCAATGCACTTTCTCACCTTCTTCCCCACTCAGTGATGAATGCGAAGAATTCAAGGGGCGTTCCAGACTGATCTGGAGATTAACAAGCCATAAAACCATCACAGACCTTCCATTGAAAGTTCCCACTACTGTTTCTACTTCTGCTGACCCCCTGAAACTCAATAGCCCCCCTTAGAGATCCTGGAAATTTTGTAGACAGATGTTCTGAACCCCCTATCAATGGTCTGAGTAAAGATCAACGAAGCATAAAGGTCGAGGGTGATTTTCTAACGCAGGTGCATTGCAGGAGAAACATGAGAACAGAAAGCGCAACATAAATTATAGTATTTAAATCTTCTTTTTAGGACAGATAATTATCTCAAAGACTTCAGAGAGTGAAAAATATTGTTTTATATAAATTCACATAACATTTTAATAAAAAAAACTGTGGAAAATGCAATGGTTAAGAAGATGTATAGCGGGAAATACTGCATATCAGTAAGCGAATTTTCAAGTATTTGAACACTTGTAAAATGGACAAAAAGGGCCTGAGGATAAAAATTTTTGCCCTTATCAGTGTCAAAATACAACATATTTTAATTTCAGACAGTAAAAAATTTGAAATTTTGGGTCAGAAATTGAAAAATAAAACGTCGAAGAAGGGTTTCAAATGTTGAATGTTGTTGGGAATCAATTTTCTCTTGGTTTGGTTTGATTATTTATTGTTTTATGGCGCAAGAACAAATTTCTTTTGGATAGAGCTTAGTTGGCGCAGTTTGGTGCGGGGTCACTTGGCATAGCTATGTATTATAGCGGCATGTGACTGAAAAGAAGGTTTAAAAGCAATCAAAAGTGCATCTGGAGAGTGGATGTGGTGACCACGGGATCGAAAAACAAGTAGAACCCCTTAATATTTTAATTAAAAGTTATGTAGAGGGATCTAAGGAACAAGAAGGGTTACAGGGTCTCTCTCGAAAACGTTAAATGAGAAAAAGCCTCTAAAAATATGGCATAACAAACTTCCCTCCAAAAAACTCCCGAAATTAATATGCATATACTATTTACTCTCAAGTAATTTTACTAAAGTATTAATATGCAAATAAACTTATGTCAAGAGCTAACTTTTGAACAAATTTTTAGGTTAATTAAACACGTATTAAAATTACAAACCCGGCTTATATTTTTAGCCCAAAGGTTAACCTATCTATTACATAAAAAATTTTCTCTAAGTATTACAGAAAAAATATTAATACATAAAAAAACGAAACACTATGCAAACTAAGTTCTTCTCCCCTATTGTATTCCTTTCTCAGACGCATTCTTTTTAAGCAAAGACTCTTTCACCCTATCATAAAATAAAGTTGAGGAAACGTATAACTTTTCTAACTTTTCACTTAATAAAATTCTTCTTAAATCTAGAAAATCAAATTAATTTTTTTACTCTAGATATTAAATACAACCATTGCGGCACGAGTATCATTATCTTCAAAATGTTAAAGGGAGTGAAAGTTACCCATGTTTAGCAAGTTACTTCATTTAGTTACTATTACTTACATTGTTAATACGTTATTTCATAACTTCATTTGTATTTTGTATCAATAAATACCAACAGAGTTAGCTCCAGTATTTATTTTAGCTCAATGTAATAAGAATAGATCCAATACAAGAAACATTCTTACATCTACAACATCTTTTTTTATCTTCTACATCATCTACCTTTATATTTTATTTATCATCTTATATCTACAACATCTACCTTTATAAACTATCGAGAAACATATAAGATAAGAAGGTAATATAAGATCAAAACATCAAATACAAAACAGCGGACATTAATATGACAATACTAAGACAATGTTAGCGTGACTCTGGCCATTTCCCTGTTATTTCGTGCATTAAGACTTCTTATCCCATTATGCTGATTAGGCTGAAAACACAACACTGGCCATTGTAGATGTAAATTTATTTTTAGGTTTCATTTATTTTGAAATATAGAACTGTTAAATTATTGAACTGAGTTAAAGCTTAATATTCGATCGAGACTGGTTATTTTTATGTAGAAGAAAGGGTTCGTATACCTATGAATAGTGAACCGTGTTTTGAGCATATTTTTTCATGAGCGAGGAAATCTAAAATTATCTTAAAAACGAAATTTTGAAATATGTTTTCTTAGATACTAAACTTTAAACAATTTTAAGTGATTGTTTGTTAGATGTGTTGATTTTATAAAAATCCATGATTTCCCAAAATTTAGAACATTATAATTTTTTCTCAAAGATATTTCAGAAAAAAACTATTTTTTTGCGGGAAAAATCGGTTTTTATGAAAAAAGTTTTCCCCGTGGTCATCAACAGTCGCTTTGAACCGTAAATCATTGTTGTTTGAAACCGATGTTTTGGATTTAATGACATAACATGCTGTTTTCGCACTCTTTTTAAATGTTAAATCTTTAAATTATATTAGAAAGTAAATAAGTGATAGGAATAGGGTACCGATTACAGTAAAACTTCAGCTGGATCAATTAATATCTCCAGGCTCTACATTCACATTTAAAATATGAAGCTTGATCAAACTTAACACAAAAATGGTTTTAAAAAATGTTTAAAATAAATGGACCATGCCGGCTGATAGTTTTTTCCTGTAAATTAAACATTTTTAAACAGTGTGGGTAACCTCTTATAAGTTAGTAGATAATAATGATGTAAGATGATTACAATTTGACAATTTAACGTTTTTAAAAAACAATAAAAATAAATGAATAAATAGATTTAAAAACGCTAACCAATTTACTCTTACAACTGCCATATTAGGTTGTATAGTCATTGAAATTGAATAGGTCTATAGTCCAACCGCTACGAGAAAAAAACTGTAGATGTTATACAATATTGAGATGGTTTTAATGGAAAAAACTGGTTATTCCACTCAATTTTGAGGATGGTAATTCACACACATAGACGTTGAAAAAACATTTTATTCCAAATCTTGGTGACTATCATTTAGATTTGAACTTTTTATTTCAAAGTTTTGTTTTTCTATCAAAGTTTTTCTCGTGGCGGTTGTACTATAGCTAAAGTTTAATGCATGAACATTTTTCTAGAATATCTATGATAAATAATCCCTAATCAACTTATTATATAAAATGGTATAGGGCAAAGGCGGGTAAGAGTGCGCAGTTGGGTGAATGTACAAGGCGGTTTTTTCATTTTGGCAATATAGTATAGGGGGAATGAGTGCTACACATGAACCAAGTATCATGAGCTAAAGACTGTCATAATTGTTTGGATTGTATTGGTGTTACATATATTTTCATGTTTGGGCACTTGATCTCAAATATCCGCTTATAAACCTTCGTCAAGTAAGACAGACAGAAACAGAATTTTTACTGATACAGATAGAGAAAATACACCCAGGGAAAGGCCATAATCGAACTGACGACAGCGCGCAGGCTTCTAGCGTGGTGGACAGCATGTAAACCCACCAGGCTGCTCCGTCCCCTGTAACTATTGTTTTCATACATTCTATATTTCATTTATCGAGGAAAATAGGTTTGAGTTAGCATTCGATTTTTTAGCGAAGGAATCTTAATTTTTCTGTAAATAAAGAACTAACGATTGCTTTTAAAGTGAAAACCAATTTAAGGTATACTTCCTTTTGAACATCTTGGCATCGTTATATTTAACTGAAATTATTTTTAGGGTTGATTCAAGGAGGTTTTAATGAATTATACATCGGCGTCTAAGGGTGCGCACAGACAATATCATTGAAATTTTAGCAGCGAGAATTATTAAATAGTAATAAAATTAAATAATTTACCCAAAATTAAATACACAAATAGCCTATGTTGAAAGTAATTATAGAGGAAAAGGGGAAATTGAACCAAGAACTTTAAATTTACATAAGTATATTATAGAAGAAATATGACAAATGCTGATCTAAAAATAGATCACTGGGCGTTCGGAGAATATTTTTTCTTACAGAGCTAAGTACTAGTTGAACTTCAAAAAATCCTAAAAAATTATGAAATAAATAGAAATATTGGTATTTCTCCTTAAAAAACGCGTATTTATTCATAATATGTGGGGGGAAATAATTAAATAGTAATAAAATTAAATAATTTACCCAAAATTAAAAACACAAATAGCCTATGGTGAAAGTAATTATGGAGGAAAAGGGGAAATTGAACCAAGAACTATTTATGTAAATATATTATAGGAAACATATGACATGACATAAAATTTTAACTAATAATTAAAATAAAATGCATTGGGCTAATTTTTTGAAAATTTTGTAGATTAGTTTTACCATAAATTAATAATATTAATGAAATAAAATGTAACTTGATCTTACATGGCAACATTCAAAATTGCTGCTTGTTTTAGCTTTTCACCAACATATTCCAATAAATTACTTATTCTGCCATAAACGTCAATTTTAAGGTTACAAAGGCTGGATAAGAGCAAATTTCAACAAAAATTGCAATTCTCAATTTGAGATTTTCATAGCTCCTTGACAAATTTTAATTGTCGTATAATTTTCCCCATGAAGTATTTCAAAACTACTTGTATTGACTTGTGTTGAATGTGAAATAAACACCAATAATTTTATAATGCTAGTTGCAATATTGTGCTTTATTGGTAATGAATCATAATGGAATTTTATGGAATCATAATCCATTTATTCACCAGAATATATTATAAAATTTAACCCGGGAAAGACTGAATTAATTTTTTTTCTCAAATTAAATTTTCCTCTTTACTGTATGCTTATGACATGTCTTGAAGTAGCCTAAAACCATTTTTTTCAAAAAAAATTTTATTATTTTAGTCAGAATAGGGTGGTACCATATGGTACCGCTAGGCTCTTACACTACCATTTTGTGCACCGTACATATTCTTATAAGTTTGAGATTTCAAAGTCAAAATAATAAATTTTTCACACTTTTATCACTTTATTTACCATTTTTAACTAAAACAACAAGTAAAATTACAATTTAGGCAATGATGATTGACAAATTAATTATTAAGTAGTTGATATTACTTTCATTATACCAATTAGTAGTTATATTTTGCTCTTAAAATCCTATTATCAAATTTATTTCTAGAAATAAATTTTGTACACACTAGTCCAAAGGTAATAAACAAACTTTTTATACCTCGAGGTAAGTTGATTTGATACGGAATTGATAATTTTTCCAATTTTCCCCTCATAATGAGTGTTAAAATTAGTAATTTTGTTAAAAAAACACAAGTTTTAGGCTTGAAAAATTTCATAAACCATATTTAGTATATAGCGTCTATAGTTTAGTTGAAGACTATGAACATTATATTGATGATTTGCATGAAATACTACCATTGTATAGATGGGTATTCCAATCAATCACTTATAATATGAAATTTTTCTTATTAAATTTAGAATTATTGGCCTTAAAAATTAAAATTATGGGAAATACACTATAAATTCAATAAGTTTTTGGCATAAAAAATTATTATATAGGTTTTACCTTAAAAATTAATTGATTTCACAGCATATAAAACGTTTGAAATAAAAAATACACTACTTCAAAATATTTGTACTATTTGGTAGCGTAAGAGCCTAGCGGTACCATATGGTACCGCAAGATTTCTACACCAAAATTTTCTACCTTAAAATTATTCAATCTTTTCCAAATTTGGGCCATTATTGCATAATACAATTATAAATAATAATTCACCATTATTTAATCCATTCACTAATTTTAGGTATGAATAAATTGCACTTACATTTTCAAAAGAGCCTTTTTTCGCCTGTCTTAAAAAACACGTTTTTCATTAAGCCATTAGGCAAGAATTTATTGAAATAATTTGTTATTAAATTACTGTTTACTAAAGTTTGGTCCATGTAGTAGTGACATCTACCATCAGAATGAAAAAATAAAAGTATTTTGGTAGAAAAAAGCAGTTTTTTCGTAGTGCTGTTTGCCGGTACCATACGGTCCCGCTAGTCCTTCCCGGGTTAATTAGCAATAATATACTGTTAAATTTCTTACAAAAATCAGTAGTTGACTTCATCTTGGACATTACTGATAATTCTCAGACTAATTTTTATCAGTTTTTAGTGGAAAACTAAATGATCGTACTGTAAGCAACACAGAAAAAATGAACGCCCGAACGTCCAGTGATCTATTTTTATATCAGCAGTATTTGGCCGTGATTTTTCACTAAATAAATTAATTTGACAAAACTCTGCATTATATCCATATACCTACATCTATAAAGATGAAATAAAACTGAAAAAGGATTCCTTAAATGGTATACCTTTACTATTTTCTCGAAAAACGCGAATGAAGATGAAAAAACTAAAATGAAACCCCGAGGCGAACTTTAGCCTATCCCTATTACAAAATAAATGAAGCAAACGCAAAAAACACAAAGTATTAGGATTGAGGGATGTTTTCTCTTGCCATATGTGCAGTTTCGTTGCTGTTGGGTGAATTTAAGGTAATTTAAGAGAGCATTTATGACACTAAGTTTAGCGATCTAGAAATAGATCACTGGGGGGGCGCCACTGGGTTAAAGAAGATTGAGTCCTATTTGGATCCTACACAAAGAGAGTTGGCATAAGATGGTAATCTTGCAATTATGATGGCATAAATGCATTTCTATTTGGCGATTTATACCGAGTTTTCAAGGCACGGCGGACTTTTGACCTCACATCCTGAATACTTTTAGCCGCCACTTCAAGTAAAAGTACGCATTCAATTTTTGATCGTCTTTATGATTTTTAACGTATCTGCATCAAAGCCGAGACTTTCATTTTTTGAAGGTTGATTTGTGTGAGTCAATAAACTAACGTTCAGCAAATTTTTAAGGTTCTAGCTTTTTTAAATTATCGGTTTTATAGCCAAAAATCCTCTTTGTGCGTACTCTTACCCGCCTTTCCCCTGTGTGAACTTACGATCACAATCCATCTTTTTATTTTTGTAGTCACACCTTACATTCACCAATTACTTTGGAATCCTTCAACCCCGTGTACCTGTTTCTAGTACCAATAATCTAGAACCGAGGTAAATGTGATGCCTCGGTGCAAGTCTTCTGCACAGAATAACTTAAGTTTATAAAAGCAGAATTTCCAAGACTTCTTTGATCGTGACTTAAATACTAAGGAAAAACCAAGACGCGCGAACTGCATCCTCAAATGCATTTTTATCTCATAATATTCTCTTCTTTTCAATAAACGCGCCAGTCTCTTTCACAGGCGACATGTTTCTTACGTGAATGCTTTCTATCTCGTTTGAGAAGCCTCGCTTTTAAAAGCACGAAGTAAAACAATTTAGGATTCATCGTTTCGGAACTTTCCAGTATTGCTTGCTTTGTTATGCGTTTTGGGGCTCTGAAGTCTCATCAACGCTAACTTACAGAGACGAATTTTGAGGAGGTGTATTTTAATTTGGGTTACTTGGCCAAGATTTATGTTTGGTACATTGTTTCACAAATTAGGAGAGATAACCAAAGCAATGACAAAAACATAAATATCTTTTTACAAAATGAAAAACTAAAAAAAATAGTGTACATCAAACCACGCAATTTCTCCTATTCTGTATATTATTTTATTTTATTCGATAAAAAATATGAATTTCCTAATCCTTTCTTTTTTGAGTTATGGAATAAAAGCATAGAGTTAGTACAAATATAGACAGCTTACTCTTCTCGGTAAGGCAACCCTGCATGTCGAAAAGAAACGGACCTGTGTGAGTGGCGAAAGTAAATTTTTAACATGGGAGGTCCCGTAGGCGGGTGGAATTTGAGGTATAAAAACTGCTCTTCTTCCCAGAAAAATGATGAAAAAAAGATACCGACAATTTGAAACTCCAGAAAAAGCAATGACGAATTGTTCAGTGAAGAAAAAATTTCTCTATCTCAATTAGTTTTTTATCAGTAATTTTTTTAAATTCCGCGGATTCGGAAAAAACAATTTTAAACTGTATTTTTATAATGTTGCGGGAGAAATTTCGTTAGAAAAAGCTTCACACAATATAATATGAACCCTCCTGATTCGATACGAGTTATTTCCGATTCGTTTAAACAAGTATTTAAGGGAGAAAATTTCTGATTTAGTGGTCGAGGTAGGAATTGGAAGTTGGCAAAGCTTGGCGCTTGGCGGTATGAGCTTGGCGGGCGTTTTTGCCGTAGTTTCTTTAAGAGTGAAGCCACGCGAAAAACCGAAAACGCCAAAAGAGGGATTTAGTGGCCAAGTTTGTTCAAAAAGTCAAGTGTGAGTGGCAGAGCGAAACCGGGAGACCGGTCATGCTTAGAACAGCGGAGCAGATGTTTAAGCTGTCTCTATATTAGTACTAACTCTATGAATAAAAGCGAGGAAAAAATTAAATACTTGGCACAAGTAAAATTATTTTTGGGATAGTTTTTTATTCATTTTATACATTGGGTTGTCCCATATGTTCTGTTACTTTTTACAAAGTTTCGTGTTTGAAAATTTTTTACGAAAAACTGGTAATAGGTGGAGATTTCAAACAAAAGGGATTTTGATTTAGGTAAATTTATGAACAAAATGTATGATTTTGGCAGTTCTGGTGATATTATTTCTTTTCAAAATGGCGGTTTGAAAAAAATACCGCAAACGACGATTTTCGCATGATTTTTTTTCTTTTTTTTTGAAAAACTAAGAAGAACGCATAGTTCATGGGTAAAAAAAGTTTTACTGGATATTTGAAATGTTAAAATTAAGATGTCATATTTTCGAGATGATTCGATAAGTTTAAGGTAGGAAATTTTGCCTTTAAAACTTCATATATGGCAATTTCACATTTGTGTTTAAAGCACACCTATTGTTTTTCTATGCTGGTATGAAGTAATTTAAAGGCAGGTGGTTTTTTGAACCATAATGCTTGTTTAAACATTGAAATTATCTTTTCATAATATCGTTGAATTGATTTATTTATAAATGCCGAGGAGTTGTTTTTATTGTAGTGTTTTCGTATGAAGCAAAGAATTGCTTTGTTCGCTCAGCGTAAGTTCAGCGAGTGTAATTGTGATCAGCTAAAACGTTGTGCGCTTGAATTGTGCTCACTGATTTCTGAACTTAAGTTCAGAGATACTTCAATGTACTGCACATTTTGAATACTTGGGTCTATCTGTAAGCTTTTCATTGATATTGATGCTTTTTTCGTGAAAATTTCTTTGAAATGACTAACATTACTGCGGAAAGTTTTTTTCAATAGATGTTATGTTTGAGACCAAAATGTTCTACCTTAAACGTATCGAACCATCTTGAAACTAAAACATCTTAATTTAAACGCTTCAAGTATACAGTAAAACTTTTTTTAGCCATGAACTATGAGTGCTTCTTAGTTTTTCAAACAAAAGAAAAAATATGCCAAAATCGTCGTTTGCGGTCTTTTTTCAAATCGTCATTTTGAAAAAAAAATAATATCACCAGAACTTCCAAAATCATACATTATGTTCATAAATGTACCTAAATTAAAATCCCTTTTGTTTGAAATCTCCACCTATTACCAGTTTTTCATAAAAAAAATTTTCAAACACGAAACTTTGTAAAAAGTAACAGAACTTATGGGACAACCCAATACTTAATATCAATTGTATTAAAAAAGTATAAAAAATTGCAGAAAGTAATATCGTGAGAGATTGTGTATAGAAGAGGTATCATACTAGATTAGTCACTCTTTACTTCCATCTAAGAATATGCAAGTTTACACATATCAGTATTTGGTTATCCTCAAATTGAATAAAAAATGATTAAAATGTTTAACTAAGGTCATCGGTGGGTCACCTACTTTTAACTAGTATATTACCTCAATTCCTAAAACACACGAACAATTTTAATTGAAGTGTTTACAGAATATGCACTAATTTAATTAAATGCTCACTTTGAATTTAAAGGAAAATGCAAATGAATTCACACGTCGTGTTGATTATTTTCCAAAATCAATTAAATGCACATAAACTAATAAAGGAGTATTTTTCAGTTCGAAACAACTACCGACATACAATTTACCTTCGGGTTTTCTTTATAAAACAGTCCCCCATCCCTGATTTCGAAATTAATCATTTTGTTCCCTGAACGTTTGCTTCTTTCCAAAAGCAAAAACTCCATTAGGATAGCTGAAAAAAGACGAACCGGCAAAATGGTCGATAGCAAACTTGACCAGAAAAACGTTTCATTGATTCGCTCCGACAATAACGATGGGACCATGATACAAATCTTCAACGGAAATGGTATTAGTTGGCAAATCGTTTTAAAATGAGGTTGAACGTATATAGTATTAGGGTGTTGCAAAAGTCTATGGAAAAATTTTTTTCTTTTAATTTCACAGATGCCCCCCTCTCAAGTTCTTACAAATACTAAAACATTATTACCTGCAAATTTTCAGGTCTCTCAGATTTTTGACCCCCGCGCCCTTCAAAAGTATGTTTCACATGTTAAAGTATAGGGAAAATATTGAAAATATCGTCATTTTGGGCTCTTTTCAATTTCATGAGCCTGAATGCTGTCAATATTGAATTTAAACCTATACATCATCTTTGGGATATCATATTCTCAAGATCCTATCGGAAAAACATTCTATAGCACCTACTAGGGGGAAGTTCCATGGGGGTTTAAAGCGCGCTTTCATCGAAAAAAGAGGATGCTCACCGGCGCTTGCGGCGGGAGCTGGATAAAGGCCTCACAATCCCAAAGCTCATACAAGGCTATCAGATGATGTCAGCTGTAGTCAAATAGGAAAAATATTCAATAAAACCCCTATGTGTGGCCTTCATCGAGTACCCGTTGCAACCGCCGGTGAGCATCCTCTTCTTCGGTGAATGGGCGCTTTAAACCCCCGCGAAACTTCCCCCAGTAGGTGCTATTGAATGTTTTTCCGATAGGATCTAGATCAGGGGTTCCCAAACTTTTTTGGCCCGTGGACCCCCTGACGACATTTTTCGTACCCCGTGGACCCCCTGTCTTAGGGACCGTTCACATGAGCTAAAATCTTATGTTTATGATATATATTTCTAAGCCACACAGAAATTTTGTAATTTTTTCTAGTGTTTTTAGTGCGTTAAAAAGCATTTAATTTCACACTTTTACATATTTAAAAAAAATCTTGTGGTTTTTAAACTTTGGCCATTCATATGGTTAATTGATATTTTTAAGGATATTATAACAATCAAACATTTTAAAAGTTTGAAATAAAAACAAATCTTAACTTTTAATATCACTACATTTCAAGACAAAATTTTAAGAACAAGTTTTGGTTGCAAGCTTTTTAAAGTTAATGGCTTATGAGTGAGTTATTCATACACCAAATCATAAAATTTTTAGAAATAATTAAAATTAATATATGGAATGTTAACAAACAATACTTAATTAAGTTCAAATATGAAAAGATATTAAATCATACACTACAAAAATAGTTTTTTATGAAATTGAGAAACAAAGTTTTTGCAATAAAAAAATATGTGTTGCTTTTTATTACTTTAAGAAATATGCGCATTTAGATATGGTATTGAACACAGCATTTATAAATTTTGAAAAAGTTTTCCATTGAAGAAAAAATACTGATAGTTAAGTTTCACCAAAGGAGAAGCGCCAATGAAAATATTCAATCGTAAAAAGAGATTATCAACATTAAAGTATAAACAAAATGACATTTAAATTTTAAAAATTAGGTTCAAATCTTGAAAACACGCCTTTATTATTGACGTTTAACAAGCTACACATGAGAAAATGACCATCAATGGCTAAGGCTAAATGTAACCGAAGTCAAACGATAGGGTTAGTTTTAACGTTTTAATCATTTATTAATATAACATTTAATTCTATAACATCTAATAAAATTGACAGATACTGGGAATCAGGTGGTTTGAGTTAAATGGACTGGACCAATCTTGTTGGGCGCTTGCCTGTAGTTGGTAGACTTAATTTGTATTTGTAATTTTTGACAAAGATTCCTTCTCCCCTGCTCGCGTTGCGAGGACTCAGTGATAACCAACTTTTCATATTATAAAGTTGGATTATAAAAGACAAAATTTTTTGAAACTTGTCAAAATTTTTTCATTTTAATGAAATTTTCCTCGTGAACATCTGAAAGCTGCTGTGGACCCCCTATAAGTTGATGTGGACCCCCAATTTTCATTTTCATGCCTGTGGACCCCCTGGAAGTCGCTGTGGACCCCTGGGGGTCCATACGGACCACTTTGGGAACCGCTGATCTAGATACTATGATATCCCAAAGATGATGTATAGGTTTTAATTCGATATTGACTGCATTCAGGCCAGGGTTGGCCGGATTGGACCCAATGGGTTTTTTCAAAAAAAACCATGTGAAAAAACCCACATTTTGGACCCATTTTTGGGTTTTTTCAAGAAAAATCAAGATTTTGGCAGTTCCTTCAAAATTTAATGTTTTTTTTTAAGTTTAGGATATTTTAAAAATTTTAATTGGTTTCTCAAAATTTAAACTAGGTTTTAAAAATTAAATGGTGTTTTTTCAATTTCAGAGAGTTTTTTAAAAAGTTAAATAGGTTCTTTCATTATTCAGTGGATTTCTTCAAAATTTAGGACGTTTAAAGTTTAAACTAGATATAAAAAAAAAGAAGATTTTTTAAAAGTTTCAGTCTGTTTTTCAAAGATGAATAGATTTCTTTCAATAATGAATGGGTTTTTTCAAAGTTTAGGTATTTTTTTTTTAATTTTAGTGGGTTTTTCAAAATTTAAACCAGGTTTCAGTAAATAAGGGGTGTTTTTACAATTTCAGTGGGTTTTTTTTCAAAGTATAAAAACTTTGAAAAAACCCACTTAACTGTGGAAAAAGTGACATTATTTTGACAGAACACATTTAACATAGAAAGAACTCACTAAAATTTGAAAACCCCACTTACTTTGTAGGAGAAAACCCCTTAATTTTGAAAAAACCCACACTTTTTCAGAAAAAACCCAGTTTTATATGGGTTTTTCCAGGGTTTTATTGAAAAAACTTAAAAATCCCAACCCATTTGGGTTTTTTCAAAAAAACCCGGGTTTTTGCCAACCTTGATTCAGGCTCATGAAATTGAAAGAGACAAAAATATTTTCCCTATACTTTAACATGGGAAACATACTTTTGAAGGGCGCATGGGTAAAAAATCGTCCTAGAGACCTGAAATTTTGCAGGTAATAATGTTTTAGTATTTGTAAAAACTTCAGAGGGGGGCATCTGGGAAATTCGAAAAAAAATTTGCAACACCCTAATATAATATATATATCATACTTGCCGTTAGAGTGAAGATAATTTAATTCAGACACATTTTTCGTTGTTTGAAGGTTTCTCACTTTTCAAACTTCGAAGTAGATGAGACAAATATAAGTGTTGTTAAAACAATAATTAACTTCTAATTCCCCTTTTTATTTATTTTTTAATCGTATAGAAAAGCTGTCATTACCTTTGTAAACGTATTTAAAATTACTTCTCCCAAAACTGTTATGAACAAAACTTACTGGCGTATTTTTAGTGGTATTATTTATTATTATTTAAATTTTTTTCTAATGAAAAAAGTTGATACGCAATGTCTTAAAAGAAGGAAATGCAATCAAGAAGTAATTATTAAAAAACTGGATTAACAATCACAAACACAGCACAATGCTTTCCATAAAGTTAAGCTTTTTTAATATCCTTTTAAAATTATATGAAAGTCATAGTACTATTGAAAAGAACGTCTTACTGATTTTCGTGGTTTTAGGTTTTCGATGTAAGGTAAGAGAGGCACAAACACAGGGTAAGAGAGTGTACAGGGTGTTTCAAAATTGCGCTGCACGGCTTTTATTTGGAACCAACGCCTCCTAGAGTCATGGGAGTAAGGTCTACTCTTAGGTAAGTGAGCCTGGAGAATCCATTGAGAGGACTTACAGCACCCCTAGCGGCGAAATTAAAAAGTTAAAAAAAATAATTTAAAAACTAAAGATAGATCAAAAAACTTTGAGAGTATTGTTGCCAACGTCATGAAGAACTCACTGAAAAAAATTTGATCAAAATATTTTGAATATTCGCGGAGATATGAGCCTGTGAAAATAGCACTTTTTCAGGGGTCAAAAAAGAAAAAATTCGCATATTTGCAAATTTTTCAGCGTTATTTTATATTTTTGTGTTTTTTTTTAGTTTAAAGAACACAAAATTTAATAAAAAAAAATTGATTCCATGACCCTAGGAGGCGTTGGTTCCGAATAAAAGCCGTGCAACTCAATTTTGAAACACCCTGTATAGTACGAAGAAGCAGTTTGAGAACCTCGGTAGAGGATGAACTGATTTTATTTTAATTCCATAACAATAATTTAATATGGTCCTATACGTTCGAAGCTTTAAAATTAATTGAGAAACACCCTTTATGGTGAGATGTTTTAAACACATCCTGGTGAACAGAGGTATACCACCCTCTATGTGTTAAATATATTAATTAAATTTAATTAGTTTTTAAGTGTAATTCCTTTACATTTTAATTATATTCCATTAGTCCAATTATTTTAGCACATTTAAAATCTACATTTCTTTTAACTCTCCCTGGCATTTATACATTAGTCAATCTAACTATGTTATAGATTATTTAATTTTAACTACATAAAAGTATCTAACTGAATTTCTCTTGAATATATGCGTAACCTTTCTTAAGGATGAAGTGAGCTTTCTTTTTCTCTTGCCTGTAACGTATCTTTCAACCCTTTCATCGGCTGGAAAGCGAATCCGTGTATCTTTGACTTACAAGATCGTCTATCACTCTACTCAAATCGATTTAATGCAAGGTTAGAAAATATTTTGGTTTGAATAGGTTTAAAAAGAGTAAAAGAGAAAGAACACTTGAAACGTCTCAGGCTTTTAAAGTAAATTTAAAATTACAATTTGCCTTATATAAAGAAATGCACAGTCTTATTTTATTGTGTGTTAATCAATCTAACACGAATATATTTTAGAATTATTCATGGGGTACTAGTTTTAATTAAGATTAAATAGAAGATAAATAATTACACTAAAAGTGAATCTTTAATATATAGGAGAGGGATTTGTGTATTTTTAAAGTAGTTAGGACTGATTCATTTTCATAAATTCTTCAAAAGATTAATCTGTCAATTAAGTGAATTGATTTGCAAAATTGGATACTATTATTTTTTATGATATAAAGCAGTTATAAATAAGTCCACGGGAATAAAAATTTCGCTTTACAATTATCATTTCATAACTAATGCAATTTAAAAAGTTTCGAAGAGTATAATTAATTTTTAAAAAATAAGTTCGAATATATAACTGAATTAAAAACGCACATTTGTGGCTAAGCGGATTTAATATTCATTAATTGTCTTTTACAAAGAGTATTTATTTCTTAGAATGAAAGTTCGGATTTCAATGACCCTAGAAAAATCAATGAAAAAATACGATATCGTATCTCCGAGAGCAGGTGGAAAAGCACCTGTTAGTTTAAAATGCGGCAGACACTAAAAATACTCAATGCGATTAAATTATTCCATTCTCTTATTTATACAAAATTCTACATCTAGAGTAATAAAACTTTCAATTATTTTATATTACAAAACAACAAAAATATTTTTCAATTTAATATATAATTTTTGATAAACCCCTTGTAATGAAAAAGAAAGTTTTAGTATTTGAAAAAGGTTTTTAGCATAGAACGTTGGCATATTTTTATGTTTTCAAATATTTTTGCAATATATAATTATGAAATAATCTCTGCAAAGTGTTGGATCTAAATGAGAATTTAAAAGCAGTCTTTATCGATAAAAGAAGATACAAATGATCATAGGTATCCTAACCAAAGTTATTATTAAGGGGACTCAGTACCTCCAATTTGGTCAAAATAAAAAGTTAAAGATTTTGCTCACAAATCGATGATTATACTCATAATTGATTCGGCAAATTTCATAGGGATGCACGAATTCTCGGCATATAAAGTTTCCAATTTTTACTGAGCACAGTTACCACACATTTTTTTAAATAAATATTTCTTAAAACTACTTTTTTAGCACTTAAAACCTTAGGCTTTTTTTCTACTGGACTATTTAACTTGAAACTCTGCATGTATATTCATATATATTAACCATAGTGTTTTCTATAAAGTAATGCATTCCAATTAGGGATTCAGAGTATAATATAAGGTCTTAAAGTGAAAAATGTGTTTATTTTCAGGATATTTTGGAGGTGTTTGGAGAAAACATTTTTTATTAAAAACTATTACAAATATTACAAATATAAATGCATAAGTCCATGGACAATAACATAGATTACGTTGGGGTTAAAAATCATACCAAAATTATCATAATTGAAGAAGAAGTAGCGTTTTGAATCTTAGTTAAAATTTTTGAAAATTTCAAAATTTCTAAAAAACTGCTTTTTAAAAAGTAGATTTTTTTGCTTGGATTATGTTTAAATGGTCATTACAAGTGTTTTGACGTTAAAGAACTTCAAAAAAATAAGTAAATTAAAGAAAATTAAATTTGGGTACTTAGTCCCCTTAACAAATTATAATGAAGTCATGAATTATTATTAGTTCATTATAATGAGATTATAAGGAATTGTAATATAAGTATAAAATTATCATTATAAGTCCTAATCCTAAAAATATTTTAATTGAGTTTTTCTGAAACATATTTTAATAATAAGGAAAATACAATGATATAAATTCACTCCCTGAATACTCACTACAAAGTGTTCCTAGATTTTTTTATCTCATTTAGCACTTTTTAAGATTAAAAACTCGTCACCGTGCTTTTAGGTTTAAAAAAATCGTCATAGAGCTTTCTTGTTTTATTCGGAAGTATCTACACTGCTGGCCATCCAAAATGGTACACCAAGAAGTAAAAGAGATATAAAAGCAAAATTCATTTCTATGATTGCACCTAGTATTAATGTGAATTGATTAAAAATTCAGCCTTCCTGGATGATAGGGGGCCGAGAAAATCAGTGAGGAGTGTTGTCTCCATAGGTGTCCATTACCGCTGTCCCACGCCTTGGTATTGAGTGAAAGGGGCTCTAAATTGGCTGGGAGAGATTGAAGGACCATGTTGCCTCCCCAGGTAGTCAAAGTTCATTTGGTGCACCAGCGGACGTTGCATACTGGGCTAGGTTATTTCTCCTCTTTCACCGGACATGTTTTGGGGGCATTGGTTCTTAAGAACGGCTAAGTCAGAGTAAAAATGCAACATAGGGGGATAAGAAAAAAGCTCGGACATTGCGTTCAACACGTGGTTGTGCATTTTTCTCCTGAGACTTGTCCGCAGGCGAGGGCTGAAGGTAAGGATAGACAACAGGTTGCCAAACCTCAATACTACAGCGCTGGTTGTTCAATGTGTGGGTAAATCATACTGAGGAGGTGTGGGAGTAAAATCCAATGCTTCACTACCTTGTTACTCTGCGCACAGAAAAATTCTGACAAAATCAACAGCTGAGTGCACTCTTTTATCGCTGTAGTAAAGTCATCTCCAATTATCGTGGTGCACCAGACCGAATTGGGACACTCTCATAAACTCTGTGCCATCACATTGAAATGTTCATTTTATTCATTAGTGCACTATTGCCAAGGCCAAATCATGCGTAGAAGATTGGAATTTTTCTGAAGCTATGCTTGCCAAACGGGCAGTCCCCTGCACTGTAAACGGCATGCATTCCACTCCCATACCTCCTCAGTGTGGTTTACCGGTACATTGACCAACCACAGCTGCTGCATTGAGGTTTGGTAACCTGTTGACTATCCTTATATTCAACCCTCGCCTGCGGACAAGTCTCACGAGAAAAATGCACAACCACGTGATGAACGCAATGTCCAAGATTTTTTCTTATCCCCCTATGTTGCATTTTTACTCTGACTCAGCCGTTCTTAAGAACCAACGCCCACAAAACATGTCCGGTCCAAAACAAAACTTTGACTACCTGGGGAGGCAACATGGTCCTCCAATCCCTCAAAGCTCATTTGGAGCCCCTTTCACTCAATACCAAGGCGTGAGACAGCGGTAATGAACACCTATGGAGACAACATTCCTCACTTATTTTCTCGGCCCCCTAATATCCAGAAAGGCTGAATTTTTAATCAATTCACATGAACACTAGGTACAATCATAGAAATAAATTTGGCTTTGATATCTCTTTTCCTTCTTGGTGTACCATTTTGGATGGCCAGCAGTGTAAATATAGTTTTAAGGCCTTTCTCAGATTTTTTAAAACAAAATTTAAAAGAATTTTTATAATTTTTTTTAATTTTCATTTAAGGACAGGTCCGAGGATATTATTTTGCCACTATACAGAGGTTTGGTGAGACCTCATCTAAAGTATGCTGTTCAGTTTTGGTCTCCATACTTAAAAAAAGATATTGATTCAATTGAAAGGGTTCAGCATAGGGCTACTAAAATGGTCAAGGGTATATCCAGTTTAAGTTATGAGGGAAGATTAAAGAAGCAAAATATGTTCACTCTAGAGAAAAGAAGGATTAGAGGGGATTTGATACAACTTTTTAAAATGGTAAAGCAGGGGGACACAGAGGGACTAGATTTCAAAACGGGTAATAGAACAAGGGATACAATTTCAAATTGAATAAAGTAAAATTTAAGACGGATTGTAGAAAGCATTATTTTTAATAGGGTAGTGGATAGAGGGAATGCGTTGCCTGAAACAATTGTAAATTCAAGTGGGGTAAACGAGTTCAATTCAAGAGGAAAATTGACAGATACTGGGATTCCGGTAGTTTGGGTTAAAAAGACTGGACCAACCTTGCTGGGCTTACACCTGTAGTTGGTCGACTGAATTTGTATTTGTATATTTTGTATTAGGTGTGCAGAAATATAAAGAAAATCATTTTTATAATGGTACTATTTGAAAGTAAAATAATTACAAATTTAAATATTTTACCAAATATTTTAAACTCTACTCAGTGTATTTGCTACCACGATTTGTACTGGAAAAATAAATAATAAACATTGCTTTTGAGGGAAAATTCTACGAGAATAAACATTTTCCAAACTTAATTTCTAATTTTATGGGTCAGTGGATAAAATTTTCAAATAAGTATTAATTTTAACCCTGCATAATATGATCCTTATTAATTACTTCCAGTTATTACTTGTTATAAATTACACTGGTTAACAAGGTTTTTGGCCCAAGAACATGGTATAGTGTTCCTATTTAGGGCAACTTTTCACGCTAATTCTGAATATGCAATCAGAATTTTTCCATCACCCTCAGATTTTTCACAATTCAGCTTTTTTGATTTACTGCTTTTTGGTATAAATATAGATACATTTAGGGATAAAAAATTTGTTTAAAACACAATTTTAATTTTTTTTCTTGGTGTATTTATTTGAATATATTATGAAAACACAAAGACATCTACATTCTGTAAAGGGTCTAATTTTTTGTGTACATAAACAGTGATTTAAGTTCCATTTTCCCTCTCTTAAAAGTGATGTTTTTCCCACCAACGCCTCACGTGCTAGATCAAAAAGTTCGCCGACACAAAGTGGGTGGGGTGAAGCAGAAAGGGACCGATAAACACCAGCCATCTGAAATCATTTCAGTTGTTGATATATTTAGTGCTAAGGGGTCGAAAAGGGCACTACGCTGTAGCGAGAAAAGCGCTGCTGCATAAGCTGACTGCTGCTACTTCAAGGGAGTCTCTTTCCTTTTTAATCTTAAATTATGAACGTAAATAAATATAATCCATCTGAATACGTCCTAAATAACACATTCGAAACCGTTTATCACTATATAAATCTTGAAATATATTTTTCAAAAATATCAAAAATTGATCATTTTGTCACTTTTTTCAAATTTTGGGGCTCTCTGAGGCAAAAGAACTTATAAACCTAAAGTATAAACATTTGTTTGCAGTTGTAGTTGGTTAATAATAGTACACGCAACCCCAAATCAAATACTGAAATTCGTAGATTCTTATGAATTTTTGAAGTTTAGTCATTTTAGCCCAATTTTCAGAACTTAAGGTCTAATGAGGCAAAAGAAGATATCAACCTAGAGTTTTAAGATTTCAATCCCTTATTATTGGTGTGGTAGTTTACAAGTTTTCCGCACTACCACTAAGCGATCAACGAAATTTCGTTTTTTGGTACACCCCATTAGTATGATATATTAGGGTGGTCCTAATTTTTCAAACTCGGAATTTCTTCGGTCGCACCCCCCAACTTTTTTACTTAAGGTATGAAATGAATGTATACCAAATATTTTTCAAATATTTTAATATTAACACGTGCCGCAACGCGATTGAAGTTAGAGTACGGTAGATGCGCGGGACTCCGTAACACTGAGGGAGGAATGCCGGCTTGATGCGCACTTTCCGCCGCAACCAGTGGACGCTACGCACGCTTTTTCAAAAGAGCACTTTCAAAAGCGGTATCTTCATGTATTTTATGATAAACTTGAAAACATCCTACTCTATGATTATTGCACATATATTTTAGGGTGAAACTCATTATTATAAGTGGATTCCAATGGAGGATTTAAGGTAAAGTGGAGGATTTTCCAATGAGGGTTGGGACATAAAACAAAACTTTAATATAATGTTCAAAACAATGAAAATTATTTTTTAAATGTAATGGACCATATCCGACTGACGTCACATTTTCTCCATCATGTGACCTACTGAGCTTGCAATTGGTTACCACAGATACTGCACAAGTAGAGTTTGTAGTGAGATATGATTTGATAGTGAGTTTGTTTTCCCCGATCACGTGATTAATATGGGCGTAGCTGAATATGGTCCATTCATCATAGTTAAAGGTTTGATTTGAAATTTACACTGAATTTTATAAGCCAAAGCTCATATAATACATTTTAATGTTCTTAAAATAGTATTAAAAGCGGCGTTTGGAGCTTTCGTTACTGCATCCCATGGACCTACATTTTTATTTAAACGTTTTGAAAATCTTGGGATGTTATCTATAAATCAAAGTACCCATCAGGTATTAAAAATGAAGTTGTAAAAAACACCATTATTGGAAGAGACAAAGAAGAAATTCACAAGTTGGCTAAAACAAGCTTGAACACCAATCGAGAGATGACTACCAAAAGTTTCTATGGTTGACAATAGCACTTTTAGATTATTATAAAGCTAAAATGATTAAATTTAAACAACCTGGTGCTATCCATCATTCTAGGTGGATGTTTTAAGTAATTTATTGCTTGAAGATATTTATATTTAGAAATGTGAGGGTTAATTTGGATAATCCATTACTACAAGGTATGAGTATTATTGTTAAGCTATACATTAAGGCCTGGTTTGATGTGCAAATGGATCACAATGCCACATTTCAAGAATTGAATTTCATGAGGGACCTGTTTTTCTACAGAGGAATTAATGAAAATATAATCTAAGGCAGCATCAAAGAAAATGATTAGTCAGGGATATGGTTTCTTGGAGGAGACAGTTGCTTTAGCCTTTTTTGATGAACCTATCCCCTCACAGCAATTATTTCCAAAGAGTTTAGAGGGAAAGAATCTACCCGTGTGTAAGGGTGGTTGCAAATTAGTTTTGTAGAACGGGAAGGACTCTAAGAAAAATCAAGCCAATTTTGTGTCAAAATGAACCGCAAAGTGTTTTCAAAGCTTTTTAAGTTTTCTTCAAAATTTATTTCCAGGGATCCTTTAAAACGTGTGAAGATTATTGGAGGTTATCAGGAAGGGTTTAAAGCCGCCAGTAACTTATCTGTTGTAAATAATGCTACAGAAAGAGAAATCAAGCTTGAAGAATATAACGATATTTTAACGCATAATGAGGAGAAAATACAATACCTTTAAAAATTGTCAAAGGATATAAAGGCCAATATTCTTCATGTTTAAGCATTTTATGTTAAAAAAAGTACTGAAATATATTGAATTATATATTTTAAATAAATTTTATGATTTTTCAAAGTTTTGAGAAGTTTTATGTTTTTTCAGATTTTCATCCCTTTTGCGGCACGTGTTAATATTAACCGATTCGGATAAAATTTTTACCAGTTATTTACTACCCCATAAGGAAAAAATTTAGGGGGTGCGACTTGAAAAATTCCGAAAATTTTTTTTTACCATTATACTTAGGACCACCCTAATGATATATGTATGATGATATATGCTATGATATATGTTAGTATGATATATGCTATTATGCATTGCACAAATATTAAAATGCGTTTTTCAAATAAAACTGAGGGTGTTGGAGAAAAACTGCTTTCATATTTGAATTCATCAGCGTGAAAAGTTCAGCTCAAAATTCAGCGTGAAAAGTTCTATAAGAATCACCCATTCTTGTTCTTGGGCCAAAAAAAAAGTTGGATTTTGTTGACTAGTGTTATTAGCCACTGTAATTTTTTTCTCCAAATAACTGAAATTAACCCTCCGTCGGTCGCAACTGCACATTGTCGCACATCACATATATTTTCGTTCGCTTTTCCGTTATTTTTGGGGTTAAAAGTCTGAAATTCCTGGTAGTCTATCTTTACCGGATGTATGGCGCCAACTATTTCATTAAATTCGCGCGCTTTGCTTATTTTGGTTTTCACCATAGTTTCAGTTCCTTAAGGTACGTAATGTTACTTTTTGGAATCCCTGATGATTATTTATTTATTTTATGAATGTTTAAACGTCAATATTATCAAATTTTCATAATATGTCTGTAATTTCTCAAAAATCTTTCGTTTATTGCGGTTGAAAATACACCTACAAAATCGTACCTTATACAATTACCTCGCAAAAGACAAAGTTGTACAATATGAAATCTTACGGCTACTACTTGTAGGTTTACAGTTTATAGCTAAAAATAATATGGTTTGGACTTATTTTACAATAGCTACAAGAACTGTAAGCGGTCAATATGCCTAGCCTATACTCTATTCATTTAGAATTGGCGCTTGAGAAATAGTGCTTTCCCCCACGCTAGAAGCGTAACCATAGTTACGCTCTTCGAGCAGCCAATAGTAAGCCTTCTTCGTCACTTTGACGAGGATAGTTGCTATGTTTACCGATCGGTGGTGGGGGAAGGAAGTATTTTCAAGCGCCAGTTCAAAATGAACGGAGTATAGGACCTGCAAGTATTACCTGTGATATTTGTGTTTGTGAATGGTTATTATCTGGATATGAGTTCAAAAACAATAATTTAGAATTAATATCCCTCAGGTTTCACATCATTAAATATAATTTTTGACTACGATATTGAATTACCTATCCTGATGATTTAAGTTTAATTTTATGCTATTTTTAAAACAAATATCTGTCTTTTTATTTCTGAATGATTCTATGAATATCTCTTATCATTTTTAAGACTCCATTATATTGAAATCAAAGGGTAGAAAATCGGTATTCTTTCGATTGTGCGTTTTGGCATATTGCGACCAAATGCGTCAGATTAATATTGCCACCGACGGAGGGTTAACCGGCAGCACAGTTGCCGGTTAATTTCTTTACTTCGAGGAAACATGTTTTCTTTTTCTTTTCTGTCAAATGAGAGAAACTTTCCGCTATTTGAAGAAGCAAGAAAGTAACTTTAAATTAGTTACAAGAGGTGGTCTTAATAACTAGCAATATAATTATAACAAATTTCATAATCCCGAATGACAGTGACGTCACCGGCAAATCTATTGCACATCTAACTAAATTCAGATTGACTTGCTTTTAACTAAATAATCACGATAAGTTTTAACTTGCAAATACTTGTTTTTTTTTAGTTTATTGTTTTAGTAGTGATTTTATTAAATCTGAATTATATTTATAGAAAAAATCACGGAAAATTGAATTGTCATACGGAAATTTTTGGTAAAATCAAGAGAACATTTAGTACTTTAAATTCGTGAAATAACTTTTTTCTGTGTACTTATAAAAATGGGGCAATCCATTTACAACGGTCTCAAAATAAAAATTACTTCATACATAAAAAATAACTGTTTTATAATTTTTTCGCCAATTGGACAATTATCTCTCTACCCAAAAGTCATTACGATTTTCAATCAAGAGTCATAAATTACATAAATGCCTGATCCAAACAACGCCATAAGCACTGTCTAAAACATTTTCAGAAATCAGTTGAACTGACATGATCACTTATAACTTCGCATCCAATTACTGACTAGATGTTAATCGAGCAAACATTTGTTCTCAGTCTTGTTGATGAATGGAACTTGGCCGTTTCTCGACACAAGAGTCACGGATTTAATTACCTACTTATCTCCTGCAACTGACGGTTGAAAAAGTATGACCCACATTCAGAATCCATGTATTGAGAAAGTTAAGGGTATAAGAGCATAGCTATGAGCTTGATTCTGTGAATAAGTTTACGGTTGTTCTATCATTGGTAAAGAATTGGTGTAATCCATTATTACCAGTGCTATGTTCTGATTCATACACATGGCGTAAACCTATTATACAATTATAAAGTCTAAATGGATCGATATGACTAAGTTTTGTGAGAGGAAGTAATTGATGGCCTTTGCCCTATTAACAGGTATTGGTTGGCTAGGTTAAGGGCTTGATTCGTAAATAAGGATTTTTATTATAAATATGTTACATGGGCATTTAATTTAATATTTATTTAATTTGTTTATGGATTAAAATATTTGAAACATCATAAATTACGGAGAACAGTAAGTTGGAATTTATTTATTATAATGTTGTATAACATGTTAAAATGTATTTCTAAAAATATTTGTTGTTTAATAATATGCTGCTTCTAAAAATACACCTCTTACGAAAAAAAAACGCAAATGTAAGGATATATATTTATTGTTATGATATGGTGGTTTGTTTGGGGGGACGTCTATATTTTTATTTCTTACTTTACACTTCATTTATTAACTGGCTTTTAAAGTTACGAAAATAGAAAGAAATAGGGTGGGATGACCTTTCTTCGATTCTTCGAAAAAACTTTTCTTCGATTTTGATGATACGATAGTACGGAAAAGTTGTGTAAGTGGCATAGAGTCAGGGTTGGCCAAAACCCGGGTTTTTTTGAAAAAACCCAAGTGGGTTGGGTTTTTTCGGGTTTTTTCAATAAAACCCTGAAAAAAACCATATAAAACTGGGTTTTTTCAGAAAAAGTGTGGGTTTTTTCAAAATTAAGTGGTTTTCTCCAAGAAAGTAAGTGGGTTTTTTCAAATTTTAGTGAGTTCTTTCTATGTTAAATGTGTTTTGTCAAAATAATGTCAGTTTTTCCAGTTAAGTGGGTTTTTTCAAAGTTTTAATACTTTGAAAAAATCCACTGAAATTGTAAAAACACCCCTTATTTACTGAAACCTGGTTTAAATTTTGAAAAAAAACAATAAAATTTTAAAAATATCCTAAACTTTGAAAAAACCCATTCAATATCGAAAGAAATCTATTCAACTTTGAAAAAACCCACAGAAATTTAAAAAAAACTTCTTCATTTTTTATATCTAGTTTGAACTACGTCCTAAATTTTGAAAAAAACCCATTCAATAATGAAAAAACCCACTGAATAATGAAAGAACCTATTTAACTTTTTAAGAAAAAACTCCCTAAAATTGAAAAAACACCATTTAATTTTTAAAACCTAGTTTAAATTTTGAAAAACCCATTAACATTTTAAAATATCCTAAACTTTGAAAAAAATTCATTAAATTTTGAAGGAACTGCCAAAATCTTGATTTTTCTTGAAAAACCCAAAAATGGGTCCAAAATGTGGGTTTTTTCACATGGGTTTTTTTGAAAAAACCCATTGGGTCCAATCCAGCCAACCCTGCATAAAGTACCTGTGATTTTTTTCTCATAATTTTCGGATAATATCTTGAAGATCCTCCTCGCCCCTGAAATTACCCATGTGGGCGCTCAAGCCAAAATGGGTAAAAATTGGTTTTTCACCCCTCATTCCTACCCGACGAATGTCTTCCATCGAGTTATGGACTTTATATGATGTGTGCTACCCGACAAAACTTGAATAATAGCCTAAATCTCTATATTATGTTGATTTTGGAATCTAATTTGAACGAGGAAATACGCAATTTTCGACGAAATTTGGGAATACAAAAAAAACGTGATTTAGTCTAAGTTTTGTCGGGTAGCATACGGGTCGATAACTCGAAGGAAGACATTCCTCGTGCGATAAGGGTAGAGATGAGGGGCGAAAAACCAATTTTCGGCCTTTTTGGCTTGCGCGCTCCATAGGATTAACATGGGGAACTTCAGGAAAAATCACAGGTTCTCTCTGCCACTCATTTACATCAGTTGACATCACCAATTTTTACCATCTATACAGGGTGATTCAGAAATAATCATCATTATTTTGGGGGGAGGTAGAGGGACCCTAGACAAGCATATTTCGAATAGGGATGGTGGGGCGCAGCCTTACCATTAAAGAGCTAGGAGCTAATGTAGTGCGAGCGCGTTTCAAAAGGCCGTTTTTAGAAGGCCCGTGTGACGAAACAAAGCATAATAAAATGAAAATCTTTATTGCATGAGGTAAAGGAGTATCCGTACTACTTAAATCCTCATTGTGAATGATATTGGACCACTTGCTAAACCGTAGGGTGAGTTTTATAACGTGCAAAATTAATCCCTTAGTCAAAGAAGGGAGTTCCCTTAATGGTATTAAGAAAAATGATGATCGGGGAAGGAATTTTCAATGATCAAACAGTTTCAATGATCAATGTTACGATCATTGAAAATTCCTTCCCCGATCATCATTTTTCTAAATACCATTAAGGGAACTCCATTCTTTGACTAAAAGATTAATATTGCACTTTTGAAACTCACTTCACGGTTTAGAAAGTGGTTCAAATTCTATGGAATTCATGGTGTAAGTAGTAGGGATACTTCCTTACCTTATGCAATAGATTTTTTCATTTTATTATGTTTTGTTTCGTCACACGGTCCTTCTAAAAACGTCCTTTTGAAACGCGCTCGCACTACATTAGGTCCTAGCTCTTTAACGGTAAGACTGTGCCCCACCATCCCTATTCGAAATATTCTTGTCTAGGGCCCCTCTACCTCCCCCCAAAATATTGATGATTATTTCTGAATCACCCTGTATTTGTTTTCTTCTATGTGTCGACCTCTTAGTCATTACAACGATTTAACTTTCTACTGAAGATGACCACTGTAGTTGGGACCGAAATGTTTAGAACCTCTACATCTACAAGCTACGGCCAACTTGCCCGGAAAAAAACGGTTTTAATTAAATAAACAAAGTTTTCCCTAAATATGAACACCGTTCTCCCAGTGAATGAACTCTGAATATACTCACCAGTTTTCGTATTTGGAAAAGCTTATGTTATTTTAACCGAATTAAATATTTTTACTACTTTAAATTCGACCTATAACAATTCGGTCTATCACTTCTAACAAATAACCCTTATTTGTCCATATTGTACTACAGATCCAAATGCATATGTGTTAAAATGGAACATAAAGTGTGGTTTAAAATATTTTTAATGTGTGAAGTAATATTTTAGTTTGTGTCGACTCACTAGGGTGTCTCAAAAAAAAACTTTTTTTTCGAAAAACCTCGCTCCCCAGGGCTTTTCCCATTCCTTTTGGTCCCAAAAGATAGTGTGTGAAGTTTCAGCCTCCTATATTAACTCTAGGGTTTGCCTGTAGAGCCCCAAAGTTTGAAAAAAGTGGAAAAAATTACAAACTTTCAGAATTTTCAAAAAATTTATTTTATGAGTGAAACTGGATAAACATGATTCAGATGTGTTACTTAGGACTTATTTAGATGGGTTATATTTATGGTGGGTTATATGGATGGGTTCTTCCATGAGAAACACGGCTTTAATGAATCAATGGAGATAATTATGATTATCACTTTTAAAAGCTAATTAGATTTGAATGCAATTAGTGGATATTATGCTAAATAACCGCATAGAACCATAATTAAAACTATTTTTTCACTCAGAAACGTCACTGTTTAGCTTTGAAGCGCATCGGAACACTCTTATGTATTTTTTATACCAAAATATTACCCATAGTGCAAGAAAAATGTACGGAAAAACTTCGAGTACGAAATAAACATGTCAATTTTTTCTTATGAAAATCTATAAAATGTTACCCAATCGTCCAAGTATGGGTAATAAAAATGAAAAAACCGTCCAATATCATAAATATGTTCCTAATTATGGAGTAGAAACCTATTTCAATCATTTTATTTGAATTGATTGTAAAATATGAACCTTTTGGAAATCCCCCTAAAAACTTCACCCCAAACGCCGATGTTCCCAAATGGGAACATCCTAAAAATCGTACTTAGGATTTTTTTTCAGCCAAAAAATGACCAGAATGGTTTTAGTAATGATGAAACAAGCCATTTAAGCCAAAAATCAGAACCTTTAATTTCAAATTTGAATTGCGGCGTTTAAAAGGTTAATGTAAAAAGTTCTTTTCTTCAAAATTGCTCGTTTCCAGCTGATCAAACCCAAAATTTATACTAAAAAAGGGGTTGTTGTACTTTTTTAGGTACCAAACTTTGAAACCTTTATAGGGGTTTCATTTTTTATAAGTAGAAGTTAATTATTAACCATGACAGATCGTAAATAATACGGATATCTCCAATACCAGAAGTTAAAATAGATTTTCTTTTTTTAAAGTTAGGAAAATAGTTTAATACGTATGAATCTTGGTTGAAATGTTAAGAAAAAAGTTTTATAATAAAATTTTCCAGTAATATTTTAAAAGGGAGTAATTTTCCTAAGTTAAAAAGAGAAAACCGATTTTCACTTCTGGTATAGGAAATATCCATGTCATTTCCAATCTGTGAGGTTTAAAATTTAGTTGTAGTTATAAAAAATGAAATACTATAAAGGTTTTACATTTTCGAATCTAAAAAAGTACAACAACCCCCTTTTTTAGTATAAATTTTGGGTTTGATGAGCTAAAAACGAGCAATTTTGAAGAAAATAACTTTTTACATTATAAGCTCAGTGGAAGGTCTCATTATTGTTATTTCACTGGCTTTTATAATATTAATTTAGCACCAAATGGCATAATTTGAGGGAGTTTCTTCGAAGAATTTCAGATTTAATTCCTTTCGTCCACCGGTAGTGCATTATAAGCTTCGGTGAGTGCAACGTCCCTAAGAAGTACGTTTTAATCTTAAATTATAAGGGCTATAGGGTACAGTAAATGCACGTAAATATATAAAATCTATTAAAAAAGTCCTAAATAACACATTTGAACCAGTTTTATCACAGTGTCAATCTTAAAAATTATTTTTTAAGAATTCTGAAAAATGGTCCTTTTTTCCACTTTTTTCAAACTTTGGGGCTCTACAAGCAAACCCTAGAGTTAACTTAGGGGGCTGAAACTTCATACACTATCTTTTAGGACCAAAAGGAATGGGAAAAGCCCTGGGGAGCGTGGTTTTTCGAAAAAAGGTTTTTTCGAGACACCCTATCGACTCACTAATGAGATTCAACTCAAAAGATTGTTAGGAAACAAACAAAAAAGTGGAAATCTCAACCTACAAGAAACACAATACAGAGCAGTATTCGTATGCTTTAATTTAATATCAAAATATCCAATACGAGAATGATTCAAATGAATAAAGCAGTTCCGTTTCCCATTGATCACGAAAGAAACAAGGTTTGGTAATTGGTACCCCATCCAATATATCCGGGGCTCAGAGACCCTCCCCTAATCAGTTCATTCAGCTGAGTGAAAAAACCTGACTGCTCTTAGGTCACTGATGGTCATCGGAGGGAACAGTGATAAATAGGCTTGCCAAAGGGTTACCAGAGTTACCGTCATGCATGGTCAGCGGCTGCTGACCTCTGGTAACAATGCGACATACCAAACTGGGGAGTCGGTTTGGTGTTAACCACCCTATCTGTTGCTAATCTAGTGTTTTCAAACTCTAGTGTGAAGACTGTTTAGGTTTTATGCAGAAACTAGTCTTTGGTGTTTTTATGCCTCAAATTTTACAATGAAAACCGATTTTGGTATTCGAAAATTGAAATACAAACTACTTTTTAATAACTAAAATAATCGGTTACATGTGTAAAGGGAACGACAATGGAAAAGGTTTAGTGAAAAAATTAAGTAAACTTTAAAAAAAATTTGGTTGAGAAATAAAATGTAGAAGCCGTAGTAGAAATAGGGGAGGGTGGGGCACATTCGCACAAAAAGTGCATTTCGGCATATTTCTCTGGATCTAGATGAGATATTGAAACAAACTCGGATTCAAATGAAAGTTTAGACCTTTCCCAATATTTTAGAATTATAATTGGTCGCATTCATCTAGAATTTCTAACCTATATCATCAATCTGAAAAACGAGAAATTTCGTGCGAATGTGCCCCATGGGTGGGGCGGTTTCCAACACGTGTGGGGCATATTCGTACCCATGCAAAAAATTATAAAATAATTATTTTTACAAATTAAAAAGTTTACTGCACTTTAAAGTAAGGATAATTAAACGTAATATTTGGCACTTTTGCATATTTTTCCTCTAAATTGAAGATTTTTTTTACAAAAAGAAAACACCTTCAGAAATATTGAACATCTAAGTTTTTGATGAAGAAAATAATTGTAGTAAAGAAGAGTATATTGCACAGTGACAAATTGACATACCTCACATAATATAATTGTTAGAAAAAGTTCAACCTATATTTTAACTGTCAGGTTTTGTTTGAAAAGAAAAGTGAACAAACAGCTCGCTTATTAACACCTGAAACTGACGGTTGGGGAACTTTTAATACGATATTATCTTTTTGTAAGAATATTGAATCATTACTTTCTGGGAAAATAAAAGTTTCGTCATTAATTTTAAATTTTTTAAAGTTTTTCATCATAAATAAGCATCATTCAGTTCCGAATTTTCTATTTGACCAACATAACAAAATTTTCTTTTTAGTAGCAAATTCTACTAGAATAAAATCACTTAAGTCCAAGTCAATTGATATTAAACAATTATTATCAGGGAAATTTATTTCTTCAATGTTTAAATCTGGGTCTAAATTCCTTAAACTGAAGCTTTCTTTAAGATGTTATTTTCTATTATCACCAAGTTTTGAAACAATTACAATAAAACATAATTAAACTTCAAGTTATTAAATATACTGCACAGATGAGGCACATTCGCACAGTCCGAATTTGCCCCATCTTTTGGTGTACGAATGTGCCCCATCTGCCAATTCAAACTTACCACGTCCCAACAAGATATTTATAATTAAAGCAGAGAAATAAAACCCTTCTAGAAACTTACTTTAGCAGTGCCTCTACTGAATAAAATGCTGAAGTTCTACTTAAGAGTTATTTTTGAGTGTTATTTTACGCCAACAAAATGACAAGAAAATTTACTTTGCTGCTTCTAACGCTAGCAAATTTCTAGTACGTATACTACAAAATGGCTCAGGGCTTTGAAAATTCATGCATTAGGTGGTAGTCATGCTTCCATCTACTGGTATTTTTTTCATATTTTTAAATTAATTATTACTAGGGGAAATGCCGTCTGTCCGAATGTGGCCCATGTGCGAACGTGCCCCACTCTCCCCTACGTGTGTTATCTGTAACATTTGTGATGTTTATAAACTCGTCATGAACATGCCCCAGATATGATAAACTTACCTAAATTAACTCCATATTTTATATTTTAGTTTTCAAATCAAATGCAGTAAAAATTATAATTTTCATTACATTAGTCATCATTTTTATATAAATAATGTAAAATTGCACAGAGGTATTATTATTCATAAAAACATGAACACATTTACAAAACCTTCATTGTTTGTATGCCCTGTTCCAATCTCTTACCAACTATAGATCATATTTTGTTTTTTCCATAACAAATCAAAATGTATGATTTTTAGCAATTGAATGGTTTTCAAAGATAAAGAAATCATTGGTATGAAATGTTACAACACCAATATTGAGGTAGATTTTCAATGTAGAAAAAACACAATATTGGGGGTATTTACATATATTAAACACATGTATAAATATTAATAAAATTTATTGAAAAATTTCGCTACAGTTTTTAGACGCGTTTACTTTATTTTTAATAATCTAATAAATTGTGTAAAATTAAATTCTTCTCATTTGCCTCGTTTGTTTGTACTTTAAGCATTAACTTCCTTTCCTAATGGCATTGGTCAACAAACACACCAATAAATGAGCAAAATAATCTCCCAAGACTTGTTTCAGATGCCCCCAGGGTTCCATGATTCTTTACAACCAGTAAATATTTATTGCGATGGAGTGCACCATCCTTACGAAAAGTAGTACTGATACCTAAGTTCTTTCCAAAAATAACGCCTTTTATTTCTTTTGGTATGGTTTAACTGAATATGTGACCTAAATGTCAATAGAACGTTTGTTTAAATATGAGCTTTTCAGCATAAGTAGATACCTTCCGTATGTAAGACATTTCTAGAATTTCAAACCTCATTTTACATTCAAGCACAAATGTGTCAGAAAAGTAAGTGTTCTGTAAAATTACCAGGCGGTAATAATATATCCTCTTTTAATAAGTTTAATACAAAAAGTGTAATTTTCTTTGTTTCTCGTAATCAAGAGAACTTCAAATGATTGTTTTAATTATAGTATTTAACATGTTTTAAACCCCTTGTTAATTTCGTAAATTATTAAAAAAAATGTCTGGTATTTAAAAAAATAAATTGAACTCTTATATGAATTGTTTCTTTTTCTAGAAATAAATCGATTAATGTAAATAGCAACTTAAACTTTTTTTAATCATTTCATAAATTTTATGCATTGAGACCCAAATATAACTTGAAATATGTTTTTACATTGGGGTGTAGCATCAAAATAATATAAGATTTTCATAGACATTAAAAGTATGCATATTTTGCTAGTGTTAATTCAAATATTTGAAACACATTTTTTAATAGTTTTATGAAGAAATAATATTTCTAACTTTATTTAAAACTAAAATAATGATACATAATATAATCTAGTCAAGCAACTAGATCCAAAACAAACAGTTTTAAGGGTGTATAGTATTTACTGCGAGTTTGCATACTGGTATTTTACCTTTTTTATTTTATTTATATTTGAGTACGTGTTAAATGTTTATTCATCTTGTATTTCATTCAAACCAATGTAACAATAACAACAACAACAATAAAAATATTAATAATAAAATAATAATAATAAATATTCTTTATTTATTTATTACACACAATATATAAATACTCACAGTGTGAACATTTAAAACTGAGAACACACATATGAAGTAACAAAATATAAGAACAAACAGGGAGACATATGAGTTGCCCAGAGGTCAGAAACCAATATGGGAAACCTAAAAGATTTATAATGATGGAAGGAGAGAAATAAAAAAGAGAAAAAACGTATACATATAAATACATAAATACAGATATTTCACACATTCACGTAGAAACACTCTTATATAGAAGCTTCAAGTGGCATCACTGGGTAAGCTTTAGAAGGATTAATTTAAAGAAAAATGCTGAGTGCGTTTTTTTCTTTTTCTGTGTGTTTCTGTTTAAGAATTGTGTGTTTAAAACTTAATAGGGGATTTTTCAGATTTTATATTTTCTGGTAAAATATCGTTTCTTTTTTTAGCATTGGGTACTAATTTTTAATTTTTTATCGTAAATTATAAGATAAGTTTCGTAGGTTACAAGCATTTTCTTGTTTAGAAAAAAAATTGCTGTTTTAAAGAAAAAAGATGGCGATCTAGTAAAACGTTTATATAGATCAACCGATTAGAAATATAATGATTTTATTTTGAATTTATTTTAACTATTGTATTAATATTTTGTAAGTAATCCCCACCCCAGACAAGAATGCGATAGCTTATAATTGAATTTACCCATGAGTGGTATAGTTGGAGCAAAAAGTTCTTATTTACTATCTTTTTAATTAAGTAAAGTTTGAATAATAATAAGTTCATAATAGAATAGAATAAATTCATGAATAATAATGGTCAATTAATTGAGCCTTATGGTACGCCTGATTTTATATTTAAAAGTTACAAACTGTTTTCGATTATTTAAATAAGAAATTAACCAATTAAATCTAGAACCTCGAATTCTAATAGAGTATAGTTTATCAATTAAAATATCGTGATTTACACTATAAAAAGCTTTGGATATGCCTAAAAATACAGCAGTAGATTTGTAATTTTTGTCTATACTATTGAAATTATATTTGTTGATATGATTTTGAAAGTTTTCAAATAGAAACAAAGTCTAGTAATATGCCCTATTTTTTCTAGAACCTTAGAAAAAACCGGTTGAAGGGAAATAGGTCGAAAGTGTGAAAAATAATTAATATCACCAGATTTATGAACAGGAACGACTCTTGCAGTTTTTAGGGATGAAGGGAAGCTATCTTTTAAAAGGGATAGGTTAATAATTTTTGAAATGACAGAGATATGATTGTTAGCCACTTATTTAAGAATTTTTGACGTTACTCTTTCGTAACCAGGAGATTTTTTGTAATCTAGAAAGTGTATAATTTTGTAGGTTTCCAGGTCAGTGGTCTCAGTGAGAAAGAAAGTGTTCAATTGACTTCACTGTGTTGAATTTACAGAGAAAAACTGTCAGCCAGGAAGCCAGTAAATTTCTGATTTTTACAGATATTTTCCGTGATTTTTTACAGAATCTCCATCTTTTTACTGCTTGTTTCTGTTAATTTTACAGATATCATTAGTGATTTTTTACAGAATTTGCATCTTTTTACTATTTTATTCTGTTAATAAAAAAATTTAACAGATATTTTTCAGACTTTTATTTTTTTACAGTTTGTTTCTGTTAATTTTACAGAATTTAAACTGTTTTAACCCCTTATTTTAGGAAATAACAGGTAAAATATGATGATGTAACGAAGAAAACTTCACAACTATCAAGCGTCACCTCCAACCGTGGACCACGGTTTCGTCCTTGTTAGGACTCATCAGCACGGTGTATAGGATGGTAACGCAAGAGAGCGGGGGGCAAGTACTAGTCTAGCCGACTATAACTGAAAAAGTGGTGACCATTGATTAGTCCTCCACTCATCTGCTGGAATGACAATGGCATTCCTAGGACAGATTTAATTCCAGAAAGGCAAGGTAAATGAATATAGAATTTCACCATTTATTGCTGGTTAAGCAGACAGTTACAGTGAGTTTCAAACCGTGTTACGTGTTTGCTGACTGTGGCAAGCCGAGTAGTAGGAAAAAAACGTCATAAACATGAACTTTTTATGTAACGAATAATATTAAAAATTCTTTCTAAACTTCTCTTTCGAAATTTGGAAACCTAAATCTAATATTATTATCTTTAAATGCGAATGGGACGGATGGGACGTAACACCCTTTGAGCAGTGCCATCTTTGGAGAATAAGCTTTACTACGTTACAAATTAAAACACAGAAAAAAACTGTTTTTCTTAAAAACGGATTTTTTCTGCCAGAAAATACAGATAATTTCTGTAAAAACAACATATATTTTTTACAGTGTTGCTAAATACTTTTTGTAATTAACATTTTCTGTATCTCATTATTGTTGGATAAATGGTTTTTTATCTTTTGAGTTAGAGTTTGTGATTTGATTTATCCAAATTCACATTGCCTTTAAATTTTTTTTCACACTCTCTCTCCCTCTTTCTTTTTAAAAATTCACACATGAAATAATTATGCTTTGCGTTTTAAATTTTTATTTTCAGTTCTTTTTGCAAAGCTTTATAATTATATTCGTGAATTATTCACGAACATTCAGATTAATTCACGAACATAATTATATCGAAAGGATATTTCTTATGTTTTTATAAAGTTTTTCTCAAATTTTAATTAATTTTGATGTTTTCAGATTGACTCAATTTTTATTTCATCCCAAAAGAGCAGCATTAATGCTCTGGCACCTGTACTTCTAGAATTCGAGCTCTGACTATTCAAACACACATATTTCCAAAATTATATCTGATGATTAAAATCATAAATTTCTTTTAATAATTCCACAATTAGTTTCAATTTATAAGAGATGAATATATACATCTCTTAAATATATCCTCCCTCCTGATATTTTTGATGTCAAGAAATCAGTCTATAAATTCCTCATGTATCTGGAACTATGTACTTTTTGAGTGCATCTTCAAATTAGCCACAAATAATTAGCACAGAAATATAATATTTATTCAATCTAAATCAAAAACACTTTTTGATTTCGTAACTAAAATGCTGCGCAACTTCAAACTTGAACCTTGAACCTGTTGAGTTGATCCGAAGATCAAATATCCCCCTTATTTTATTACCTAACCTATACCGCACAGAGCAACTCAAACCAAAGTCACGCCCATGATAAAAGTGATTGGTTATTGCGGAGTCAAGGGAAGATTTGAGAATGACGAGGTATTGCGTAGTCGGATGGAAGAACATACGTCATTACAATTTTCATCTCTATGTGAAGAGCCAACCTTATCTTAACCTTGAGTGGGACTCTATAGGCAGTTGACACTTGATCAATCCTATTAACCTCCAGGCAAGAGAAAACACTCGTTAAGATTTCGTTGCTAATGTTTTCATTTTCGGATTCTGTGAGATTAGTGATTTCAAGGTTAGTAAGTCTGGAATATTGCTGCAGATCCTCTATTTCTGATTAAGCCTGTTTTAGATCCTTTTTGATCTGCCTGTTTTCTCTTTTAAATTCGTCCTTTTGAGATTTCAAATGTCGAACCTCCTAAGTCAACACTGTAAGCCTCGTAGATAAGTCCTGGGTGAGACTGCTGTTGAACTCCAAACTTTTTCATATTCCTTAAGTTAAGATTTAATGTAATCCTCTGATTTTTCTCTGTGATATGATATAACAGATGCTCTTTGGGGCGTCTGAGGAAGTTGATTTTTCTCAGATGTCAGTGATGCTGAGTTTGGAACAGTCATCCAGAACTGGGTCGTGCTTGCAGGCGACGCATTTCCAGGTATGAACTTTATCCACTCTTCATTTTTCTAAAGTTTTTGTCTGAAATACCCACACATCTATAATAAAATTGACTGTATCATGATCCGGAGCAAAGAATAATCTCATTATTGTCTATAATTGGATCATTATACATCCCAAACAATAGTTAGCCGATATGACGAGGTGTTTGGATTAAAAGCAAAACTAGATGAAATCGCTCAATATTTCGAAACAAATTTGTATTTGGAAGCTCGCATAAAGTGTTAAATAAAATTATTTACTAGGAAATATCAAAATAACAAATATAAAATATCAGCTTGCTAAAGGCGAGAGAAAAATGCCGCACCGTACAATTGCCAATGACCACAGATCCCATTATATCACGCTAATTCAATAAAGCTTTACTTACTTTTAACAGAGTATCTTGTTCTAAATTGAATAACTCATAACTCTTACAAACCTCGGAAAGTGGATGTAGTGTAATTAATTCAAAAGAATAGTTTTAAATTTAAGAATTATTGCTCTTACCGCAAAAAACACAGTTTACTTAAAAACTTTTTAAAAGCTTTGCCCCTTATCTCTTGAATTTAATTTCATAAATATCTTTCAAGTTTCCACGAAACCGTTTTCAAAAATGCAGGTATGACGACGAAAAGAAAATACCTATCTTAAAAATTCGTAAGAAAAAATTACGATTTAAGACTTATGACGTTTTCCATTATTTTTAACATGCATTTGTCCTGTAGCTTTATTTTCAGCTCACAGTAAGAATTACTGTGTTGAATACAAATATGCAAATTACATTTATTTTACTCTATTGTTTAGCTTGAGTTCCATTTCCCTGCAGTATTTTCTTAGAGTAAATACCTCGTCTAAAGAAGGCTTGAAACCCAGCAGGCAAAACAAAACCGAGTAGTTTAAAAATAATAGGATAACGTATAGGTTTTAAGATTTTTTTTCATACTGAATTGGAGGATTTAGGGAAAGGGTTTTCCCTAAAACGACGATTGTCGACATTCACCGGTGAATGTCACCAATCGCATGTTCGCTTATCTGTGAATGTTGGCATTCTCCAATTTCGGACATTCACCGTAACATATATACCAGTATTAATATATACTTTTTAGTTATAAGACTCTTAATATGTATGTACCTATGAAGCTTAATAAAGATAACAAAAACACTAAATAAACGATACCCTTACTTTTTTATGCAATTTTAAGTACATTTGGCAACGCCATAGTAATCTTAGAATCGATATTGGATATTGATTATTGGAAAAGTAAAGAATTTTAGAGCATTGAAGTAAACCAAGTTTGATTCTCATAACATCATTCAATACTTGTCAAAAAAGTGGAGTGAAAGCAATTTAAACACAGCGTTTTTCAACATTTTTTAGGCCCTTTCCTTTAAACACTTTAAAGGCAAAAATATAATGGAACAAAAAAAACGTTTCCAAAAAAATTTTAATAATACTATAAATAAAAATTGTATAAAATACATTTATTATCAATTTTTAAGTAACGAGGCAAATAAAAAAAACAGCTAGTATTTCGAACTAGTTAGTATTGCAGAAATACTCAAACCTACCTTTTATGTATGCCAAAATGTAAGCAATTTGTAATGAAACAAAATTCAAAACTATATAGGTAACTTTATTATATTTCTTTAGATAAGTGTTTGTTTCAAGATAAGATGAATCTAAAAAGCATTTAACTCTTTTACTAAATTAAACCGAAGCTGGTTTGTTTTCTTTGAATATGTTTGTAAACATTTTCTCAAGTGAAACTCTGATAAGTTGTTTTATTTCTTATTAAGAATTTAGAAAGAAAAATTTTAAAAAAGAATGTTTAAATTTTAAAAATAAAATGGATATAGGGGAAAAAATAAGGTATAGGTATAGTTTTTAAGTTATGAGAAAGTATTTTAAGAAATCTCTGAACTATGTGAAAAGTAACAAAAATTGAATATCTGAAAAATATACAAAAATGTTAATTTAAAACATAAAAAGGGAATATTTGTTTTTATAGTTACATATTTCAATTATATTTACCAAATGTTTTGGAACACCAAATTGTTTTTTTTATTTTGAATTCCGTACAAAAAACAACATTGGTACTTAAAAACCCAACACGATGTAAAATAGGTCTCAAATCATGTGTCTCGTCCCCCTCACTCATTGATAATTTAATTAGCACAAACAACAACCAATTCCCCTAAAAAAGTACTGAATTACAAAGCACACTCAGAGCAATTAAACTTAATACAAGTCTCCTAACGAATCTAAAAGAGTTGAAGACAATCACTGAAGCTCCTAAAATTACAGATAACCGAAAAAAAACTTCAGAATCTCCGATGGAGATAATCGATCTGAAGCAGATGGTAGATATGTGCCTTACTTCGAACGCGAGTCGAGTTCCTTTTAAAACTTCCACTTTTTCATGGCCTGCAATTCCTTAAAAATCTAGGATCGGATTGCAGAGGGAATGAATGAATTGAAGATGGGGGTATATAAACGTATTGCCTTTTGTTGTGGAACCCTAATGGAATGTGGGACAATATAGGAATATTTATGACGAAGTGGGTTGGGGAGTTGAATTTTTAGTCGTGAGGTTTCTATGGATTGGGAAGATATGGATAGAATATTTCATTGCCTATAATTAAGTAATTAGTCTGATATATGAATGTTTGAAAGAGTAAACATAAAATGAAAAAAATTTTTTAAGCATATTTTATTCGCGTAGTAGCTTTTAGATTTGCATGGTAATTATTTTTAACATTGATATCTTTCGATAAGAAATCCTTCTTTGTTTGAAATTAGAAAGACATATCTTTTACTCTACCATACTTTTTTTCTTAATTTTTACCTATTACATGCTTAGTCCTTTTAAAGGCCTACTTAAGTAAATTTTTACATTAATTGCTATATAAAAAATTGCTATAAGTTTTTTATAGTACAGATTCTTTGACATTTCAAATTTAGCTTGCAGGTAGTGAAAGTAAAAAAGTGAAATGAAAAAAGTCGAAACAGGTTAGGTACTTACCGATTTTAGTTTAATTTAATTTCAAATGTTCAAATTATAAATTATAAATTTAGAAACTAAAAAACATTAATTATACGTACACTGTAAAAAAAAACTGTAGAAAAACAGAAATTTCAATAACAGTGACTTTATGTTTACAGAGATATTCTGTCATGTAACATTCCCACCGCACTTCTATTTATTTTATGTAAAATAACAGCTTTTACCTAGTTTTTTAGCTTATCTGTACTTAAACAGAAACTTACTGCATTGAAAACCAATACAGCTATTGGCAACGTTATACTGAATCTTCTTTGGTTCAGTGGTAGCGTGCGTGCTTAGCATGCGGTAGGTCGCGGGTTCTATCCCCGGATATCAATTAATTAAAATTAAAAAAACTCTACTAAAATAAGTGCATGCGCACAAGCAGAAAATTACTGAGAGGCAACAGGAAAATCTGTAGCCCACTTGACAGAAAGTTCCTTTTTACAGCATTTACCTGTAGGTTACAGCTTTTTTCTGTTTACAGGATTTTTCAACCTACAGATTTTTTCTGGCAACTTTTGCTGCCAGAAATTTTCTGTTTTTTTGCAGGATTATTTTTTACAGTGTACATAAAACATAATAAGAAGAAAGACATGTGTGTTATATAAATAAAAGATAACGTTATTCCATTATTATTGTTTTTCTTCCCCACAATTAAATAGCATTAATATCCAAAAGCACAGTACATTTCCCAACAAATGAATAATCCTTAACAATTAGAAAAGGCTTCATTGATGATTCCGTGAAGAAAAAAATGACGATACATATATGAACTATCTATAAAAGGAGAAGGGCGAAGATGCATCGTTAAACACTTGGACCTAATGTAGTACGAAGGAGTAACAAAAAACAATTTACACAAGTTTAATTTAGATAAACAAAACATGGTCGAAAGGGTTCATTGCTTAAGGTACAGCAGTATACCACATCTATTCACCATAAATTAATGAAAGAAATGAAAATGAAAAATAAAACACCTGTTGAAAATAAACGTGAAGAATAAACACATACCATTAAAACTAAATACTTGTCAAACCGAAAGACGAGTTACAAAAGTGTAATAATAAGAGTTCAGCAAAAGAATGGAGTTCAAGGAAAACATCTGAAGAAAACCATCTCCCTTCGCTGGGATGTTTGGTCATCAAAACTTTACTCTCGATCTTTCTCCTAGTCACTTTTTTGTTTTTGCACCTAAAGGAAATTTCTTTCTGATCATTAGAATACCATCAGTCAAAAGGAACTCGATTCTTTTGTTGAACCCTGTTCAACAAATGTTTCAATTTTGAACACATTTATGGTGAAAATAGCTCGCACACTGAAGTACCTTATGCAGTGATTATTTAAGTTCAAATATTTTTTGCTCATTTAAAGGAGCCTTGGGAAAGTCGCTTTTATAACGCCTACTACATTTACTATACATAAGGTCCTAGCACCGAGTGCTAGGACGCCGACTCCCTCTTCCTATTAGGAATATGCTAGTCTAGGTTCTTTCTACCCACCTTATAATTTTTGACACATATTTATGAAACGCCCTGTATCCAGCATTAGTCAACTATAGACTCAAAGTTTTTACCAGTGAAAAAAATCTACAAAGCAAGGGAATTTTTTAATGAAGCTGCAACGTCAGAATCTATTCAATGTTAGATATGTTGTAACTTTTAACTCAAAGCCTTGACATTTGGATTATTATACGGAGGTTTATCATCATCATTCTCAGTCCTAAAAATAATTTTTTAACATAATTGATTACGCAACCTAACCACTATATTAATAAAATTCGTGATATTGTAAAAATATAATCATAAAATTATAAAAACTAGCAAACACTTTTATTAGACCGGTCCGTGTCTTTTCCTTCTTTTTAACTTTATTTTATGAAAAGTCCGCACAGGTTTTTAATGAAAGAAATCTTTTTTTTACAAATCACATTGAGTAAACATATATATTTTTATTATGGAATAATGTCATAATAATGCAAACAATATAAAAAAAACGGGAGTATATAGTTTACTGCTAAGGAGTCAAAAACGTACAGCTAAAAATGATGAATTTTCAAACAATTTATGAAATAAAATTACAAGCAGTTAGTAAAATGGAACCTAGTTTCAGTAATAACAATAACTTTCTATAAAAACTATTGTAAAATACATCAACCGCCATCTTAATGCATAAAAATGTCATGGTTATGTATCTTAAAATGTCATTTATTTATGGGAAAAAATATTTTTATGGTCATTAGGAGATTTATTTTTTTGAAATTATATTACAATAAGTTTATTATGATAAAATATCAAGGTATATTATAAATTTTAAACATATAATGATTGATTCAAATTAAATATTTAAGCACGAATGATTATGTTTGCTCCATGAACATTTTATCCAAATGAATTTAAAACCGTTTTAGATACTTACATCCTAGAAGATAAAAACGTAAATTACACTTGACTTATACTAATCAAGAAAGAAAACAACATTGAATATAATAAAAATTATATGATTATACAATTTTTTATACGAAAATTACATTTTTCTTATCTTTCTTAGGTTTTGTAAAATGAATAAATTAATATTAAAACAATTTTTTTGCTATAACTACTGATCCCATGGCTGTCCCATTCTATAATTTTCAGATTTCATCCTTTATAATGTGTAAACCAACGATGGGCAACCTCCGGCCCGCCTCGTCATTTGGTCCGGCCCGTGGAACATTTTAAAAATTGTACCAAAAAATTCACCCTGGTTTTCGTCAACAAGAGCGAAAGAGGGGATACAGAACTTTCCCCCGAAAATAGCTTAATTTTAGCAGTTAAAATGTGCTGTACAACAATATTTCACTCTTCCATATGGACTATATTCATTCTCTGCATTTCCCAATGCTGCTAAAGTTAATTTGTCCTCCTGAACATTAATTCCTCCTTCATTAATTCTCCTGTATCATGTAATGACAATTGTTAAAAGCCTGTCCTGAAATACTTTTTCATTACTATGAGCTCTGAATATTATTTTAGCTCATATAATGTAACTTAAACATTATAATTATTGTATGTAATCAAGATATTATTTTAGTCCAGATGAATGTAACTTCATTAAAATTATTGTATGTAATCAATATATTGTTTAAGTCCAGATTAAATTTTAACTTTAGTATTAAACTTCGCAAATATATATAATAAAACTACTTATTTTTTACTTTAAAAAATATTACCTATTATCTACTCTATGGCCCTCCACGTCATTATAATCATTGAATCCGGCCCGCGGATTCGAAAAGGTTGCCCATTCCTGTTGTACACAATAGGTATGTATAATTTAAAAAATGATAGAACACAAAAATTGTTTTTAATAAATAGTTTTATGTCATAGGAGAGAACATTTTCCGGAAACTCAGAGATCAGAGAGGGTCAGGTTGAGAATTGTAGGTTGATTTGACATGGGACTTATTTGCGAAAATTCGTTTGTCTTATCATATACGGATGGAACTATACTTGTAGCATAATAAGTGTAGCATAATACGTGTGATATAATAAGAGCAAAAGCTTGTAACTACTGTCAACAATGCAAATCGAATGAGGTTGACAAAGCGATAGATAAAAATAAAATCAATTAAAATTTTTACAAGTATTTTATGCTTGTTACGCGTTTCGAGTTTAAGTTTTTTTAGCATTTTAATATCTTATTTTCATTATTTTAATATTTTATTTTTAGCATTTTAAATTTTTTCAGCAGTTTAAAATTATTCTTTAAATCATGCTGAAAGGTTCGTATGCAGAAAAAGTTCCGTGCAGGTTACGGAACCATACGCAGATAAAATAAGAACCGTTTCTACCATGTCAGAATGACAATGCTTCGAGCATGAATCTTTTATACTAACATTTTGTATAGTGGTGCATTATATCTGTTTAAGGTATAGGGCTATTCCATATGAACAGGGACATGATCAAGAAAAATGAAAAAATAAAATAATAAAATTTTCTAATTATTTTAGGGAATAATTATACAGTATTGATCTAATTGTGTTTTGCATTGCTTAAATTTTGTGTAAAATTATTTTTATCGGAATGTCAGCATTTAAAGTCAATATTTAGAAATATTTGTTTTAAAGGTTAATTTGTTAATGAAAAATGTACCTATAGTTTAATTAGAAAATTAAAAATAAATTAATTAGTTTTTACAACTTTTTTGTTAAATATACTCATAAACTTTATAGTAAAAATGAAATAAAGTGTTTAAATCAATTAAATTATATTTATATTCATGAATAACTGAACGCTTATACACATGTAGCGTGAGTTACGAAGTACTGTAGCGTGAGTTACGAACAGCTCTCTATATTTTATTTTATTTCTGATTTTCTAAAGCATTCCCAGTAAAACTGTTTGCTATTTTAGAATAAAGGAAGTATATTCAAACACCTTACTAGCATATAGAATTATTGAAATACTATTTAAGCAGAAAAACAAATTTGAAATTTATACTCATAAATCCATGTCTTTTTCTTGTAGCGTGAGTTACGACTCTATTTTAATTAATATTTAAAAAACTAAAATTCTTAAAAGATTCGCAATACTTATTTTAAGTTATTAACATAAATTTCAATATGTATGATTTTTTTAGAAAGAAAATAATAGTTATTTCTATATTTAAAAATTATTTGAAATTGCAATTTTGAAAAAAATGTAGCGTGAGTTACGGTGGAATTGCCCTATAGCTTTTTAATTATCATATACGTGTCACTGGAACTGGTCCCTCATAAAGTTACATATATCTTCACTAAGCAACCCTAATCTATAACACACTGCGATAAAAGGAAACATGATGGTACTGCAAAAAAGGTAATAATGGTTGTTCCTAAGCTCATGGCACCAACCTTTGGAATGGCCCTGAAGACAATTCGGAATAACATTGATGGACAGAGAAGTCGCCAATGTGAGAGGTACTAGAGCAATGTTGACAGTGGATATGTTACGGGCGAAGTGATTAAATGGACATTATTATTAATGCCCGGGCAATGTGATAAATTCAATGGAATTTATGAATGAAATTTATCACTTTGCCCTCTTCCACTCTGGGCATTATTAATAATTCTTATAAATCACTGGGCCCGTAACAGATATAAAAGTGATCCTACAGAAAACAAATGTCATAGGCATAAAAGTAAGGTCTCGATGTTCCCAATTCATCGTAATCTTAAACACATTCAGAGCCTATTCGTCGTTTAAGGCCACCTTAACAATAAATACTCGTTTTTTGCGTAAATCGACAATTAAGTGTTGTCCCCGGATCCGCTGAACTAAATGGTTTTGAAATAAAAATCAAGGATTGTTTTCTAATTGCGAGCTTTTTTATCATTCTGTCCATAGAACAACATTTGCCCTTTAACCCTTTCAATCCTAAGCCGCCCATGATTACTATTGAATCCTATAGAAAATGTAAGGCGGCCAGGACTGAAATGATTGAAGATACCTGGTTTTTTTCGTCTCCAGAAGTGTTAGGAAAATATGCTCTGTGCACAATGGGAACAATTGATCTTTAGTGGTAGGGATCATTCAGCGCATGTCAGAAGTTTATGCACAACACCTTTTTTTAATAAAATGTTAATCTTATTTTAATACACTAGTATATTTACATAAGAATCCTAAGACCATCTTTTTATGCATTTAGTTTTTTTATTGCTTTAAATTTTTAAAAGTTCAAAATGGTTCCAACATACCTGTGTCATAAGTTTAAACACAGGAGTTTTTTGCTCATTTGGAGAGAGATTGAGGAAAGATGTATTAAAGAAAGAAGATTAGGAACATCTTTGGCCATACCCTACCATGGTACACCCTGCAAGCGGCCGTTCAATTAGTTAACGGCTGTATCCGAGTGAGGTAAGGGGATACATATCTTCCCCTAAAATGTCCATAACTTTTTATGTGTACTGATTTTCCCCTGAAAAATGTGTGGAGTACAAGGAGTGATCCTCTTTCGATTACACACAGATGGTCATAAATGTAAAAAAATATGAATTAAAACATTATTAAAATTTAAACTTTTTTTTCCATTGAGGACTCCCAGAATCCCCCTCTTTGCTTGAGGCTATGTTTTACATGCAAAACGTTGTTATTAAAGGGGCGAAAGTTCGCATTTCACCTATATTAAACTCGTATATGGAGAGCAAACAAAGTTTGGACCACCCCCTCCCGAAACAAAAGTCAGGTCCTGACTGCTCCATAGATATGAAACTCAGAGACTGTGCACAGCAGTCGGTGGATCCGGGAACCACCGCGCGAGGCCTACGTGAACTCGCGGGCCCTGAATAATAGAAGGGCCGCCAGAGGCCGCTGCCTCCGCCGGTCGAAGCGCAGCCACTGCAGCAGCTACGAGCCGGACTCGCCGATTCAAAACCGGAGTCCCGACCCAACGGGATACCTGCTAGGAACCGGAACCGCACATGAACCGGTGACTGCTACGGACGCAAATGGTCTGTGCGCTCTGCCCCGCGCGGTCCCCCCCTAAAGACATGACAGGTAAGCGCCATGCACCGGACCTCCCCCTTGCACCGGTCGCCCCGCCAATTTCTTTCTCGGCTATGCATGAAGTGTTGCTTTTGAGGGGAGGTGGTTTCCCGCGCCCCCTTTGCACCTGGGGCTCTGGAATTTACATGGAGAGGGGTACGGTTTTGCTATATTTTCGATCCACGATTTTGCATGCAAGTTCCTGTCATGTTATGCTCAATAAATGTAACTAGATATCTGGCAGCCTTAAAGGTTAACACCTATGCTTTGTTGGGGGCAACAAACTTGGAGGCTCATACAAGTCAAAACCTTATATTTTTCTCCAAGTGAATGAATGCATATATTTATAGTAAGATGTATAACTATAACATAAAAACATTTAAGGAAATGCATTATGATTACTTACGAAAAGTTCTCCACACAATACTTAAACATTAACTCAAGAAAGCAAAATATTCTTCTAAAGTTTTAAATAAAAGATTTACAATGCATTTAAATTCTTAATACCATGATTTGAAATCCTTTGTGCAAATTCAGTAACTTTAAAATGTAATTCAAATGTGTTTAGTAAATATGTATATTTGAACTTTTGAATTCATGACATCTCTCTGAACCATCCGCAGATAAATATTAAAACCTTTGGTTCAATATTAACACATAATTGATCGATTATAAGGATGGGTGTTGGTCTACTTTATTAAAAATAATTAAAATCAATACAAATATCGATAGTAAACTTTAATGGGGGTATGTAAAAAATAATTTATTTTTAAATTTCCGCATTGTCGTATCATTGATATTTCTAGAACTTCTTATTACGTTTGGCAAAGATTAAACAAAAAATATATTTTGCTCAAAATACAATAAAAATAAGTAACATTTTATAATTTAATTAAAAAATTATTTTAAAAATACTTTTTTTGGTAAAATTTCATTTCAACGAAAAGAAATTATAAGACGTTCAAACTGTATGAACTTTTTTCTTTTAAATTATTGATACTAAATATTGAGTTATATTTTTCAAAGTAAATTTCGTAATTCTGTATGCAAAAATTATCCTCTAAAGGTAGGAACTATTTCCCAATTTCTTTCGCTCTATGTAATAATATGTTTCACCCACTCTCTCATTTGAAACCTTGTTTTGTTACATTTTATAACGCCACCTTTGTATCGAAGAATGGAGGGTAAGAGTACGCACAAAAATTATTTTGGTCTATAAAATCGAAAATTTAAAACCTAGAGTCTAAAAACTTATTGAACGTAAGTTCATTGGCTCACAAATCAACTTTTCAAAAGAGGAAAAGTTTGGCTTAAAAATAAGCATAAAAAAGTTTGAATAGGTCCAAAATCAAATATAAAATTTAAAAAAAATGAATGCGTACTTTTACCCAGAATGGCGGGTAAAAGTACGCAGACCAAAAGTACGTGCCCGGTAAACTTGGCAGAAATTGGTGGCAGCAATCATTAGTTCTTTATTTACAAAAAGTCAAGATTCCTTTGCAGAAAAATTAGATGCTAACTCAAAGAAACCATATTTTTCCTGATAAATAAAATACAGCATGTGTGTACGAAAATAATATAATGCCAGTCTTTCAGAAAAGCTTACGATACATGTGTATGTGTTATCATAGTTGCTCCCCCTTACATTGTTGCTAACAGGGAAAAATCGCTGCCTTCTTTTACCCGACTGCTAACTCTTACCCTTATTCCCTCTATATAAAAAAGATACATCATTCTTAAAGCAAGGTGATTTTTCGTTCATTAATTCCTTAAATTGTTGTAAAAGAACATCCAAGAGGTTTAAGCTTTTATATTACAAGCAATTAAAAGAGGCTTATGGGTATTCTCTTTTGGGCTAGATATATTTTCACTTATTTATTCCATTAATAACTACGTTATGGTTCTACTAGAATAAAATATAATATGATTTTGTTTTTTCTTAAAATAAAATAACATAAAAGCGAACCAACTTATAAACCCTTTTTTTGTGTTTCTCATTATTTTTCTCTAGATATAAGCTGTACTCATATCAAGGATACAACAAGCCGGGTAAAGAGCTAAAATATAATTGTTGAGGTGCAAACTATCGAAAACATTTTTTTACATTCACACATTCAAGACCCAAACTAGTTAATGTCAACATAACCAACATTATTGAAAGACTTAAACATTTGTAAAATTCTTATACACTCTTTTATTCTCACTGGTGGATGTCGAATATCATCTAAACCGAAACGGGAAGTTATTGTGTAAAGCCTTCGTACTCAACTGGTACTGCACATATATTTGCGCAAGGGCTCTATGTAAGTGTTAATTAATTTAAAATAAAGTTTTTAAAAAGGGGTTAATCATTTAATTATTTCAGTGTTTAGTTTCAGTTTTGAAAACCACACTGGTCAACAAATGAAATTATCGAAATGTCACAAAATACATTCCGACAAATTTTTATGCAAAAAGACTCCATGAATCTTAAAGTAAGCCCAGTTTTCATACACTCCCCAGTTTTCGGGGCAGTCCTAAACTATGTCTTAACAACCTTTTTACACACTTTTCGATTTTGTATGCATATAAATTTCATTTTGAGAGGGTCAGAATTCATTACTTAAAATGTCTTCTGAGGGACCAGAAAGTTAAAATGTTATAAAATATAAACTTTAGTAGCAGAGATATATTTAGGAAAACGCGATATTCCACTTGAAATTGCAAATTTATTTATTTTTTAAATATGAAGGTTCTTTTATGCTACTTTCTTCCCATAACCCATTTTAAAAGATTCACCCAAGCACCCTCAAATATGCATAGCATAAATTTCCACTGAAAACGGGTGAGTTGTTGTCGCTACCGAAGCGCTTGCAAGATAGTTTTGAAGCCTCACTGAATCATACTGGCACTCGCACAAGAATCAATTTTCATGCTTTGAAAAAATTTAAATTCCATTCTCTAGTCACTCGTTTTCGTGCCTCGTAATCCTCATCCTACTTGATTGCAATTCTTTGAATCTCAATCAACTGACAGAGCATTTTTGTTGTGGGGACTCATTGTTGTTGTTTTTTCCCAATCGCCACCCTCTTTGGGTTGGCTTATATTGTCAAAGCACCCCTACATCGGCTGGTATTGGATATGAAAAGCTGTATAAGAGAAACACACACACAAAATCGTAAGTTTAAAAAAGGGATTAAGTCAAAAAAAATAGCAAACTGACTTTTGTGCACAAAAAATAGCCAAACTTGGCTCTACACATGAGTGGAAAGAGGGAAAAATAACCCCCCCTAAAGTTAGATATAGCCCCTAAATTTGTCGAAATCTATGTCAATTAGTTATATTTTTTATTTCATTTAAAATTTAAGTTCATTTGTTTTCTTTTCTTATCCTTTGTGCTGTAAAAACTAAGCCAAAATAAAGTCTGTTTGGTATAAAAGAGTTTTTACCTTTTTTTTCATCCATTGAATGTTTGACTTCATCGATATCCACGTATTTTATTGATACTAGTCTTAATATTTATATTCTTTCGCTTTGTGAAATAAACAAATATAATTTAATTGTCAATTTAAGTTTTTTTTTAAGATTTTTTCAGCTAAAATATCATGTCTCTCAACTTTTTTCTACTGTAAAATATTTTGGTATATTATTTTACTTTTTTCAATGATTGTTCCGTATTCTAAATAGGGTCTCTGAATTTCAAGTGAAATTTAGGTGTTTATGCAACGAAATTTCCATTGCTTGCACAGTTATTTTTCGATTTTCTTTAACGTAGTTCTAGAACTTATTCCCTTTTTAAAATTGACTATTCAAGTAGGTAGAATAATTTCAGTAGATGTAATGCGAGCATCATGGCCATGTCCAACGCCCAGAATCCTTCTTCTACTTCACTTATTCCCTAATTTTTCCCTTTCCCTTTAATTTCAGCGGGGAAAGCACAGTATAGTAAAAAATGCTCATGTTTTAGAATTTTGTAGTTGTAAAACTGTTAAACAGTTTCAGACCTGCCAACTCTCCGGCTTTTAGCCGGAGATTCTGGCTTTTATTTTGAATCGCAAGTCTCTATTTTGAATGGGAGTTTTATTGGGCTGTTTATCATAGTATTATCAGGCACCTGATCAAAAAAATGAAGCCGGAGATTTGAATAACAGGCAGAAAACTCAGTTCTAAAGCAGGGGAGTTGGCAGGTCTGCAGTTTTCTGGATGGAAAATCTTTCTCTTATTTTAGTAAATATAGTTTAGTTTTTTAAAAATTAAGTACGACAGAGAAAATAATCTATAGCTGTACTTTAAGCTCTCTCTCTCTCTAAGATATAATAATATATTCTATATTTTAAGCTCATATCAGAGGAAATGACCTTTTAAGGAAAAGTTTAAATTGCTTTGGGACAAAAAATTCGGAATACACTTGTATCAAAAATATGGTTGCTTCCAAGATTTCAAATCGTTAAATTAAATTTTGCATTCTTAATTTATATAATTTTTTAAATTTTTTCTGGATTTACAATTAAGGTATCCGACTAGTCTAGGAGACATTTTTTAAAAATATTCCTTGAATAAATTTTTAAAGCTTATTTTGTAATAGAATATGTTTCAAAACTACAAAAAAACTAAAAAGCAAAATTGTTTAAAAATAATTTTTCCAAATGCTGAGACATTTGAACGAAAATAAAGGTTAATTTTCACGTTACGCCAAACACGTTTATTAAAGTTCTAAATAAGATACAAACATGTTGTTTGGCAGAAACTGAAGTTTATATATACATTAGGGTGTCCCGAAAAAATTTTTTTTGGCTTTCGTTAACGGAAGACCTCTCAAAATTTGCGTAATTGATTGTAGATTACAAAAATATTTTTAAAAACAAAATTAAACTATATCTTCAGGGCTCTACCTTTCGTTAAAGTTTTAGGAATAACCCTTTTTATGGAGATAATTCACTCTATTCCTAATTTCGGCTCCTAATCTGAACTTTAAAAAATATTCTTTATATGTAATGCATACTGTCTGTTTTCATTCGTGAAAAACATCTGCTTATCTGCCCGTGCATTCTGCACAAGCCATCTGCACTTCTGCGCATACCTCTAAGGCGCATACTTTAGGCCTGCTTTGATTTCGGGAAAAAAGCGACTGGTTGTTAATTTCGTTTAATCGGATTGATTTGAAGGCGTTCTTTTCTTCAGCATTTATATCAGAGCTAGAACTGCTTGAACTTTAGAAAATTACCCCCTTGGACACTTTCACCATCCATGAAAAGGAAGGCGGCGTGGGGCAAAGCATAGGAGCCACGGCAAGTTTCAATTTGCAAGTAACTTTTCAACCTTATAATTCCATCAAGTTTCCACATGTTTTGAGAACGTAACTTACGAGTGTTTTCTTCGTAGCAAAAGTTAGTTTTATGCTTTAAAAGTACTGTTTTAAAGTGTAGTTGTGATTTAAAAAATGAGTTCAAGGCGTAGTGATACTACTTGTTCTATATTGGGACCATATAAACAACTTGACGATAGACAGCTACCAACTATAAGAGACGTCATTAAATGCATTTTATATGTCAAGAGCGACCTGAAATGGAAGAATAAGGGACAGGATCCTCCCAATTCAGATGTATTTGTAATTGTTTCTGAAGAGATCAACAATATTTGGACAAAAGCTTCCATTCCAATCGTAACTAAACAACGAGTTATTCAATTACTGAAATACTATTTCAAAAATTACCTAAGTTTGAAAAGATACCCTCAAAACAAACGAAATGTTATTTTTCAAAACAACCTGGAGTGTTTTTTAGAGTCATCTGAGAAGCTATTTGACGCCGCTGCTTGTAAATGCAGTTCATTTGAATCCTGTTCGTGTTTGAAACCTAAGAAAGTTCCTATCAATGAGAGAAGTTTTTTGTTGGATCAAAGAAATGACAGGAAAATGGTTATAAGCGGCGTTGATAAGAAAGAAACAGCTAGATTGATGAAACGACAGCAGAGAAAAATTGAAGAGTCGGTAAGAGCATCAAAAAAGTTGTGTTCTACCTCAAATACCAATTGTGTCTTAGAAAATTGTGATGAAGATTCAGTGCATTCATTTCCACCTGAAACGCATCCTATTACCGAGGAATCCCCGAAAACCACGTCTTCGACAGATACACCATCCACTTCTAAAGTGAGTCGGAATACTTTGACGCTGCCAACAGTAGCTAAGGTTTGTGATAGATACGGTTTATCAACCCGATCTGCTGCTGCTGTTGCTTCTGCAGTTTTAGCCGACATTGTTTTAGTATCAGAAGATGATACGACTTTAGTGATTGATAAAAACAAAATACACAGAGCAGTTTCGAAAACCCGAGAAGAAGCTTCAAAAGAGGTTGAAGGTTTTGTACCGAAAAGCATTTATTTTGACGGAAGAAAAGACAGAACCATGATAAATGAAAAAATAGGGGATCGATACTATCGAAAAGAAGTTCTACAAGAGCACATTTCAATTTTAGCCGAACCTCGATCCTTTTATTTGGGACACACATCGCCAAATCGAGGCACTGCTAAGGATATTTCTAATTCCATCACAACTTATCTAGAGGATCAAGGTTTCTATTTAAATAAAGTGATTTGTGTTGGATGTGATGGAACGGCAACTAACACTGGTTGGAAAGGTGGTGTTATACAATATTTAGAGAAGCATTTTGAAAGACCCTTACAATGGTGTGTGTGTTTGCTTCATACCAACGAGTTACCCCTTCGTCACTTATTCTTGACCTTAGATGGTCGCACTTCTGGTCCTACTGAATATTCTGGACCTATTGGAAAAGAATTAGCTCTATGTGAATCCAAAATCATTGTATCTTTTTGTGCTGTCTCTGGTAATTTGCCTGACTTGCCTAAAAATTTAGTCAAAGAACTAAGTACGGATCAGAAATATCTCTATGAGATCTGCCAAGCTGTCTCGATTGGTTTATGTTCTCCTGAGCTGGCTAATCGGCAACCTGGAAAAATAGCCCACTCCAGATGGCTGACTTCTGCAAACCGTATTCTCAGACTTTACGTAAGTACTCTTAATCCATCTGAAAATTTGAAATTGCTAGTTAACTACGTGGTTAAAGTATACGCTCCAATTTGGTTTCATATAAAGCAAAATGCCTCTTTTAAGGATGGAGCCAAACACATTTTTCAGTTAGTAACGTACTCTCGATTTTTACCAAAAAATTTGAGATGTGTTGTGAATTCTGTTGTACAGAGAAACGCTTTCTTTGCACACCCTGAAAACTTACTTATCAGTATGTTGTGTGATGAAAGAGATTATATCCGGGAACTAGCTTTCCGAAGAATTATAAAGGCTAGAGAAGCTGAAAGGAACATTAACTGTAGGATTTTTAAGCTTCCAAAAATTAACTTCTCTGCAACGGATTACTATGAAATAATCGAATGGGGCGAGTGTCAGATTACATCTCCACCGGTCCTTAGAGATATTTCAAATGAGGACCTTCAAACTATAGCAAAGTGTAAGAGCTTGGACATAGTTGACTTTCCTTGCCACACACAATCTCTGGAAAGATGTGTGAAACTAGTTACTGAGGCCTCACAAAGTGTAACTGATGTTAGTTCCAGGGATGGCTTCATCACAGAACACGGCTACAATCTCGAGCAGAAATGCCAAATTTTGGACACAAGAATAAATTTAAAATTTAAGTTTGGTTATTTTATATAAGATCTATTTTGTTTATTATGTTTTTCAAAGTCATGTTTCGTTTACTTCTGTAATAAAATTCCCTTTGAACTTGAATATTTTAATCATTTAGGCATACGGTATATAGGTCTGAAAAACTAAAAATTTACAAAACTTCAAGGTGAGGTAGAGCCCCAAAGATGACATGCAATTTTATTTTTTTTACTATTTTCATAATCTGTGTAAAATTACGCATTTTTTGATACCTCTTCCGTTAGTGTAGCTCAAAAAAATTTTTTTCCCATAGACCAACGGGACACCCTAATATACATCTGTGTTGTGAACTACAAAAATTCCAATATTAACACAAGGTTCAGAGATACAGAGGTTCAAAACCCCCTTCTATGGAAATTTACTAAAAAAATCCGATTTTTTATACAAAACCACTTAAAAAAGTTTTATTTAAGAACTGGCTTTAGATAATAAAGCAAAACATTCATAATAATATGAACAAAAAACTCAGGAAGTTGTGTAATCATACTTAAAATAGTATAGAAGAAATCATGTTTACCTTGAACCCTACTGCTCAAAAATACCGTTCCTCACAAAACGCGTGAAAAGGTATTTCCAGCCACAGTACGAGATAGCTTTTTGGATGCTAAAATTGGTTTCTAATAAAATTTTCTAATTTAGCTAGGATAAAAAGTAAGACATTTTTGAAACTCTTATTAAACTGGCTTTAAGAAAAGATCATTAAATGTTTTTCACATTTTTTGAAAAAAAAACAGGATTTTAGACCAGTCGGATACCTCAAGTCACCCACCTCTTGTTCATTCATGGCAAAAAAAATATGATAAATTATTTTTTGGATCAAATTTTGAGCCATTTTACTGTGTTTGAACTTGTTTTTCACAAGTCAAGGGGAAAATGAGGCATACATTTATCTAATAAGCATTACAATTTCTAATAGGAAATTATTTCCGATCGCAATTTATGTTTGGAGAAAATTTAGCCTACAATTTAACCTTCTAATGCCCACTACCTGAAATAACTGGAATTTCTTTTGCTTAGTTATGTAGTTTGGGGCCTCAAATAAAATAAAAGTCCCCCCCAAAAAAAAACGTTTTATTCTTTAAAATTTTTTAAAAATTAAAAAAAAAGGAAACTTGAAACGAAACTTTTAAAATTATAGCCCCTGAAGGGTGAATTATTGCTGCATTATCTTAGAAACATGCCAAAATTGCATCTTCATGCTGAAAATTGAAGCCAATGGTAGCATGTTTGCTACCATAGGCAGTAGAGGGGTTAAATGAGATGTAAAATTATCAAATTAAAGCTTCCCGTCTTTAAGAAATTTAAAAAAAACCACTTACTCTATGACACTACTTATTTTGAGAAAGTATTTTAATCAATTACTTTTTTTAACGGATACCATTGTAAGACATTATTCACATAATTAATATTATAAATGGAAGTATTTTTCTTTTTCACACTTAAAATATATCACTACTTTAAATTTTTCAAAAGTTTATTTACATCAGGATACTTTTTTCCAACTAAGATGACCAATTAACCTCCAGTGAATGGTGAATATTGGCATTCACCGGTGAAAAGTCAGAATTCAACGTTATGTAAGGAATTTGTCGGATGTACACTGAATATGACAATCACGGTATTTCGGTCTTTCCCAGTAAAATACATACGTAATTAAAATTGTGTCGATTTGTAAAAAGTTTTTTGACACATTTAACTCAGTAACATTTCATTTAAACAACCTGCACTGTTAAAAAAATTTCAACCTTTCACCACAAACGTGGTTTAAAAAAAGCTGCTACCTAAAATTCGGTAACAGGTTTCATCAAGTATTCGGTGTTTTCACTAGTGAAAGCACCGAAACCTTTCACCACAAACTGGTGAAAAGTTGAACTGTTTTTTAACAGTGTAAGTTTGATCCAGTCTTATCCTAAAAGAAGTAGTGAAGCAAACTTGCCCATTAAAATAACAAATGTAAAACCATAATAAACTTTTAAAGAAATGTTTTCGAAATCTATTTTTTTTCATTCAATGTATTAAAGCCGCCATATATTTTCTACTTTGAAATCGATCTTGAATCTCTAAACTTAATGTTTTTGTCAGACCATTACCAAAACTGGAATAAACCATTTCGATATATTTCGTGAATGAATATCATCTGCACCACCCATGTAAATTTGACTTAAAGTTTCGCACGAAAACATAAAAACTATACTTAAGTAGTCTCTGAGATCGTTCAACCCATTCGGAAAGCTTTTTATAGCTAAGGCAATTCATTTATTCATTTTGAGTGCATAAAGTAGAAATATCTAATGACTATTTCATCATTAAATTTGATTTAAATAGGATCTACTTTTGAAAATCAATTACTTAAAAATACTATTGAATTATGTAAAAACAAAACCACACATTCACAAATTGTCAATAGTGAGTTATAAATAACGAACATAAACTCTAAATATTATAGATCGTATATGGATCTTTTGAACATTAAAATTGAATAAGTAAAGTATTACTTGTGGCTATTAAATTGAAATACGACTGTGGTATAGGGGAATATCCCTTTTCTACTTTTAGTTTCAATGGAGTTTTGATCAAATGATTAAAAATAACTAAACAAATTACTATTATTACAATTACTTATGAAACTAAACAATTTAATATTTCTTTAATTCTTTCATGCGACATTCTAGCATAATGCATCTAAAAAACCCATGTTCAAATTTAATTTTTAAGTTTTAAAATAGTTTTTATTTTAAAGTTTTAAAAATTTTTAAGTAATTCATAAAATTGGAGTTAAGGAATATTTTTAATAAATTCAAGTGTATAATAAGAATAATAACCGTAAAAGCCTTTAGGAAAGTTTTAATTTTCTCTAATATTTCTTAAACATAAGTATTTAAATAAGTTTACATTAACAAGAAAATCACGATGTTTTACAGAGAAACAATGAATTAAGTTTTTTAATGTAGTATTTAAAAAATTAAATCTAACTTTATTTAACATTTTTTAATTTAACATTACTTTTTTAAGAACCGGTAGTTGTAGAAATCAATTTGCTTGCCCGCAAGATTATGACAGCATTGAAAAAAATTATGACTAATAAGATCTCGAGAAATTCCTACAGGAATTAACTGACGAGATAATTAGAGTAAAAAATTTTTATTGGTAAAAGTAAAATCCGTTATTTGCCTACAATTTGGTAACAAATCAAACCATGTTTTGAGGTCTAAACACCAATTGGCTCCTCAAACAATTACAGTATTATTAGAACGGGTTCAAACATGGTGTATAGATGAAAGTAGACTGATAATGATGATGCATGTGCATAATTTATTTAGAGAATTTGACCCTGTTCATTAAAAACATCTGTCAAAGTAATTAGCATAATCGTTGTACAAAAAATAGTGTGTGTTACAATCTATAATCACCTTCCAAGTACTTATCGTTAGAAAACATCAGCGAGATAAATTGACTTAATGCCCGCTGAACATTTTTAAATATAATCTACGTCGGCATAATTAATTCATATAAGGAAGACTAAGTTCGTCTAATATAAGTATTCCCACACTGAATGAGAAGGTTTAGATTGCTGTATGAATATACTTTAGTAAAAAATAGTAATTGGTTTACATTGCACAATTTTATAGGATCTCACTCCATTTCAAACAAATGCAAAAAGAACAAACACGTTTACATGCACTAAAAATTCCGAGATTTTTTCAATCTATTCGAATGGGAACATTTAAAGCGAAATAACTATTTATTTATTTCACCTGTTAGAAGAAAGGGAAATTTAATTTAACACTAAAAGCTCCGGAGCAGTTATTTTGACTGTTTTCGTTTTTAAATCTCAATATTTTCCAAAGTATTTGAGTTACAACTTTTACAACTTTACCTAAATTAAGCTGCTTTTATGTCATTCAAATTTTGTAAATTTTCAATATCGCGTTCGGAAGATACTAACTGAGGTCAACCTAGAACTCTCAAGAGCAGACATTTTGACTGGTGTGCAATTTTCGGTTTTTTCCCTCTGTTATAACCCTTTTACGTTCCGATGTTTTTAAATGGGAACATCACTTTGAGGAATTTTTTCACCACTTAAATTTTCATTCAGGAATTTGATACTTGGTAGTAAGCAACTCAAAGATATGAAGTTATTTTACATGGTAAAGTTTTTCACATGCAATTTAATCCTTTTTGAGGAAAAAAATCCAAAGTTGCAAAAGTTTCAATTTATCATAAATTTAGTTTTAAATAATTTTGCTGCGCGTGTTTCGGTAGCTTAAGTACACATCTTTCCAATTGGCTCGACAGAATAGCTTCATATTCCAATTTTGGAGAGTAATTACTAATTCAACGTATATGTTCCCAAATGGAAACATCGGCGTTTGGGGTATAGTTTTTTAGGGGATTTTTATAACATGTGAAAATTCTCGTTATTTCTTATTTTCTTTAATTTTTTAAAATTTTTTCTGTCTCAAAGGATCTAAACAGGTTAATATTGATGTTTTAAATTTCTAAATCTAAAATTTTTCCTCCCCTGTTTTATGGAGGAATAAATTCCAAATCTTTATAGCAGATTCCTACGTTTGTATATTTTTCTAACTCCCCGACCGATTAATTTTCAGTGATTATTAATAGAGGTTATGCAAAGGGTATATTTGGAGTACTCCTGAGGATTTAGGTATTCATTTTGTTCAAGTCCTCTTTATTCCGTAAAAACTTTAGGTATAAAATTGAAGAATTTTAAAAAATGAAAAAAAGTGTGTACATCTAAAACACTCTTCTAACGCAAGTTGGATGAAAGAGATATATGTTGTTCTGTTTTAAATCTTCTATGAGAAACTTGAATTTAATAAAACAATGGAGTTATAGGATGGATAGTTATGAATATCACTTCTAAAAGCTAATTAGATTTGGATACAATTCGTGGATTTTATGCTAGATATCCGTATAGAATAGTAATTAAAACTAATTTTTCACAGGGAAACATAACTGTTTAGCTTCGAAACGCATGGGAACATTCTTTCATATTTTTATACCGAAATATTTCTAATAGTGCAAGAAAAATGCACAGAAAAGTGTTACACATGAAATAAACACGTAAATTTTTTCTTATTAAAATCTATAAAATTTTACCCAATCGTCCAACCATGGGTAATAAAGATGAAGAAATGGTCCAATATCTAAAAAAATATTCAAATTATTGAGTAGAAACCTATTTCAGTAATTTTACTTGAATTAATTGTGAAATATATGCCTTTTGGAAATCCCCTAAAAACTTCACCCCAAACGGCCAATGTCCCCCAAATGGGAACATAGGTACTCAAAAATTATAGGATTTTTTCTGCCAAAAAATGTCAAGAAGGGTTTTTGTAGTGATGAAACAAGCCATTTAAGACAAAAATCAGAATTTTTATTTAGAATTAATTAGAAATTTGAATTGCAACGAAGGGGACTCAGTACCAATACTTTTTCTCTAATAATATGGTTTTATTATCTTTTAAGGTGTTACGTTATGTATTTACTTCATACTTTTTCATATTTAGCCCAAAAAGCAAGTTAAAAAATTTATTTTTTTAATTACAAAAAACTTCAAAAAATGTCAGAAATTACCCTAAATTTAAACTGATACTCCTCCCTTAATATATATTCTTTTGACTTGATTCTTTTTCTTAACATAAATCGAACATATATATTCACTTGTAGGCAAGGAAATTTGAATATCAATAAGAGTTTCTGAAGAATTAAATAACTCTGAAATTTGGCATTTTTTTTAGAAAAATTTCCTAAGTTCCCCCTTTACTACTTTGTAAAAAAATTACAGCAAACATACTGTAAAATCCATGCCTAGAGATGTTAATCATATGTTAATGATGATGACTACAAAGTTTGAAGTTGTTTTGGAATTATTAGAAAAAAATCCTTATGATTTTAAACATTTAAAGCCTTGTTTTGAGAAATAGTAGTTTAAAGATTGAAAACTAGGCTTCTTAGGCCTATCTTTGCTTCTTCAGAAACTCGACATTTTTAAACTTAGTATCCCCATATCATTATGAAACTTTTTAGGATTAATTATAATATTATTTATTTTCATTTTTATTGAAAAATCTCAAATTCGAAATTTTGACCAAATTGTGGTACTGAGTCCCCTTTTAAAAGGTTAAATTATGACATTTATGCTTTCAAATAACTTTGTTAGGAGGTTCCCTATTCAACTGTAAAATATGTTCCATCTTTGCAAGCTATAAAATATCAAGAAATAATTTTATTTTCCAAAAATGTATACACATATCTCCGCTATAAGTGTGATGCCTCCCACACTGTTTATATATTTTTAAAGAAAGGATTATTATTTCCCTCTTAGTATATCAAAACAAATTAATTTTACTCCAAACTACCTTAATATAACTGTGTTTTATGATGAAAAGATGTATGTACAATATTTGTTAAGAGAAGTATAATTCGAAGTATAATTTTTCTTATCAAAAACGTAATCTACACGGAAAATTCATTGAAGTTTTTGCAAATGTAAAAAAAAACTCTGAAAATAAGAAAAAAAACTTTTTAAGCGTGAAATATCCAGCTAAATTGGTTCACGTAAATTTAAACTTCAATGTACAATGAATTTGGTAGCTTCTAAGAATCGATTTTCTATTATTTATGCAGTGTGAGAATGTGCCCCTCCTCTGGGGCAAATTCACGAATTTCGTAATTTTCTGAACGATGATTTCAGGGGAAAATTTTTGATAAATGCATCTACAGAAAAATGGTACCTAAATTTCAGGAATGCTGTGAACTTATGAATAAATCAATTTTTGTTTCAATATCTTATAAATATTAGGAAAAATAGTCATAAATGTACTTTTTTGTGCAAATGTGTCCCCCTATCCCCTACCAATTTCATTTTTGACCTCACGAAGCTAAAAGGAATAGGACTAAATTCAGAAGGAATGCAAAATTTTAAAACTGTTTGATGCTGTTTTGAAAGTATAGTTTTTTTTATTTAAGAAAGTTTTTGTTTTAAACAAATACCATTTGTTTTTAAAATTTACATTTGTAAGGAAATTAAAGCTATATGGTTTTAGCAGAGTTAAAGAGTGTACCAAGGTGGTTTTAAGGATTCTATAAGATATCTTACAAATCCCTATTTGATTCCCAAACCCTGATTTGAAATGCAGTGTAAATAAGAGTAACCCAAATTTTTAAAGAAATCAAACTAAATTTAATTTTTTAGTTTTATTTACCCAAACCAGTAATTAAATTTGTGTTTACTATTAATATTTAATAAATATTGTTTTGTAGCCTTATCAGTGAGTAAGTTTATTTCAAAATAAACCTCTGAATCGCCTGTATTTCTGATTCGGACCAAATATAAAGTTATTTTCAATCTCATTTTCCATTCAGTAATAGATCAAGCTACACTTTGGAAGAATTTTTGAATTCCCTTTCCTTTGAATTCCCTTTCCTTAATAAGATATTCAATAACATGTATTGGAAATATCTTGGATGCTTTAGAGTTCAATCTCAAAAAAAAAATTTTTAAATATCTGATGCGAAAATATACGTACTTTCAAATAAATGAAGAAATATATAAGGGTAATATTTTTATAATGCGCTAATAATTTTAAGATGTAGAGTATTTGTAAATGATAACTACTAAAAGCTTATGTATAATATGTTTATAGATCTATATTTTGGGCAATGCGTATTTTTCTCATTTATAAAATCAGGCAACTCATTTTTTCGTTAACTGTCAAATCCCTTTTAATATCAAACATGCTCTATAAGTTAAATTAAAATTCATCCATTAAAAGATAAGGTTATTGTATTAGTAACTACAGAACTCAAGGTTTTGTCGGAATCACGAAGTGGCCATTAAATATCTGGTCATTTGATATCAGAGTTGACTTGGATATATTTCAATTAAAACAATTGATAGTTTAGAACAATAGTTAGTTCAAAGATAATAATAGTTTATAAAAGTAAGGTATGGATAGTTCAAAAAATATGATTTAACTTAGATGTTTTGTTTTAAATAAAAAGTACACTGTAAAAAATAATCCTGCAAAAAAACAGAAAATTTCTGGCAGCAAAAGTTGCCAGAAAATTTCTGTAGGTTGAAAAATCCTGTAAACATAAAAAAGCTGTTACCTACAGGTAAATGCTGTAAAAAGAAACTTTCTGTCAAGTGAGCTACAGATTTTTCTGTTGCCTCTCAATAATTTTCTGCTTGTGCGCATGCACTTATTTTAGTAGAGTTTTTTCTAATTTTAATTAATTAATATCCGGGGATAGAACCCACGACCTACCGTATGCTAAGCACGCACGCTACCACTGAACCAACGAAGATTCAATATAATGTTGCCAATAGCTGTATTCGTTTTCGATGCAGTAAGTTTCTGTTTAAGTACAGATAAGCTAAAAAACTAGATAAAATGCTGTTATTTTACATAAAATAAGTAGAAGTGCGGTGGGAATGTTACATGACAGAATATCTCTGTAAACATAAAGTCATTGTTTTTGAAAATTTCTGTTTTTCTACAGTTTTTTTTACAGTGTAGTAGTGGCAGTAGGGTGGGTCAAAAATATTTTTTTTACATTTTCCTAGGGGCACAACGACAAAAAGGTGCCAAATGATCTCAAACTGACATGTGTGAAATATTATTCCATTACGATAACTCTTTTTGCCTCCGGATCGACGTCAAAGTTTCGATTAGTATAGTAATTTCATGTAAAAATGGACAAACGAAAATCGGGCTTTTACCTCGATTGGACGAATCTGTCATGAATGTAAACGTGCAAAATGGCATAAAAATCCTTATTGAAGACTATAAAATAATTAAAAAGGAAACCAGTTGAAACACACTTGTAACAACATATACAACATATATGTTGTAATACAACATATTTTTAAGTATCTTAATAAGGTACGTCGAACCGCACTTATTTCAGCGGACCAAATCGTAATAGTGCGGAAAACTTGCCTACCTATAACAGTAACTCGTGTGTGAAATTTTAGCCCTATTAAATAATATCTTCTGTTCTGAACCTCGGCCTAAAGTTTTGAATTCTTACCAAAAAATTAGCTATTTTGCAATATTTCTTATAGTTATGGGGCCTTCTGATGCACAGATTTTTTCAGGAGGTGTGGTAGATGTCTAGAGGGATTATTCCGTGAACCATATCCTTATTTCCACTTTTTCCCCTACGCGAGCGGGGGTTTTGTGGGCGAGCGCGCTGCTGGTAATGTTGGCTTTCCCTTCAAACTCCAACACTGCGCCCGCCTTCGTAGCCCTTTTTGTGCATCAGAACCTCACATAAACCAATTATTTTCATGAAAGTGACCCAGAACCCACCATTGAGCGGTATCTTTCCATCAGGTTCCATGTATTAATTATTATTTTTAATGTTTTTTATTTACTTTGATTCCTATTTTACAAACAAATTTTTTTACAATCTACTTTTTAGCAGTCTGAAACTGCCAGTAGAAGGTAGATGGGAATGGAACTGTATTGCGTTTAAATAGTTCAGATATCCAATCAGATTTCATCTGCGGGAAACCTCTTTTCCTTTTTTTATGAGAAGATCTGACGAAGACCTTCCGAACAGAGCACCCCTCGGTTAATAGCTAAAAACAATTCCGGAGAGTTAAATTCATTTCTCGGAGGGAATTTGAGTTGATTTCAGTGTTATTTTTTTCAAACAAGTAAATATATCCTCATATCCCCCTTGATTACGCCCATGGCCTCCCACACCTTGCTGGAAGCTCTAGATAACTAACTGCAGAACCTTTTTCTTCGCTGAAACTGTTATTTCGATATTTCCGAATCCCTACTGTCCAATGTTAGCCCATCTATCAGTTTCTAAGAACTGGTGGAACCGTTATTTGAGCACTTTCCCAGTCTATCATTTTAACATTGTTATGCCTAACCTAAACTGCGAACACTTACAACCAATTACTTGTTCTCCTGCCTACAAAATCTTGTAGAGCGTTTTTTCTAACATATCTTGTAATCACTAATCAGTCATCATGCCCAGCAAGATGTTTTCCAATATACTGAATCAAAGAGATGTCACGTACCGTCTTTAATAGACTTTTAAAGTTAAAGCGTAACATTGAACCATAGTATAACGTACACAGTAACGTACACCGAGACCCCCATCGGCTGTTGAGGTACCCCTTGGAGCTAGATGAGATAAGTTGGAATTTCTGAATATAGTAATCGATGAAAATAAGTCTGCTGATTTACCTCTTCTGACAATGCACATTTAGGGATCGAGACACTCAGTGCAAACAAGGGGGACACTATGCTACCTCTAAACAGATAATATAATGAATTGTATCTAAAATTTATCTGATTAGTTTTATGGAATGGGCCTTTCAGAAATCATGTCATGTTGCAAGTTCAGGTTTTCGCAGCTTAAGCTTTCAAAGCTAAACATTATGTTGAAATGATAGCTTGGGAAAGTGCTTAGTTTACGGTTCCACCAGTTCTTAGGAACTGATAGAGGGGCTGACATAGGACAGTGGGGATTTAGAAATCTCAAAGTCACCATTTCAGCGAATAAAAAGGTACTGCAGTTAGTTACTAGAGCTTCCAACAATGTGTGTGTGGTTCCATGGGCGTAATCAGGATATGGGGATATATTTACTTGTTTAAAAAAGTAAATACTAAACTAACTCAAATTTCCTCCGAAATATAAGTATTACTCTCCGGAATTTCTTTAGCTATTAACCGAGAGGTTCTCTGTTCGGAAGATGTTCGTCAGATCTTCTCATAAATAAAGGAAAAGAGGTTCCCCTCCCCGCAGATGAAATCTGACTGGATATCTGAACTATTTAAACCCAATACATTCCCATTCCCATATTCCTTCTACTGGCAGTTTCAGTTTGCAAAAAAGTAGATTGCAAAAAAAATATGTTTGTAAAATCGGAGTTAAAGTAAAAAAAATTAAAAATAATAATTAATACATGGAACCTGATGGAAAGATACAGCTCAATGGTGAGTTCTGGGTCACTTTAATGAAAATAATTGGTTTTTGTGAGGTTCTGATGCACAAAAAGGGCTACGATGGCGGGCGCAGCGTTGGAGTTTGGAGGGAAAGCCAACATTACCAGCAGCACGCTCGCCCACAAAACCCCCGCTCGCGTAGGGGGAAAAGTGGAAATAAGGATGGGGTTCACGGAATAATCCCTCTAGACATCTACCACACCTCCTGAAAAAAATCTGTGCATCAGAAGGCCCCATAACTATAAGAAATATTGCAAAATAGCTAATTTTTGGTAAAAATTCAAAACTTTAGGCCGAGGTTCAGAACAGAAGATATTATTTGATAGGGCTAAAATTTCACACACGTTTTACTGTTATGGGTAGGCAAGTTTTCCGCACTATTACGATTTGGTCCGCTGAAATAAGTGCGGTTCGACGTACCTTAGTATCTTAATGACTAGAACTGGCAATCGAAGATTTCTTTCTGGAATCATAAAAATGTGCGAAACCTTTATTCCCGGTTGAGTAGGATGGTAAAAACATTAAATTTAATAAAAATGGATATGTCATATGGTGGGTACTTTTTGTGGGTTATAAGATTTCAACCCCAGGAGGATATTTGGATAATATTTAAAGGTTGAGGTTTTCTTTGAAATTACAGTGGCATATTAAGTATAGTCCATCCCAAGTGTCTCCATAGGAGTCCTTAATGTTAAAAAAATAAATTAAAAACATATTTTAAGAGCCAAATTTTGAAATATTTTCTTAAGAAGAGCGGTAGATCAGTGTTTTCAGCTCAAAGCTCAGTATTATCCTCAAAATTTTTAAATTAGCAACATTAATTTTTCGAACTTACTTGTGTTTATTTTAGACTGTTAAATTTGCTATATTTTGACTTTTATGAACGCATAAGTTAATACTAAGAAGCTATTTTGAGTCAATCCTCCCTCTGAAGAAGTATAATTTATGGGCCTGGGTTTCAGTCCATTTCAATGGAAAAAAAATTAGGTAAATCCTTACTGAGACGAATCTCATCATGATATTGCTATTGCCTATAAACAAACTATCAATTAGACACTTGTTTCAACATATTTTATGTGATCACATTTGGCTCCCAAGACCAGCAATGAAATAACTGTCCGCTGAATTTTGAAAGCGCAACATTTACGAAAAACACAACTATTTCTACTTTTAAAATTTAAAAATATCGTTTTATACTAGCCATAATTGAGGGAGAATGTATCTGATCAACCAATATTTAAAATTTGCCACTGACAATCCACTGTTTGTTTGCAAAAAAGATCCTCCTATTCTACGACTGTTTGTCAATATGGTAATATACATTATATTGCCATTTTGGAAGTTTTTGTATTGAAATGCATAAATGTGACTGATGTGATTAAAATTTGTTTTAAATACCCTTGTATGTGAGATTTAAATAATAATCGACAAAAAATTAATTTATAAAATTTAAATAAAATATGAAAAATTACATATTTTTGTTCCATTTGAGGCCAATCCGGAGGCAAAAAGAGTTATCATAATGGAATAATATTTCACACATATTAGTTTGAGACCAATTGGCACCTTTTTCTGGCTGTGCGCGATAGAATTTGTAAAATTTTTTTTCGCCATATGAAAATGACCTACCCTATTTTAATAGTGTGTTTAATAGTTTTGTTTGAATAGTGTAGCTTAAAACGCATCATCTTATTTCTCAATGCTTATACATTTTGTGGTATGCAAAATATTTATTAAAAGCTAAAGCTGTATATTTAGCCGACAAAAAGAGTATTGACACCCATACTCTATTAATACTTGCATAGCCTCTGATATTTTTACTCTGCTTATTGCATATAAGATCCATTTATTTCTTAACTAAGAATTCGACACTTTAAATAAAATCAGTTTTAGCTAAATACCCATTTAAACAAGACGGCAAAAACTATTCCTATAGCAAAACATTAAGTATTATTTGTTTAAAAAATTACGTCGATTCCATTGGAATTTGAAAAGTATACATATAAGACAAAAACCGAAACTTATTATTAAATAATTAGTCAAACCGAAAGAATAAGATTATTGGAGGGTGGAAAACTAAGGGTCAGAACTGTTTTTCCTACAAACTAAAATGTGAACTGCTTAGAATGCTAGGGGTTCAGGTCTCTTACTATGGTGTAATGTCAAATTAAATGGTTTTTGCAGCGGTCTGTGTTGATCCGATTTAAAATATATTTTGAAATGATCTTACAGGCTAATTACATAATTGAACATTTGAATCAGGCAACTACCAAATTACACAATCTAAAAAGAATGATATACTTATCTAAAATTTTACAATGTAGGATATATCCACCGTCATTCTGAGCTAATTAAATTGATAAAAATAAATATTCAATCAGTTTCACCTACACCAAAATTAGCATAAAATAAACCCAACTTTCACAACACTATTTTATCCTCCCCACAATGACAACACCCCAAAAAATATATATCCCCGAGTGAAACCCCATCACACATATCACGAAAAGAAAAAGCGTCCGCAATTCCCCGCTTCATTTAGCTGCACCCAGAGACAGCGGCAAACTGATACACCAATTATTGATGGCTCCGAAATTATCAAGATGAAATTGGGAGCTCAGGTACTGATGATCAGAGCACTCTGGCTTCGGAATGATTCGGAGGGCTGCTCCGGGCAATCCTGGGCTCTGAACATCGGTGACCGAGTGGGAATGATTAAATTTCTGGATTGTAATGCTTCGCAATACTAGTGAGTGGTTGATGACTTTGTAAAATTAACAGAACGCGATACAGTTTGGAAGGGCATGGGAAGTCGGGTATAAAAGTAGTACAGGGTGGCTACAGAAACTAAGGGGGGAAATTCCTTGACTTTTTCCCGTTTCCCCGACTAAATTTTCATCATTTTTCTGATTTACGGGAATTAATTTTGTTAATTTTCTACTTTTCTCTGTGCTAAAAACCATTATGTGTGTATAAGATACATTTAAAAAAATATGTATTTGATATTTAAAATGGAAAAATGTAAGATTCAAATTAATAAATTTAATTTTAACTATGAATGATGATTGAGTTCAAACATAGCATGCACCACTGAAAATGTCTCCGATTGAGTTTAGAAAAGTAAAAAAAACATATTTATATGATTTTGGGGGAGAAAATGGTGGCATAAAAGTACCTAATCAGAAAATTTCCTTTATTTTGACATAGTATTTTTGAGAATTTCCCTGAATTTTCCAAATTAATAAAATTCCCTGACATTTCCCTGAAATCCTTGATTTCCAGGTTTGTAAGCCATCCTGTAGTATGTTTTAGATCAAGTAGCAGATTTTATTGTTTTATAATATGTATGTATATTGCATGATAAACTACGTGGAACACTTGTGAATTCGTCGCTTTGGTGGAAAACTGTTGTAACTCAAAAAATCAAAATTTCAGGAGAGCGATTCTTAACTTTTCACAAACTTCCGCCGCAGATATACTCGAAGCTATGTAGACTATTGCAAAACAGTTTGCATAAAACAAATGCTGTTTCTTTATATTTTTCCAAGACCCAGGTCTGATTCTTGTATAATTTCAAAATTTTTGGATAATCCGAAATTAGTGAAGGTACTTTGAGTTGCAACACTTTTCTCTAAAAATTTTTATTATGACGTCACTAAGACCCCGAACACTTTCAACTATATATAGACGAGTTCAACCGGAAGTTGACCAAAGCCCCTAAGAACTTCCGATAATTACCTACAAAGGTGGAAGTCTTCTGTGGCTTTCTGACTTAACACAATTGAACTCATTTATAGATCAAACCGGAAGTACGATTTACTAGTTTTAAATATAAAACGGAAGTGCTCGGGGTCTTAGATCACTTCCCGGTGGAACTTGTGTATAATACCATTGAATTGGGAAATCACTTACAATTTCCATTTATTTTTTGTTTTATTATGTTCAATTGTGTAATGCATTTATAGGGGAGAGTGTTGTACCTAAGGACGGTTGTACCTTCAGCCACCTCAATTTAAAATTCGGGAAAAAATGTAAATTTGAATTTGTGGTCGATTTTGAATGTAAACAGATGCTATCTAGTTGCTAACGTGAAATCAGCTCTTTAAAATAGTATTTAAATTTAATATAATAAAATTACTGTTTTTAGGTGCTCAAAGTTTTTTTTAGTGCATTACTACATTAACATGTTTCTTCCCCTTTAACTATAACATGATAAAATGGGATATAAGGGGCGAATCCCCGAGATTTTAACTTCTATTTTTGATATTAGAAATCGTCAGATTATAGAAATTTAAATGCAAAAACACCTGGTGTTGTACCTTCGGATACCATAACTGTTGTAACCTACGGACACGTTCATGTGGGTGTCTGTAGCTAATCGGCGTTTTTGAATCAGGTTTCATTAAAGTGAATACATTTTAATGCATATTAAATTAGTTCTAAATGGTTACCTATTTGTTGGCGATTATTTTCAAGTGATTTTAGATGAAAAATCAAATATTTTGTGATCGAAACTATTTTTTTAAATTTTTGATTTTACTTTGCATTTAATGTAAAACATGGTATAAATCTTAAGCACATTATCGCATTAAAGTATGATGATAAAAAAAAAACTTAAAATTTCCACCGAAGAAGATTTGCGAAAGTCATTTCCTCCAAATGCTTGCACAACTAAGTGTCGATCGAATTGTTTTTTTTATCAATGAAGTGATCAGATCAATCAGCATGAATGATGAAACTATTACCTCAAATTTCGATCTGAAAATCCCATGTGATTTATGTGTTTTCGGTAAAAAATCAAGAATTTTATTAATCAACTTCGTTTTAATGATCATTTACAAACTAAAACTATCAATCAATCAATCAATAAACTTAATTGTAATGGGCGTGTACCCGTTTACACATTTACATTATTACTTTATACATACAAAAAAATACATACATACAAAAGGTCCAATTTTTTTCATTTTTTTAAGGTTAGTTACAAATATAAAAATAACACCAAATATCAATAAAAAGAAAATATCACATAGTTCGTACACGGGATCAGGAACTAACTCGATTCTGCCATTATGTCACGGCGAAGTTTTAAGACAGAGATAACAAAACCAAAAATACTAAAAATGTGCAAATTTCTTTCATTTAAAATAAGAGGAAAAGGTTTCAGGTTCACTAAATATTTCTTTCTGTTGAAATTGTAGAGGGGACAGGAATTAAATATGTGATTCCATGTTTCGTTTTCATGTAGATTACAAAAGGAACATCTATTAGTGTTGAAAATCTCAAATGTTTCACCTTTATAATAGATTCTATTTTGGTTTAAGCGTAGTTGAAAGATTATTCTTTTTGTGTTAATATCTGAATTGGATTGAATGTAGTTTTCAGGGGAAGGGGAATTTTTTAAAAATTTATAGTCAGGGAAGTGAGTACTACTTTCTATCCTGGAGAAATCCCTTTGAATGCCCTGATCGCGAAGGGTTTGCAAGATGTACGGGAGATAGTAAGAGGCTAGCCTGTAATCTTGGGAGATCCAAATAAAATTAAAGCCGAGATCTTCAAGGATTTTTTAACAGATAATGCCCAGTTATATTCAGGATTAGAAGAGTAAGACGAGTTTGAAAAAAGTTTAAGGTAGCACATTTTTGTGTATCTACTGTCTGGGAGTTGAAGAAGTTTTATCCAATATTTTAACAATAGCTTAACTAAAGTCACTGCGATTGGGAGTTGGCCAGTCTTAAAATGTAGCCCGGAGTATTTCTTGGGAGGGTAAATAATTTCTTTACAAAAAACAGAAACACATTTCCATATCGAAAATATTGTTCACGGACCAGATTGGAGAGCCATATGTAATAACAGATTGTATTAAGGACTCAAAAAGTCTAAACCAGGATTTGTTCGAGTTAGCCCCCGATCCAGTGAGAATCGGCCAAGACGCGCCGATTGCAGCAATTGCTTTTTTATTGAAATAACTCTTGGCTATAGGTTAAACTTTCCACTCGATGAAAAGGGTATCCCGAGATAGACATAGTCTTTAACTATTTCAAGTTTTGAGTTTTGATAAAAGAATTTATCAGATTTAGAAAGTCTACCACCCTTTCTGAAAACCACGACTTTAGTTTTAGTAGTGTTAACTGTAAGGTGGAAATCGGTGCAAATTTTCTCAAGTATGTTAAGTTTTTTCTGTAAATCAATAGGAGATTCGGCCAAGACTACTGCATCGTCCGCATAAAGAAGAATGTGAAGGGATGTAGCGGAGGATATAGAAATGCCCGAGATTAGAGATTCATTTAAACGATCAATTAAATTGAAACTGTTTAAACAGATTAAACAGTATCGGAGACAGTATTTCACCCTGCAGAACACCAATTTCTATGTTAAATGTTTATGTTGACCCCGTTGATGTTCGAACTCTTGCTTTGGCTTTCATATACATGTCTTTCAATATGTTAATAAATTTTGAACTTAGTGAGAGTTTTTGAAGTACAGACCACATAAGCGAGTGGTTGATACTATCGAAGGCAGATTTGAGGTCAATAAAGGCTGCGTATAACTTACCTCGTTTTTTATGTAATTTATTCTGGATTATAGAATTCAGGATAAATGCCTGGTCGGTGCAGCTATAGCCCTTTTACGATCTAAAACTACATTACTTTAAAAAATCTATTTTCAATTTTAAAAATGCTTGAAATAGTTTATAAAAAGGTAATACACCAACAAAAATGTTCTTTTTTCAATTAAAACTTTCCTTTTTAAGGGTGTCCACAGGTACAACTGGGTCTGTCCATAGGGAGAGCCCGTTTTTGTACCTATGGACACATATTTCGTCAAGTTATTAAAATGAACTAAAAATCCAATTTTGAAGATTTTAGCTAATAAAAAATATTAACCTCTCTGCTTAGGATAGGACTATAAGGACTATAGGTAAGGCACTTTAAATGGTAAAAATGGGATTTTACCTGCCTTAGAAAAATCCAAATGTGATTTTCGTCCAAAGAACAACACTCTCCCATATATGTATTTTGTATTTTGTTATGACTTTCTTTTGTTAATAAATTTGAATTTTGAATTTGAAAAAAAAAATTGTGGGTTATTTAACATTATATGGAATTGATAGATCATAAACGAGCGTGGGTTTAAAAAACCATATTAAAATGTGTGTTGAAAATAAACTTTGGTTTATAATTTAAATATAAGGTATATATAAAATTATATAAATTTGGTATATATATGTTAGGCTCAAACCCCGAAATCCCTCACTAAGCGAAATAAAGGACCACATCGCGGAGTGGCATTAGCAAATTGCCACAACCAGATATTCGGGTTGTGGTATTTTCAAAAACGCTCACTCCGCGATGTGGTATTTTCAAAAGGCACTGTATATTTGGACGGCCTTTTTTCAACAAAACTCTACTCTAATTTCCACGGCCCGGCGTTCCATTGGTTCCATCACTAAGCGCCGAGACTGCTACGTAACCACGAGACCTACAGCGCATGCGCCACGGGCCGTTTGAGCCGTCCAAATATACACTTCGTTTTCAAAATGCCAGAACGCGATGTGGCCGTTTTTCAATAGTGCCACAACCCGAAATAGACTTTTGTTAAGATGGGATGCGCTAATGTGGGACGTTTGGCCAAATGAAACATTCCACAGACTTGCTTTGGCTGGTTTAGAGTTTTATGATACCAGGCCCATTTAATACGCCGTAGACCGAAAGATTCTCCGAATGTTTTTGCCGAAATTTAATTAATATAGTCTAATTCAATTTTTTCTTTTAAGATTTATGTACTTAATTTAGATTTATTAAAGGTTTTTTTTTGGAAATTTTCAGTTTTAAATTTGGAATTGTCCTGGAAATTTTCGGTTTAATTTCTATTTAATTAATTTAAATTGCATTTTTTATTATTGTTGCATTGTTTTAAAAATGTAAAATTAATGAAACGCTCAATTTTGTGACATGTTTTCATCATTTATTATTTTCATCATTATTTTCATTTATTATATAGAAATAAGTCTTTTTAAAAAAGGAAGGTAAAAAAGTATAATTGATTAATTGCTTACAAAAAATTGAGGGAATAATTTTTAAACAAGAGTTAACTAGTAATACGTCAACAATTTTATTGTCAAAAATCGAAGTAATATTAATCAAATAATTATAAAAACAAATTTAATTAATTAAATACCACATTTTGAAAATACCACATCGCAGAGTGAGCGTTTTTGAAAATACCACAGCCCGAATTTCGGGTTATGGCAATTTGCAAATGCCACTCCACATGTGAGCGTTTTTGAAAATAACACAACCCGAATTTCGGGTTGTGGCTGTTTTGCAAATGCCACTCAGCGAAGTGGTCGTATTTTTTCGCTCAGTGAGCGATTTCGAGGTTTGAGCCTAACATATATATTAAGAGGGCATTGTAAAATAAAAGGGAGTCTCTAAACTTGGTTTTAATACCTTAACAGACAGGTTATTGCATAATTAAAATGATCGCAACAACAATAAGCTAATTCCGATAACTTTCCATTGGAGTTAGATCATTGTTGCTGCAAGCAACTCAATTCCAAAAGTGGATTCTCACCACAAAACCCAAATAATCTAACAATCATCACGCGCTCTCTCAGGTACATTTATCAGATCCACCTCACGATATCGAAACCATCCAATTCCACACCCACCCGTAGTAACACAGGCAGCGCATAATAAACCGTCTTCATGCAAATGACCCCTTAGCAGAGTGTATAATCGCCCAAACAAAAGATGGGAGGCAAGATTAAACAAAGAGCCTCTATTCCCGTTCCTGTCCGCGAACTAGTTCCAGCTCCGCTAAGCAAACTCAAGATTCTGTTGACTTAGGAGAGCAGCCCGGAAAAAATCTATTAAAAGCGCGTTTATTTTTTCGTTTATGTAAACCTCGGACGAACACCGACAAAAGAATCAATTCCAGAAGAAGAGGATTCTGAGATTTGCCGTTATTTATTAAAGACATCAATCCAGTGGGGGATTGGATAGACCTCTTCCGGTGTGGAACACGCAGTGCATTGATTGTTATGCCTTGGGTTTTGTACGTCATGCGTTTAATTAGTATTCATCACGAAATACCGTCATTTGGGAGAGAAACGGTGCAGGAGAAATATTTTGGTCCTGGGTCAAGTTGAAATGTTTAGTTAACATCCACTATACACTATCTGGTTTACGTCAAATGTTAGATTAAAATAGCTGTACTCATCCTCAGTCCCTTTTCCGTAAGTTTTCCGATTGTCTGCTTAATTTTAAGGAGTGAACCAGGTTCAAAATATAATCTTTTAATGAAGTTAGAACTTGGAGGGTGGGTATAGTATCTCTTAACTGATAAATATATACTATAATTACACTATTTGATTTTCATGCGAAATTCGAGAGGATTTATCGATTAGTTGTTTTGTGGAAACTCGTTTAATTTTCGTTTAGAAAAAATCAACACAAATATTATTCCTAAATGTGTTGAATAGTTCAAAACGTAATGCCACTTACTTTAAAAATTTCAGTGAGTTAACACATTAATTTTGAAGTCTTAATAAATTTTGTTTTATTCTTTCTCTCTTAAATATCCAAGTCATTTTACTAACCTAAAACTAGTGCTAATCAAACATTTCCTTCGTTATATGGAGATGTTTCACACATACACACAACTTATTTATTAAAATAAACTTTGCGTTTAAAGCTATCTCTTCCAAAATTTTAAAATAATTATCCCTACATATATTGGTGGAATTTTTTCAAAAACTTAACACAGCTTTATAATAACCAATAATTTTCATGCATTTAAAATTACATATGATGCTTGTAATTAGACATTTGCAATTTGTTGATTACCTCCCGAGAAAAATAAAAATAAAATTTTAATTCCATAATTCTAAAATATTACTTTTAATTTATATTTTTTAATATTACCTGAAATTATAGATTTATAAATGTTAACATATAATGTATTAAACAATCTGTATCATCACCGATCGATAGAAAGATGGGATTTTCTTTTCGTGGATGAAAGATCTATGAAAACGATATGAACATAATTTTTTTCATGATTAAGAGCAATTACAACTTGATTGCTTGCATTGAAATGGAAAAATTATTCACGATTTCAATTATACTCATTGATTTCAAGTAACGATCTCAAAGTAATCAGTCTTTATGGAACTGAAACGATGAAAATGGGCTTCTCAAAAAAAAAGTAATTGCGTATAAAAACCACCGTACAAAACCTTTTTAAATAAATATCACATTATGGGCGAGAGTTATAGTGTTTTATTTTATCTCTTTACCAGTACATAAAAGTATAATGCTTTGATTATTAATCATGATGGCAAATTACGTATGTAATATTCTCAAAATATATACGAGTCCAGTAGAATTCGAAGTGTGCTAAATGAAAGAGTGAGGAATTAAATGTTGGAGTATTTTTTAGCTTTTTTGCAATGGCATTTTAGAAGGAAAATTTATAAGTTAAAATATTTTTTTCCTATTTTTGAATGTATAAAATAGTCTTTACCTTTATTCACACAAGATTGTCGAAATGAAGGTGTTCAAAAAATATTTATTTTTAAAACTATACAAATGCTTTGATATTTAAAAATATACCCTTGCTCTTATTTTTAAATTTATACAAAATATTTTCGACTGATATAATAGTGTTTTTATTAATGTATTTATCTGGTAAATTTCAAGGAATACTCAGTATTTTTAACCATATTTTAAAAGTTCATAAAAACAAGTTGCGTTTGTTAAACAAAAATCTACCTATCAAACTATAATCAGAAATTAGTGAAATTTTGATTCAGGTTTATTAGCAGTATATAAATTTCATACACAGAAAAATGGACAAACAGTTGTCTAGTTTTCTTTTAGGTTAGTACTACTATCTGTACAAACCTAAAACTACATAAAGAGTAGAGTAGAGTAATTTTTTAAAAAATGTTTATATATAAACTTAAGATTCTATGTTTTTTTCTTTTTGTATAGTTTTAATCTGCATTTTACCATTGCCACAAAAACTGAAACTTTCAATAACTATTTTAAGTCTTTATTTATTCCTTTTAATTCCTTAAATTTCTGATATTTCCATCGAAGATAAGTTGTGTAGTAGATAATAGTATAAGATAAGTAATATAATTAGTTTTTCCTGGTATTTTCTTTTAAATAGCAGAAAACCATGCTTATTAATAAAGCGGTATAAGTAGCAAGTAGAATTATAGTGAGCTCAAACAGTTAAATAAAATAATTGTTCTAGTGCTGATAATCTTATACATTTTCGCTGCCAAGTTTCCACGCAAAAATTGTGTTGAGGTTTCTGACTGAGTGACAGAGCTAGATATTTTATGGGTGTTGATAAATCTCTTATGAGACAGCTGCCAATTCTCTACAGTTCGACGCCAGTTGTCAAAAATGGGAATTTAAGTACGAAGCATTTGTCAAGTGTTGAAGTTGAAGCACACAAGTATTCCAGTAAACTATAGCTTTGGATAGAAATGATCTCTGAGAGTTAAGGATCGGTGCGTGTAAAATACCCTCTGTGATAAAGTGATTTTCATAAGTTATGCTATTATTCATTTTTTAAAATAAAAATAAATTCTGTGCGAGTGAAATGTATGACCAAAATTCAACATTATACATGCGGTATAATGCCAGTATCTCAAACCACACATACAGCTATTCTATGCACAGTTTTAAAAATGCCTAAAGCTTTAATAACAAAATACATAGTGCAGATATCTTAAAACTATCTTGATTTAATGTTATCCTATTTCTTTTTGTGTACAAAGGCATGGGGTAATTACCCTTTACATAAAAAATAAAGTATAAAAAAAAAATAAAACTATTCAAATGTGGGTTTAAACTGCAAGCGATCCCATAATGTTCTTAAAATTATGCTGTATAAACACGGATAGAGCTAAAATATTGTTTGAAAAGATAAAAGTTATTCCAGGTGAAAAGATTATTTAATTTGTATTTACCTCGAGGGGATTCCTCTTGCATTGATTTTTTTATTTCTTTACCTAGGGGCATATTTAATTCAGTCTCATCTTACTTTTGCCCCTTTTGTTTTAGCATTACTTAATGCTAGGTTTATTGTTAAAATGAACATGGTAAGAAAATGTACGGTTAAGTCCGTCAAAATAGGATGCTTTTTTTACTGAGCTCACTTTAAAATTGACAATTGTCTCTGAAATTATTCTTTTTATAACACTCTGCTTTTAACTTTTCATAACTTGTCTTGAACCTATCATTTTAAATTCAACATTATATACGACTAGTCCTATCAAACATTCAGTAATTCGTTAACCTTTCAACATCAGAATTTTGTAACATTATTTACTAGTTATGATCTTGTTATTGAAATTAATTGGGAAAAAGAGAAGTACTATATGTTTGCACTATATGTTGACTGCTTAAAGAGAAAGTTTTTAAGTAACTTCAATAAATGAGTTTTAAATATCAGTTCTAAAGATTTAAATATAGTTTTTTTAATTTCAACGATCTTCAAAATCGTAAATAAAAACCCTATGGTATTTAAAATTAGATTAGTTGATGTGTTTTTGAAGCTTAATTTTTTAAATCTTTATTTTTGACAAATTACACATAAATTATGATAAACCTTTTCAAATTAGAAAAAAAGGGCTCACAAATATTGGTAGAAGTCTTTCACGTGAGTTATGAAATTAATTTTGATAATAAATAACATTTATATAAAAGAATAAATGTCCAAAGATTCTACCCTAAAAAATCGAATCTACAAAAACATTACGTTTTTATAGGATCCACTTTTATTTTAAAATTTAAGTTCCTTGAAAAACTATACTATTTCCAGTTCACCCTTAACAACTAAGTATTTTAAGATTGTCTCAGGTTATTCGTTTTCTTTTATTTTAGATCCTCCAATTCGATCTGTACTCAGTTTGGTCCTCCTAACACTTTTTTCAGGAACTAAACGGAAAATAGATCGGTAAAAGGAATATGACAGTTACAGTAATACAGATTCTGAGAGTGTGGGGGGTATTGAAAGACACTTTTGAGGAAAAAATCCACAGTTTAAGTCCCACAATTCAACTTATTTTGAACAAACATGAAACAAAAGGATTCTATTATTAATTTTAAATGTAATTTAAAATAAGTAATCATTTTTTTAATTACAAAACAGGGTGCTTCAACAAGTTCGCCCAACTCTAAAAGAAAGATTCCTTGCGTGGAGTATAGATTAATTTTGCTCAAAGAATTATATTATTTCGGAAAATATGACGTCCTATCCGATAAAAACTTAAATTTTTCCTTCCACGGTTCGCGCATGCATGTACATAAGATATTTTGAACATCATATCCAAATAACCATATTCACGTTTTCGCATTTTTTTATGTACTCAATGCAAGGAATCTGTGTGGAGTTTGTGGGTAGACTTGTTAAAACACCCTGTATATCCATTTCTTTTGAAAAGTTTACTCTACGTTTATTTTAATCATTGTAATAAGTTAAATCGATACTTTATTTCTTACCAACCGAAATAAAAACATGTCCACATGATATTTCTCTATTCTTTAATCGCCCTCCTCCTCAGGAATAAGCTAATTGTCGACTAACACAAATTATTTTAAACTGCATATTAAAGAATTTAAAAAGTACTAATTTCTCGAAGAATGCTGCATGTTTTGACTACATTTATATTTTACAAAAGCGCAATCAGTAACCGCCGTATATAAGCAAGTTTTATGTAAAAATACATGTACAGTTCGTTCTCTTGAAAACGTTATTATGTGAAGGAAACACTAGTTCTACAGTACATATGTAAAGGCATTGCAAAAAAGTGTCTTAACAGGAAGCCAGATAATTTTAAAATAAAGACCTATAAGAATGTAATTTATATTTAGTTCAAATTTTCAAATATATTTTAACAAATAAAAAACTAACAGTTTTAAGTAACTTCAATAAATGAGTGGATTTGGGATTCAACACTTAATCTCTAAATCTTAATCTAATTCTAGGGATCTCTAAATACACTTAATAAACGCATCTCTTAAAAAACTATTAGTTGCATTTATAAAACGGGTACACTTTTTAAAACATGTGAACAAAACTAAAAATTTTTTTTCTTATAAATGGTTGTTTTTGAATAAATTTTAATTTCTCTGACATGATTTCCTCTATATCAAATGTACTTAATTTACTACACGAAGTTAAAAAATACTCAAATAACTGGACAATTTAATAGTACTGTCCCTTTCTGTGTCAAGTTACGTTGATAATATGTTTTGTTTCCCCCAGGCATTAAACTAAATTCAATGTTAAGATAAATACATTGACTAAAATTAATTTTAGTTGTTTAGTTGTAACAATTTTATTTCTTAATATAAACTCTTTTACACGTATAACAAAAATAAAAAGATGCAGCTATTTAACAACATCATTTTCCATTTACATCTCTAAATACACTTAATAATAAAGGCTTCTCTTAAAAAACTATTAGTTTCATTTATAAAACGGGTATAATTTGGTCAGTGATATAAACCGAATTTCACTTTAAGCAAAAGTCAACAACGACCAAACGTAAGCTAAAAGCGAGGCATAAAACTTGCATATCTATTCAGCCAACAGCACATTCGCGGGCTGCACAAAACATTCCCCACAAAAGAGCAAATTACGTGGAAAGGGAATCTTTTCCGAAAAGCCCTCATGCCCATGGTAATTAAGCAATTGAGGAGAAACATTCTCTGCTCCCATTCCTTTCTGTCATCACACAGCGTGTGGGTATTTCTCCCAAATCCCTTCACGCTAACTGCACCCAACAAGAGCTCTTTCAATGGGAAGGGCTTGTTTTTGTAGTGGCGGGGTTAGGTTTTTCCCGTTTGCCATCGTCAAGTGGGGTGAAGTGGTAGCTGATATGGTGTGGGAGCATGTTGCTAACAGTCGAGAAAGTGGTATTCGTAGTCGGGTTTTTTTATTCTTTTTGCTATCTGCCATTTAACTGGATTGTTCTGTTGAGTTCGGGTTTTAATGATATTCCTCTGAAACCCTCGTAGACTTTTCAGAACAGTCAGGTTAAATTTTAAAACGGGCACTTATTTTAGGAAGCATTTAGGTTGTGAATTATTCTTCTTAAATACAGTTATGCCTTTCATTCTAAATAGTTTATCGATAAGTTTAACAGTTATATTAATTCTAACTACATTTATTTAAAACTTGTTTATAAACAAAATCCGAGCATCATAGTTTTGTTCAGCTAAATGAGGCGTGTCAGTATTCTGACAATCGTTCAAGTTCCAATTTAGCACATACGCTTTAAAGTAATATTTCAGTGAGCGATAAGCTGGTGAGGGACTATACAGGTTTAGTTTTGTACTGATACAAATAATCTTTCTTTGTACGGGTTTGTTTTGTACTATAAATGATCATTCTGGTGTGAGGAAAATTTATCTGATTCTACACATAAATTCGTCTTATTTCTTCAACTTATAAATCGGATATGAAATATTTCCCGCTATGTGATATAATCGATCTTATTTCATAATGTACAAATTTCTAGTAAAATTTTTAAAAGAACAAAATTTCTTAAAAAAGCGCATAAAAAACTCCCATTTAACTTTATAACCAGGATTTTATTTTCCATTACTCATAAATATCCCATAAATTACAAAACTATTAATAGATAAAAATAAATATCTAGAGAAAATTTTTCAATTTATAACGGTATTATTTTTAGATACATTAAACATATTTTTCTGAAAACGTTTTTACTTTTTATAAATAAATCTATTAGTATAACCCTTAATTAGATTTTTAACACCTTTTTTACATCTTAAAATATAAAGAAGGTGAATCATGCACACTCAGTTGAAGTTTTTTAGATACTCACCTTGTATACCAACTCAAATTTATTTTATACAAATATTTAAAAACAATCTTCCTCAACAAAATAAAACCTAAGGACATAAACATTACTTGGTTATTAAAACTCAACAAAAATTAACTGCCACATCTTCACTTAAAGATTAATTTTTCTCCCATTAAAAAAAGCATCAACAGCCAAAGCTCGATTTTTACATCGTTAGTAAAAGCGTTCCTTCCATCACTTCCTTCTATCCCTATCCCCTAACCGAGCTCGTTCGGCTGCTCAGTTAGCACCCGGCAATTCGTTCATTGTCCGGAGTATCCCTTCCTCGCAGATAAGGTGAATCCCCCCTAGCCCAAGGCACCAGGAAGTAGTAACCATTCTTGCCATTATTGTTATTTGCTCCTCCGGAATTTTGGAATCCGTCCAGAATCCGGCCTCAAAAATGTGCTGCTGTCTTTTCTCGTCGGGCAATTTTTGCCGGAGGCTCTTCTTAATGCTGGAAGGAGCTACCTGCGCGGGATGAAACATCGATTGCCAGGATCCGATACAGGTACGCTTGTTCGGGAAAGTCGCTGGGGGAGGGATTCAATTAACGGCACACACCTATGGGGGGTCGAATGGGTAAGGGGATCGGTCTGTTCGTATGGGACAGTCTGATATTGGAATATTCGTGTTGTTGGTCAATAGGGTGGAGCGAAAAACTTTTTTTTTGAAATTTAAAATGCCTGAGGTGGGAATAGGTGCCATTTGGGATAAAACTTAAAAATTCAAAACATGAGTTCGATCAATTAATATCTTCAGGTTCCACATTCACGTTAAAGTTCGAAGTTTCATCAAATTTTACGTACAAATGGTTATAAATGATTCTCACACAATTTTAGCTCCCTTTTTAAACCATAGCTGGTTGATTTTATATTCTTAGGATGTCAAACAACATTTTAAGACCTTCTATGGACCTGAAATGGGGTGAATTTCCATTTTTTTCAATCCTAAAATAAGTGCATATGCCATTAAAATAGGCAAGCGACCGAAAAAAATTTTTTTTGAATATGGGTTCCAAATAGAGCTCCAAAGTTGCATTTTACCCTGCTTATTCATGTAAAAATAATAAAAAAATTCCTAAAAAATAAGTTTGGTTTGCTTTGGCCCTAAAATTTGAAAAAATCGAACTTTTGCATAGCGTAATTTTTATACTTATTATATTTATTTTTTCAAATAAAAGCATTAAAATTACTTATAATATGCCCTAAATTTTCTCTAATTATATCTAACACTAATCATAACCTTTTATTTGATAATTTCGTCCCTTTAAATTTGAAGACTTTTTATAAAAGTGGTAGCTCATGTTAAAGTTTGAAATAAAATGCCTATAGTGCAATTTATAATATTTTTTTCGTACGTTTTCTATAAAAATATCAAATATTTGAACTTAAAATTTATAAATTTTGGAGTTTTCAAGTTTTTTTCATCCAAATATGCAGTTTTAGGCTGTTAACTTGATTTAAAAAAATTTAATAAAGAACTCAAAAGTATTATTGACTATTAAGACACCAAATTAATGTAACTTTAAGATTTTATATCAATTAAAACTTGAATTTGATTGATTAAGACTTTTCCAATTATACGCTATGCAAAATATCGATTTTTTCAAATTCTAGGGCCAAAACAAACCCAAATTATTTTTTATGAATTTTTTTATTATTTTTCCATGAATGAGGAGGGTAAAACGCAACTTTTGAGCTCTATTCAGCACCAATATTCAAAATTTTTTTTCGGTCGCTAGCCTATTTTAAAGGCATGCGCCCTTATTTCGGGCTTGAAAAATTGGAAATTCCCCCCACTTCAGGTCCATAGAAGGTCTTAAAATGTTGTTTGATATCCTAAGAATATAAACTCAACCATCTATGGTTTGAAAAGGGAACTAAAATTGTGTGGGAATCATTTATAACCGTTTTTACGTAAAATTTGATGAAACTTCGAAACTTCAACGTGAATGTGGAACCTGAAGATATTAATTGATCGAACTCAAGTTTTAAATTTTTTTAGTTTTATCGTAAATGGCACCTATTCCCTTTTCAGGCGTTTTCAATTTTCAAAGTTGGTCATTTTTGGCTAGTTTCGCTCCACCCTATTGGTCAACTCGCATCAACTGAGAAAATGTTTTTTTATCTTTATAAGGTTCGATCACTCTGGAGTTATGGAATGTTTGAATATAATTTCAGATATAGCTTATGAGTTATAATAAAATAACAGTTGAATTATAATTGATCTACTGTTTGAGTTTCTTTACATTGAGAAGAACTGTCTGTGTAATTTGAATCGGCGGCTCACTACTATACTAGACAGCTACTTAAGTTGAACTTACAACGTCACTAACAAACAAAGTAGTTCCCATCGCGGTGTCTGAATTTTGAGTGAAACAAAGAACGTCAATTTTAAAATATAATTATTTCGTTAAAGACATGTATATACAGGGTGTTTCAAAATTGCGTTGCACGGCTTTTATTCGGAACCAGCGCCTCCTAGGGGCATGGAAGTAAGGTCTACCCATAGGTAAGTGACCCTGGAGAATCCATTGAGATGACTTACAGCGCCCCTAGCGGCGAAATTAAAAAGTTAAAAAAATTAATTTAAAAACCAAAGGAGATAGAGCAAAAACCTCAATGAGAGTATTGTTGCAAACGTCCAGAAGAACTCATTGAAAAAAATTTGATAAAAATATCTTGAATATTCGCGGAGATATTAGCATGTGAAAATAGCACTTTTTCAGGGGTCAAAAAATAAAAAGTTCGCATATTTGCAAATTTTTCAGTGAAATTGTGTAGTTTTGTGTTTTTTTAGTTGAAAGAACACAAAATTTAATCAAAAAATCAAAAAAATTTGCAAATATGCGAAACTTTTTACTTTTTGACCCCTGAAAAAGTGCTATTTTCACATGCTAATATCTCCGCGAATATTCAAGATATTTTGATGAAATTTTTTTCAATGAGTTCTTCTTGACGTTGGCAACAATACTCTTATTGAGGTTTTTGCTCTATCTCCTTTAGTTTTTAAATTAATTTTTTTAACTTTTTAATTTCGCCGCTAGGGGCGCTGTAAGTCCTCTCAATGGGTTCTCCAGGGTCACTTACCTAGGGGTAGACCTTACTTCCGTGACCCTAGGAGGCACTGGTTCCGAATAAAAGCCGTGCAACGCAATTTTGAAACACCCTGTATAGTGTCTTTTTATCGAAATTCCTCCTATCAACCCAACAGGCTTTGTGTTTACTCACTTTCTCCTTCCGCGTAGTGACGTACTGGGTTCAGGAAACGTTGCTGTTGAGTAGGGCTCAACCGATGCATCGGTTTGGCCGATGCATCGGCGCCGATTGTTTGAAAAAATAGCCATCGGCCTAGACATCGGCGGCCGATGTTAACTGGAGAAAAAATCGGCCCATCGGCCTAAAAAAACATCTAAAAGCCGATGTTTGGCCGATGTTTTTCGCGGAAAACAGAATGACATCAAGAGAAAGACAAAAAGTTGGATACTGCTCCAATTCTCCTAAAATCCTTGCTCCCAATTTTGTTTTGAACTTGCACCTGCATAGGTGTTATTTAGGAGTAACAGGGGGGCTTTGCCCCTCTACTACTACTACTCTACGAAAAATAGTTTCAAGGCCAAGGCCCTTGAAAATTTTGTAGATCCCGAAAGAGCATCGGGTGTAACTCATAAAAGTCTCAAAATGAGTTAAAACACTACTTTTGAGGTTAAAATTTCTAAAAAAATTCTGGAGGTGAACCCCCAAACCACCCCGTCTAAAAGTTTGACTTCTGATACACAGTGTAATTCTGCCGCTTACCATAAGCGGGTCCGTTTGGGTGTTCCCCAAAGTGTTTTAAACGGAGTCAAAACACTTGTTTTAAGGGGACTTTTCAAGTAGAGGATCCCCAGCCCCCTTAAAAAATCTGGCGTTTTTTAAAGCCTTTTCCCTTGGAAATTCAACATTTTCAGTTTGAAAGGGTCTGTTCCCCCGGATGTGACCCAAAGGGCCTAAAAATGAGCAGAAACACTACTTAAAAAGGCAAATTTCAAAAAAGACTTGTGGGGGAGATCCCATAAACCCCTCTGTAAAAATTTCGGCAGAATACAGTGTTTTCTCCTGAAAATTCCGTCGCTTACAAGAAGCCTTACCCTTTGGGCGTCCCCTGAAGAGTTTTAAAAGGAAATAAAACTCTTGGTAAAAGGGGAATCTTCAAAAATATTTTTGGGGAGGACCTCCGCCCCCTTGAAACTATGACATCTTGCCTTAGGAAATTTTGTGGTTTTTGCAGGGAAACAAAATTGACCAAAAATTTTTACAAAAAATATTTCATTTCTGGATCTGTCTGCGATAGGTTTTCATGCTTTTTTTAAAAAAAATAATGCCAAAGGGTTTGCATTTTTTACCATCGGCCTTAAGCATCGGCCATCGGCATCGGCAATCGGCCAAATAATTACCATCGGCCATCGGCCTGCCGATGGAAATTTTCAAACAATCGGCATCGGCTCATCGGCCAAAAAAATGCCATCGGTCGAGCCCTACTGTTGAGTATAGTCATTTTTCATTGCATTTCTATTGCGTTGCTATGGAGACGAGCCGCCTATTCTATTTACACGGAGTATAGTTCACATGGTTTTCCCACAATGACTGAATGTTTAATTCATAAAGTTATGACCCTTTTAAGCAGCGTTTGAAATTGTACTGGATTGGTGGTCCGGGATAACTTAAAAACTGCTCGGACAAGTAGAATCAGGAATTCACTGGTCCGCCGGACCAGTGGTGAAAAAATATCCCTCCCTCCAGTTAAGTTATGTATTAATTTGTGTGCAATATCATTTATTCAAGAAAATTTCATATTTTTTGAATTTGTAGGTTGATTTTGAATGGATTTTGTCAGTTAGTGAAATATTATTTAATCAAGAAAAGTATTTAATAAGATATTTTCAAAATTATTTGATTATTTAGAGCTATTGCTCATTTCTCATAATTTCATTTTATTAATTATTTTATATAAATTTTATATTTACAGCTGGTAACTTATTATTGCATGCATATGTATTGGTTTTTAACATTACTATTTGGTACTCACATTCAGTGCAATAGTTACTTTATAATATTATTTAAACTTGTCCTTTTTTATTTGTCGGACCAGTAAATTTTGTTGCGGACCAGTGGATTTTTTTCCCAATTTCTAACGCTGCTTTTAAGGACAATTTAATTTTTTTATATATGATTTAAGATTGCATCCTAGATGTAGTAGAGAAATAGTCAATAAATAAAATACTTTTTCTGCGTATGGATGTCATATGCCTGGTTTTCAAGCTCTAATTAACTATTACATCCTATAGCTTAGAATCAAATTAATAGATAGTATCATTCATGAAAAATAGAAGTTCTCATAGCACACTGACGTTGCAACTATCACATATCAATTACATAACTAATCATGGCATCCCTAAAAATTTAAATTATGAACAATTTTCAGCTCAATTAACAATAATATAAATTCTTGGTCTTAAGTCCCAAGCCTTTTCATTTCAAAGATCCAACTGTTGAAATTCCACTCAACATATCTTTCTCTCCCTTCTTTTGTCTAATTTCAAGTAGTAAATTAATAAACGAGAAACAATCTGAAAAATTACAATATAGTACTTATAAACAAAAAATATCAAGTTAAAATTAACCTTGTAACAAAAATGTTTAGGAAGATTTGAATTTTTTTATTTCGAATTTTAAATGTTTTTGAAAAAAATTGTGCAACATACAATGGCGTATTTACATATTATTAGTTTTCAGTTTTTATTATTTTTTTGAATAAATAATAATTAAATCTACAGAGTACAAAATTAAAAGTTAAATTAAAAAATCTAAACCTAAACCCCCCTTTCAGGAGAAAGTTCAAAAATTCTTCATATTTGACAACTTCTCCCTCAAGAAAAGTATGTGGAGGACTGGGATTTGGAATCATGATTCCTTTAATGAAGCTCAAAAGAAATCAAAGGGTAAAGAACGATCAGGGAAATCGTCGGAACATTAGCTGACGTACGCGAATCAATATATTTGACTAGAAAATTATCCACGTACGTGATGTTCGTAAATGCCAGTTCAGAGCAAAAAGAAATACCGGTCAATGACTTTCCGTGCACAACAGTTGAATATTAGATCTTGAAATATTAAGCCGATCCTGTGTTTCCCGATATTTTGAGAATAAAATTATATATTCAGTATTCGATGCGCCTTCTAATCTAGAATGAAGAACGCACTCTTAAAATGAACTTATTAAAATGTGGAGTAGAATGAATGTTCGACTTTAACGATAGGGGAAAAAATGAGATTGTATCATTTAGAAAGGATATTTTTCGAAAAAGGTGTTTAATGTCTTAAAAGAGACCATGTGTGTCTATCCGTTATAAATCACTTAGAAGGGTTTTTATGAATAATCACATATCGCCATTCATCCAAATAGATAAAACCCAATTCTACCCCCAGTAACCCAATAAGCTTTACTGGTATGTATTAGTTTTTCATTATAACTGAAATTTTTGTATCATCTCTTTAAATAAACTAATTTTTATCTTCCACTTAAAAAGAGCTGAAGTTTTAAGATTAGGGGTATACATAATAAAAAAGCAAACTTATTTTAACCCTGTATTTAGTTTAATGAGACTCAATACCAAAATTTGGTCAAAGATTATTATGTTTTTCCGAAATTCTGGTTAGATATCCAAATTTCCATGCGTACAAGTAACAAGATATGTTTGATTTATGTTGAGAAAAACAAGTCAAAATTGTATACAGGGTGTTTCAAAATTGCGTTGCACGGCTTTTATTCAGAACCAACGCCTTCTAAGGTCATGGGAGTAAGGTCTACCCCTAGGTAAGTGAGCCTGGAGAATCCATTCAGATGACTTACAGCGCCCCCTACTGGCGAAATTAAAAAGTTTAAAAAAATAATTTTAAAACTAAAGGAGATGGAGCAAAAACCTCAGTGAGATTATTGTTGCCAACGTCATGAAGAACTCACTGAAAAAAATTTGATTAAAATATCTTGAATATTAGCGGAGATAATAGCATGTGAAAATAGCACTTTTTCAGGGGTCAAAAAAGAAAAGGATCGCATATTTGCAAAATGTTCATTGTTATTGTGTAGTTTTGTGTTTTTTTAGTTGAATGAACACAAAATTTAATCAAAAAATCAAAAAAATTTGCGAATATGCGAACTTTTTCCTTTTTGACCCCTGAAAAAGTGCTATTTTCACATGCTAATATCTCGGCGAATATTCAAGATATTTTCATGAATTTTTTTTCAGTGAGTTCTTTATGACATTGGCAACAATACTCTTACTGAGGTTTTTGCTCTATCTCCTTTAGTTTTTAATTAATTTTTTTAACTTTTTAATTTTGCCGCTAGGGGCGTTGTAAGTCATCTCAATGGATTCTCCAGGCTCACTTACCTAGGGGTAGACCTTACTTCCAATACCCTAGGAGGCGTTGGTTCCGAATAAAAGCCGTGCAATGCAATTTTGAAACACCCTGTATATCAAAGGAAGAGTAGCAATTTTTAAGTTAGGGTAACGTCGGGTGATGGGGTTGTTTATGGGGTTTTTTGGTACTTTTAAAAATAAATTATTAAATTCATTTTTTGTGCTAATAAATAAACAAATAATTTATCGTCCAAAAAAGGTAAAAAAATCCTCCTAATCGGGGAAAATTTTCCCTTTTAAGTCACCTTAAAGCTGTACCTACAAGACATAAAAACAAAATAAAATACAAGATAAATAAGCACCTACACGTAGAAAACCCTAGAAAAACATAAAGTTTAACTTTTTTAATTTATGAGTTTGAATTCAAATAGAGAATTATATATCTTAATTTTAGACTTAAAAGCAATTAAAGTAATAGTCTCAATGAAAGTTTCCATTCCCCCCTCATGAAAAGCCCCTCAGAAAATTTAATGTAGAGAGCTACCACGTTACCCAATCTCAATTATTTTTTTTCTAAATCTATATATTTTCGTAAGAAAAGGCAGCATAAGTAGTGAGTTTAGAAAATTATTTCACTTTTAAATATATTTAGATGATTTTTGGATCTCTCTCTCTCTCTCTCTCTCTCTCTCTCTCTCTCTCTCTCTCTCTCTCTCTCTCTCTCTCTCTCTCTCTCTCTCTCTCTCTCTCTCTCTCTCTCTCTCTCTCTCTCTCTCTCTCTCTCTCTCTCTCTCATCTAAGTGCCAACCAACAAGATGCATGTCTTTCGCATTCGTCTTGCACTCCCATGAATACGAATAGTTAGAATACTTTGTCCTTCGTAGAATCGAAGTCTACCGCATTCTGTGGTATCTTATTGCATTTTTGTAATCGCTATATTAGATTCCTGCCGAGGTCCGTCCATCTAGCTTAGTGGTGTCCAAGTGAATGACTCAATGTGATGCAAGATGTATTATGCAACTGTCCAATCCTGCCTGAGCTAATTTTGGCAGCTTTCTTGTACACAGTGGAGACGAAAGAAACGGGGGATTGGAAGAATAACAATGGCTGAGACTGAATAAAATCGATGTGTGTTAAATCGTAGAGAAAATTGGAGAGTTTTAGTATTCATTCATAAAAACTCACTTAAAATACCCTTTATCAAACATTTAACTATTTATTAACATCAATATGCAATCGACTAATTACTGGCTTTATTTTATTACTGTTTAACATTTCTCTAAATATTCAAAATAAATAAGGATTAAAACGCGGGCGTATATTAAAAAAATCAAGCTACATTATGTTAGTTTAACGGCAGTGCTATTAAGAGTAAGACTGAACATAAAAAGTTAAATAGGAAAAATGTCATCCATACAGAGTATGAGCTATAATATATTGTATATAAATTTATTAAAAATTAGTTACAAACTAATTCTAATTATTCATTTTTAAAATTTGTATTTTTCTTTGTTAACTGATTGAAAATTGAGAACTTATGAGAGAACCATAAAGAGAACGCAGTTCTGTTGTTAACAGCATGGCAATGCTGCAGTAGTTATGTTTAATTTAAGTAATCCAGGTTTTTTGAATTTATTAATAAAATATATAAAAACACAGTATATTTTATTAACTCCTTTATTAAATTTAAATAATTTTTTAGAGCACAATAAAATAAATAAAATAATGAACTGAATTATTTTTACACAAATATTTGCATTACTGGCAAAATTATTCCTTTCTGTAAAAATGTATTTTTTTTTCAAGGAATAACAGACACAACATGTGTTTTCTTTTGATTCTGATAATTATGTTAATGAAAAAACTTAAGTACACCTAATTAAAGTTCCCTGCTATTAACTAGAAAATCTATTTCGAACCCACTAATTTTAAGTTCACTTGATGGTGTGAACAACGTGGAACTTAAACGATTTTTCTTTTGCATAATTAACTCCAAAAAGTGGTCAACACATGTTTACGCAAAGCTGTAATTACCTTTCTATCACTTAACACAGTTACTTAGTGAAAGTCGTAAAAAGTTTCAAAACAAATGATTTCCCACTAATTATACTTTAGTGAAGTGCATTTACTTTCTTTAAAAAACATTCGTCTTTACATCCATTGTTCATGAAAAATTAAATAATTTGTTTACATTTTAGAATATGCCATATCCTACTTGAGAGTTCAAAAGTGTTTTAAATATATTTTTAATGTTATTATTATTTATAACTCTTTGGAAGGCATTAACATGATATATTTTGATGAAATTTTAATCTGAAGGAATATTGATTGTTTAAGGAATCAAAGCTCGAGAACTCAGCCGAGCACGTTGAAAAGCGCTTTCGCTGTTGTTTGCTTTCTTCTGTACTTTCAGAATCAAGTTTACTTTTTTTATCACATTTTTACCCAGTTCCAACGAAAATTTTACCAAGTCAAATATTAAATGTTCGTGCTGGAAATCGTTTTCTACATAAATAATTTCGGTAGTTTTTATTAATGTTTCACTATAAAAAGTAATTTTAATTTTAATATGAGCAACATAAAAATCACTTATAGTTAGTTTAATGAGAGCTTTCTTATAAAAAGATTAACCAAACATTTGACCAATGATTGAATCGACAATGATTGAACTTCATAAATAGAAAAACATGAAACAAATTTAAATATAAGGAGTAAAAATACCCCCCAAAATAAGGAAATAATTATGTTCTTGCATTAAAAAACATTTCAAGAAATAACTTCACATGCATATATTTGGATTTTTGTCTCATAATATAAAATATAGTATCTTGACACGATAATAAAAAAGAAAACATATCACAATTGAAACATTTCAAGTCTTTAATATTTATAGAGTTATTAAAAAGAGCCTTAAGCAAACCCACTTAACGCTAACTCAAATGCATCGATATTACGGAGAAGACTAGAGCTCTGATAAGAATCTTTGTTTACTTCACGCAATTATTCGTGTTCTAACAACCACAGTATCCATTTAATCATCAATCAATTGTATCCTGCCCCACCGTATCACTCTTTAAAAGCCTCGTTGACACAGTGTGACGTCAGTTGTCACGTCTACGTCAGCAGGCCTAATTGAAAAGGACGAGTGGTCAGGGGCCTGCTTCCGATTGGCTCGCGAAAAGAACCAACTGTTTGTCTGCAAATGAAGCCCGGGGAGTTCAGGAGTAGGCAAAAGAAAGAAAGAAAAAGGAAAGGGAGATACCCTCTAAACGAGAACATTATCGCTTTCCCTTGTGGTGCTACGGCGCATGCACCTATCTCCTCGTTAGCTAGGGAAAGGAACCAAAAAGAAACCGGGCGGTCCTTAAAAGTTGTCAGCAATCATTAAGAAATCTCGCCGGAATGAACTAGAATGGGAAGGAAAAATAAAAAGGCACCGCATAATGATGTGAAGACGTGGAATAAGAAATCGTCTTTCAAAAGTAGCATTGATTCACAAAAGCCATTTGCTGGTAAATTTCATTACAGAGATCCCAACAAAAGAAGCAGCGATACTCAGATTTAATGGATGGTTGTAGGTGGGCTACTGAATGCGTTTATTGAAACGAAAAAGCGTTTAATAATGGTAAATTTAAAAGGTTCTCTTTCTTGCAAAGACAATTGCATATGGAGTAGCCTCATTTCGGATTGGAGAGTTATTGCTAATCTCGTTGTCTTCAAACGGTCGGAAAGGGTTGGGGTGAGACAATGGTTGCGATTTAAATTCGAGAGGAGTCGAGAGAGTGTTGAAAACTGCATCTGTGTGTATATATTACACTGATAGTAAATATCGTGGTTTCTGTCAGCTTTTGTTGTTGTGAGAAATTTGGCAAATGTGTGATATTGTTTTTCTTTTTCCCTTTTTACTCTAGATCAGAGGTTTTATAACTGGGTCCGTCTCAACCCATTGGTAGATCACCCCTCAGTTTGTGGTGAATCGAGGGAAGATTTTCAATTCGTCTGAATGTATAGTAAGGGATAGTTTTGTACCTTAGACCTATTTCTACACTTTACCCTTTAATTTTTTACACATTGAAAATATACTATGGAAACAAATTTCCCTCGATACTTTAGCCTTTCAAACACAACATGCAACACATGTATATTTTTAAAAATTTTAATCGAATTATTTCATTACCGCAAGTTTTTTTAAATCAATGTAGATAGGTCCAAGGTACACTGGTATAGTGCACCTTGCACTTATGTAAAAAAACTTGGGTTATTTCTTACTTAATAGATATAAGCCTTCTTTTAAGAAATTTAGAATTACCAGAAGTTAAATTTTTCCCAAAATTAAAGATTTTTATGACAGCATTAGTGGTTTGAGAAATTGGCAACTTCCTTTTATTTGATGCAATTTAATTTCATAAACATATCGCATCGAGTTTGACACAGTTTTTACATAAAACGCGTTTACTTCATTTGGTTCATTCAGTTTACCATTATAAAAATCGTCCCAAAGTCCCCAGAAGCAAGTAGAAACTATCCCACATCCCTTCTTGAATCTTAAGGAGAAGGGCAGACTGTTCCATTGACTCAAAGTGATAACTGGGGCATAGCGATAAAGGTACATCTGAATTCGGGTTGCCTATCGTAAAATATTCCACCGAATAATCCTATCAGCAAATTTTATGACCTCAATCGAGGATCTGATTTACGACTTTTCGTAAAGGCCTTAACGATCGACTCTTAATAATTCTCTTTTTACTCCTTTATCCAAAGAGAGGGGATAAAAAATGGAAACAGGGAATCGAGTGGGTCTATCCAAATTTTCACCATGGAATTCTGCATGTGAGTGATTTTAGTTTGGGATCATCTTTACGGCCAGATTTTATTTCCTATTTATTTTATATATACTCTTTCTAGCCTCATTTGGCGCTTCGAGTCTATAAAATCCGGAGACAAGCCTGGGTTCTCTTTCCTGCAGATTGCTTTCGGACTCCCAGATTAAGATGTGGGTTTTATATACGGTGAACAGATTTTTTAGCTAAATTTCTGGGGTTTATTTCGATCTTCGTAAGGTGGTTGATCCCGAAGGGGTTTAGATTCAAGCCGGATGTGTGCCTTACTTTCTCTATGAATATATACTAGGGTAGGAATAAAACAAGAATACCTAATCTAACCATTAGGGATGCTTCTGTCTTTTATTCTGAATAATATCGAACTTAAAATGGAGTACGTGTTTTCAAGTATGCACTACTTTACACCGCAGTAAACCCAGTGCATTTGAACAAAATATGCATTCAAGTATGAAGTAGGGTAGGTGCGGGCAAAGCCACGCAGTTTTTCAGTATTTTTAACATTGTGGTTGAAAGGGGGTAGATAATCCCGAAATTTTCAATTGGAGGTGTTATTTTGAGATCTTACCTTTAAAACCAATCCAAGTTTAAACTCTTATCGATGGTATTTTAAGAGAAATTGACAATTTAGTAGAAAAAAAATTGCGGGGCTTTGCCTCGCAAAATGGGGCAAAGACTCGCACTTTTGAATCTTCATGTCCAAGTGAAATAAACATGGATAAACAAAATTTTTCATTATAAAAACACTTGAAATAATCATCTTAACCCATTAACGCCCATTGATCTATTTTTAGATCGCTAAACATAGTGTCAGAAATGGTCTTTTTAATGACCTTAAATTCACCCCACATAAAACAAAACTGCTCATATGGTAAGAGAAAGCCTTCCTTAAGAATTATACCATCTGTTTTTTTTTTCGTTTGCAAGATTTATTTTGTTACAGTGATGGGCAAAACTTAGTCTTAGGTTTCATTTTGCAGGTTTTTTCATCTTAGTTCATATTTTATGAGAAAACTTTAAAAGTATGCCACCAATTGAATCCTTTTCAGATTTTATTTTATCTTTATGGATGTAGCTATTAGGATACAATGCTGAGTTTAGTAAAAACTAATTTATTTAGTGAAAAATTACGTTCCAATATTGCTGATCTAAAAATAGATCACCGGGCGTTTGGGGGTTAATTTTTTCTGCGTTGCTTACAATACAATTATTCAGAGTTTTCGACTATAAACTGAAAAAAAAAGAGAAAATACTCAGTAATGTTCAGGATGGACCCAAATATTGATTTTATTAAGAAATGGATCATTATATTATTGTAAATTAAATTTTATAATTTCTTCTGGTGGATGAATTAAAAGTAGACCATCTTTATTGATTACTTAGTAAAGCATATGTTGCAAATAGTATTTTGTACTCATGTTTATTCACATTAATTTGTTGATACAACTTAAGTCAATTCAAGCATTTCGTTTTGAAATGCATTTAAGTCAAAATTATTAGACAATTAAAGGTTTTTGAGAAGATGTAAAAATCTCAAATTAAAAATTGTAATAATTTTTTTAATTCTCTCTAAAGCAGCTTTTACAACCTTAAAATTGACGTTATGGCAGGCTAGTAAGATAATTGTATAAGTAGTTAATTGCAATAGGCCGGCGAAAAACTTCAACACGCAGCAATTTTAAATGTTGCCGAATAATTTACATTTTATTTTATGAACATCATTTTTTATGATAAAACTGATCCATAAAATTTACAAAAAAAAATAACCTAATGCATTTTATTTAACTTAAATACACAATTTTATGAAATATTATTTCTGTAATATATACCTATGAATTTAAAGTTCTTGGTTCAATTCCCACTATTATTACTTTCAATATAGGCTATCCATGTAATAAATCTTGGGTAAATTATTTAATTTTATAATTACTGAATTATTTTTCCTTATATTTATAAATAAATACGCATTTTTTAAAGAAAAATACTAATAGGTCTATTTATTTTATATTTTATGATTTTTTGAGGTTCTAATATTACTTAGCACTGTGAAAAAAATATCCTCTGAACACCCAGTGATCTATTTTTAGATCAGCATTTTTTTAACGAAGCTAATAACTGTTTTGAAAAAATTTTTTCATAATATTCATTTTGAAGGCAAAATACACCAGATTCATGATTTTTATTCAATTCGCCCCCCCAAAAAATAACCCGAAAAAAGACTAAAAATGAGGTGAAAACACGAAACAAAATATTTCAGCATAAAAATTATGTTTCAATGTACAGAAAACATGATATGTAAATCTTTTAAAATGTGTACAGTACAGCAAAAACCTCTGCTCTTCATCTAAAGTCTCTCTAATCTTATCTAAAATTTGCCCTCATCATTAAATTTTTTTTCGTGTGGCAATCGCGGATCATCCGCTCGCTGATAATCGAATTTCTACTGTATTGATTTAATATTTTTAAGTGAAGTAATTTATATTAAACATAAATCTAATCCGTTTAATAATTATTGTCAATCTGTTGTAGCAACTCATTTTAAAGTGTCCAATATCTTTCAAAAGGGAGATAAAAGGGTTTCAGGTTGAGGATAGACATCTCGGAAACCTTTATTCAACTTTTTAGGGATCCTGTAGGTTTTAATTTCCTTTTGGGGCAAATTCCCAAAGTTTTGTAGTTGCGGGTATCTGCCCAAAAACACCTGCGGGTATTTAACCCCTATTCACTTTAGTTTGAAAAACAAGCCTTATTATGTTTAGAGACATGTTGAGGCAATTCTTTCAAGACGAAACTGAAGTTCAAAGGCTATCTTATCATTGGCTTATTTGTTTGTATTTCTCTTGAATCCCTATTTTATGTAATGTTTACGTAAAAGATCAGAAAAATTTCATCGAAATGATGAAAAACAAACTTAGGGGTACGAACTTTCGTAGAACAATAGGTCACAGTAAGACAAACCAACCACCTGGTTTTCAAATTTTGAATCGATTATTAACAATTAAATATCGCGGTGCGTGGTTTTGCCCCGTGCGGGTTTTTACCCCCACCTACCCTATTACCTGACAGTTTACTAGTTAAGGAATTGCGAGTTTTTCCAAAGGATAGATAATGTTAATTTATAAAATACCTTTTCTTGAATCTGAAAATAAATACTAGCTCCCAGAAGGAAAAATTGACCAAATATGTTTTCTACCGTTTGCATAAATTTTTTATACAAGCTAATGCTATACAGTCTCTTCTCTGAATTTTCTGTAGAAAATATTATTAGTAGAAGATAGAAAATGAGATGTATTTATCTGTAGAATTACTTAAAATATTAATATTTTACTTTTGAAAACATTTATAATTAAGACCAAAATTAATGTTTCGTATAAGATATTACAATTTAAGTAAATGTGCCTTTTGACTCTTTAAATTGTTATACCTTTGATGATTATGAACATCTAACAGTAGACTTTTTAATCACCTATTGAAAGATAGAGCTGGTTATTATTTATACTTTTTTAGTTTCCATTAACAAAAATAAAACTGTTTGACTGTTCATGTCTTAAGTTTTATGAAAGGCTAATATATAAAGTAAACATACAGTTGATTATCTCATTAATCATCCAATAAACCTTACAATCGCAATAGAAAAGCCGGCATTACCACACATCAATCTAGACAAAGAAACCTAATCGTCTTGTCTAAAGCAGCTGAAACACTTAAACCAAACCACCAAAGGCCTAGAAAATGAACAGAAAACGTCCAAATTGATTTTTTGCAATATATCTAGGATTGATTTTCTTTCTGCGACTAAAATCTCAATGAATGGGCAGCAAGGAAGAAATCTATTTATTGAGGGGGTAGCCTCCTTCCCTGAGGGAATACGAACAAGCTCTGAGCCATCCTAAAGTATGAGCAGATTTCTCTTATTTATAAGGGTACTTTTTATTTGTTGAGTTCATAAAGTGATCCTTTATCAGACGGTTGTTAAATAAAGATATGGGAGTTCCTTTGAGAAAGGTAAAGTTATAATGATGGTATGAGAAACGGTAAAATAACCTACAGCATTCAGGTGGTTTGAATTATTTCTAATTTAGTACAGGAGCTTCAAGCTAGAGAAAAGAGGGGATTATCGAATATTTGTAGCCAACAATTGACCTCCTTAGTAGTAATCAACTAAGAAAAACGTTTTCATTGGACTTTTAGTTGGCAATATATTTTTATATCTTCAAGTTATGTATTTAAACATTTCAAATTAAAATCTAACATTTGTTTTTGCAAATACAGTACACACAGTACATACAAATGCAGTAAAAATCTTCGTCCACATATAATAATCAGTTAAGAGTAAATCACAAATAAATTGAGAAACTTTAACTTTTGTAACTTAAAATAATGGAAATGTCGGTAAAATAAAACATATTATTTTAAACTCAACTTGCTATAAATATTGTTATATTATCACCAAAATAATTATATGGTATTAATACCTCCTACGGAATACTTCATTTTCTTTCGTGTAAAATACTCCAAATCCAATAATTTACATTTGTTATTTCATGTAAAGCTACCACTGTTTTTAATTAAGTCTACTTGGACCCCAATTTAGAAAGTAGTCTAAATTATTTGTAATAAAAAACAGTTGTTATTAAATTTATGCACTTCTATTTCATAAAAGAGTGGTGGGAAAACAGGATTTGTTGCACTTCCTTTTAGGTTACTCATTAAAATGTGTATATACTCCACATATTACGTATATTTTTATGGTGTTTTTCGAATTCATTGTATCTAGACGTATTTGAATGTAGAATGCATTAACTCAAGGTACTCTCTAAACAAACTTATATGGACCACCTCTTGAGGGCAAAAGCTCTCACCTTGGCAAGCAGAAGCGATTTTATTAGCGCTCTTTCAACATCCCGTCTTCGAAGAACCACTCCATTCTTCTCTAGACAACGCTTACAGATGAAACGGTTTTGACAGCTATCATTGCAACGCAGCCCCTGCGAGCGCCATACATCTTTTTAGCCTCCACGAGCAGCTGCAGAATCCACCCATGCAGAAAAGAATAAGGAACGTCGAATAAGGGGGGAGGGCGAACGTCGAAGAAGAAAAAGGCCGTATAACGGGGAAAGCGAACCCAACAAAACAAAGAGTCGACGAAACCAGCACGAGGCGACCACTCATAGAAATGGCAATTTTCGCGATCTGTTTTTACACGATATTGTGTTTTGCGTTGCTGGAGACCCTTCTGCTTTGTTGTTTTTGTTGGGTTTTTTGCCGATACCGATAGATTTCGGCAGTGGGGGCGTGTGTGCATACATGTTTCGCATTAGGGGAGGAATGAATTTGGCTAACTCGAGCGACGACAAGTGGGGTGTGTTTCGGGGGGTGTATATTTATTCTGCGGGGTGGTCGGTCAATAAATACGGAGGTTGAGGGCAGTCCCTCAGCGAGCTCAGCTCTGACCATAACCCGGTGGAGTTCCTCTTCTCAAAGGTGTTTCCAGTAAAAAAGGTAGGCCAGTGTGCAGTCACCGACTGGAAGAAATTCCACAGCCTGGCTGGCGTCTACTCAGCCCCGCTCGTGTCTAGAGAAACCCCCCCCACCCCCGCGGCCCTGGATCTGCTGGTTAATGACTTCACCGAAGCTCTCGTGAGAGCCCGCGACGAGGCACAACTACCCCCTCGACCTGCTGAGAGCATCTTCATCCCGAAACAGCTGAGGGGCCTCATAGCCTGGAGAAATAAACTTCGAAAAACTTGGCAGAGAACGGGCCTACTTGAGGACAAGAAAGCATTAAGAATTGCCGAGAGGGTCGTGAAGAAAGAGGTAAAGAAGCATGCAAACGATCAGTGGAGAAGCCTGGTGGAGAACCTCAACACTGGAGACGGATCAGTTTGGCGCCTGGCAAAAGTCTTGAAAAGAAACAAGGAGATAAAAATGGGTAAGCTAAGGGACGGCAGCGGATTCGTCAACTCCGATAGGGACCGAGCTGAATTAATAGCAAACTCCCTGGAAAACCAGTTCCGGCCAAACCCCTCCCTGGACTTGCAGGTTGAGGAGGAAGTGGAAGAAAAGCTCGAGGATTACTTTAGTGCAATGCCGTACTCCGAGCCCCCCTGTTTGCTCCCCTCCGATATCCTCCCCCACCTTGCAAGGCTGAAACCTAACAAAGCTCCTGGCATCCATAGGATTACAAGTAAAGCAGCCAAAAATCTCCCTCCCAGCGCCATTTGTGTCCTAACAGATATTATCAATGCCACCCTATCGCTATCCCACTTCCCAACCCCCTGGAAGGTCGCAAAAGTGATCACGATTCACAAGAAGGGAAAGGACCCCACCCTCCCTCAAAGCTTTCGTCCCATCTCACTCCTGCCCACTCTCAGCAAGGTTACTGAAGCGGTCATTTTAGAACTATTCAATGAGCACGCAAGATCCCAAAACATACTTATCCCCGAGCAGTACGGCTTTCGGCGAAAGCATTCCCCTGCCCACCAGCTCCTCCGTGTGATCGAGTATTCTAAGGAAGTGAGAGGGCGCAGACCACTCCCCAGCGCCGCAGTCCTCTTCGATATAGAAAAGGCCTTTGATCGTGTCTGGCACGAAGGCCTGCTCTACAAAATGATCAACTACGAATTTCCTTCATACATAGTGGCCCTCATTCGGTCCTATCTAAGTGACAGATCCTTCGCGGTGTCAATCGGAGACGAACTATCCACCAGAAGACCAATCCTGGCCGGGGTCCCGCAGGGCTCCAAACTCGGTCCAAGCCTGTTTTTAATCTTCATAAACGATATTCCTAAACACCCGAAAACAGAAATAGCGTTGTTCGCCGACGACACGGCCATAGTTTCCCGCCACAGAACAGAGGACAACATATTTGTCTACCTGCGGCAGCACATCTCACTCATTGAGACCTGGCTAAAACAATGGCGCGTCTGCTTAAATGTCGGTAAAACCGACGCGATTCGTTTCTTCCCAAGACGGAAACTTCGGCCACCCTTGGAAGTCTTCGCCACTCCTGTGAAATGGGCGCCACATACTAAGTACTTAGGTGTGATCCTGGACCCTCTCCTCTGCATGGCAAGGCATGTTGACGCCTTGGCTCAGAAATACTGCGCCGCCCAGGCAGTACTGTTCCCCCTCATAGGCTATGGCTCAGCGCTACCACTATCCATAAAAAGATACATCTACCTGGCGTACCTACGACCGATCATAACTTATGCTATACCAGCCTGGGGTGCAATCTGCAAAACCAGTAGAGACAGGCTGCAAGTACTTCAAAATAAGACTGCGAAAATGATTATTAAGGGACGTTTCTATCACAAAACTGAGGATATTGCTAGAACTCTAGACATTCCTACGATCGACGAGTACACAGCGAGGTTAGCCGTAAAGTTCTTTGACAGTGTAGCTGGGCACGAGAACCCCACGCTCCGTAGTGTCCCAGTATATGATCCTACCCTCCCAAAAAATAGGGCCAGGCCAAGAGCCACCACTCTCCCTGACCGACCATAAACAAGCCAGGGTTACCGGGGGTAAAAAATCCAGCTAAGGGTCTTTAGACGAGCCAGTGGCACCTATCCAAAAATCAATATTCTCTTAAATATGAAATGCTCTTGTATAAAACGTATCTCTTTGCGACGCAATAAATGTGCGTATATATATTGTAAATATCTTATCTAACCAAGGAATTTAGCATGTAAAAATAAGAAGCAATGAGCCAAGATACCCTCGATAGATCGAGGATGACATGTTTTTGTAATTTTTATATCTTGTGATAAATAAATGTCGCAGCAGCGTCGGTATGGCGGGCGGAAGTGATGCCCTGGAAAATATCCGCAGAGAGAAACTTATCCCTCTTTTCGGGGGACTTGCCTTCCTGTCCGCGTCTAGATGCAAACTGCCACTACCTGTGGCGTCCTATGTCATGCATGCCCCATTCGTCGGCACTAGGTTTCTGACAATCAGCGGTAGGGGATACGTCGCCTTCGGCGACAGGCGCCCCGTAGAAAATGACTGACTGACTGACTGGAATATATCCCCGCTTGTTTATTTGAGAGACTTTTTTTAAAGGCGGTCGGTGTGAGAGGGGTTATAAGCTTGTCCGGATTTGAGGTGCTGATAAAAATAAGGAATGTAGTTGGCTTTCGCGATGAAACTCTTTTGAGGTTCGCTGGTTTGTTGAAAAAATTGAAATCATGACATTGCTGTTTTTCTTGTTTTGAAGGGATTTTAAAAGTATAGAATAAACCGCGGAAATATAAATAATGATCATACGATTCTAAATAAGTAGGGATTGGTATTACTTGTAAAATTGAAGTAGAGAAGACTATAAGAATAAAAATAAATACATAGAAAGTAGAATGTTCTTTAATTGTTCCAAAGTAAAGCTTTTTGGAAAAAATGACATTGATGAACTTGAATCGGTCATTTCAAAAATAGCCTATCTGTATCTATTTCCATTTCGTTCTAAATTTTTAGGAGAGACAAAACTGTTAAAAATCCTTGCATTATTAGTTTTGGTTAAAATTTTTTCATGTTCGTAAAGCACAAATCTAATACAAAGTATCATTTTTAATACCTTTTAAAAAATGAATGTAGGTTTTTCAAACATCAAGACGTATAATATAAAAAATTAATATTATATTTTTTGAGAATGGCTAACAGTTTATTATGAACAAACAAATCATAAAAATTTAAAATCTCCCAATGATTCTAAATTCGTTGTGGAGGGGGCATTGTGATTGATATCATCGTAAAAGTCCCTGTATGTTTATACCTTCTCCAAATAAATGTTTTCTTTTTATTCTTAGGGTGTTTTAATTTTACGAATTTTACTTCTATTATTCCCTGTTCACACAGTGACAAAATTTTAAACGCATTTATAAGAGCGGAAATTATACACGGACTACAAAATATCTCTCCTAACCAAACTCGAATCAATCGGTCTTTCGATATTAAATTGCCCATCCATGTACAATAAAATTAAGTCAATTTTTGTTTAAAAAAGTATCCTAGAAGATTGGTGAAGACAACTGAACTAAAATATACAGCTAACTAAGGAATACAACTAAAGTGCGCTGAACCATGAAATTAATATATTTTGAAAATACTACAATGCTATAATAACAAACATAATATATAAACCAGTTAAAACTTTTTAAACTCCCCTTATTCATTCATCGAAGTACCAAAACAAAGAAAATGAATACGTTCAAGAAACATTATTAAGACCGACATTTGCCGATTTCTCTTGAATTCCTCCGCAAACAAGTGAAAGTCATTAGACGCTAAAGCATCAGAAACCGAAGTTTTTAAAAAAGGAAAAGCGATTGAAAAGATTCTAGGCTACACGAACCCATCCTCATAACGAAACAGTTTTCAAAGATTTTTATCCGAAATCCAAGTATTATAGGGATTATTTTGAGAGTTAAAAGAGGAATCGTGATCTTAAAAGAGACCGTATACATTCGAAATCCGAAGCTGACTGAGACATTAAAAGAAAAATAAATTGTTTTTCTTTGGATCTATACTATACGATCGAAACTATACAGGGTGTTTCAAAATTGCGTTGCACGGCTTTTATTCGGCACCAGCCACTCCTAGGATCATGGAAGTAAGGTCTACCCCTAGGTAAGTGACCCTGGAGAATCCATAGAGAGGAATTACAGCGCCCCTAGTGGCGAAATTAAAAAGTTAAAAAAATTAATTTAAAAACTAAAGGAGATAGAGCAAAAACCTCAATGAGAGTATTGTTGCCAACGTCAAGAAGAACTCATTGAAAAAAATTTGATCAAAATATCTTGAATATTCGCGGAGATATTAGCATGTGAAAATAGCACTTTTTCAGGGGTCAAAAAGTAAAAAGTTCGCATATTTGCAAATTTTTCAGTGAAATTGTGTAGTTTTGTGTTTTTTTAGTTGAAAGAACACAAAATTTAATCAAAAAATCAAAAAAATTAGCAAATGTGCGAACTTTTTACTTTTTGACCCCTGAAAAAGTGCTATTTTCACATGCTAATATCTCATCGAATATTCAAGATATTTTGATCAAATTTTTTTCCATGAGTTTTTCTTGACGTTGGCAACAATACTCTCATTGAGGTTTTTGCTCTATCTCCTTTAGTTTTAAAATTAATTTTTTTAACTTTTTAATTTCGCCGCTAGGGGCGCTGTAAGTCCTCTCAATGGATTCTCCAGGGTCACTTAGCTCGGGGTAGACCTTACTTCCATGACCCTAGGAGGCGCTGGTTCTGAATAAAAGCCGTGCAACGCAATTTTGAAACACCCTGTATATACCTTAACTCCTCTCCAAAGTTTTCTGACTGAAATATATTTTCTGTTTTTTTATCAAATGGTGTAAATGTAATGCATTTAAGTTGCCACATTTACTCCGAGTCAATGCTTTGAAGATCGGTTCTTCAGTTTTTATTTACTTTATTTATTAAAATTGTTTGTGTTTTCAACTGTTATTTTTAAAATTTTGCAGTACTTAATCATATAAGTTTCCCTCAACAAAATATATAATCTTTTGAAAGCTTATTAAGTTTAGTTTAAGTAAGCAAGTTTTAGTTTAAGTAATAACACATAAACCGTAGTTAACTATATCAAATTTATCAACTTAAGTTTAGTTATTTTAGGTTTTTTAGTAATATGAGGAGATTGTTGCCATACAAATTTAAATGTATGAATAGTTTTATGAGGTGGTTTTAATGAAGAAAAGTTGTTAGCTGAATACATATGTTGTTCTAAATAAAATAGTTGTGAGGAGGCTTCGAGTTCCATTTTTTTTATCCATATGACATTTTGACCTAAATATATCTTCAGACTCAATATGGTTCTACTGCACTTTTGCATGCTTACCATGATAAACACGTGTTTATCATGGTTATCAAGCAATCATAATTGCATTGGAACTATATTCCACAAATAATGCACTTTATATCTAATGTATGAATAATATCTCTCGGCGCATAAAACTTACCACAGGGGAAGAAATCTTGCTAGGATATAGAGATGCATATGGAGAGAAAGAAATGTGATGTTAATAAAATTATTTGATACATACATATAAAGCAGTGATTCTCAACGGGGGTGATATCGCTCATTGGGGGGTGATGAGAGGATGCTTAGGGGCGTTGAGCCTGCTTTGGGCAGTAGGAGGTGGTGGGGCTTTTTATAGTATAGAGTATAGTTGTAGTAGAGTATAGTTGTGAGTATATTTTGGCATTCGAGCTTCGTGGCGGATCTAGAGGGGAGACCATAAGAAGCACTTAAATTCACTTTTTTCTTGCTAAAAATCAAAAATTTTCTGGGAGGCCCCCTTACTTGAGTGGTTTTGAGCTGATCGTCTTATTCAGACAGCAAATGATCCCTGAGAACTCCGAAAGTGGGCTGAAAAAGACTTTTGAAAATAATTTGTCTGAGGGACACGATTAACAACCCATTTTTACCACTATTTTTGGTTACCATCAATTATCAATTTTAATCGTAGGGGATTAGATACACTCAAAAAAAGAATAAAAACATATATATTTAGTTGGAATATTAATGGGGTAGGAATAATTTTTTTATTATTTCAAAGTATATTACAGAGCACGACGCCCAAGTCCCGAGTTTAACAAATCCAGCGCCTAAGTTTAATAATAATACACTTAGAAATAATTTTGATGTTAAGTAATCGCCCTTCGCTATACCATAAATTACAAAATTTTCTTAGTTGGGGCGTTAAAAAGTTTTACGCACATTAGGGGGGCGGTAGCTATAAAAAGGTTGATAACCACTGATATAAAAGATACAAACATACACTGATACATTTTTAACCCACACTCCTAAGTATTGGGTACAGAGGGAATGATAGTTGAACAAATTCGCCCCCATGCTAATAAATGCAATGGTTATAATAAAAGTCTAAGCATTTCTATACCACGTTTCAAAAAAATACAGTGGATGATATGGTTGTTGAAATCGTTGATCCACAATCTTAACTTTTTTACAATACAATGCGTGTTTAGATATGTTTGACAAACACTCCAATGGAACTGCGTTAGTTTTGGTGACTTATTTTGCCTGCAGGCCGAGGAATCCGATGTTCTTGTTGGGTCATGTTCGGCCGAGTATTTGACCCACGGTGCGGAGGAATGTGAGGGGCGTCGGGACATTTTTGACCCAGGAGTGAGGTGGGCTAATCGATGCGGGCAAAAATGGCCAAATGTGAAAGGTGAGCGGAAGGGTGCGGCCGCACTTTTTCATTCGCTTTAATTCGCGATCCACAGGGCGGGGTGTCGGAGATCTCCTTTAACCTTTTCTTTTATTAACTGGAAAGGTGACTTTGGCATCGATTAAGATGGACGTAATGGCCTTTTAATCGATTGCATTGGTTCACTCTCTAACCAGCACTCCAGGGAGCGGAAGCTAAATATACAGTAAACGCTCGTCTGAAGGAATGCCGCCGAAGGAATGTTTGTCTCCACATCCATTCATTATCGCTCCGGTGGACTTGTTGCTGTCTCTCGACTGGAATTCGGAGAGGGCTGGTTTGCATTGCGACGGCGGGCTTCCACTGCAGAAGCTAGATGGGATTAATTGGCATTTCTTAGGTTGAGGAAGTATTTCATTTGTCAGAGCCTTCCTACCACGTACTATGATCCACCTTCTTATTAGAGCAAGGGTTGGAAACTGTGGTACTGGTTTGGCAAGGAATTTTGTACGGACCGCGTCCTTTAGTTCCTGAGAATTATGTCAATGCGCTTCCTGGAAACCTTTATTTGTAAAAGTTAGTTTATTTTCCAGCATTAAAAAATAAAATATACCTCAGGTCAAGTTTCATACATGATAACCTTCACCATGTTACCCCTTCACCTCCAGGCCCAAATATATCCTATAGTATTAACCTGAATATTTTTTAATCAACGAATTTTCAAAATTTAATATCTGATATTAAATTAAACCAGGGGCGAATCCAGCTCAAGGGGGGGCACTTTTCCAGACAATCACCTTTACCTTTTGGGAAAAATGTAAAAATGGTGGTGATTTTCCCAAAAGTATCACGCAAGATCCCCTTGTGGTACCGTGGGGGGGGGTCTAGGGACCCTCCCCCAGAAACAATTTTGAAATTCGAATGGTAAAAGTAGGGTTTTAACTCATTTTGAGAACCTTTTTTGGTCCAAGGGAACCGGCACTGTTCATTCATATTTTTTACACCATTCTTTATTTTTTTAATTAAATAAAGTTTGTCCCATGGAACCCCTAACTTTTTTCGTGGAACCCACTTTGGGACCCACTGATCTATATAAATCAACTCATAAAATATTCAAGTGCTTTAATGTCCCAATTAGCACTCAAATATCAATACAGCAGTATTCTGTAGATAAACCTTCCTACTTCAACATGATTAACATGCGAAAAATAGTATGGATAGGAATTTTTTATGGATTTTCAAATCCATCTTTCTGAATTCATCCCTGTATGACTAGGAAGCTCATTTCAAAATAAATTCCAATCCACTAAGATTTCATTGATGGTTCAATGGGTTTCAGGGATTAGCAAACAGGCTGCAGAATCAAAGTTTCTATGATCTCTAGCCTCTGACTTTGTTTCCAATCAAATTATGATTGTCTTTATTTGATGTTTCAAATTAAGAAATTTATTTCTTTGCGTTTGCGTTTTCCAACGAGTGTTGAGATAGGCAATCATGATGGTCCATTCCATGTGTTAATTCCATTTCTTCATTTGCTTGTTAGCTTTACGTTTACAGGTTAGCTTTACGTTTACAGGTTAGCTTTACGTTTACAGGTTAGTTAGATCACAAGTAAATTTGCTAACAATATTTAAAAAAAATGTTATGATTTCTTAATTGCTTTGAGATGAAGCAACCGCTACAGGGATAGACTGATAAGATATCAATTCACAAATAATCCGTTACTTATGAAAAATCAAGATGTTTCCATTTAACATAAAGGATACGAAAAATCATCTTCAAATTTTTAAGAAATATATACTCTTTGCACATCCTATCATTGATTAAAAAAATACTTATCCAAAAATATAAAAAAAATGCTTAATAACTGTTTGAGCTTATCTCTTACTAAAACTTCATAACACTTTTAGCAAATAAGTTATTTGCATCTTTTGGAGTATACTCCATACACCTAACTCCAACAATTGATAGCCTTTGTGGCAATATGGAATGCAATTACTCAAGGAAAGAAAATTTTCCGGCAATACGAATATCCAAAACAATAAATAAGCTTGATTTACGGCCAGGTCTTGGGAAAAAAGTATCACCTGAAGCGCCTGCCATGCAATAAATCAGCTTCGGCTACCGGAAAAATTCTGATTTTCAACGGTTAATGAATGGACCGACAAACGAAGTTGACTAGGAAAAGGAAGTTGCATTTATTGTAGAAAATATGTTGACTTTTTATCCGCGTAACTTTTCAATTGCTTCACAGACGGTGATGTTAAGCGAAATAAAAAGTAATTCGGACGTGTGTTACAAATTGTTTCAAGTAATTTGTTAGATGTTACTCGCTATAAAGAACGATGAAGTAAATGAAATAAAAATTATTTGATGATAAATCATGTAGATTGTATACCTTATTCTCATTTATTTTCTTGAAGCAAATATATTAGAAGAGTGTAATTGTTTAAAATTATTCATGTGCAAGAAATCTTGCAAACTCTGCATCCGTTAGAGCTGCTTCACATGGTATCCCAAACGAATTTGTAAAAATAATTTCTGTAGTAATATCATTATACTATCTTATGTGTCACTGATTATATATCTTCTTATTATTTACCAACTTATGTCAAGGAAATTAATTTATTTTTAATCGTTAAATCTTCTTTTTCACTTTAATTTCAATATTTAACCTACGATGATAAAATTGCATTTTTATTTCGGTAATTAAAAAAAATTGAACCAAAGAAATCAATAGTAAGCTTTTTAAAAGTTCAAACATAAACTTCTAACTTCAGGGTTTTATAAGGTGTGTATTTTTGTATAAATTTTCATAAAAATAAATGTATTCTGTAGCAATGTATCAATCAATTGTAAATTCGATATTATACTTTCGTTAAAATTGCAGTTTACTTGTTAGACAAGTTGTAAATTATAGTAAATATCTTATGGTAAAATTATTTTAAGCTTTGTTGCTAAAAAAATTAGATATTACATAGACTTACGTGCGATAAGAACAAAACCCTTCAATTCCCCTTACCATTAGGAGGAATTTAAAAATCAATAAAAGGTCACGAAACACCATCTTTGATGCATATATCAAAAATAAAGTATAGTATTCTTTCCTTGAGTTAAACATAAATGCCCTAGTTAATAAAATATTCAGTAGCCACTTATTCGTACATACCACAAATCCCCGAATTGTGGGCATTTATGTTTCAACCTATAGCCATGAGTGACCTTATAGAATAGTTAACGAAACATCTACACGATTATCCTGTTCGAGCATCCAGTGATGAGTCTTGAGTAAAGCACCCAACGATGAGATCTTTAGTTAACCCAACGATTTGGTACATGATTAAAAGCCGTTTTGGTTCTTTTCTGGAAGTCAAAGTCGGAAGTTGAGTCAAATCACGTATGGTGGAGGAATCGCCTCACTTCTCTCGAGTGTAGCGTGAAAGCCAAAACATTGGATTGAACACCTGTCAGTGTTAGTGATACTGGAGTGATGGGAATTTTTAAGAGATTACATGTTGTAGTCAGTGATCGATTGAGTCAACTCAACCATTTCAATTGGTTTTTGTAGAATGTTTTAACGTTCTTTCTCCTAAAGTTGGATAATTGTTTTATTGCTTCATTCAAACACTGCTTTCTAATCTCGCTCTTGCTTCATACCGCCATTCTTGAAATTTAATATTTTTCGCTATTCTCTCTCTAACATAAAACATTTTTTACTAATAAAGGTAATGAAATATTATATTTTCATCGGCGATATTAAAATTGTTCATTTCTTTAAGTAGAAAATTGTGGAAGTTAATGCTTATTAGTAGGGCTAGGATTTATGTAATTATACATATATTTGTTCAGGAATCTGATTTTAAAGTGTGCTCTTAAATTCTATACGTTTTAAAATATTTTGAATAGATTAAGACCATGTTTATTTTACATATTTCGGTTTATTTACACATTTTTACAAATTCAACCTATAACTACATATTTTATTTCACATTTATCCATTTTCAAGTTTTTCAAAAATAATCACACGTTCAACCGATTTTCAAATTAAAATAACCCATAAAATTAAATAAGCATTCATTCAAATTGTAATTAAAATTAGTGCACCCAATGCTGAATTTAACTTTTAAAAGGTTGTGAAGTCGGGATTGTCAAATGAAACGTGTCAGGCCAGCTGAGAAGGGAAGTACACTTAGTTTTCGTTTTTTTTTCGCGACAAGACAGCAAAAAAAAACATGAGCTGTCGACAAATAGCGAAAACCACCCTTCCCTACTATGTGCTTGCGTAATATTTGAAGAGCCCCTTTTAAAAATTACTTAACATTTTCTTTTTATTATTACATATTTAGCATTTTTAAATACATATTTTGCTAAAATAAGCACATATTATATATGTACATATTTTAGATTTTTAAATACATATAAATCACAGCCCTACTTATTAGGATTGGTTTATACATAATTATGTTAAAAAGTTTCATTTCAAAATATTTGATTTTACCTCGGTCATAAAGAAAACAAGATGTTAAATAAAGTAATGAGAATCCGAGTTGAAAATATCATTAGATTTAGTTTTAATTAAAAATTGTCCAGCAGTGTCAATTCTACTCCTTGGCTTCCCGTACTCAAATGCAACCGAAAACTTTGCACAATAAGTTCATTTGAATTTTCCAAGGAACTTTCAGATATTAGGATTTTATCATATCTTTTATTTTTAATGTTTATTTCAAAACATTAAAAATAAATTAAAGGTTTTCACTTTTTTATATTGTCAACACGCATCGCTCTTTTCATGAGATAAAAAGGACCGGTTTTCATTATAGATACAATATATACTTTTGGGGGGAAGTACAAACACATTTTCTTAAAACCAACTTATTTCAGTACCGGTTCAACTCTATAATTACCGTCTCAACTTCAAACGTAAGGATAATAAAATTCATGGTATATTATCGGGGTTATCTTTTACACTTAAATTCTGATATACTCTTTTGCAATAACAAATAGCAATAGAGAAGTTTTATGGATCATATTTTGAGAAAAACGGATATTAAGTTCCTAAAAAATTAAACTTTAAAGTAACCAATAAATAAAACCGCTATATATTTTTTCTAATTGTGACTCAGAAACACTGAAAACCACACCAATATTTACTTACATTACGCTAACAATAATAAAATAATAAATTGGGTATATCCTATTCCTGAAAACCAAGCCTCCCATACATCTATGTCTTCCCGAAACGACAACAACATCTAACCTCATATCAATCGCTCAGTCTGGCCCACAAGCAAGTAACTCAATCTTGCATCTAGCACAAAAAATCCTTCCGAAGTTTAGGGACTGACCACTGGTGTCTGGCCAGCCTGTTTGAGGGTCAAGTTATTGAGCAAATTGTGCACCGAACGAATCCTTGGGTCACTCTATTTGCACTTCTGTATACCGTTTCAGGTCCATTTACTTTGTGCACTCTTTGGCAGACTCGTAATCCGATGCGTTCAGTTTCCATGACAACGAGTCGGGAAAGAAACCAAGTCCGGTATACCCCTTTCCTTTCATTATGTCTTGTTGATAGTTAACTCTTTTCGTCTAAGGAGTCATTCTGTTGAAATGGCGGTTTTCTTTCAACGTGATATGGCGAAGTGAGTTCTTTTTGTCCGCTTTTTTGCAGTGTTATTCAAGTGGGTGTTATTATAATTGCGTTTTACATGAGAAGTAGGACACAGGTTGGGAGACAGGCAGGCTCACTTATGTTTACTTCATGGGTGGAAAACCTGGAATCGGTATACGTTACTGCCACTTCAATTTACATAGATGTCTAAATGGTGTTGCATAAATTAAATATTTTTCTATTTCCACGTAAATAAGATAAAAAATTTAGTTTGATGTTTTAGGTTTTTCTGATAATTTGTCCACAGCCAGCCTTCTTATATCCAACAAACTTTTCTTTTAAATAACTCCGCATCAAAGTGGACCTTAGTTTTTATGTTTAAATTGCAATCAAACATTAAATATTAAAGGATGTGTACATGATATCATTAATTGTTTTAAATAAAGATATTTTTAAATTTTAAATAAAAAGTGGCAGACTTTTTCCTTTCATTATATCTGATCATCAGAAGTGTAGTTGGTTTTTAAAAGAAAAACTATAACTTATGGATTAGATGGTAAAAAATATAGAAACGGGTCGAAAAATTTTATGTCATTTTAGGATTATTAAAAATTCTTAAACAACTTTTTTAAGAGTTTTTTTTATTAATTGTTTTACGAGAATAATGTACTTTATACTTAAAAATTAAGTTTTTCCAAGATTATAAATATACTTTATACTTTAAAACAACTTTCAAAACTTATTGAAGGGCACACAAATTTATGGGTCAGTTTTAAAACTTTATTGTATATACTGCCAACTAAAGATAATATGAATATATTAAAATAAAGATTCTTTTTAATATAACTTTTCACTTTAATTTACCTTTTTTTGATTCTTTTGAGACAAACAGCATTATTCTCTTAAAAATTCAATAATACAAATGAATTTTCTTTCTTTTTTCATTGAAAAGTTCTAATATGAATTTCTAAGAATATATATAAATGTCGTTCATTTCAATTTAATTTTAAAATTTAGTAGATGTTTCAACTTGTAAACCCAATGGAATACATTACTTACATTATTTTTAAACTTAAGAAAAAAATCTACGAATTTATATTTAAGATTTCATAGTAATTTATTTGCCTTTTTGTACACAGATAATGTAATGGGGTGATTTCTTGTACTTAAATGTCGACAAAAGAACACGCACACTCGCGTGTTTATTTGCAACGTCAAACATACGAGATAAATCTTAATTGATTTATTTGGAAAACAGTTTTAAATCATATAAATATTTTGTAAATTTTCCTCCTCTTTCTAGTAAGTTTTTCTTTAAGAACCCTTAATTAATACATAAAATATTTTTACCACCCATTATAAACTATTAATATTAAAATTAAAAACTAGATATGATTTTCAATTTAATAAACTGGATGGTATACACTGAAAGCAGGCCACAATGAACTACCACAAAAAAGGGACAGAAACACATTATTAAAATAACATTGTGATGGATCAGGGTTCATAGATATTCCATAATTCTATATTTTTGAACCCTGTCTTATATTCTCTTCATGTTTATTTTCTTAATTTGCATTGTTTATTCGTCTGTATTTATAAAAGAAAGAAATCTGATAAATTTGAAATTTTTCTGACATGTCCTATATTTTTGGTGCAAATGTCCTAAATTTTTTTATGAACTCTGATAGCCGTTTCAATTTCGAAGCTCAAGTTTTTTATTCATATGATAACAATGCAACAGCTTAATTAAACGTTCTCTTATAAAAAAAACTTCCTCGAAAAAGTTTTACAAAATCTTTTAGTTAAAGTTAAAAATACAAAATAAGCAGAAAAAAGCAATCGTTTCAAGTAACAACACATCCATTTGATCTAAACAAAAACCACGTTTCATCCAAAACAATGTTAAAGACATTCCTACAACTTAACGGCAGCAATTATCTCTGATATTGCAGAAAAGCTCAGCCGCAACGAAACCGTGCAAGAAACACAATCTAATAACTACACACATTACCATACAACTCCTCTACGTTTAGAATTCAATAGTAATTCAAAGATTCATAATGAAGGACTCAAACCGAAATTGCAATCGATCTACATGCCCTATTGTGTTTGGCAGAGTCAAATAATGCAAGAGCTTGTTTTGATAATCTGCTCCTTTATGAATTCTGGGGCTTTTGAAATTACATTGAAGCTTTAATTATCGCTGCCTCATACTCGAGTTGTGCTGGGGCTCAGTAATATATAATTTTCCTTAACGCTTATCTAAACAAAGGGCTTTAACAAGTATATTACATTGGATTATTAAAGAGGCAAGAGTTAATTTAGACATTTCTGCACACTTTTCGGTATCATTGAAGAGACGTACGAAAATTTCCAATTCTTTTTGGAATAATATCCTCCATTTTCAGAGTGTTTTAAGACTTGAACCATTTTAACGTGTTGAAGGGTCTAAAGATAATTTGAAGGGGTGTAAATGCCTTCCAATCAATTATGGAGTTTTCCAAGGTTCAACTTTAGGTCCGTTGCTGTTTTTAATATTTATAAATGATTTATGTAACCTTAATTTACACGGTAAAATCATAAGTTTTGCCGATGATACAGTTCTTTTATATTCTGTCGATTCTACTGAAGATTTGAACCAAAAGATGAATTTAGACTTAGTTAAAATTAGTAAATGGTTTTCTGATAACTGTCTGAGATTAAACGTCGATAAAACAAAATACATGATTTTTAACTTAAGACAAAATAATCAAATTCAGCTTTCCGTTAAATATCATGTTAATAATCACTGTAATAATTATGATGATTTTAATTGTAAATCAATTGATAAAGTGTCAACAATAAAATATCTTGGACTTCATATTGACTGCAACTTAAAGTGGAAATCCCATACCAAGTATATTGCTGATAAATTAAGACATATAATGCTAAATTTTTATCATTTAAGGCCAAAAGTAAGCAGCAAATTCCTAATAACTCTTTATCACTCTTGGGTTCAATCTAGAATTAACTACGGTCTAATAATATGGGGTGGAGACTATCAGATAAATTTAAAAAGAATATGTTAACTCCATGAAAGATTTATAAGATTGTTATCATCTCAAGTGCATTCCATTAATATTGATAATTTCAAATTATTAAATATTTTACCTATTCGCTACCTCTTTTACTTTAAAACAAGTCTCTATCTCTACTTAAATTCCGATATCTGCAGAAAGCGAAACATAATAAATCCCCGAAGACCTAATGCTGTATATACTGTACCTAAACCTGAAAAAACTATATTTTGTAAAAATTTCTTTTATCTAGCCCCTAAGTTCTTTAATTTACTACCTTTAGAAATTCAAAATAGTCTAACCAAACATGCATTTAAAAAGAAATTAAAATACTTTTTGTTTTCTATTGGGGACATTGAACACTTTTTTGTTTGATCTTGAGTTATTAGTGTAATTATATTCCATTCATATTTTTTTTGCACAACTACTTACTTTACGACAGATAATAAGCCATAATTTATGACACCCTGTTTGCCGCTACTAATTTCCTGTTTGATATTGTATCGTATTTATACTCTTTTCGTTTTGTTTTCATGTAATGTTCATTTTTGCTTATAATATTTATGTTTATATATATATATTTTTTTGTAATTTATTGTGTAAATGTAATTCCTTGTAAATATTTGTTCACCTACATGGATTGTTATACAATCCCAGGTGATACACTCGTATCTTCTTCACTTTGTTTGTAATTAAAAAAATAAATAAATAAATAAAAATGACTTCGTTTGGATATATTTTTCAATCATGACTGTTCTTGAAAAGAGGAACCAATCTAGTGTTTTTGAAATTCGATTCGTATTTAAAAGATTCAATTTGTCCTTATCTTCTTTTGTTGTAACAATCCTTTTATAGAGCTTACTTCTTACTTCAAGCGTCCGAGGCTTTTGCCTCGATGGCTCGATGTCCCTCAGAAACCCTGGCGGCCAATGGCCACCAGCGACTATCCCTAAGGATCCCTTTTATAGAAGGAAATTATAAAATGAGTAACAAACACTCAGTTGCCCAGGACCGTGGGGAATGGCGACGTAAACTGTATGCCTTATGTGCCTTTCGGCACGAAGCAGAATGATGATGATGATGAACAAACACTAACACACAAGACATTCTTTACACACAAGAACCACTTTTTGACAAAAATTGTCTACATTTTATCCCTCTTAAACAAGAACGAAGGTCTGTTTTCGATTTAAAAATAAGCAAGGACTATTAAAATTTGAAATTTTTTGTGATAAGTTTCAATTTTAACCTGTTTTGAATATTTAAGTTAATGTATGAATATAAATTATTTAATTTTAATTAGATGATAGCGTTGGTATAATTGGATATTCTAAATGAAGTACAAAACATTTTATACTTTTAAAAGGATAATTGGATATTCTAAATTATAAAACATTTTATACTTTTAAAAATTTACGGAAGATGACGGTATTGTAAAAAATACCTGTATAAAAATAAACAGTATTTAAAAGAACTTTCATAAACTTAAAATAATCGGGTTGAAAATATGGATTAGGAGAACATTTTACATCCTCACGGAAGTTTTTGAGTAAAATTTTGCTAGGTGAAAAATATCGCAAAAAATTTGAATTTTCAATTTCCAAGTTTTTGTATTAGCACACGTAAATAAAATACCTAGAATATATTTTAGTGGTAAGGTGACAAGTAGTACAAATTAAACTTATGAATCTAGGATTAAAAATGTTTATGTTTTATACATTTCTGATTGTATCTCGTAAAAATTGAGTCTGCTTAAAAGTTAAAGGTTTAAAGGTATTGTTACTGGCAATTTCATTATTTACATTTTAAGGGTAATACTATTAAGGCAAAATGGAAATTATAATAAATAAATGCAATAAAAAAGGGGGAAATTAAACATACATATATGTTTACATTTACATATACACAATATAATCTAGCTATAAAACTATTAAAACCAAAACTAAGAAACCAAACTGAGAAAAGAATTTCATAAAATCAAAAAACTCAAAGCAAGTAAGAGTAAACTGAAAAAAAAGCAATGTCTTCGTACACGTTGATACAAGCAACAAAGAAAATTTATACACACCGCTAATAGACAAATATCACCACTTAAGAGAGTATCACAAAAACGGTATTCGCCATTTTTTGCCCGCTTCCCAACAATCGAATTAACTGCGAAAATTGTCTTCAACTGTGGCAAATTTGCTTCTTTGACGGGTTTATATATAGCGCCCATAAAGAATTAACCAAATCGCTCATTGAAGTGAAACTATCAAAGTAACGCAATTTGCAAAAATGCCTTTAAATCTAACATTTGTCCCTGCACCATCTCTAATATAATTAAACGAAAAGAGGTGACAAAGGTAAAGACATTTCTATAAGCGCTTGTCACTAAATCATTCGCCAATTATATTACCGGGGAACTTGCCGAAATGAATTTGAAAAAAGCGCCTTCGGATAAATAAAACGTTCGCGCAGTGTTAAGGTTTATTTAATTAAGGGAGACCGTGAATAAAATTTTTCACTGTCATCGGTTGGAATGGGCTGCAGACATTCAAAATCGTTTGGGGTAAGAGCCACAGCTGGCTTTTTGTGGCGTAGACGGATTTTTAACTTTCTCTCTCAAATGAATATTAAGTTTGACAGGGAAAAGATGGTCGTTTTTCATGACGCTGTGGATATTGAATACAGAAGGACGGTAGTGAGTCAAAAAAAACTTTTTCAAAAATGAATTTGAAGTTCATTGGAACCGAACACATAGATTAAAAAACTTATGATTTAATATATAGCTATTAAAAACGGGAATGTCATTGTGTACTGAGAATATGAAGGGATTCAGCTCGTAAACGTTTAGTTGAAAAGAAATTTTAATTTAGTTTTAATTGTTAATTTTTTGCATTAGCTTCTGCCAAGTGTGTGTAAATTTTTCATGTTTACACAAAGTGCAAACTATGTAGTTCTGAAATATCTAGGTTTAAGACAATTTTTGTTTTCACCAATACAGTTTTAATTTTTATCCCCATTAAGGGGGTCTGGGACACAAAAATCGTGAGATTTTCAAAAAAAGTTTTTTGCTTTCAAAAAGGAACCCTGTTTTTTATGCTTAAAATGATGCTTGAACTATGTTTCTATCATAAAAAGAACTGGAGTTACAATAATTTGTTGCCGGCTGCTTTGGTATATCAAGCATTATATTTTCAACATTCAAATCCGGTTTTCTCTATGATGTGTTTTTTCACTGTTTCTCATCTTTAAATTGATATAAGTCAAGAACCGTTCAAGGTAAAGAGTTGAAATTTGAAATACATACTTTTTAAACACTTTACTTTAAATTGATCAAGGGAAATTCAAAAATTTTATATACTTTTTAAAATATGAATTTTTAAAAAAAAGTTGCATAAAAATTTCAAGATTTTTTTACTTAATTGTTCATATTTTTTCAAAAAATTAATATTTCTTAAAATGCCTTGACCAAGTTACAGATAATATGTTTCTGTTTGATTAAGTGAAAAAAATTTGAAAATTTATCAATAATATTTTGAGTTATATCAATTTTAAATGACCCCACTTTTTTAATGAAATTTCAATTTTTAATTTTTTTAAAAACTTTTTGAATACTTTTCTGATGTGATTTTGCTTATTTGTTAGATGGTTGATCAGCATAAAAAATTTCAAAATTCTAAGTTAATTAGTAAAGTTTTTAGAAAATTGTGTCCCGGACCCCCTTAAGCTCAAAAATGAAGATAAGTTTTGAATCGTTTTTAAAAACGGAAAAAGCATTGTATTCTTGTTTTGATGGTATGTTTAATGTTAAATTTTAGAAACAAAGTATAAATATTCCCTATCAAAATATTTTAGACATGTTGGCTGCCTATAAGAGAAGTAAAAGATAAGAATATAACTAAGGAAAAAAGACTATAAAGGACGTCCAAACTTAAAAAAAGCTTTGTGCTGTTAAAACATTTCGCGATCACACGCTTTCGTTTCTGGTTGATAGAACTTTTTAGTAAAATACTGACTCAATAGGAACTAAAGGAATAGCTAATTGGGAACGAAATGATCTACTAATTGACTATGATTACACCTTCTCCATGCATAGGAGATATGATTGACTTATGGAGAAAAAGTTTATTTTTTAAAAGTTCAATTAAGAAAAGATAATTGAAAAATGTAAAGACGAGCTAACAAGACGATGTTTTTAAATAATAAAATATAGTAAATGTGAAAGTAATGGGATTTGATGTACAAGTTCATTGAGTTTTTTAAAGTTTGATACAGGTACTAAAAACCTGCAATAAAGAATATCGAACAATTAGTATACATAAGTAATGGATTGTTAACTTCAGTGGGTTTCGAGATGTACACTTTAAATATGTAATCAATTAAAAATCAATTCAATATTTTTAAACTTAAAAACTGTTAAAAACCAAATCCCAAAATCTGAGTATTATTTATAAGTAGTTTTCTTTATTTACAAAAAAGTAGACATTTTTATATTTAACAGTGAACCAAGTTTTTCCTCTACTGATTTAGTTAAAAAATTCGTTATCTTTCTAAAAATTCAAAATCCTCCGTATTATCTTAAAGAGCATATTACAGATACGTATGTGCAAAGAATGTATTACATAAATCCCACCAAAGGTAACGATCCACTATTTATGTACATAATGATGGTAGGCTCTAAGCTTCTTTGATTGATCATCTCCAAAGCACCCCACCCCGGAAGAAAAAACTCACATGCCGATTCCCCTTCGCAAGATCGTGGCACACGCACACTTATGACTTCGGCCAAGTTGACTTAGGAAAGAAAAAGTGTAACCTCATTATGCAAATAATTTAATTAGCATAGTATTTACCAGAGATAGTAAAAAAACGATTCGGAAAAGTTCCCCATTAACAGGAACTGTTTTTATAGCACGCATAATACGCGCCCCACAAAAGATTTGGTTACATAAAAAAGGGGAAATCCCCCCACAAATTAAAGCACGTTATGGTCTTTTTCTGTGTGTGGCTACATCCTAAGTTATTTCCCCTCCAATTTAATGCTTCCACCTAGCGTGTTCGAGTAATTGCTGCAACTGGAAGCATTAATATGCGATATTAATTTCCTATTCAGGGATATGGGAAAAGAGAGTCGGATTCCAAATGTCCTCCCCATAAATAATTTCCCCAGTTTTGATGAATAATTCTTATTTAATAAAGAATGTTGCATTTTTTGCGCACGGTCCCCGTCTAATGGAACTTTTTTTCGGGGTGCGTGCAGCAAGTACGGAGGGTAGCGAATCCGAATTAGAGACTTCTGATAGTGTATTTAATGAGGTTGTGAATTATTGAGAAAGCCCCTGACTAGGGGGAGGGACTGCGGAGACAGGATTCCAGGTGCAAGTGCGACAGAAAGATGGAGATGGGGAAATCGAATTTCCGGAAGATTTAGGAAAGTCTTTCCCACACTTTTAGCCTCAGATTGGAAAATGGCGTGTGTTGGGGGGGCTAGGTAATGCTGGGGTCACCGCAAGAAAATGAAAACCATTGTTGGATAGGTTTGGGAAGATTTGAAGAACCCTCGGCAATGTGATTCCATTTTTATTCACATGAGGGAGAATTTGAAAACTTTCGTAAACACGAGAAAAAGGAACGAAATCCCACCATAATCTTGAGTTTAGGATTCCTTAATTTAAAAACGTTGATGGGAAGAAAGTGATTTAACATAGATTATTATTTGGTATAAGTAAACTTGAAGATAAAATGAAAACATTTATTACAAAGTTTACAGTGGGTCAATAATATTCAATCCATATTTTGATCGAAACCAAAGAAAGGCTATTGGCTTTAAAAGATTTTTTTAATTTATGCAAAATTAAGATTTAAAAAATTTATTAAAGAAGACATAATAATGTTAGAAACTAAAAACCTCTTTTAACCCATTAATGCCCAACTTTTTATTTTTCTTAAATATTTGGTAAAAACATAGTAAACAGCCCCAAAACAACTAAAAAAATAATGAAAAAAATTCCAGGTTAAAATTTTAATTTCTACACCAAAATTAAAAAACGTCCCTAAAAAGGGACGTCAGGCACGAATGCCCCCGTGGTTTTTCCCTATACTAAACGCATGGTAGAAAACTGTTTTAAAGCCTCAAAAACAACTTCTACCTTTTCAAGTGCAGAAAAAGTGATCCGAACCATACTGTAACATGAATATGAACAAAAAATATTAATTATTTATCCAATTAACTATAAAATTAACCTTAATTAACGTAATTTGAGCATTTTTATGCTCTAAAACACGTTATTTCCTCCCAAATCTATGTTAATTTCAAATTAATTAAGATTTTTAATTGAAAAAGGCATTTTTTGTTTATATGTTACCTAATATTAAGTAATAATTACTTTTACACACCTCAAATCCATCAGAATATCTCAATTTGAGAAGTTTAAGTCGTTCAAATGCCCATACTTTTTTCATTTTATTTAATTTTTTTGTGCGGAACACAAATTTCTCCCCAAAAATCAAGCATTAGTGGGATGTGCATTTGCAAGCCACATGATATAGATTGATCTGCAGTATAGAACACAATGATTAGCCACATCAAATTAGAAAAAAAGCCGAAAATTTATCACAAAAGTGACTTTTTTGGCAATTTGAGTGTAAAAAAGTCATTATAACTAATAATTATTAAACTTTTAATTAATATATAACCGGAATATATTTGCATAAGTAATAAATATAGTAAAATAATTAATTTATTCCTTTTAATTAATACAAATTAATTAATTCCTTATAATTTAAGACTTTTTATTCCATTAATTTAGCAGAAATAACAGTATTTTCCAAAAAAAATTTAACAAAAATAATGAATTTATTAGCTAAAATGAAAGTAATTTTATAAATATCAGTTATTTAATTCATTTCATAAGAATCGAACGCGTTTTTATAAAATAAATAAGGAAACACTAGCATTCCACTATGGGGAAAACAACGGGGGCATTCGTGCCTGACGTCCCTTTTTAGGGACGCTTTTCGAGGGTCCAAAATAAGGTCAAGATAAAATATTTTGGAAAAATAAAAAAACACCCCAACTGATTTAATGTATAAACAGTAATATATACAGGGTGTATCTGAAATGGTGCAACAAACTTTCAGGGATGATAGTACTCATCAAGACGAACAAGAATCGGTATAGAAAGGGGGTCCCAGACCAAATCCCAGGGAGTTAAAAATGGAGCGACACCCCAAAAAATCATTGAAAAATTCGATTTGTAGAACAACTACTTTTGGTAAAAACTTAAATATGGTCTCAAAAATTGTGATTTAATATGATCTTTCAAATAACCTCAAAAGTCTTCACTTTAAAATTTGTTTTATTATGAAAAAAGTTAAAAACACAAAAAATGTGAAAACTCAGACAAAACCTTATTTTGTATTTCGAAATCCTTTCTTTTGATTTGATAATCTGAAAGATCATAGTTGAAAACCCTTAAGTCCAAAATTTCACGTAAATACAATCAATATTAAACGCTTGAGATCCTTTTAAAGTTTGTTTTTTGGGTGCGCAAGCAGTTTTTTAGAGCTGTTTCCAGAACAGCTGTTAGCGCACGCAAAAAACAAACTTTAACAGGATCTCAAGCGTTTAATATTGATTGCATTTACGTGAAACTTTGGACTTAAGGGTTTTCAACTATGATCTTTCAGATTATCAAATCAAAAGAAATTATTTCGAAATACAAAATAAGGTTTTTGCTGAGTTTTCACATTTTTTGTGTTTTTTAACTTTTTTCATAATAAGACAAATTTTAAAGTGAAGACTTTTGAGGTAATTTTAAAGATCATATTAAACCACAATTTTTGAGACCCTAATTAAGTTTTTACCAATAGTAGTTCTTCTACAAATTGAATTTTTCAATGATTTTTTTGGGGTGTCGCTCCATTTTTAACTCCCTGGGATTTGGTCTGGGACCCCCCTTTCTATACCGATTCTTGTTCGTCTTGATGAGTACTATCATCCCTGAAAGTTTGTTGCACCATTTCAGATACACCCTGTATATCGGCATTGAACATTTTTTAAAATAACAACTAGGATTTTTCAGCTTTTTCTTTTTGAAAAATTCTATCTTCCAACTTTAAAAAAAGTAAAATAAAAATTAAATTCTGCTTTCTTCTTGTGTTCTTTATGTTCTATGAAGATCAGAGATACCTTAGTGCAAATTTTGATTCAAAGGAACAATTTTTGTAGAAATAGGAGGATTTTTAAAAAACGTCCCTAAAAAGGGACGTCAGGCAGTAATGGGTAAATGAACACACAAACGAAAGTGACAGTGATGAAAGAAAATTGTAGTTTGATTTCAAACATTTAGTTAATTATGGTTGTTTTGTAAAATTAAAGGACTGAAAATAAAAGAAAAATGTCATTAAAGGTATTTTTATAAAAAATAGTTAATTTTTTAAGAGCAAAATTTCAGCGCATATAATATTATACGATACCAATGTTTCAGTTTTATATCAATACATAGATATAATATTTTACACATAAGTAGGTACTTGGTATAATGGTGTAAAACTGTTAGAATACATAAAACTTTCTTTTTAGCATTTATTTTATAACCTTCACATTTTATAACGATTTATTTTTCAGGCAGTTCCTGTGCGAATAATATTCTACATGTATTAAATCTGCTTGCCTGACAGAAGATTTCCTTCCATGAAAAAATTTAGGTAAGTTACCCGTCTTTTTAATTATAAGAACGTGTGGACTATTTTCTTAATCGGACATTCGTATCGATAATGAATCAATTTCACACAACTCTCGTATTAAATTATCGCATTTAAAAAATAAACATACTTTTACATTAAATGTAGACAATTCTATTCAATTTTTTTAAAGTGCTTGAACTATGGAAAGAAATGCGATCGATACCATTTTTAAGTACATGTGTGTGTACCTATTATTAGAAAAACTCTAAAAAATAATAAATCCAACCAATTAATGAATCTCTTCGGTCAACTTTTTACAGCCTTCGGTTGAGCCCAATCTAAAACTATAGTTATCGTTAAATAGTACCATGATAAACTATATAGCCCTCCAAAGGCGATTTAAAACAAAAACTTTCTTCAAAATCACTTTAACTTCACTAAACGAAGTTGACACAAAATCAATACCAACTTAGTGTTAATAGTTATGTCTATCGGAGAAATAAGAAAGACGACATAAATAGGAATCAAATCGGTTAACATCGCTTTTTAGAAAATGCCAAGTCTTGTTTCAATCTCCAACTCTAATCCCGTGGATGGAAAATGACAAGAGTTTCGTGCTAAGAATTCTGATGCTTAGGAAATATCTCCTATACGGCCACAAAAACTTTTGTGTAAGAGAAAAACGTGTTTGGATTTCGCCCCTCTGAATAGATGTTAATATTACCCACAAGAATTGCCCGTTGGGCAAAATGGGAGGGCAACATTTCTATTCCCGAAATGTTCAAAAGTGATAGTGCTTCTATTCACGCGATTATGAAATAACATTATTTTGTCTTTTCCCCGATGCATTGCGTATGGTGTTTCTCTTTACTACATTTCAGCATATTTTTTCTGAGTAAAAATTTAATTTTAATACTTTAACTAAAGCTATAATTACACTTGGATAGCTCGTTTTTTTGGGGGGATTATTGTATAAATTTTAGTTCCTTATCAATAAAATTCGTCCCAAAAGATCGAGTAAAAATATGTGATCCGGTATCAAAGAGAGCTTAAGGGTGCATACAGATCTTTCATTGATCATGGAGTTCCATACAATTTTGAAATGGTAGCAGAAACATGAAACGTTCAGATGAGAGTCATTAAGAAAAATATTTCCTATTACAAGCAAAAAAATATTATATTCATGAACTCCATGCATGCTTTTAAGTGTGTGGAATTTAGTTAAGTATGATTTTGAGACTATACTAACTTACAGCTCCTCAATCTTCATTTTCGGTGGATTTAAAGGCTTGGATTCCTTATTGGCGGGTGGTAACCATATTTTTGAAGCTCCAGTATGTGTTTGTTTCGTCTTATGTCTGGGGACCCTAAAAATTACAATACAGGAAGAAAGATTTGTGTCTTTACCACCAAAAAATTAATTATAATTAATTTTTGGACACGAATACCATAAAAATCATACCATTAATAAGTTAAAGTAACCCAAGTTAAATATTTATCAGTGTTGTGAATGTTTAAACCGATGTTTCTGGACAAATCTTTACGATCAATTCTTCATCAGAACTGTTTGTTAACACTGTAACAAGAATATAATCTGAAAACACAAACCATTTTTTTGCTATCGTTCAATTTTTTATAAAAACTATAGTTGCTTATTTCACAGAAATGTTCATAAATGCATACAATATTCACAAGATTTTTTTGGATAAAAATCACTTAGTATTCTAAATGTAAAAACTATGCACTTAAAAAATAAATTCATATCGTCTCTTGAAACATATTACTATTAAAATATTACTAAGATTAACCATTGGAAACTATTTCCTACTCCCTCTTTTCCTTCATATACACAAAAACTTAACCATTTAATCATCTAAAGTATAATGATTTGATAGAATTAATACAAGTCACTTCATGAAAACACAGAGCACATATTAATGAGCTTTAGGCTTAACCGTAATCTATCAGTTCTGGTAGGCAGAAATAACCAAGACTTGTCTGAAATACTTCCCAGATTCATTTTTCGAATGTCTCATTTTTATCTTCCTTCCAGTACCATTAATTTTCAAAATAATTTAGCACGGTATTTTTATACTCCCAGAAAAAAGTGAACCATCTTTTTTACCCAGGCATTAAAGACTTATTTTAGCGAGATAATAGCCTCTCCTATACATCTGGATGTATCTCTTGATTGGTAAAATTAGATGGATGTCTTCAATCACTACTCTGAGTACACGCAATAGGATATGATTTAGGAAATATGCGAAACATTTTCTGGAACGTGCAAAGCTTAGAATAAAATCAATACCACTTCCTACTTATCTAATCTATCTGATCATTTTTTTTAACGGAAGTCCAGATACCTATGATCAATCATTGTCAGCTATCTACGTTAAGCAATTCTTACTTTTTAAGTGAAGAGACCGGAATATGTCATTCATAGTTTGGTGCATAGCTTAATGTAAAGCTTTATTTTGTGTTTATTGCCAACTGGATGCTATTTTCAGTATTATTTATAGTAGCTCATTTAAAATTTTGATGCATCGATTAGGGTGCTTACTACCCCAGCTAAATACATAAGAGAAAACCGGAAAACTTTTTAACTCTTTTAATAAGTCCCTAAGTTTTGCGAAATTTAAACCCTTGTTTCTTTAAAAAATGAATACCATTCATTGTAATGCATATTTTCTGTAAATTTGTTAAAAATAGTAACTTTTATTTAATTTCCTGTGTGTGATTGTGTAAAAAATATTCAAAATATGCTCCTTGAGTATAATAAAATTACTCGTAAATTTAAAAGAACATCCATGAAATGTAATCCACGATATATTCTTCCTACATATTCTTTCATGCGTATATATTTCTTTATTTCTTATAAAAAAGCTAAATATTAATATATAAATTCTTATAAGATCCAAGAGTTCACAGTTTATTTCTAAGAAATACTTTTTGAATCATCCCAGTGCACTACAGGTTTCAGCAACTTTGTAACCACCCCTTTGGGATTTCATAATCCTGAAACTTTTATTTATCTCAACATCCCAATAGCATCATTTCTCTCTATCAGCATTTATATTTTTATAGTAAATTTTGTTTACATTGCTGATGAGGAAAAAAGCAAAGGAAAAATTAGAGTTGATTGAAATTAAAGTGCTATATACCACATAGTTTTTGTTTTTTCTGTTATTTAATAGTGCCTGGTCCCCCTTACAGACCCAGCTAGAAATATATAACATAGTATTTAAAGATTATTCCTTTACTACTCATATTTATATTTGGCAAAAAAACTTGTCCTCTTGACTATTTATTATAAAAGGTTTATTTTTCAAAAAGGTTATTTTCTTTAGAGGATATTTACTTTAAACATCTATCAATCTTCAGTAACCTGACCTCTACAGTTGATTTGCACAAAAGAAAATAGCTCCTTATTTGCAGCAAGTTTATTTAAAATATTTCTCGCTTCAAATGAAACACTCCTCTCTAGTTTCAAAAAGCGCTACAAAAGAACTTCCTGCATGAAAGTATTCCGAATTTTGTCTCCATTTTTCTACAGGCTCGATACAAATAATTCCATGTCCTTGAATTATATGTCCATTGAATAACTTTTAGTTCAACTTCCATAAATAACATACCCCCGTGTGTAAGCCATTTGTGTATAACTTCCTACAGCATTTCCGTTTTTATTTATTCTATAAATGGTGATCGCTATTTTCTATCTACTCTTACCAATGGCTCTGAATCCAGCAAATGGCCCCTTTATGGAGAGTAGACTTGGAAAAAATTATTGCGGCATCCATCGGAAATGCTCAGACATCAAAATCTGTGAAATAAGAAACCCACTCTTGGAATTTCGGATTATTAAGGAACATAAATTCCCCTTACCACATGTCTTTTGAAAAGAAACAACATCCCTAATTCCGTTTCAATTTAAAAAATAAAGCTTAACTTATTTCCTTAAAATCAGGGGTGGCAAATGGAACGGAACTCTCAGGTTTCACTCCTTCTTGACCGAAACTAATACTCATTTACATTTAAATTTTTTCTCCGGGATGAAAAAGAAACTTCAATATGAGATTGTGCTTCCTCGGGATAAAAACCCAATTCATTTTGACTTTTGATTTTGTTCTTGGAAATAAAGTATCACGAATTAAAATTTCAGTTTCGTTCTTGATCAAAACTAAAGCGATCTCTATATTTTAATTTTGTCCCGGATCCAAATCATTTCCCTTTGCAAAACTCTAGTTTCCTCCTGAACCAAATCAAACAATACTTCGACTTTTCAGTTTTTCTCCGGATCAAAAGTCAACGCAACTTTGAAACCAAGATTTCCCCTCGGAACCGAACTAAACACGGTCCCGGCAGTTTTGCTCCGAGCAAAATTCAAGGCAGCTTTGGTGATTTAGTTTCGTTCCCGAACCTAATTACACACGGCGGCTACACTTAACTTTGGCTCCGTATAAAATTTTAGCGGGGTTTAATTAGTTGGAATCACTCTGGAACAAAATTAAATGTGAATAGTATGTTTTCATTTTGTTCCTAAGGCAACATTCTATTCTAATCAATACTATTTTTTGAATTATTTGATAAATTTCAAAGTGAAGTTTAGAAAAATCAAATATTCAATATTTAAAAAAAAACTGTGTCTTGTCTTTCACACAGCCAAAATCCCAACAGCCGATATTCAGACAGCCATTATCCAGACAGCCTAGTATACTAAAAACTGAAATCTCTACAAACGAAATGCTGTTGGTCCAAAATCCCAAGAAACAAAATCCCGACAGCATGGAATCTTCTCAGTATAAAATCCCAACTAAAGAAATCCTGACTCCCCGAAATTACAAATATAAATCCCAACAACCTAAAATTCCATCAGTTTGAAATCCCAAGAAACAAATACCGATCAGTTATTATTAATTGATCACAAATTTTAGATATTTATAACAGCTTAAAACTATATAAAATTCGTTCTTGAGTTTTGAATTCTCTCTCTCTCTCTCTCAAACCCAACAAACTAAACTACTTCTAGCCCCCCGTAACTGTTACAGATGATTATTTTTTTATTCACTCATATTCATAAGGTTATTATTTTGGTTGAGACTCGACTTCGGCATTCGTTTGGATAGAAAGCTGGAAATTAAAGCACTTGCATCAAAAGTCATTTGACGACAATACTATTGTGTAATATTAAATATATTGTGTGTAGTATTCAAATTAGAAACAATAAATAAAATCTTCGGGACCAAATTTAAGCATTTCACTCACATTTATTGTTGTTCCGGATCGAAACTCAAGTTTTTTAAACCCGGTAAAAAAAATTTCGGAGCAAAGTAAAGGGTTTCCTCCGTGTTGAATTTGGTTCCGGAACGAAAGTAAATAATCAGAGCTGCCTTGAATTTTTCTTGGAGCAAAACTGTCGAGACGGTGTTTCGTATGGTTCCGAGAGAAAATCTTGGTATCAAAGCAGCGTTGACTTTTGATCCGGAGAAAAAATGAGGAGTTAGCGCCGTGTTTTATTTCTTTACGGAGGGCACAATTTAGGCTGAATTAAGATCCGTATGAAAATTAAAACATAAAGAATCCCAAAGATTTGTTCCAGGAAAAAACTCAACTTTAATTCGTTTTAAGTATAGTTCCAGGAACAAAATCCAATTTCAAAAGGCATTTGGTTCTAATCCGGAGGAAACGAAATATCAAATTTTAAGTTTGATTTTATCGCGGAGAAAATAAAATTTTTTAGACTGTTGAACTTTGTTCCGGGAGGAAATAAATACCTTAAAATCACAGTTTCTGAGTTTAGTTTCGTTCTTTTTGCCATCCCTGCTTAAAATAGCAAGCGAGAATTTGCAGGTTTTAATTTGTAACTGGTGTTAAAAGGTCTAAGAAATCACAATGGTTCTAAACTTAAATAATGGTTCTAATGCCTAAAATAATCTGTCGTTATGTTGCAAATCTTTAAAAGAATTTGTTTTGTGCTATAAATAAAAACTCCGTGTTGATGATTGCTCTATTTTTTTCAGATATTTAGGTATTACAGACTATTTAGGTATTTCAGAGTAATGAAGACACATTATTACTGTCTTTCTTGACTTACTTTATTTTATAAAGAGTGGAAGTACTGAACGAATTAGGAGCCATTCAAATTTATCACATAAGAATTGATTCGGAGATTTTTTTACCTCCTCTTCCCTTTGCGGGAATAGCGAATTTAAAAAATCTAAAAATATCCCATTACGTACGAAAACTGCCTTAACTATTAATGTTTTGTGGAGAAAATTCAAAAGAAAATGTTCTAATATTAAAAAAGTCATAGTTTAAATTTAAAAGTTAAATATTTTTTAATTAAATTTAACTTTCGAATTAAGTAATATTTGCAATTTACTAGAGATTTTCAAAAATCGATTGTTTTTTATGTCATTTGTAAGTACCATTCGTATCCCCCTAATCAAAGAAAGTAAGCAAATAGCGAACTCCTCCCCCTTACATGCTTACATAGTAATTGAACGGCCCCTTAGTGCCCTTATTTTTAGGGCGCAGCACTTTTCCCTCCGTCAGTACTGGAAACTATTTTACTTCATTCCTGTGGGTGGATTTTTTTTCAGGTATAGCTAGTCCAATAATCTACCAAAAATGAAAAGAATTGGAATGACAGAAGTACAAAAGTAACTATATACGTACTTTGGGGGCAATAACTATTTTTTCGACTAAAAACGAGTACACCTTTTCGAGAAACCCTTTGAGCTAACTAGTGTTAAAACAGTTGCCCAAATAAAATTAATGCTTGTAGAAATAATAAGTTTAATATCTCAAAGAAAAGTTAAATATCTCAAAACTTGATTTTGACGATTCGCGGTTTTGTTATTGTGCCAAAGATATATTTTAAACTCACTCTCAAACCTTTTTTTCACATTATGTACAAAAAAGGCCAAAATATCCTATAAAAGCTGAACATTTACATCCACAGAGCTTAATTTAAAGAATCAGAGTAAAGGAAAAACGGCTAAGAGTACGCACAAAAACTATTTTGGACTATAAAATAGAGAATTTAAAGGTTACAGCCTCAAAAGGTACTGAACGTAAGTTTATTGACACTCAAATCAACATTCAAAATATGAAAATCGCCATTACTGTATTTGTTCAAATTTAACAATGCCAAGTTGTTCAGAAGGAAGTATAGTTCAGAAGAAGGTAGTATATTATGTTACCGCTAAAGTTGAAAATTAGTTAATCTAAAGAATACCTAGGTAAACTTTAGATTAACTGATTTCTGTCGTTAATGTGCGGATATTAGAGTTTTTCGCATTTTACCTAGGGAATCTACATTATAACGGCCTCTTGATAGTTAAACATCAAAATAGTTTGTTTCGCTCAATCCTTTCTGTTAAAATGTTGAGGTGCTCACTGCGCCATGCGCTTACCCCTGCGCAGTCGGGTTTCAATACATAGTTTGTTGTCATATTTGGTGTTTTGATTTCAAATTTAGTGCGTAGCACTGGTAGTTGTCAAGTTGAATGTTAAACAAATTAATACAAACAAGTAAGTACAGTAAATTTACAAGCTTAAGTTCAGTAAATTACTACTAAAACGGGTATTTTAAAACAATTGTGTTGAAGCTCCGACTTCAGAGTAACAGATATTTCTTTTAACGAAAGCAAATGTCCCAGCTGTTGAAATATCTTTTCAACAAACGTTAATTCAATAATCGCTGGAACCTGGGCAAGGGTTTAAGAAATGTAATTGATCTCGAATCCTAGCAATAGTTTAGGTTAGGCTGGCAGCCGATTACACCGCGCTTTCATTAAGATTTGCTAGTTTAAGTGCTCATTGAAATACGCTGTCAAATCGAGATCGGATGGATACAAAATCCAAGTTGGTACTTTTATATTATATTCGTATTAAAATTGCTATTTCAATACTATTTTTGTGTGATTTGCGTATTTTGTGTAAGATCAAAAAGTACCGAGCCCCCTTTTTTGATTCGTCATTGTTACTGTATACCCCCAAAACGGGTTTGGTTATAGTTAGGGCAAGGGGGTTTGGGGGGGGCGGCAGCCCCCCCAACCACCTTAAACTTTTTATAAAAATAAAATAAATTTTTGTACTTTAACGGATCACCCTCGTTAATATGTAAAATAACTGATTACAGGTAGTATGCAGATTAACGAGTGTCTAGTCGGTAGGGTGCAGAATACCTAGGTAATTTCAAGATTACCTAGGTAATCTTAGAAATTGAAAAAAATTTCGCTCTTTAACGGATCACCCTCGTTAATCTGCAAATTACCTAGGTTATCTGTAAATTAACTGATTTCCGGACTTTAACTGTAACATATAGTAGTATTCCCTTTGGTAAGAAATCATTAGTTCTTTCTTTACAAAACAATTAACTCCTTTTTTTTAGGAAAATTAAATGTTGACTGAAAGAAACCATATTTAATTTGATTAATAAAATACAGAAGGTATGAAAATTATAACGAGTCTTTTAAGATATCTTATGACACATGGCTGCATGTGATCATACGTGTTCCTCTTTATACTGTTGGCTACATAGGAAATAACGTCATCCACTTTTACCCGCGACCGCGCACTCTTACCTCCGTTCCCCTAATGCATTAATATATACTTTCATTGTCACCTATTCAGGAATAAAAATCTATTTTTTTCAAAAAGCTCCTAGTAGGATAAGTATGGTACACAATAAAGCCATCATTGGAGATAAGTTTCACCAATGGCATTGCCATCATAACCATTATTCTCCTGTTTACTGCAAGCCCATGAAATAAGTTATAAGGGAGATATATAGTTGCTTTTGACACCAATGCCATCATATGATTACCTTTTATTATCTCTGACACATATATATAGAGAGATATGATTCGGCTTGGATCTTCTGCAGCCTACCGTAGTAACGAAAGCTGACGGCAGACAGAGAGGTCCATATTAGGCTTTGGTAGAGAAGGTAGTTTCATCTATTACCGTTGAAAAAATAGGGAAACATATGGCTAGACTAGATGAGGTAATAAGATTTCAGATTTACGGGAATTACATTCAGAGATTACCATCATCCTTGCAGCGCATAAAAAATATATTTGTTTAAAGCATAAAAAAGCATGTTGTTAAAATATGTTTACATTTTTCTGCATGTTTTAAACTTTTAGTACGACACATATGGGTATTTATGTTGAAATTATGCATCGGATGCATAACTATTTAATTTTTTTTTAAGAACTGCTCGTGAATTTGTGAAATCTTGATATTTTATATTGCCGTGATGAAGACATGCACCACACTAAAACTTTAGTTTTTAACTACATCTGATCAAATAGCTCCGTCCATTAGACCTGTTGTTAAAAGGAACTACAATAATACACTACTCAAAACAATTTAAGGATATTGGTGGTTTTGATATATATTGAGATCCAAATGAAAAATTTGCAGTAGTTCACGCATTTTTCATAAACTCAGGGTCATTTAGAAACTAAATACACACAATTGTTTTTTTTAATTATTTGTGCTTTTTTTATCAAAATTGGAGAATCTACATTTTGTGTAGTTAAAAAAGGGGAAAATAACTGATCTGATAACTGCTTATTTTAGTTTGGAGTTAGCAAGGAATACAAATCAATGCAATTTTGTGCACGAGGCGAGTCATATTTGGAGAGGTAGAATGATGATATAGAGCAGCATCTCTATCTATTGAATAAAGACCCCACCTCTTAAGAAACCGTTTCTGGAGGTCCAGATTGCAAGGTTAATATCCTCACACATCTGGTTGTCCCTTATGCAGGAGAAAACAATGATAATTTAACTTTAAGGGATGGTAATTGCAGAAAACAGTGTGCTACGTTAGGGAATGATTTTCTTCAGGATGAAGAAATCGTAAGAATGGGATTGACCAGCACGTTCTTAAAAAGGCTTTAAAAGTGGAATACCCCAACCCCTCATAAATAACCAAACAAATATGGTGGCAAACAGATCCTCAACGTTGTTTTAAGTCAGGAGTAACCATACCCCAGACTAAATTAATTTTTAATTAAAGTATGGATAGATTTTCCACTTTTTTAACTACACACAATGTTGCATTGTACAATTTTGATAAAAATTGTACAATGTTTGCTATTGTTTTTTAATAATTGCATTTTTTTAGCTTTTAAATGACCCTAAGTTTATTAAAAATTCTTAAACCACTGCAATTGTTTCATTTGCTTGCCAATATGTATTAAAACCACCAATAGTTTTTATTTTTTTTGAGCAGTACAACTTTTGTTCAGTAATTTTTTCAAATCTTTAAAGCAACATTTAAAGCAGATTAGACGCAATTTCAACCCCGCTGTTAGTATCTGAATCAATATCAATAGAAATAAATTATTTGTAAACTTGTTTTGTTGAGCTAAAATATTTATCTGAAACCTTCCAAACATTTCTTTGCAGTTTATCTCGTATAATATTATTCTTTCCCCCTTCTATTAAGTTATACCACTTAAGGAAGTAAATTGAGCAGCATTCTCCATCAATTATCATTTAATCGGATTTCCGTAATTTCAATTACTGAGCACTAATGTCATTATTCTACGTCTCAGAAAAAGCGTCGTCTTCTATGGTATGTCGACAACATTCCTTATACAACTGATACACGAAGTAAATTCCATTTTCAACTAATGCTCATGCGAGACTTCTAAACGTCAATTTGTTTTAGGTGGGGAGGTAATGAGATAAATTGGGTGATCCCATTGTCTGATAAAATTGAAGTTATCATCAACTTATTCGAGAGTTTAGAGAAATTAGTCTTTTAAACTAATATATGAAATGTTAATCCTTTTTGGGTTTAATTAATGTTATAAATCTGTTAAGAATGAAAGGGCGACGCAATGATTTCGTGATTTGGTAAGAAAAGACGAATAGTTATTCTCCGATATTATGTGCATATAATTTCAACTAGATACTGCATTTAAAATGTTAAGTGTCAAACCATCAGCTTGCAGTTATTTATTCAAAAGAGAAAATCTAAAAAATATAAATTTAATGAATATATTTATTTCTGTTCCATATTGTTTTGTTATTTTATCGTTAGTATAATTGATTATTATTTGACATTATAAATATATAATTATTAATAGAGAATAATAGAGAAGATAATATTAGGGGAAAGTACGCACAAAAGTTATTTTGGGCTATAAAATTAAAAATTCTGAAGCCAGATCCTTAACTATTTACTGAACGCAAGTTTAATGACTCATTAATCTACCAACGAAAAAATTAAGTCTTACTTAAATAAAAATATGTTAAAAATTACAAAAAAAAAGAAAAATTTGAATGCGTACTTTTATCCGATGGGAAGGCTAAAAGTACGTAGAAAATGGGGGAAAAAATATTCTCCTTCATGTCACAACTCTCTTATACCGCAGTTAAATTCTAACTATGCTAAATCGTTCAGAAGGAACCAGATATTACAATAATATTTACATGGAAAGTAATCACTAGTTCTATATTTATAAAAAATTAAGATTCTTACGTAGAAAAATTTGATGCTAAATCAAATAAACCATATTTTACGTAATAAATAAAGTACATAATGTATAAAAATAATAATACCAGTCTTTTAAAATAGCTTATGGCACATGTGTTTATGTGATCACACTCGCTCCCCCTTAAACTATTGCCGCCATCATGAAAAAAACCGCTTATTACTTACTTTTTACCCGACTGTGCAGATTTGCCCTCCTTTCCCCTATAAACTGAATGTCATTTTATTTTTGAAATTAATCTACCAGAATCTAAAACTTTTTATTTTTTTACCATAATACTACATGAATGTAAAATACAACTTTTAATTGTATATTGTATTATATATTGTAGTTATTCCTTCTTGACTGTAGTAGGAATATTTTTAAAAAACGTGACGGACACACTATAGTTGTACAAAACTATCCACCAGTTATGACTATTTCTACGCGGTTACAGCAAAGATTGTTTTAAAAGCTTTATTTGTTAATAGCAAGAGTGTGCCAATGCGGAAGTAGGCTAGACTAAACCTTTAACTGGTTAAAGCTGTATTCTCCCTGTTAAAAGAGCCGCATAACATAACTACATTTAAGAATTTAAAGCAAATGCTATTCAGAATTTTAAGCATTGGATCTTTGGATAGATATAATTAATCACCGTTAAATGTCACAAAATTTTTAAGTAAATTGTTTTATCGGAAAAATGTTTCTGAATATCCTAAAATACTTCACAAGGGAATAAAGCTTTTATTTCGAATCGAACACTTGTGAGAGTTGGTTGGTGATTGTGAAAATGAGAATACCTTAGGGAAATTTTATTTTTTATACAGTAGTCTCGATGTAACGAAGTCGAACGGACAGGTAAAAAATCTCGAGAAAAAGAATTTTCGGCAAAAGTGAAATTTGAGGAGTACCTAACCCGTCTCGGGGAAAGATATTTTTTTAAAAACTTGGAGGTTTTTGACATAGTAATGTTTGTCTAATTGAGAGTATACTGTATAGTGATTAAATTGGGAACTTTTCTTTTACTTTACGATTATATCAATTACTTCCTATCCATAGCAAACTATTTGATTTGTTCAAGGTTAGTTTTTAATTAGATAAATTTTCATAAGAAGCAAAATAAACTAACTTCTACCCAACACATAGGTAAAAAAGTTAATTCGAAAACATCATAATATATCTTTTAGGATACCATTTCTGTCAAAAATTTTGGTAGAGAAAGTTATACATAGGCGTAGAAAACTAAGAATTTTTCCATTCCCCTAAAAGCCTTAAAAAAGTTATGTTAATTAAGTTAGATATTTACCCCACCTTTCTTCTTTTAAAAAACTAAAAACTGAGCAGTAATTAAAAAACTAACATTAACTTAATCATACAAAAATATCAACGAATTCCATGTGCTTTAATCAAGAATATTTGCATTCTTAATTTAATTTGGATTTATCAGTTGAACCCACACACGTCTATTCCACCTGTTGAACAAGACATAAAGATAAAATCCAGATCCTGAGACATCACTTTCAAAAAAAGAAAGGAGCCTCTTCAACCAACGTCTTGTGAAAGAAACGATTTCCGAAGGCATTGAACGTTTTAGTGAAAATCCCTCCACGATATCGGGATCATTCAGTGAAAAGTTTCTCTTTGATTCTTTTACGTATATCGAACATTCTTTGAAGGTCTAGTTGATTGAAAAACTACAGAATATAAATTATTGAGTAAAATTATATTTATGAAACTATTTTAATTTTAAAGAGTAAAAAATATTAAGTTATAGAAAATAAACTTTAAAATATTTAGGAACTTCTTATATTCATGTTGAAACGTGAACCATAAGTTAAAGTTTTAATAACTTTTATGCTTTTGATGAAGAAATGAAATAATTAGTACAAATTTTAAAAAATATTTAATGGTTTCATCGATAAGAAAGAAAAATCACACTACAACTAGGAAGTTTTTGAAGCTGATTTATTCTCTATTATTGGATTAGATATTAAATGTAATTCAACATGTTTGTCACTTCCAGTTTTTTTATGAAATTATTGTACAAAATCCATATTTGTATCATGAAGAACTTTGAAAAAGATGTTTTCATATTATTTCATTTGATTTTTAAAACTGTAATTTCCCACGTGTATCAACTTTTCAAAAAACTGAACTAAACATAGAAATATTATCATACATCGAAATATTGAAGTAAATAGATGTAGTGTGACTACTTACAATGTTGTTTCTTAATTTGCAAATTTGTTTTTTAATGTGGCCATCCGAGTAATATTAGCATTGTTGTGTTTAAAAAGTGTTTAAGACTCCATTTTTAAATTAATGAACCGAAGATATAAATTTCCCAATTTGTAAAATCTAATATTTCAAAGCTGACAATTTTCTAACATTTTCTTTTGTTTTAAGGTAAACCAAAACAGATTTTGGCTTTAAAATTTTGCAAACTTTATTTAATGAAAAACATTAGAAGAGTTCTTTACTCTGTTCATTTAGAATTGGGGCCTGAGACGAAATGTATAAGAACCAATTACTATTGTTATTATAACCGAAAAATTTTTCTTGTGCAATGAAAAGGCAGCCTATACAGAAATAGTTAAAATACTGCAAAAAAAATCGGTCACAGAAGTTGTGTGATGAGCGTTATTAGGTGTTATTGAGCGTTTTTGATCATGTTTCAGGCGCCTATTCTAAATGAACAGACTATAGTATTGGCTATATATATTAGGGTGGGCTGAAAAAACACTTTTTTTATTTCGAAGTTGTAATAGCGCGAATTATTATTCGAAGTTGTAACTTGCGAATTATATAGACAAAGAGAAAGAAAAAAAATTTTCAAAATCGGTTAATATCTTCCGATCGCGCATAGGCCCCAAAAATTGACCAAATATGAAAAAACTTCATTTTTTTAACCAAATCAAAGATTGAACTATCAAATATTGTTCATGATTTTTTTATGTGGAACTAATATAGTTATAGACATAATCTTTCAGGTTCCATTCTTCTATCACTCTTGTTTCGTTAGATAAAATTTTTTTAATGTTCATAGAAATTTTGTAAAGTTGTTTTCCCTGCAATTTTAAACAGCTAATAACTCTAAACTATACAACTTAAAAACCTGAAATCAGTCCCATTTTGTTCGTAAATTTTTTGTCGTTGATTTGGTGTGCATCATGATCATCATTTTGAAAAGGTTTTTTTAAAATTTGAAAAAAGTGAAAAAATTTAATAAAAAAATTTTAAAAATTTTCTTTTGAAAAAATATTAATAGCCTTTTAACTCTTAAAATGAACATAACTACCCAATTTCAAGTTGAAAATAAAATTTAATCATGTATAAAAAATAAAAACAACCGTAATTTAGTCAAATCCCTAAACATTCCCTAAAATTATACACCAAAAGCGATTCACCCATGGAAAATTTATCAAATCATATGACTTAAAACATCTAAAAAAATTTCACATAAATTTCAGAAAATAAGACAAGTAACAGATTCGATTCAAAATCTTACAGTGCTAGTTCCCAACTCTAAGTTAATTCAGTTTGCATGAATTTTACCTGAATATTCCTTAGAAATGTGTTTATATCCAATTTTTTATGTTCTAAAACTTTTAATTTACTTTGATTTGACAAGTTAAAAGTAAAAACAATTAGATATAAACATAATTCTTAGAAATTTTCAGCAGAAATGCATGCAAATTGAATTAACTTAACTAGCACTGTAAGATTTTGTACCGAATCTATAATTTGTCGAATTTTCTGAAATTAATGTGATATTTTTTACATATTAAGTCATATGAACAATGAACACCCTCAAGCGAGTTTGTGAATTTTCTGTGAGTGAATCGCTCTTGCTGTATAATATAGGGATAGTTTAGGGTTTTGACTAAATTACGGTAATTTTTATTTTTTATACATGATTAAATTTTATTTTCAACTTGAAATTGGGTAGTTATGTTCATTTTAAGAGTTAAAAGGCTATTAATATTTTTTCAAAAGAAAATTTTTTAAATTTTTTATTAAATTGTTTTTCACTTTTTTCAAATTAAAAAAAAACCTTTTGAAAATGATGATCATGATGCACACCAAATCAACGACAAAAAATTTACGAACAAAATGGGACTGATTTCAGGTTTTTAAGTTGTATAGTTCTAGAGTTATTAGCTGTTTAAAAATGCAGGGAAAACAACTTTACAAAATTTGTATGAACATTAAAAAAATTTTATCTAACGAAACAAGAGTGATAGAAGAATGGAACCTGAAAGATTATGTTAATAACTATATTAGTTCCACATAAAAAAATCATGAATCATATTTGATTGTTTAATCTTTGATTTGGTTAAAAAATAATCGCAAAAATGAAGTTTTTTCATATTTTGTCAAACTTTGGGGCCTATGCACGATCGGAAGATATTAACCGATTTTGAATTTTTTTTCTTTCTCTTTGTCTATATAATTCGCAACTTTTCAGCGCTATTACAACTTCGAAATAAAAAAAAGTGTTTTTTCGGCCCACCCTAATATATATTCTCCGAGCATCAAAACGCAAAGCGGTCAAGTAAAAAGCATCCAACCATAGAACTAGTTAAAAACCTTGTCTAAAAAACGCGGTGCATTAAACTCATTTTCTAAACATGGCAAGTTACGTTTTTTTAACGGAACGGATCGCTGATACACAGTCCCATAACCCATTCAAAGGTCAACAAAGAATCCCAATTTTGATAACAATCCCATGTCTCAGTAGCAACCTGATCCCAATTCCCCAATATGGAGGCATGGTATCCTTTAAAAACTCTATCCCAAATTCAACGCAGCATTAACCAAACATAAACTGAACCTGGGGACTTCGCGGGAGGGAAGCAAGCAAACAAGCTTCGATCGCCACCTTCTCGACAGTGAGATCGATCTTCCAGCGTGAGAACCCTATCCTCACTTGGGCTAGTGAGTGTTTTCACCTAGGTGACAAGCATTGCACGAAAGAATTGATTTCGAATTGATTAGGATGGCAAGCAGGGGGTGAGCGGGGTTCTCCGTTTTTCTCAAAGGAACGCGGTTTTTCAGACGAGTTTTTACTGGGCATAGTTCGGAGTTTGTTTAGTTTTGGACGGGTGCATTACTTTACGTTTTTGAGGGGTTTGGGTGACGCAGATGGGGTAATCAGAAGGGGTTGGGTGTCTCGGCTGAGGGTGTGGTTTTGTGAGATGTATATGTTTTGTGGAGCAACTGATTTGGAAAATGATACTTATTATTTGTGGCTGGTTTAGATTGTTTAGTTTGGAAACATTCTGGAGGATTATAATAGTAACCTAAATTGATAAAACGAAGAACGGTGTTTCTTTTTAATCTCAAATAAAAAAATATATATTTTATTTTTTTTTCTTAAATCATAAAGGTTTCAGTCTTTGAACAATATATGAAATGGAGTGATTTATTTGTGGTAAAAGACTAAGATTAAATTAATAAAGATTTAAATATATTTATAATAAAATCACACTGATAAAAACAACTAAAATGCTTATGCAATTTCCTATCTTACTTTCAGAGATACCTATAAGAATATTCTTAATTCGATATCAATTTTAGTTTTATCACATGACCCTCACTATCTTTACCAGCTATACTGTTTTATATTAACTTTAAGTATTTAAAGTCACACAAAAATATTTTCTATTAACAAAACACTATTTCAATAAATTAATTTCCAAGATCGTTAATTTAATCATTAGTTTCAGATAGGTACTAAGGGTAAATATTGAATTTCGGTAAAAATATCTTCTTCAGTATCAGTACAGAGTTAATTTATCAAAACCAGTTGCAATTTAAAAGTAGTACTAAATGTTCATAAAAATTAACATTTTGCTTATCTAGTTTAATGCAGGAGCACAAACAGGCTTTAGCACCCTTTGCATTTTCTAAGGAAAGAGCTCATAATAGCTTTACAAAACTTAACTCCTAAAGTTAGTAACATTAAATTTTAAGATGAAAAGGTTTATTTAACTGATTTTACGAAAGCAAAAAGCATTCAGCGAGATTATAAACATGAATTCTACCAACAGGACGCACATTGAATAAAATATTTAATTTTGTCACTGAAAAAAAAGAGACACCTCTTCAATAAAGCGTTAAAATCTTTCCAAAAGGCCCGTTCTAAACACATTCTTAATTCTCTCCTGAACCGAAAGCATTAAAATTAGAAGCGTGAGAAAGACTGTCTGGCAGTTCCCGCTGTTGCCGCTTCACTCGTTTCATTCGGAGCCAGCGAGTTAAAGAAAAATGACTTACTACCTAAAGAAAAATGACTTGGAGGAGCAGGGAGGCAGATGAGTTGGATAGCTTCAGCTCTTTTACGACCATTCTAAGAAAAGCCGGGGGGAAACGCTTTAAAGTAACGCTGTGAATGAATGAAGTGCAGTTGCCCTAATGTTATTACTACTTCTAGGCTGTTTAAGTTATTATAAGGCAAATTCACACAAGAGATTTCTTTACATAGTAGTGCACCAAATAACCGAGCCTTTTTAGCGTTTTATTTTAAGTTTAAATTACTAAGTGGGGTTTTTTAACTTTAAAAATTTTAAAAGACAACACTATAAGAATTGCGTATTTGTCAAAACTTGAGTTTGATATAGAATAATGAATAAGGTAGGATATTTTTAACATTTATATTTAGGTGGTAGTAGAGATAATTTTAAAGCCTTTAAAAGCGTATTTCACGCATTGAAAATCGGAAATACGCTTTTAAAAACTTGCCAGGAGTATTTTCACGCTTTGAATTTTCAACAAAGGTTTAGCTTCAAAATGCATGGAGCCCTACCAAAAACGACTAATATTTTTTGTCTACTCTAAACACCGACTTTTATATTTTCTACTAATTGTTTGTTTGGATTGTTTTGTTATTTATTTGTTTCAATTTTTTCTAATCTGCTTTTTCTTCAAATACTTATCATATTCTTTAATTGTTAAAAACCAAATAGCATGCTCATTTTTCTTTTGAATTTTTTGGCCTATAAAAAAGTAAGAGTTTTTATAAAAAAAATTTGTCTTTACGTAATTTTAGTTTATGTTATTTCCGTATTTCACTCCTCCTAAAAAAGGCAAGGAGTATTTTTACTCCTCCAAAAAAATCCTAGGAATAACACTGGGAGGTAGTGAAGACGTAATATTATTTTAATTATTTAATACTTTTGTAATTAAATAATGCAATAAACCACGTGCTTTCAATTATTTAAGTAAACTTTTAAACTTAAAAATACAAAAGTCATAGATATCGTAACAATATTTAATTATACATAATGTTAGGAATATTTTTGATCTCCCACTTCATGAGGGAATCGAACCTTTAGGTTCACGGCTCTGAATCGGGGTTCGAGTTTTTGGATTTAACGTTGTTTTTGTGGCAACTGTTTTTCGGGCCGTATTTATGCTAATTTACATCTTCTGTAAAGCATAAATACGGCCTGCCTCGAACGATCGTTGCTTCTCCTTTTGCTTCTCTCTTCTGATCGTTGCTTACGTTTGTTTATTGTCTGCAGAATTATTATTTTATTAAACGAGTTTATATTTTTAAAAACGTCTTAGTATTTTCTTTCAATTATCAAGAGCCTTCCACGCAGCTCTGCTGCTGAATTTAAGTATCAATACATAATACGCGTATATATAATTTGTATAAAAAGTAATTACACCTATATTTTTCTCTTAAATATCAGTTCATCCTATAGAGAATTGATATAATGTGGTTTCGACAGAAGGAAAATTTAGCTTATAAATGCAGCAATCATTACTTGGGTTCTAAGCTGTCGTTTGCTTTTTATTTACGTTTTAGTGTATCCTGTTAAAATTTCATATTGTATAAACAGTCCCCCGTGAAGGACAAAATCTACCAAAAAAATATTTCCTTTGATGTAATATAAGAGCTAGCTTAAAATTTGATGTAAAAAAGATAAAGATAAGTCTCACCCGTCCACATCCATAAATGATTGTTATTTTTGGCATGTTCAATCCATTATTTAAATTATTGTTATAATTAAAAATTTCAGGGTACATATTTGGTAAAATATTGATCCATGGTGCGTTTCGATGGGGTGAGAAAGTAACATTTTCAACTATTTACATGTAAATAATATTGTTTCAAAAAATTGGTTAATTCTTAAATTTCGAAATTCAGGACTTTTCCGAGTTTTATGTGAATTTTTCCACAAATTAAAAAAGAAACCATTTAAAACATGTATTTTGCGGTTTTACAACGTGTGAAAATAATTATGAGTTTCAAAACAGGTCAAATCTTTCGCTGTTGATATTAAAACTAATCATCTTCATCTTACACGTTTAAAATTATAAATGTTTTTTCATACTTTACAAATATGATAGTATGTTCAAATCAAACCGCTTTTTTATACTTTTCTTTTCGTATGTCGAATCAGCATGAGAGAGTTTAAGTCAATAGTAGAATATATGTACTTTTTTATGTCCTGATTTTTTTTCCAAATTCAAGCAGAAAAAATCTCATTAAAAGTCAAGAAACACATAAAAAACATTTTCCTATTTCCTTATGGGCTCGAGAGACTTCGTCACCTTAGTATCAAAAACTACTACAGTCGAATCCGCTTAATGTGATCACGGTTAATGTTATCAATCGGATAATGTTATCGAAATCAACAGGTCCCGATCATTCCTATTTAATTTAATGTAAAATATATCGTTTAATGTGATCAACTATGAATCATGACTCCGCTTAATATTATCAAATTTGTCCATATTCCCTTTAAAACGACCGCTTTTGAGTTCGAGTTTCAATTTGAAGGTCAATTTTTACAAGTAAACATCTGCCCCATGAGAGCATCTGGTGCTTCTTTTTTCTGAAACTCAGTATGAGTAAAGATAAAGAAAACATTCCGCATCCTAGTATTGAAAGAAAACGGAAAACAGTTATGAGGGGGGTCCGAATCCATGCTTTGGTTAAAGAAACCACCAAGATCGACGCTTTGGCAGATGTCTAATAAGAGATTTGAATTTTACCTTGAGTTTAATAAATAAGTGGTTTATTGGAGTGGAAGGATATAATGGAGAGGGAAAAAGAGAGACCTTTCTATACAAATAAAAATACAAAGTAAGCGATTATTTTACTTTTATTAATTGAACTTCTCTTATATTTTCCATTAAAATTTTACCTAGTTTAAAAATAGTGTTTTGAATACATTTATTACGATTACATGATTTTGATTTTAATGCAAACAATCTAGTTACACTATTTGCTGCTTTTGATATGAGATCGCTTATTGTTATCGATCGGATAATGTTATCAGTTTAGTCTGGGACAATTGCGATCACATTAAGCGGACTCGACTGTATCTCCATTCGGCAAACTTCGGGAATCGCGATCCTTGGCGATCAGATCGTTGGAAAAGCTCGTTAAATATAGATCCAATCACTGATAAATATTCAAAATCTTAAAAAGTTTAATGAATTACGTTATTTGACTTGACATTTTTCACATATTTTCTGGACAGTATATAACATCATGAGTAAATCATAATAAAGATTAGGTGTAAATTGCATAAAGCTTTACATTAGAATTTTAATTTCGTTTTTATATGAAGTGTAATATATATATTTTAAGAAATAGTAAATTTTGCGTTTTAGGAGTGTTAAATTTGTATTAACAGTACAAAACACTCCAAATAGTCACAGCATATTTTTTCTGACCTCAGCCATTTAAATCACCCGTTACCCTTTTAACCAAGCTCCATAACAAGCCCAAACTATATCTGTAACCTAAATCCGACTTTCTTTCATGACAGGTATAAAAATTGGGTAAAAGTCGAGTACTTTCTGGCCTGAAGATTAAAAAGAAAATCAATACCTTCAGAAGTTAGCAGAAAGTTTTCATTCCACTGTGAACGAATCGATATCACAGCTTTAGTTGAAACAGCTGTCTTTCCCATGTTAATGTGAGTCACTCAGACTCAAAAAGACTAATTTTGAACATTGAAAGTGTGAAAAAATCCATCTGCTGTTAAGAAAAAAGAATGGGAAGCGTGGTAGGAATACATTTATAGATTTACTTATGAAATTTTAGATGTGTTGCATTGTAAGTTTGAACAGGGGGTTTAAGTTGGAAAACAATATATTTTGGGAGCTCACTTTTTGGTTTTTACATTTTTTTCTGTTTTCACGAAAAGCCACCCATTTCAGGATGACGGCGTGGCTGTAACATTTTATGAAACCGTCCAATTTTTTCGAGGGTTGGCTTTACCCCATCCACATCTTGGCACTAAATTTAAACAGTCAAAGAATAAAGGAAAAATGGATATACTGCATAAAAAGAAAAGTACTTACGTATTTTCCCTTCGACCATGCCGATGAATCCAAAGCTCATACTAGGTTGTGTAGTTGAATCTGACAGTCGCTGAACGTTTAATTGACGAAATTTAAGTTAATTTGGAATTCAAAACCTGCAAAATTTATTTGAGGAAAATTTAATAACGTAAATCTTAGCAGTATTTTTTGGACGGTTAAAAAGTCAATACAGTCACCAAAGAGATTTCATTTACTAGATGTTTGTAAAATTCACATTGAATGTGTTCAAAAATTAATTCATACTATTTAGATATCGATCAGGCTTAAATTCTGTTATTTAACGTGAAAAAAATAATATATTTTGGTTTTCAAGTATTTAAATATCGAAAAATTTCAAATATTAATTACAAAACTGTATTTCAATTTGTTAGTTTGTAGTTGTTGGTGATATTTCTAACCTTAGGGGTCTAAAACAGCTAGGCGATATTAAACGGGACAGATAGGAATTGAACGCAAGAGTCAATCTCAGAAATCATATCTTAGCTTTTGGGAAGAATTTTTTCACAAGTAATAAAAGGTTACACTTAATAATACCTGGTTAAAATGACATTGTGTGCTCTTTGATGCTACAATTTGTGTTGATTAGCCAGTTCATGATAATTAACATAAATCAAGACTCCATGAATGTTAATCCATCAAGAGATTTATTAGTTCAAAGTACAAAATTTGGTATTTTTGATACTTTTCTATAAAACAATACTCGGTTCTCACGTATTATGCCGTGGACCGTGCCGCTGAATCCAAAGAGTTATCAAATCCTATTGACTATTCTATAGCTGTACCCCTGAATTAACTGCTACTGAATGATCGACGGTATAATACGTAAGTACCAAATATTCAAAATTCACAAATTAAATTGGGTACATACGTATTATACCGTCGACCGTTCAGCAGCCGTTAAATTCAGCAGTACAGCTATAGAACAGTCAATGGGATTTGATAACGTTTTCGGATTCAGCGGCACGGTCGACGGCATAATACGTAAGAACTTTAAATTGTATTTGCAATATAATTATTCTGACAAGTTATACAATAACTTAGATTTGCTTCAAATACAAAATAAATGACTGTTGATAACGATAGGATATTAGTACGATAGAACTGTAAATAACGATAGGATGAATCATTATCAATTCAAAAGGAAATTTAACAAATTTTACAAACACACAATTTCACTAAATAAGATAGGAACCTGGTATGATAGGCGAGTAAGCGAGTAGATATTAAATTTAAAGATAATATAAACAAGACTTTCCAGTAATATTAAACTGTGTTGCGTTAACACTTCGCTTACAACCAAAACAAATATAATTGAAGTAAACAACAAATATAGCCAGATAAGTGGCTATATATTTATAGGATAATATTACTTCTATAATATTGCTTCTTTTATAAGCTAATGTCAAAATGGCCGTTGTTAATTACTTTTTTACAGAAAAATAACGTTTTGTGTGTTTAAAAAACATCAACTAAACTTAGGTAATATATTATTTTCAAAAATTTCTCTTCATAAGAAATTGTAATCGATCTTAAACATTTGAACTTATCCCCCAACATTTCAGATTAAACTTATGCAATTATCGGCAAGAGTTAAAATTTTTATGTCACACAAGATCAATATATCCTTACATTCAAAACATTAGTTCTATTTCGAGCTTTTACTATAAACTGCATCCAATAAACAGGATGCCCTGTTTCTAACTGTAATCTTTAAAAAAACATGAATTTGTCTGTAAAACATAAACGTGATCGCTTACGAAAAAATCTGACATAAATGTATGATCACAGCAAATATTGCAAGTGTGATCATAGGTGTCGGCTTACATCTATCCATTGTTTCCTGCATCTAATTGGCTAAGAAATTTAGAGCGGGGTGGGATTGATCTAATCATGATGCTTCTCTGGCTAAATCGCTCATAAAATATTCATGTTCATTTAGAGCTTTGTTTAATTAAATTTCTCAGTGGCGTAGAGTTTAGAATCTAAAATGAGAGTTCCAATATGTGTTGGGAGTTCCTACACTGTAACATAATTAAAGTTTTGCTCTAAAAGAAGTATAATAAATATAACTCTTGGCCAGATAGTATAAGCTTACTATTACTTTTATCATTTAAGTACCGTAAAACGGGCTGAATCGGAATACTTTTAGTGTTTGCTTTTTAATTTCCTTACAAATTACTCTCATGGGAAATTCGCTCACATATAACTATTTTTAAGTGATTAGCAATTAAAATTAGTCAAAAAATTGCAAAAAGAATTCAGAATTCAAATAATTTACTGATTTAGGGAAAAAAATTTTAAAAAACTACAATGAAATGTTCTTTCTAAAATTTTGGCGCATAATATCCTGACGTGGATCATGCGCAATAACACACCGAACAACCAACCAATTTTTTTTTTAATTTTTGACAAAAAAAATACAGGGTGGGCAAAAAGTCAGTACACACACTTTTGAAAATTCATTAAAAACCGAAAAAATCAGAATAAAAACGGTCTTCAGTCTCAGCATCCTGAGGTCACGGAGTTTTTTATAAGACAATAAAAAATAGTTAATAATTACTTGTGGCCTGAACATAATGAGGTATTCTCACGTTTTGAGATTAAATTTTATTAAAATAGTAGATAAAAAACCATGAAGAATGACGTTTACATACATCAAATATTTTCGAAGTCTAGTTTCTGAGATATAAATTTTTGAAATTTCGTTTTTTGTTTGGGCGCGAAAACACTTCCGAATCACAAATAATGCGCTGTGAGGTCACATCCAATAGAAGCCCGTTTTCTGATAACGTGACTTTTCTTACGTTTGGGCAAAAATAAAATTGAACTTTAAGTTATTTAAAACACATTTTTGAACTTAAAAATCAGAAATTTGGGAGTTTTAGACCATAATGTATCGAAAAAGTATAAAATCAAGCAAATCCCTCACTCATGCAAATACCTCATTCAGGGGGTTCCGTGTTCAATTTGTAAAATAATCTGCCATGATATTCTGCAGAATAACTCACTATCTACATTGAAAAGAATGATTGATAATCTGATTACAGTGGGCCCTCGCATATTCGCGGTTGAGCAATGTTACCACCACATATTCCCAGATTTCGATATCAAAGTTTTTTAGCAATGAAACTTTGGCAGAAAATATATAATTATTCAATTTTGGTATTTATTATGTAAAACCATTTTGAAAAATGTTACTTCTACTAAGCAAGTTTTCTAACTAGTAACCCTTTTGGTATTTACTACAAATTATTTACAGTAATTTACAGTTAAAACTACTTTTAGCATGAACCAGTTTTATTAGTTTTATGTAATAAATGACGGAATCGAACCTTTATATCTGTTATATTATCATATATGAGCGTTTTAAAACTGGATTCGTTATTCACGGATTTCGCGTTTTCGCAGGTATATTTTGGAACGTAACTACCGCGATTAACGATGGAACACTGTACAGTCGGAGTCATAAAAAACTTTACAAGGACTGTTAAGAGGAATCTAGACCTTAACCCCGTACGCATGGTATAGGAAAATAGGTTTGAAATATTTCGCCAGTCCCGATCGCCAAAGGTTTGCCACTTGTTAAAATTACAATAACCCACAAAACTAAGCCAATCCTTTAGTTATTTGTAATATTTGCGTCTCTCAATGTGGATCCCTGTAGCGTAACGGTTAGAGCGCTGGTGTTGTATTATTTAAGTCGAATTTGAACGTTATCTGCAACTTCTTGTGCTGATTTTATAATTTTTAAGAGTTAGAAGTTATAAATAAGTGATTATAAATTATATTTAGTTTTTATTGGACATTTAAAAGCTTTTTTTAATCTTATTTTCTATTGGGATAACTTTTTTTACAATCGTCCAACAAATGTTTTATATTTTTAACATTAGGGGATCTTTTATTTTTGTATTTTTTTTAAACTTAATAAAAATGTATTTCCAAACGCCATTCTTATTTCAGCTTTGTTGTTTTTTAATGTTTGATGTTTGGATTCATTTAGTAGAAGTTTTTAGAAATATTCTTTATTTTTCATCCAATTCGATCCCAATTTTTCTCAATTCGTTATTATAAATAAATTTTAAAAAATTCCCCCAGAAAATTCAACATGTCTGTGGGAAAAAATTTTTTACAGTGAGTAAGTATCGTTAAACATATATTCACACTGCTACCCCGCAATTGTATACATATACAATTGCGGAGTAAACGATTCTGATGATAGCCTTATAATAAAGAAAAATAAAATGAAGCAAAGATATTTTAATTTAGCTTCGAAATAGATTTAATTTCAAGTAGAATATCATAACTCTCCTTATTTCCTTCTATCAAAAAACAATTTGTAGTGAAGGACACAGTTATACCTTAATCTAGTTTTGGTGTACAACCATGGAGGGATACAAAGTACAGAGAGTGAAATCTGGGGGCACACTGGAAACCTTCTGGATCGGTAATTTTCTGGGGGGAGCTTATTTCCCTCCAGTGACTCCAACCCGTGCGAATTCAGGGGGATGGCACTCTGGAATATGACCCCCCTTGGGAACCCAAAAAGGTTTTTAAAATGAGTAAAAACCCTACTTTTTACAGGTCTAATTTCAAAATGTTGTTCTGGGGGAGGACCCCCATACCCCCTTTTAGTACCACAAGGGGATCTTCAGTGATTATTTTTAGGAAATTCCCAATATTTTAACATTTGGGTAAAAAAGTAAAGGTAATAGTGTTGAAAAGTGCCCCCATACCTCTAATGGTAACAAAAGGATCTTATATAGAAAAATGCCCCCTTGGAGCCGTGCTGGATCCGCGCCTGCTCTAACCATGTATACAACATGGACGAGTTAGGGAAGCAGCATGGAAGTGTCCGAATGCCTCTTCCGCACCGAGTATAAATGGTTACTGCATCTGGATGCAGCTTGAGCCCAGGACGAGGATGTCTGCCGTGAGATATAGACTGGAATCATTAAAATAATTTTTAATAATTTAGTGGTGACCTAGTAACTAAAAATATTATTAAATCTTTCTTTCTTTATTAAATCTCTCACCAATCTTTAAACGAAACTTTCTTTAATAGGTAAAGCAATAAACCTACCCTTTCATTGGCTTGATCGATCTGTAGCTGTTCATTCATGATCATGATCATGTATCATGAATGAGGGATGGCTTATCACTGCTGTAAACAATGAAGCTTTAGCTACATTGGATTGAACTCGCATGTGTTTGTGTAATGCTTTTTAGGAATTTTAGAAGCCGAACATTTTAACTGGAATTCGGGAAGAGGGGAGGTATAAGAGAGAATGAATTGAGAGACGACACTATAGAGGGGGGAAATTGGTGTCCTCCTTTCTAGTTCTCATAAGTCTATGGAACTGTCCCTCAACTCCAGGGGTTACAGGGAGGGGTAGCTACCCTCTAAATCATGAGAGTAAATTACTTAAACTTTAGTCTTAAGTAATTAATTTTCAAAAATTTAAATTATGAAAACTGGGATCACTCGGGTTCACCTATGTCAAAGAGGATTAAAAATCAAAAATAAGAGATCTCCCAGGGCAGTATCTAGGAGGCGGTTAGGGAGTTTAACCCTCTGTAGAATTCTTATGTCTATTTATAGGCATTTTCCCTTGAAAATTCTGAAGATTATACGAGTGATCGATCCGGGGTGTTACCTAAATAGTCCCCAAAGTCCCAGAACAATTCACAAAACTACTCTTTAGGGTCAAATTACAAAAAATTTCGGAGATGGACCCCAGACCCCCTTTGTTTGGGGCTAAGTATATTATCTTAAAAACTTTTGCATTTTTTTCACAAAAGGTCCAAATCCCATCTCGAAGCAAAACTCTGGCCCATCATCCCTGGTTTTAAAATGGTTCTCCACAAGCACGAGAAAGATCGACTCTGCTTGCTTCGCCCTGAGCAGAATACTGGGTACGCTTATGCAACTCACCCAAATATCTGTATATTAGAAATATAGCTTGTTCCCCACCCCCGAGACTGCTTAGTACAATTTCAATAGTCTCCAAAGCAAATTATTTTTTAATTTCGAAACAAAACTACTACTACTAACTTTTACTAAATCCGTAGAGTTCACATTAATAAGTCATACAATTAAAATTCCATTACCCCACGATTTAAAAGAATTTTATAATTATTATTTATTTAAAATAACTTTAAAAATAGTTAAAATAAATTATTTTCTGAAATACTACTAAGAATTATGTTTAAACTTGTATCCGCCTGAATAAGCTTGGTAAAGAAATTTCTCTGATTAAAAAATTTCTTTAAATAAAATATTTTTTTCTAGTGTGAAGTTAAAAATACCTTTAAAAAATTACTTACTTATCGGAGTTGGATTTTTTAATGATCATAGTGGAAGATCCAGAGTTCCAAGTAAATTTTATAAATAATTGTTTTAAGATTTAGGAAGAAACTTTAACGGCTGCTGAGAAATATGATTGAGTGCTTTGAATAAAAAATTAGGTAAGAATACTCCTCCACAGAGATTGGATCATCCGTAAATAAATTTCAACATCAATCGTAATGACTTTGAGAATGATCCGCATTGAGGATTGAACCCGCGAACTTCCGATTACTAAGACTTTACTCTAACCACCATACTACTATTTTAAAGCATTTTTATTTGAAAAAAAAACTGCGCCAAATCAAGGATAACCAGCCAAATTTGTTTCCTTAAATTAGATATTGGAATTGTTCTCGCCAATTTTTTCCTATATTCAGCGAATTATTGAAATTTCAAATCCTGCAATCCCGTTGCTTAACTTTTGTAACGATTTTTTTGACTCCGACGTACAGTACTGGAAAAAAAAATCGACTCAGACCCTATATCTCCGGAACGGCTTGTGATATAAAGACAAATAAGGTATCATTTTTCATGATTTGAAGTATTCTATATACAGAAAGTTTTTCAAGTTCTTAGGGGGTCGTCTTCATATTAAACGAAGCACCAACTTTCGTTTTTCCTATGGGCGACATCAAAGATTTTTCCAGATTCTGAAAGAGCACCCTCTAAAACCCCCAAAAACCAAGTTTCGTGTTGTTTGGGGGTCAAACAAAGCCAGGAAGGGGGTTTGAAAACTTTGGTAATTTAACTTCAAAGAGGAAAGATTGGCGACAATTGTTTAAAATTCTCTAGTAAAGTTAGAACAGATTTGGCTACTTATCTGTGTTTTGGCACAATTCCTACAAAAGTTAAAGCAGATTTGGCTTTTTATCTATATTTTGGCGAAATTTCGTCTTCCAATTAGAATACCCTTAAGTGGTAGCCCACTTGGTAGAGTAACAAGCTCGTGATCACTAGGTTGCAGGTTCTGCCCCGCAATTCCGCATGTCTCATTGTTCAAGGTTAACCTATGGGATACAGGCAAACACAAAGATGAATAGATGTTGAATACTTTTTTAAAATCTAAAGCCTTTAAAACAAATTTATAAAATTTTTATTGCCGTTCGTTTACAAATAATAATAATTAATTGAGAGTTATTTAAAATTAACATTTTTTTAATTCTGGAAAAAAGGGAATAAAAATTTAAATAAAGTTATTAAATAATCACGCTAAATTATGAAAATGGTTTTGTTGATAAGAGCTAGAAATTTAACTAATTGCGGCCGTATTCACCGGTAACCTGACCGGCGGTCTGGTCAGGAAACCATGGTTACAGCCTCTGATTCGTGGAAAAATAATTCAATATTTTCCTTACACCAATCAGAGGCTGTAACCATGGTTTCCCGCCGGTCAGGTTACCGGTGAATACGGCCGTTAATGAAACAATAAATCAGGCTTTTGCGGCTCAAAAATTCCTATAAAAATACTTAAATACAGATAGTTAGATTGATTTTTTGATGTATTTTTAGCATTTAATCGATGTTTCTAATAATTTTCAATTTCCACTTACGAAAACTAACTTATCTTGAAAAATTAAGGCAATTACAAAGTTTAAAATTTGCTTATACATATAGGAGTAGAAAAATTTTCAAATAACTGATTTTAATGATTCTGCAGTCATTTTTTTAGTAATTAATTACGAGTTATGTTTACGAGGTTGGATACAGAGTTTATTAATTTTTAAGGATAAAATGTGCTTAATGAATGTGTGCTTGATGAATAAGATGCCTATGTGCTTGATGAATAAGATACCAAAATAATAATATAAATATGAAACATGTTGACTAGTCAATCATTACATTTCAAAGTTAATAAACTTGATGAATTAAAATTAATTAACTTTAATCATATCGACGATTTGGAGCTTCTTGATATTTTAAACAATTGAGGTTTTAAGGAAAAAATGAAAAATGCATCATCACATCAAATGCAAAAAGTTTATTTTATTCATCTTTGTAAAGTTTTTAATAATTACCATAAAGTGAGTGAGAGAGTGAGAGAGAGAGAGAATATTTTTTAGGGGGGAGGGGAGTCGGGAACGTTTTTTACTGCCGAAAATATGGGGGGTGACTGGAAAGGGATATTGGAGTTTTATTTTAGGGGTTGGATATTTTTTTTCTGTTTGTGTTTTTAAATTTGAACGTTAATTGGCATGCTGATTTTTCTTGAGCCTCAATAAAAATCAGCATATTAATCAATGTTAAATTTTTCAAACTCAACCTGTTCAAGTCCCTATTTCTATTTAACCTCACCTATCCCACTTAAACTAGTTTAACGTTTTCGAAATTAGTTTCCAAATCCGATACCGGTAAGAACCAACGATATCATCCATATACAGGGTGTATCTGAAATGGTGCAACAAACTTTCAGGGATGATAGTACTCATCAAGACGAACAAGAATCGGTATAGAAAGGGGGGTCCCAGACCAAATCCCAGGGAGTTAAAAATGGAGCGACACTCCAAAAAAATCATTGAAAAATTCAATTTGTAGAAGAAAGTTTGTTTTTTGCGTGCGGACACAGTTTTCTAGAGCCGTTTCCAGAACGGCTGTTAGCGCACGCAAAAAACAAACTTTAACAGGATCTCAAGCGTTTAATATTGATTGTATTTACGTGAAACTTTGGACTTAAAGGTTTTCAACTATGATCTTTCAGATTATCAGATCAAAAGAAATGATTTCGAAATACAAAATAAGGTTTTGGCAGAGTTTTCACATTTTTCGGGTTTTTTACTTTTTTTCATAATAAAACAAATTTTAAAGTGAATACTTTTGAGGTAATTTTAAAGATTATATTAATCCACAATTTTTGAGACCATAATTAAGTTTTTACCAATAGTAGTTCTTCAACAAATTGAATTTTTCAATGATTTTATTAGGGTGTCGCTCCATTTTTAACTCCCTGGGATTTGGTCTGGGACCCCCCTTTCTATACCGATTCTTGTTCGTCTTGATGAGTACTATCATCCTTGAAAGTTTGTTGCACCATTTCAGATACACCCTGTATTTGGTGACAATAGCGGATGGATCTACTGTTCTCCCAATACCAGGTTGAATGCAAGAAATGATTGACTTTGACTATACGTATAAAAAATAACATTAAATTAAAAAGTGGTAGCTAAATTTTTATTATAGTGTTAATTTTTTATTTTGTAGTCACCACTATTTTATTTATTATTAGTTAATTATGTAAGTCAACTTTTATTCCAAGCATTGAGTCCACTGGCTGCGTAGCGTAAATTTAATACGCTGTTTGCCTTACCCCAGAAAACTAGTGTAGGGGTAGGTGGCTGGTGCAACCCTTGGATGTGCCAGTTAGGGAACGTACCCATACTACGTGACCCATTTTTTACCCTCCTCCTCCTTGGTGACCATCCGTAGTATATGCCAAGACCCCCTCTAGTTTCCACGTAGTAATTCATTAATACGGTTTGACATCATTTTTTGCAAACAGAAAGTTGAAAAAATTAATTTTGCTTAATTTGTCTAATTTTAATAATTTTGCCTTATTAGTCTTAAGTTGGCAAATTTCAATAATTAATTTGGCTTAATTTTGTCGTATTGACTAGAAGAAATTGACTACGGGACAAACCCTTAAGCCCCCCCCTCCCCCTGTGACCGAGCGTGGTAATTTGAAGACCCCCTCCCTCCCCTAAATGGGTCACGTAGTATGGGTACCTTCCCTTATAGGCAAAGAGATGGTGTTAACCCTGGGGTGCATCATATGGGAAAGATGTGTGATCCAAAATTCAGCAACACGAGGATATTTATGTCATGGTTAAATTAATTCATGTCTTGATAACATTTAATATCAAAGATAAAACGTTGAATTTCTTTTAATAAACAATGCATGTAAGAAGAGACCGTCCTTATTAAGCGACGACTTTTCTTGACCTTAGATTTATATTTAAAACCACACATATCTGCATGAAATCAGTCATGAATTCGAATCTTTATATCGAATATTCTTTTTTGAAACTTTATTCGCGTAATTCAAAAACATTTCAAATTTAATGCAGGTGAAATTTTTAGTCGAATAATTAAGTATTGTTTCAAAAGTAAGTGTTAAGTATTGTTTCAAAATTTTTTCATCTGAAAAAATTGTATTTTAAAGATTTTTAATTTGTAAACTTTTATTTAAAAATATCATCAAAATTTAAAAATAAATAAAAAATATTACATGCACAAAAAAGTAGGTTAATTTTCCTTTTACTGAAATTAATAGAGTAAAAAATAAGAACTTATTAATTCTAACTCTATCGGTAGTTTAAGTTCGAGGCATACACAAACTTCCAAAAGCAAAACAAGAACACGGAAGCTATGCGGTTCGAACTTGGCTCTAAAGATTTGCGACCAGGGCACATTAGCCGTTAGGCCACACGGCTACGGGGGCTACGTTCAACATCAAGGTTTAAACAATAAATGTGTTGATTTCAGATAGTAGATTATGGTTACCGTAAGGTTACTGTAATTTTCATAAGTTGTATGTCTTTGGCGATATGAGATTGGCGCAAATTTTTCTAATTGAAATTTCCTACAGTGTGCGTGGGGTTAATGGTTGTAAGGATCAAAATCTATGAAAAACGAGATTTCAACGTAAATTCGACGAACTTCAACCCCCACTCCTGGCTTCATTTGGGGACCAAATGACATGAAAACTGGTTTTGGGGGGTTTTAGAGGGTGCTCTTTCAGAATCTGGATTAATCTTTGATGTCGCCCATAGGAAAAACGAAAGTTGGTACTTCGTTTAATATGAAGACGACCCCCTAAGAACTTGAAAAATTTTCTGTATATAGAATACTTCAAATCATGAAAAATGATACCTTATTTGGCTTTATATCACAAGCCGTTCCGGAGATATAGGGTCTGAGTCGATTTTTTTTTCCAGTATTGTACATTTGAAAAAAACATCCTTTACTTACAAAAAATTAAATATCATGAAAAAAAATTCCCTGAGACTCCATAAATCCCCTTATGGCCGCAATCGGACCCATTATAAAGCAAGAAACGATTTTGCCTAAATTCTATTATTCTATATTGTATGTGGTATGTGTTTCTCTCTGTATTCTATCTTGTATGTGGTATGCGATTCACGGTTCCGTGACTGATACACTGTTTTCGTGTTCGACTCTAGATAACCCCGTTAATTACTTTGTGCAATCTGTTAACATAACTTTAAATTAACTATTTTTCTCTAATAAAAAGGCCCCGTGACCTTACGATGCCTTAACTGAAAAAACGTTTCTAATTTCGATTTTTTCTGGTTTTTATAGAATTTTCTATGCCAACCCTCTGTATACTATTATATATGATAGTATATGCGTGTCAAGGGGGATTCTAGGGTAGGGGCTATGGATTTGTAGCCCCCCTAATGTTTAAAACTTTGAAAAAATATTTTAATTAACCGATGAAAATAATGGGGACACTACATTTATGAGATCCCAGCCTCCCTCCCAACATGACAAAGTGCCAAAATAAGACATGATATGAACAATGTTAAGTATTATGTCTTCAAATTTCTTCACTTATCAATGTTGATAATTATTATACGAAATCTGAATCTAAATTTCATGTCATGAATATTCGCGAAGATATATTAGCATGCGAAATTAGCACTTTTTCAGGCCTCAAAAAAGAAAAAGTTCGTAAATTTGCCAATTTTTCAGTGTTATTGTGTAGTATTGTGTTTTTTTAGTTGAATGAAGAAAAAAATTTAATCAAAAAATCGAACTTTTTCTTTTTTTGGGCCTGAAAAAGCCTATTTTCACATGCTAATATCTCCGCGAATATTCAAGATATTTTGATCAAATTTTTTTCAGTGAGTTCTTCTTGATGTTGGCAACAATACTCTCACTGGGGTTTTTGCTCTATCTCCTTTAGTTTTTAAATTAATTTTTTTAACTTTTTAATTTCGCCGCTAGGGGCGCTGTAAGTCATCTCAATGGATTCTCCAGGGTTACTTACCTAAGAGTAGACCTTACTTCCTTGACCCTAGGACACGTTGGATCCAAATAAAAGCCACGAAACGGACTTTTGAAACACCCTGTATAATAAGCGATAATTTAATTTAAGAGTTACTTTAAAAGGTATTTACAAGGTAAACCCATCTGAAACTTCCGAAGTTTTAGGAATGAAATTAATAAAAAAAGTATCAACTCTGAAAAATTTTGGATACATTTTTAATTACTGATTTGCACTCGAACCTAAAAATTTTAATAAGATTTGATGGTATGTAGAGTAAAAACTTGGCCATTTAAACAGTTATTTTTCCGTTTTCCTTAAATTTGGGTTTTAGACTTATTTCCCTTTCTTTTGAAATATAAAGTATTTAATTACTTCCCAGAAAGTACTTTTTTCACAGGTTTGAAATAAGGCTAACACAATTTAATTTATTCTTAAGTTATATAGAAAGTTAATCCTCTCCCTTGTCACTTGTTATTTCGTTCAATCTGTAATCACTCCGTAAGAGAAGACAACTCCGGCTATTTAGCGATCCTTAACAAAAACATCACTTCGGCTCTTTTAAACATCTAACGAATAATTTGATCACGGAAGATACACAAGAAACCCATCACATGTTTTGATTGAAAAGCCCAGAGAAACAAAGCCTATTGATTTATTTCCACTATGCCAATTAGAGCGATTTTTATCGTTCTAAGCGCTTGTTAACAAGACCTTAAGAAAAGAGGTGTCCCGAAAATCTTGTTAAAGCTTTGAATAATTATCACTCTATACGGAAGTCTTGTCACTCTTTCCGGAATAATCTTTTGTCTTAATGTAATAAAGCAGTACCTACTTTTCATGTAAACAAGTGTAATTCTTAAGTCGAATGTAATTACCCAAACTACCTCGTCACAAAACAAGTTTGGGTAACTTATAGAGTCAAAGAAATAACAAACTGGATGCTTGCCTTTTTAACTCTGATGTGGCAATATTATGAGGTAATGATTTTTATAACCATTGGCAATTTTTAAACTCTGTGTGGTAACAATTTAAACATAAGTCTGAATATATTTTTCTTAGATTTATCAGATAATGGAAATTTATAATGTAGTGAAATTATTTACTATGGGGTTATACAGAAACTACATACTGTAGTTATTACTAGAAAGAGGAGCAACCTTCGTTTTTTATTGTTGATGCATGTTTTTAAATAAAATATAATTAACATTATTCCAATAATTTGATTTAAAGTTTGGAATTCCCATATGCTTTGTTGTACCAGATTATAAAAAATCTAAATAAAAACGACATCAATATTTTACATTTAAACAGATAAAAAGGACAAATCTGCGTACTAAGTCAGATTTTTATTGAAATTTGGATGTTAGAAATTTATAGATTTTACGTTTATACCGTAATTCTATCCAAAATTTGAAGTAACGAATTCTGCGTAATGAGTCAATTATATTTAGGGTCACTTGGGGTAAGTGGGACCCCTTTTTGGCCTAGTACATTTTTGGAGCTTTATAGAAAAAATTTGAAAGGGTTTATTTTGTAATTGTTGACTAATTTCGTTAAAGAGTCTATCGATAAACAAAAATTTATCAGTAGTTTCTAAAATAAAGCTTTACATCTTTCTTAACTGGTCTTTTTATCAATAATGAGATGGGTGACCAACTTACCTCAAGAGATGGGGTAAGTGGGTCACCCCCTCTTTATTTATATTTAAAGCAAGCAAAACTTAAATGGAAGTAAGTGGGTCTTACTTGATAAAGTACAGTAAATTTCAATATAAAATATTTTATTGTAACTGTATCCATGAGTGAGAAATATACTCACATCAAAATCAATATGACAAGGTAAGAATCGAATGAAAAGCAAAATAAGTATTTTAAAGAATGTTTCCAAAGGCCAAAGGGATATGTTTTACTTTAGCATATAAAATAGTGTTGAACAAACATAATAAGGTTCATTAAGATTTATTTTGGCACTTTAATACGCATTGTAAGATAAAAAAGAAATCGGACACACTAAATGAGAATGAACACTGTTGATGAGATACTTCACTTTACTCACCATAACTTAAATTAAAACGCAAATTTTATATATAATGTCGATCAAACTATTTATAAATTTTAATGAATTTTGAAGTGGTGAGTAAAAGGTCTTGCTACTATGAATCGAAATTTTCTGAAAATATTGGGGGAAATTGTCCCTATAACCCCCTGAAAAAGTTAATAGTTCCTGCATCAAAAGGGACCCTCTAGAACCACTTATATCATAATAAGGGGTCTCACTTACTAAATAAAGAGGGGTCCCACTTACCCCACGCTGAGGGGTCCCACTTACCCCAACCATGCAAAAACTATGGGGTAAGTGGGACACCCCTCTTAATCACTTCAAAATTAAAAATTTTGAAAAATTTCAAATTGTAGTATGTATTTTAGGTCAAACTCTGCAAAACAGTTCAATAAACATTAAAATGTAATGAAAACTTACCTGGAAATACTTCTTTGAAAAATGCGTCTTGAACTCACCAAAAAATCCATTCTGGGAATCTATTTTAAATTAGTTCTGTAATCTTAAAAATAAATAAAACAAATCTCAAATATATGCAAAACTCATCGGTGTGACAAGCTGTAACATAATCAATGCGAGTAAGTGTGAAATTTCCTGTGCATATTATAGTTTTAGGGGGGTGACCCACTTACCCCAGTGACCCACTTACCCCAAGTAACCCTAATATGTCTCGAATTAAATTTGTTAACGTGACTTGATAAGGCAATGAAATGTGACTTTACTATTCATGACATTCCTCGTTTCACACATTCTCATTGGTTAAAAGAGTGTATTTTATAGTGTATATATTCAACTCAATTCAATTCAAATTTCCAAGACAAACCTCAAAGAAATTGGAAATGTCCACTGGTGCGCCCACGTCATCAGTGGTGTCATCTTAATTACTTATATTCATTGATATATATATATATATATATATATATATATATATATATATATATATATATATATATACAGGGTGTATCTGAAATGGTGCAACAAACTTTCAGGGATGATAGTACTCATCAAGACGAACAAGAATTGGTATAGAAAGGGGGTCGCAAATGAGTTTTAAGGGGTGAAACCCCGGGGTGAAAATCAGCAAAAAAACTTGCATATTTGTGCAGGAAGAGACACAATTGTTCGATTCCGTAATTTTTTACACCAAAAAAATAGAACCCGTACTTGCAAAAAGAAATTTTAACTGTAACTTTTCAGGAAGTTATCTTTTAGTAGCGAAAGATTTATTCAATCAGTCTCTTTTTTAATGCATGTTCAACCAAATTTGGCAACTTATTAGCCATTTGGCGCAATTTTTTCGTTTCCTATTTTATCTTTAAAACGGTAGCTGAACTTGGTAGAGTAATGAGCCGGAATCTTTTAACTCGCAATCGTAAGATTGTGGATTCTGTCATGTCAATAATTTTTGGGCAATACACGGAAAGAGTACTATTAAAGGATGTGGGTTGGGGTCTTATGGCTTGAGGTTCCAAAATCGGACAAAATTAAAGGATGTGTAACAGTATTTTGAGAATTTTTATTGATTTTTCTAAATTGTAGTATTTTTCTTTACGGTAATTTTTTTTCAGGTAATTACAATGCTTTAAATCGCATTTTGTCTCAACGCAAAACTTTGACATGTGTTTAAAATTTTTTACACGAATTTTTAAAAATTGATAGTTCAAAAAAATTTGGCAACACAAAATTTTGTGAAATGAAGGAAAAGCAATCCTTGAAATCCCTGTTTTTAAATCAACGATCAATTAATTAGATTACAAAGTATTTGATTCTCATTTTATTCGGAAATCGTTTCTTCCGTAAATTTTATTTCCCTATAAGGATTTCGAGGACTGCTTTTCCTTCGTTTCACAAAATCTTGTTCTGCCATGTATTAATTTTTTTAATCTACCGATTTAAAATAAATTGTGTTAAGAATTTCTTTAGTCTAAAAAAAGACATTTCAGATCACGGGGTATTTTTATCTTGTTTTGTCTATTTGTTATTAGTTTTTAAACTAGGGAGCTCTTTGTGAAACACCCTTTATGAACATGTAATGATGACTCAAATTTTGTATGAAACATATGTGTTAATAGAAAAAAAGAGTTTAAAAACCTAAGCATTTTATACAGTTTTATACTTAAATTCTCTTATTCTAGATGTGACTGCATAATTATAACTGTTATTTTCATGACGAGACAAAACTAAAAATATTACAAGTTCGAGCAATACACGGTCGAGATGGGTTGCGAGCTCGGCCATTTTAGTATTTCTTTGTGCTGAAGGAGGGGAGGGTAGTTTATGAAGCTTAGGGTTTCGTCTCGTAGTCAATTTCCTCTTGTCAATACGACAAAATTAAGCCAAATTAATTATTAGGATTAGACAAATTAAGCCGAATTAATTTTTAAAATTTTCTGTTTGCAAAAAATATAATTGAAAACCGTATTTATGAATTACTACGTGAAAACTAGAAGGGGATGGGAGGTTCTTGGCATGTACTGTACTACGGGTGGACACCAAGATGAGGTAGGGAGTCAAAATTAGAAAATAAATGGGTAACGTAGTACGGGCACTTTCCCTAAGGGGTTTACGTTATCCGCCTTCGAGGACAGACAAATTGTTTTAACTTAGAGCCTCAATCGCACCGACACCCTAGGAGTGGATTGTATGTACAGCCCATCCTCAGTACAGACAAAGTCATTTAAAATTAATTAACAGAGTGGTGACTTAATTAAAACTAGTTTCTAGTAAAATTAATACTATTTTAGTGATGTTTCACCCCCTCCTCCAATTTTTGTGTTTAAATTTATTTTTCCTCTAAAACTTCAGCTATCAGTTTTTGGCATAAATCCTTCTTCCTCCTACCTAACAAATCATGGCTTTTCCAATCACTCCATCATTTCCTAAATTATTCAATCAAAATTATTCGATTTCGCTTGGCCGTCAGTCTGTTAATCTTTCCCCACTTCTCCAAATCTCTCGTAGAAATCAATTTCTTTATTCAATTCTTATTTAGACTGTAGGCATTATCTTCAAAATGCTAAATTTCTTCACGTTAAAAAACGAGCCAGCTGGATGGCTCAGCGGCAATCTACCACTTTTAAAATAATTTTCTCTTGTTTATTATCGCTATGAATCCTTACGGTGTCACAGCAGCTAGCTCGATAGCAGTACTCATGCATTGCTTATTGGAGTTAGCTACCAATCCCCTAGGGTTTGTGCGAGTGCTACGCTTGTTCCATCCAGAGCTTTAACTGACTCCTGGGTGTGAAACTGCGGGCAATTGCACAGCTGAGAAGGGAGTGCTGCTTTCACAGACTAAGGCTTAAAGGACGTGTTTGTCTTTAAAAGCTGTGCATTGTCCTGAATTGCATAAATAGTACTAATAATGAATTAAAAATGCAGGGATCTCTAATTCTACATTTTGTGTTAGTATTTTACTTCTAAAGGTACGATATTAATTAATCAATATGTTTCTATTTAAAAAAACACTTATTTAGTATAGCTAAAAAAATTTATTTAAAAGGGACCAAATGAAATCTTAATACTTTAAAACATGTTGCAATGTCTTTCAAACTATAGCTTTCAAAAAAATTATATGAATTTAAAAACGAACAACTTCATACAGTAGGACAGAACTCGCAATCTTACGATTGCATGACTGTTACGCTACCAACTAAGCTATAATTTAATCATTAATGGTACTACTACATAGAAATTTGAGTTTCCGTAAGAATCACAAAAAAAGTATTTGGCGATCACGGATAGGCGAAGTTTTTTTTCCTGTCTACTGCAAAAGTGTTACTGGTGGGAAAACTAGCTTAGTAATATTTGAAGTTGTTTTACAAAATAACTACCGGAATCGAACCATTGTGTCTCTTCCTACACAAATATGCAAGTTTTTTAGCAGATTTTCACCCCGGGGTTTCACCCCTTAAAACTCATTTGCGACCCCCCTGTATACCCCCCAGAATACACCCTGTATATATATATCCCTGTATATATAGGGGAGAGTGTTGTACCTAAGGACGGTTGTACCTTCAGCCACCTCAATTTAAAATTCGGGAAAAATTGTAAATTTGAATTTGAGGTCGATTTTGAATGTAAACAGATGCTATCTAGTTGCTAACGTGAAATCAGATCTTTAAAATATTATAAATTAAATTTACTGTTTTTAGATGCTCAAAGTTTTTTTAGTGCATCACTACATTAATTCTTCTCTTCCCCTATAGTTATTATATGATAAAATGGGATATATGGGGTGAATCCCCAAGATTTTGACTTTTTAGTTTTGATATTAGAAATCGTCAGATCTCAATTCTTTTATTTTTATAGAATTCTGAATGCAAAAACACCTGATGTTGTACCTTCGGACACCATAAGTGTTGTACCTACGGACACGTTCTTGTGGGTGTCTGTAGCTAATCGGCGTTTTAGAATCAGGTTTCATTTATGTGAATAAATTTTAATGCATATTAAATTAATTCTAAATGGTTATCTATTTGTCGGGGATTATTTTCAAGTGATTTTTGGATGAAAAATCAAATGTTTTGTGATCCAGACTACTTTTTTAAATTTTTGATTCTACTTTGAATTTAATGGAAGTATGGTGTAAAATCTTACGCACCCTATTGCGTTTAAGTATGATGATTACAAAAAACTGAAGAAGATTTGCGGAAGTTATTACCACCAAATGCTTGCACAACTAAGTGTCGATCTTATTGTTTTTTTATGGATCAGTGAAGTGATCAGATCAATCAGCATGATTGGTGAAACTATTACCTTAAATTTTGATCTGAAAATCCCATGTGATTTATTGGTAAAAAATCAAGACTTTTATCATTCAACTTCGTTTTAATGATCATTTACGATCTAAAACTACATAACTTTAAACAATCTATTTCCAATTTTAAAAAGGCTTGAAATATGTTATAAAAAGGTAATGAATTTATAAAAATGTTCATTTTTAGCTTTTTTCAACTAAAACTTCCCTTTTTAAGGGTGTCCACAGGTACAACTGGGTCTGTCCATAGGGAGAGCACGTTGTTGTACCTATGGACACAAATTTTGTCAAGTTTTTAAAATTAATTAAAAATTCAATTTTCAAGATTTTAGCTAGTAAAAAATATCCCGCTACTCACAAAGGTTAGGACTAAAGGTTGGGCACTTAAAATGGTGAAAATGTGATTTTACCGGTCTTGGAAAAATCCAAACGTGATTTTTGTCCACATAGGTACAACACTCTCCCCTATATATTATTCCCTTATTTTACCGAAAAAAATTTTTTTGCGAATTTGAAAACGATTACCCTCTATTCTTTTTATTAATACCCATCATTTTATTCATCACTTTGAAACGGTGTCTGTTAAAAAGGAAGTTCACACATTGAAGGTAAATCAATTGAATCGTCAGTTTGAAGAAGGGAATAAGTCCAAAAACCAAGTTTTGAGAAAATCGAAAAAAACTGTATAAGTAATAGAATTTTCATTGTATAATCACCAAATTTTTACTGGAAGTTCACAACCCTATTTAGAAAACAGAGCAACTATCAAAAGAAATATAAGTATATTCAAAAATATTTTACAGTCAAAATAAGTTGATGGACTTATTCCCTTCTTCAACCTTATGAAATTTTTCTGATGAAAAAATCTTAAAAAACCCTTAAATTCACATTTAAATTATATTTATCCTTAGTTTCCACCACAAAAGGGTGAAATAAAAGGAATAAGACAAATAAAATTCAAAATTATAGTGAAACTGAGTTATTAGAGCAGTATCAATGGAGTGAGTGAATATGAATGGAGTTAAACATTCCCTGCATAAAAAAAGTTTGAAAAAAAAATTTAAATTAAAAGAAAATTTCATTTTAACTTAGTTTACAACTCAAAGACTAGGAAAAGAAAGACAAATTAACTTTAACTCCAAATTAACTTGAAAAATACAATGAATGGACATCGATTTCACAACTTCAAGGGGCGATATCTCCCTTTAGGGGTTAGTTATTTCCCCCCTCTTTTCACCCATGTGTAGAGCAAAGCTTGGAGATTGTTTTGAGCACAAAAAGTCAATTTGTCATTTTTAGGACTTATTCCCTTCTTCAAACTGACGATTCAATTTACTTAGTTGGGAATTTGTGTCATCAGATAACTGGAGATCTAAGTTACCCAGCAATCAACAAATTCTTGCGGTGCTGTTTAACAACATTCGTGTAGTTCAACTTTCTGTTAAACAAAGTGCCATATTAACTTTTCGTAAATGTATTATTTTTTGGGAGAAAGCAAGGATACCGACGAAATTATTTGCTAACTGTGTAAGGAAAGTTCTTAAACTTTATAATAATTGGCGAAAACTTCAAAAAAACAGCACAAAAACGCAAGATATTCACAAACGCGGAGGGCTGAAGAATTTCTTGCATCTTTGGATAATTTATTTGATATTGCACACATCGAGGCCTTAGAAATGATAGAGATCGAAGAAGATATTATATTACAGATAGCTTTAACCGCGGAAGGCTACACGATTGTTATCGTTGGTGACAAGATGCTCTCATTTGATTGGTCAGTTAGTTCTCTTCTCCACAGGAAACGGGGAGAAAGTTCTCACTATGGGGATGGTGCTTAGGGCTTTTTTATACTCAATCTGAATTTTGGCTGATCTGGAAGACTACAAATCACTCGAACCGACACCTGCTCGGCACGCTTTCCCCCTCCCATATTCTATATCCCTATTCTTTTTATTAATGCGTTTCCAGTCACGTGTTTTTTCTCGACTTTTAAATTAAAACATTTAATTACTTGTACATTTTTTTGAAAAATTGAGCATTCATTTTACCATACAAAAAACCATACGGAACACTTGAATGTTTATGAAAATCTGACACATGCAACTTCCTTATTACGAATTTCATGCCTCATTTAAAAGGGCAAATACTTGAACAAGTGTGTTGAGGATTTAGCCAATAATTGAATACAAGCAAAGTTAATTTAAATCTTGTATCTAACTTTTAAACTGGTGAGTGTCACATTTGCAAAAAAGAAAAACAGTTTAATTCGTTTAAGGGATGAAAAGGATTTTTCTACTCTAGAGCAAATTTATTAAAATTTAAATGTACCTCATGGGTTCCCCCTGATCCTGACCCCTCCAATTCACCCTTCTCCCTCAGAATTCCACTCCCACAGATGCGGATCGTCAGAAGGACGATCGTGATGCAGACAGAATCTTTGAGAATACAGGTCAGCTTCTATAAATAAATGGACTTCTTGAACTTGATAATAAGTTTTCATCAAAAATCAATGTGAATAATTAAATTTTTCTAAACATTAAGTAAGCATATTAAAATTGATCTTGAATTTTATTGATTTGATTGGAATTCAAGGATTGCATAGAGGGATGAGGTTTTACTCAGATAATGAATAGTATTTTATGAGGAAGGTGTTTTGATAAAAAATAAGAATAAAATAGAATTAAAATATATCGTTAACACCATGTCATTACCACCACAGAGTAAAGAGCTTAACAGAGAGTCGAAATGGCAGTTTTCCTGTCTCGGGACGCAGCCGCCAATCAGAAGAAGGGGAAATGACGAAAGGGATTCCTGATTGGATCTATTAGGCGGCATTTTAATTTCATGGGCGCGGCGCTTCTCTTTTCCCTCCACTGCCGATTTGAGTGACGAAAGAGAGTGGCAGTGACCTAGCAGGAGTGAGTTGAGCTATTATAGGCTGTCTAGGAGCTAGGAGGGGTTGCAATGTTTGCAACGCCCGTCAATGGAAAAATCAATGCTTTAAAAAGTTGCCATTAGCGTCTATTGAGTCTCCATAGACGCTAATGGAAACTTTTTAAAGCATTGATTTTTCAAAATTTTTAAAGCAATCCTTGAATTCCAATCAAATCAATAAAATTCAAGATCAATTTTAATATGTTTACTTAATGTTTAGAAAAATTTAATTATTCACATTGATTTTTGATGAAAACTTATTATCAAGTTCAAACCCTGATCATAACTTAAAACTTCACGATCGTCCTTCTGACGACCCGCATCTGTGGGAGTGGAATTCTGAGGGAGAAAACTGCCATTTCGACTCTCTGCTAAGCTCTTTACTCTGTGGTGGTAATGACATGGTGTTAACGATATATTTTAATTCTATTTTATTCTTATTTTTTATCAAAACACCTTCCTCATAAAATACTATTCATTATCTGAGTAAAACCTCATCGCTCTATGCAATCCTTGAATTCCAATCAAATCAATAAAATTCAAGATCAATTTTAATATGTTTACTTAATGTTTAGAAAAATTTAATTATTCACATTGATTTTTGATGAAAACTTATTATCAAGTTCAAACCCTGATCATAACTTAAAACTTCACGATCGTCCTTCTGACGACCCGCATCTGTGGGAGTGGAATTCTGAGGGAGAAAACTGCCATTTCGACTCTCTGTTAAGCTCTTTACTCTGTGGTGGTAATGGCATGGTGTTAACGATATATTTTAATTCTGTTTTATTCTTATTTTTTATCAAAACACCTTCCTCATAAAATACTATTCATTATCTGAATAAAACCTCATCGCTCTATGCAATCCTTGAATTCCAATCAAATCAATAAAATTCAAGATCAATTTTAATATGTTTACTTAATGTTTAGAAAAATTTAATTATTCACATTGATTTTTGATGAAAACTTATTATCAAGTTCAAACCCTGATCATAACTTAAAACTTCACGATCGTCCTTCTGACGACCCGCATATGTGGGAGTGGAATTCTGAGGGAGAAAACTGCCATTTCGACTCTCTGTTAAGCTCTTTACTCTGTGGTGGTAATGACATGGTGTTAACGATATATTTTAATTCTATTTTATTCTTATTTTTTATCAAAACACCTTCCTCATAAAATACTATTCATTATCTGAGTAAAACCTCATCGCTCTATGCAATCCTTGAATTCCAATCAAATCAATAAAATTCAAGATGAATTTTAATATGTTTACTTAATGTTTAGAAAAATTTAATTATTCACATTGATTTTTGATGAAAACTTATTATCAAGTTCAAACCCTGATCATAACTTAAAACTTCACGATCGTCCTTCTGACGACCCGCATCTGTGGGAGTGGAATTCTGAGGGAGAAAACTGCCATTTCGACTCTCTGCTAAGCTCTTTACTCTGTGGTGGTAATGACATGGTGTTAACGATATATTTTAATTCTATTTTATTCTTATTTTTTATCAAAACACCTTCCTCATAAAATACTATTCATTATCTGAGTAAAACCTCATCGCTCTATGCAATCCTTGAATTCCAATCAAATCAATAAAATTCAAGATGAATTTTAATATGTTTACTTAATGTTTAGAAAAATTTAATTATTCACATTGATTTTTGATGAAAACTTATTATCAAGTTCAAACCCTGATCATAACTTAAAACTTCACGATCGTCCTTCTGACGACCCGCATCTGTGGGAGTGGAATTCTGAGGGAGAAAACTGCCATTTCGACTCTCTGCTAAGCTCTTTACTCTGTGGTGGTAATGACATGGTGTTAACGATATATTTTAATTCTATTTTATTCTTATTTTTTATCAAAACACCTTCCTCATAAAATACTATTCATTATCTGAGTAAAACCTCATCGCTCTATGCAATCCTTGAATTCCAATCAAATCAATAAAATTCAAGATGAATTTTAATATGTTTACTTAATGTTTAGAAAAATTTAATTATTCACATTGATTTTTGATGAAAACTTATTATCAAGTTCAAACCCTGATCATAACTTAAAACTTCACGATCGTCCTTCTGACGACCCGCATATGTGGGAGTGGAATTCTGAGGGAGAAAACTGCCATTTCGACTCTCTGTTAAGCTCTTTACTCTGTGGTGGTAATGACATGGTGTTAACGATATATTTTAATTCTATTTTATTCTTATTTTTTATCAAAACACCTTCCTCATAAAATACTATTCATTATCTGAGTAAAACCTCATCGCTCTATGCAATCCTTGAATTCCAATCAAATCAATAAAATTCAAGATGAATTTTAATATGTTTACTTAATGTTTAGAAAAATTTAATTATTCACATTGATTTTTGATGAAAACTTATTATCAAGTTCAAACCCTGATCATAACTTAAAACTTCACGATCGTCCTTCTGACGACCCGCATCTGTGGGAGTGGAATTCTGAGGGAGAAAACTGCCATTTCGACTCTCTGCTAAGCTCTTTACTCTGTGGTGGTAATGACATGGTGTTAACGATATATTTTAATTCTATTTTATTCTTATTTTTTATCAAAACACCTTCCTCATAAAATACTATTCATTATCTGAGTAAAACCTCATCGCTCTATGCAATCCTTGAATTCCAATCAAATCAATAAAATTCAAGATGAATTTTAATATGTTTACTTAATGTTTAGAAAAATTTAATTATTCACATTGATTTTTGATGAAAACTTATTATCAAGTTCAAACCCTGATCATAACTTAAAATTTCACGATCGTCCTTCTGACGACCCGCATATGTGGGAGTGGAATTCTGAGGGAGAAAACTGCCATTTCGACTCTCTGTTAAGCTCTTTACTCTGTGGTGGTAATGACATGGTGTTAACGATATATTTTAATTCTATTTTATTCTTATTTTTTATCAAAACACCTTCCTCATAAAATACTATTCATTATCTGAGTAAAACCTCATCGCTCTATGCAATCCTTGAATTCCAATCAAATCAATAAAATTCAAGATCAATTTTAATATGTTTACTTAATGTTTAGAAAAATTTAATTATTCACATTGATTTTTGATGAAAACTTATTATCAAGTTCAAGAAGTCCATTTATTTATAGAAGCTGACCTGTATTCTCAAGGATTCTGTCTGCTTCACGATCGTCCTTCTGACGATCCGCATCTGTGGGAGTGGAATTCTGAGGGAGAAGGGTGAATTGGAGGGGTCAGGATAAGGGGGAACCCATGAGGTACATTTAAATTTTAATAAATTTGCTCTAGAGTAGAAAAATCCTTTTCATCCCTTAAACGAATTAAACTGTTTTTCTTTTTTGCAAATGTGACACTCACCAGTTAAAAAGTTAGATACAAGAATTAAATTAACTTAGCTTGTATTCAATTATTGGCTAAATTCTCAACACTTCTGTTCAAGTATTTGCCCTTTTAAATGAGGCATGAAATTCATAATAAGGAAGTTGCATGTGTCAGATTTTCATAAACATTCAAGTGTTCCGTATGGTTTTTTGTATGGTAAAATGAATGCTCAATTTTTCAAAAAAAATGTACAAGTAATTAAATGGTTTAATTTAAAAGTCGAGAAAAAACACGTGACTGGAAACGCATTAATAAAAAGAATAGAGGGTAATCGTTTTCAAATTCGCAAAAAAAAATTTCCAAATCCAGACCTGCATTTTTCCCTAAGCACCATCCCCATAGTGAGAACTTTCTCCCCGTTTCCTGTGGAGAAGGGAACTAACTGACCGCAATCAAATGATAGCATCTTCTCACTAACGATAACAATCGTGTAGCCTTCCGCGGTTAAAGCTATCTGTAAAATAATATCTTCTTCGATCCCTATCATTTCTAAGGCCTCGATGTGTGCAATATCAAATAAATTATCCAAAGATGCAAGAAATTCCTCAGCCCTCCATTTGTGAATAACTTGCGTTTTTGTGCTGTTTTTTTTTTGAAGTTTTCGCCAAACATTATAAAGTTTAAGAACTTTCCTTACACAGTTAGCAAATAATTTCGTCGGTATCCTTGCTTTCTCCCAAAAAATAATACATTCACGAACAGTTAATATGGCACTTTGTTTAACAGAAAGTTGAACTACACGAATGTTGTGAAACAGCACCGCAAGAATTTGTTGATTGCTGGGTAACTTATTAGATCTCCAGTTATCTGATGACTCCAATTCCCAACTAAGTAAATTGATTTACCTTCAATGTGTTAACTTCCTGTTACAGACATCGTTTCAAAATGATCAAAATCTTGGCGTGAGTTGAAAACCTTATAAAAGAAGGAAAAAGCAGAAAAATAGTGGTGAGCGCGCGCGTTGGTAATTTGGGTTGTTTGACCATCTTCAATTGAGATTTGGCACGGGTTAATATTATCGTAGAAGGATGAAATTTTATATCTGACTAGGTCAAGGGATTTATAAAAAAAGTAGAGGGTACCTCTTTTCAAATTCGTAAAAATAAAAAAATTCTGTCACAAAAAGGACAAAAACAGACAAATTCACCAACTTTAATTAATATTTTGCACATAATAATATCATCGTAGAGGGATAAAATTTTGTATCTGAATAGCCTAGGGCAGGGGTTCTCAAACTTTTTAACATTGCGACCCACTTTTGAGAAACAAAATCTAACGCGACCCACCGACTTCAGTTAATTATAATTAACTGAACTGAGATTATTATCTCATTCCCCCCCACAGAATTTTAACTTCTCTGACAGGGGGTGTTCACCAACTATTTAGTTGCAACAATAAATTATAACATGCACGTATTAGAAGAGAAATTAACTGTTAAGAAATTTAAAAGTAAATATTTGAATTTGAGCGTATAAAATAATTTAATTGTAGGCAAATAATGATCCCCACAATAAAAAGGGGGGGTCTGGGGGTCCTCCCCCAGAGAAAATTTTAAAATTTGACCCTTAAAAACATCGTTTTAACTTGTGTTTTAGCAACATGGGAAAAATTGCAGTTGCACCATTTCCAAAATTCTTAAAATTTGCATTGCTCCCCCCTGGTGTGGATGAGGAGAAACACTGAATATTTTTTTTCAAATCTTATTTGAATAACCGACTATATTTGCATTCTCGGCACATTGAAGTGACACACATAAAGCGTATTTACATTAATTGCCTTTTCCGTTCGACACCAAGTAGTGTTGTTTTCCTCAAATTTTTATTCTTTTCACTATATTATAATGGGATCAATTTCAAAAGTTATAATAATAGTTTGATAATTTAAAAGTCAATAACACGTTTGTAAAAATTATATAAAAAGATACTTCATATTCAGAAAAATTAAAAATCTTCTCGCGACCCACCAAAAACTGACTGGCGACCCACCAGTGGGTCGCGACCCACAGTTTGAGAAACTCTGGCCTAGGGCATTAATAAAATAGAATAGAGGGTAATCGTTTTCAAATTCGCAAAAAAATTTTTTTCGGTAAAATAAGGGACACCGTAATATACGAGGGTTGTTTTTTAATTAACTTCCGTTTTTCTCCTGAAAAAAAAGTAGAAGGAATTTCAAAACAATTTTGGTACTGGTAGTTAGATACATCCTTCAGGTTCAATTTGCCACCTTACTGAATAAAATCGGACATTTTTTCTATTATTTATCGATTTTACAAGCGCGCTCCTCGAACTATTTTCCCGCCAACCCATAGAGAATTCGGCTTTTTTTCTCCCTTCGCTCCGTCCGCGAGCAGGCATTAACATTAAACAATGGGTGGGCAGGTGATCGCGGACGGAGCGAAAGGGGAAAAAAAGCCGAATTCTCCATGGGTTGGCGGGAAAATAGTTCGAGGAGCGCGCTTGTAAAATCGATAAAAATAGAAAAAATGTCCGATTTTATTCAGTAAGGTGGCAAATTGAGCCTGAAGGATGTATCAAACTACCAGCACCAAAATTGTTTCGAAATTCCTACTACTTTTTTTTCAGGAGAAAAACGGAAATATATAGGAGAGAGTGTTGTACCTACGGACTGTTGTACCTTCAGCCACCTCATTTTAAAATTCGGGAAAAATGTAAATTTGAATTTGTGGTCGATTTTGAATGTAAACAGATGCTATTTAGTTGCTAACGTGAAATCAGCTGTTTAAAATATTATTTAAATTTTCTATAGTAAAAATACTGTTTTTAGGTGCTCAAAGTTTTTTTTAGTGCATCACTACATTAATTATTTTCTTCCTCTATGATTATGATATGATAAAATGGGATATATGGGGGGAATTCCCGAGATTTTGACTTTTTAGTTTTGATATTAGAAATCGTCAGATCTCAATTCTTTTATCTTTTATAGAACTTTGAATGCAAAAACACCTGATGCTGTACCTTCGGACACCATAAGTGTTGTACCTACGGACACGTTCTTGTGGGTGTCTGTAGCTAATCGGCGTTTTAGAATCAGGTTTCATTTAACTGAATACATTTTAATAAATGTTAAATTAATTCTAAATGGTAATCTATTTGTCAGCGATTATTTTCAAGTGAATTTTAGATGAAAAATCAAATACTATGTGATCTAAACTACTTTTTTAAATTTATGATTCTACTTGGAATTTAATTTAAAATATGGCGTAAAACCCTAAGCACCCTATCGCATTTAAGTATGACGATTAAAAAAACTTCAAATTTCCACTGAAGACGATTTACCACCAAATTATTATTATTACCACCAAATGATTGCACAACTAAGTGTCGATCGAATTGGGTTTTTTTGGATCAGTGAAGTTGTCAGATCAATCAGCATGATTGATGAAACTACTACCTTAAATTCTTATCTGAAAATACCATGTGATTTTTGTGTTTTTGGTAAAAAATCAAGACTCAATCATTCAACTTCGTTTTAATGATCATTTACGATCTAAAACTACATTACTTTAAAAAATCTATTTTCAATTTTAAAAAGGCTTGAAATAGTTTATTAAAAGGTAATTCATCAATAAAAATGTTCATTCTTAGCTATTTTCAAGTAAAACTTCCCTTTTTAAGGGTGTCCACAGGTACAACTGGGTCTGTCCATAGGTACAACAGGTTGTTGTACCTTTGGACACAAATTTTTCCAAGTTATTATAAATGATTAAAAATCCAATTTTCAAGATTTTGACTAGTAAAAATATATCTCTACTCACAAAGGTTAGGACTATGTTGGGCACATTAAATGGTCAAAATGTGATTTTACCTGTCTTAGAAAAATCCAAACGTGATTTTTGTCCATAGGTACAACACTCTCCCCTATATATATAGTTGACATTTCCCAAAGGGGCAATCCAACCCAAATTCGTAGAAAATTTTGATTTCTTATTCATCGGTGTAAAAAAATCATGGATAGTGATGTAGGTGTTTCACACTTTCCAAAAGAGAATATCTTTGCAAAAAAGCTTTTCTATTTTAAATAAAATATCGCCTCATTAACGTAAAATTCTATTTCCATACTATCCCGTTGACCGTGTCACTAAAATGATTAGCCAAAGCTCATTAAAGGCCTTATTCACTTCTACCTGACCATCGGTTAAAGAAGGATTCCACCAGAGCCAGCGAAACCTCCTTTTCTGTCTTGGGCAGCTATGGTTAACCATTGGTCAAGTGGCAGTGTTACTGTGCCGTTGAGACTGACAGTCGATAGGATAATACGCAAAAACCTTAAAATATATTGTACAGTCGACTCCACTTAATATGATCAGTTCTGTCCAAAAGTAGAATGATAACAATATCCGATTGATGATAATAAGCGGTTTAAAACTAGAAAGTTTCAAACAGTGTAGTGGTATGGGGTGTATGGGGGATTTACACGAGTGTTTCCTTTAAGTCCCAACTTTATGTAGTCCTGATTGAAGTATTTAAAACGATTACCTAGCATGTGTTTTGCAACTTTAAAATTCATCAAAAATATTATTAAGGACGTATAAAAATAACAGATTACTGACTCATTTGTATGATTGAGTATTAAAATTGTCCATCAAACAGGAAAAAGGATGTTTTAGGAGTTTTCACTAGATTTTTGAAACATTAAGCAAGTTTCAGTTCGAAAATGAAGGACATTTGTGCCAAAAATATAGCACATGTCAGAAAATTTCAAAATTTTCTGATTTTTGTTGTTTATAAATAAGGACGAATATAACAATGCAAATTAAGAAGTAGAAAAATATGGGAAATAAAGGATAGGGGTCAAAAACATGCAAATATAGGACAACTATGGACCCATAATTAAGCGATATAAAACTAAACTCATTGTGTAACAGCCCTAGTGGGCCAAGGCCTACGATGCCCATCTTCGTTTTCGTGACCGTAGGGCCCTGGGGTGCAAGGTGTTAGAGGTGGTCATTCTAACGCGAGTGTTTAGTTCCCAAGCAAATTAAGCGATATATTGACCACATAAAACGATACCATTTGCGTCAAGTTAAATAGGAGTGATCGGTAGCGGTCAACTTCGATAACATTATCCGACTGATAGCATTAACCGTGATCGTAATAATCGGAGTCGACTGTATAATGTGTTGCATGATGTTGTAAAAATAAAGATGTCATTTCCCTATTCAAGTGTTGTTGAGTGTGTGCTTGTACTTGCAGGGTGTCGAGCGGCTGATGGGTCTCCTCGCAGCATGAACCGACCCCCTCCGAAGGAGGGCTCGCTCTCCCTCGAGGAGAAGCGATTCCTGGTTGCCGTCGAGCGCGGAGACCTCGCCTCCACCAGAAGGTGAGCAATTGCATTCATTTCCTCTCATGTCAAGTCAAAGAGAATATGTATGTTACCAGCGGTTCTTACACTGGAACCCCTGTAAAAAAATACGGCCCTTTATACAAAAAGTGGTTGAAAGATATTGTCTCCATACATTAAGATATGTTACTCTACGATAGGGAGGGACCTTATTTCAGACTTTTTTCCAATCTCTTTTATACTTAAAGTAATGAGAAACTATGTAAATAAATAATTTTGAAAAAAATATCCCATCGTCGCCCCCTCTCAAGACAATTTTCTTGTCACCCACACACGAAAAAAAAAATCCATCAAGATAAAATCCAAACAATTTATTGACATAAATAAATTATCCTCAAATAGATTCTTGACTTTTTGTTATGTTACCGTTAATGTGTATAATTGGGTAATGTTCAGACTACCCAAAAAAAAAATAAGCGAAATTTTTTCAAAACAGTGAAGTGAATTTGGGTACTTTGTCTGCAGTTTTCTTTAGGAAATCTGCACTTTTTGACCCTTTTTAGAAGGAATTTCGGACAAGTTTTTTTTGCTGTGTAACTGAGGTAAAATGCGAATTACCTAAGATAGAGTACGAAATATTTCATACTTTACCTAAGTATTCCTTGCATTACCAAATTAAGCACATTAACGGAAACATATGTAATCATAAACCTCAAAAACAAAGTATTGTTTGTGTTTTTCAAGTACTATTTGCTCGCAAAGCACTTCTCTTATTAGATACATATAATAAAATCTATAAAATGAAGATAATTTATGATGAAAAACCCACTTCAAGAAACAGCTGTGGAAATTAGACAGTTATTAACTCCTTATTTACCTCTTGCCCATATTCTGCATCTAGCAAACATCTAGATCTGGTAGAATCTGAAACTCCAAACATCCTTTTAAGAACGTTAGAAAGTTTAAAATAAATAAGGAGAGCTTCTTAAAAAGCTCTCAGCCGGGCAATTAAGAATGTTCAAAATTAACCTAAGACACATACTGAGCTTATAAAACAAGAGTCAGGTGAGGTGAAATTCTTGAGGAGTTTGGGGGGAATTCCGGTCCCTTTAATAATACAGCCTTACGTCTTTTTCTTCAAAGGAATTGGGGAAAGAATTCTCCCCGGTAAAAATTCCAATAAGGAAGAATGATTTGGGGTTGAATTCTTCAGATGCATGTGGGGAAAAACTCCGTTGAACTTGAGAGCTAAAATGACCGTGTTTTCTCTTTTTACGAGCAAGTTAAATAAGGAGTGAATTTTTCATTCTGCGTGATTTGAAAAAAAATCATTTTGATGAGTTAGAGTTAATTAAAGTTTAATTTAAGTTTTCCTTCAAATTGGTGAATCTTCGAGAATTTCTGAATACTACTACATGTCCTTTCTGTCCAAAATATGCTACTTACACTCAAGTATATTTTGATAGTAGTTACGATTTTACAAATTGATTCTATTCTCTTTTTTTTAAGTTGCAATTAGTACCCCATAGTTTATCTTAAAGTTAAATATGAGAAACAACTATAAGAACCTTAGTAACTGATAATATAATGATAGTTTATTATCCTATAAAATACCAGTTAACCAGGAAATATTTAATATCTTTTATGTAATTAGGTTAACCTTTTACCTGCCGATGTTCCCAAATGGGAACATCACTTTTGGGAATTTTTTCACCATTCAATTTTTCATGCAGGAGTTTGATACTTGGTATTAAGCAACTCAAAGATATGAAGTTATTTTACATGCAAAAGTTTTTCATGTACAATTTAATCCTTTTTTGTAGAATTTATATCAAAATTACAGATTTTTCGCTCTTCAAAAAATTGCACAAGTTTTTATTTATGAAAATTTTAAATAAATTTAGTTTCAAATAATTTTGCTGTGTTTAGATAGCTTAAGTGCATATCTTCTCATTTGGCTTTACAGAATAGCTTCATATTCCAATTTTGGAGAGTAATAACCAATTCTATGTATATGTTCCCAAATGGGAACATCGGCGTTTGGGGTATAGTATTTGAGGGGATTTTTATAACACAAAAAAATTCAAGTTATTTCCTATTTTCTTCAATTTTTTGAGGATCTAAACAGGTTAAGAATGATGTTTTAAGTTTAAAAATAAGTAATTTTTATTTTTTCTCTTAATTTGTGGATAAATAAATGCCAAATCTTTATAGCAGATTCTCACAATTGCATATTTTTCTAACTCCCCGATCGATTAATTTTCAGTAATTATCATTAGGGGTTATGCAAAGTGCATATTTGAAGTGTTTCTGAGGACTTGCATACATATTTTGTTCAAGTACTTTTTTTACATAAAAATTTTAGGATTAAAATAGAAGAATTTTGAAAATAAGGAAAAGTGTGTACATCTTAAAACCCTCTTCTAACGTAAGTTTGATGTAAGAGATATGTGATTTGGTTCAGAATCTTCCATGAGAAACACGGCTTTAATGAATCAATGGAGATAATTATGATTATTAATTTTAAAAGCTAATTAGATTTGAATGCGATTAGTGGATATTATGCTAAATAACCGTATAGAACCGTAATTAAAACTATTTTTTCACTCAGAAACGTAACTGTTTAGCGTTGAAGTGCATTGGAACACTCTTATGTATTTTTTATACCAAAATATTACCCATAGTGCAAGAAAAATGTACGGAAAAGCTTCGCGTACGAAATAAACATGTTAATTTTTTCTTATGAAAATCTATCAAATGGTACCCAATCGTCCAAGTATGGGTAATAAAAATGAAAAAACCGTCCAATATCATAAATATGTTCCTAATTATTGAGTAGAAACATCTTTCAATCATTTTATTTGAATTGATTGTAAAATATGAACCTTTTGGAAATCCCCCTAAAAACTTCACCCCAAACGCCGATGTTCCCAAATGGGAACATCCTAAAAATCGTACTTAGGATTTTTTTTCAGCCGAAAAATGACCAGAATGGTTTTAGTAATGATAAAACAAGCCATTTAAGCTAAAAATCAGAACCTTTAATTTGAAATTTGAATTGCGGCTTTTAAAAGGTTAAAGATAATTTTAATACACCTTAGAGCATAAAGAATACCTTCTTTAAAAAATGAATAATAATTATTTATGAAATGAAAAAGTATAGTTTCTTTAAAACAATTTAAACGCCGCAACAAATGCAATCAAGTATTTAACCCTACAATGCATGATTTTTTAAATTCACTTGAAAATCATTTATTTGACTTCTATTATGGTGTAAATTAGTAAAAAAATACAAAAAAATTAATTTAATTTTTTTTCTACTTTTAATTGACAAAAAACTTTGTCCTTGTGAAATTAATTTGTGTCCCTTGTGAAATTAATTGTGAAGTGAAATAAAACCAAATGCTCTACAAATATAAAAAAAACTTATCTTTCAGAACAATTTTTTTTCAAGCTGAAATTTTTTTTATTTTAATTTAAATGGTCCTTTTATTTGGCTTTTCTGTGTCTTGACTTTCGTCTTACTAGCTACTAACAAGTGTCTCAAAATAGTACCCCTGCTGGCTGGCGTCTACTGGCAGTCTAAAGTTCTAATACAATGAAATTTTATACTTACTGTACTTATTGCATGGTGTTGCCGTTTGGAAATGGAAGTTCGAGTAGGAAATGGGGGAAAATGTCGTGTAGCCAAATGGCTACAGTATGCACTGTAGGATTAAGAGAAGTAAACAGATAAATCACGATGCAACATTGGCAGCTAGCTCCATTTTAAGCTTAAATCCAAAAATCTTCTTTTCATAATTTATCTTAATAAGCCGCAACAGTGTCAGGAGGAAATAGAATATTTTTAAGCGTCCTCTCTTCTAAAAATGTCACTTAATGAGCTGTTGCATTACCCAGTCTAAATCTCTACTTTTAGAGAAATAGATGATCTTTACTCGATGGCTTAAATGATGGGACAGTATAAAAAGTAGTCGACGAGAAATTCTAATTCTTTTTAGCCATCTTTGTAAGACTTGAAAGTTGTCGGACCAAGAAACCCGGACTTCTTGGAGCAATTCCAGCCTAGTGATTCAAGAGCACTTAGTAGGCTACTGGAATCTTCATTTTCTAAAAGCAATTAGGAAATCAATCCCTTTGAATGCACGAGCAGATAGGGAAATTTCAGCAGGCTTCGGAAACGTTTGGAGAGAACAATTGGGACGGATTTCGATACGATAATGGACTGGTGAAGCCAGCATGCTTTTATTTTCTGTTTGTGAGAAGTTTTCGGTTTCAGTTTCAATGATTTAATGTCCCTTAAATCTGTTTTTCAAAGTAGGTTGATTAAAGAAGCAATAATTTTAAAATTGTGAAAATGAATTTTTCTAGGTTTTATATAATAGAGTGTAAAATGAATTTATTTGAAAAGATTCTGGTTTTAAAGGTTTTACTCATCTAATCAAATCGTTGCTTTGTTTATTTTTTATTACGGGAGCACTAGATGTTTATGGGTAAGTGATATGATAGTATGAAAAAACAACACATTCAAAATTGCATTTGATTAGCGTCCTTTTCAAGAAAGAAAAACAATAAACAAATAAATAGCATATTTGATATTAAAAATATTATTTGATTATTTATTATTTCAAAGGAGTTGTGAGGATTTAAAAGCTCTACAAGATAGATTTTTAATTCAAGAGTTATACTTTTTTTAAAAAGTATAAAGAATACTTTTATAGAACTAACTACGAAAGGGAAAAAGCTATGCATGCAACTTCAAAAAAATTTTATCAATGAATAATATAAATTTTAAAAGTATCTATTCTTTTTTTTGTCAATCAGTTAAAATAAGTAAAGCTTTCTATTTGAAAGTATAATTCTTGGAATCAAATCATCCACTTCTTTAATAAAGAAAATAAACTATAAAAACAGTGCTGTCATCTTAAAAAAAAGCAAATTGAAATGTTCGAAGATGTTTTAGCATTATGTAGTTCTAAGTTCCAATTAAAGTTAGAATTGATATTGATTTCATTTTTCATTTTCGTGGCAAAATATGATCACCTAGGATAAGGAATAAGAATTTAAATAACTTCAAAGAGAGAAAAATTAACGAACGAAGCAATTTTACTTGTGATTTATCATCATTCTTCTGAAAGATTTACTATATTCATTCGTAATCAGTTCAGAAGAAATCGAAATCGAAACAACCCTGTTCTTTTTTAAACTAAATTCACGTCATAATTTAAATGATCTATAATAAAAGTTTTGAGTAGATTAATTTAATCGTTTTTGTGCAGCAGATTATATCCAAAACTAGCATTTTCCTTACAAATTTTTTGCATTGATTATTTAATTAGAAAACTCAAAAGATGATTCATAAAGACTATCTAAATCAATACATTTCGTTAATGAATAAAAAAATTACAATACTGTAAACGTAATGATAGTTTTATATGGTTCCAATTGAAGGTCCAATATTGAAAACTTACAGTACTTATTTATGAATAAAGTTTTTAAAAATACATCATGTCTCTGTAAAACTCAAAGATATTAAAAGTCGAAATTACCCCTCTGGTAATTCTTGACTTGCTTCATATAAATACCACCCGTAGCTATAGAGGAAAGCATATTGAGTTAGTTAAACCTTTTAGTTACAATTAGTCATTGAATATCTCCTTAGTTTTTACTTCCATACAGTGTTTATTTTTTAAGAAAAATAACTAATTTATTTAAAATCATACAGATTTTAAAATTTTGAAAGCATTCGTTTTTGGAAACAGTGGGTGAAAAATTAAGTAGCTATATAATCACTAAACTTTTATAAAGTATTGTTTTAAACTATTTTCATTATCACTAAACTTTTCTAATAGTTTCAATTTTTTCTAAGTTACCTCAATGTGCCTTAAAATTTTCAGTTAATTGAGATTTTTTTTATTTTACACACCGAAGTACTATATTTTTTCTTCCATATTATGCCTATTTTCCTTCAATATTTCTGTTCTTCGATAAAGAGTAACCAAAACTGTTTGAAATACCATTCATATACAAAACCTATTCTTCTACTTTATAGCAATAATTCGTGACCTTTTTTTTATTAAAATGTGTCTAGAAATTCTACCGCTATATTCATTTATTTTTTGGGAGAAAAAAGTAACTGATCATCTATTTATCCTCTCCTTTTATGTACTTGACACATGATGAAAGTGTAAGGGCATTTTCAATAGTTAATATAGACGGACGAAAATCCATTATTTCGGAACAATTAATAGGGTTTAACATCTACCTATCGAACCCCTACCTCAAATATGTATACTATTTCGTTTTAAAAACGGTTGAAATAATAGCCTCCAGCATTATTCTTCTTTATCGTGCGTTACTCCAGAGCCGAATGAGAAATGACTGGAAAATAGCTGTTAGAAAGTCCTTTGAGCCAAATAAATAATGGAATCTTTTCGGCATCGAATATATACTTCGCATTTATATTTTCTTTAACTTCGGTGAACGACAGAAAATGGGAAATAGCTACAATGAAACCTTTTCTGAAGATAGCGTGCTCAGGGGGAATAAATAACTGATTTCTTAAACCCACATTTTGAATTCGTCTCTTTTTTCAGTATAATGCATTAAACTTATTGGAAGGCTACTCATCAACTGAAGCATTTGTCAAGTTTTAAAGGCAAGATCGGGTTTTGAATTGGAGTCATTCTTGCCACCATTGATTTGCCGCTGTTGGAAGCTCTTGAAAAATTTGACTAAGCATCAGTCGAAGATGAGCGATGGGGGATAATAAGTGGGTGGCACTTAAAAGCGTTTATTTTTGTGTTTGGGAATGGAAAGCGTTTATGTAAATGGGATTTAAAGTGTTTCTCACCGTTTACGAACTCGGGTGCAGTTCTTATTTTCGGAAAGATTGTTAGCTTTTGTTCTTAAAACATTTTGCTATTATATTACAAAGTGTGTTTATTTCGTTTAGTATTTAATTTCTCAAGCGATAAATACTTTAAAGACATGCGCAAAGTATATGTACTTAGCTTGTTATTTTTTAAACCCTATGTAAAATATTCTAAAAAATTGTTCTAATTGTATTTGACCGGTGCTAAAGCTCTGCAATATAAGGAGACGCTATCCAAAAAATCGTTTTATATCATAAAACGTGAAGGTTTTTCCATAACACTGCAAATAAATTATTTACTTGAAATTTATAATAGTTCCATTATGAATGATAAATGATATTCTTTTGTTTTATCAAGATCTTTAGAAATGCTTTTGAAAAATGTAAGTAGTCTTTTTGAATATTAGTTTCTTTGTATAGCACTATTAAACAATAAAATCCTTATTAATTTCAAATTGTTTAACTTTTACAATGTTATTTTGAAGTATAAAAATATTAAAAGTTAACTTCTTTTATCTCCTATCACTATATCATGATTCTGTCAAAAAAAAGTATGTATTTTGACATAGCCAAAGTTGTTGATCTATCCCGCTCTGAAACCACTGGAATCTGGACTTAAAAATAGACTCGGGAGCATCAATGTTTTTAGATACAAACTACGCATCATTCCCCCACAAATCTATCCAAACCGATGTGATATCCCAGGATTTACTTCAAGATTCGCCAATATGTCTAAGGCATATTTTGTGATAAAATCATCCCCAAGTCCTACCTTTATAATCTATTTCTGGAGGTAAGAAGTATCGATTCCTTGCACTGGTGAATTAGCGTGACGCAATGGTTAAGTACCAAAATCACGAAACGTCACGTTAGCGTTACAATTTCCGACCCCAAGGCCTGAAGCGCTAATCATTCGGAAACGCCGCGCATTTGGCGAGTTAATTACACCCGCCAATGTTTTTCGCCAATTTTCCGGCCCTCCAAAAACGGTAGATATAATAAAGGAACCGATTACTAATTGCAGTAGCAAAAGTTTTTTTTTATTCATGCACAGTAGGGTGACCCAAAAAAAACTTTTTTCTGGCCATTATTCACTTTTTTTCAAATTGTTAAAAGAAACTCATTGCCGAAATTTCAGCTCTCTGTTCAGATTAGAAGTTGGTGACCAAAAGGAGTAAAAAGTTAAAATTCAATACAATGATAAAAATTAAAATAATTTAAAAGATAATAATAACTTGTTATTATAATTAAACAACTGTGATTTGTAATAAAATAATGATTGGTTTTTAAGAAAAATGTGGAAAAAGCTTCTTACTCGCATTCCATTTTAAACTTTTAGTACCATGATTTCACTTTAAACTTACGGTCCGTTGGTCACAGGGTTGGCAAAAATGTGGGTTTTTTTTGTGATATCTAGCATCATATGTGAATACAAAATTCAATTCATGATGAACCTCATTTTTTCAACTAGTTCTTTAAACGAGATTTATTTTGCAGAACTTATTATCAGAGGAAAATCTTCACATGGAAAGATGGAGAATTTGCAACTACATTATAACACCTATCTAGCTATTATGGTGCGACTCAGATACAAAAGTAGTCTACATGTAGATAAATCCTTCCTGAAAAATCCAAATGTTACCATAAGTGTTTTCAAGAACACACTTCTTAGACTTGCAAATGTTTCCTTTGCGCACTTGTGAACGAACAAGGGAAGAATACATTTGAATATCTCATTTTCTTACACTTTTCATGATCCTGTTGACGCAAGTTTTCTTTCTCTCTTAAACTCTCCTTTTGGATTGTTCTGAAAAAAATATATCCTTAAAGTTATTAAAAACACTACTTGATTAGTTGCCAACTAGCAAACATGATGATTGTTGTGTGATTGACATTATTTTCACTCTTCTTCAAAATTCAGTGAATTTAAGTAATTTTTTCCCGATTGTATTAGATTTTCCACTTGAAAATAATCTATAGACCGATTGCCACAAGAAAAACATTTGACGTCGTATAAAATTGTTGTGATTGTAATAGAAACGTGTAATTTCTCTCAATTTTTGGGAGTCATAGTAATTCATAAACGCTGTAAAAGAAATTTTATACCAAATCTATGCGACTATCATTTAGATTTCAACTTCTTTACACTGTTTTATTTTGTGTCAAAGTTTTTCACGGAGCGGTTGGTATACTATACCTATTTTTACAAAATTAAGGGGTCAATATTCAAGAGGTAATTTATGTATTAATTACACTCGTCGACAGTGGTTTCCTAACAACAACCAAATTACTCTTTTTGTTACTAACTCATGTAGTTATTTAAATATATGCAAGTAAAAAAGTTCCACTACGTCCCATTTTTGCGTTTGCAAAAATTTTCGATTTTCTGCTTTTTTTCTTAATTTTTGCGTTTTAAGCGTCATTTTCGTCCAATAGCAGCCCTACAATCCCATCCAATTAATTTATTTCTAGTATCCCAGTATGTAAACATTCTTTTAAAAGTGTGGCGATGTTTTTGTACTGCAGTTCATTTTGAAAATTGACGAGTTTTCAGTGTAGATTTTGCACTTTTATGCACAATACGTTTTGCTAAATTTGGGTACGGTTTAAATTACAATTAAAAGGTAATATTTAATAGAAAAAGTGGAAAAATGTTTTTCCCACTGATTTGTGTCCAAATCGGTGACTAAAATGAAATCTGGGTTCCTCATGTGTGTTAAAGAAGTTAGAATGTGGCTCTTTTTTAAGTGCGTAAGAGTCAACAGTAGTTCTGTGCAAATTACTATCCCCATAGTATGGGGAGGACATTCAAATTATCTTAGTTATTTAATATCAATGACAATACAGAAAAAACATTTCAAAAAAGTATTTCAAAGGACTTTTTTCGCCATTAAGTGAAGGCAAACTCAAATTCAGTATGAACCTCTGATTAAAAAAGAATTCACGACCCTGCTTATGAAGGAAAATTTAATAAAAACACATTATCAGCTAGGAAATGGTTTTTAGGAGAGTGGTAAGATGATTTTCAGAAAATAGGACCGATTAAAATGTTTTAATCCCAATAGAAGGTTCTCTTTAGTCTTACCAATCCATAGAATGTTGAGCATCACCCAAAATTCATATTTTACATCCACGTTTGAACTTATTTCCGGAAATTATCACTGTAGTCAATCATAAACAAGGATAAAGATTCCCTTAGGACTATTACTCGATACATAGGTCACTGCGAAATAGCAATTTTGGGCTACAGCTCTTGGTTCATTGAAAGAGGAGATTTAACGCCACTTAAGAGACAAAAAGTGATAAAATTGCATCGTATTTAATGAATGTTTTATGATTTTTAGTTTTATATTGTCTGAAACATGTATATAATCTTAATTATGATAGTATTTTATGCTAAAATAATGAGATTAATTGTTAAAAATGAGTGTTTTCAACACTTTTGTCCATTTCTTACAGTACTAGTGCAATATTTGTAACAAAAAAACTGTACGTGTTACAGCTTTTTCACAACTATTTCTGAATTCTACACCCTGAAATTAGTCGGAAATACCTAATCACACTTTTGTTAGCGAAAAAAAGTTGAAATTTGTCGACTAGTGTTATTATTAAAGCTATAGAGCTATAATGGATAGAAAATACAGAAGCATTTATCCAAATTTCTGGAAAATTTTCTTGAAATTTTTCCCCTTCCAATTCCATCAAAACCTTCCACGACTTTACAAGTCTATGCTTAGCCACGTCATATTATAGATATGCCGTATTTTTACCAGACGCTATCTTCCATCCCAAATAAATATAAGTAATAAAGTAAGCCCAAATATAAATACCAAATATAGTTTTTACTTTTCTGCGCTTTTCATTTGATCTTTCCGTGTTTTTCTTTTCCTTTATTTATCGCTTTTAATTTCCTCTTATTTTTCTTATTTTCTGCCCTTTTTTCTCTGAACTTTCGCTTTCCTTTCTTTCTCATTATTTAACTTCTCGCGAGTGATCCCATCCATAATAACCTTATAACTTTTTATTTATTTTCATCTTTTTCTCTCTTTCCTTATTCTCTTGGCTAGTTCAATGTTTTTCCTTTTCCTCTTTTTCAATTTTTTCAATTTCTGCTTTTTGTGTTTCTTATATTTCCTATATTTTTGCTTTTCCTCTTAGTTTCATTTTTCATACAGGATTAGTTACGTATTTAACCATTAATTAGTATGCATTTTTATTACAAATGCAATACATTGTGTGAAATTTTTATATTTTATTGCATTTATAATAAAGTAATCATCATTAAAGATTAAAAATTTAGCTTATTAATTATTATCATAAAATTAAAAGTAAGAGGAAGATTTTTAAATAAGTTGAAATTGGTAGTATTTTAAAATATTTGTTGATAAATCGAAATAGTAATTAATTCACAAAATAACAAATGAAATTAAAAATTAAACTCAAATTTAAATAGGTGTAACGTCCTGCCAGGAATATGGTGCCATAAAACCTACCCAAGAAAAAAGAAGAATGAAAATTAAAATATAACTAAAATATAGAAATTAGGGAGAATGAGAAAGTCAATAAAGATAGCAATTAAGTGGAAATTATCAGCATGTATAAGAATAAGGAGAAATTGTAAATAAGATAGAAAGTTAGTAACAAACAAAAAAGAGACCAAAGAAGAAAAGATAAAAATTAAACTAAGATAGAGAAAAAAATACATACGAAATTAAGAAAAGACAAAAGTAGAAATTTAACAGAAGAAAAGACGTAAAGAACATAAGAGCAGCTAGGAAAAATACTGAATAATAAGAGAAGATTATAAGAGAAAATGAAAGCATAATTAAAGAAAAAACATTGAAAAGATAAAAAAAGAAATGAAGTACAGTAAAAAAAGAGAGAAAAGGGAAAAATAAAATAAAAAACAGAAAGCAATAAAAGTAAGCAAAGATGAAAAAAGGGGGACAAATATAAAAATTGAAAAGTGTACATATTTTTTAACCTTTACCCATTACTAAGCACCTAACATCTTGAAAATGTGTTAAAAACTTTTCCTTCATATCGTGGTTTCATAAACTTAGTTCAAAACGCATCGTGTGTTTTCAAAATAACCATTTCGGGTTGTGTTCCTTTTAAAAAACGGCCAAGACGCGCTCTGAAATACCGAAATTCCTTCTGGGCGTTTTGAAATCTACCACAACCTAAATTTCGGGTTGTGGCCGTTTCGCAAATGCCACAACTCGCTGTAGTCCTTTTTCCGCTCAGTACTAAGGGATTTCAGTTATTGAGACTAACATAAGTAATAAAACGCTGCCAATATAGTCCGATTGAAGAGATTTGTGCCTGGCTAATCCTAAAATACTATACTCAAACGCAATGTTTCTTGTCCATGGAGAAAAGATGCTGGGAGCAAAGAGAGGAAGTAGTTCCCCGCGTTGTGCCTGAATTTCGAGTTTAAAACGGATTTTCAATAAAGAAATACTTTAGGTTACTTTGATCCATTCATTTATAGCGATTATTTGTCGTAATTTTCGAATAACGTTGTTCATTTTAAGTTTTACGAATGCATAACGCGGAGAATTCTTCCGCGCCTCGTGACGTAGTATGGACAAGAAAGACTGCTGTGAAGTATAAGCCAAATTACTGACGATAAAAAACAGAGTTATTTAATGAAAGCTTCTCAGGATACTTCCTAACAACCTTTGTGTCACGCAAAGCCAGCCTAACCAGCATAGAAGTTTAGAAAGCTTCTCACTAATAGAAGTGAAGTTCAGGTAACAACTCTTCTCCAAAATCTATTCCGCCCTGTCGATCATAACTCAAGCATTGGACAGGCGTCTAACTCGTGTCTAGTAGGCAGCTTGAATTTCATTTCAACCCGGTGCATTTGAACCCAAGTACTATCAGTAATGAAGTTATAGATACATCCAAAGTGGGGGGCGCCATTTATTCCCAACTATGCTCTAATAAATCCCCGGTGCTGTTCGTACCTGTAAGACATTATTGAAGCTTGTGGAAAATTTGATTTCGGAACTTGGCAGATCACCAAAGGAGAGCTTTCTACAATACGCAAGTGCAGACTCAGTCTATTGATTTGGAGAAGCGGCCCAGGTATTTGCTCTCGGTGGAGTTTAAATGACATTTTATGAATAACGGGGATTGAGGGGTGGAAAAACTGAGGGGGGGGCATTAATCTCTGCAAAGAGGTGAGGTGGGGCATTTTAATGAGCGTCGCTTTGTGAGGGCAAAGAAATGCACAGATTTGATGGGATTAGGGTGTTTTGCATAAATGAGGATTGGAAGTTAGGTGGCTTTTGGGTTAATAGCGGAGGTAGCGGTTTGTTGTATTAAGAAATATTACGGCTCATTTTCTTTATTGTACGGTTTTGTGTTGCGCATCAATTGATGATAATGCATAATACATTTTTAAGCGATATAGAAGTTTGAAGAAACATTAACGCATATGAAACATTTAAGTCTGTAGAGGACTGACAGAAGGAAAGGATTTTTCAACAATGGGTACACCTATCCCCCGTCAGTTTTAAATAATGTTAAAGATTATGTTTAAATGCATTGTTTATCTCTCTATTATTACTGTAATGCAATAGGCATTGATTTGGTTTTGGGCTACATGGTGCTAGGCTTACATTAGGTCATATACTGCAAATTGAATGGATATCACTGGTCAACACACATTTTGATGCCGAGTATGTTAGAGCTGTTTTTGTTTAGATTTGACCTCTTGATACAGAATAGGGCATCCATTTTTACACATCCAGCTCTAGTTTGTAAGATATTCTAAAATTACGTTTTTAAGACTCTTGCTCTAATTTCATAAATTATGGTGATAGAAATATGTCTAAAAAAATAAAAACCTTACTCTCCAAGGCTTTTCCGTTTCCTGTGGGTCCCAATAGAGTTCTAAGGGGTACTTATAGGGCCCTAAAGTTTGAAAAAAAACGGTATTTTTTCAGAATTAAAAAAGTATGTACAGGGTGTCCCATAAATAATGGGTCACACTTCTAGGGGGGATAGTAGACACCTAGACGAGTCAGAATCACATAGGATTCGGGGGTCCTAGACCAAACCCCATAGAGTTAAAAATGGAGCGACACCCCAAAAAATTATAGAAAAATTCAATTTGAAGAAGAACTACTACTGTTAAAAATTTAATTATGGTCTCAAAAATTAGGGTTTAATATGATCTTTAAAATTATCTCAAAAGTCTCCACTTTAAAATTTGTTTTAATATCAAAAAAGTTAAAAACCACAAAAAAATGTGAAAATTCTACCAAAACCTCATTTTGTATTTCGAAATCCTTTCTTTCGATTTGATAAATAATCTGAAAGATCATAGTTGTAAACCCTTAAGCCCAAAGTTTCACGTAAAAACCATCAATATTAAACGCTTGAGATCCTGTTAAAGTTCGTTTTTTTGCTTGCGCAAACTGGTTTCCTATAGCCGTTTCCAAAACGGCACTTTGCGAACGCAAAAAACGGACTTAAACCATGCTTTAACAGGCTCTCAAGCATTTAATATTGATGGTTTTTACGTGACACTTTGGGCTTAAGGGTTTTCGACTATGATATTTCAGATTATTAAATCAAAGGAAATGATTTCGAAATACAAAATAAAGTTTTGGCAGAGTTTTCACAATTTTTTGTGGTTTTTAACTTTTTTCATAATAAAACAAATTTAAAGTGAAGACTTTTGAGGTAATTTTGAAGATCATATTAAACTACAATTTTTGAGACCATAATATAGTTTTTACCAATAGTAGTTCTTCTACAAATTGAATTTTTCAATAATTTTTTTGGGGTGTCGCTCCATTTTTAACTCCCTGGGATTTGGTCTGGGACCCCCGAATTCTATGTGATTCTGACTCGTCTAGGTGTCTACTATCCCCCCTAGAAGTGTGACCCAACATTTATGGGACACCCTGTATATTTTTGAGTTCGCTATTGTGATAAAACTGGCTAATATATGTTTTTTTGAACTTATTTAGACAGAATAAATTATTTATACTGATAAACTAAACCACAAAAGACTTATTTTCTTATTTTAAAGTGAAAAGTAGGGTCATTTCGATAAAAAAACGCTTAATACCAATAGTGGTTGAAACGAATAAATTTCGAGTTTTTCAGATGCAAGTCCTCAAAAAAGATGTCCTTTGATGTAAAACTGATAAATATCAGTGAAATAACGATAAAAGCTGCTCCCAAGCTTTCAAGCCCTAGTTTGAAGAAAATGGAAAAAAATTCCCTTTTCCTAAACTTTATCATATGAAATTTCAGTTATACATCAAATGACATTTTTTTGAAGACTTACTTCTGAAATATTCAACATTTATTCTTTTCAACCACCATTATTGGTATTAAGCGTTTTTGAGCGAAATGACCCTTCTTTTCGCCTTAAAATTAGAAAATAGGTCTTATGAGGGTACAGTTTATAAGTGTAAATAATTTATTCTGTCTAAATGAGTTTAAAAAACATATTATCCAGTTTTATCACATTAGCAAACTCAAAAATATTTTAAAATTCTGAAAAAAAAATGGTTTTTTTTTTCAAACTTTAGAGCCCTATAGGTACCCCTTAGAAGTGACTTAGGGGGCTGAAACTTTATGCACTATCTATTGGGACTCAAAGGAATAGGAAAAGCCTTGGAGAATAATGTTTTTAATTTTTAGACATCCTAATATCACCATATTGTATGAAAGTGGAGCAAATTCTTAAAAACCTAATTTTAGAATATCTTAAAAACTAGAGCTGATGTGTAAAAATGGATGCCATATTCTGAATCAAGAGGTCAAATGTATACAAAAACAGTTTAAACCAAAAAAAAGTTTTTTTTTGTAGACCAGTGTAATAATTTGAATGAATTTCGTAAAATTACCTAAATGCACGTAAAAGGTAAAACAAGAAAAGGTAAGTAAAGTTTAAAAAAAACATTAAAATAATAACTCTACTTTCAAAAGGTGTTAATGAAGTTTAGATCTCACACGTTAAAGGGTAACAAAAAAAAGTATTTTATCAAAAATTTTTGATAAAAGAAACCTATTTAATTTTAAAGTTCTTAAACTAATATATTGGGAATCGAACATCTCTAAAAAAGTGTATTACAACACAATAAATAGCCAAATTGCAAGATTTAAGAAAATTTGTTCAAATCGTGATTTATTAAGAAGACAGATAAAAGAACTCTTCAACATATTAAAATCTAATGATTTTCCTAATAAATTGATTGACAGCCTACATCGTAATATTTTGAATACGATTTCTTAAGATTTATGGAATTTTTTCTGGAGTTTTTCCGTGTACAACACATGTTTTTTTAAATCCGCCTTACACAACAAAGTGGGTTTGTTAGCGGTCTTACCCTGAAGACTTTGTTTTATGCACATACACCCTTAAAGAACAACAACACAGTGACGCAATTCATCTGCATTAGCATCTGGTTTTTTTGTGGTATATCTGGCAGCAATCTTTTTTCGGGTTTTTTTTAATTTTTTGGCAACATCTTGCCTTGTTTTTCATTACTTCGAATATAAATTCGTCTTGAAACCATCGTAAGTTTTACTTTCTCCTCTGTTTTTTCCCACGGTTCGGACCCCGATGGCCGATATCTATTCCTTGGCGTGTATCGCCCGCATATTCACACGTCCCAACGATCTGGTCCTGAAGAGCTTAGTGCGCATGCTCGGGGAGAAAAAAAGGATCTTCTTTGGATGAATTTAATTAATAATGAATCCCCGCTGGTCGAGTGGTAGCGCGCGTGCTTTGCATGCGGTAGGCCGTGGGTTCTGTCCCCGATTTATTGTTTTATTAAAATTTCTAAAAAAATCAGCTAAAATAAGTCCACACGCATGCGCACTAAGCTCTTCAGGACCAGACCGTTGGGATGTGTGAAAATGCGTATCGCCCTATCGGCCATCACAGAAAACCGTGGTTCGCTGGCACCCGGGGTTCCTGATGAAGTGGGTGCCGGCTAATTCTTTGTTTTTTTTAATTTTTGTTGTCTGGGTCTGCTTCTCAGGGTAATTATGCCAATTTTGATTAGTAATCGATGAATTTTTTACTTATTTACTTGAACTGATTTGCATGGCTGCATGGCGCCGGCATGTTGTGTTCATTTTCAAATAATTTAGAATGTAATATTATATATATATATATATATATATATATATATATATATATATATATATATATATATATACAGGGTGTTTCAAAATTGCGTTGCACGGCTTTTATTCGGAACCAGCCCCTCCTAGAGTCATGGAAGTAAGGTCTACCCCTAGATAAGTGACCCTGGAGAATCCATTGAGATGACTTACAGCGCCCCTAGCGGTGAAATTAAAAAGTTAAAAAAATTAATTTAAAAACTAAAGGAGATAGAGCAAAAACCTCACTGGGAGTATTGTTGCCAACGTCAAGAAGAACTCATTGAAAAAAATTTGATCAAAATATCTTGAATATTCGCGGAGATATTATCATGTGAAAATAGCACTTTTTCAGGGTTCAAAAAGTAAAACATTCGCATATTTACAAATTTTTTTGATTTTTTGATTAAATTTTGTGTTCTTTCAACTAACAAAACACAAAACTACACAATTTCACTGAAAAATTTGCAAATATGCGAACTTTTTACTTTTTGACCCCTGAAAAAGTGCTATTTTCACATGCTAATATCTCCGCGAATATTCAAGATATTTTGATCAAATTTTTTTCAATGAGTTCTTCTTGACGTTGGCAACAATACTCTCAGTGAGGTTTTTGCTCTATCTCCTTTACTTTTTAAATTAATTTTTTTAACTTTTTAATTTCGCCGCTAGGGGCGCTGTAAGTCATCTCAATGGATTTTCCAGGGTCACTTACCTAGGGGTAGACCTTACTTCCACGACCCTAGGGGGCGCTGGTTCCGAATAAAAGCCGTGCAACGCAATTTTGAAACACCCTGTATATATATATATATATATATATATATATATATATATATATATATATATATATATATATATATATATATATATATATATATATATATATATATATATATATATATATATATATATATATATATATATATATATATATATATATATATATATATATAACATCTTGCTAACATCATTTTTATCTATTCTAAGTTCTTTTTGTTTTACAGGTATTTAGAAAGTGCGAAGGATAAAGGTATTAATATCAATTGTACAGACCCGTTGGGTCGATCTGCTTTATTAATGGCAATAGACAACGAAAACTTAGAAATGGTCCAGCTTCTTATTTATAGTCACGTAGAAACCAAAGATGCTCTTTTACATGCAATAAATGAAGAGTTCGTCGAAGCAGTCGAGCTACTTCTGGAGCACGAGGAGAATCATCATGTTAAGGGGCAACCGCATGTGAGTATGGTTTTAACATGTATAGTTATAGTTTTGAAAAAATTTAAATTTATTTGATTACTATATATTGTAACTCAAATTTACGGTAAGAAAATTTCATTACTTTCATTTTTGTATCACGTTTTCTAGGTTTATAGCAAGTATAGAGTAAAAAAAATAACTCGTACAAAGACAGTGCCTATTACTTTTTGCACAAAGGTCTCAGGATTACGAACTTGGCCATCTTTTTATTTATTAAAACGGTAGCTTTAAAGCTCTTGAGAAATACCTAGTTACTACTTAGTTGATGTTATAAATCTCTCATATCCAGCATAAACATGTTATACTTAAAAATATTATCAAGTAGGCTTTAATTATTTAAATGAATTTTGGAGTAAAATATTACAAAGAATTTCCAAATATAACAGGTTAGAGGTGTTTTTAGAGAGCCTGCCTTCTTCAATTACTTCTTTTTATCACTTGTTCAGTTGTCGTAATTTAAATTCAGTAGATTCTTTCAAAATATACTTATAAGTAGTTCATTTTAATAAAATATCTTAATAGAGTTTAATTTTTTAGGGATAGTTCTTACACTTTACAAATATTCGATGCAGTAGTTTTAATTCAACATTTCATTTTTTACATAGTTCTGTTCATTCTCTTTTTTATGTTTAAAATTTAAATTCGCACAAGCAATACTTTCCTTAGTTTAGGATGATCCTGATCAATAATCGCACCAATAAAAACAAAGAGGAATAGTTAAATACGTACATGAACCAAATATCCATTACAAGCAAAAAAAATCTCAAATTTAAAACACTGAAGAGTTTGAAAAACTACATGCTTTCGCCACTAACACTTTACACCTTTTTGCTTCCCGTTGAAGTTGATTACAGCAACTTCTTGACACGTGTCTTTTTATTTCACTAGCTACTTCCTTCTTTCAATTTTGTTTTTCTCTCCCCATCATTCCGATGTCTTTGATTCTTTTTCGAAATTTCCCTACCCATTTCGGAGCTTCTTTTTCTCTCTCCCATCAATGAATTAAAATGCCTGCTGCCCTCGTTCTTTTGCTTTTATTTTGTTAAAACAGTTTTGAAGGAGGATTTTTCCCGTCTTTTAAAAGTGTTGAATAAATTGCATCAACGCTATTTTCAATTCCATTTTGATTGTGATCAAGATTTTTATTCAGTATTTAAAGTATATGCATGAAAAATTATTTAATATCTACATAATATAAGCTTATTCACTATACAGGGTGATTCAGAAATGATCATCAATATTTTGGGGGGAGGTAGAGGGACCCTAGACAAGCATATTTCGAATAGGGATGGTGGGGCGCAGCCTTACCGTTAAAGAGCTAGGACCTAATGTAGTGCGAGCGCGTTTTAAAAGGCCGTTTTTAGAAGGACCGTGTGATGAAACAAAACATAATAAAATGAAAAACATTATTGCATGTGGTAAGAAAGTATCCCTACTACTTAAATCATCAATCTGATAGAAATTGGACCACTTGCTAAACCGTGGGGTGAGTTTTAAAACGTGCAAAATTAATCTCTTAGTCAAAGAATGGAGTTCCCTTAATGGTATTAAGAAAAATGATGATCGGGGAAGGAATTTTCAATGATCAAACAGTTTCAATGATCAATGTTACGATCAATGAAAATTCCTTCCCCGATCATCATTTTTCTAAGTACCATTAAGGGAACTCCATTCTTTGACTAAGAGATTAATATTGCACTTTTGAAACTCACTCCACGGTTTAGAAAGTGGTTCAAATTCTATGGAATTCATAGTGTAAGTAGTAGGGATACTTTCTTAACTAATGCAATAGATTTTTTCATTTTATTATGTTTAGTTTCGTCACACGGTCCTTCTAAAAACGGCCTTTTGAAACGCGCTTGCACTACATTAGGTCCTAGCTCTTTAACGGTAAGGCTGCGCCCCGCCATCCCTATTCGAAATATGCTTGTCTAGGGCCCCTCTGCCTCCCCCCAAAATATTGATGATTATTTCTGAATCACCCTGTATAATGTAAGTTTTTCTACGCACTATATTGTGGGTGCCATCCTTGTATCCATGCCCAATCGATAATAGTAGTACAACCTACTTAGCGTTAAGGGGCCATTTCACTGAGGGAACGCAATATAATCAACAATCAACCATGTTACATGTTGCCCAGAGCGATTCTCTAGTGCCTCAGAAGCTAAACTTCCCTCAAGCAAGACTTAACTTGTTGCCTGCCTCTCGCTAGCAAAGCAACTGGTTCATGCGATATGATCTTAGAAGGTCTGAATCTTTATATGTACAATAAATAAAATTACGGATGGGAAAATTATATAATTTTTGAAGTATTGAGTAACATGGGTGTAGCCAGGGGTTGCAGGGAGGGGCAGCTGCCCCCGCCTAAATCAAGAGTATATTACTTTTACTTCAGTTTAAACTAATAAATTTTCAAAAAGGAAAATTTTGAAAACTCAGATCACTAGACTTGAGTCAAAGAGGATTCAAAATTAAAAGTAGGAGCTCCTGCCAGTGGGGCTAGGGTTCTTTAAAATTGGTCTCCACAAACAAAAAAAAAGTAAACGCTGCTTGCCCCCCCCCTAAGCTGAACCCTGGCTACCCCCATGTTGAGTTATGTTCAGAGAAATTAGCAGACGTCAGTTCCCTGAACGTAATTGAAAAACTTTTCCAGCACTTTGTTTCTGTTCATGGTTCAAAGATGGCGCCACGTTTACCAAAATTGTCTGATCCGAAGCGCAATATTGAATCTTATTTCAGATAAAATTATATATACAGTGATTCAAAACTCTAGGGAAAATATACAGGGTGTTTCAGATAAGTGTTTCATAACTTCTAGGGGGATAGTAGACACCTAGACGAGTCAGAATCACATAGGATTTGGGGGTCCCAGACTAAATCCCAGGAAGTTACAAATTTTAGAGAAATTGCTAGTGCTGTTTCCTGAACAGCTGTTGGCGCACACAAAAATCAAACTTTAGCAGCATCTCAAGCGTTTAATACAGTGGCGTAGCTACGGGGGGGCGGGGGGGCGGTCCGCCCCGGGTGTCACCCCGAAGGGGGTGACACCCAAACTAGTGAACTTGGCACTTTTTTCAAGTTGTATGCTTTCCTTGAAAAAAAATCTTGAATTCACTCTACTAATGAAATAAATTAGGGTTTAACAAAACAGTTGTCACCCTCAAACTATCTGGGAGAGTGATGCCGAAGTCTTCGAATTTTGCCCTAAGTTGGTAAATATGCCTTCCTTGAACAAAAAAATTGATCATCCTGGAAAATACTCATTTGGCTGGCTACCTAAGAGGGGTGAACACCCACCCAAGCTAAAAAATTTCGAACGTAGTTTTAAATAAAAACGTAAGAAATATAAGTGTAAGAATTGATTTAAATAATAAACAGTTTTTAGGGGTATGAACCATTGGCGTCGGTGGCTCCTGAATATTGGGGGGACGCCTCAGGGATTCGGGATCCCCCCCCAAATGTTTTTACAAACTACTGGTTAACTACCCCAAAATAATCGTTTTTCTTTTTTGCCCTCGTTTAAGAATTTTAAGGTGGTTTTGAATCAACTAATTAACTTCTGTTAAAAATTTTTATAAACCGTTTGTAACTTTGCACTATAAAGGGGGGTCTGTGGGTCCTCCGCCAGAATAATTTTAGAAATTTGACCTTTAAAATACAAGTTTGAACTAATTTTAAGTGTTATAAGATTACAGTTTCAAAATTCAATTTTTTATGCTTTAACCAGTACTGTAGCTGTATTTTTTGAGGGGTCTCATTAAATTATTATTATTTTTTTAGCTAGAAACATAATTTTTTGTTGTGATAATGTTTTCCCAATCTTTCACTTGCTTCAACCTACTCTAAATGAAATCGTGTTCTAAAAATGGGGTGTCCGTCTCCTTTCTTGTATACGTCTCTTAAATTAGATGCCATTGGTATATTGGCAGTATTAGCACCATCCTTTATGATTCAAAGTCAGAGAAACACATTCAGTAAATTTTGGTCACCCTGAAAAGTTAAAAACATAGTTTTTTAAATTAAACAATGTTCCCAATTATTGGGGGGGACACGTCCCCCCCGGCGACGACGCCCGTGGTATGAACTGGGGTGTCACCCATCGAGCTTTATTTAGATTTAGATTATACGAATTTTTTCGATCACACATAAATGGTTTTATTGAGCGAAAAAACCATTAAATAAATAAAAAATTATTAAATGAGTTATCAACCCATTTTGAGAGGGGTGTCACCCCTTTGGCTAGGGAGGACATCAAAGTTTTCCAAGTAGTTCAACAAAACATAAGTTTGTACACTATATATAAAGATCACATTTCAAAAAAATTTATAGGGGAAGGTCCCCAGACCCCCTCCTTTGATTACATTTGTAACTCTCTTAACTGCAATTTTTTTATATTAAATTCCGCAAAATGCTAATTTTAGCTACAATTAATGTATGAAAAGGCTAGATTGAGCCTATTAAAAATGCTTTAGGAATAATATTTTAGGCTCATCTTGAAAGAAATTTCCCTGTACGCCAATGGATTGATTTATCCGAATATGTTGACCAATAAAAGAGGTAGCCCGAAATTCGGACTACGTTGTATGTATACGAAAACAAGTTACAATCCTGTTTTTAGGGTCAAATTTCCAAAAATTTCCTGGGAGAGGCCTCAGACCCTCTTTTGTATTTGGAACTTTGTTTAAAATGCAAATCCCACCTAAAAATGTGTATCCGAAATTCGGGCTAAAGGCCTCAAAACTAGTTAAAAATTTGATTTTTGAGTAAATTTTTCTAAAATTTTCTGGGGGAGAACCCCCAGACCCCCCTTTGGTAGTTCGAACTTTATGATACACAACTGTTCCAATATTTTGAACTTCTTCATGATGAACATTCCGCGTAAAATGTATTAAGAAGCTTCATTAAACCTATTAAATATGTATGAGAGATGCTGAGGAATAATTTTGGGCCCTTCCTGAAATAAATTTCTATATACGGTTAGAACTGAAGAATAACTTACATCATAACTCGCGTTGTTGCAAAGTTGAGAAATTAAAGGCAACGGTAAATTAAAACCTTCAATTTTGAAATTTTTGAATACTAAATTAAATGCCATAGGAACACAAATATAAAACGGGGTTCCACCTAAGACCCTCAGTTCTAGACTGGAGTCGCAAATTTTATTATTTTTATAACCGAATTCCAAAAGGGGGTGACACCGAGAGCTTCCGCCCCGGGTGACACCCAGGCTAGCTACGCCACTGGTTTAATATTGATTGTATTTACGTGAAACTTGGGAATTAAGGTTTTCAACTATGATCTTTCAGATTATCAAATCAAAAGAAAGGATTTCGAAGTACAAAATAAGGTTTTGGCAGAGTTTTCACAATTTTTGTGGGTTTTTTTAACTTTTTTCATAATAAAAAACAATTTTAAATTGAAAACTTAAGATAAATTTAAAGATCATATTAAACCACAAAATTTGAGATCATAATTAAATTTTTACCAATAGTAGTTTTTCTACAAATTGAATTTTTAAATTTTTTGGGGGTGTCGCTCCATTTTTAACTCCCTGGGATTTGGTGTGGGACCCCAAATCCTATGTGTTTCTGACCCGTCTAGGTGTCTACTATCCGGGCTGAGATTTGAGGGGGACACGGGGGGACGCCGTCCCCCGAAATATTTTTACCGTCCCCCCAAAATATTTGTTTCAACGAAAATTTTTATTTAAATGTTAAAAATTTCTAAAATATCTTTAAAATAAAAATATCTTAAAATTTCTATAATGAAGAACATTGTCGGGAACACGCTGGTTGTTGGGTTCGTTTTTATTACAGCAGTAGCTGGTAGTCGGTGAACAACTTATTCGGGGGATTTTTGAAGTGCTTATGAGATTACACTTCTCTTATTAAACGAAACGAGTTCATTAATGTTTAAGTGGATAAAGTGACTGTCTTTGAACAACGATGACTTGAAACATTCACCAATTAGCATGCGCGGAATGCGCGGATACAAGGGGAGCACTCTGGATAAGTACCCCCCGCTTTGGACCCCCCAAAAAAGTTTTCAAAATGAGTTAAAACAACTTTTACAAGTCAAATTTCAAAGTATTTTCTGGGGAAGGACCCCTATACCTCCCAGTGGTAGCACAAGGGGATCTAGTGAAATAAATTTTAGAAAATCCTGGACATTTTGACATTTTTTTGTCAAAAGGTGAAAGTGATGGTCTGGAAAAGTGTTCCCCCTTGGTGCCTAAAAGTGTCTCAAAATGAGTTAAAACCCTAGTTTTAGGAGTCAAATTTCAAAATTTTTCTGGGGGAGAACCCCCATACCCCCCAGCGGTCCACAAAGGGACCTTGCGTGATACTTTTTAGGAAATAACCAATATTTTGACATTTTTTTGTCAAAAGGTAAAAATGAGTTAAAACCCTACTTTTACCAGTCAAATTTCAAAATTATTTCTAGAGGAGAACCCCCATTTCCCCTTGCAGTACTACAAATAAGGGATCTTGCGTGATACTTTTTAGAAAATCACCAACATTTCGACTTTTTTTTGTCAAAAGGTAAAGGTGATGGTGTGGAAAAGGGTCCCCTCTGGAGCCCCAATTTGGGTAGGTACCCAAAATTAGTGATATTTTGCCCTCTATCAACCATCTACTCTGTTTAAAGGTGAGTCCCCCCAAATATTTTTCTCCAATCTCAGCACTGTCTACTATCCATCCCTCCTAGAAGTGATGAAACACTTAAATCTGAAACACCCTGTATTGTATATTCTACTGGTATAGACTACTTTTAGAACCATAGATAATTCAGAATCACCATGGTAAGGGAGATCCACAAAGCAATCTTGAGGCGCTATAGTGTGAACAAAAGTCATCAGAAGCGATGAGATAGGTTATTTGTAAACACACGATGGGGGTAAAAAATTCTAGATTCAATTACCTTGCTTTATTCAATATATCGTCTTCAAAATGCGACAGTAAAAAGTAGGGTTGTATTTTAATTTTTCACTGTCACATTTTGAAAACGATCTGTTAAGGTCAAAATTTAACCCAATTTTTAAAAGCATAAGAATTGGAGCATAATAAGCATAAAAATTAAATATATAATTTATTTTTACCCCCGACTACTTCATCTCAAAAATGCACATTTCATCCCTTTCGTCAACTTTTGTCTGCACTCTAGCGCCTCAGGATTGTTTAGGGGACCCACTTTCTCAGGTGATTCCGAATTTTCTTTGGGTAATCAACACTCCCTTTCATTTTCGACCACAAGTTTTGCATCGCCTTGTATTTCATGTAAAAAACGCATATTTTTATGATAAACTTTTTTTACTTATACTTTATAAAGATCGATTTAATTGAGAGTGCGAGAAGATGGAGAATCGTTCAAAATTAGCTATCGGTATTACTAAGGCAACGGAATATCTTGAGTTTCAGTGGAAGTGGAATCGCATTGAGGCACAGGCAACCCGCTGGATATTGGCTGTCATGAGGCAGAAACCGCTGCTTCACTGGACGAAAAAATGTTGTGCAACTGAGCAACAACTTGATGCCTCGGTGGAATGTCCATCCCAACGGGCACCTATGGACCGAAAATTCACGGAGTATAAAAATTAACCCTTTAGGCACCGACGAGATTCGAACTCGTGATCTCCTGTTTACTAGACAGGCGCTTTAACCAACTAAGCCACGGCGCCACATATAACCGACGCATGCAAAAGAATAACTACGTTCCGCAGTTATTTTATGAAATGTTTTATCTCTAACTCATACTGAAACAGAAATAGTAAGTAAATATAAGTATAATGTATAATATACAACTTTTGTTCAGATTACTCTCATCCAAAATTGTGTAATGTTATTAGTTTATTTTGTTTTTATGTGCACATCGAATGCTAACTGATGTGAACTTTCTTGTATTTTCAGTGCCATGAAGGGAAAAACTTGGGTGAAAAGAATAATTCAGTTCCACTAAATGTAAATTATATTTATAATTTTAAAATATGACTAATCGTAAAATAAGCTGCCCGAAATTAATTTCATATTTAAGGGAATTTTTTAAAAAATATTTATGCATTAAAAAGGAATTATTTTTCATTCAGTTTTTTTAATTGAAACTAATGACATAAATTAACATTTGAATAACAGTCATTTGTAAAACTTTCTGTAGAATAAATAGTATTTAAAATTTAACTTAAATTTTGTAATTAACCTAAAGTTCAAAGATGTCGTTATACTCTTTGTTCATTCGAAAATGACTAAAAAACAGATAATTTCTGAGGGACTAAACTGTCTGTCTATTTATTAGTTTTTGAATGATATATCAAACCAGATCTGTTGCTATATTTTTGGAAAATTCTTTTCATAATTTTTTAGGATAATGGAACTGTTTTATCAAATTATATGGAACCTTTAGATATCTCTTTCATGCTTTGAGAACGTTTCTGTAATAAACTGTTAAAATATTTTGAAGAAAATAACACACATTTAGTTTTACAGGCTGTCCTAAGATAACTGTCCACCCCCTTTGACTTTTGAACCCCTACAGATGTAGTCAGCAAAGTGGGGTCTGGTATGTAAAGTGACTTTGCGACATGAGAAATTTACATTATTATGACTAAGGTTGACTTAAAAATATTCTAAGGTCATAAAAAAGGAATTTTCTCATTTTCCGCCTTACGGAGAGCGTTTTAGGACGTAAAAACTACGTAAATTCTACCTAATTGAGTGTGGGTTTTATTCAAGACATTTCTCTGCACAAGGTGCCTTTTCGTACTTAATTGATGCTGCTTTACAACTTTGCAATTGAGTAATTTAGCAAATCTCTAAAAGTTTTTTAAAATAAAAATTATAACTCCTAAAGTTTCTGCTAGAGGGCGTTGAAAGTTGTCGCATCGGATAGGGCATGGTCACTTTTCTATACCTAGACACCGCTTTTATGACTATATCTGTAGGAGTTCAAAAGTTAAAAGGAATGGGACAGTTATCTTGGAACACCCTGTATAAGGGTATTGAAAAAAGCGTTTTAGGACATGTGAAATCAACACGGCTTTCAACCTGACCCTCTCAGATTTTAATGAAACTTTCAGGAATTGTTCCCTTCTATGATATAAATGAGAAAATGTTTTTATTATTTAACTTTATCAGTAATTTTTTTTATTAAATATTTTTGAAAAAGGAAGAATATACAATTTTTCGCACTTTAATGTATTATAACTCCAGTTAAAAGTTGGTTTTAAACATAATTTTGTTAGCTTTAATTTCATATAAAGTTTGACTATGTCCATGAAAAAAATTTACTTTCATAGTTTTTTAAATAAAAAAGCTTTTAAAATTCAATGTTGGTATCCTTCAATTTCTTTGAAAATTGTAAATATACAGGGTGTCCCATAAATAATGGGTCACACTTCTAGGGGAGATAGTAGACACCTAGACGAGTCAGAATCACATAGGATTTGGGGGTCCCAGACCAAATCCCAGGGAGTTAAAATTGGAGCGACACCCCAAAAAAATTATTGAAAAATTCAATTTGTAGAAGAACTACTATTGGTAAAAATTTAATTATGGTCTCAAAAATTGTGGTTTAATATGATCTTTAAAATTATCTTAAAAGTTTTCAGTTTAAAAATTTTTTTACTACAAAAAAAGTTTAAAAACCACAAAAAAATGTGAAAACTCTGCCAAAACTTTATTTTTTATTTTGAAATCCTTTCCTTTGATTTAATAATCTGAAAGATCATAGTCTAAAACCCTTAAGTCCAAAGTGTCACGTAAAAACCATCAACATTAAATGCTTGAGAGCCTGTTAAAGCATGGTTTAAGTCCGTTTTTTGCGTCCGCATAGTGCCGTTTTGGAAACGGCTATAGGAAACCACTTTGCGCATGCAAAAAACGAACTTTAACAGGATCTCAAGCGTTTAATATTGATGGTTTTTACGTGAAACTTTGGTCTCAATGGTTTACAACTATGATCTTTCAGATTATAAAATCAAAAGAAAGGATTTTGAAATCCAAAATAAGGTTTTGGCAGAATTTTCACATTTTTTTGTGGTTTTTTAACTTTTTTCATAACAAAACAAATTTTAAAGTGATGACTTTTGAGATAGTTTTAAAGATCATATTAAACCACAATTTTTTAGACCATAATTAAATTTTTACCAATAGTAGTTCTTCTACAAATTGAATTCTTCAATAATTTTTTTGGGGTGTCGCTCCATTTTTAACTCCCTGGGATTTGATCTGGGACCCCCAAATCCTATGTGATTCTGACTCGTCTAGGTGTCTACTATCCCCCCTAGAAGTGTGACCCATTATTTATGGGACACCCTGTATATTTAGCAACGTAGTTATAATTTATGATATCTGAAATTTACAGAGTGGGACCGCCACGGGATCATCAGGAGTTATAGCAAAAAGAGTTGTTGGTTAGTATAAGTGATTAAAAACAACTCTTTTTGCTATAACACCTGATCCCGTGGCGGTCCCACTTTGAAAATTTCAGATATCATTATTTATAACGTTGCAAAACATATGTATAACTTTCAAAGAAATTGAAGGATACCAACATTGTTTTTCAAAAGCTTTTTTATTTAAAAACCATGAAAGTAAATTTCTTTCGTGGACCTAGTCACCTAGTTATATCAAATTAAAGCTTGCAAAATTTTCTTTAAAACGAGGGGTAATATATTTTTCTAGGATAAATAGAACTGGAGTTATAAGACATTTAAGAGCGAAAAAAATGCATTTTCTTCCTTCTTTCAAAAATTTTTAATAAAAAAATTACTAATAAAATTGAATAATAAAAACATTTTCTCATTTACATCATAGAAGAGAACAATTCCTGAAATTTTTGTTAAAATCGGAGAGGGCCAGATTGAGAATTTTTGGTTGATTTCACATGGAATGATGACCCATATGTAAAAGTTTTCCAATTAACTCCATATTTTTACCCTCCTTGTCGGAATGACTTAAAACACGTCTTTCATTTCCATAGCTTAAGAAACATTCTCCTCATCAATCTTTCTCCTGCAGAGATAAAAGTTTATCAGCCCCCTACTAACAATTACCATAACTTGTACAACTTTAAATTATTCAAATTGTTCAATTATTCAAAACCATCAAATACAAAAATATAATATGCCTCTCCAGGGGGCTATATGTGTGAACATATTCATAAGGGTGTTATTTTTAGTGAAGACATTCGAATACCTTTCAATAGGGATAACTTCACACAAAAGATTTGGGACATCACTCCAATAAAAGTTTTAAGCACAAAACAATGAGATGTTTAAAGGTAAATGTTATAATGTTAACTAAAAAAGATGCAATATACTTATTTTTTCTAAAACTAGTTTATTATTTCGGAATAGACCCATGCCCCTCAGATGCTAATTGCATTAAATTTCATTTTAAAAATCTTCCCAAAATATAGCTTTGCGCTCTTCTAGTAAAAATTGAAGAAGTGAGAAACTAAGGGGTACAAGTGACGATGTGTGTGATAACTGTACGTGGTGGATTAAATCGTATAACAAGTACTGAGAATTTAGTTTAACAAACTTCTGGTAAGTTGTTACAAACTTCGCGGTGAAGACGATTCTCAATCATTAGAAAAGTGGGGTCACAAACACACCCCTAAAACGCTAGAGAGTGATCCAGAAGACAAAGTTGCTGAGAGCAATAAAAGCAGATTGTGGACGAACGCGATTGGGGGGAGGGAAATCAGTCCCAATAACCATGCCATAAATTAGATAATACTGTGTGAAGTTTACACCCCCAGAGATCGTCTTTGAAATGAGACAATAATAACTTTGTTATTGTTGCTTATATTTTACTATCGCATTTAGAAAACGACCTCCTAGTGGAATTTTCAAAAAGGTTAAAGGATGGATATTGGCTTTCAAATTTTATTTGTACCCACCATATGTCCAGTAATAAAAGTCATATATCACTGTCCACAGGAGCTTTCATCCACCCCCTAGCTACTCAGGAGTGCATTTGTAATTGCAAAACTACTTTCATATATTATTCCAAGTGGTTTGCGTGTACCCTACCTCCCCTATGAAGTCTCTATAATGCTTTAGTTTAACCCTTTCAATCATAAGCCACCCAAGAATACCATTGAATCCAGTGGGAAATTTGGTATGGGGGTTTTGAAAGGGTTGAAAACACTAAGTGCAAAATCACCTTTGAGAAGAGTAAACAGGGAATGAAGCCCAGTGGCTTAGTGGTAGAGCATTTCGCTGCCACACTACAAGTCTTTCATCCCTTCAGGGTCGATAAAATGAGGATCAAGGATACTAGGGAAACAAGGGACTTTGCCTCAGCTGACTTTCAGTCACGCGTTCTGTAGCAGCTCTGCTCATGTCCTCACCCAAGGAGGCTGGTTTTACTGGAGTTTGACGGTCTCTAACCAGTCTAGGTACTTTCCCTCCCCTTGTTTTTTAAACAGGGGAAAAACTTATTAAATTAGCCCACCACCTCGTACACCTAAGCCGTATCCCGCACCGTGACTCGTATCCAATACCTTCTCACCAACTCCAAGAGCGCGACTAAAAGGTTCGCTCTATAAGTGTGACATTGGTGTGTTGCAGAGCTGGGAGGCGATCGACCGCGACATCGCCACCTTCACGCCCGACATCACGCCGCTGATCCTGGCGGCGCACCGCGACAACTACGAGATCATCAAGCTGCTCCTGGACCGGCTGCCGGGCGCCGTGGACATCCGGCTGCCGGCACCGCACGAGGTGCGCTGCGGCTGCGGCGAGTGCGTGCGCTCCAGCTGCGAGGACTCGCTGCGCCACTCGCGCTCCCGCATCAACGCCTACCGCGCGCTCGCCTCGCCCTCGCTCATCGCGCTCTCCTCCAAGGACCCCATCCTCTCCGCCTTCGAGCTCTCCTGGGAGCTGCGCAGGCTCAGCTTCATGGAGCACGAGTTCAAGAACGAGTACCAGGTACGCATCCTGTCTCCTCCATCTATCTACGGTGCATCTAGAGATCGTTTCCCCGTTGATTGTCAAAACGAAAGATTTATGAGAAGGAGGTCCGCTAATTGACCTCAGCTAACCACACAAAAGGAAGGCAATATTATCAATGCCCCTAATCTCCCCCCGAATGCCCGAAGGAGCCTGGTCGTTTTGTGTGGTTAGCTGAGGTCAATTAAGAGACAAAAGATGCTCCCCTGCTCATAAATCTTTCGTTTTGACAATCAACGGGGAAACGATCTCTAGATGCACCCTATGGCGCGAGTCACATCACAGCGTTACCTACGCCAGTTCAATCAATCAAGCTGTCAAGAGTACTCCTCACAGACAAGCTCTGCTCCTTCCTTCGACCGTTCAGCTACAGGAGTTACTATATCGCTCCCTGGAGTTCCCCACCATCTCCCCTACTCGACAGCTTGATTTATTGAACTGGTTTAGGTAACGCTGCGATGTGGCTCACGCCTATGGGCCTTATTCAGAAGGACTAACTCCTAGAACAGTGGTTTCCAGTACCACCCCCTGGGGGCTTTAAGAATTTTAGAGGGTGGTGATGAGTTGAAAGGATTGGGGAGCTTTATTAGAGTGAAAGGGGGCGTTGATCACTTTTAAACTATTGCTTAATATCGTTTTTATGGGTAAAAAACATAAAAAAATCTAGATAAAAGTAGTTTAAAATCCCTTTTTAGCATGTTAAAATTCAAAAAGTTTCCAGGGGGAGGAGCCCCAGACCATCCTTTTATCTATACAGGGTGATTCAGAAATAATCATCAATAATTGGGGGGAGGTAGAGGGGCCCTAGACAAGCATATTTCGAATAGGGATGGTGGGGCGCAGCCTTACAGTTAAAGAGCTCAGCTAGGACCTAATGTAGTGCGAGCGCGTTTCAAAGGTCGTTTTTAGAAGGCCCGTGTGACGAAACAAAATATAATAAAATGAAAAAATCTATTGCATGGTGGTAAGGAAGTATCCCTACTACTTACACCATGAATTCGATAGAATTTGAACCACTTTCTAAACCGTGGAGTGAGTTTCAAAAGTGCAATATTAATCTTTTTGTCAAAAAATGGAGTTCCTTTAATGGTATTTAGAAAAATGATGATCGGGGAAAGAATTTTCAATGATCGTAACATTGATTATTGAAACTGTTTGATCATTGAAAATTCCTTCCCCTATCATCATTTTTCTAAATACCATTAAGGGAACTCCATTGTTTGACTAAGAGATTAATATTGCACGTTTTAAAACTCACCCTACGGTTCAGCAAGTGGTCCAATTTCTATCACATTTAGGATTTAAGTAGTACGGATACTCTTGTACCTCATACAATAAAGTTTTTCATTTTATTGTGTTTTGTTTCGTCACACGGGCCTTCTAAAAACGGCCTTTTGAAAAGCTCTCGAACTACATTAGGTCCTAGCTCTTTAACGGTAAGGCTGCGACCCACCATCCCTGTTCGAAATATGCTTGTCTAGGGCCCCTCTACCTCCCCCCAAATTATTGATGATTATTTCTGAATCACCCTGTAGATTGAGATATCAATAATTTTGATAACTTTTAAGATAAATAAAGAAAATTTTTAGAAGATTACGAAACGATTGTATAAAACTATGAAATATAAGTAAATTAGAGGCGGAAATTTGTAAGGGGGCGGTGGGAAACTCTCTTCTTGAAAAGGGGAGCCCAAAAAGCTTGGCTATGTCCTAGCTAGAATAAACGAGAACGTTACGGACACGATCCCAAGGCAACTCAGGAGCTCTCGTCCGCCATATCGTTTTGAGCCTCGAATCTTGGCGGATTGCTCTTATATTTTTTGTGGCCTTTAAATTGTTCCATGAACACTAGAACAGCTACTTATGATCAAAAAAGGTCTTTTGTCAAAAAAAAAGTTTAAAAGTAATCGAAATCTAGTGTATAATATGAAATTATTTGCAAGTATGAGTTCATGGTGCCATCTGTCGCATACACAAATAAATAATAATGCATTTGATAATACAAATTGCGGCCAACGCTAGATGTCTATTGCTTTTGTAATATATTAATGATTGAAATTTTTTTGATAAAAAGTAGCTGGGTTCTAGTGTTTGTGGAACTATTTAAAGGGCCACGAATAGTGTAAAAGCAATCCGCCTAGATTCGCATCTCGGAACGATAGTATAGCAGACAACGATAGTATAGCAGACGAAAGCTCCTGGGTTGCCGTGTGAAATCTCTCGACTCCGTAACGTTCCCCCTTCTTTTACGTGTTTTGTCATTCTGAATATGGCCCTGTATCAGGGATTTCCAAGGCCCTTTTGTATTAAAAGTTATAAATTTTGTTTTTTCTCACAATATAAAATGTTCAATCTAGAAGATTAAAACTTTCAGTCCAGGACACACCAAACTTGCTTAGGATTCGCTGGCAATATCACATCACTCAGGATTAAGAGTGAAAACAATATATTCTGCCATTTCTTATCCCCATTGACATCTTTATACTCGAACTTAACTTCAAAAGAGGAAAAATTCAAGCAGGCATATCTTTGTTATAAAGCTCATCAATATCTAACTTAACTGAACATTTTTTTAGCTTTTCTAAAACCTCCTAAAACTCAAAAAGGCACAATCTTTGAAAAATATTTACGGTAGATATTCTAAGTTTTATGCGCACTTTCTAACTATAACCCCGTGAAAGTAAATGTTTATTTCTGTCTTTAAAGAAAAAGAAAAACATCTACAAAAAGAGACGTCCCAATGCCCTGGGGAATAAAAGCCAACATGATAGCCTAAGGTCAGCAAATTTTGAAAAGGATTGTCAGTTTATAGAGTATCTGAGTCCTTAAACAGAAATATTGAGTTGACAATTTCTGACTTGATCCTCCTCTGTTTAGAATATAGCCACTACATGGGCATTATATTTTTATGATTATTTTAATGACACGAATTTGGAGAAGATGTTTACTCTGTATAATTTAAAGTGTTAAAGTATTTTGAAGTAACAGCAAAAACAAGAAATAAATAGAAAACTAAGATAATTTTTTATTGAAATCTTAATATTAAATTTATAGCTCAATAAAAATGTCATTATCTTATATCCCCTCAAAAAAGGGGATATCCAGAAATTAAAAAATATAAATTTATCTGAAAAATTAATGACTTGTGAATATACATTCGTATTCAACCAAACGAGAGGACATTGTTAACGAAACCTACAATACGCAATATAATAATTGGGAGGTAAACACCTAGTTAAAATAATGATTTTTACTATTGTATATCGTCACAGAGGCTCTAAATAACCAGTTTTTAATTTTTTCATATTTTTTTAAAACACTTATTAATTTGCAATCCTCATTGAAAAGTTCCAATGGAGGTGACGACACAGTTGGGGATGAGCTACTGACATACCGCGAGGAGAAGAGCTATTGACGTCATACGATGATGCTGCGGTTGTTATAGAAACGGATTATTCCACTTACTTTTGGGGGCGATGATAAGTCTTTTGGCGCTGAAATAAAGGTTTTGCGCCAAATCTGAGTGGCTTTCTTTCTCTTTCAGCTTTGTACTTCTTTCGATTCTAGAGTCACGGATGGGAATTTCCTTACATTACAAGATCTATTTCAACTGATCTGATCTATTTCACATAATCTAATCTATTCAATTTAATTTTATATTATCCGATTTACATCAATTTACCTGATTTGATTTTCGATATTTTGTATTTTTTTTATTTATAGTCAAATCTGATCTACATCACCTGGTCTGATCTATTCCATTTCTGATCTGATCTTAGATATTTTGTTAAATTTTGCATTTAAGATCAGTTTGCAGAGAATAAGTTCAATGAGCAAATTTTTGTGATGATTTCGAAGCGATCCGAAAGGTCCTGCATGAGCAGCTTACAGGGGTTGGTGAGAGATTGCGAGTTGGGGGAGGTAGCTCCCTAATTTAAAAAATAATGAATACATATTTTTTTATATTTTGGCACTTCACAAGTTTCTAACGCCTTATTTAATTTCAATATTGTGATGATTAAGTTATAAAATTTACAACTAAAGTTATATCAGCTATATAAAACTGAATTGAATATAACTAATTCCCTCAAAATAGCAATATTAAACGGCATACTAAGCAGTAAAAAAAGTTTTCATGCGAAAAAGTATTTCCGAATTCATTGAAGAGAAATTTCAAAGCTAATCAAAAATTTAATGTTGTTTAATAAAACGTTTTCTCATTCGCCAAATGTACGCTTAAAATGCCAAATATTGCACTTCAATTCATACCAGCTTCCCTCTTCTGTTGGACTCGTCTACTCACGGCAACCCTGTTCATAGCTCTTCTCCTCGCGGTATATCAGTACTAGTACAAAGGAGCCGCCGCTCGCTCGAATTGTTCCAACCAATCGACTTCTCAAATTTCCCCCTCAGCTTCCGAACGATGACGTGTTCCGCAACTCTGACGTCATGCTCGAGATACTGCGCTTGTAGTTATTATTTATTTAAAAATTAACTAACAATATATGATGTAAAAAAATTTCTTCACCGATTATCTTCTTTTATGAAAATCCGTTAGGAGAAATTAAATTTCAAAAATTGTTATCAGCCAATTCTTATAAGTTGTTTTCAAAGTTTTAAAGGGCGATAAAATCCAACTATTCTACAACTAACTACAAAGGGCTTCTATTGAAGGCAGCATTTTCTTACTGTTTTCAGCAGACAGTTAAAAATTTTTTTGAAAATAACCTTTTAATTAATGTATTTATTAAATGCTTTATTTTTATGGACGCGAATTAATCTATCTTTCAAAGAATGTTGTACACAAATTTATTAGTACATCTTTTTTTTCCTAGACCTAAAACTTTAAAAAAACATTTACAAACATGCACTAATTATTAGAAATTTATCTATATTTTCTTCTTAAAAGGATCATAATTTAAATACTTCCTCATTCGATTTACAAACACTTAAAAAACTAAAATACGGTCCGCGAATTGGAACTCGTAAACAGCTTTAGAAGTTCCGTGAATTGATTACGCTGAAGAGGCGTAACAACCACGGCATATTGTAATCAAGATCCCCAATGGGTGAGCCTAAATAATGCTTCTGTCAACAAATAATACGTTATGGTTGATTTTTCTGTGGGAACATTCGCACTGGCAACGTCAGCATACAATGTTTATCAATAAGAAAAACACAATCTATAATTAAGTACAAAGTTCTCCATGCCACTTGTCCATTCACACATGCTTATTTAAAAGTAAATAGTAAATAGATCGAAGTTCACATCGAATGTAAACGACTCGCAAATACAAGATGGATGTTTTTCGCGGTAGAAACGATTTCGATTGAGTTACCTTTGTACGAATCTTCGATACGTTTTAAAAATGAATGTTTCACTCGATTCAGAGGTATGATGCACGATATCTTAGTATAAAGTATTAACGCATTGATAGGAAGGTTTCTAAAATTGATCACCGTGTTTTTTTTTGGGGGGGAAGGTTCGCGTTTTCAGTTACCAGAGAGTTCAATAAACCTTGCCAGATGTGCAGGGTTTCATAAGGAAAACAAATATCCAGTAACAAAAAGTGGATGATGTCGTGAGAAAAATCTATACAATGAACACCTGAATTTTTATCTAAATTTAGCAATTATTTTATTGAAAGCAATTTATACAATACATTTCATAATTTTAGTGCTATTTATAGTAGGATTGTTTCATAGCTAATAAATTATATTATGCCCCCCAAAAAAATAACTAATTGATAATAAATTACGTTGAAATCAAAGGCATTTTAAGTTTCGTATTTTAAGCTCGTTAAACTTAACACCTATCTTAGGTTCTTAGAGTTCAGAATGTAGTATTTATACACTCGATATAGGCTGCTTAGAAAAAGGGACTAACTCTTTAATTTAAACTGATTAAATGAATCCCTAAAACCAAAGCTATCTCCATAAAAATATTTGAAATTTAATTTTTTGCAACTGTATGAAATCGTAAAGAAGCAAATCGTTTAAGTTTAAGTTACACTTATTTACTATAATTTTTAGATACATTTTATGGTCAATCGAGTTAAAGGACTACTATTATCACCAACAATTTTCTACGCCATCTCCTAAGGCTATTTCATACAGTACCCCTATATAGTCCCTAAAAATGCTTTAAACTCGAATATTTACGAACACTAAGGTCAGTAGAGAAAGGAAAGCTAAGAAAGATAAAACTGGCTTTTATTGAATTTCTTAAGCTTACACGCCTGAAATCTTTCCCTTATACGAAGACGCAACAGGAAAAGAATGAGTCTTCCCTTTAAAAGTGCAGTTTTTTATTTGCGTTAAGGATTAACTGCAAATCTGGACCATGTACTAGGAATACTTTTATTTAAGTCAAACATTTGCGGTGTGATGGAAGAAATCGAAATGCCTTCACTGTGATTCCTTTCTTTGCTGGCCCTCTCAGACGGAATACTTTTAAAAGGCATCAATACACGTTGGAACCAATGCTAAGGAAAATAGTTAAATGGCACATACCAGACTACAAAACAGAACACAATTTTATTGTAATGGGTTGGTGCTCGTTTACATGATTATTTAAAAATAACAAATATATAAATAAAATGAAAAAGAAGAAATAAAGTAATAGTTTTACGTCATTAATAGCTTAATGTATAATAATAATATCGCATAATTAAATGCACACAGAAAACAAAAGGTTTTTTTAATTTACATTTTTGAAACAAGGCATCTAATATGAAACAGAAAGCAGATCACACCCTTACACACATGATCAAGAGCTAACTTGACCCTACTATTATATTTTGGCGAAGCTTTAAAACAGAAATGACGAAATTAAAAATATACTGAGTTGGGGGAGTAGCAAGCCGCAATCAGCACGTCTTCTAAATTACAGTGTAGATAATTATAAAACATCTATTATTATGGAGAACACATACATTGCTAACTAATTTTCTATTGTATCCGAGAAAGATACCGCCACTGGGGCGACTGCACTTGCTTCGCGTTGCAAGGGTTTCGATTATTTGGTGGTTACTAAAGGAACCCGGAAGGTCAAAAGAGGATGTACGCCAAGTTTCAACAAAACAAAAAAATGTCAGATCCCACAGAGCAGGACCAAAAATTATGAAATAGTTTCTTGTTTTTTAGACCAGCAACATTGTAATGCTAAACTTTATATATGGAAAAGGAATCATAACATTCAGTTTTATCTGTTTTGAAAGCAATGGGATAAATTTTTATCATTATTTTGGCTATAACCTGTTTTTGTTAGGCTTAACAAGCTCAGAACAAGAATCGGTACAAACGTACTCTTCATTGTTAATAACAAGTTTGTCAAATTATTATTTTGCAGGCTTACCGTCAGCCAGGGCTTGTTTTCGTCCGTTGTTTTAAAACTTACGTTTCATTCTAAGTAAACTGGAGTATTTCTCCGAAATTCCAATTGATTTTTCTTTTAGTTCTTTCCACTTGGAGAAGAGCATTGCGATCGTCGGTGCTCGTGATTCTTGCTACTATAGGTGCTTGGTACTATTTTATGTTTGGAATTTTGGCCAATTCCATGGCCCCGATCAATTTTAATGTCATTTAAACCCAACCATTGACACGGATCTACAATCAGGTCTATACTTTGTTCTCATGTTTCACAGATATTTTCAAACGGAACATTATAGAAAATAAGATTATCTCTACGTCTATTCTCCAGCCCATCCATCTCGGACTTTAATTTCACAATTTCAGTGGCCTGAGCCTCCACCGTTTCATTAAGATGCAACAGATGTTGGTTTGCGCCCTCGATTTCGCAGGCAAAATCCTCTTGCTTTTTTGCCAGGTTAACAAACCTATTTTCCGCTTCTTTTCCAGCCCTTGACGTCAGCAATTTCGTCAGCAAGATGATCCAATCTTGCATTTAACTGTGAAGTTGATTCAGATAACAAGATTTTGATCTTTTATATTCCGTCACGGACGTCAAAGTCGGATTTCAAGAAGTCCTTAAGATCATCCTTTATAGAGCAGACGTCCTGGACATTAGAACAAGAACTAGATCTTACTTTTTTCGCAAGATTTTAATACGTTGGGGGCTTTCTAAGAAGCCGTGTCCTTGGGGGAAAAAGATCCAGATGACGAATTACTGATTCCCTCTCCTTTATTTACCTCCGGCATCCTCAATTATGTGTATGATGAAACCAGTAGTATCTATGTGGCCTATTAAATAATTATCTTTCTCCGCAGTTCAAAAATGCTTCACCGCTAACTTCGTCGTTCCGTTGAATGCCAAACATCTCTTTAGGAAGTAAACAAAATAACCGGCATACAAGATTAAAAACTCAAGAAAAAGAAATTTTATTTTATTTTTTGACAAATCGCCAAAAAAAGTAATGGGTTGAGAAGGTGTAGTACAGAGTTAGCTGTGAGAAACTGATGAACAACTTCCCTCGATATTTTAACCTATCATACAAAACATACATTTTTTCGAAAGTTTAATTGAAGTATTTCAGTACGTAATTAGCGAAAGTTTAAATCAGTGTTATAGGTCCAAATTCACCTCACAATATTTCTTGAACCTTCTTACTAAATGATTCATATCTCTATTGTAGTAGCCAGTTTTAAATGGTTTTTGTGTTGAGAGTTCGCTATTTTTGTAGTTAGTGTGGGGTTAAAATATTATGAGTGTCTGATGACCTTAGGCATTCAACCATGAGTAGTATCGCTGAAGCATATTTAGTTGCACCACTAAACTTTTTCAAATTTTTGTGGAACAAGTGCTTATTGAACCACCCAAATGTATATATAAACGTAGAGATTTAGTTGGAGCATTTTTTAGCATATTCTTTGTAAAGCATTGTATCACAAAATTAAAGATTTCTCTCTTATAAAATTAGTTTCAGTAGTGAAACTAAATAATACCCTGCTTTTAAAATCGAAATAAAAACCTAAATAAAAACCGTGGTTTACAAAATAGTAAACCAAGGTAATTAAATGTTCCCTTGACATTTCTAAGGTAAACTGAAAAGCCCATTGTACCTTGGACTCCCAGGACTCCTTGGTTTACTCCCAGCCCCGTTTTAAGCACATACTATTATAGCTGAAACAATACACTTCAAGTTATATAATTCATTGTAAAAGATAATCTGTATATTTTAACTGTAACTTAAAACCAATATTAAAAATTTTACTTTTGATGGTTAAAATCAGTTTTTAACCTATATTATTTTAAATTTTTGACTTTTTAAAAAGTAATTTAGCCAAGCTGAGCTATCTCTGGTTGAAAGGATGCTAACTGCATGTTCAATGTTGCATACAAAATGTTAAGCTAAAAACAAAGTTTGACCGAGGTACAGTTAGGTACAAGTATTTTCCTTACTATGAGATAATGCAAATTTTACTGCTCCTCCTTTTTCACAAGCCCCAGCTTTTTCAACAATGTTTGCCACTGGAGTGAATAAAAACCTTAGTCTTCGGATTCAAACGCAACTCTTCTGCTCCAAATATCCCCAAACGAGGAGATAATGGTCAACCAATAATTTGTTTTCTTCCGAAAAAATATTTGCTCCACTTTCCCCACCGCCTCCAATCGCGTGATTGCCTCCATTGAAGGAGATAGTGCAGTGACAAATCACTAAATGCACTACGAGGACAGTTTCGCAGAACGTCGTCCGCTAACCCATATTTTATGGCTATAATGGTTCATATTACGTTCGTAATGATACATCGCCAGTGGATGCTACTATGCATGGGCCACTTAAGCGTCGAAAAAGTTAGCCTCGGCATCGATCTATTGTGCTGAAAATAAGCCGCTTCACTGGGTCCGGATGGCGAAGTCAACTGGTAAACAACGAACGAGAGGTCGAGATTCGAGCATGCGAGCTTTCGATGACTAAAGTCCATCGTATAAACCAGGGGTTTCAAAACTTTCAGTCCGAGGCCGTATAACAATTAAAAGCAGTTTGGAGGCCGACTTCATAATTGAGGTCCAAATAAAAAAGAATCCAATCCAGTGGCATCTCGAGGGTAGTACAAATGAGGGTTCGGTTCACAATTAAGTTTTGAAAGAACAAGTTAAAACCTTACAATTAAATCACTATCACATTGATATGAAAATGAATGTGATTGAGTTGAAAGTACAAAAAGGGGGTTTGGGGTCATCCCCAGAAATGTTTTGGAAATTTCAAAAAAGAAGTCTTTGGAAAACGTCTTTTAACTCATTTTGGTTCGAGTTTGTGGGGGAATCTTGTATCTTTTATTTTCCTTTAACATCTCGAATCTTTTATTTAAGTACACTACATATTCGTAATTTTTTTTGTAGATAGAAAGGTATCCGCGGGCTGGATAAGAAGGTCTCGTGGGTCGTAGTTTGGAGACCCCTGGTATAAAACGAACGTAACCTTGCATCTATGGAAATTTGCAGCTGGCCAGTGCTTTTCACAAAAAGCTTGACGAATATACACCACAGCGAAAACTTTGATAGAAAAACAAAAATTTGAAAATAATTTCATATCTTAATGTTACTCAGTTACAGAGATTTTGCACAAAGCGTTTTTTAGAGTTTCTAAATTACAACCACCCCCAAAAATGAATGGAATAACCCGTTTCCATAACAATCGTCACAATATTGTACGACTCCAAACATTTTTCTCGTGGCGGTCTGACAATATATGACCAGGGAGTGACAAAATTGTGTCAGTTGACTGTGACGGATATGATAGATGTCTGGAAGTCGTGATAGATAGCATTTTCCCAGTAACTCAATTTCGATTATGTTTTAAAGAAATATTCTTAAGGACCAATTAAAGCCTTTACAGAGTGACAAACAAACCAATCAGGTCTAATGCCAACATCTCACGAGCAGGATATGCGGGTTATGAAACCTGCATGGATTATAACAGAAGATTTAAGTTTGAAATTGAGTTGCCGAGAAATATCATCACGTCAGAACCTATATTATGCGTCAAAATTCTAAGCCCCCTGAACTTATTCGTTCTGGTCGTCCTTTCTAAAGCAAATTAAAACACATGCTCAATCACTGCTCTCTTATCCAGTTTAGTATTTAGGGAAATCGAAGTTGTAAATGGATTTCTGCCAATAATGCCTAAAAAACAAGTTCTCAGGCTAATTACAGCTGTAAACCGTAGTCCCAAGATAGCATTTTTAAAAGAAATATGTAACTCATTTGGCAGTAAAATTTAAATTCCTCGTTTAAACAGTCACAAAATATCTTTGGAAAAACTTTTTTTTAAATAACATCAGTGATTTTTTTCTCCATTGAGTTTTGTAGCTTTTCATGTTAATTGCAAAAAAAGTGCGAAGGTCTACATAATTTCTACTCACACTATACAATCAAATGGATAGAATGAATTTTCTAATGCTCATGGTATGTGTCTTGTTTTGTCAGTCACACGCACATTGTTTTTTTTAAATAAACATTTAATAACAGTCCCCTTTATCCTTAGAAGAAAAGGAATTAAAACAAAATGAAATTCTCAAACTTTAAAATGCAATCTACAAGCCCAAAAAGCGTTTAAAACTCTCACCCAATCTGAAATCCTCCCCGAAGAGAAAACAGCATTCAGTCTTTCATCGCCTCTGATATATCCATCCCTGCGGAAATTCCCTGCAGCGCTTAAGCTTAGCCCGGATTATTACAAGCCTCTGCTTTGTCTCTCAGATTTCGGAGTCTCCGAGAGATTAAAAATGAAATGAGATTGAAAATGCCGTGGAAATAGTTTCACATGATGAAAATCAATGAATCGCCCCTTTTAATGTATGTGTTGGATTCCAATCAATAGTTCTCACTAAACCCCCGAAGGTTGAGCGTTGTTCCGCTCGATCAGCAGTCGCTAGGTTTCTTAAATTGCCCGCCCAAGGCTGCATTCTATCTTGGCATACCTGTGAAGTCTTTTATTTGCCGTTTGTTCCTTTAGAAGATATAGGAGCACTTCATTCACAGGGACGCTGTGCCTAAAAAGTTTACTCCAAGCAGTCAACTCCGATGTGTGGTATGAAGGGTTGGTGCAGGTTTTGGTCTAGATAGTTTAATTCAGAGAAAAGTATGCAGGATGATTAAAATTAAAGGGAAAATTTAAAACTAGAACCCCTCATTATCAGGACCTGGAACTTTACTTGAGGACTTTGTAGGAGGGGGGACGAATATCGCAAGAAATCTAAATAGCTCAAATTTCATCAATAGATGACATTTAAAACAGTTCCGAAAATAATCCACAAATGTTTTCGTTCTTTATGCTATGCAAAGTTTGCGGTTTTACATTGCCTGTAAAAGGGAATACCATTCTTTATTTCGAAACCATGGGCCCTCTAATGGTTATTTGAAGAACTGCCAAAAATATACCGTTTAGCTCAAAATTACATCTTAACAGTATATTAAAGTCCCAGCTAGTATTAATGAGATTTGAAAAAATTTCTTTTTCTTTTGACATTCGTTTTCATCCTCTTCTAAAGGCCTAAAAAATTCAGGTAATTTAGCCCAGTGTTTTTTTTAGATTTTTAAAAACTTTAGTTTGATTAAAAATACCCTGTATGGACCTCGATATTTTTAGAAAAGAGAAAATTTTCGACAAATTTTTTATGAGTGTAAGAATATAAATCGAGATTAAATGGGTTTATAATTTACCCAGGAAAAGTAAAAAGTTTCAAATTACAGTTAATTTAAACTAACTCCCCCTAGTTCTGGCTTTTTACTCAAAAATATTACAAACAAAAAGTACAAAATCGAAATCTAATCATCTTAGCAAAATCATAGATTACATCTCAATTAGTAACGACTGAAAATGTTTACCGTAAACTCTACTTCAAAGTTGTAAATATTTTTTTTACATTTTCATGCATCTCTGTAATAAATACTTCTTGCTCATTTGAGAAGATCCAATACACAAATCCCAAAACCTGGAGAAACGCCAGATATGACAAGATATTACTGCAGATTTGATCAATCGGTAGACATTATCTTACGTTAGGGCCGAGTTTCAAGGCCCTTATAGCTGGTATCATCCTATCCTCTCGGTGTTAACACAAAAACGAGTTAATGCATTGTGTTGTAAAAGGGTATTTGGGGTCAACCTTAATGACAAAAAACTAGATCTGAAGATAAGAACCATCGTTTCATACGTGATATAGATGAGACAAAAAGTTACATTATGACACTTTATGGTGCTCTTTTATGGGTGGACCATTAGTATTAACTTGGTTCTAAATTATTAGTGTCCGTTAATTGTATATCATTACGTTGTGTTTATAAATTCTCTGAACCATCGAGATATGCTTAAACGGGATGTTGGCTAACTTATAAAAAAGTTTTGTAAAAAGTATGAGCAGTGATAAGGTTACCATAACAGGGTATTTTTAAAAACGAAAAAAAGGTACCTATACTCCTGTTCATAAAAAATGCAACACCATGAAGGACTTGTTAAATTTTGATGAAATTTACACAGCAAGTGATATTTGTGGATGCAAGTAAATGATATAATTTTCAGAACAAAGGAATAAAATTTAATATCGAAAATCGGTGTTTAATGTCTCTCATACGCGCTGCAATGAGATACTCTATACGACAGGTCATCGAATCAAACAGATTGATATTTGGACTGAGGAGGTGATCTAAGTTTCATCCCAAACCCTAAGAAGTTTGCCAATATTTTCAACATAACAAGCATTTTAAGCATAAGGACAAACCAACGAAATTTTAGTCGAGCTCCATAGGTGAAATTTTGGATGAAGAAGTTGGTCGAGAAAGAAACTGTCTTTATTGGATGTAATGTAAGTTTGGAACATTCCAAAAAACATGTGTGCGGGATTTGTTCTGATGAATTACAGCTTCAGGGTCGCTTCAAAGGTAGGGTATAACTTTTGGCTCCAAAAATTTTTTGAAATTTTTTTATGAGATTGCCCTCATTTTTTATTTAATGAAGTTGTCCATGGTACCCAATAGTGCTCCAGGTCAAACACTTCTCTTCTTCACCACAGACTCAAGATAAAACACTCCAAAAGTTTCGATTTTCGGCATAGCGTCCAAACCCAATTTAGGTGTCATGTTAACCAAAATTGAAGGCGGATTTCTTTAAAAGGACTATTTTTTATCAGTAATCATGTGAAAATATTTTTTGTGGATCCCATGGTAGCTTTATGCACCGATGGAATTCCATCGATGGAGCGCTGTAAAAAATAACGATACTTTTGGTGAATTTTGGTGCAATGATGACGGATTAACTGATGGAGCAGACAATGATAGACCTGTAGCAGTATTCTAACAATTTGAAAAATGTCGAAAAGTCGCTCAATGATCCGGCACTGCCATGTGAATGAAGCCTCTTTCATCCCGTGCTGACGTGACTATAAGGGGTCCAGACCCCAATTTTCAACTCGCCTTACCCTTTTTGGACCTCTGCTTTCAAACCCATATCAATATTGTCCAGTTTCACTTCATCTGACCAGCGGTAAAACAGTGTGAAAAACACCCCTCCGGGAGGCCTAACATTAATCCTCTTTCAAACCCTGTTAAATGTTCATATGACATCCGTTAAGGTCTAAGGGGTATAATAACATCTAATGACAAGATAATCAACGGCAGACAACCTTCTTACAAGGCCTTAAAGTCCCGTTACAGCCCCCCAAATTTACGAATAAATCAGGGGTTGAGAAGACACTGCTCAGCTCGCGCATGCGCTATAGCTCTGAATTTGATATCATTTGATAATCAAACCATAATGAACATTTCCTGAAAATTTCAAGTTGATCGGACAAATTCTTCTTGGTGTTGCATTTTTTATGAACAGGAGTATATATCGAAATCATTTAAAGCATATCTTATGCTGAATAAAAATGTGTTTCTGTTTTTTAAAAACGTGAAGAATTCATGTCCTACTCTGAAATTTATAAAATCAATAAAACATTTAAAAATGGCAATATTACGTCAAATTTTGAGTATATTTTAATTCAACGTTATCCTTTTTGAGAAATGAAGTAACATATTCAATAAAGATTCAAATGATCACTGAACTATCTTTCAACAAAAGAAAAATATTCCTCGTTCAATAGTGCTTAATTAAGTTCGACTGGATTCACTAGCTAATTTTAAGCTCTCTACCCACCTGGTGTTCCCCTTCCCGGAATTTTTTTTTCAAGTGGAAATATTTTTTTTATGTTGCTTGACGTCAATTTTGCTGGATGAAGGAAAAAATTAGTTCGCAAAAAACAGGTTTTAGAATTTTAATAGCTGTCAGTTCATAAAAATGTAAAAAAGAGGATCGTGAAATCGAGCAATGATCGTAGAAAGAAATTGTCAATCTCAGTACATTATCAGTGTGCCTTTTTTATCCGAGGATTAATATGCACCCGTGAATTTTTGTTATTATCATTAATAATGAGATTCATGCTTCATACACGCCGAAACACGATAGACATTGTACTGAGTTACTTTTAGTTATATGTATATTATTGGGGGAATTCGTGTATTTTCTGTAAAACAAACATTACAATTTAAGTTCTGCCTGAGTCATCCAAACTTAGTTTCAATTAATTAAATAATACAAATAAAAATACAAATTAAGTCGACCAACTACAGACATAAGCCCACACTGTAAAAAATAATCCTGCAAAAAAACAGAAAATTTCTGGCAGCAAAAGTTGCCAGAAAATTTCTGTAGGCGGAAAAATCCTGTAAACAGAAAAAAGCTGTTACCTACAGGTAAATGCTGTAAAAAGAAACTTTCTGTCAAGTGAGCTACATATTTTTTTGTTGCCTCTCAGTAATTTTCTGCTTGTGCGCATGCACTTATTTTAGTAGAGTTTTTTTTAATTTTAATTAATTAATATCCGGGGATAGAACCCACGACCTACCGCATGCTAAGCACGCACGCTACCACTGAACCAACGATGATTCAGTATAATGTTGCCAATAGCTGTATTCATTTTTGATGCAGTAAGTTTCTGTTTAAGTACAGATAAGCTAAAAAACTAGATAAAAGCTGTTATTTTACATAAAATAAATAGAAGTGCGGTGGGAATGTTACATGACAGAATATCTCTGTAAACAGAAAGTCATTGTTATTGAAAATTTCTGTTTTTCTACAGTTTTTTTACAGTGCAGCAAGGTTGGTCCAGTCTTTTTAACCCAAACTACCGGTATTTTTAAATTTTTTATAAACAAATAATTTGCTAAAATTTTTGTAATTTTAATCGTTTAACTTTCATTTATTGTTAACCAAGCAATTTATTACTTATTTAGGAAATAAAATTGATATTCCATTCGGTTTTCTATGTGGTGAAACCAAAAGTTAGAGTCATTTGAAAGCTATAAAAACCTATTGAAAAGTTATATAGCTATACAAACTTTAATTTCAAATTATTATTAATCAGCCTTATGTAGCAAGTTATGTTGATAAATCAATCCACGTATTGGTAGTTTATTCTATAAAAAATTCTCCTATAACTCTCCAATAAAGTTCATATGAAGTATCAAAGTTAACAATAGGCTTAGTGTATATGGAAAAAAATATTATTGAAATACATAAACACAGGAGGCTTAGAAGTTTTTTAAAAATAATGTAAATGAAACCGTTATGAATATACCCTAAAAAAAAGCATTTCCAAAACTGTGAATGTTTCCTCACAAGAAAAAAACTATTACTCATTTGAAACTGTAACAAGTTGCATTCACTGAAGATATTGTGATGTATTTCAAACCCAATAAGTATCTTTAGTGATGGATTTATGCGTTATTACGTCGCCAATGTCTAGCCAAACAAGCTACTTTTCCATAAGTTGGAGATCAGTCATCATAAGTTATTATATGGCTATCAGAAGCTTAATAAGGGGGAGAGAGAGGGGGGTAATGAGAATGGAATTTCATTTATTTTATTTTTAAGATTAATGTCCGCTTAGTTATACACTTGGTGAAACATTCAAATGATGCACTATTTATTGCAGTATATATTATGTTTATTTTCCAAAGGATTCGAAAGGATTATAATGCTACACCAAGGAAAAAAAAGACATTCTTAAAACTAGAAGAAACTTTATTTGGAACCGAGATCATTGATTTTAAATTAAGTCTTAAACAAACCCTATTTATAAAACGTATTACCTATTAATATTAAATAGGATATTGATACATATAAAGTGAATTTTAAGCTGAAAGCATTTAAGCTTATTTTGTTAGAATATTTAAATGCGTTTACTATATATTTATCAGTCAAATCAAATAATGAAAAAAAATTCATTATTTTTAGTTTACCTTAGAAAATATATCTTCTCATGTAATTTTGCTTCATTTCTTTGTTACTTATTTAAAAGTAAACTCAACCGAAACTTTAAAAAGTCTTCATAGATAGTAAACTTAATTTAATTTTTCTTTAGATCATTAAAAAAGATTTGACATTAAAAGAATATCAACGAGATAGTAAGTAAATATTCAAATGTTTAAGTTTCTATAACTTGGAGAAGATTACTTTGTAAGTTATACCCTTAGTCACACCCGGCTTTTTCAACAAAGCAATATCACAACATGGGATAATTTGACGTAAGTATATTTAGTATAACCTCCTGATAAAGTAGATCTGATCCCTCACCTTTTATGCTAAACAATTCTCTATGCATTGCATACCTATTGGTTTTAAAAATTTATAAATGCAGATCTTAATAGAGTTCAACTTCCTCCTCAGTACTGCTAAGCTAATGAGTGCAATTAATTTAATTATGGTTGACAGATCATAAATATATCTAAAACTTAGAAGTATATGAGCATTTTCAATTTAATACAGTCGTTTAGTTGAAATAAGTTTTTGAATTTTATTTAATTATTTATGTCTATGTTTCTTTTATTAACTAGAATGCATTAATTAAATTTTAAAATTCTTCTTCTTCCGAAACAAAGGAATGAAATTTTCTAAGAAAAATCAGAAAAATATTTTTAAAAGACCATTTTTAAAAAAAATTAGTTCGACAAAAAAAATTTTATGTTTCTACAAGTTTCTTTAATGTTCATATACCATGGCTTGAAAGATAGAATGTCTTATTCATCTTCATGGTATAGAAATTTTTGAGATGATGTATTGACCCAACAAAGTGAAGCAGCATTTGCTTTTTAGTTACAGAAACAAACTATTGATCAATGTATAAATATTAAGCTTTCTGATTGAGAATCCATACGTTTTCTTTTCACTTAAGTTAGTATAAACGTAACCAGTATTGCGGGCTATCTATGGTCATTTACTGGATTTTTAAAGTGAGTACAAAATTCAGTATATTTAGTTCAGTCTCCGAAGATCCGGTTAACATGCAGCCATTCCTCCACAACTTTCTTACGTGTTTATACAAATGAGGATTTTGATTAAAAATTATTATACTTGAAAATTAAATACCTGAAGAAAAGTTAAAAATTGTGTTGTTATTATTTTTTTTAATTTACGAGGATTACACTTATGTATAAAAACGAACTGAATTTGTAATTGCATGATGAGTGTAACTACTTTCGTCTTTTTACGTTTTTTTTTACAATTAAGCAGTTCTGAGGGGGAAGCTATTCAACATGAAATATTTTTAATCCTTTATGATACTTCAACTAAAATATAATAAACACGTGAAACTATCGCTTAAATCTTACACTTAAATTTTCGAATACCCTGAAGAAGAAAACAAAGTAATATCCCTGCCTTGTGAATTAAAGAAATACTTGAATCTATAATAAACCGAGGAAACAAAATCTTAAACATACCAGATTAAAGTATCATCATACAGATCTTCCAGAATGCAGACACTTTCATGAAAATTTATAAATCTGAAATTGAGATAAAATAAAGCATTTATTTTCATAATGATCTTCCAATGACACGAAACTCTAGATCAAAATTTACTTATGAAAACAATTTGGGGACATACATACCATATTATACATTATTTGTAATTACTCCACATATTACTAATTAAAAATTACAGTGAAAAGTGAGATAGATTTAGAATTGTAAGACAAAAATCTCACAAGTGGCAAGGAAACTAGTATAATTTCGGCAGTGTACAAAAAAAGCTCACTCGATAGTATCATTGGTCACCAGAAGTTATCCTTGTCAATGTGCCCATTGATTACGCCCTTTCAAAATTTCTCGGTGTGATATCGCGATTGGTTTGGTTGGTTGATAATTGTAATGTGGAGGAATGGCAGAATGTGTGTCAGGTGAGTGCTCTCCGTTGCAGGAGCTCCGGCGGCAGTGCCAGAACTTCGCAACGGCTCTGCTCGACCACACCCGCAGTTCGTACGAACTGGAAGCGATGCTCAACTACGACCCCACGGGACCGGCCTTCGAGCACGGGGACCGAATGCACCTCAGCAGGCTCAAGCTCGCCATCAAGTATAAGCAGAAGAAGGTGAGTGAACGAGATTCTATTATTTTCTCCTTCAAAATTCGGCCACTTTCAAACCGCAGTCTCTTTCGGAACGGTCTCAAAATGAACTTTGACGAGCAAATTTTCAAAATTTTTCTGCGGAAGGACACCCAGACCCCCTATATTTTACTGAGGTATTACACTGGTTAAAAATTTGTACCTTTAGTACAGTAAAGTTCATATCATTTTGTATAAATACTCTAAAATTTAACATGTGCCAAAGTACTCATTATCGCCACGGGGGGCTGGCAAATAATGTAAAGTTTTTTAACAACTCCCCCGAAACAAAATCCTTGGTAGTCCCTGCCCAGATTCCCTTTGAATTTTGCTCCCACGAAAATTCTAAATCATCTAACTCTAGAAACACATAGATCTTGGCATTTAGCAACCCTTCAACAAATTTCGCCCACCCCACCCCCACCGACGTGCACTTTACTCTCATATGAGAGTAAAGTGCACGTCGATTCTCTAGATTGAGAATGCATACTATATATGCATTCTCAATCTAGTTTTTCAAAGATCGCTTACTGTTGCTATGCAATAAGGAAATAATAACGTCTAATGTGAGAAAAAACAGCAGCATAGTCCATGTGCTTCTGATTTCTGAAATGATAGATAAGTCAGCTTTTGACATTCCCTATCTACCGAATCCATTCCATCATTCAGAATCCAAGAATATCAGCACTCAAGTAATTACTACCATGACCAACCCCAGGGAGTGACAGAGAATAATATCTACTGTAGTACAAACAGAGCGTTCATTCATAATTTGGATGACCGATTTCTTCAATCAATGACCACATTTTTTACGGCTAATCTGCCCTATCCATACATAGTAAGGAAACTAATGGAGATATCAGTCGTCTCTATACCCTTTCTTTCTACCACCTCCATACCATCAATAATACTCCCCAACGCCTTTTTTGTGAAAAATTATCTTCAGTTATCTTATTGTTCTATTATCATATAGATAAAAAAAAAGGCAGAGGAAAATAGTTAAGGAAACAGAGAAAAATATATTTAATAAATAGTAACAAGGATTTGGAATAAATCTTGGAATCTGGAATCTTAGCACACAAAAAATTTGTTTGTAAAAATATGACTGAAGAAACAAAAAGTTTCTAGAGACCTAAGAAGCTTTTAATCACAGCTTTAGCAGTTAAACACATAAAATCATATTTATGGTGCCTAATAACCTATATTCGCACCGAAATATATGTGCTCCCCGATTTTCCAAGATAAAACATTTCTTTTTATATGACCCCCATAACCATCAAATCACCATGACTCAAACTCGAGTGATTCTTATACCCCATAAAATGCCCCCTAAAATCCAGCATAAATAAATGACCTTCAATATTATGACGAACGAAAAGGTCAAATTCAAAACCAAACTTCTCGATACACGTTAGACTGATATGAGCACAATGAAGTCTCCCTTGCTTAAGACTGAAACTCCAAGTCGAACAAAAGCCTCCCTCTAACATATAACTTTTGAAGATTTCTTGAATTGATAACAAGAGGGGGGATTTCATAATATTCTATCGGGATTTTATCCCCTTAGGTATTGCCTTGGAAAACCTTATTTCTCTTACAATAATACGAGACCGCTCAGTAGGCTGATATTAAAGTTCACACATTTTTATTGACTCGGGACTTCGCCAGCTGAGAACGTGAATAAAAAGCCAGCCATCGTATAATCAGCTGCAACAAACCACATTCCTGTACTTCGTTAGCCACAAAAAAGGAAAAACAGTTTAAGGTTCTTTTTAGGGGGAAGTGAGAATAAATGTATAGTGGTTAAGAGACCCAAGCGGAATTCCAAATTACATTAAACTGTTGGAAAGATTTTATTACTTTACTACACATACTTAAATCAAATTGGCTTGGGAGGATATCCAACCTATTTGGTGTGTGCTTGACCAGTGGGTCTTACTTTTACAAACAAAAAGTACTTTTTGTGGGACAATATATTACTTTTGTTTCACAATAGCTTAGTTTTCATTATGATTTAAATGCCAAATTACAAAAATTGTCTTATACATAAGACAAAAATCACAAATTATATTTGCATTTCACTGACAACCATAAAGATACTTATGTTTTATTCAAAAACTGGAACGCTATAAAATTTCATATTAATTCTTAACGAACCTATAATATTAATATTCTAACTTATAATTAGGACTTTGATATCAAAAACCGTATATCCGTATCAAAAACTTTTAAACAAAAAAGAGCAATTTAGCATTTAGTATGAATTTCAATCAAAACAAAACCGTGATTAAAATGTTAACATTTGAATTCTATTATTATGACATTTTTTTATTGATTCCAACAAAACTTTGAAATAAATAATCCTCCATTTCGTTGAATACAGTGCTGGTTATATTTTTTCAATATTGTTTTATATTGAAATCATTAAGCAAACCAAATCTCTCCTGCTATGAATGCTGGTACTTAAAATTATATGAATTTGGACTGGACGCACACTAATTTATCTGCTGAAATTCGGCGTATGGATAACTTAAAAGGCCATTTCAACCGAACAACATTACACACTCATAAAACGCATGTTAAAAAAATAACCCCTTAGAAACCTCACTCTTACAAGAAAGCTATACAATCTGAAAAATAAAAAACTGTCGTGAAACGAATAAGAATGCTTAAAATAACCTAAACCCACTAATAAAATTATATATAAACCACTTTCACCATCCTACAACCAATAAGATATCTTAAATTTAGAAGTTTCAAAAACTTCTACACATCCAAACCATTCATTTAAAATCATCTAAAACAACCAGAAATGTTCAACCAATCAATAACCCTTGTGAAAATAATCTTAATCACCAATCAAATCACCCACTACAACCCCCCTCTTATCATTGGGCTCCAATAAATACTTAGCCGAAAAACTTCACCCCGAATCTGCATAGCTCCACATTAATATCTGATTCCCCCATCCAACCCAAATGTGGACGAATCGACCTGATAAGCGTCCTCCCCACTAAAAAAGACGATAATTCCACAATACATATGAGCACACAAAAGAAACGTCTATTAGAATCCGGCAGCGGTGACGTGCAGTTAGGGAAGCTGTCATCCGATCTTTTCCAACAATGCTTCTCTAAGCTTCTCCTGATGAGTCGACAAAAGACTTAGTTCTCTCGAACTGTCTTTTGGAGAAAATTGTCACCACTTTTTCATTGGTTTTCTCGGAAGCAGTTAAAAATTTTTGGAATGGAGACAAGCGTTTGATTAACGACTTTTGGTTTTTCAAGATGGTTTTTTTACTGTCATTGGTTTAGTTTTTTATTTCTTTTTCGATGAATTGAGTCGGAAATATTTTTTTATATTGTGACAGGAGAAAAGTTGAGATTTTTTTAATCAAGTTAAAGCATTGTTTATGAATGCATTCTTGAATTCTGAACGAAATTTATTTCGCGAAACGAAAAGAGAAATATTGACTGATTTTTAATTTTGATAAAGGAACCGGCAAGAACTTTTTGGATATTTAGCTGAAGATGAACAATTATGTTGAAACATATTTCCAAGAAAACTTGAAGGGAAAATCCAAACTTTGGAATCTACAATAAAACTTTTATGCCATTGTATACATTGCACACAAACAATATCTCTAAAAGCTTACGCATTAATTTTACTAAAACCTGGAATGGGCCTACTCGCATTTAATTGTTCATCAGAGCAAGAAATTTATTCAAGAGAAAATTTTTCATGAGAGAAGAGAATGAAATAAACATAAAATATGACTCACTGATACTTTTACTCACTACATTTATAAGTATTTTAACAGAATTTTTTAAAACAATTTTAAAACTTGTAATAACACTTCTCAAAATAGTTTTCGTCATCAATTTTCACGCTTAATGTAGTGAGAGAGACCAGGCTTTCTATTTACATTTCAACTAAAAATTTCCCAAAAAAACAGGGATCTGAGAAAATGCAATAATGGGTCAAAATCTAATAAGAGAAGACGGCCAGTTCAACGAAGAAAAAATGCATCATTAAATAATTTATCCATTAAAGGCCAAATAAATGCGTCGTTTTTTTTATTTTTTCCACTGATGTTGTTATGATTATTTGTCATTTGCATGGTTAATAATTAAGTTTCGACGATTCAGTGGAGTTTTTAAACAAATTTTAGCCTTTTTAGAATAAAGGTTAAGCATTAGGGTGGGCCGAAAACACATTTTATTTTTTAATTATGTTCTAATAGCGCGGAAAGGGTGCCACTTGGGTCCAATAAGGACGGGATAAAATATTTTTTCGATTGGATAATATCTTAGGCTCCCGCATCGCACTTAAAGTTCGAAAAAATGGATGACTTTTTTACAAAACAACAAAAAAACCAAAGATTAAACTCTCAAATATTGTTCATGATTTTTTATGAGGAACTAATATAGTTATAGACATAATGTTTCAGGTTCCATTCTTTTATCGCTCTTGCTTCGTTAGATATAATTTTTTAATGTTCAAAAAAATCTTGTAAAGTTGTTTTTCCTGCATTTTTAAACAGCTAATAACTCTAGAACTATACAACTTAAAAACCTGAAATTAGTCCCATTCGGTTCGTAAATTTTTTGTCTTTGATTTTATGTGCATCATGACCATCATTTTCAAAAAAAGTTTTTTTCAAAATTTAAAAAAGTGAAAAAAATTTAATAAAAAATTTTTTTTGAAAAATTTTTTTGAAAAAAATTTAAAAGTCTTTTAACTCGTAAAATGAACAATACTGTCAAATTTCAAGTTGAAAATAAAATTTAATCATGTGTAAAAAAATTTAAATATTCGAAATTAAGGCAAGGCCCTAAACAATCCCCAAAATTATACAGCAAGAGCGATTCACTCATGGAAAATTCATAAACTCGCTTGAGGGTGTTCATATGACTTAAAACAATTTAAAAATGTCACAACATAAATGTCTGAAAATACGACAATTAACAGATTCGGTGCAAAATCTTACAGAGCTAATTTTCAACTTTAAGTTAATTCAATTTGCATGAATTTTCACTGAATATTCCTAAGAAATGTGTTTATATCCAAATTTTTATGTTCTAAAACTTTTAGTTTACTTTGATTTGACTTTTTAAAAGTAAAAACAATTAGATATAAACATAATTCTTAGGAGTTTTCAGGAGTAATGCATGCAAATTGAATTAACTTAATGTTGAAAATTAGCTCTGTAAGGTTTTGTACCGAATTTGTAAATTGTCGTATTTTCAGACATTAATGTGACATTTTTTACATGTTTTAAGTCATATTAACACCCTCAAGCGAGTTTATGAATTTTCCATGAGTGAATCGCTCTTGCTGTATAATTTTGGGGATTGTTTAGGGCCTTGCCTTAATTTCGAATTTTTAAATTTTTTATACATGATTAAATTTTGTTTTCAACTTGAAATTTGGTAGTATTGTTCATTTTATGAGTCAAAAGGCTTTTAAATTTTTTTCAAAAAATTTTAAAAAAAAATTTTTTTATTAAATTTTTTTTTCAATTTTTTTTTAATTTGAAAAAAACTTTTTGAAAATGATGGTCATGATGCACATCAAATCAAAGACAAAATATTTACGAACCGAATGGGACTAATTTCAGGTTTTTAAGTTGTATAGTTCTAGAGTTATTAGCTGTTTAAAAATGCAGGAAAAACAACTTTACAAGATTTTTTTGAACATTAAAAAATTATATCTAACGAAGCAAGAGCGATAAAAGAATGGAACCTGAAACATTATGTCTATAACTATATTAGTTCCTCATAAAAAATCATGAACAATATTTGAGAGTTTAATCTTTGGTTTTTTTGTTGTTTTGTAAAAAAGTCATCCATCTTGTCGAACTTTAAGTGCGATGCGGGAGCCTAAGATATAATCCAATCAAAAAAATATTTTACCCCGTCTTTATTGGACCCAAGTGGCACCCTTTCCGCGCTATTAGAACATAATTAAAAAATAAAGTGTGTTTTCGGCCCACCCTATTAAGCATTTTAAAAGGTTAAAACGTGTTTTTATCGGTTCCAGAAATATTTAAACATAATTTTTTTATTAGATGCGGTGGTATCTACACTCACTTCCAAAAGTTAAGCACGGAATTGTTTTTTCAACCTGACACCTAGTAGAATGATTTTTCATACATGAAAATCATACCACAAGATGTTCAACTAGTGGGAATACAGGGCCCGAGAACAAATTTTCCCTACCAATAACTTAAGGGGGTAAATGGGCCCTCCATTGATAATGTAGTTCCATTACACATTTGGAGCAGTGACAGAAACGTCTATGTGAGAGGTATTTAATGGAAAATTTTAGTATTTTCTAAAGAATATTGTTATTCTTAAACTCAACGCATGTTTTCAAATTGGTGTGCTACCTTTAAATGACATTTTAAGGTTTTATTGAGAGATATCGGTCTAATCATCATTTTTGGCAAGTTTTAGCCTCTGGGTCATTTTTCTTAAGTGGTATTAGACCGTCAACTATGTTATTTAGTAACTCTTACATGTGTTTGAAGGCGTTTAGATCTGGGGACCCAGAAAGTACCCTTATTCTTTCAATATCGTTACTTATGAAAAACTTTAAGATAGCCAAATTGTGATTTTTTCTGCTTTTTCACTCTTAAAGGTCCTTGACCGAAAATGTCTTCTAAAAGGAGCAAATGGGACATGAGAACACATGTATAGAATGGTAGACATTAGTGAAAAGCTCTGTGACATATAGGGAGTGTTGAAACCGCACAAAAAATTGTATAGTTTTACAGAAACGGCATCTGTTATTAATGTTCAAAAAAGGAAAATTTTTTAGTGTTTATGGACGTATACATGTTTGAAAAGAAAGAAATATCTCTAAAAATATCTCGATTCTTTTTTCAATATGAGTTTTTAAGATATTGAATTTCTTCTCTGAAAATATTGCCGTTTCAACACCTCCTATATGCCTCAGAGCTTTTCACTGATGTCTACAATCGTTTACATGTGTTCTCATGTCCCATTTGCTCCTTTTAGAACACATATCGGGTCGAGAATTTATCTTAAAGAGTGAAAAAGCTGCAAAAAATCACAATTTGGCTATCTTAAAGTTTTTGATAAACGATATTGAAAGAATAAGGGTACTTTCTGGGTCCCCAGACCTAAACGCATTCAAGCACATGTGAGAGCTACTAAATAACATAGTTGACGGTCTGATACAACTTGCAAAAAATGACCCAGAGGCTAAAACTTGCCAAAACTGATGATTAGACCAATATCTCCCAATAAAACCTTAAAAAATCCATTTAAAGTTTGCACAAACGTTTGAAAACATACGTTGAGTTTAGGAATCACAATATTCTTTAGAAAAATAATAAAATTTTCCATTAAATACCTCTCACATAGACGTTTCTGTCACTGCTCCAAATGAGTAATGGAACTCCATTATCAATGGAGGGCCCATTTACCCCCTTTAATTATTGGTAGGGGAAATTTGTTCTCGGGCCCTGTATTCCCACTAGTTGAACATCTTGTGGTATGATTTTCATCTATGAAAAATAATTCTACTAGGTGTTAGCCAGAAAAAACAGTTCCGTGCTTAACTTTTGGAAGTGAGTGTATTTTTTCCATTATTCACAGCAGTAGCATTAATAAAGGTTATAATTTAATTCGAAAAAATTATTATACTTCAAAACGTAAACACCAAATGCAAGCAATTTTAGAATATGCTAATGTCTGAAACGACAATGCAGGTGTTCCTTTATCATGCACAGAACTGTACTACACACACATGTCCGAACCATCTCTTATCTAGATCTTCCTTATTCAGAAGGAAAGCCTTGAGTGAATTGCTCCCATTCCAACCCAGATATGAAGCCCCAGTCCCTTGAATACGACCAGTTATTGCATCTCATTGCTAGGACCAGCAACTAATTATGTGATTGGGAGCCATTTCAGTCTACGGAGCCAAACGTAACTCGGTTTCTCTTAATAATGACGTTGATTTCTGGGAATCAATGGAGCCGTGTCACTTGCAGGTATGCTAGGGAGCCCAAGAGGTGATTATTTAGCCGAGGTGCAATTTATTGCTGGCTTAGTAATTACGGTTTCACAAACAGGTTCGTCCCATTGGATGGCAGGATTTGTTTGTTGGAGATTTTTGTGGGGATCAACGTCAGGAGCTATTTTTTTTACAGCTGCTGTCCATTTGATGAAAGATTTACGCTTGATCAGTATGACGCTAGACATTGATTGTTATTGTATTTATTAAATTTGGGAAATAATTTTATTGAAAAGATATTTTGGATAAGGATAAATTTAGAAATGGGGCGTGGGTTAATAGTAAAAAATAGTAGCCACATTTTTTGTAAATTTAGCTTTTTTCAATTGTTCTCTGATAAATATCTTATAATTGGAGTTTTGTATGAGACTCGCCTTTTTTGAACAATTCAATGAAAAAAAACATACTCTTTCAAATTTAAAAGGATCGAATAAATTTATACATCATTCTGATCATATTTTATAATTTAACCACCTTTATTGAAGCGAACATAAAGTAGTCTTCTAAAAAGCATAGAAATGCAAATCCACCGGATTGCGTAAAAACAACTGCAAACATAAAATCACCTCATAGGGGGTTCAGTGAGAGAAGGTTTCTGGTATTCTTCTATTATAGTACACCTTTGACATGGATAAATGACCATCTCTCACGAAACAGCAGGGCATTGTGTTTTATCACGAATGGCCATCAAACATTTTCGAAAGGTTTGAGAGTCTGAGGCTAGGCTTCCACACAAACGTTTTTTAAGAGATATCACAATCAGTCTTTAGAGAAACGCGCATTCTCGCGAAAGAAAACATCGAGCGTTTATTTTATTTTTGAGATAAAAGGTGAGAAAAATGAATCAATTTAATTCTCAGTTCGTATAAATAAATTTATTAATGGAGGTGGTAAAGGTTTTTGGTATGAATCCTCAAAGGAAGACGGCTCAAAATTTAAAGTTATGTCTTTCTTGACCCGTTAAAAATATTTGATAATATCCAATAACCACTATTTCTAGGTATTAGTTATTTCTTATCGAAACCGTGTTGCATATCATTTTTTCCTTGATTCTTTACACCTTTTATTACTATATCCCAATATACAAAATGTTTTATCAAGGTCTCTTTCAATTTTTGGCACCACAAATTTTATTAACAATTTTAATTTAACTAAAAATTATTTATTCTTTAAAATGGAAACTTTCATATACCTTCGAATTTGGAGATTGTTATAAGATTTTTAAACGTAAATCTCAATTGTAACAATGTATTATACAATATGCATATAATACATGTCTATTTGTTTTATCCCGATAAGGATCTGGGAGACTAGAGTCGGCTCCAAGTTGTTAAGATCCTTATCAAACTGACGGAGAAAGAAAGGAACTTGAGTGCATATGCACTAGATGCGGTTTCGTTTTCTTCCGCTTCAATAGTAGTCTGGTACATGCCCCCTCAACTCCCTTTCGTTCTTCCCTCCGTTTGATAAGGATCTTAACGACTTCGAGTGACTCGAGTCGCTCAGTGTGACCAGGCACTAAGGGCTGTGCTAAACTTATTGCCCTGTTTTATGGTCTTCTAGTGAAGAGAAAACATTCCCCAAGCTTTTATGCTGCTAATTACAAACAAAGAAACCCCCTCGAAAGAAACCCTATACCCCGGTCTAGGACGTCCCTATATATCTCTTATTTCCCCTAATCTCTCCTTACTGCCCGAGGCACGGCTGTCCTGCTCGTTTTAAAGTTTAAGCACGGCCCTAAGAGTGCATCTAAAGTTTTACTACCCCGACGACCGTCCACAGCGAAAAATTTATGATACCTCAGAGGAGGGGAACCTCTTTTGTTCGCTGATTGACCTCAGCTTACCACACAAAAAGAAGTGGGATATTATCAACGCCCCTAATCTCCCCCGAATGCCCGAAGGAGCCTCGTCCTTGGTGTCATAAATTGTTCGCTGTTGACGGTCTTCGGGGTAATAAAACGTTAGATGCTCCCAAGGCTTACGTCAGCACGGATTGGAGTCGGTATCTGTTCAGGCCATATAAGACTTTCCCCCCATCGGAACAGAGCTTGAAGGCTTGCCAGTTTCTCGGACAAAGGAGAAACAAACAACCCCATAAGGTATGTCTATACTTTTCAACCAGAAGAACCGCCGTCCTTCCGGCCGTATGAGGAAATAGGAATCTCTTTGTGTGGTTTGGGGGGTTCCTCTAGCATCCACTTCAGAGGAGAGGAATTCTATTGTTTGCTAATTGACCCCACCAAGTGAGCGGGGCCATAAAACAGTCCATCGTAAAACTCTAGAGTCTAGACGCACCCATAAAATGACTCTCAGATGGTGTATCCCCTATATAGGGGATATATCGCCCCTTTAGGGGTAGTTGTTTGCGGTTTCCTCTTTGTTGGAGGGATGGATAACTGCTGATCGCCGGATGAAATACCTCCAATCCGTGGGGATACTACCCTTAGGCTACAGTCACGCTGGCTCATTGGGAGGGGTGGTTTGTTTTTCTCCTTTGTCCGATTCCGAGAAAGTAGCGATGAGCTGAACTGATACCATACTCGAGTTAGGCTGAAGCTAGAGATCGTTTTCTGGCTGATTGTCAACACGAAAGATTTATGTGCAGGAGGCCCGCTAATAGACCTCAGCTAACCACACAAAGGGAAGGTGATATTATCAATGCTCCGAATCTCCCCCCGAATGCCCGAAGGAGCCTGGTCCCTTTGTGTGGTTAGCTTAGGTCAATTAGCGGGCCCCCTGCACATAAATCTTTCGTGTTGACAATCAGCCAGAAAACGATCTCTAGCTGCAGCCTTAGGGTGACCATACCCTAAGGGTAGTGTCACGACAGCTCGTGGTCTGTATCAGTTCAGAGCATCGCAAGTTTCTCAGAATCGGAAAAAGAAGGAAAAACAAACAACCCCATTCAATTACTTCCTCCAACAAAAGCGGACCCCGGCAGGATAGCGAAGTCACTTGAGGGTCTGTTAATCAACACGACCTCCTGGGGTCTTGTTTTGTCGGAGGGGGTTTGTTTCTTCTTCTTTGTCCACGGGGGGGAAAGTCACTGATGCTCTGAACTGATACCGACACCGACCTGTCGTGACACTACCCTAAAGATCGCAAAGAACGCACACTAGTATAATAGTACTTTGCAATAGTAGCATTGTCTAAGGGCCTAGCTAAACTTTAACAACCGGCAGGACAGCCTTCCTTCGGACAGTATGGGATATCTAACTTTTATCTCTTTGTTTGGTTAGGGGGTTTGCCCGAACATCTCCCCTTCATTCTTTTGTTCTCTAAATGACCTCATCAAGTAAGGGGGGACATTAAACAGGCAATCCTAAAAGTATAGACGAACCCTAAGGCTCCGAACACAGTCGCTAAAAATCGTCGCTCGAAGTCGGTAAGATCCTTATCAAGAGTAGGGAGAAAGCATGGAGTTAAGCCTCAGTCCCCTCTGTTCGATAAAGATCTTAACGACTTCGAGCGACGATTTTCAGTGACTGTGTTTGGAGCCTAAAGAGCTAGATAGTAGCCTAGCCGCGGTTATTGATGAAGTAATTGTATGTGTTTCAGTTCTGCGCGCATCCAAACGTCCAGCAGCTGCTCGCGTCCATCTGGTACGAGGGGCTGCCCGGCTTCCGGCGCAAGAACATCCTGCTGCAGATGGCGGAGATCACGCGCATCGGCCTCATGTTCCCCGTCTTCTGCACCGCCTACATCGTTGCCCCCAAGTCCTGTCTCGGCCGCACGCTGCGCAAGCCCTTCATCAAGTTCATCTGCCACTCCGCCTCCTACGTCACCTTCCTCTGTGAGTAGTAACCCCCTCTGCTCCCTCCACAGAGTATAGAGCCTAACAGAGGGTCCATCTCCATAGAGGCTAATGGCAACTTTTAAGGCATTGATTTTCCCATAGACAGTTCCGACCGTCGTAACGCCTCCTATAGATTCACCTCACTCCTGCTACGTTACTGCCACTCTTCCACTGAAGCTGTCACTCAAATTGGCAAAAGGGGGGAAAAGCTTTCATTAAAACGAAAAATAAACAATCAAAGTTTAAAAAGAGAGGGAAAATTTCATTCCCACCGGGGATAATTTAACTGCTTTAGGGAAAATAGGTAGTGTTCTCTCCTCTCAACCGAACGACCAGGGTTCGATCCTGCCTTAAGTCATTTTAGTTTTTTTTCCATTCAAGTTGCATTTTAAAATTATGTTTGCATAAAATTACAATTCCTGTGGGATGCAATTTCCGAGAAAAAATATGAAAATTAAACCATGAATTAATATTAAAAGTTAAATTTGAGAGCTACATTATGAAAATACTTTATGAAACAAAAAAGGAAACAAATGTTTAAAATTTTAAAACATTCTAGTCTCTTTCTGGTTTGTGAAATGAAATGAAATTATTTCTTTTAAAATCATGTTTTATGTATTGAAAATGCCAAAAATATTATCTCGTATTTATTGTATTGATTGATAGTAGCATATTTCTGGATTTTTCTGCTCTTACAAATTAATAAAATAAGATTTGTAAGATTTTCCTTTTAAACTATTTTTTCCTGCAATGCCTTAAGCATGCGGAAAAATCAGGGTCCTAGAAGTTATACCTGTAAAACTAGTTTTTTCTTTAGAGTTGTTAGTATGCGGAAAAACCAAAATTAGTTGTAAATTTTTTTACCTGTAAAACTAGTTTTTCCTATAGAGTCGTTAGTATGCGGAAAAACCAAATAGAGTTGTGAAGAATTTACCTGTAAAACTAACTTTTCCTGTAGGGTAGTTAGTATGCGGAAAAGCCAAGTAAAGTTCTAGGTCAGTTGTTGATTTTGCGCAAGCACATTTTTGCACAAATTTTTCTTATCATCGCATTTTCAATTAAGGACGAATAAAAAGGCTCAAGCAGTTAGCTTTATATTACACAATAAGGTTCTTACATATTATGCTGTCGACCGTGCCTCTAAATCCGAAAACGTTTAAAATCCCATTGACTTCGGCTGTACCGCTGAATTTAACAGCTGCTGAACGGTCGACTGTATAATACGTAAGTACCCATAATAAAAAATTAAGTTTAGCGTTTTACAAATAAACAATTTCTCTAAGGTCTCATTTTATCTAAAAAAAAAATACAGCATAACTTATATAACTCAAGCGTTTCTTGTGAGAAAGGGATAATAATATAAAGCCTTCTAGTGGTTATTTGATAGTGTCGTTTCAACAATGCTATCAAATGAAAATGATTAGAGTTCCATGAGATGATTCTTCCCCAGTTCTCTTGATCCTGGCGTCCCAGCGGATAGAAACCGTAGTCGTCGAGTGGTTCGGAACGGACGAGATGCGTCTCCGACTGCACAACGACGTCACGACGAAGCGAGGAGCACCCCCGAGCGTAGTCGAGCTGATCATTCTTACTTGGGTAATGGGTATGTTTCTTGTTCACTCTATTCCGTAGCGGTTACCCTGTCTGTGCAATGGCATCTCAAATTCCCTATCGACTCGTCGTTTAAATTGTTAGGATGTGTCGTTTCGCTTAATGAAACTAGGGAAAAGAAATTAATAGAACATAGGTGTAATTGTTTGGAGAGATGACAAGTCTGCACCTTGTTAAAATCTAATACTTTGAAAGTGGGGTTTTTTTCGCTTAGTAATTGACAGGGATTAAGGTTAACCTAGAATCAAGCTTTTTCGTCAACTCTGATTGGCAATTATTATTGCTTTCTTTTTCAACTACCAATTAGAGGTGTTGTTCTGGGTTAACCTTGGGTTAGGTTAGAGATAATACGGCCGTGAAATTTCTGCTTAATATTTTAGTTCCAGTTTCTATTTTAATATTCTTAACTTATTTTATTTTAATCAAAATTATTTTGTGTATTTTTTAAGCTGTGTTTTAAAATCGAATTTTAACGGCCGTATTCACTGGTAACTTGACCGACGGTTAAACGGCAGTTAAGCTTCTGATTGGCAGTTAAAGAATGAAAACTATATTTCCACCAATCAGAGGTTTGACTCCCGGTTAACCGCCGTCAAGTTACCGGGGAATACGGTAGTAAGTTAAGAATACATATTAGAATGTTTAGGTCATTTCCTGACAGTAAGAATTAATAAATTAAATGCTTCTAACCCATGGCATTTATACTATGAAATTCCCAAACTATTCCTATAAAATAACAAAATTACTATGATAAAAATCAAATGAATAATCACTTCAATAAAGTTATTATTTACAAATGATAAGTATAAATTGAAAATAAGAAATAAATACACCACAGATTTCTTTGTAATATGATCTAAATTGCATTATGAATAGAGATAAAAACTGTAACTAACAAAAATAACTAACATCTTAACTTAAGTCGTGTTATCAATTCCAAAGACTGTCATGAAACTTAATTCTATGGGGGGGAAATAATTTTTAAATCATTCTCTTAAAACTCTAAAATAAAATATAAAAATCCAACTTGCGTATTTCATATTTACCTACTGTATTTTATATTATTATAATTGATGTCCGAAGTTACAAATAAAAAGTATTGATAAGAGAAGTAATAAAATATACGTCAAAAACCTTTTTTTTAATAAAAAAAAAGAATGCAAAAATTTTTTTGAATATTTTTCTAAAATTTCAAACCATATTTTCATAACATCGTTAATATTTTAAGTCATATGATGTAATATTTTTTTACAATATAAAATAATGCTGACCTCTTATGTTCCTTTTTATAAATTTATTATTATATATTATGTTTCATACTCATATAACTATTTATTTCATTCAATTCATTTAATTTTACAATAAAGAGAAATGCCAAAGAATCAGAGATGTTAAGATGAATGGAATGATAAGTCAAATAATGTTTCGTCATACCTCATCCATTTTACGATCTTTATCAGAGTAGTTTATAAAAGTTTTGTTATAGTGATTACTTCAACATCTTTTCTAGATTACTTTTATGAAGAGGTTAAGTCACCTTAAACGGAGAACTCTTTCGGTGGCTCTTAAAAATCGATACTTTTGTTTCGGCCAATACTTTCCGCTACGAGTGCTATTTAAAGTTGCTCGCGTGGTCTTCGTTTTAAAAAAAAATCTTATTTCTGTGAGATTACTTTTTTTAACTTAGCACCTTAAAGAATTCATGAAATAATTTAAATCCTGAGTAGGGTGCTGAAATAAGTTAATAACAGAAATACATGAATACGCATAGATACACTTTTGATAAACATTAAGGGTAGGTATAAATTTGAAAGGTTAATTTCATGTGTATTTTCATTGCAGGGAAGCTTATATTTTTCTTCTCTTTACTTATTTTTAATAAAAACTGCAGAATTAATTTCAGGATTTTTTTAGTATTTTGGCCTTTTTTTTTTGCTCAGACTGGGCCTACAAGTCCATGGAAACTTTCAGAAAATCACATGTTAGCAACTCTGCCTTCCAACAAATTAAATATTTGAATCGATTTTTGATGACTTCAATATCATTTTACTGCTAATTTCCTTGAAGAGAAACGCCAATAACGATACCAAAAGGATGTAATTACCGTCATACACTGCTTTCAATCGCTACAGTTAATGCTATCGTTTCAGGCCTTATTTGGAGTGAAATCAAACAGCTTTGGGATAGTGGACCACTTCAATATATTAACGACATGTGGAACATCATAGACTTCATCACCAACTCCCTTTATGTTGCGACAGTAGCACTCAGAATCATCGCGTACTTCCAGGTACTCACAATCAGCACTACCATTCTTAGAATAATGGGCGTGTTTATAACGTTTTAACCGTCTTAAAATTGTTGAAAAAATTGGCGTTAACATAACTTAAAAATTCAGGACTAACCAGGGGAACGTTATTACTATCATAAAACTATATTTAGTATCATTTGACCAAAATAAATCTAATATTGAGAGTAACATAACATTTTAACGGAAATAAACACATTTACCTGAAACAAATCAAATGACAAATCCAGACTCAAAAATCAGAGGTAAATAATGGTACTTCTTAATATTAAGGTTTTAAAATATAATCAACATGCGTTTTCTTTGTATAAATCAATTTCCCTCGTAATTCCAATTTTCAATTAAAGAACAAAAAAAATAATATTCAAACTAGTTTTATTTAAAATTAAATGATAATCAAACTCTAAGCAACAAAAATCTAGCATGAAACTTAAATTAAGCAATCAACCAAGTTTATGTTCTTTTCCAAGAACTTGGTATTGAGAGTTTTAAATTTCAAGTATTTTACATCAAAATGGAGGAGAATGTTGAAATAAATTATCATATTGAAAAGGTCAGTAGAATTTTCATGCATTTTTCCTTGGATCGCATTCTTAAATTTTTCTGATATTGGCTATGTTTACCCCTTTGTAAGATTTTTTTAATACTTTAAATTAAAGATAAAAATATATGACACGGTTCCGAGAAATCAGTTTATACCTGTATACATACGAAGTGAATAATTTTAGACATGTTTTCTTGTTCCAAAAAGAAGGTTCATTTTTAAATATTCAAAGCGACAAACACTTTTTTAAAACCTAACCCTTTCTTCTTAGAAAGGGTGGCTTTTTAATATTGTTTAAATTTGGCAGAGATGGACAAAATGCGATTTCATCTTTTGGCCAATTATTTTGGGCCCGAAAAACCTTTTGGATTGTTCTAAAATTTTAAGATTGAGAAATTTTAAAAATCTATGTTATAAATAAATAAATAATATAAGACAAAAATGCAGAAAATTTAATTTCACACAATTACAAAAAAAAAATTACAAGTGTTTTATAAAATATAAAAGATCTTTGTATGTATTCAAATACACAAAAATGTCTTTTAAATAATACCTTCAGTGTACATACAAACTTAAGTATGATTAAACATTCATTTAGCGTAATAAGATTTTCTCTATTATCCAATTATTCACAACTTTGTTCGATGGGAGGACCAAGTTGTAGAGAATTTTGATATGTGCGGTCAGTGAAATTTGACCAGATAATGGTTTTGGTCCGAGCGTGGCAAGTTAAAATGGCAATTTTTAACCCGCATCATTGAAAGTTGTGCAGTGTTGGTTTAGGCATTTTTAAGAAGTTTCCGCGAAATTAAAGAAATGGGTTTTTTATGCTCTCTTCTAGAGCTCAGGCTGAATGGATTTTTTCCAGCTGTGAATTCATTTTTTTAGCATTATCTTTGAATGATTTTCTTGTATACTTAATGCCAGCACATCTTTTCTCATTTGGGTAATCGCAAAAAACTTTTTGCACGAGGAAGCTCCTTTATACAGCTGTAGCGCCATCTACTACGGAGTTCATGAACTAAATATTGCCTTAACCAGCCCGAATTTTAAGAATTGGGTTTATTTTAATTTTAATCTTTATTCCAATCTAATTCATTTGGGTTGGGAAATGAACAAAGCGAACTTATTTCGGGCTAAAATTTTTCAGCAACTAAGTAGAAGATTTTCCTCATTCATTATTAAGTTATGCTAAAAATAACGGAATTTAAAATGTCGATGTATGTTTAATTTATATTAAAATAAAAAAAATAAACCCACATTAATTATTTTATTACATCTCGTTCACCTTTATTTACTTTTATAGCAATACTAATTTAGTTATTTTAATCCAACTTTATTAGAAGAGTGGAAGAATTTTTAAGATAATTTAGAAATGTTGAGAAAAAAAATCATATGTCCCTAAAATCTAACGTAATTTTTAAAAAAAATTCTGAATTTCAGATCAAAATAAAAGCTCAATCAGTTAAACTTCATAGCTAATTTGAGGAAGAAATAATATTAATTGTTATCATCAAGTAATTATAAAATTTGGGGTATGAGCATTATTATTTTTATGCATATTTATTTATTTATGAATAAATAAATAAATTAATTAATAAAATCATATTTTTGTCTCAGTAACATTTATCTAAATCAGCGTAACGGTTTTCCGGGACAGCTACTCTAGGAAATAAATAAAAGGTCATGATAAATTAATTTTAAATAAAAAATGAGAAGATTGTATTAAAAATCGTGCACAGTTTGAGCAATAAGAAAATAGCTTAATTTTTTACAATATCTAAAATACTATTAAAATCTTAACCAATTTTAAGGTCTGTAGATGTTAAATCTGAAACAAATTATTAGTCAGATGAAAAAAAATTACAAAAAGGGATATTATTTACTTATTCATTAATGGAAGAATATTCACTTACTAAAAATTACCTTGAGAATCTGATGAATAACAATTATAAGTTTCTTGTATTTACTAAGAACATTAAAATATTTATTTCCATCAACTATGTTTAATATTTGAAGTCGAGGACCAGCCATTGAGGGAGTCATCAAATCCATTACGATCAATGAGAAGTATAAAATAAAAATTTTCACCTCCCATATTCATATTTCATTGATATATTATGCAACGTCCTTTGGCAAACGCCTACTTTTCGATAAAGTTTCATAAGATTTAAGTAGTCATAAAACGTTTAACTTATTATAGAGGTGCTTAAACAATTTATTTTATTAAAAATAAATAAACAAGGTGAGCTTAGCTCTAAAACCTTTGCTGTAAATTTAGTGTAATTTTAAAACTAGTAATTTTACGTAAATTGACAACCCCAGGACTTCCTCTACCATGAACTTAGGTAGATCAGGTTTATACACCAGACATCAGAGAGAATTCCACATCAGCTATCACGCAAACTATTGATTAGAAATGAAGCAACTAACTATCGATTTGCAGTACTATATCTCTAAAAAGGTTTGCTTATGTATTCCAGCTAAAGATCCAAACTATTGACTGATAAAAAAATGTAAGAATCAATATCATGTTTGTAGCAATTCTTTAAATATAATTTCATGTAACAGTGAAGCATAAAATTTTGTACAATAGTTAGTTATGATTAAGGCATAATAATGCCTAATATAACTAAATATTATATATAAGTATAACTACTAATAAACAATACTAATAATATTACCCTTAATATGAATAGAGAGTCTAGCGAAGTGATTGGTCTCTAATTTATTGCCTTTAAATCCCGCAACGTTTCTTGTCAGTGACGTCACCGATTGACGTAAGAACATGCCCTACATTCTAGCTTCCTAATTGGCAAATTAGACAGAGCCAGCGAGTGTCTTCTCTGTTTCGCCAATTAGGTAGCTAGAAAGTGTGGTGTGATTTCACGTCAATTAGTTACGTCACGGACAGGAAACGTTGTAATCTAGTGTAGATATGTATTTCCCTTGAAAACAGAGCCTTATTAGCACTTTGTAGTAAAATATGTCTGCAAGTCCGAGAGTCGCCAATTGATTATAATCTGACGTAATACACATTTGAAACTTACAGAAAAAAATTGGATGAATAATTTAAAGCACCCTTCAATTTTTAAAACAATTTAAGCGCTAATAAAAGTTAATTTCAAAATTATTGATCAATAATAGTTAAATAAATTAATTTTAAGTTCTTTAAATGATAATAATTACTCCTTTACATAGTTACATTACCTATGTACATTATTGTTGCCATTTTCCAAATACCATTTAGGCTTAATTAAATTAGAGCAAGTGAGTATTAATTCATTTCCAGACGAGTTTAAACTGCAACTTGATCTTTGTAGTGCAATAATAAAAAGGACAACCATCCACGCAAAATTTAACTATCATATCGACTAAAAAATAAACTACGAAAAATGAGGCAATTATTGAAAAAAAATCAAAATCTATAAAAAGCTCCTTTGTTATTTTATGGTTATTTTACGCCGCTATTCAAACGTTAAACAGATTATTTTTAGATTAAAGTGGTAAAAATTAAAAAATTAAGCTCATAAAAACGCTGCACATATTTGCTTCCGTATGAAAGGCCCTCCTTCGCAAGGTGGGACTTATCAGTCCTTTTTTTTCTCCAATTCTTTTCATTTCTTAGCGTTAAATGAACTAATCTCATTTGACATAGGTTCAAGCGACTGACTTAAAAAATTACGAAACGCATCAATCCGTAAGCTGTTTTCGAGGGATATATTTACGAGATGAATTTTTTCCCCAACAATATTCGAAGTCCATAATCATAAAACTGGTTTTTGAGGCATCCAGTAAAAGTGGCAATCGATTTGCTCGTCGATGTAAGCCGCCGGTTCTCGTTCCAGGTGCAAAAGGAGATAGCTGAAGAAACAGGAACGGCTTACCTGCCCCGGGAGAAATGGGATGCATGGGATCCCATCCTTATAGCTGAAGGGCTCTTTGCAACAGCAAATATTTTCAGGTGAGTCGGTGCGACAGTAAATCTCCGTGTTTTCCTCAACCGCGTGCTGTGAATCCTTTTAAATAAAAATTATTTTGTGATCGTCGAAAATGGGATAGAGTGAATTTAGTAACTAGTATTTTATTAATTTACTTTTAAGTGAATTTACTGGTGTTTCACTCACGAAAATTTTATGTTTCTGCAGTTTTAAATTATTTTTATTTTAATTTGTGAATAAATTAGCTCAAGTGTATTTAAAACTGTGATAAGGTTTTAATAAGGGGAACCATTACAGTCAAAAATAAGAGTTTGTTCAAAATCCTGAGATAAATTTATGAGACTGCAGTCTCACCCTAAAATTACACTTTTTGCAGAATGCTGTCCTAATCGTTAGCTGAACACTCTTTCACTCCTATAAAATTTTACGGTTGAAATGGATCAGGAAAAACTTTTATATCCTACAATCCAGTGGATTTTCTAGTGTGTGAACATCAGGATATGTTTCGAAAAATATAAATATTAAATATGGCAGCGTCAATAAGCTTTTTAAAAGGAGCACTAAAAAGTATTCCTTGAGTGTTAGCTTATCCAACAAATTGAGTGCCATAAAACCCCAGACCAAATCCAAAGTGTTGAGGGTCATATCAAATTATTTCATGACGTAACTAAGATAAAAAGCATTTGTTTTAAAATTTAGTTTGGATTAATATTTGAAAGTAATAGTGTTAAGGTATATAAAATGAAATAAATTCGAATTAGTGTTATAATCCATATTGGTGTGGATAAGTCCATTATCAGATATCTTCGATTTTAAGATATTTACTAACTTCAAATCTATGAATATATATCCCTTTTAAAAAGTAAATACGGGTAGGCAGTTAGTTAACTCAATAATTTTTATTACTGTACAACATTTTTCTTCTTTATTCAATTCCATAACAATACATCAAAACAAGTATTTTGGCTCTTCGATCATAACTTGTTTAAGGTGTTATATTTTTTATTTACTATTATTAACTTAACTCACAATTGGAGGAAATCTTCCGGAGAAAAACAACCAAAACCTTATCAACCCTTGACAAGAAACACTCAAAATGACATTTCGAAATGCGCTCTGCCGACGTTGTTGACAAGAAACTATCCCAAAACATCATTCTCACGCACAAGGAAGACACAAAGCATCAGCGAAGGTCACTTTTCCCCGACGTAACGATGTTTTCTTTCAATGGTATCCGATTCGAAGGAACTAACTGCATATGACCATTATACAATGATAAAAGGGTAAGAAGTAAATCAACAAAAGGATGTGGTAAAAATAGACGACTGCCCGATTACAGTGGTCAGGGGCACGGGTTCTTGTCCGAATCGACCCGCGTCTTCCTTGTGGTCAGTGCTGCAAATGTCACGCGTTCGATTCTTTTAAAAAGGTCAGCGGAGAAATATTCTTACTAATACTTTATTGATAGGTATATTTGGTTTACAAAAAGTTTTGTATTCGAAAACCATGATAAATACTAATTTGGCCAGGACTACCAAAACCACTTTTAGCCCCGTGGGCAGCTGGAAAGCTCATAATACTTTTTTTCAAAAACACCGTTCTTATTAAAAATATTTTCAGAAACTAAATGAACTTGAGTTATGCCAACATCATACTTACATCTTTTCAAACTAGAAAAATCCCAATATTTCGATTAAATATCCTATCAATAATTCAGGTAGGTTAAAGAAAATAAGATCTAATCGTTGAAAGTAAATTCACGATAAAAATACAGCATCATAATTTTTCTTTGACTAGTTCTTTACATCGAAAAAAATACTTCTCTTTTTCTCAAAAACTACCAAAACCACATGCAAATGAAAATGATAACTAACATTCCTTCAAAAAGTAATACTTAGCTTAATTCATAAAGCCTCGGTCTACAGCCAGTTAAAATACCTAAATGAATGGGTGATGTTAGTCACTTGTTTCTAGAACAGTTATAATATATACAACTTATTTATAATTTAATATGGAATTTAATATTTAAAATTACTAGGTACTAGTTTAACATTAAAAGTATTGACCGAGAATATCCATAGAGAAAAATATAATCAGGATCAATAATAAATAAATAAAAGGAGCCTATATTCCTAGGTTTTTCCCCAAAGGGACATTTGTGTTAGTTGACAGTTGTATTCTTTGTTTTAAATAGTATACTGCCCTTTTTAATCAATCAGGCTCACGCTTTACTTTCCCTTAATTTCAACGCTATTGAAACGAACGGAAGCACGCAAATGGAGAAACAAATCAAATGACATGAAAAGATGCACCTTTTTGACTGAGGAGGGCAGTATGAGCTTGCAATCTATCTTCACGTCGATCTCGTTTCTTTCAGTTCGCTGAAACTGGTGTATATTTTTTCCGTGAATCCCTACTTAGGACCTCTCCAAATATGCCTTGGTCGGATGGTGATCGATATCATCAAGTTCTTTTTCGTCTACACCCTCGTGTTGTTCGCGTTCGCTTGCGGCATGAACCAGTTATTGTGGTACTACGCCGACATGGAACGGCAAGTCTGCTTCTCGAGTAAGAACGGTCAAGACAGCAAAGTGGACCATTCTGCATGTTTGACATGGAGACGCTTCTCGAAGTAAGTAGTGCAGTGCTTCTCAAACTTTCAGAATTGCCGACCCAATTTTCAATCGTAATATTCATCGCGCTCCCCTTTTATGCAGAACAAACTATGCAAAGCAATTATAATATGATGCTAAAGCTAAAATACGTGAAGAAATTCGGTTAGGAGCCACTGCTCAATGGGAATGGGGGGTTTGGAGGTCCTCCCTCGAAAGAGTTTTACAATTTTAGTGTTATAAAAGAGAGCAATTCCAATCTATTTCTTTGGGATTCTTGAAGGTACATGGCACCCCTGAACGCACCATTGGTTCAGACTCATACTCACAGACTTTCGGGATGAAATTATTCCAAAGCCACAAAAAAGGATTGCATTTTAGAAATCAATCGTAATGTAAAATATCCTACATAGATACAAATTTCCAAGTGCAAAGGGGGTCTGAGGGTCCCCCAGAAAAGGCTTGGAAATTTGAACTATAAACACTACAAACATTTTCTAAATGTTAACTATAAACATTTGTCCACTTAGTCCAAATTTCGGAAAGGGCCCGGGCCTTGGCTCTAAGAGAGTGAGTGCGCCCCACAGTTTGAAAACCACCAAAGTAATCAGTTTTTAATTTCAAATTTGCAGTCTATGTTCGATGCTTTGAGGCCAAGCTCAACATGGGGATTAGTTCGTGCCCGTCAGTTTTCGCAATCCGTAAACATCGCCTGCATCAAAAGTTACCCAATAAGGAAGATGTTAAAATAAGTTTTAAAGTTACTAAATCTCCCATGGAGCAATGGTATGATGCTTGCTTAGCACGCGGCATTTCATGGGTTCTAACATCAGTTTTTATTTTATTAAAAAAAACTTATAATTTTTCACACAGAAATTTCAACCAACCAATCGGAGCAGACTCGGCTAAAGTTGAAAAGGGCAGGGTATAGGATCTTGCAACATGGATGGGTAAACCCTTCAAATATAAAAATATAATGGTATATTTTTATGTTAAGATTGTCATTCACTTCCTTTCAAAATACGCAGAAAAGGAAACCAAGCTCCTATATCTACTATAGGAAATTTCTCAAGAGTCTTCTAAAAATTATCAATAATAATAGCAATTTTTAGAGGCATGAAGGCACCTTCAGTGACAACGATCTAACTTCAATTTAAAGTTGCAAGCGATAGCTCGTTGCAACTTTAAATCTGTTAAAACTTTAAGATGTTGTTGCTGCGAGCGCCTTCTTTAATGAGTTGGTATCTGAATGGTCTCTTTTGTAAACTTTTGTATTGAATTCCAACTTTTTGTTTTATTTCTGTAACTTCTTTGCAGCTTTCGTTAGAGTTAGATATTATAAAGTATGAGAAGGAGGGGAGATAGGTAGGGATGATAGAGGGTGGATGATATAACATGAGTGAAAGAGAGATAATAAGTTAATATAAGAGTTAAGTGAAGAGGAGGGGGAGATAGTATGAAGTAGAGAAGAAAAGGCATAATATGTGGGAGAGAAATACAATATGGATATGAAAAAGGATAAGAAAGAGAGTATGATGGGAAGTGAGATAAAGAGAATGAGGAAGGAAGTGTGACGGGTAGAAAGGATAAGATAGAATATAATTTAAGGGAATAAAGTAATGAAGGAGAGTGAAAGAAATATAGAATATAGACATGAATTTATTGCATTGGGCGCGTGCGCGTTTGCAAGGTGGTACACATACAAAAAAGAATCAGTATAATTTATTTATAAAGAAGCACAATAACAATAATTATTCAACTAAAGCGACACAGATAAACATAAATGTTATATTAAGAAGAAATATAGAAAAAGAAAGATAGATTATGAGAGAGAAATGAAGAGAATGAGAGAGGGGGATAGAAAGGGTAAGAGGTTGAAAGGAAAAGATAATTAGTTTCAAAGAAATAACTGTCTCTACTTCAACCTATGCTTGCATTTTCTAGCTTGTTCGAATCCTCTCAAACGCTCTTTTGGGCGAGTTTCGGTCTCATAGACCTCGACAACTTCGAACTGACGGGGATTCAGAGCTACACCAGATTCTGGGGACTGCTGATGTTCGGGTCCTATTGTGTCATCAACGTCGTAGTCCTCCTCAACTTACTCATAGCCATGATGAATCATTCCTACCAAATTATTTCGGTAAGTAGATCATTGAAACCACTAAAGGCTAAACATCTCAAGTCATCAGGAATCAATCATAAGTTTGCCCACTGAATTCTCAGCTGGGCATCACTAACTCATTGTTGAAAACCCAAGTTGCGACTGTCTTTCTCAGGAACACGCTGACGTCGAATGGAAGTTCGCCAGAACGAAACTCTGGCTGAGCTACTTTGAAGACGGTGCAACGGTTCCACCCCCCTTCAATATCATACCAACCCCCAAAAGTGCCATGTACTTATTCAGATGGATGAAGAGGAAATTTTGTGCCACCCGGCAAGTTAAAAAGAAAGACCTTAAGACGATACGGGTAAGTCATTCAAGAACTCATTATCAAGTTGTCGTAAAACTGAGCAACTCGACAAACCACGAACTGTTTAACCCAGCACGATGGGGTCACAACCTTTTGCGTGCTAAATCCTGTGGTCCCGAATGAGGATAATTTTAATATTTTTACACATATTTTCGACCAACTAAAATATTAGCATTATTTTAAAACCTGATAATAAAAGTAAAAAGAACCCAAATTATTTAATAAAAAATTTGAACAGAGATGAGATGAAAATGTGGGTTTGTCCAAAAAATTATTGCTTATTATAGTTATGTCCCGGTCCTTTAATTTTGTAAGAATCAAATTGATCTTATCAACCTGTACTCTCTAAAAATCGGGTTGTCGTCATATCCCAACTTGCTATATACGGGTACAAATATATTTCTCTTTCTGAAATTCGCTTAACATTATATTACCTACATTTGTAAGAATAAATTATCTGATCAGTCCAAAAATAATTTTTATGCACGTAGTACGTATTATTGTATTTTTAAAAAACAACCATTATCATATTTTTTTCTTCTATTTCAATAAAAATTACTCTTTTTATAGGATAGTGAAATGCAGTTAACAAATTTCATGTTGGAATTTATGTTGAATTGTACCTTTAGTTATGATGTTTACTTCATCGTGCGTACTATCTTTGTTGGAAAAATAAATTCTGAATCATCAAAAAGCCCACTCAGCTTAGTTAAAAGAAGAATGATTGCGCAAATGGTAAAAATGTTCTTAAAAGATGAATGCCATATAAGTTTGATAGTTCTTTCGATGATGCCTTATTACTTTCTTCTCTTGTTTTGTAATGGTAAAAATTTTAAAATATTAAAATTCAGACATTATACCATTTTAACGAAAACTCCCTTAAAACTAACCGAATATCGACGATTCTTATTACAACAATGTATTGCGAACAGTGGGTTTATAACAATTTTTGGACTTCTCGTAACTTCAAAAGGTATTGAAATTATTAAACTATTTTAAATAATACCATAATATTAGTTCGCGTCTTGAAATTACAACAAGAATCCGAATAGAATCCTATATTATATAGGTCCTCAAAAATGCGTGGCAGTGTTGAAGATATAGGAATGGGTTGCATTTTTTACATTTGTTTAAATCACTAAAAAGTTTTAAAATTTAGGGAAAGAAAGTGGGGATTGTTTAACTTTATATAGTGAAGTAACTTCATAATGGAAAATCATAACTCTTTATTGTGAAGTTAATCGTGCATTTTTTAAGAAATCATTTTTTCTTAGTACATCTCAAATTTAAAATAAGTAAAACAGCTGTGGATATTCAATGTTTTTAATTATTCATTTTCCACCTTAATATTTTTAAAAAGTAACATGAATGCTTGACTAGAAAAATTTGGTAGTTTTTAACCTACTAAAAATTCTATAATTTTCGTCTAAGTGATAAAGGGTTAGGTATTTATGTACTAAAATTTACATTGTTAATTATTTATCCGTAAGTTTTCCAAAAACTTTTTGTTTGAACATTGAAGTCGAGGGGAAACTAAAATAATTTATCAGTATTTTTAACTAATCCTTCCAATTATATCCAGAATTATTAATGTTAAGCTTAAAGTCCGGAAACCAGCACTACCCACACCATTTATGAGGCCCTTATACACAGATTGTGTATAATACATCTAAAAACACTAATTAAACCTTTACCAATAATGACTATTTTTTCCCTTTCATATCTCTCCCACTTCAAAGTTATTGCTTGTGAGTATTTTTTTACCGTGGCCATTCCTGCATGAACTGCGATAGTGGAAAACACGGTTCTGGCGCACTTAACTACTAAGCACTTTAGTCTTTTAGAAAGCCTTTTGCATTGCCCTTAGCAATTCTAATGCTAAAGCTTGCAAAGGAACTCGAAAAAGGTTCACTTACTTTGCTTTTTTAATTGCAAAACACTAAGAAAGTGTGTAGAAATAGTCGTTAAAGTGAAATAGAGTTTATGATACGGAAATGTAGACGTCACGTAATATAGAATAATATTCATTATGAATAGAATTATGAATGAATAGAATTCATTATGATAGTTAATGTATGATGCTTGTTTGATATTAGAAAAGTATATAATTTTAGCGAAAAGTAGAGACTCAACTCGGGGATTTCAAAATCATCGTCACTTGAAATCTGCTTAATTTTTCGTTTAAGTTCATTGGTCTTGAGGTAAAGGTTTTCCAGTATCAGGGAAATTTGACCAATTTCACTTAAAAAATCAAATATAATATAATTGGTCTAGTGGCTACAGTGACTTACACGAAAACAGTTTCCCAGGAGTTCAAAATAAATACCCGTTTAGGCATGGGTGTTCATTACTGTCCCTGTGGAGGATGAAGGAATGTGCTCCTTTTGTAAAAAAAAAAAGGTTGTGCGAGTGGATGTTAGTGTGGCGGGGATAGCGTTACTCCTACTCCAAAGCTTTGTACCCTGATAGGTAAAGAAGTTGGAATTTATATGACATTTCATGATGGATCATGGATACTTATACACGGATCTGCCATTGGCCAAAAGGAATAAAAATATAGGGATGCAGATTTTGATAAAAAGAACAACTAAAATTTGCGGGTTTAAAACCATAAAATTTCATCTTCTAAATCTAATCGTCAGGACACACTTACTCAAATTCCCATTGAGTTCTGCTTTAGGCTAATTAAAATGTTGTATGTAATTTAAGTCACAAAATGCTAGCTTACACTGCATTGCATTGTCTTCATATCATTAGCGCCACCGAAGATATCATGCAACAATTAAAAACTGTTAATAATTGAATCGTCAGTTTGAAGAAGGGAATAAGTCCAAAAAATGACAAATTGACTTTTTGTGCTCAAAACAATCTCTAAGCTTTGCTCTACACATGGGTGAAAAGAGGGGAACAATAGCTAACCCCTATAGGGAGATATCGCCCCTTGAAGTTGTGAAATCGATGTCCATTCATTGTATTTTTTAAGCTAATTTGTAATTAAAGTTAATTTTTCTTTCTCTTCATATTCTTTGTGCTGTAAACTAAGTTAAAATAAAATTTTCTCTTAATTTCAATGTTTTTCAAACTTTTTTTATGTAGGGAATGTTTGACTCCATTCATATTCACTCACTCCATTGATACTGCTTTAATAACCCAGTTTCACTATAATTTTGAATTTTATTTGTCTTATTCTTTTTATTTCACCCTTTTGTGGTGTAAACTAAGGAGAAATATAATTTAAATGTGATTTTAAGGGTTTTTTAAAGATTTTTTCATCAGAAAAATTTCATAAGGTGTAAGAAGGGAATAAGTCCATCAACTTATTTTGGCTGTAAAATATTTTTGAATACAGTTATAATTGTTTTGATGATAGCTCTGTTTTCTAAATAGGGTTCTGAACTTCCAGTAAAAATTTCGTGGTTATACATTGAAAATTCCATTACTTATACAGTTTTTTTCGATTTTCTCAAAACTTGATTTTTGGACTTATTCCCTTCTTCAAACTGACGATTCAATTACACATTACCACACCTAACTTTCTTAATTTTCATTCACAGAGGAAGGCCAAACAAGCAAGTGAAAGAGACTTACGTTACAAAGTAAAGTATATTGATTTATTTAATTTGGTACTTCATAATTGATAGTTATCAAGCAAAGAGAGAGCGGGAATAATTACACGCATAATTTTTTTCGCAATTACTTAAGAGGAAAAACATTCAAATTAAAAATATTTTTGAACTTTTTTACACCAAGAAAAATCAATTCAAACCCAAACGGTTTAATCTTTGTGCACTCAAAATAACATTAAAAAATCTTTAAAAAAACTCATTAAATTTTTTTTTGAAATCTTGATAAGGGGGAACAGTACCACCTATTTTAATTATTTTTGCATTGGTTATTTCTGATAATAAGAAAAGTTTTTCAATGGGTTTAATTTTTAATTTAATTTTTTTCCCACCGTAGATGACTACTAATAACAGTGAATATGCCAATAGTTATAATAAAATAATTTACGTAAATCAACATATTCCCGCTCCTTCTTAAATAAATTATTTAAGTTTTTTGTTGAAATTATCTTCTATAAAATTTAAAAAAATATATGTTCTTTTAATTATGCTCAATGCACAAATTCATTCATTGGTAACTAAAGAAGCACAGGTGGCCTTAGTTCAATAATAAAAAACCTTGAATCAAAATTAATCCCCTAACTCAAAAAACTAATTATAAAGTTTTATGATAATTAAGTTAATTTTTTAATGCACCATTAAGTCTCAAATTAAGGTGTATGGTCATCATTAAGTCTCCGAAACTCCGGACATTTTATTAGTCAGAGGAGAATATTTTATTAAATTTTATCAATCTAATCGCATTCAGTTAAATGTGCTAAGTACTTGTAGTTTTAATGGAAAATACCGAGGCTTCTGGAGAATTCAAAATTCAAAACTAGCAACTGTATTTAAGGGGTCATAGGACTGTTAAAGTGTTACACAATGAAAACCACTTATAATTTAAAAAATTAATTATGCACGATCCAATTTAGCTAGACTGTTGCATTTAATTTTATAGAAGTAATATAATAACTATTCATAATAATTTTGATAGAAAAAAATTATAAATAGTAAGATTTATCCAAGCATGAATCTGAAACAAATTTTTAGAATCATTACCTTCCGCGCTTGATTTTTCCAAATTGTGTCATTATAATTCAAAATTTTAGTGAATAAGTATTGATTTATATCAATGACCCCAAGTTATACTGAGGAAAAATAATATTTTTAAAGCATAATGAAACATAGTTGTTTCTAAATTATGATAAATTCCACAAGTTAAAAATTGAAAAATCAATGCCAGAGTTTAGGAAGAGGTTGTGCTTAACCATACTAAAGATATTCTGAAAGTTTCTTAAATAAATTCAAATTAGTATTTCAGTAATCATGTTCCAAGCATCAAAAATTGACTCAGAGAAAAATGACTTTGAAGTTGATAAGAGACATTATATTTGAATTGGTTGGTTAAGACAGTTTTGGGCATAACTTTGTTAATAATTTCAATTTTTAAATGCGGTTTGTTTTGTCGTACGCAGAAAAGATTTTAGCGTAACATATATTCTTTTTCGCGGAGTCGGTTGTTTTGAATATTTAAGAGTCCTATGAACCCGTTTTTTTTTAAATGAACCACTGAAAAATTTAGCAATTACTGTGTTGTCATTGTCAGAAAATCATGCGCAACCTGGTGCGGCGGTATGTGACGAAAGAACAGCGTAACGCCGACAACCAGGGTGTCACAGAGGACGATGTCAACGAGATCAAGCAGGACATATCCGCTTTTCGTTTCGAGCTCATAGAAATCATGAAGAACAGCGGGTTCAACACCTCAAGCGCCAACGACCAGATGCAAGGGGGACTTGCTAAAGGTACGCAAAAACTGAAACGTTTCGAAAAATGTGTTAACAAAGCGCAATTTAGAGAAATAACTAAACACTGGAGAAATTTAAAACTTAGAGAGAGCTTATTAAAGTCTTTTAAAAACATGGGGATAAACTATTAGAGATAATTTCAAATTGTGTTTATTGTCTCAAGATGAGGACGACCATTTAAAACAACAGCATTGAGTTGTTTTTTTTACTAATATATTAATAGAAAATTGGCAATGGAACTTTATCTTAACAAAAGGGTAGGATGATTGGGTTAACCTAAGAAACAAAAGCTCAAAACTATTTCGGATACAACCTCCTATTTTTGTCCCAACTGTATGCACAGAGAGCGAGTTTCCATCCAAAGAAACAGAAACACCTGCTCATTTTGGGTACACCCTATCCCGAAGCCCAGTGGCTCAGTGGTAGTGCTTCGCGCTTCCACACCACAGGCCCGGGGTTCAAATCCTGGGCTGGGCAAGGTCCACTCAGCCTTTCATCCCTTCAGTGGGTCGATAAAATGAGGACCAAGCTTGCTTGGGAACTAAACACTGGGGGTCTCGCGTTAGAATGACCACCTAACCGGGACACATGCCTAACAACTTGCACCCCAGGGCCCCACGGTCACGAAAACGAAGATGGGCATCGTAGGCCTTGGCCCACTAGGGCTGTTGCGCCAATGAGTTTAGTTTAGTTTATCCCGACTCTGAGGTAGAGATGTAAAGGCGGGAAAATCGCTGGTGGCCATTGGCCGCCAGGGTTTATGAGGGACATCGAGGCAAAAGCCCCGGAAGCTTGAAGTAAGAAGTAAGTCTTCGCTACCACACTGCGGCTTACGAACGAAGTGTGTGTGGTAAGGTGTATAGTATATGATCGTAACATAGACTAAAAAAATACAGCAATTGACACAAAAAAGGTGGATAGAAATTGCCTACATACATTGAGAGATATTACACCGTTCGATGATGAGAGGGAGGTTCCACTACCTCCCTCGCGTCTAGTTGAGAGGTCCCTCCGTATCGCGGTGTAACATCTCTCAATGTATGGAGGCAATTTCTTCTATCCATCCCTTATGTGTAAAGTGCCGTATTTTTTACAGTGTATATTATGGTGTCGTTGCAGGCACGGGCGGCAAGAAGGGCCGTCAGAAGGAGCGTCGGCTGATGAAAGGCTTCGACATCGGCGTGGTGAAGCAGCCGCAGGCGAGCAAGTCGAGCCAGAAGTCGGACACGTCGGCCAAGTCCCCGCGCACGCGCTGGCTCAAACTGGCCACGCTGGCCAACGGGCGCAAGCAGGGCAAGTGGCCGTACAGCGGTGAGCGCAGCCGCAGCGCCGAGTCCCTGAGCTCCGAGGTGACCTCCGAGGCCGAGGCGACGCACAACGACACCACCTCGAGCGGTGAGAGCTCCACCAGCGGCGGTCGCCTCGAGGCCGTGGCCATCTTGGTGAGCGAGGACGAGCTGGTGCGGTGCGACCGCGCCACCAACACGGACACCCCGGCGCTCAAGTGGTCCAAGCTGACCAGCATGCTGGCGCTGCCGTCGCGGCTGCGCATGGCCTTCCACGAGCCGCCCCCGCCCTCCGCCGCCAAGAAGGCCAAGGCGCGGCGCACCGTGAGCGCGCCGCCCGCCCACCCGCGCCAGCACCCGCCCGTGAGCCGCGCGCCCTACGCCTCCATCCCCTCCGTCAGCGTCGCCGTGCAGCACCAAGGCAAGGAGGAGGTCGCCCCGTCTTCCCCCCCGCTGCGGGAACGCTACCCAGTGCCTACGGTCCACATCGAAGAGGGGGCGGCACCCGGCGGCTCTTCGGGCAGCAGCGAGCCCTCGCCCCCGGACACCCCGAGCGCTAGCCAGCCCGCCAGCCCGAGCAGCCACAAGCCCAGCAACGGGACGCTGGGGCTCATCTCCACCGTGTACGGCATCGAGCCCGTCAACAAGGAGATGCGGACGGGCTGGATCTGACTCCCCCGGTGCCAAAGCAATTATTTTTATACGGCACGCTCTCACCGCGAACAAACTGGCTAACAATACGGAACGCGCCCGCTGCACTCTTGAGCTTCACAGGAGACCGCAGTGAAATCTCAGCATCAGTTTCTTTACATTGAAGAATATGCTGGGCTAAAGCCGCCGGTTCAGATTCGTGTCTTTGGAAGTGGGCGACTCGAGTCGCTCCAAGTCGTTAAGATCCTTAGGCGCTAGCCACACCACGAGGAAAAAAGACGCGAGAACGTTAAATCTCCAGTAAAAACGATTAAGATGTTATCGAGAGGAGGGGAGATGGAAGGAGACTCGAGGGGGTGATGTAGTTGACTCCTGTAGCAGAGCGGTCGAAGTACTCCTCCCTGACAAGCGTCGCAGTGGCTCTGCTACAGGAGTTATCTACTAAATCGCCCCCTCGAGTCGCCTTCCATCTCCCCTCCTCTCGATAACATATTAATCGTTTTTAAATGGAGATTTATCGTTCTCGCGTCTTTTTTCCTCGTAGTGTGGCGAGCGCCTTATCAAACGGAGGGGAGAAAGAAGGGGACTTATGGGACAAAAGGTTAGCAACAAGAAAGAACTTTAAACAGTCTGCTCTGATTGGTTAGTTAAAATTTCTCTAGGAAAGTATAAATTTTTTAAATAAAATAATAACCGGGGATAGTACCCAGGAACTCCCGCATGCTGAACAGACATCCTACCACTGCTCCAGTAGAGGTTCAAAAATCTTAAGACTTATTATAATTCTTATTGGATAAACTTTTTACGCAGGCGCAGTGTTGCGGATTGCAAAAGTTCCCCTACTCCCCTTCTTTTTTCCCATCATTTGATAAGGATCTTAACGACTTCAAGCGACTCGAGTCGCCCAGTGTGGTCAGGCACTAAGAGTTTTACCAAAATTATAATATAAATCAATGAATAAAAACAAGGATGTAAGAACATCAAAAATACCTATGCTAATAAAATGGTCTGCGTGGACATTTCTGTGAGGACAAGGTGTGTTCTTGAGGCTGGATTGACACGGAGCGTTTTCACGCGATAAACGCGACGCAACAAGCGCGTTCCAGTCTTGCCATTGGTTCTTGCTGCCAAAGCATTGAACATCAAGAACCAATGGAAGAAACGGGACTGGTTTGTCGCGTTTATCGCGTAAAAACGCTTCATGTCAATCCAACCTTCAGCACGCACCGTTTCAACACATATCCGGATCTGTTGCTGTACGATAATCCGGTAAGACCAGTGGACGAATCACAGAGTAACAAAAGTGACGTCAATTTGAATATCCTCGCCGTGATTCGTCCAATTAATCTCCCCAGATGGTGTCATACTGCAACAAATTCGGATATGTGGAAACAGTCCTTTAAGATAAATTATTCGCAGAAAAGGTAAAAATAGACTTATCGCATTTTGGAACCCGATTTGAAATTAGAAAAGTGAACTGAAAAATACGTTAATTTAAAATCCGTCAGTCTGAGATTTCACTGTACCTCGTGGTACCTCGGTATAGTTTGTTACATTGTTGCCGATCTTCAGGTTTACGATCTATAATCTATAAGTTTCCGTTTTGGATTTCAAAAAGTCGAACGTTTTGCTCAGATTCTTCTACTTGTTGAAAAGCCTTAATATTCTACAAAATTTTTCATGATTTTTTACATTAAGTTATAAAAGTTATTGAAAATAGGGGCTGAATACGTATGTTAGACTTATTCCAAAGGAAGTAGATATGGAGGTACCACGATATCTTTTTTTAATTAAAGACTAATTTTAACAAAAAAAGGTCATAGTCAAAGCATTTATTCGTATAAAAAAGCGATCTAATATTCTATCTTAGACTCCCATTAAATAATTATTTTTATGGGGGTTAAATATAGAGTATGGATTCTAAACCCTTTTATGAAGTTCATCTCAGGATAAAAAAAATTTAAATCTGTGCACCTATTTTGTACTATATCAAAATTTCATTTAGTTCTCCATTGTTTTGAACAAAGCAATAAACCTTCAAAGTTGCGAAATAAGTTCATAATAGGTTTTCAAATTACACTTAAAATTTTATTTTGTAATCAGACAAAATTGTGTGTTTGTGAGCGTTTATTTATTTTTGAATACGATTTAGACCCTCCTACGAGCAGGACGTATTAGTTACCAAAGCAGAAAGTATTAGTTACCAAATAGATTTTACAAGTGTTTAACTGCAGATGTGAGGCTTTTTACTTGAAAATGACCTGAATAAAGGTGTCCACAATATTTTTGTGTTTGCATTGCTCTTTTTTAAAATACAAATAATGATTCAAACGCTAACAAAACACAAATTATCATAACTTTGCCTTTACAGCTATTCTGTAAATAAAAAGTATCCCAAAACCCAAATTACACTATTTGGCAACATATGTCTACAAATAAACGGTTCATCCCTTGAATATACTTAATCATCGAAAATTAATTAATAGGGGGTGTAAGAGAAGGAAAGGGACATTTATCTATGGACCTTCGAAATGAGACTTAATAAAACTTACCAGTGAGAAATTTTACCTAAATTTCTACTTATTTGTGAACTAATTCAGGTAGTTGAATGAATAGTTATTTTGTACTACACAATGTCCAGGATATCTTTAAATAATTTTATCATGGATGGAAATTGAAAGTATCAAAAAGGGACCATATACAAATTACGTCACACATTTAGAAGAAAGGGGGAGTACTTTGGGGGAAGCTCATTGTAACGAAGGGGTAAAAGGAGTTCAAACTTTGTGATATCACACTTAATTATAAACATATTTATTGAATAAGTTTTATAAATCTGACATAAGTATCCAGGAAGGGATTCACTGAAATGTTATACAACCAGTGACATGGGGGAAGGTAAGGATATAAATGCATTGAATATTGTGTGACGTAGTATGTGTATGACTCTGATCATGCCTTCAAAACCCTTAGTTTCAAAACGGCTGGTAAATCGTATGACTTCAACGAAAACTGCAGAGAACGCCAATTTTTATATTGCTGAGCTTAAACTTGCAGGACGTTTGGTTCTATTGTTGGCCAGTTTCTGAGAGTTTCCCGAATTTCTAGTCGCTAATAAAACATTGAAAAAACACAGTACGTCCAAACTACCAATTCTACAAATTGAGAATCTAATCGGAAGAAACCTTGAAAACAAAACTGTCTTGATTTTCTACCACGACCCAAATGCGAATTTAGATTCTTAATCTATGCCTTGGGTATGTTTTTTTAACAAAAAGTATTTATTACCTCCATTACTTGAGCCCTTCTGAAAATAGCCGCAACTACACACACTTCAGTTTTGTACACATTCTGAAACACGAAGGCTTTGAATGTAAATTAAAGGTTTTTACTACATTCACGACTTCATATCACTCATACAGGATGTGAAATCAACCACATGTTTAAAGGTATAACTTTAGAACAGTAGAGTAGCAGTAAATTTTACAGGACTATATAGTAAAGTATCTGTATGTATTTGTCGAATAGAGTCGCTATGAACTTTGGGAAATGACCCAATCTTATGCAACCTAGTGCGTGAAGGAGATTTTCATACTGATGCATTTTAGGCATTGTTTGTGTAGATATGTTTGAGACTTGAGAGGATCAGCTGCTTTTGTTTGATTCCTATAATTTTCTACTTTCAGAAACATGATTGTCAAAGTAAGTCTTTATAATGAAAATTCTACCTGGACATAAATCAAGCAGATAATATATGCATAACGCTTTAGTGACCTACAGATAGGATATTTAAGAACGAAATAATATCATGGCCTTAGACACGGGCTAGGATGTAGAAAGAGTAATCCAAATATTTTTAGACGCGTTATTTTAAGAGATTGGTCTATGGGAGCAAGTCTCTTTGCAAAGAACAAGTTAAATATGACTTTTTGTTTGTTTATTTTGGATGTAGATCGGTATTTTCTAAAATATCCTCAAAATTTCAACTCGGAGAGCTTTTCCCCCATTTAACGAAAATCCGTTTCAAATATTTCAAAATAGAAAGAGAAACAAATAAAAAGGATTGAGCTGAATTGTATATTTACCCGGCCGAATTTTAGAGTTAGGGCAGTCAATGATTTATATAGAAAAACAAAAATTATTTTCCGGAAAGTAACATGCCGAATTTTTATATATCATATCCAGTCGCAATCATTTAGTACATAAAAAATAGAAGACAATAGGATTAGTCGATGATCTACGAGTTTTTATAGTTGAGAAATAACCAAGGTCACCTAGCTAGGTAGGTTGATTTAGTAAAAAATCGGGTATGGATTTTTCTGATTTTCAAGCTATTATGCTCAAGTTTTAACAAAAACACTAACTCAAAACATATCATGAAAACTCGATTACCTTAACAATGAGGTAGTAAACCAATCTGTTCACTTGGCTCCATACGTTCCACTTGGTATCATTCAAACATAACTGTAACCAAAAAAATACGCTGAGACCTTATTATAAGTTGATTCAAAGTATTAAAAATATGTAAAAACATATTTATACGGAAGTTCAAACTTTGAGATAATATTGACAGTTACAACATAAAAGCCACAATATCTGAAACAGTACACTTTTTACCTTATCCAAAAAAAATTTTCCTACTTTTCTACAACCACAAACAAACGCCAATATACATAATAATAGAGTTGTGGAATAATTTAATTGCTATAAAACTTAGTTCCCTACATAAACATCTTGCATACAATAATTGTATAATTTTGCAAAAAAATAATCTATAATTATAAGTATTTATCTGAATTCTTTCCAATGGAAACATACTAGGCATTATTAAAGCACAATTAAGTTTAAAAATACTTTAAATTTAAACCAGCAGTGTATTTTTACGGCCCGCAATTCATTCTGAGTAACCAATATGCTGCACTTAAATTATTGCTTTATTTAAGGGAAAAAGTTTTATTTAAAATCCTTAAGGGGTTGTTACTACACACACAAATGCTTAATTCTCTCAACTAAAGTAAAATGTTTTTTATTGTGACCCTCGGAGCAATGTAATTAGGAAATCAATTTATATTACGTAACTTACTAAAAATTATCGTGTTTTAATTATAATTATTTTGAAAAACTTGGGTTTTGAAACACAAAGAGTACTTTTCTTAAACGCGTATTTCTTTAGAAAGGTACTTGAGTTTTAAGACAACCTTGAATGACCCGAAACAAAGTTATTACCTTTCCAGCTTAAAATTTTATAGCAATACTTACGAATACGAAACTAAAACATTGTCTCAGCTTGAAGCAAAACTAATAAAAATCACTTCAAAACTTAAAGGCCACACACAAAGTATACCTTGATTATTTCTAATGGAAACATAATAGGTTAAAGATGACAACAAACAGTATAATTTATTTGCATTGCTTAAGTCAACACTGAAATAACACTAGAAAAAGGTTAGGTAAGGAATAGAAATCAAATAGTAAAAATAGTAACATTTCAGAACGTACCTGATGAGCACGTTTAAAGTTCAGTCACTCATTCGGATACCCACATTTAATAAAGGAGAAAATATCCTTGTTTATTGATATACAATTATATACATACACATTGCATTTTTTCTCAAAAAACATCGAATCATTAAAGCGTTATTCATGAAATTTGAAATGTCTGTACCATTTCATCAATGCTCTCTCATCTCAATTCATTATTTATGATTATGTGAAATGTTATCTAATATGTATCTACTAGGGTTGGATGTAAAATAGTGGCAACATTCTATTAATTGAGATTAACGTGTGAATTGTTTATATCAAAGCTGACTCTCCATGTGTGTGTAATTTTCGATAGTTAACTACGCAGCATCCAAACATTTGATTATTTTTTTAGTAATAAAGTGTTTTTCCTTGTTTGTGAATCTAAATGAAAGTATAAGGAATTGGTTTTGGTCAAATGATATTTCTTGAGGGAATTTTCAATTTTTTAAAGTAAAAAGTTGTAAAAACCAACTGACAAAAATAAATGAACAAACCAATGAAAGAAAACCCCTATGTAACCTCTAAAGTATGACTTTAAAGAGCTATTATGCCTACTTATGTGTTTTCACACACATTTAACAGAAGCATTAGTCTTCGAGGGTTAAATAAAGTTTTAAGAGGTAGACAAAAATATCTATAGAAGAAGAATGTTTTAAAACTTCGAAATTTAATTTTGTATTGAAATCCTCAGAGTGCAGACGAGGTCGCTTAGGAAAAAAATTGCTATTGTTCTTTCATAAATCATCTCTAAAAAAATGAAACCAAAACAACAATAATAATACTAAATTTTACTTAACAATGTAACACTTGACAGAAAAAAATTCTGAACTGAAGGGAAAAGGTGCGCCTACGTTAAAAAGGCTAAATAGTTTTGCCACTATTTTATACCTGATCCTCATATTAATTTCTATGAGAAATAAAAAAAATGTATCATTTGTGTAAATGTGCAAAAAAAATGCCTGTATTATTAAGAGACAAGGCACATTTCTTAATTCCTTATGTAAATTACTTAATTTCAAGGGATACATAATCAGTTTTTAAAGATATATATATAGGTATAATATTAAATATAATATAGAAATCCATCTTAAAATTGAAATAGAAGAATTAAGTGCCTTCTTTTATCCTCGTTTCACAATTAATTTCTTTAATTCAAAAACAAGCAGATTATGATATGCGTATGATTGTCATAAATGTTTAAGTAATAAATATAACCTGAATTTGTTATAAAAATAAAGATAAAGTTATATCAAAGCCTGTCTAAATTATATGGTTATAATATCTAATGCGTAGATATTTTCTATGACTGAGATTGATACCGAATTTTGAAATAAAAAATTATGGAGGGTTTTATGAAAGTTTTTCTTTACCTTTTTAAATTTGAAATCTTATTACTGCCTGCTGCTGTCTAGACAAACCAAAAAAGGTTCATTCAAGCATAAATTACATGTTTAAAAAATTTGCAGTCATTACAAGAATTTTTGTATTTTAATGAACTTATCAGCATCACGTTACATGTGTTATGGAAAGATCTTTCAGCAAAATGACCAAAAATAAAATGCTGACACACAAAATTAAGAAGTATCGTAAAAGATATATCAAGAAACTTTCGCAACATCCTGAGCATTTCAACCTGATAAGCATATTGGGAAATGCTGTGCCTTTCATAAATAAAAAAATTACTGAATTAATTTTTTTCTTTTAATTTGACATTTTTCAGCTTTCGTTAATAATATACCCTTCATTCATGTAGGGCTTGCAGGAACTATTAAACAAAATAAAAGATTTTTCAAAAATATCTATAATTTCTTCAAAATAATTCGTTGTTTCAAGGGCAGAATTATGCTCGACCTTGAACACTGGAAACCTTGGGGGAAAGCTGTCCCTGATGGCTTTGGAAACATCACTAATCCCTAAAAAAAATTATTTCTCAAAAAGTTGGGAGGCATTTCCCCTATGACTCCCCATAAATTCACTCAAATGTTGTTAAGTGAAAAATTTTTAAAAATGATTTTTTAATTTTACAAAAGCAAACAAATGTAAACACCTATCAAGATTACATTATGAAATACCGTAAATATTTTTGATATATAAAGTCTTTAAAAATATTGACCCCACTTTGGAAGATTTCCTCAACCACTTACGGGTGCACCAAACACCGGGTATATTAGAATCTAATGCACTAAAGTTGCAAATCCTACCCATTAATTTAAAAAAAAACTACATTCAACCACAAAAGCCTGCATGAAATCAATATCGAAATAAAATCCCTCATTAAACTCAAGTCTAATTACGGCCATGGGGGAAAGTAAATTTAGGAACAGTGGTTTTCGTCCACGACCATAAATTGAATTGTTTACGTAAGACTACCTACTTATATATACACCTTACTTGTAAAACCTTTTCAACCCCTTAATAACGAAAACTAGGCAATGGATAAAAAGGATGAAGGTATTAGGAGGGATAGGAACGGGAGTGAGACGGTTGAAATTCGTAAGATAGATGAGGATGATGAAAAATCAAGAGGAGGATTCGAGAAATGACGACAGTTAGAGGGATAAAGAAAATAATATGCGATATGGATGAACTGTATGAATCGGATGTGAATATCGATAGGATGGGAGGGATAAAAGATTATGAGGATCAAAAGGATAAGAGGAAGGAAAATTATAAGGAGAGAGAGAGAGAGCAACTATGAGGATTAGAGAGTTGAAGAGAAGATGGCGAAGGATGATGAAATATATGAAAATGATAAGAGAGATTGATGAAAAGAATGAAAATGAAAATGAATATACAAAGACGAGAGAAATAAAGATGACGGATAGGATGATTAGAAGGATGAAGGATCAATTGTATGAGAAGTATAAATTGGATGAGAGGGGGGTGTGATTTAGGAATAGGATTAGAGAGATAAAGATGATGGAGGATAAATGGGATAAGATAGATGAAATGAATGAGAAGAAAAAAAGAGTATTAACAATATCATACATTCAGGTTACTTGTAAAAGTTTTGTGGTATAGCTTTAGAAAGAGTCCTCCAGCCGCCATGTTTACCCACAGCTTAAATGGGGACTGATAATCATAGAGATTTAATTATTAGGTCAAGCGTAAAGTTCTGTCGCTTCATGGAGCGTCTGTCTGTATACAATGTATTTCACTGGGGAAGATCCATTTCGTTGTCTTAGAACTGTGACTTGTTTTTGAATCACTTTTGGCCCCTAAATCCAAAAGTAAATGTAGTTTTTGTCTGTCACGTCCACTTTTTTGGCAAACAGCCCCGCCCCCTTTTTACGTTTTTCAATGACTTAATAACTTTGAATTTGGTTTTAAGAGTCAAAAATCATTACTTTAGTCTTTAAATTACACCCGAGAGGAAAAGAATGGTTAAAGTTTCTAAAATATGAAAATTTGTGGCCAATGGGATAGGTTTAAGGGGTTATTACCCCCCTAAATACGCAAAAAAATCGTTAAAAATGATAGAGTTTATTTTACGCTATTTTTTACACTTATTTTTTACGCAATTTCTTTTCAAAAGGTTCTAACCCATCCCCAAAGACCCAAATTTAATGAAAATAAGCAGCAATGATTTTTACAAAAAGCGGTTGAGGCATTAGCGCCCCCGAAGCACCCGCGGAAGGGTTCGGAATACTTTCTTTCGCTTAGAGGACGCGAACACCTCAACCGCTTTTAGTAAAAATCATTGCTGCCTATTTTCATTAAATTTGGGTCCTTGGGGAAGGGTTAAGACCTTTTAAAGAGGTATTACGTAAAAAGTAAAGAGAAAAAACCCTGAAATGCAAAAAGGAACGTTATAAAGGAAAGAGGTTATTTTAAGCTTTTCTTACTCTTATTTTTTATGCAATTCCTCTTTAAAAGGTCTTAACCTTTCCCCAAGGACCCAAATTTAATGAAAATAGGCAGCAATGATTTTTACTAAAAGCGGTTGAGGTGTTATGGTCCCCGAAACGAAAGAGAGTCTTCCGAACCCTTTCAGAAATTGCGTAAAAAATAAGTGTATCATTTTTAACTATTTTTTTTGCGTATTTAGGGGGGTAATAACCCCTTAAACCTATCCATTCGCTAAAAATTTTCATATTTTAGAAACTTTAACCATTCTTGTCCTCTCGGGTGTAATTTAAAGACTAAAGTAATGATTTTTGACCTTGAAAATCGAATTCAAAGTCTTTAAGTCATTGAAAAACGTAAAAAGGGGGCGGGGCGGTTTGCCAAAAAAGTTGACGTGATAGAAGAAAACTAACAACAGTTTTCTAATCAGTGTGCCCATTGAACTCTAAAACAGCCAAAAAATCGAAGTCAACAGAAATTATGTTAAAAATTGTTCCCCAGTGATTTTTGGTACTTTTCTATTACGTTAAGCCAGTAAGATACTTCAACTTCTATCTAAAGCTAATTTGGCAAATTTTGGCTCTTTTTTAGTTAGCTAACTTTTTGAGCTTTCCTACATTCAACGATTAATAAGAATTTGTTTACTTCAAGTTGCCATCTATAGAAAACTTATAAAACTAAAATTCTTATGAATTTTACTTTTAATTAAAGTAATATTTAGATTGTATGGATAATCTTGTATGTTTCATAAATTGAAACTCTTATTATACTACGATAAGCGGTTGTGAAATTATCAGAGATCTAGAGTAAATCATCTACCCAATTTTTCTTAATGGAGGGTTAGGGGTAGTGATCCGGCAATTTAATATGAACGGTTGTGTTAGAACTATCCTGATGGCTCAGAAAAAATTTAAAATCTAATTTAGATATTTCCGAATATACGTTGGAATAACTTTTAAAATTTAATTTTTAAAGAAACTAGCCAGTTGATTGTAATTTAAAAGTCCTAATTTTAAGATAAATACTAAGTTATCATAGATAACGAAGCTCCTGTTTATGTCGTCGACCGTACGCCTCCTCACCCGCTCCGTTCAACTGCCCTTCTTACCGGGTTTTTCTTGAATTTGTAACGGTGTAATTGTGTCCCATACAGCCTTCATTGCACTCCTCGACATAACCTTCACATCAGTATTGTAAGTACAACATCCGGACAAGTGCCTTTCGTCTCTTCGAAATGTAAGTACCCAAACTTATACTATCTTGAACTACCCAGTAGCTGCATGTATGAATTAAAATTAAAGAAAAGAACACATAAACTCCAAAGATAAAAGTGAAAGTGCAGTCATAGCGGCAATTATTACATGCCCACATAGCGAAACCTTTCGAGATCGACTCCAGTCAAGTGCTGAAGCGTCCTCCACCCCTCATCTCTCGAGGTCATTCCTCCCTCGGAAGATAGCCCCGCGTGCAAGGAGGAGAGTATCGGATTTCACATTCTGTTCTCCCCTCTGCGAATGGTTTTCTTGGAATTCGACTAGAGCAGCTTGTTTGTAAACAGAAAGTAAAACACGAGGAGAGAGATGGAAGAGCCGGGTAGAGTGTCCAATCTAAAAGAAGCTCTGGATTTTATAAAAAAATTAAGTAAATTACGGGGAAACAAAACTCTGACAAGTTATAAAGATAGATTAGCGAAGGCGGCAGATCTTTTTTCAGATCTAATTGGAAATTATGATGCCGAGTTAAAGAAAGAAATGGAAAATAGAGAGGCAAACCATCAGAGGGAAAAAAGAGAGTTAGAAAACTGTTTGATTAAAGTTAAGGCTGACCAATTCGATAAGATAATATCCCATCTTGACAGACCCTCGGACCCTGGCTTAGGGCCCTCTACGCAAGCCAGGATGTCTTACGCGGATGCTGCCAGAGTTGAAGCTGGCCCTAAGATCCCTTGGGTGAGGCAGACAGTGATATGCGAACCTGTGGCTGAGACTGTGAAAGACTCCAATCAAACATTGGAACTTCTTCACAGCAAACTCTCAGCCAAAGTACTGGCTGAAAATCACTTACAAATTGTGAAAACAAGACCAGTAAGAGGAAAGAAAGTCATCATAGAATGCAAATCATCCGCAGACTGCAAAACACTATGTGACCTGGCAAAAAACGACAACCTAATAAAAATAGAAAAACCAAATAGGAGAAACCCTAGAGTAATAATACTAGGAATCAATACCGACGTAAAACAAGAAGAACTAACTAATATGATATTAAACCAGAATCCAAAAATAAGTGCAATAACAAAAGCCTATCCAGAGGAGAAAATAACTGCAGTTTTCGCCAAAAAGGACCGAGTGGGAACACAATTTGCGATAATTGAAGCAACTCCAAAAATATGGAGAGAGTTAAGCTATACACAGCGGGTATACATTGGTTTTGGAGTGTGTCCAGTAAGGCAGCACATCTCAGTCTTACAATGCCACAAGTGTTTACGTTTTGGACATAAATTCAAAGACTGTACCAATGATGCAGTTTGTTCCACCTGCGCCGAAAATCACCTAACTTAAGAACATGGTGAGGATCTTGAAAACCAAACAAAAGTATGTTCCAACTGCAAATGGGCAAATGAAAATTTAGAACAAAACAAGAAAACGCCAAGAAGAGTCAACCATGCAGCAACCGACCAAAATTGTCCTTCATTTAAAGCAGCGGTTCAACGAGTACATAACATGACAAACTATGAATAATAAACGCATGGACTTGAAAATATGTCATCAAAATCTACAACATTGCCGAGCTGCTACTCAACAACTTATGTTAAACTCTATCGAACTTGAAACAGATTTTATATGCATACAAGAGCCATACACATATGCAGATGATATTTGTGGACTCAACGGACTATGTGTCATCTATGATACCAAGGGTAATTTACCGAAAGCAGCCATAGCTACCACCCTGAGAAATGTTACAACTCTACATCAGTTTACTTCACCAATATGTACATGCGTATTTGTAGATAGCTCTATTCCCTTCATCTTGTGCTCTGTATACTTTCCACCAAATGACTCCATTTCAGAACTCAAAGTTCAACTAAATCATTTAGAATCGATGATAGAACACTATTCTTACACACCAATCATCATATCTGGTGACTTCAATGGGTGGCATCCTGCATGGGGAAGCATAACTGAAAACGAGCGGGGGAAAGTACTATATGAATTCTTCTCATCAAAGCGCCTCACAATATTAAACGATGGTTCCACACCAACAAGACAATACCAAGGTCATAATACATTTATTGACATCACAGTATGCAACTCAATGGCGCTTCGATATACGAAGAATTGGCGTGTGACTGAGAATGAGACTCTTTCAGATCATAGACTTATAGCTTTTGAGTGGAATGTCGATACCTGTTCTCCTTTGTCCTCACTCACCAGGAGGTTTAAAACAAAAAATATAAATTGGACAAGGTTTAACAGTTTACTGCCTACTTTGGCTTGTTATGATGAGGAAGTCAGTCGAATAAGTGATAAACAAAGTCTGGACAACTTTTTAATATCCCTCAACCAATCAATACTCGCCATTTGTAACCAAGCTCTACCAAAAATAAAAGAACGGAAGCGAATTGTTCACTGGTTTACACCTGAACTAAACAAAATGAAAGAAACCAAACGAAACTTGAGAAGGAGAATGAAGCGACAGACAGATCCCGACCTAAGACGTATCTGGGTAGAAGAGTATCAAGAATTTCTTAAACTATATAAATCCAGTCTATCCTCAGCAAAGAGAACCTCGATCAGAGAGTACTACTCTGCTCAAAACCGAGACACAGTGTGGAGCGGAGCCTACAGATGGTGCAAGAATCCGTCTCGGGCGAATCAGAACTTATCAACAGTAAAAACCAAGAACGGATGGACTAGTAACACACAAGACACGGCCACCCATCTACTAAACCATTTCTTTCCGGATGACACAGCAGACTCTTACGAACAAGTGGAAATGAGGAGAGAAGTTGAAGAGCCATACACTGAACACAACGATGTTGAATTCACAGAGGAAGAGGTAAAAGAGGCCATACAAGCGGAGAAGGATTCGAAAAGCCCTGGAGGAGATGGACTTTCCGCGAATGTGGTGAAGCGGATAGCCCAGAAGTATCCAAATCTCTACTTCCACATATACAACAAATGTCTACAACTGTCCCATTTCCCAGCCATCTGGAAGGAGGCCATCATCAAGATCATCCCCAAGCCAGGAAAAAAGACCGATGAAGCTAATGCGTACCGCCCCATTAGCCTACTGCCAGTCATGGGAAAAATTTTAGAAAAAATAATAAAGGATCGACTGCTATACCATCTCTTAAGACCACCATCCTTTCTCAGTGAGCGACAGTATGGTTTTCTTCCACAAAAATCTGCTGAAAAGGCTATAGATGAAGTCGTAAAAATTCAGAGACAAATACTAAGGCAAAACAAATACGGAATATTCATATCATTGGATATCACAGGAGCCTTCGACTCCGCCTGGCACGTTGGAATCCTCCACACTCTAAAAAGATACAAAACACCTGGGAATCTATTTTATTTAATCAAATCTTATTTGGAAAACAGGACTGCAACCCTCCCATTGGGTAAAGAGAAGGAGACTAAACTTCTCCAAAGAGGGTGTCCACAAGGCGCAAAATGTTCTCCTCTCCTTTGGAATGTACTAGCAAATAATCTTCTAGAAGAAAAACTACCAGACGATTGCTACCATCAGAGTTTCGCCGACGACACCTTCCTCATATGCCAACACGAGGATCTAGATACATGTGTCAGAAGAGCTAACTTGGCTCTTCATATCGTCGGCGATTGGGGTAGAAGATTCAAACTCAACTTCAACCCCACAAAAACTCAAGCGATGCTGGTCACAAGAAAGCGAGGAACCCACAACATAAACCTGCAAATGAAAGACACACCTATAAAATTAGTTAAGGAAATGAAATATCTACACTGTAAAAAATAATCCTGCAAAAAAACAGAAAATTTCTGGCAGCAAAAGTTGCCAGAAAAAATCTGTAGGTTGAAAAATACTGTAAACAGAAAAAAGCTGTAACCTACAGGTAAATGCTGTAAAAAGGAACTTTCTGTCATTTCTGTTTCAGATTTTCTGTTGCCTCTCAGTAATTTTCTGCTTGTGCGCATGCACTTATTTTAGTAGAGTTTTTTTAATTTTAATTAATTGATATACGGGAATAGAACCCGCGACCTACCGCATGCTAAGCACGCACGCTATCCACTAAACCAAAGAAGATTCAGTATAACGTTGCCAATAGCTGTATTGGTATTCAATGCAGTAAGTTTCTGTTTAAGTACAGATAAGCTAAAAAACTAGGTAAAAGCTGTTATTTTACATAAAATAAATAGAAGTGCGGTGGGAATGTTACATGACAGAATATCTCTGTAAACATAAAGTCACTGTTATTGAAATTTCTGTTTTTCTACAGTTTTTTTTTACAGTGTAGGAGTAATCCTTGACTCAAAGATGCTGTGGAATCAACATATTAAATATGTGACTCATAAGACCAAAAGGCTATTTCACATGATTGCTCGCACCACCAGCAATCAATGGGGATTATCAGGTGATGTCGTCCGGTACATTTACACCTGTGCAATAGAACCACTGCTCATGTACGCTTGCACGACATGGTCAGAGGCATTGCTCAAAAAGTCTCTGATGAATAAATTATTATCGACACAGAGATTGTTTGCCTTAAAAGTCATCAAAGGCTATAAAACCATCTCCCGAGAGGCGGCTTTGGTGCTTGCAAAAATTGAACCTCTTGATCTGAAATTAAATTTCGTGATCGGGAGAGGAAAATTGAATGGCGAATCAACGAGGATTGACCTGCAGTTACCCATTTGCCCCGTCAGCAACGGCCACCCTGCTCTCCGGACCAACTTCATTGAAACATCATGCTCTGAGATGCACGAGTACGAAATCTACTCGGATGGATCACAAATGGCCAATCAAACAGGCTGCGCTTTTGTGGTCTACAAAAACGGTTTGGAGGTTTATGAAGAAATGGCTAGAATGGCGGATGGATGCAGTGTTTTTCAAGCCGAGTTATATGCCATACTGCTTGCATCTAAGTGGGCTGAAGCAAACAACATCGGCTTCACATTGTACTCGGACTCAATGTCTGCTCTTCTTGCCACGACCAACCGGAGCAATCGGAACCCTTTGGTTTCCGACATAAGGGACACCTTGAGGAGAAACCCGAACCATGTCTGTATGTGTTGGACTAGAGCTCACGTGGGCACCACTGGAAATGAGAAGGCGGACGAGTTGGCTAAAAAAGCCACAAAGCAACATCAAATTAATTATTCCAGAAAACCGGTCAGCTATTTCATTCGAGATCTCAAACTTCAACTGCAAGAAAGATGGAGTGAGCGATGGAGGTCCACAGAGAAGGGTAAAGGAACCAAAGCATTCTTCCCCAACATCGAAGACAGATGCAAAGTTCATGATTTACCAGGTTACATAGCTACACAATTTCTCTCGGGACACGGTGGCTTTGGGGCTTATCTGCGGCGATTCCATCTCAGTGAAGACGTTCTGTGTCGATGTGGAGAAGAAGAGGAACCGCTGCACATCATCTGTGACTGTCCTACCACGGCAATACATAGACTTCAGTTGGAGACTTTGACAGGAGCAACACTAACTAAAGACAATCTGCCTTTGTTTTGTAAAGAAAAGAACTTTAAAAACTTTCTGAAATACCTTGAACACTTGCCCACAAGGACAAGACGTAATAGCTAACTAACAAAAATTACCCTAAACAGCAATGAACTAAAATAAAAAAAAATAGCCCTAAAAATAATAGTAATAAACAGAAAATAACTTAAAGGTAAAAACAGTAAAGCTAAGAAATAATCAAATAATAAAAACAGTAAACATCAATAGAAAATAAGTAGCAAATGAATAGATTCTGAAAGTAAGTGCCCTTATTTATGTGAATAGTTGTAAGGGCCAAGGAAAAACTCGTGCTTAAAAAAAAAAAAAAAAAAAAAGTTATCATAGATTTAAGGAAATCCCATATGGAGATCAATCTCTAGGCAGTACATTTTGGTGACGAAACCTGTGATTGGCTGTGACGTGTTCATTCAACCTGACACTCAATCTGCTATTTTCGAAGAAGGAAAAAGTTTTTCTCATCCAATCAGGCTTTTTTCTCCGCCTCTCGTGACGTAGATGCGTTCCCAGTGCCAAAAGAGTCCCACATCCATCCAACTTTTCGATTTCCCAATAGCGCCTATGGCCAGGCCCACGGACTCTCTGTTCTATACTCTATTCATTTAGAATGGACGATATTCGTGCCACGCCCATTTAATCACGTGATGGGGAAAAACAAACTCACTATCAAATCATATCTCACTATCATTATATCTCATTACAAGCTATTTCTGTGGTAACCAATTACAAGCTCAGTAGGTCACATGATGAGGAAAATGTGACGTCAGACGGATATGGTCCATTGGCGCTTGAGAAATAGTGCTTTCCCCCACGCTAGAAGCGTAACCATAGTTACGCTCTTCGCGCGGTCAATAGTAAGCCTTCTTCGTCACTTTGACGAGGATAGTTGCTATGGTTACCGATCGGTAGTGGGGGAAGGAAATATTTTCAAGCGCCAGTTCAAAAAGAACAGAGTATAGTACTCTATGATATTAATATTATATAAGATCCCAAAATAATTAAATTGGATTATTATTGGAGATCTAATATTACTATTAGATCTCAATGCTGACTACACTTAATGATGTTGTCGTGGTTACACATGGTGACTGGAGGACTCTTTCTAAAGCTGTTCCGTTTTTGTCTGTATATATATATCTCGCTTTTCAACTTATAATTTCAACACTATTGTATAAGTAATGGGAACTTACGTATTATACAGTCAACCGTTCAGCGGCATAGCAATGGGATACTTTCACCCGGAGAAGAAGACAACTGTCGTAAGAGATTTATTATAAGAGAGCGTTGATTGGTTTGTCGATAGGACGTATTTCCTAATTTGGAATATCTGGTCGCTCTGCAAACGTTCTGATAGGTCCATGCAATGATGTTTAGTTTACCCTACAACAGGTGACCCCTGAAGTCAGATGAAAGTATCCCGTTGAACAGTCAAAAGGTTTTAAACCAGTTTTCAAATTCAGCAGCACTGTCGACGGGATAATACGTAAGAAAGAAGTAATTACTGAAAACAAACTCACCTTTCACTTTTTTGACAACTGTATTTCATGTGCGAGGTAATAAAAAGCACAGCGGAATTGCGGGTGAAATCAATCGTCTTTGATTTTCAAGAAAAAATCGTCAACATCAACAAACTCGAAGTGCAGATGAAGAAACGAGTTAAAACAACCAATCAGAAGAAAGAAGCTATATCCAAGATCTTCAAAATATAATAATAAGCTTCTATCTATAGGTATGAGCAGAGTAAAGATTCTTCAGAGAGTCCATCTCCATAGACGATAATAGCAACTTTTTTAGCATGGCAGTGGCGTTTCTATGTGATAACGATGGAATTAACCAGAGAATATGACGTAACGTTGTTGACTCTACAATCCGCATACAATCTCTCTTTCCAAAACCACTCTTTCTCAATTAGCACCACCTACTTTCAAATCGCTAGAGAAGGAATAAGTTTTTATACAGGGTGTATCTGAAATGGTGCAACAAACTTTCAGAGATGATAGTACTCATCAAGACGAACAAGAATCGGTATAGAAAATGGGTCCCAGACCAAATCCCAGGGAGTTAAAAATGGAGCGACACCCAAAAAAAATCATTGAAAAATTCAATTTGTAGAAGAACTACTATTGGTAAAAACTTAATTATGGTCTCAAAAATTGTGGTTTAATATGATCTTTAAAATTACCTCAAAAGTCTTCAGTTTAAAATTTGTTTTATTATGAAAAAAGTTAAAAACACAAAAAAAGTGAAAACTCTGCCAAAACCACATTTTGTATTTCGAAATCCTTTCTTTTGATTTGATAATATGAGAGATCATAGCTGATAACCCTTAAGTCCAAAGTTTCACGTAAATACAATCAATATTAAACGCTTGAGATCCTGTTAAAGTTTGTTCTTTGGGTGCGCAAGCAGTTTTCTAGAGCTGTTTCCAGAACAGCTGTTAGCGCACGCAAAAAACAAACTTTAACAGGGTCTCAAGCGTTTAATATTGATTGTATTTACGTGAAACTTTAGACTTAAGGGTTTTCAACTATGATCTTTCAGATTATCAAACTAAAAGAAATGATTTCGAAATACAAAATAAGGTTTTGGCAGATTTTTCAATTTTTTTTGTTTTTTTAACTTTTTTCATAATAAAACAAATTTTAAAATGAAGACTTTTGAGGTAATTTTAAAGATCATATTAAACCACAATTTTTGAGACCATAATTACGTTTTTACCAATAGTAGTTCTTCTACAAATTGAATTTTTCAATGATTTTATTGGGGTGTCGCTCCATTTTTAACTCCCTGGGATTTGGTCTGGGACCCCCCTTTCTGTACCGATTCTTGTTCGTCTTGATGAGTACTATCATCCCTGAAAGTTTGTTGCACCATTTCAGATACACCCTGTATATTTTCCCGGTTATTCAAACAGTTGCGTGTGTCTTTTTCTTTTGAGCTTGCGCTGGGGAAACATTGCTAAGTCTCTCTGATGTCGCGCTCTCTAAGGACTCGGCCAATGTTCTGCTCTCGCTGGCTTTTATATTAGGTCATCCCGAAAGTTTTTTCGCTCTTGGGAGCATCTGTATACAATGTATTTTTTGGTACTTTTCCATTACGGTAAACCAGTAAAGTACTTCTACTTCTATCTAAAGCCAATTTGGCGAATTTTAGCCCTTTTTTTGTTGGCTCACTTTTCCAGCTTTCCTAGTTTCTACGATTAATAAGATTTTGTTTACTTCAAGTTGCCATTCATTGAAAACTTTCAAAATTAAAATTCAAAGGAATTTAACTTTAATTTTAATTCATATTAAGATTGTACAGAAGATCTTATTTATTACATAAATTGAAACTCATTTTATACTACTTTCGAAGAGCGGCGGTAGAATTTCCAGCGATCTAGATTCCAGCAAATGATCATCCGAATCTTTCCTAATAGAGGGTTAGGAGTAGCAATCAAGCAATTTAATATGGATGATGGTGATCAAACTCTCCGGATGCCTCAGAAAAATTTTAAATCTAAGTTAAATTTTCAACTTTAATTTTTTTATGGAAGTAGCCAGTTAATTTTAATTTAAAAATCTGAACTTGAGAAAAAATGCAAAATTTTGAGCAGAAAAGAAATGAAGTAACATGTTATCCTAGATTTAAGGAAAGCCTAGTTGTCTATCAGTCCCCAAAATCAAGCCAACAGGCCAAGTTGACAGTAGATAAAGTTACAGTTTATATTGGTATCACATAATGGAAAAGTGTCAAAAATATCTTATATACAGATGCTCCCAAGAGCGACAAAACTTTCGGGATGACCTAATACTTGATCTGTCCGTGACGTCACTATCTCACATCTTCTTTAAAGTCAGGGCCCGATTTAGAAAATTTGTAACACTAGGCCCAACATTCAGGAAGGGGCCCCCAAGTTACGCGGTACCTATGTGTTATCACAACCACACGCAGGAGTTGGGTAATTTGGATTGTATTAATACAAGTAAAAATATAAAAGTTTACGTGCATTAAATGTATGTATTAATATAATCACATGTTTGCATTACATTAGGCTTTATTTGGGCAACAAGTAATGAAAAAACCTTCTAGGAAGTAAAAAAAGTTATTTCTACAATAGGCCCAGGCCTAGTAGGACTAATGGTAAATTAGGCCCTGTTTAAAGTGACGATGGATCGTGAGCCCTCTGGAATCGAACTCACAACTCCAACTCCACATTTAATACAATTTAAACATATAACTTCACATTTAAAGATAATTTCTGTTACCACAAATTACTGACGAGATATTAAACGACAGAACAAACGACATCAATGTTTATAATAGGGAAAGTTTAGTTACTGTCATGGAAAGTTTGCAACCATAAGGGAAAAGTTTCCTTGATCAGGGGGAAAATAGCAGAGATTGAGAAATTCAAATGCAGCCTCCATACAAAGTTCCAAGTCCAATGAGAATCACTCGTTTCCTTTAGTTCCCGCCCACCCTGTTGATTGACAGCTGGAGGAACCGCAACGCCACTACGTGATAACTGTAGAACTATTTTAGTAAAATCGCCCTTTGGACTCTCTGAATTATCTTTACTCTGAGGGTATGAGTAGAAAAATGAACGTGAAAATACTGGATTTCATATTATACGACGTATCATAGTCAATGGGACCAGGGGCGTAGCTAAGGGGGGGGTCCCTGGGTCCGGACCCCCCATGGGCCGGACCCCAAATTTTTGAACCCTTTTTTTGGCGTTAAATATTCCAGTGGTTACTCAAAAGAGGGCGTCTATATGTCCCATAAAAGTGCTAAGAAACACTTTTTTGCATATTAAAATCTAAAATTTTCCTGGGAAACCCCCGGCTACCCCATAACAAACGTATTAATTAAGGGGCGATATAAGGGGAATGCGACAAGGAGAGATGCGACCAAACGAGTAAAGGGTAATTCCATGGTAATGTTACATTAGTCACGCATATATTCTCCCTTATTTCATACAAGATAACCTCCTCCTTCCTAAAAATTGGTGGGTTAGTCTAACCCACCAGGTTAGACTAACCCAGGAGGTTATCTTGTATGAAATAAGGTAGAATATATGCGTGACTAATGTAACATTACCATGGAATTGCCCTAAACCCTGTTTTTAGGGTCAAATTTCCAAAAAAATTTTGGGGGAGCACTCTCAGACCCCCCCATGGGCGTAGCCAAGGGGGGGCAGGGAGGGGCAGCTGCCCCCCCCTAAGTCCGAGTAATTAACTTTTTCATTACTTTTAGTTAGTTAAAACCCAGTATTTTAGGGTCAAATTTTCAAAAAATTCCTGGGTGTGAGGACCCCCAAACCCCCTTTAATATTTAAACCTTTATTAATTCACACTTTTTTATAATAAGTTCATTAACATCAAAATTCTACCTAAAAATATATGTCAATATTTGGGTTTACGTGTACCAAAAAACAGTTTACAACCCTGTTTACAACCCTACCCCCAAACGCCCCGTTGAAACTTGACAGCCCTCTCTCATGGGGCTTTAAAATTGTTCTCCACAAACATAAAAAAGTCGACCCTGCTTGCCCCCCCTAAGTATAACCCTGGCTACGCCCATGGACCCCCCTCTTGGGACTTGGAACTTTATTTATCCTACAACCTTTTTTATGATGAGTTCGTCAAAATACAAAACTCCTAGCAAATAATAAGTTCCTCAAAATATAATGTTCGAAATTCGGATTAGGTGTACCAAAACAAGTTGAAAACCTGCTTTTTAGACTTGAATTTTTAAAAAATTTCTTGGGGAGGTAGGTCCCCCCAAATCCCCCTTAAAGTAATTTGGACACGATTATTTTCAACCTTTTAAATATTATATTCGAAGATTCAATTTTTAATTTTCAAAATTTTTAGCCCCCCAAAAACCAAATCCGGGACCCACCACTGTCTTAGAAATTTGGACGTCGGTTTTCCTATTTTTTTCCTTAAAAATTATCTGGCTCACCAGGAGCGGAGTTCCTAGCGGTTATTATCTCATAATGAAGAAAATAACTCCTTTTAATCCTCTCGGTACCAGAACATCAAAAAAGTGAAAAAACTTTTTTCTTCTTCTCAATACATCCAATATGCCCCTATAATTTGCCTGGAAAATTTTTTTTTCTTGTGTGCACTCCTTCCTAGTTATTTTTATGAGCCTCATATGAGGCCATATGTAAAATGTAAACATTGAGGTATAAATCATCTTGCTGCCATTTAGGAACGAATTCAGAAACGATGTAGAAGTCTCATATGTGATCTGCATGAATCAGTGAAGTCACTGATGAAAAGAAAATTAATTTGCGTGTTTACATCATACAAAAATTGAGCTCATAAGTAGGAGCCTCATATGAGGTCCAGGGTGGCGAGAGGGTTAAAATCAAATTTCGAAGTACTTAACAAAAAATTATGTTGATGAGAACTTTGAAAATCGAAGTAATACTTAATCTTAATTATTACACAAATTACTAATAAATTATAAGCTATTAATTAATAGGGAAGAAATTCAATAGTAATGTGAAAATAACTTTATTTCACAATTGTGCAAACGTTTTGATATCCATTGGTAAATTTTTCCCACTGGACCCCCCCATAGGAAAATCCTGGCTACGCCACTGAATGGGACAAACTCCTAGTGTTGCGCCAGCGAGTTCTCAATCTTCTTTCTAAACGTTCTTTAACATTATCTCGAACAACATGCAATGGTTTACCAATGCTGAACATGCGGTAATGCTCTAGGTCAGCGGTTCCCAAAGTGGTCCATATGGACCCCCAGTGGTCCACAGCAACTTCCAGGGGGTCCACGGGCATGAAAATGAAAATTGGGGGTCCACAGAAGCTTCTAGGGGTCCACAGCGACTTTTAGAGAGGTTCATGGGAAAATTTTCATTAAAATGGAAAACTTTGATAAGTTTAAAAAATTTTGTTTATTAAAAGTTTAGATTTGTTTTTTGTTTCAAACTTTTTAAATGTTTGATATTTATAATTTCATTAAAAATGTTGTGTAACCATATCAATGGCAATTTGATTTGTTTTAATAGTTGAACTCAATTAAGTATCGTTTGTTAACATGCCATATATAAATTGTAGTTATTTCTGAACTTTTATGATTTGGCAAATGAATAACTCACTCATAAGCCATAACCTTGACAAGCTTGCGACCAAACCTTATTGTTAAAATTAACAGTTTTTGTGTCTTGAAATGTAGTGATATCAAAAGTTAAGATTTGTTTTTATTTCAAACGTTTGATTGTTATAATTTCCTTAAAAATATCGTGTGAAGGCAAAAAAAATGTTTTTTTAATTATGTAAAAGTGTGAAATCAAATGCTTATCAATGCACGAAAAAACACTTGAAAAAAATTACAAAATTTATGCATGGTTTAGAAATTTATATCCAAAACATAATATTTTTTGCTACTTTTTAACGGTCCCTTAGACAGGGGGTCCACGGGGTACAAAAAATGTCGTCAGGGGGTCCACGGGCCAAAAAAGTTTGGGAACCCCTGCTCTAGGTGTATGGAATTTCAGAAAGGGGTAGCGGGCGAGCTGCTGCAAAAATTTATCGGGATCGCCTTCCCCAACAAAATTTAATCTAACCGCCAATTGTTTTCACGATTACATCAGAACTTAAGATATCGTAAAAAGTGTTGGCTGGTGTCGATCGTGATGGAGGACGTTCACCACGATCCCGGCTTACTTGATTTAGTTCCAACACATTTGAACATTTGATGCCTGTTCCAAATATTCACGGACTGGATGTTCGTGATCATTTGAAAAGCTATTTTCCAAATTAATGGATTTGGCATGGTGAACCCAGTTCCCTGCCCCCTCTCACTAATCTGATTAATCATTTATTGAGTCTTGAATTTTTTCTACGGGGAAGCCTCAAAACAATATTGTATTGTAATGAAAAAAGGCGATTTTCTCTGCCTTTAAAACTCAAATGGTTAAGAACTTCATTTGTGTGACTAGTTAAGTGTAAAAACCACAATGTAAAAAAGGAGTAGGGTAGGTTGGGGTAAAGTGGGTCTTGGGGTAAAATGGGTCAGTTTTAAATAACTCGATATAAATCATATTTAAATTGAATTATTTTTTGTATTATAATCTTTTATCTGGTGGCAACATTTTCCGACTGTCAAAAATTTAGATTCATGAATTTAAGAACTAAAAATATTTTATTTGAACGGTAGATGGTGTTGAAAAACAGGGTTTACCAACTTCCAAATAATCTACAGGGTGTCCCATAAATAGTGGGTCACACTTCAAGGGGGGATAGTAGACACCTAGACGAGTCAGAATCACATAGGAATCGGGGGTCCCAGACCAAATCCCAGGGAGTTAAAAATGGAGCGACACCCGAAAAAAATTATTGAAAAATTCAATTTGTAGAAGAACTGCTATTGGTAAAAATTTAATTATGGTCTCAAAAATTGTGATTTAATATGATGTTTAAAATTATCTCAAAAGTCCTCACCTTAAAATTTTTTTTATTATGAAAAAAGTTAAAAAACCACAAAAAATTGTGAAAATTCTGCCCAAACCTCATATTGTATTTCGAAATCCTTTCTTTTGATTTTATAATCTGAAAGATCATAGTTGTAAACCCTTAAGTCCAAAGTGTCACGTAAAAACCATCAATATTCAATGCTTGAGATCCTGTTAAAGCACGGTATAAGTCCGTTTTTTTCGTCCGCAGACTGTCGTTTTGGAAACGGCTTTAGGAAACCAGTTTTCGCACGCAAAAAACGAACTTTAACAGGATCTCAAGCGTTTAATATTAATTAAAATTACTAGCGCCCACGCTTTTATTTTTAGTGATTAGAAAATCAGTTTTTTTTACTTACCAAAAAGTTATTTTCTACTTCCCAATAAATTATTTGTCAAACCGAAAAAATTATTTTTGACCTTTTAGAACACTTCAATAAAAGCGTTTTTTAAAAAATCTTTTTTTTACTTATTTTATTATGCTTCAATTTTCAACTTCAGGGCCGATGTGGCACCTTAAGAAATTATCCAAAAATTCTGAAAAAATTCACAGGTACTCTCTGGCACCTTAGACAAGTTTTCCGCACTATTACGTCATCAAAATCGAAAAAAAGGTTTTTTCGATACACCCTAACGTGCATGTAACAATTTATTGTTGTAACTATATAAATATAGTTGGTGAACACCCCCCAGTCAGAGAAGTTAAAATTCTTTGGGGGCATTATCTCAGTTCAGTTAATTACAATTAACTGAAGTCGGTGGGTCGCGTTAGAATTTGTTTCTCAAAAGTGGGTTGCGATGTTAAAAAGTTTGAGAACCCCTGCACTAGTTGGTAACTTAATCAGGCTTGCCAACCTCTAAGAGTCAAAAATCAGGAGAAATTTTTATCAATGTTTAGGCCTTTAGAAACCAATTTTAATAATTGGATTTCTATAATTTGAAAATTCAAGTGAATTGTGGAAATAATTCTCATAAAAAAACTTTGCTAAATACTGTAGATTATAGAAACAATACCCTCAATTTTGAAAATTTAAATAAAGGTTAGTTAAATGAAGCCATTTACAAAAACTGGAGAAAGTCAATGTTTGCAGTGAACTGATGCCAACCTGAGTCCCGAAAGCAAAAAAATTGAGTCCCTAAAATTTTATGGGAAAGATGTGTTATTGAAACAAAGGAACGAAATAACATTCCATCCATAATTAGAAAATATGAAAGGATTTATTTATTCTTACAAATTCAATTTCTTTTGACAAATCTTTTTGTATTGCAAGTAGGGATGCACAACCTTTTTGGGAGGAGGGGCACTCACATTGTTGATTGGGACATGGAGGGGCAAAAGAAACAGTAAAAATATTAGACTAGGGATTGTCATTTGAGGGAATTTTGGTCATCCCGGGAAATCCCGAATATTTAATTAATGCCAGAATTTCAAGAAAAAAAAATTTTGGGAGCTGTAAAATCAAAACTTGCATAAAGATGAAATTAGAAAAAAATTATGGGAAGAAATTATTAATTTTTAATGCTACAATTTTTCAGTTCTGGCCTTTAAAATTTCTTAAATGATATTTTTTGCAATTTTATATAATATAGTATACAATACACATATATCCTTTAAAACCTTATGAAAGGACACGAACTTAATATTTTAAATTTGTTTTAAAAATACTCAAGTTAAAAGTTAACTTACCCTAAAAATGCTTTTGAATTCCCTTATAGATATGTATTGCAAGGATCGGCTTCTCAATGGAGTGTACGTTTTATAAATGTCGGAGCAAACCACTCGTGGAACCTCCTTTACACTTAATTATCAAAGAACACTTTTTGCATTTTGCTTCACAGTTCGGTCTTTTTATGAAGTGCTCCCATGCACATGTACTAGCTTTTTCTGCCATAATACAAAATCAGAATATTCTCTGCCTGATCTTCAAAACGTATAATCTCTTTAAAAACTGACGACTTATTGAGATCACGATTACTGTATTCATTTGGAAATAAGGTTCAAACTATCCTCATAAATAATTATTCATCACATAAATAAAGATAATTAGTTTCTAACATATCTATTAGAATTACGATCAATGATTTGTGTTTGAAAATGGCCTCGTGCTGGGAGTTATTACGATTTGTATCTCTTATCACTAACAAACTAATGAGTAAAAATCGTTGATGAGTAACCAAGTTTCACCATTTATGCCAACATGCGAACATTGTATGTATTATACAAATCGACAAGTTCCTTGTTTATTGCTTTTTAGCTGTAAAGTTCTAGGAGAGGAGGAGATAATTTAATTCAGCAGATGATTGACTTTTAAACCACCTCACATCCACTATGCTATAAGTATCTTCTAAGGAAAGGAAATATTTGTTCATACCATCAGGAAAGATTTTCAAGCGTTTTAGCAGCGTTAAAGAAATTTAAAACTTTGAGGGAATCCCGGGACGTGTCCCGGCCTAAAAATTCTTCAGGATCCTGGGAAACAATCCCTATATTAGACTTAATACAGTAGGCAGGTGCAGCTTTTTTAAATAAAATTTAAGTGGAATTTGCATCTTAAGGAACTTAACATAAGCTAAGATGTAAGTAATAGAGTTTGAAGTATACTAAAGGGGGTTCTAGAGGTTCTCTCCAGAAAATGTAGTAAATTTACAGACGAGACATTGACTAGTTTTAGTATACTACTTGGTTCAACTTTTGGACATAATAGGTAGACTTGCACTTTGTTAAACTTGGTATTAAAAAAGTTTTGAATTATAGAGATCCAAGTGCAAAGGGGGGTCGGGAGGTCCTCCCTCATAAAAATTTTGAAACTTTGACCCTATAAAACATGGTTTTAGCTTGTTTTGGACACCTAGTCTGATTTCATTTTTTTATTTGGGGGGGTAGCAGGTCCCCTACCAACCCCCTTGATATCATATCTGAAACTGAAACAAGATTTTTGAAAGGAGCTGTTTTATTATCTTAGCTTACTTAAAAAAGATCTTTCAATAAAAATTTACAACTTAGGAAATCCTTAAGAAATATTAGTAGAAAATACTGAGTAAAATCAATAAAACCCAATCTGAGAGGTATCACTAGACTTATTAGGCTCCTCTGACCACACTTAAGTTTCTTCTGCATCGCAATTACGATATAAAAAAAGCCAACTTCAACTAGGCGCCCAAAAACGGTACTTTCACGAAAAATTGTTATTTTTTACTTTCCCCACAGAATGTGATCCTCAACTCTGGACTTGATGGCTTCTAACCCTTGTTAAGTTGTTTTTTCCACATCGCACTTACAACACAAGAAAAGGCCGAATTCAAATAGGGCCTGCGGCCGTCCAAGATAGAAAGAAGTTGCGGGAAGAACGGAACACTCTGCAATCCAAACGAAACTTCTGCGAAAAATTAAGATCTTTTCGACTTTTTTTCGTCATAAATCGTCATTCTTCTCGGAACTAATATGGGAAGTAAGTAATAATCGTACTTTACTGTGATCAGAAGACCATATTTGGCAAAACTCGTCCAAAAATTTCCCTTTTTGGCGTAGTCTGGCCAAAAAAGTGTTTTTTGGAGCAGGTTGGCGCAGGGTGCATCGATTGGCGAAATCGGCGCATAATAAATCCTTGCAAAATAAACTATTTCGAAATCATAAAAAATATTGTTCCAATTCATAACTCCAATTCTTGTACAACCTCCTAATATTTACACGGAAAAATGTACTTAAATGCATATTGCTAAGTATTACAAAGCTACTTTTTCTATTCTATATTATTTATAACAGAAGTTAACCAGTAGTTGCTTTTACTTTCAATCCTACATTGAAAAACACTTATGACGTAAAAATTATTTCACTTGTTGGTCATTAAGTGGGGAAACTGAATCTTTTCACTTGCTTAGATTTGTGAAACTAACCATAAAGATTTAACCCTTTGCACTCCGTTGTCGCCGCATTTGCGACATTTCGTATGTTAGGAATAAATCCGTTGTCGCCGCATTTGCGACACGCTTGAGTGGTGAGCAACTAAATGTTGAAAAACCTAAAGTAGTTGTTATCTACACGGAATCAATGGGTGTCGATCGCGCAGATCAGTATGCATCAACCTATTGTTTTCTTAGAAAATCCCTCAAATGGTGGAGGAAAATGTTTTTTTGGGGCATGGAGATGTCCTGTATAAATTCTCATATTTTATATAAATGCGTAAAAAAGAAAAAAATGAAAAACCCATGTCCCATTTGAAGTTTGTCAAGTGCTTAGTCGATCAACTCGTGGGGGAATTCTGAGAAGATCGATCAAGATCATCCACCTCAAATCAAGAAGGCTTGACAAAAAGCTTCACATCTTACGTAAGGGGAAAAAAGGGATTGCGTAGTTTGTTCCAACAGGCAAGAACGAGGGCAGAGACGAGAAACTGTGGAATTCCTACTATTGCTTATTAGGCTGGAGTGCAAAGGGTTAAACTATCCAGACTTCACTGTCTATCAAATAAAATTTTTTTTTAGCTTTCGAAATGAAAACTGATATTGGGTGTGCCGCATAAAGTTTCTCACTAGTCTCTCTAATTACAAAATATTACTTCCTACAATACATTATTTTTTAGATCATGATTTCTCTACTTCCTACTGAAAAATGTTTTTAAAGAACAACTATTTTTAATAAAAAACAAAATTACTCATAAAATGCAACTTATTATTATTCTTAAGGCAAGTTTTAATAGAAAATGGTTATTATACAATGATGAACTTTAATAATACATATTATACATAGTTAATTTTTAGCTTCTTCAAGAAAGTTGAGTTTTGTCGCAAGTACATTGATTACCTTTTCAGGTGAGTGGGAGGCAAAGAGCTTCCTAAAATATAATTGATTTAAAAATTAAACATACTCATAAAATAGTTAACAATTCAAAAATGAGATAAGTAGTATATAAATCTAACAAAGCACATAGTATCTTGGATAACTGAAATATCTCTAGTTCAAATCACAGATTATTCAGATTTCTCTTTGTGCATCTCTTAGCTTCCTAATAAATCCATTTTACTTTTTTAATGTATGACTTGAAATAAATACAAGTTTTTAAGTAGTCCTACACACATATAAGTTTTAAATTATTCAACTAGCACAGTATACATAATAAGAGTAAAGAAAAATCCATAAGCCAAACCCTTTAACAAAATAATTTCAATTGGAACTTTAAACCAAAAATAATAATGTAAAGATTACACTGGTCAACACACATTTTGGTGCCGGGAATGTTAAAGCTGTTTTGTATATATTTGACCTCCTGATACAGAATATGGCATAAATTTTTACACATCAGCTCTAGTTTTTAAGATATTCTAAAATTACGTTTTTAAGACTTTTGCTCTATTTTCATACAATATTGTGATATAAAGATGTCTTAAATAGAGTTGTAGAGCAAGAATATTCTTGGCGAATTTTTTAAAGAGTAAACTTCATTGGATAAAAAATATTTTTACAGTGAGAAAATATTCATACTATTAAAAGAGGAGTCTAAATTATTTTCATATAGTTGTTAAAAGCAAAGGTAATACCAATGGTTGTCAAACTGAAGGACCTCTTAAACCTGGCATTTAGCTAATTCCTGGACGTCCATGGACTCTGATTTGATCCGATCTTCTTAGATCATTTTGGGGGATCAACAACAAAATTAAGAGAATATTCTTAAAAAAAGGATATTGATATCATATATTAGAATTACCTGTGGAGAAAATATTTGAAATAATTTTTCAACATCTATTTTTTACAGAGAACAATTTATCGTAAGAATATTCTCAAAGAACTCTAAATTACCGAGTATTATAGATGCAGTTTAATTTACTTTCCATTTAAAGATTATTTCTGAAAGAACAGTTTGTCTAATTTTTTTTGCTCCTGAGCTTTCAAATCCAAAAGTTTGAAAAAAGTAAAAGTTCCCTTTTCCTGATCATTATCATATGAAATTTCAATTTTACATCAAAGGACATTTTTGGAGGACTTATTTCAGAAAAATTCGAAATTTATTCGTTTCAACCCCCATTATTGGTACTAAGCGTTTTTTAGTTAAATGACCCTACTATTCACCTTAAAATTAGAAAATAGGTCTTAGGGGCCATTCATTAATTACGTAAGGGTCTCGAGGGGGAGGGGGATTGGAAAAATCTCTACATTACATACCCTTACTTCGGGGGTGGGGGGTCAAACCCATTCTTACGTAAGATTTTTCAAGTTAAAGTAAACAAATTCCAATTATTCTAATCAAATTACTATTGAATAACCCCAGAAAAACTTACAAATGCTGACGATCTTGATTGAATTACTTATCTGTTGAAAAATAAAAATATTTGATTTACATCAAACTGAGAGTTTTAGTGTAACTGATCCTTTTCTAACATTTTATTATTTTGAAAAACGATGTGGAATCTTGCGTAAGAATAGGGGGAGGGGTTTGAAAAATCTTACTTACCCTTACATGGAGGTAGGGGGGGTCAAAAATTGCCAAAATCATCCTTACGTAATTAATGAATGGCCCCTTATGAGGTACAGTTTATAAGTATAAGTTATTTATTCTGTCTAAATAAGTTAAAAACATATATTAGCCAGAGTTTTATCACATTAGCAAACTCAAAAATATTTTTTCATTTCAATTCTGAAAAAAATAGGTTTTTTTCAAACTTTAGGGCCTTATAGGTACCTTTTTAAACTGACTTAGGGGGCTGAAACTTCATACACTATCTAATGACCCAAAGGAATAGGAAAAGCCTTTGAGAGTAAGGTTTTTAATTTATACGACATCCTTATATCACCATATTGTATGAAAGTAAAACAAAACTCTTAAAAACGTAATTTTAGAATATCTTAAAAACTAGAGCTGTGTAAACATGAATGCATTATTCTGAATCAAGAGGGCAAATATATACATACATGTGATTACACAGACAAAAAATTGGCGGAAAATATTTTTAAAAAAATTCGATGGCACCTAAATTTTTCATTTTAAGTAGAGGGGGTCCATCGGCTTCTACTTCCCAAGATCTAGGTTGATTGGGTTTTTATGGCACATGACCCAAGACACGATATAGTCCGAGATCTAGGATTCGATATGCTAGATTCATATTTTTAGCTTAAATCTTAACTAATTTTCTTATTACTTAAATATTGTTTTAATTTTTTTTAATTTAGCACTAGGCCTCACTAGCGGTCAGAGTTTTCAGTATAAAATGATTGGAAAAAAAGAAAGTGGAATTTCAGTTTTGCAAATCAAATTGTCGGATTTTAATTTTGTTAACCAAATTGGCGGATTTCCGCCAATTGGCGGAAGAATCACATGTATGTATATACAAAAAGGGCTTTAATATTCCTGGCCCCAAAAAAAAGGTTTTTTTGTAGACAGTGTATTATTTGTCTGTCCTCGCTTGGCACGAATGGTAAACCCAAACGGGAAAGGTCATTCTCTCCCTGGGGTTGGATAGGTAGGGAGAGAGAGCGCCAAACTGGTTTCTTCTCGCCAAGAACTACTCCACCTCATTTCCCTCTCCTTTGCCAATGGGGTGCATTAGTAGCCAAGCCAGCAACCTTGATTTCCCGCACCCCTATCCGAACTTGGGTCTCCCCGCTTCCCTCCGCCAAGCGAGCGCAGACAAATAATAGACAGTTTCTTTGTAGACCTCACTTTTTCGTAAAATCCCGAAAATAACAAAAAGAAAATTAAAGCAAACATTTGTAAACAAAAATTGTACTGCTTACCTTAAACTTCTAAATATCTTTGTTGAACATTCTACTTGTTGTGCTTTAAAGAAACCAAACTCCACAATCTAATATTAAAAGATATTTCTAATAGAGTTTCTTCTTTGACTTAGTATTTAACTATAGAATTATGAGCAGTAAAAATAAAATTGGGGTCCTCGTTTCAGAACATTATAATGAAACAAGGTTCCTACTCTTTAAATGGAACCAAAAATAGAGCCTTCTAAGGGCCTTGTAAATCTATTCTTAGAGCTTTCTAAAACATGACTTGACTTTGCAATCCAATTAATTATTAGAGTATAAAACTCTAAGTGAAATTATGTTAAATAGTGAAATGATGCTTAATGTTAAGTAAACAATATACTGAATACAAACTTTGGTCTGAGGTGTACAAAATCCATGACAAAATCTAACAAAAGGGTCAAAAAATAATTTTAGAATTGGGGATGGCACAAATAAGACAACAATTTGGATTAACAACATGGCCTTTTAGGGACACCTAAAATCAAAAGTACGGCCTTTATAGGGCTTTTTTAGGACAGTGTGAAAAAAATTATGGGACAAGTATACAGTAAAACTTTGCAGTATAGGAACTTTTCAGGTTTTATTTACAGCCTTAATATGCAGTTTATTAGTCAAACAGCACAAATTAATATGAAAGCCTTGTCTTGGCAGACTAAAATCTTTGTTATTGTAATATTTGAGATGCCACATAACAAGAAAAATATTTTGTCATTTTTCGATGAATAAGTTAAGGGGTCATAGGACTCTTAAATCATCAAAAAAATCAATTTTTTGAAAAAAATATATGTGATAGCCTAGATATTTCTTAACAATTTAAAACAAACCGCATGCAAAAATTCGTATTATTTCAGAAGTTATGGCTAAAATTCTGAAACAAGAAACTCAAGGAGATTACTAAAAAAAAAAACTTTGAGGTAATTTTTCTCAAAATGTGATTTTTAGTGTTCCATGCATGATAAAATTTGAAGTAATAAGAATATATCCTTGAAACTTTGAGAGCATCAATATTTAGTAGTGACAATAAAGCCCTAGCTCTTTTTAGAGTTTTGAACCTATATTTCATTATTTTTTGAGATTGTGAACGTATAATGTTTTTGTGTTTTTGACACCTAAGTTCAAATTATAATAAAAAATATTAATTGACTGTCAAACTCAAAATATCTGCTAGGGCTTCATTGTATACTCATATAGTATATATGTGAATTGAAATTTTGAATTTTCATTTAATAGTTAGTTAATTATCTTACATGAAAGCCACTGCATACAAACATTTAACTGTCAAACTTGCTTTTTTTCGACTCAATGTATAAACTTAACTATGTCTATTAAGTATTCAATTATTTTTTTACATAAAGTTTAGGAAATGAGGTTTAAAAATATGTTTAAACCGAGTCTTTTCATAAATTAGAAAAAAGTTATTAATATTTTTGGAAAATGTAAAGTTTTTTTTCACTGCACTGAGTTTTAAGAGTCCTATGACCCCTTAATGCATGAAAATTGACACAGGAATTTTATCCTTTTCTAGCCATTTAACACCTTCCCCAGCCCATGTACAGAAACTAGGGTTTTGGAAAGCTTTGAAGCAAAACTAAAGTTTTCCACTGAAAAGGCCCTCATATGCAGTTTATATGTAAAACCTTAGTAAAAAGCACACATCAATATGAATATACTGGTATATATGGTAAAACAACAAGGTATAACTGCCCGAAGGGGATATCAGTTTTTTTCTCGAGTTTAGCCACAATGACAGTATGAGCATCTCATAACTGTAGGCATAAACTTAGAAGACCAGAGGGTGAAAAAAACCTTAGTTTTAAGTCTGAACTTGAAAAAAGATTGTTAGTTACTGGAGAAATCTACTAGCTAAATCAGAAAAGTTAGAGCTATATATAATGAAAATTATGACCATTTATCTGTTTTCCTAAGCCTATCGCACAATAACATCAAACAATGAAATGAATTGGAAATTATCAGTCCTCCTAACTCATATACAGTAGGGTGTATCGAAAAAACCTTTTCTGTTTTTTGGATTTTGCGATAGTGCATGCATCAGCCTAAATCTATGTATTTGTTGATTGTGGGCTCAAATTAAAACGAGAAAATCTTGTTTTTCCTCGTTCAAATTTGAGCCCACAATAAACATAATATAGGAATTTAGGCTGTTATTAAAGTTTTGTCGAGTAGCATACTATAGGGTCCATAACTCAAGTGAAGATATTCGTCATGGGATTACAGTAGGAATGAGGCTTTTTGCCTTGGGGGCTCCATAGGATAACATGGGCAACCTTCAGAGCAAATGTGGCACCTAAAGATATCCGAAAATTCTGAAAAAATCATATGTACTCTCTACCACCTTAGAAAACTTTTCCGCACTTACGCATCATCAAAATCCAACAAGTTTTTTTATACACCCTAATATACAGTATTCCCCATCCACTGTACAATCAAAGTGACAAAGAAAAAAATTCTCAATAAAGCTGATAACACCATATGCAAAATATTGGAAGTAAAAAATACATTAAAAACTTGGAAATATATTTATTGCCAAATGTGTGGTTAAAATCAGTCAAAAATTAATACTGAATTTGGAGTTCAGGAAAAAAAAATTTTACCAGACAAATTAAATTACAAAAAAAAAGAAAAAAACTTACAGGCTTAGGAACTCCAGCCAATAAAGCACAATTGAAGCCATAACTCTTGGGACATGCTCCATTAATAAATTTGTACAGAAAGGTTATTTTTTCTAAACTAGAACACTCATCATTCTCTTCCATGCAAGCCTGTTAATGTAAAAACAAAATAAAGCACAAGTAATTTATATATTTTTATATTTACATCATCTATACTTGAACTTATAATAAGATGGAATTTAAAGATTTTTTAGTGATTATATGGGGTGTACCACTCTTCAAAAATTGGAAGACTGAATTTTTACCCACCTTTTAAATAATTTCCTCGCCTTTTTTAAACTGCCGAAAAACATATAAATGAACGTAAGCGTAATTAAGGGTATATTTAATATGAACAATTACATATAGGGGAGAACGGGGATGAATGGGACAGGGGATGAACGGGACAGCTCAATTTTTTATACCTTAACTTCACTTTAAATTTTTGTTATTTCAGCCATAAGATAGTAGTACCTAGCCTATTCAAAAAATTTTGTTAATTGACATCAGCTTCCATTTTTGTATAAATAGGACTACTAAATGTGTTTTCCCATACCAAAAGTAACTTTTATCGTTTTACTTCTATAATTATTTATTAAAAATAATTAAACTAAAGCTATAAATTTTACAGTGTGTTGAAAGAGTACTTATATTAGTATAGTTTCCAATTTAAATGAAGATAATCTATGGATTTTTTCCTAGTCTAATTTTAGTTTTTCAAAAATAAGTAGGTATGGGGATGAATGGGACAAGAGCTGCGGCGATGAATGGGACAGTTCCATCATCACTTCATTTCCCGTTTCCAATTTAGTAAAAACCATATTAGCCCAGGGCAGAATTTTGTTCACAAAACTTTTAAGATGGAATTCCATCACCTGGACTATAAAGTGACACCCATGCATAATAAATTTGTGGTTCAAGCCATAAAGTAGTTAGTGCTTTAACTAAACAAAATTTGTTGTTTTTTCTTTTTTCAAGAAAATTTTTTGCATATGAATTCTGTCAAATAGCTTGATATTGCATCATTTTTATAAAATCATTTACAGTAAAAAATAACATCTAATTATTTTTTAAAGAGGGAAATGAAGTACTTCATTTATAAACTTACCATATGCCCTAATCCAACATTTGGATGATCAGAAAAATCATTTACCAAGCTATGATAGTGAGTAGAAAACAAAGTTCGACATTTGATATTATTTGCCAAATACTTTAGAGTTGCATTAGCAATTGCAGTTCCATCATAAGTGGCTGTCCCTCGCCCTTAACAGAAAATGGAGAATTAATTAGAAAATAAACCACTAGGAAAAAATATCATAAGCCAAAATAATACATAAAATAATTCACTAATCACAATTATAGCTACATAAAATGTCTGTTTTCAAAACAAAACAAGTTACTTATAGACTAATTCAATACTTCAAAACTAAAATTAGAAAAATTATTACCTAATTCATCAACAAGGACAAATGAATTTGAAGTTGCATGGTGCAATATACTTGAGGTTTCACTGGCTTCCACAAAGAAGGTACTCTCTCCTACAAATAAAATAACAAAAATTTAAGTAATGGTGTTTGCCTGAAGAAATGATTTGAAATGTTTTAAAAAACACTTTTTACAACAAAATCTCAAAATCTTTAGAATATCAATATTATTATGATTAATCTTATTCATACTTCTTAAATGAAAATTATATAATAACAAAGATATAAATCTTAAAACAGAATATGAAAAGTAGAGCTAATCTAATACATCAATTCCATGTACAATGAAAATGTTTCTTTTTAATTCTCATTTATTCACAAAAATCTTTGCAAAAACTTATAATCTAAAATACAAAACCAGACATGACAGATGTTTTTAAAGTTATGATTATTTGTACATCAATAAATAAAATATACTTCATACTTTAACAAAAAATTGATGAGAAAATATTTAATTTTGATAGACAAGTAAGCTAAATAGTCTGACATAAAAGAATATTTTTAACATTTTATCTTAATTTTGATAAAAATATAGATATTTAGTGACACTAACCTTTACTTAAGTGATCCATAGCTCCTACTCTAGTAAATATTCGGTCCACTGGAGTCAAGGACATTGAGGAAGCAGGAACATAAGATCCCTAGAGAGAACAAACTGTTTCAATAACAGCTATAGTCTGTGTAATTAGATCGGCGGTTGAAAAGTCACGTGATTTCCCCAGTCTCGACACCCATCCCCTGTGCGTTGCCATGGTTTCCATCAGTCTTATTTTTTTCCCACATCACGCCAAGCCCACAACCTCCCGAGATTGTCATTGAATCTAACTCATGTCGCAGCAGCCAATGAAATAATTGGAACATTTTTTTTTGTTATAAAAGAAAAACTAATCATGGTAGAAGTACAAAATTTTAAACAAATATACAATTATTTTTTCAAAAAGATTGTCATTTCATTTTTTTAATTCTAATTAGTTTTATAACTATTAAGATTCAAAGTTTCAATTTAATTTCACGCCCTGCAGTAACTGATGTGCAAAAATAAAGCAGAATCGCTTACGTTTTCTCCTTTGTTACCTAGGGGACGAACTTCAACTGATGACGTCCAACCGCCTATTTTAATTACACAGACTATAAAAGCACATTATACATAGTTGAATAAAATAGTGTTGAAAAATCAACACATAAAACTTTTTGAAATAGATTTTTAGCTTACCAAATGAGCCATGATTACAAGAGTTCCAGCTTGTCTCATTAAGGTAGACTTTCCACCCATGTTTGGACCAGTAACTAAAACAATAGTTCCTCCTCGGTTGATTTGGTCTGTTTCTGTTTCCTGCACACATTTTAAAAATCTTTGTAAATTGTTTTAAAATCAAAATTACTTTATCTGCATTAAAAGAAACACAAATAAGTCCTTACCATTCAACTCTACCCAATAAAATTCTTGAAACTCAACATTTTGATAGTTTCATCAAGTAAATGTTTGTAAAAGTAAAAGTATTTTCTACAACATAATATCCATGACTAATGGAATTAGGAAGTTCTATCATTGAAAAACTATCTTGGATAGGTTTGAAACAACTTTTTTTTACCTAAACACACAATGTCCAAAAGAACTGCAACATTGTATTAGTTATTCATTGTAACTATCTGAATGATACTTTCAATTTTTAAGAGAAAGGTAAGCCATATTTACTAATCTTAAACATTTAAATTCTGTTTTTAAAAAACCTCGGTTAATTGAGAATTTTTATCAGAATTGGCCTGGAATAGCCTAGCCAGCAAAATAGGCAGTTTGGAATGCGGTACAAACATGAATTAATGAATATTTGAAATAAGAAGATTCAAAAGTTTTAAGTAATGATAATATTGTGTTGAATCTAGTTCAGAAAAAACAGGGATTTTATAGAAAATATCTCAAATGAGGTAAAAAAAATTAACCATATAAATGTTAAATCATGGTGATGCATTATTAAACTGGCATTACATAACAAGTAAACAGATAAAAGTACAATTTTTAAAGAAAAAAAGGTTCAGGAAAGGAAGGAAAATGTTCAGGTATTTCTAGAGTAAAATACATCCAAGAGTGAATGAAAATTTATTTTTAACCCCTTAACTGCCATCGACGTAAATATACGGTTGGGAAATCCCGAGTGTTAAGTGCCAATGGCGTAAATATATGCTTTGCAAAATTACGATGTGTTGCACTGTGTTTTTACCAAAAATAATACCAGAAATAACCTTGACAGTGTTTTCCAAAGGAATTTCTTATTTCTGTGAAGTAGGGGGATGAATTTGATCTGCGTTTTTTTCTTTAGCGATAAAAATAAAAGCTGTTAAGTTATGGCCTGTTTCTTTTTTAGTTTTTTTATTCTTTTTTATGCTATAATTATTGTCTAACACTTCCGTTTTAGTTCCCTTTGCATAGAAAATGGATTTTTATTTTTAAAAATTTGTTTGTCTGCAAGAAATAAAGAAAAATGCTTATAACGGATCGATTTGATTTAACTTCTTATTTATTACTATTTTTTCTTTATTAGGTCATGATTCTGGTTTTAACTGGTACTTCATACATTGAGAGAGTGCAATTTCTTTATATGAACGAAATAAATAGTCTTTTGAGTACTTAATGAGTTGAAAAAGAAACGCACGCTCTGCAAAAGTGTAAGTACGCGCGCACGGGAGAAAAACGCTGGCACTGGGAAGCCACTTTCTGCGGATTTCCGTGGCAGTTAAGGGGTTAATCACTTCATTTATCACAAAACAGTGACATTTTTAGTTTTTTGTATTTTAATCTTCCATTGCATCAATTGATTGTAAGGTTTTACTGAGTAATAAGCATAGGTAAAATTAGAAAATTTTCCAGGACAGAATTTGACATATCACTTCACTGACATATTGCACACTGTATTATCATCTGATAAGTGTACTTTAATCTATAAGATGGAACAGAAGCACTCGGGTGGAAGTCCCATTCGGGACTTTTGGTCAAAAACAAAATGGCCGCCTGAGGGCCTATTTTCGTTTTTTTTTAATGATGGAAAGACATTTTTTGGGAGTCAACATAATTCTGATAACAAAAGGTGCATTTTTTTAAAAAAGTACCAAAGCTTTGAAAAACATTTTGCAGAACATATAAAAATCATGTTTAAATAATTATAATTAATTAACTAAAATAATTTAGAGTGCTTAGGGGCCATTCATTAATTACGTAAGGATGATTTTGACAATTTTTGACCCCCCCTACCCCCATGTAAGGGTACGTAAGATTTTTCAAACCCCTCCCCCCCTATTCTTACGTAAGATTCCATTTCGTTTAATCAGTTTAAACTCCAATAAAAAAGATACATCTGATTGATATACCATCATTTTTTTAAAATTAAAGCTTCGATAATATACCGATATCATCAGCATTTTTAAGTTTTTCTTGGGTTATTCAATAGTTATTTGATTGGAATTTGTTTACATTAACTTGGAAAATCTTACGTAAGAATTGGTTTGACCCCCCCACCCCCAAGTAAGGGTTTGTAGAGATTTTTCCAACCCCCCCTCCCCCTGGGGACCCTTACGTAATTAATGAATGGCCCCTTAGGAGAGCTAGCAGATATAGTTAAGAAAATCTTAGATGCCGAAAAGAAAATCTGGTTTTATTTCATCAACCCCAAGTGATTCTAGATAAAACACATTTTAGCATATAAAGATATTGAATTATAACCATCTTAATTTTAATTCAATGAAAAAAACGTACCTTTTTGGGTCCAATGTATACACTATTGGGAATGTAGTCATCACCTTTAGTATAGGTCAAAAAAGTTGGGTGTCTGCCATCGGATATGGATAAAAACGGCTGTAACATAACAGCAAATGAATGAACTCAAATTGCATACAGATTATGCTTAATTTATTGACTACATGAAAATAATTTAAAAAATGTATAAATGTAAAATTTTGAAATATTTTTATGATATTTAATAAAATAATGACATGATGACAATTATTCCCATGAGCCAAAAGATTTTTTTCATTCATAAATTCATTCAAAACCCCATTGTTTTGTTAAATGAATTAGACTAATCACACAATAAATGAATTGTACTTATTAAACTAAACAAAGCATATTACCAATTAACTCAAAGGTAAAACATACTTGTTCATTTTCACTAGGAACTCTGAAAGTAGGACGACACATATCAGTAGAGGACTGAGAGTAACGAGTCAAGCTAATTAATGCATCTAAAGTTGAAATGCATTGAAGAGCTGTCTTCCACTTTTCGTAGCTAAAAAATAGTCTTGCTGTTAATCATACACAAAAAATATAGATAATATTCCAGAATTATAGTATTCCTACAACATACTTTACATCAGCTATTCCAAACAGCTAGGTTATCTAATAAAAAGACATTAAAACTATACAATTAAAAGTAAAGAAAAGTAGTAAAGGTTATCTATGTTTATCATCTATTATTCCTACACGTCACACAAAATGCACATCTAATAAGTGTGCATTATTGGAGGGCTGGAAGATGCTTGAGTTTGTTTTTTTAGAACAAGAATCAAGTGAAATCATATTGTGTCAAGAGAGGCAAGATGATGCATGAGAGGTGCACCTAAAATAGCACCAATAAAAACTTGCTTATTTGATTTAAGAAAGTCCTGCTCAGTTAACAAGAAAAATTTATCAAAAAGAAAACTACTTTCTCTGTATACCTGGAATAAAAATCCTTCAGAAGGAAAAATTGTAGAAAAAGGGAAAAAAGTTGAAAAATCCATTGAAAAAATTTTAAAAAGGAGGAAATCAGCCAAAAAGAAGATAGAATCACATCCCTGATAGCTACTACGTAATTGCACTTTAAGGTATCTGCCTACCTTTGAGACCATTTTTTTGAAATACTTGATTTACAAAAATTGTTTTTTAATTTTTAGTTTAAATGTACAGCTCCCGTCAAAAAAAAAACGTTACATTGCTCCATCGATGGAACGGGTGGGGTTGCTGGATTTGGCAATCAATTCACAGTTTGGCGCATCTCGCATTTTTTACGTTTTTAAGAAATGAAACTTTTACATTACATTCACCAGTTATTTGGAACAAGAGTTGGGCGCAATCAAACTACATTTTTAATTTGATTGAAATTATAATCTGATTACTTTTGTAGTTTGATAACATTTGGAATTTTCAATCTAACTACATATGTAATTGGATTGAAAGTAATCTGATTACTCTTTTTGGGAAGTTTTGCGGATTGATTTATCTTAGTTGGCAAAGGGGAAGGGAGGGGGTCAGAAATGACCAAAAACAAGGTTACGTAATATAGTCTTATAGTGATCACGGTTAATATTATCAATCGGATTATGTTTAAAAAAACACTGATCTTGATCACTAATATTTAACTTAACGTATAATGTATCGTTTTATGTGATCAATATATCTCTTAATGTTTTTAAAATCTGGTGAAATAACTAAAACACAGATTAGGTTGATTTAAAAAGTATAATAATATATATAATTTATTGATTTTAAAATTACAACAATAACAACTATGTGATAGACCTGTCCTCATTTTGTGACAATCACATTGGAGTCGGATGTGATCGCATTGTCACTGGAATAAATGTGATCGCATTGTCACTGGGACTATGATAGACGTGTGTCTGATATTTTTGATCAACAAATGTGATAAGTTATTAAATGTGATAACGACATAACGAGACCAAGTGATGCATATGACATAGCATGATGATCACGATTTGCCAAATCAATTTTTAACTCACAAGTTTTTTTCTCATAATTTCCAGAATTTAAATAAAAACGTTTTTTTTCAACAAAACCCCAAAGTTTAGGGCCAAGTTGGTGGCAATCCAAAATTTGAAAAATTGTAAAAGAAAAATATGTATTTGTCGATCAATGGTTTACAAGACCCTGATTAAAAATTGGAAATATTAAATATGAGAGACGATATTTTTTAAACCAAATAACGCGACTAATGATAAACGAGGATAAATGAAAACGAGGATAAATGAAATTTTTTACAAAAAGTTTATTTTCAATCCTATCTAATCTACTTCACATAAAATCCCCTATGATTTGAAAGGGGAAATCGGATTCTTAACTTTTTTATAAAGCACTTTGTGTTTGGTAAAATACCTTAAGAAAATTATCCTTTGAATATTTAGTTATCACGCAAATAATTTTTCAAAGGAAACTTCACCGATCGTTTATTTTATTGAAATTCCAAAATAAATAGAAAATGTCTGATATAAATTAAAAAACTAAACATTAGTTACTAGCAAAAATAAACAAAATTTAAGTATTCCAACTGAAATGTAAATGTGTTCTGCTTTTAAGCGGAAAGGCCTCATATCTTTTTAGTTCAACTCGAAAACATTCAAATCCTTTCTGTTGTTGTGGTCGAAAAAGACAGAATTAGTCCAGTCAATCCGTGCTCAAAAGTGACGTTTTCAAAACATTTGTATAGAAGTTTTTTTTTCGACGGTTTTATATGTTTTCGAGGGCGCTGATTACGAATATGAAGTTTGCTGCCACGTGAGAGGTCGGCTTCATATCGAAAATCGCAAAAAATCGTAAAATTTTCAAGTTTTTTTTAGATTTTTGCCTATATTTCTAAAACTATAAGTTTCACGAAGAAAACCTCAATTACAAAATTAAAGGTGATAAAATTTCCTATAAAAAACACTATTCAACTTTGATTTTGTGATGAGTGGTTCTACCGCTAGAGCGCGCTGAAAAACATATATTTTTTCGCTTTTATGCAAAAAAGTGAAAAACGCGCGCTTCAAACGTCTGTAAAATAAAAAAGTGTGCATTTTATTGGAAAAAAGCTTATATCAAGTGAAAGATAATTTAAGTTTGCATAAAATGCACTGAAAAGTTTTGATTTTCTGTCAAAAACTGTTTACTCTAGAGCGCGCTGAAAAAAAATCGATTTTTGCCATTCTGGAAAAATGTGAGAAGTGTCCACTTCAGCCCTTTATAAAATGGAAAAATAAGCATGTTAACTAAAAAAAATTGCATAACATGAAAGAGCATTTAATTCTCTACTCAAAACAATTCTTAATATTTAGTTTCCTTAAAAGGGGGGAGAGAGCGAGGCGAAAAATTTAAGAATGCCTACTAGCCCGCTGAATCGATCCCTCGGTGAATCGATCTCTCTCCTCCGTACTCCAAGGAACCCACCTTACCGGTTAGTTCAGTGTCCCGGGCAGCTCAAAAACAGAGATCGATTCAGCTTATGGATCGATTCAGCGAGCGACGTCTGGAGAGTAGAGCGAAAAGGGGGATTTCTCGACATTTTCGCTTCGCATCCCCCCTTCTTACGAAAACAAAAATATGTAAAGAACCAGCTTTGGTAGGAAATTTAAAGCTCTTTCATGTGGTATAAATTTTTTTTTGATAAAATGGTTATTCCTTGTGTTTTTTAAGAGGTAAGCGTGGGCACTTTTTACTTTTTTGCAGAATGACAAAGTTTCACTTTTTTTTAACGCGCTCTAACGAATTTTGTTTTTGTCAGAAAACCAAAGTCAACTAGTGAATTTTGTAGAAAATTTAATGAACTTTTAGGTGATATAAACCTTTAGTAAGTTACAAGCGTCTGTTAAGTTTTATTTGAGGTGGAAGAGCACGTTTTCCGGTTTTCCGCAGCAAGTACGAATAATTGCTGGTTTTCAGAGCGCTCTAGCAGCAGAACCTCTCGTCCGAAAAACAAAATGAGACAATGCATCTTATAGGAAATTTTATGTACTTTAATTTGGTGTAGTGTGCACTTTCGAAAAATTAATTTTTTTTTAGATACAGTTAAAATAACAGCAGAAAGTATACAAATTTTCCGGTTTTTTGCAGTTTTTGATGGAGAGATGATCTTTTACGGAAATGAAAACTTGAAATTCAGATTCAGCACTCCAAAATACACATAAAAACTATCATTAAAATTTTTTTACAATTTAATACACGAATTTCATATTTTGCTTGATTTTCCGTGAAATGTACCAATAAAATTGTAAAATAATATTTTTTTTAACTTTATTTATCATTCTTAATCATCAATTCATTATAAAATATTATAAAATTCCTTTTTCATTGGTAATATACCAAAGATAAAGCGCTGATCGGAGTTAGACTTGTAAGATGGTTCAATTTCGCACACGGCATTACTCCCCGTTTTCGTTTCCCGCCCTTTTCCATCACGACAAAATTTGAAAGTTATAGACGTTTTCTGTACAAAATGAAATTATCTTTTACGAGGTATAATTTTTTTTCCTATAAAATTCGTACTTTTTGTTTTATAGAAGCTTGAAGCGAGCGTTTTTAAATTTTTTGTAGAACGCCCAAAAAATAGCTGTTTTTCAGCGTGCTCTAGCGGTACAACCACTCATCGCAAAATCAAAGTTGATTAGTGCTTTTTATAGGAAATTTTATCAACTTTAATTTTGTAATTGAGGTTTTCTTCGTGAAACCTATAATTTTTGAAATATAAGCAAAAATCTGAAAAAAACTAGAAAATTTTACGATTTTTTGCGATTTTCGATATGAAGCCGACCTCTCACATGGCAGCAAACTTCATATTCGTAATCAGCGACCTCGAAAACATATAAAACCGTCGAAAAAAAAACTTCTATACAAATGTTTTGAAAAAACCACGGATTGACTGGACTAAATGAGGAGCGAGGGTTGCTACTAGTTTCGCCTTGGCGGTTGGATGATGGCGACCGTTTTCAGGCTTTTACCTCTAAATTTTCAAACATCAACTTTGAGCCATGGCTTTATTTAATGACCAAATTAAATGAAACTTGGTATTTAGGGTTTAAATGGTATGGTCTTTCATATGCGGGTATAAAAATTGGGGGTCACCATGAAAAAAGTTGCACTTTATTTTGCGTTTCGCATGAAGACGGCCTCTGAGGGAAAAATACTCAATTAGTGATTTCAAGCTTACAATAAATCCTGAAAAATGACACCAAAAGCATCTTTCTAACCCCACCCGTTCGACAGCACATTCTACTGTAACGTTTTTTTTTGACGGGAGCTGTACATCAAAACATTGATCAATGCTAAAAAAACAAAATTAATTATATTATTTTCTAAAATATAGGGTAATTAGTGTAAAATTTAAGTGAATTTTTATAAAACCCCTCTCCCTCTTGCCAAAAAACTATTACTATACAGGTACCCTATACAGGGTGTTTCAAAATTGCGTTGCACGGCTTTTATTCGGAACCAACGCCTCCTAGGGTCACGGAAGTAAGGTCTACCCCTAGGTAAGTGACCCTGGATAATCCATTTAGATGAAAATTAGCGCCCCTAGCGGCGAAATTTAAAAGTTAAAAAAATTAATTTAAAAACTAAAGGAGATAGAGCAAAAACCTCAGTAAGAGTATTGTTGCCAACGTCAAGAAGAACTCACTGAAAAAAATTTGATCAAAATATCTTGAATATTCGCGGAGATATTAGCATGTGAAAAAAGCACTTTTTCAAGGGTCAAAAAATAAAAAGTTCGCATATTTCCAAATTTTTCAGTGATTTTGTGTAGTTTTGTGTTTTTTAGTTGAAAGAACACAAAATTTATTCAAAAAATCAAAAAAATTTGCAAATATGCGAACTTTTCCTTTTTTGACCCCTGAAAAAGTGCTATTTTCACGTGCTAATATCTCCGCCAATATTCAAGATAGGGCTCGACCGATGGCAGTTTTTTGGCCGATGGGCCGATGCCGATTGTTTGAAAATTTCCATCGGCAGACCGATGGCCGATGTTAATTATTTGGCCGATTGCCGATGCTTAAGGCCGATGGTAAAAATGCAAACCCTTTGGCACTATTTTTTTATAAATGCAATTAAACCTTTCGAAGAACCAGAAATGAAATATTTTTTTGTATAAATTTTTTTGGGCATTTTTTTCCTTGAAAACTTTTTTACTTACAAATAGCAATCCTCTTCGGATAGGGAGGTTAAAGGGTCTCAAAATGAGTTAAATCACTACTTTTAAGGGGATGAACCCCCAACAAAATTTTGATGCCAGTTTTACATTCGTTTACATTGTTATTTTCTTTAAAATTCTGCCAATTATAAAGTAGTGGTTTGCTTTGGGAGATCTCCAGAAGTGTTTCAATATAAGATAAAACACTAGATTAAAAGCGGAAAATTTATAAAAAATTCTAGCTCAAAATATCTAGCTCTCCTCAAAATTCTGACGTCTATTTATTATTTATGAGCCTCGTAAATTCATTGGTATACAAGGACCTAATCTCCTTATATATTAGGGGACATCAATAAATTACGTGAGGTGTTTTTTCCAAAATCTGGACCCCCCCCTCCCCCCTTGGTGAGATTTAGTGAGATTTTTCTTGACCCACCCTCCCCCACGTGAGATTTACCTACAACTTATAAAATTATTTTCTAAAAATTATTTGCATTTTGTGCTTCATAGCACCTAATTAAGTTAAAAAAGTTGACGTGAGATTTTAATCGACCCCCCCTCCCCCCTTGGTGAGATTTTTCCAAACCCCTCCCCCGTTTTTGACCTCACGTAATTTATGGATGACCCCTTAGGATATTTAAAAAACAGAAATAAATTACCCTCTAAAAGAGAAGATATTTAAAATTACAGTGTTACCCCAAATTAAAATAAAGAACGGGAAATGCGCTCTCAGAAAAAAATTCTCAGAATTTTAAAGGGGGAAATATTATAAAATTGTTCTCAAACTTCGGGGGAAGGTTTAACCTTTAACCTTAAAGGGGGGGTCTGGATTGTACCCCCATAAAAAATGTTAAAATTTGCCTTCTGAAGTAGTTTCAGCTTATTTTGAGACCCTTTGGTCAATGCAAAACCACAAAATTTCCTAAGGCAAAGCGTCATAGTTTCAAGGGGGTGAAAGTACTCCCCAAAAACATTTTTAAAGATTCCTCTTTTACCAAGAGTTATATTTACTTTTAAATCTCTTAAGGGGACACCCAAAGGGTAAAGCTTCTTGTAAGTGACAGAATTTTCAGGGAAAAACACTGTACTCTGCCGAAATTTTTAGAGGGGTTTATGGGTTCCCCCCCAAAAAATTTTTTGAAATTTGCCTTTTTAACTAGGGTTTCTGCTCATTTTTAGGCCATTTGGGTCACATCCGGGGGAACAGACCCTTTCCCTTTTCAACTGAAAATGTTGAATTCCCAAAATTTTCAAGGGACTTGACACTATTTTTCCCATAAAAAATAAACTATTTTTCTCATAAAAGGGACATGGAGGGGGCAATCGGTTCCCGGGTCCCCCTAAATAACACCCATTCAAGTTCTATTCTAGCAAGTTCTATTTAAAACTACATTTAGAGCAAGATGGAGCAGAATCACATTTTTTTGTCAATCGCTTGATGTTATTCTGTTTTCTGCGAAAAACATCGGCCAAACATCGGCTTTTAGATGTTCTTTTAGGCCGATGGGCCGATTTTTTCTCAAGTTAACATCGGTCGCCGATGGCTATTTTTTCAAACAATCGGCGCCGATGCATCGGCCCAACTGATGCATCGGTCGAGCCCTAATTCAAGATATTTTGATCAAATTTTTTTCAGTGAGTTCTTATTGATGTTGGCAACAATACTCTCACTGAGGTTTTTGCTATATCTCCTTAAGTTTTTAGATTAATTTTTTTAACTTTTTAATTTCGCCGCTAGGGGCGCTGTAAGTCATCTCAATGGATTCTCCAGGGTCACTTACCTAGGGGTAAAACTTACCTTCATGGCCCTAGGAGGCGTTGGTTCCGTATAAAAGCCGTGCAACGCAATTTTGAAACACCCTGTATAAATTTCCTTTGGACACAAGTTTTGTATAGCACTTATCTTCAGATTGGACTATTTTCTAAGACATATTTTGAAAAGTAATTGTTTTACGGCATAAAAAGTAAAGGTAAGTGAAAAATTTCAAAATTTCTACAACCCTTTAACAAAAAAACATCAATAAAAACAAAAATAATAAACTTACATAAAAATCTGTGGTCCATCTGGTTATTAACAGTATGATTAATATACTGTTAAAATTTGGAGTGAATATCTTGGATAGTTTTTGAGTAATCATGTAAATAGTGGAGGGTTTTTATGCAAAACTTAGTTCTGAGAAAATCAGCTTTAAAGTTTATATTTGTATACGATCGCACACTACTATCAGTTTTAATAATGCTGTAATTTCTTTTCTAATTCACCTACTAGTAAAATGAAAACAGTTTTTTGGAAAGATAAAAGTCTAAACTACTTGAAAATGTAAGAACCAAATTTTCGACGAAAAAGTCGAAACTCGTCTTTTTAGGGGTAGGCGGATACCTTAAACTGATGGTGGAACAGGGATCTTCATTAAAGACGTTATGCTGCAGCCTTGTACTATATTTTTTTAATTAGACCAGGTTTTGCGCTTTCTTGTAAAAAACACAATTCTCAAAAATTTCCGAAAAAAACCCCAGAATTCAGAGATTCATGTAAAAAAGCAGGTCTATGTTTGACAACCACACTGAACTACATTGGGGAAACAAAAATTAATAATTTTACAAAAGAAAACACACCAAAAAAATTTGTGCAAACAAAACCAAACAAAACATTGGAGAGTATCTTAAGAATAAATCATTCTAAAACTCACTCTGAGTCAAATTTAGCAAATATTCTTCGAGAAATATCTTCCAGGGCAGCATTACGAGATTCCTCAGATTTAATCAAATCAGCCAACAGTTCTTTAATTTCTTCAGTGTAGAACCTTTTGAATCCTTTTCTTCCTCCTTGACAATCAAACCCAGATGGCACTTTAATAGTATCAGGAATTTCAAGTAAATAACGGTTTTTACCACTGTGAACATATGATGCCTAAAAAATATAAACAATATTTATCGAAGGAATTTAAGAAGTTACCTAATTAATAATTAGAAACTAAATATAAAATCAAACGTGCATTTAATATTTGTTAAGAACTGTTATTTCATTGAGTAGAAACAAATCTAATGAAGCATCAATATTTAAATAAACTACTGTATAAAGGAAATCTGGAATTTTGAAACCAGGTTTTGGAGGTTGGAAGCTGGGCTGAGGCCGTTTCTGGACGATTGATTAGCGAAAACCTTGTTTCTTCTCTTAATTTCTTTCTACTCTCTTCCCTTTTCTATCCTTCTTTCTATCCTTTTCTCCACTACTACTTTTTCTAGGTTTTCGTTTCCTACTCTTTTTGTCACGAAAGCTGACGTCGCGTTTTTCCTCCCAAGTTTGGGTTTTTTCAAAGTTTTTATACGGCCCTGATTTAGTGGCTGTGGTCTATGTTATGTAGTCTCTGAAAGTGCTCGGAGACCTTTGGTTTTTTTTCCCTCATCGTGATCGGTGAATCTCAAGTTTCGTTTTAGTATTTCCCATCTCAGAGAATAGGCATCCTGATTTCACAAAAAGATGGGTTCGCCTAAGGGCGCAACTCACAATGACCCGGACCTTTCGGATGTAGATATGAAAGAGACAACGGGAAACTTGGATCCCTATTTCTTAAACTGTAAATACACAGTACAAGAACAAATAGAGTTCGGATCTCGTAATAGGACCCAGAAGTTTGTCATCGGCTTCACGCCTAAGAATGTGTCAGGAAAGATTCCGCGAAACAACCCCAAACTGATCAAAGAGTGTTTCATGAAAAAGATCACAAACATAAAAAATATAGAAGATTTAATTCACACTAACAACGGGAAAATTATAGCAATCACGGCTAATAAAAATACGGCATTAGAGTTATTGTCAGTTAAAGCCATAATCACCAAGCCAGTGATGACCACTGTGCAAATCGAGAGCAACACCACGAAATTCCTCCTCAGCAACATCCCTACCAATATTGCCCTCGAGGAGTTGATAGAGGAAATCGAGGGGGGTAATGAGATGGTCATTCATAGCCTACAACGTTTTACCAGAATAGTAAATAAAGAGAAAATCGCAAGCGAATCGGTGCTAATCACGATTTTTGGTCGTATATTACCAGAATCGGTAAAACTTTGGATGACTAGCCGAAAAATAAGATTATTCGTTGACCAACCGAGACAGTGTCAGAACTGCTTTCAGTTCAGTCACCCTACCAAATTTTGTAAAAATCAAAAAAGATGTAATAAGTGCGACAAGAAGGACCCTGATACCGAATGTTCCGGTGAATTAAAATGCTGTAGTTGTCACAGTGACCACAAGGCAACAAGTCAAGAGTGCACCTTCTATAAAAAAGAATCCGATCTACTAAAGTTTAAAGCCCTAAATGGATTATCCAACGGAGAGGCAAGAAGGAGGTACAAAGAAAAAAGCTCAGTTAATTCCTACGCAAAAGTTACCATTCAAAACGAAAAAAAACGAACGAGGAAGAAATTCATAGAATAATAAAGAACAACAATTTAGAAATGAAGTATTAAAATCTATCGCCTTACAGATGGCAAACTTAACGGAAGCTATCATTGACTTAAAACGCCAAACAATTCCAATGGCACAACATGAGAAAGAGTCACCAAGTAAGAAAAAGAAAAAATTTAACTCCAAAGAGGAGACTGCTGGATTCATCCCAGCTAACAACCTCACAAATCGAAAATTCAATTAAAACACAGCACATGATAACGCTCGACAACCTAAGGTCTTTCCCTTTGGGGAAAAAACCCCCGGAGTAGCTCTTCATTTATAGAACTGCAACCTCTTATAATTTATACGTGTGTTTCAATACAAGAAGTATTTAATTTTTTATTTTTCTGTGAATGTCTTTTAATATTATACATTGGAACTGTTGAAGTATCAATAACAAAATACATTGGTTGCAGTCAAAACCTTTTTCAGTTGCATCAGTTATAATGTTCCAAGAGACGTTTTTAAACAACAAAAGTATCTTTAATGTACACAAAAAAAAGGTTTATAGGGTAGACGGATGCGGATCTTCCGGCGGCGGTCTTGTGACAGCCATCAACGATAACATTTCATCTCGGGCAATTGTTTTAAACCTTCCTCCAAGTCAAAATGAAATACAAGGGATTAAAATGGAATTCAAGGGATCTACTTTATCAATTTTTAATATTTATTCTCCACAAGGGAAGTTTACAAAAGATTGGTTGAATTCAATTTTGGAATCTGTTAAACCACCGTTTTTGATTTTAGGTGATTTCAACGTGTACCACCAAAACTGGGGTGCAGCGAGAGGCTCCTCGGATGCAGAGATCTTGGTGAACTGGATTGAAGAAAATAATATATGTATATTAAACACCAAGTGCCATACACAATTTTCACGGGACTCATCTTTAATAGATTTATCCCTTTGCTCTTCCGAAAGCGTTTCTGATATATTTTGGGAAGTCTCAGCTGATAGATTCGACTCCGATCACACTCCAATCATAATTAACTACAAGCCTTGGAATTCAGTAAGTCAAAAGGTCCCCCGCTTCAGGTACCACTGGGGTAGGATAAAAGAAGCTCTAAATAAGGATTTGGACTGTTTGAGGGAAGACAATTACGAAGAATTCATCAGGGATGCAGAATATGTCCAATCCGGCGATCTAGGATCGGGGGAAATTTTAGCCGTCTGGGGAAATTTTGTGGAAAAGTATACTATTGAATTGAATTTCAGTTCAATAATAAAAATTTACGTTTCGATTCTTGTCATTGTACTTTTTAACAGATTTTTGATACCGACGATAATTCAGAATTTTTGAAGGTCTTCATTTTTTAAAATTTTGGGGAAATTTTTGTATGGATTGGGGGAAATCTTGAAGGTAAAAACATTTTCTGCATCCCTGGAATTCATCACTAAGTGCCAAAGGAGCCTCCAAGACAACAAAATTAAACAAGACATAAAAGGAAACACAAACCCTGCTTGGTGGAATTCAGAGTGTAGCTTTTTACTCGGACTAAAAAGATGCTTCCTAAGGTACCACAAAAAATTTGTTCTTACTGATCATTGGATAGCTTACAAGAAATTCTCTGCCAAATTAAAAAAAGCTATCAAGAAGGCTAAACGAGTTTTTTGGGAGAAAACGGGCGAGGAAACCTCAAAATCAGGAAAAAAATTTTAAATAGTTAAATCCCTCAATAACCGTCAGCAAAGTAACGAAAACAGTCATCTAATTTTAATAGACGACCACCAAAACAAGACCTCTAACCCTTTTGTTCAGGGTAAGATTTTTGAAAACGCCTATTCACCTTCGGATAGTCTGGAAAATATACCCTTTGATTTCAGCACTGACGAGAATTCACCCAATTCACTCTTCTTCGACTCAGAGTTCACTATGGAAGAATTCCAAAATTCTATGAAAACCACCAAAGCGAAAACACCTGGTGAAGACGGTTTAACATCGAAGATTATACAGCAACTATCCCAAGACAACAAAAGAAAATTTGTTGAAATAATTAACAAATTTAGGACAGAAGGTAAGATCCCTGATTCCTGGAAAGTCTCTACAGTCATTCCAATCTTAAAACCTGGAAGACCTGCCGATAGGAAAGAATCCTACCGCCCCATCTCCTTAACCTCTGTAATGTGTAAAATCGTTGAAAAGATGCTCTTAAGAAGATTAACAGATTTCGCTTTGGCTAACAAATTATTTCATAATTATTATTTTGGCTTTTTACCCTTTAAGGACTGTCAACTTGCTTTAAAGTCTATTTATGAAGATATTAATGGTTTCAGAATGGCAGAGGATTTTGTGTTTTTAGTGGCAGTAGACATTAACGCTGCTTACGATTCCGTCTGGCAGGACGGGCTGATTGTTAAATGTCTTGAAGCAGGGATTTCAGGGAAAACGTGTAAATGGTTATACGACCTCATCTCTTTCCGAAAGATCAAAGTTAAATGGCGTAATACCATGTCACAAGGAGTCACCATCACCATGGGAATCCCTCAGGGGAGTGTTTTGTCCCCCTTTCTGTTTACCGTCTACATGATGGATGTATTCGAGGCTATAGGAGAGGAGATCAGATGCATCTGTTATGCTGACATTTTTATCTATGCAAATGGGAAATCCTTCCTAGGTACGTTATCCAAGCTGCAAGGGGCTCTAGACCGCCTTCAGAAATGGTGCAGCTATTACAAACTAAAAATGTTACCCAGCAAATGTTCTGCAATCAATTTTTCTAGGAAAAAACTTCCCCAGGACCTCACTCTATATCTAAACTCCACGACGATCCCCATTGTGAAACACATAAAGCTACTAGGCATCTATTTCTCTTATAATTTAACCTTTCATCACCACTTTAATTACATCAAGAAGAAAGCGTTCAAGAAAATTAATGGGATTAAAGCTGTGGCTGGGCACAAATGGGGCGCTCGGACAACGGATCTAACCAAGATTGTCAACTCAGTAGTTCGCAGTAGCCTGGAGTATGGAAGTATCATTACTACCGACGCCTGCCATTCCTCTCGCCTAAAACTAGAATCTGTTTACAACGAAGCCCACAGAGTGGCTCTGGGTTTACAAAAATGGACACCGATTCCCTTACCCAGACAGATTTCCGGTCAACCCGCTATCCTTACTCGTCAAAATTACCTTTCTACCAAATATTTTATCAAACATTCTTCACTGGGAGATATTTCTCCACTATATAAAAGGATAGTTGAGAGATTCAAGACCAGAGAAGAACGCCCAAGGAGTATGCGAAACATGTATGACATGTTCGAGCTTTTTAGCTCTTCACTCATTGATCTCCAAAATTCCATTCCTTACTCTCCTCCAGGGCTTTTTCCATTAAAAAATGTTTTCTTCCATATTGCAGATTTACCCTTTCAAAAAACCAACTTCCCTCAAGAGATAGTGTTCCTCTACGAAGAATATATCTCTCCTTATAGACAGAGTAATTGTATAATAGCAACGGATGCCTCCAAAACCGACAATTGTACTTCGGTTGCTGGCATTGACTTCAAAAGAAATGTTAAGTTCCTAAAAAAATACCGAATATTAACTCAATTTTCACTGCAGAAGCTATCGCTCTGTTCTTAGCAATTGGGTCCTTTATCAAAGAGAAGGGAACATACATTTTAGTCACAGATAGCAAATCCCTCCTAATGGCTCTGACTAACATGACAAATAGATCTCCTGCGATAGTCTTGCAAATCAATAAAGTCATAGAAGAGGCAAGTTCAATAGCAACCAGTTTATCTTTTATTTGGACACCTAGTCATGTTGAGGTAAAAGAAAATGAAGAAGTCGACGCTTTGGCGGTTTCGGCTAGGGACCAACCTCAATGTCAATGCCATGAATGGTTTTCAACAAACGACCTTGCCAAACAAGCAGGGGTTTTTTATGCTAATCTAACTAAGAGAGAATGGCAAAGCTCTAAATACTATCCAGAATTTAAGGCCCTGGATGAACCAATAAATTTTAAATGGTCCAAAAATAGGGAGATGGACGTGTTAATTGCTCGCCTGTTTACAGGAATGCTTCCTACAAATGGTTTACTATACAAATTTAACCTAGTAGATTCTCCGCTTTGTTCCACATGCCATGTATACGACTCTCCTGAACATCTCATAACTACATGCACCAAATTTTCTCATTTAAGGAGTAAATTGAAAGAAAAGACCGATTTCAAAGATAAAGATATTATCTTTACTGTTTTAATGGAGCGCATCAACAAATCGAGAAGATATCTGCAAGCGATGGGTACTTTCCTTAGAGATGTAAACAGCAATTAGTATAGCCTTTCGTTTTTTTTGTGATGGTTTTGGTTTATGTACCCCAAATGAGGGGTGGCCTCTATACTATGAATTTAGAATGGGATTTTTCTGGAGAATATTTTTCCTAAACTCTGTTTCTTACTAATCTTTATGGAAGAAGAAAACGAAATGGCCCGAGTTGGGCGGTACATGTCTCAAAGCTCTCCATCAATATCAATACTGTATAAAACTCACTTACTTTACAACCTAAGCTCTTTTTTTGTTTATTTAAAAACAACTCGAGATCCTTTAAAGCCTTCTCCATGTCACTGTTAGCCTTATCATATTCTGCATCAATACCAGGGCCTGGTATGATACAACCTAAAAAAAAACATTTAAAGCTTAATGACTAGATAAATATTTAAACTATAATGATTCTTAAAGCTAAGCAGCAGTATACAGACAAAACCATCAACACTTTATTACCTTTTGATTTTGCCACTTCATGGTCAAATGCTTTATCAAAGTATTCTAGTTGTTCAAGAACATGTGGAAAATGCCCAGAGTCAGAGGTAAAGGAAGTACAGTACTTTAGTAAAGGTGACCTATTGGATTGAAAAATTTTTAGTTAACAAAATTTCAAGTATTAAAAACATAACTAGAGTAAGCCTTTTGAGTTCACAACTAGTATTAAATAGTTTCTCTAATGGCCGTATTCACCTCACCGGTAACTTGACCGGCGGTTATCCGGCAGTCAAGTTTCTGATTGGCGGAAAACTAATTTTCCTTCTTTGACAAACAATCAGAAGTTTGACTGCAGTTTAACCACCAGTCAAGTTATTGGTGAATAGGATGTCAATCAATCAAAATCATTCAAAGTCTGCCCGGGCCTAGTGGCCCATCAGGCGGTGCCCATCTCCGTTTCTGTAGCCTTTTGGGCCTGGGGTGCTAATTACTAGCGTGTGTCCAGGCCGAGTGGCTAGCCCGAAGCTGGACCCCCAGTTGATTCCCCAAGCAAGCTTGGTCCTCATTTATCGACCCCGGAAGGATGAAGGGCTGAGTTGACCCATGACCAGCTACCCAAGCAAGAGCCGCGAGGCATCGAACCTGGGTGGGTAGTGTTCGTGGCCAGACACGCTAACCACTGCACCACCGCGGCAGGGGGTGTCAATACATTTTTAAAACACATTACATTTTGACACTAGAAACAATATTTTTAAAGTAATTTAGTATCCAAGGTTCCTTTTGTCAAATCTACCCTTTTAAATTTCACATCAACTTAACTAGAGTATATAAGATTATGTTACACTGCACAGTTGCAGAATGTTGGGTAAGAGATGTGATAAAATAATTTTTGAAGTTTTATAGTGTGAGCTGTTTTTTGAGCAGTTAACACCATAAACATGTATCAGTTGTAGGAAAGTGTTTCTTATGCCTACTCTCAGGTTTACAATACAAGTGCTATTAGATGATTAGGGAAAATAAAGTTTCCAAAGGTCAAATTATCTCCAAGACAAAAATCCTTAGTTATGGTTACTTTTTTACCAGTCTGAATTACACTCAGCTTCCTCACCAATCCTATAGCGCCCTAAATTATAAGAAAGTAAAGGTATGTTTTTAAAGTCTGAATAGCATATAGTTTCTGTCCATACTGATCCTTAACCACTAACATAATTTATACTCTAAGATTACATCAGGTGCTGAAGTGGGATTCTGATATAACATGGATTCGATACAAGGCTTTAGTGATATTCTTCAAAAAGATAGTCCACCACATAATATTAAAACAAATTAGAGATTTAGCAAAAGGGTACATGAAAAACAACAACAAACCCCGAGCCCGACTAACCTGCAAAGCAGGTTTATAGCCTTTGTTATGGCAAGGGGGAGAAACATCCACCTCATCCAGCAAGCCCACAGCCAAGGCAGCGGACCCTGGAAGTCAGTGGGCTTTTATTCAATTATAAAAAGCAGCACATGCCATGAAAGCAGCACAGCCAACATCAGGCGAAAGTCTAGAGTAAGGTCATAATAAAGGAGTAATTACAGTTTAAAGTGTTGTATATCTTATTGACCGTTTCTAGATAGTAACCCCCTCTGTCCAATCTCTTGAAATATTGGTGCAGATACATGAACATGAACAACATGACACAAGCATGATAAATCAGGGTGTCCACTTAATTCTAAGCTAAGAATTCCCTGAGTTTTCCAGGACAATTTTTTTGATTTTCCAGGTTCAGTCAAAATAAAGTTTTAAGGCGTTTCTTTTTTTTTAATTTTTGGTGATAAGATGGAACTTCTATTTTCCTTCTATTCATACCATATATTAAATAAACTTGATAAAAAATAATTGAAAAAATATCTTCTATAGATTTGTATTAATTGGTTGAATGATACATTAATTTTAAAATTACATTTAATTTACAGATTTTTTTTACTCATTGAGAAAACTAAACCGTTTTCTTTTTTCTAGAAAAGCTTTGACCAATTCTGAGACTGAGCAAGAGCTCAAAAGGTAAAAGGAATACAAGATTTGAAAAATAAATACACAATACACTGGCTAGAATGGATGTTGATCCAGGTTTAATTTTTGGGGGTGCATTTTTGCGAAATGAAATTATTTTAATGATAACTGAAGTCAGATTATATTTGATCTTCAAATTATTCTGAAAAACCAAAATTGAGAAATGTTTAATTGATAATCAGGAGCCTTCAGTAAAAATTAACTTTAAATGGCTAATGCTCAAAAAGTATCAAATTATTCAGAAATTTAACAGAGAAAAATTAAAACTTCAATTTTAAGTAAAAGATCCTATTTGTGTATGAAGACTATCTTGTAAAGAAATTTCATTTTTTATTTTCATGAAAATCTTAGAATCTTAAAATCTCTTTTTCATGAAAGCTGAAAATCTAATCAGGTTATATTTTTTGGAGGAAAAACTACCTATCACTCACAACCATACTATAACTATAAAATTATTAAATTTAAATTAAGATTTAAGCAGAGTAGTTCAAGTTTTCCAATAAAGTTTCTTTCAATTTTTCTACTTAAAATAATTTTAATTTGAGCACCAATAAAATAAGACTTCATAAGCAAGTCTTTGACTTAAAAATATCTCTCCATGAAAAAGCTCAAGTCCGTTTTCCACAATACACCAAATGCGAGAAGCCGACATTACCGACGATTACGCCCCGTAAATAGGCTTCTCCTAATCTTTAGGCTGCATAGTAAGAACAGCATGAATACGGCTTTCTTCCAATAAAAGTTGTTTTTCCGTAATACAGTAAAGGAACGAGGAGAAGACGCCTTTACAGGCCGAGTCGCGCGAACGTATCGCCGTGCCGCGCCGATGCGCGTGCGAACAGGATGCCGTTGATTTGACTAAATACCGGAGATGGTAACTCCACAATGTAAAAAAACGCTCGAAAACGCTACGCATCGTACAAAATCACATTTTTCCAGGATATTTTTGGAATTCCCTGAGTATTCCAGGTTTTCCAGGGCATTTTCGAATATCCTGAGTATTCCAGGTTTTCCCGGTTTCCAGGGTTAGCGGACACCCTGTAAATTATATAAGATATAGAAAACTATATAGTGATTAAGAGGGAAAGTTTTTATTTACTATTTATACCCTGCCTTTCAGATGCTGATGTGCTCAGGGCAATAAATTTGATGAGTCCCATCTCATGCTTGTGATAGAAAATTTGGGGCGACCAGGACTTTGATACCCCAACCTCCGATGAAAATTTTCTGTAGTAACGTAATGAAACCTTTTATCCGGAAATCTTAAGTCATAAATCCCCTACCTCATTCAGAAGGTTTTCTAGTTTTTGTTAGGTAGCTTAATTTTGTCTTGGAAATATCCTACTTTTTCACAGGTGGTGGTTGTATGCCACTCCCGATGAGTTCGAAACTCAGGGAATTTTGATTACCATGCAATACGATCTGAAAAGGGATTGTTTATTACATACAACTTTGAGAATAGAAGTAGATTATAGGGAGAAAAGCTTTTAATTTTACAGGATTTCAAAACAGGCCCAGTTATAAGCCTCAATGGGCTTGGTTTTTTATCTAGGGCCACCTAAAATCTGCACCTTTTCCCTGCAGGATGGTTTCCGTAGTTTTTACAATGATTTCCGTAATCCGTAGTATGAGAAACAGTAGAAACTAGGGAGAATCTGGTGTACTTGAAGTTCTGAGGACTGAGGTAATAAAATGGGGAAAAGGGACGACTTTTAAAATTGATTAATTACACTATAACCAGCGATCCTCCTTAATTGCACACTACAACACATTCTGCTAGAAATTGATGAGACAATTGAGCTTACTTGAAAGCATCTGAATGTTGTTTGAAAAGAGATACAATCTCAACAACAGTTTTGAATCCTTGCAAGGTAGATAAAAAGTCAATAATTTTTCTTTTATTATAAACTTCAGAATTGTAGAAAGTTGCTCGGCTGTCTGGATGACTCTTAGAGCGAGCAAAACCAAATGTATGAATCCTGAAAGAAAAGAAGGTATTGATACAGTAAACATAAGTAAAAACAATAATATTAATGTATTCACTTTTAGTTTATTGACTAAATAAGAAGAAAATCAGATGCAGAAATGAGTGATTGAGCCAAGGAGGGGTACAAGTGAGAATGTAATATACTTAGTGGATAAAATAGTAATCCTGTAAAATTTAATTTAACAAATTTAATTCCCTCCAAATTATAAACAACATTTAAGAGCCAAGGGAAGATGAAGCTTTTTATCAAAATAACTTCATGGGAAAAACTAGTTAAGTTTGTCACTTGTACCTCTAGACTTATAACCTATTCAATTATTCTTCATACATAAAAACATCTTAAGAAGCCTCAATACAGCGACCTCCAAGTTTCAACTGGTAATAAAAATACTGATTGCTTTATCATAGTAATGATTTTATTCGTTAAAACAACCTTATATTATTGGTCCCATAAGAGGTCAATCCCCATCAAGGTTCTACTATATAATACATTAGGGTGGTCCTAATTTTTCAAACTCGGAATTTCCTCGGTCGCAACCCCCAACTTTTTTTTCTTAAGGTATGAAATGAAAGTGTATCAAATATTTTTTAAATATTTTAATATTAACACGTGCCGCAAAGCGATTGAAGTTATACTACGATAAAAGCGAAAGACTCCGCACACTCTGGGAGGAAAGCCAGCTCTGGCGCTTTTTCAACCGCATGACAGTAGACGCTGGCGGGCGTTTTCAAAAAGAGCACTTTCAAAGGCAGTATCTTCATATATTTTGTGATAAACTTGAAAATCTCCAACACAATGGTTATTGCATATATTTTAGGGTGTAATTCATTATTAGGGGAGAGTGCTGTACCTAAGGACGGTTGTACCTTCAGCCACCTCATTTTAAAATTCGGGAAAAAATCGAAATTTGAATTTGTGGTCGAATTTGAATGTAAACAGATGCTTTCTAGTTGCTATTGTGAAATCGGCTCTTTAAAATAACATTTAAATTTAGTATAATAAATTTACTGTTTTTAGATGCTAAAAGGTTTTTTTAGTGCATCACTACATTAATACTTTTCTTCCCCTTTAATTAGGATATGATAAAATGAGACATAAGGGGCAAATACCCGAGATTTTGACTTTTTATTTTTGAAATTAGAAATTGTCAGAAGCAAAAATGATTAATTTCGACAACGTTGATGCTTTCCATCATGCTAGGTGGATGACTACAGCAATTTATTGCTTAAAAATGTTTATTTTTAGAAACGAGGTTAGTTTTGATAATCGAGAACTACTAGGATTAAAAGGTACGAGAATTGGGAGTTATTGGGTCTGGTTTGATATGTAAATGGCTCACAAATACACATTTCAAGATTTGAAATTCACGAGGGCCTGTTTTTCTACAGAGGAATTAATGAATATATATCTACAGCAGAATTGAAAACTAGTAGTCATGGAGGGTTTCTTGACGGAGGAGACAGTTGCCTTAGCCTTTTTTGATGCGATTGTCCCCACACAAAAATGAGCTGCCAAAGAGTTTAAAGAGAAAGAATCCACCCATGTATCAGAGTGGTCGCAAATTAGTTTTGAAGAACTGGCAGAACTCTGAGATAAATCTAGTCGATTTTGTGGCAAAATAAACCGAAAACTTTTTTTGAAGGTTTTTAAGTTATCTTCAGACTTAATTCTAGAAATACATGAAACTTGTGATAAAAATTATCAGGAAGGATTTAAAGTCGTCAGTAATAGCCTGTTGTAAATGATACTGCAGAAAGGGGAATCAAGCTCATTGAGGAGTAAAACGATATTTTAGCGCATAATGAGGAGCAAATACAACACCTTTAAAAATTGTCAAAGGCTATAAAGTCAAATATTCTTCATATTTAAGCATTTTCTGTTAAAAAAAGTATTGAAATAAATTGAATAATATATTTCAAATGAATTTTATGTTTTCTCAAAGTTTTGAGAATTTTGATGTTTTTTCAGATTTTCATCCCTTTTGCGGCACGTGTTAATATTTACCGATTCGGATAAAATTTTTACCAGTTACTTACTAAGCCACAAGTAAAAAATTTAGGGGGTACGACTTAAAATATTCGAAAAAAATTTTTACCATTACACTTAGGACCACCCTAATAATACATATATTTTAAAATCGTAATTTATAGCAATATATAATTATAAATCTTTAAAAATCTCCATACTTGCTTAAAAGCCTTTCCAAATCAGGTAAACTTGATAAAAGGGTAGTAGCTGTTTGTACAAGATCAGGAAGTTCCATTAAATCTTCAATTGCATCTAACCTTTCAGAAATGTCTTTGAGGTTATACAAAGGAGAACAAAGCCAACTTCTAAATAAACGTTTGCCTAAGAAATATTTCATAGCAATTAAAACATAATACAATTTTTTCCAAATTCATTGAAAGTGCAAAACTAAAAAAAAATTTTTTTTAATTTCTTAAAAAAATTTTAAAGTTAAAGATGGAACGGTTTAAAAAAAACACATTTGCACTAAACACTTTGTAACTTAAAATAACACTTCAACTAGGTCTTTTTGCAAGGATGACTGCATAAAAGAAATTGAATAAAAATTTTAAATTTATCCTGAAACGTCACAAGATGTAACAAAATAAAATGAATGTTGATCGCAACATACACTGATCTCTTTTCTTATAATCTCACACTACTATATTACCAACAAAACAGAATACTTCAAGGTAAAAAACAATTCTATACCTAATGTTATGTTATTGTACACAATCGTAACCATCAGAGCTCTATTGTTTTAAATCAACACAACCTCAAGTTCATTTTTCGAATAACAATATCTAAATTTTGTTACGTTGGTAGAGTGTAAGCTGCACAGAGGACATTTAATAGGAAAGTTTTTTACAAATAATCAACCCGTTTATCTATACCCCATAGGGTAATTCCAAATTCCAGGTACAAAAGGAGTAGACAACCAAAGCATAATTTGGAATCACATGAAAGAGAATAGGGTTGCAAACACAATTTATAGACTTAAGTACAAACATGATGAGAAGACATAAGAAAGATGCTATTGTGGGCCAACAGATCAGAAGAGATTAACCCTTTCGCGAGGGGCAACTCTAACATAGATCCGCTCTCACGGGACGGCAGGTGAGCAGAAAGAACTTTCCCCAGGGGACGGGCACTTCACGCATCTAAGTCGAACATCAGAAAAAAATCGCAGAAATTCAAATTGCAGTCCAAAATGTCTAGTTTTTGGCATACAATCAGTTGAGCCCCTCTGAAGTAAATTCATGGTGTTATCCCCCTATTTACTTATAAAATTTAATAAAACTAGTAATATTTAAATAATAACTCATTCCACATACCTAAGATGAATAAAACTGGAGAGAAAACATAAAATGAAGAGATTTTATATCTCAAGGAACTTATTCATGAAGATAAATTAACCCTCTTGCCACCCTGGACCTCATATGAGGCTCCTACTTATGAGCTCAATTTTTGTATGATGTAAACACGCAAATTTATTTTCTTTTCATCAGTGACTTCACTGATTCATGTAGATCACATATGAGACTTCTACATGGTTTCTGAATTCGTTCTTAAATGGCAGCAAGATGATTTATACCTCAATGTGTACATTTTAAGCTGTGATGCTTCTGAAGAGAAAATACTAGCTAGATACTAGCTTCTGTAGAAAATTTTTTATAGGTTGGTAGATATTTTCTTATTTCGTAACCTTCTAATATTATGACCATGTCTTTTAATAAGCTCTAAAATAAGTATTTTCTGTTAAAATGAAAAAAATATGGCCTCATATGGCTCATAAAAATAACTAGGAAGGAGTGCACACAAGAAAAAAAAATTTTCCAGACACATTATTGGGGCATTTTGGATGTATTGAGAAGAAGAAACAAAAAAGTTTTTTCAGTTTTTTGATGTCCTGGTGCCGAGAGGGTTAAACATATTAGGAAGAAACCCACTTTATTTCTTTTTTACTTGAAACGTGCAATGCGCACAACTAATCTAAAAGCTTGGAATTCGTTTAAATATTGTTAAATCTGTAAATAATTTATCTATTTCAATCTACATTTCATTCAGCCTCTCAAACATGTCCATTTTTTCTGTTTAAGCAATAAATAATTCCAACTGAATGCAAGCGAAATCTAAAAGAAATTAATTGTAATAACTGTCATAACAAACACTTCAACTCTCCCTGAGATACAATAAGAGAAAAAAAGGTGCTGAAACTTTGAAAACACATGCTTAAGTTTATATAAGCTAGGGAATAGAAAAAAAGATCACTTCTTATTCTCATTACTTATGTTGTTGATACATAATGCATAAATCTTGCTAGATAACGGAAACTAAACCTCAGAAATGAAAGATATTTTATTTTATACTTGAATCAAGTTTTAATCGTGTATCACCGCCTTCTGGTCCTTTCAAAGCAGGCACTTCACTCGCATTTCACCAGTGAGACGCCTGTACCAAAAGGGTTAAACTCTGGTGTCAAACTTATTTTAAAACCATTAATAAGTAGTATTCCGTAACAGTTCAGCTTCATATTAAATGCCACAAGGGGATACTCAAGGAAACCAATTTGGTTTTCCATGTAATATGAAGTCTCCCTCTTTACAACAGATAATTATTAGACGGGTGACTAAGTATTTTTTTTCTAACCTGGTAGTCTATACTGCCGTCCTAAGCGAAAGTGTACACTAACGCAATTTCTCACAGATTTACTTTGAGAAAAATCTCGCCAAAACAGCATTTGGTGGATTTTCAATTCTATGCGGCAACCTGCTTACGATATCAGACCGCCAAGATTAGCATTGAAACTAGCTCGTTTCACAGCAACCAATGAAATAATTAAGAGCACTTTTTTCGTTATAAAAGAAAAACTAATCATGGTAGAAGTACAGTATTTTAAACACATCGCTCACTCCTTTCAAGAACGTCATATCTCAAAAATCACCAATTTTTAGTTACGACTGTTTTCAGAAAGCCCTGAAAGAGTAGTATAACCCTGTAAAATCGGCTTAACTTTAACTTAATAATTAGCCTCTAGAGGAAAGTAGAGAGAAGTTGTGTCGTTTCTGTATTAGTCGAGTTTTCTTTTCAAGACAGTCACATTTTAGTTATCCTCAGCCGTTGAGGAGGAAACACATCTGTCATTTAGTGCAAGACCGTATTATTTCTTCAGAAAACAGTATTGCGCTAAAGATAAGTGTATCTTTTATTCTTAGTTTTGTTTCAAAAATGTACTATTTAGTTTTATGTCTGTATTGTAGGGAAAGGGTGAAAATAATAAAATGGCTTATTTCGATTTATGACGCTCTTGCACAGTAAGTTAGAGAGGTTGACTGTACTATTTTAACTTATGACACTGTTGTCAATAGACATTTTTTCCTTAGACAAAGTGGGTTTGTATCAATTTGCTTTATGACACTTTTACAAAGAAAACTCAAACCCTTTAACGAAATTGTGCAGTTTTATTTTGGAATGTGTCATTATTGACAGTAAAATATTTACGGTTTGCAAGATGTTACGGGTTGCAGTTTGCTTCTTCTTGTTCACAATTCACTTCAACTTTTTTAAGATTAGTTCGGAAAAGTTAGATCTTCAGCAGATTTAAAATGAGCAATCCTCCCCAAATAACCTCCCTTTTTTAAAAATCCTCATCCAAGCAACCTTCGAGACGGCCCTGCATGGGGCCAATTCATTCTCCTGCAGGTGCAGTGAAATGACCATCTTATCTTGCCAGTGTCCTCTCCCCATCGGAAGAAGGCAATTTGGCGACCCGATAAGATCAACTCCTGAAAAAAACTGGTCTCGAGGAGGCGGGCCACCCCCTAGTCGAAAATTCCACTGACCTCCCATATCGGCCGGATGTAAGATCACCCCCTGCCTTTTTCGTTGTCGCCTTCCTTCTTTTCCCATAAAAATTGCTTTTTTGTTGTTATTTGGTGGGGGGGTGTTACGGGGTGGGTTTGTCCAGTGCCATTTCCATGGTAGCTACTCATTCAATTCAACTTCAAAATTTTAAAGGTGACCTTGGCTTTACTGACATTTCTTTAAAATTTGAGTGCTAAGTGTGCTGTTGACTTTGAAAGAGGACTCTTTCCTACTCATTTTAATGAGTTACCTATTGATGTTTTGTTGCTGCTCACTTTGAAAATATAAATTACGAAAACGGAGAAAATTTTTTTACAAAAACTTATCTTCATTGATCAAATTTTAGCTCCTTACTAGACAAACGGCTTAAAAGCCTATTTTTAAGTTTTTTTAAACTGGGCCACTTTGAAAATCAACGGTAAATTTTTATCAATGGTAATAAGGAAACAATTATATTTTTCCCACATCTTTATATTATAAATTCAATACAAATGTTATGAAGTATTGAGGCTCATTTTTTGCATTTCCTCAATATTTGTACTTATTAACTTTTGTTAATTACCTCTTAAAGTAAAAGTTATTTGTTATTGCTAAAATATGATAATTAAGGTATTTTCGTTATACTCAACTGCAACCTTTTTACTTTTTAATTACACTCTTAAATTCCTTAAGGGGATCCAAGGGGAGTTAAGGGTCCAAATTTCCAGAAATTTTCTTGGGAAGGACCCTCCTTTGATACTCGGGTCTGTAATATTTACAACTTTTTTATAATAGGTTTGTCAAAATGCAAAATTTTTTACCAAAATAATGTATTAAATTCTTGGAAATGTATAATCGAAATTCGGATTAGGTGAACCAAAAAAAAGCTGGAAACTTGCTTTTTAGACCTATATTTCCAAAAAATTTATGGGGGAGGTCCCCAGACCCCCCTTTAAGTTATTGGATCGCAATTACTCACATCCTTTATATATTATGTTTATTGAGAAGATTCAGTTTGATTTTGAAAATTTTTAGCCCCCCAAAAAACTAAATCATTTATCTGCCACTGTCTGTTAGCAAAAAAAATCAGTTCACTTTGAAAGGAATTGGAAAGGCAAATTGATAGAATTTAGTTAACTAACAGTTTAGTATTCAATAACATTTCCATTTATAGGCCAAGTAGAAAAATTTTTAATGTTAATTAATCTTAAACCCTTAATTTAATCGTAGTTTTATTTGTAAAAAAGGAGGTAAAAGTTTGTAAAACTATTTAAGTTGCCAGTCTATCTATTTGCCAGTTTGGAATGAAATTATCATTGCAAGGATGTCATAACTCTATAGATACTTCAATGTTAACTTCCAAATTGAAATATTTTAGTAACAATAATGTCATATTTTGACATACTACAAGCACCATCTATGAAATTTTGTGCAAGAGTGTCATAAAACAAGACGAACTATTTTTAAATTTAAATTTTTATATTAATTATTCTTCAAAAGGTGAGAAAGAAGTTGGGAATTATCTAAAAAGGTCTGCTGCATAATAAAAAGTTCAATTGGGGGCTTAATATTTGTTTTAAATACATTTTATTCTACTTTTAAACTTTAAAATCGCTCTCCTGAAAAATCAGGTTTTTTGAGATATGACGTTCTTGAAAGGAGTGAGCGACATATAGAATTATTTTTTACAAAAATATTGTCGTTTCGTTTTTTAAAAAAATCGAATTAGTTTTAGAATTATTAAGATTTAAAAATTTAATTTTTTCCCTTTTTAAGTTTAACAATGGATAGCAGCAACCCTTTAACAACACCAAAATCGCCAACAAAACGAGCAGAATGAACGACTCTGCGTGAATTTCCCAACCATTCTAGTGGCTTGGAAGTAGCGAGATACATTCTTGCCAATTTAAAAACGCGCCAAGGGAGAAAGGAAATTGAAGTTTTAAGAAAACTCGTTAACGTACATTTCGCTTAGGACGGCAGTATATTAAACCTTGTAAGTAAACTTGAATTTAGCACCCCCTTTTCACTTCACTGCATCCATTAATTATAGTTGGAAAGAGGAGGAAAGTTAGAAAAAAGTGACCTGATTAATTTTACTTAAGAAATGATAAAAAAAACTTACCAAAACTAGTTGAGCAATTATCCATAGTTCCCAGCAGGGTACCTTCATTATTATCTGATGACACAGGCACAATTTCTAAATTTTTTAGAGTTACACTATCCAGAACCTATAAACACAATTAAGATTTTAAAATTTGTTCCAAGTCCATCCTTTCCACATGAATCCTCTAAGCATAATTCCACTTTTCATAGCGGTCAACATTTGAAAACATAAATTAGGGAGATTGTGAGAAAATCTCCCTAATTTTAGTGAACAAATTAGGGAGATTTTTACGACATCTAACTTTGTTAGAAATACACTTCTTCTCCAAGACTTAAAAGTAAAAAAAATTAAAAATAATACTATGTAAGGATTCTTACAACAGAAATACAACTTTAACTTTTTTATTACCTTTTACTTATTAATTTTTATCATAAAAACATTGCAAAAAAAGCTTGCCAACATCATTTTTAAAACATTGCCTACATTTTAAACTTGCTCCTAGGCTATTATCGATCGCTTTCTTAGACACTCGAAATCGGAAAAACGAAAATTACCGAGAAAATCATCAAACTTGATTTATAAAGAAATTCGGGAGATTTAATACTTTTTCGGGATATCGGGAGGTAACAGTGAAATTCGGGAGTCTCCCGAAAAAATCGGGAGAGTTGGTCGCTATGACTTTTAAACCTACATCACTTAGTCAAAGCTTGCAACTAGTCTTTTGTTTCAGGAAGGGGTTGGCACAAAATTATTTCTAAAGTGGACCTTTTGCACACATATTTTGAATATAGTGTCAAGAACATTTATAGGTAAGACTTAAACCTTGATGCATTTATTGTTAAATTATGGGTAGAATAGAGGGAGTCCCACAAAAAGATAGTTGATCTAGGAGTTCTTTTTTTAAGTTTTTTAAAATAATAATTTTGATATTTGATTCTTAAGGCCCCATTCCACCGGGGCAACTTTTGTCGAAAGCAACAAAAATCGACCATGCGACATGTTGCCGGAGCAATTCCACTGAGGCAACAGCGCGAGATTTGTCTGGCAACACGGTCGCTCGGGCAACTTTTCGTGTGTTGCCTGACTCCCGCCAGCGATGGGAAACAAGCGACTGTTGCCTGCGACATGATCTGAGAAGGTTTGAATATTTGCATAATAATCGGGTTAAAATGTGGGAATGGTATATTTGTAGTGTATTTGATTGAATGAAGTGTTAACACGCTAATATTATCAAACATTGGTTCACTGAACTTTTCTTATTGAAAAACTCTCTAATCATTTTGTTTTAGCTTAGAGCTCAAAGATGGAGCCACGAATAAGTTTTTATTATTTTAACCAACTTTTTTCATTTTTAGTAGCTTTTAAAGTATTCAACTGAAATTCTCGAAAAGTTGCATCATATAAATTACGAATATCTACTTGGATCGATTTTTCTATTTAGAAGAACGATTTAAACCCTTTTCTAAAAACCAAGTTAACCAAGATGCCGATCATTGTGGACAAACATCTTTCATGTAGACCCATGAGCTATCAATCGCATGCGCTTGTTATTTTATTATAAAAATCTCTAAAATTATGTATTTTTGTTTCTTTTTCTCTTTATAAAAATCTATTTCAAACAGAGTACGAGGAGGATTGTTCAAAACTACCTCTCGGGGATTACTAGGCAACACGGAACAACTGTCGCTTCAGTGGAATCGCATTGAGGGCAGGCAACACACCGGAGACATGCTACCGAGAAGTAGAAACTGTTGCTTGCGACTGGGCGACAAAATGTTGAAGCAACAGAGCAACAGCTTGTTGCCTTGGTGGAATGGCCCCTTTAAAAACAGTGTTTTTACTCAGTTTGGAACTCTTTTGGTGACACCGAAAGAGGACCACATTTGAAGACCTATGGGGAAGAATGGTTTTTGTCCATTTGAGCTCATCTTTAGTATAGGTTGTCGGTCGCCATGTTTGACCACAGCTTAAACTTTTGGCCCGAGGCCAAACTCGCTAACTCGTGTTTGTTTCACAGCAGCCAATGAAAAAATCGGCACACTTTTTTCATTATAATAGAAAAACTAATCATGATAGAAGTACAATATTTTACACACATATACAATTATTTTTTACAAAAAGATTGTCGTTTCGTTTTTTAAAAAATTTGAATTAGTTTTAGAATTATTAAGATTCAAAGTTTCAATTTTTTCTCTTTAGGCTAGTTCGCCGGGTCTAAAGTTTAAGCTGTAGTCAAACATGGCTACCGTCTACCTATACTTAAGATGTGTTGAAATGGACAAAAACCATTTTTCCCTATAAGTCTTCATTTGTGTATAGAAGTCAAATAAACTTAGTTTAATAATTAATTTTTTAGTTGCTTGCTTGATTTGATGGTTTTAATTTTTTGTGTTCATAAATCTAACTATGGCATTTCAAATTTTATAAACCGATCTTTATCAACAAATTTTCTGTTTCTTTGCCAGTGGTTGGTAAACATACCACTAAAGAATTTTAAGTTTCAACTTTGATTGTACAATGAAAATAGTCTAATAAATTTGAATGGACTAGATCAAAACTGAAGGTCAGTTCTGAAAATTCCTGACTTTCAGGTTCAAAGTTAAATTTGAAGTTTTATGTCATAAAACTCTAATTTTTGAATCTAAGACAATAGTTTGTATATATCCAGCTAAAACTTAAATAACATGGTTTACATATTTCTTCTCCCCCCAAGAAAAAATAGGATAATGACATTAAATTTGGACTTTTTCCAGGTATTCTCTAATAAATTTTTTCAGCCAAATAAACCAATTTTCCCTGATTATCCTTCAGTTTTTTAGTCAAATTAAAACTCCAAGGCAATATCAAGGGTTCCATGATCTGGGGAAACCTTAGGCATGACACTTATAAGAAACCTCTAATAAGCAAAATGAAAAGTAACAGCATTCTGTAATTTTGAGTTGATTCAAATGCAACAAACCATGTTTTTCTGAGAATCTGAGAATTTGCTTAAAACGCATTGAGCTCCATCAGAAGGAATATATTCTTCAAATAACTTCATACTAAGAAGACAATCTTCAATATGACATTCCTTCAAATACCTGTATAAAACATAAGAAAAAAATATTTAATATTAACTACAGGGATGAGATTTACAAAAAATCTGAAAAATTGGGTGAACGACATTTTCAATATTGTTTCCCAATCTATTTTTAGGTAGAATTTACATGATAATGAACTTATTATAAAAAATATTTGAAAAATAGAGTTCCAAGTCTAAAAGGGGTGCTTGGGTACTCCCCCTGAAATTTTTTGGAAATTTTATCCTAAAATTCAAGGATTTAGCTTATTTTTAACACCTGGTCCGAATTTTTTGAGGTGGGAGGTTTGAGGAAAAAAATCTGAAAATTATCTGCAAAATCGGAAAAAGTCGGAAAATCCAACAAAAATCTGAAGAATGTCATGCCTGTAACTAAGAAAGAAAAGTTTTTAAAATTTTGGAAATGTGATTAACTGTAGCACAGAAGTAGCAAACATGAGCTGTGGAATTCCTAAAGGCTTTTAAGAGACTGATGCATTGATTTATACAAACATGCTTAAAATTTTTATTCTTAAAAAAGTTTAGATTTATACATTTTTATTATTATACAGTAAAGCACTGTCCATGTTTCTCGTTTAAACGACTTATCCATTTATACGTCGTTTTCGCAAAGTCTCAATTCCTTCCTACTTATTTTAATGCAAAAATTCTAAGTTTAAAGACGAGCAATATCAGTTATACAACGTTTTCCAATGTCTTAATGAAGGATTTTTTTCAAAAAATGTAATAAATTGAAGATTTGATATTCATATACAATGCAATGTATTCGGAAGTAGTGTTTGGAATGTGCAATATAATACTCAAGATATGAAAAATAAAACAAATATTTAGGATAAACTATAAAGGTATGGTTTGTTTCTTTTTATGTTATAAGTTTTAATAGTATTTTAAAACATAATTATTATTTTCAGTTTAAAAACTGTTTTGAAGTAATTTTTCTTTACAAAAAAAACCCTCAAATTTATTGTTCTTACGTAAATCTGGATTATGAGCACATTAGAAACCTAATTAATTTTACGTCTTTTCATTTATTATGTCGTCTTACATCGGTCCTTTGAAAGATGTAAAACGGCGCTTTACTGTAATATAGGCCCATAAAATAAAAAATAAACTTTCAATGAAACAATTTTGACTGATATATACTGTCATCTTTTTGGAAAAGGGCAACAAGACTATTTTGATAAATCATTTGTGTGGTTTTTACTATAGAAACTAAACAGAGCTGCTTTCTTTTCTTTCTTTTTTTTAATTTGTAATCAAGGTTTTTCACAGCCAATTTTTTTGTTTAAATGTTTTCATTTAATACACATCATATATAACTTTCTAGCAAATCAACATCAACAACTAAAATATCCAATTTTTTATTTCATGCAAAAATTAGGTATAATTTTTAAATTTTGAATTTCTTTAAAAAAAAGTGACTTTAAACTCTGAGTTCATATTGCACATATCATAAGTGGTGGTAGTAAAATTAAGAAAATATTCAAAACTGGGGAAAAAAAGGTGTTACATCACTGCATAGCTAATTTAAATTAGAATTTATGCAAAAAAGCTATTACACATTACCAAACACAAGCTCCAAGAGACCGAAGGGCGAATTCATACTGTTTTAGAGGTGTTTGTAACAATAAGTCATCTGAAAAAAGGAGTAAATATTTTATCAGAAATAAAAAGATTAAGGCATAACTTATTCCAGATTTATTTCCTTAACAGAGTGTTTTAACAACTCTACCCAAATTCTGCACACCCAGATTCCTTGTGTGATTATTGTACATAAAAAAAGGCCCCAAGAACTTCCAGATTATGCTTAACAAGTTGATGGAAACTATTAATAAAGTTACTTGGATATGTTTGCACAGTAAGATGTTAAAAATATCCATAGCACCTGTATATGCCCAATGTGGAATGAAATTATTAAGTTTTTATCGGATAAGATCACACATTTTCCGAAAATATAAGTCCTCATAAATGTATTTTTCTTCATTCAAATTCTACTCAAGGAATCTTTCTGTGTAGAATTCAGGCAGACTTGTTGAAACACCTTGAATAAGTCAAGAGTATGGGTATTTTTTCAGACATTTACCTTAAATTCAAAACCTGTTCACAAACCCATGTTAAAAAACTATCTCACCTTTTAAAACTAAATCATTTTAAAAATTTAGCATTAGAAACAGTACTGTTTTAGTATTAGGGATACTTTATCAACATCTACAATAATATTTTCTACATTTTGAAATTCTCTTTAACCCATTTTTATTAAATGAGTTGATCACCTTTCACATCAAGAAAGGTAACCAACATTAATCATTCCTAAGCTATTTGATTGATTGCGGTATTGAACCCAAAAGTTAAGCAAAAATACCCGATACTTCTTCCCAAATACCTAAATACAATTTAACTGTCCCAGCTAAGTATTGAAAATGTATTCAAAAGTTCTTGGCTAGTATTTGAAAATATAAGTTATATTCAATACTAACAAGAAAGAATATAAAACAAGGATAACAAACCAGAATCTAGCATCTTCATCAAAGATTGAGGGAATTCTAATTCCCCATCACTGTTATTGAAATATCCACTTTTCCTTAAAAATTGAAGGACTTTGGATGGTTCCCAGAACTGTGAGCTTGAGTTAAGTGCTTCTCTCCTTACTCCACTGAGATTATTATCTAATAATCGCAAGGTCTGTTTTTTAATGTAAAGTTTGTCATACAAAACCTATAAATAAAAAAGTATGTTAGAAAAATTACAAAAATATACAGAGAATATTTAACATACAGTTAAAAAAAACAAATTAATGCACTTGCAATATGGAGATGCCATGCAAAGTATGAAGTGTCTCCAGAGATCAGTTGGAGAACTGCTGGTTTAAGGGGGTTTAGTACCAAAATTTGGTCAAAATTCCGAATTCAATATTTTGCAATAAAAATAAAGAAAATACCCTTAGAATTATTCCTACCAAGTATCATAAATGATACAAGGATTCTAAGTGTGAAAATTTTGAGATTTCTGAAGCCTAGATAGTGTTAAGAAGCCTAGTTTTCTATCTTTAAACGGCTTTTTCTCAAAACAAGGTTTTTAATATTTAAAATCACAAGTCTTTTTTTCTAATCATCCAAACCACTTCAAACTTTGTAGTCATTATCAGTAATACCTGATTAACATCTTCAGGCATGGATTTTATAATATATTTATTAAATTTTCTTTTACGGAGCAGTAAAGTGGAAACTTTGAAAAAAAATGCCAAATTTGAGTTTTTATTTTTCAGAAACTTTTATAGATATCGAATTTCCATGCCTACAAGTGTTTATATATGTTTGATTTATGTTAAGCCAAAAAATCAAATCAAAAGAACATATATTAAGGGAGGAGTATCAATTTAAATGTAGGGTAATTTTTGGCATTGTTTTGAAATTTTTTGTATTTTTTTTAATTTTTGAACTCGATTTTTGGGCTAAATATGAATTAGTATGAAGTATACACATAATTTAACACCTTAAAAGATAACAAAATCCTGTTGTTAGAGAAAAAAAATTTTTGGTACTGAACCCCTCTTAAAGTATTTACTTCAAAAAGAATATAGCTTAAAACACACATTTTGAAACACAGATTAATATTTTTAAAAACTTACTTCAACAATTGGATGCAAAGCAATAAGGGTCAGCAATCTTGATCTATATCTGTCATCTTTAAACTGACCTAACTGAATGAGGGAATGAAACAAAACAACTCAAGAATAAGTACTGGTAAAAATATAAATAAGGTGTTTTTTTAACACTACTTAATACATACCCAAAATTTTCCAACAGATGTGTCAACAAAGCAGATGCCATACTCAGTTAAACTATCTGCATCATTAACTGACTGTTAACAAAATATTTTATATTAGACCCTAAATTATTCAATACTTTTGAAAACATTTAATTTTTAAACACTGAAAATTGAGATCTAACATTCTGGGAGCATAAAATAATGCCACAAACTTCTAGGAGAGGTAGGGGTAGGATAGGAGGCTTGTACAGGAGCAAATATGCAATCTTACATGCAACAGTAACTAAATTTTTTTAAGAAACGTGTACTTCTACAGTAGGTAAGGAACATTAAAAGGAATAAAAATAAATACATAGCATGCCTCAAAATGTTAGGAAAAAGTGATGAATGAAGTTGAAATGTGGTAAGGATGGCATCAATGGATCATAGATCACAGACTTGATTGGGTCTTCATACATGATAGTTTTGAGGGCTCCCCACAGAAAGAAATCAAGACTTGGTAAATAAATCAGGTGAGCAAAGGAAGCCTGGTAACTGGTCTACCTTGCCCAATCCATGGATTTTGAAAAGATCTGTTCAAGTAATCAAAAATCAGCCAGTTTAAAATGCAGAGGTGCCCCATCATGCTGTAACCACATTTTTCACTTCAAATGTGTTGGAACAGAACATCATCAAATAAGTCAGGAAAAGTACGATCGAAAACTATCAGAAATTTCAGATAAAGGTACGACTTGATTAAGCAGGCACCAACCAAACATGCACACATTAACTGAGAACCCATGTTGTGCTACATGGTGCTGGACATTGCGAGAATTCTCTTGAGCCCACAAATGCTCATTGTGCTGATTGAATTCCTCTTCCCTTATTAAATATGGCCAAATCACTAAACAAAACATCTGGAAAATTCACATATTGAACACTTTTGTGCAAATACCACTGTGTAAAATTCTCATGTGCCACATGATCATCGAGGATCGGTAACTGAACTCTTCGGAGATGAAAGGAGTGTATGGACTGTTTTTAAAACTCTCTTTACACTGCAATTTACAATTCTGATTCCTTATGGTGTGCCCTACATCTCCGAGAAGTTTGTCTCCTTTTTGATACACCCTTTATACATTTTTATAATTTGATTCAACACTAACAGTCTTTTATTTAAAATAATTTAATCCTATGCATTTTGACACTCCAAGAAAGAAGTTTTGTCTTAAATAACAAGCAACTGTTCAGGTTTAGCAGATTTACTCACTGTATACCATGCTGTTCCCAATTTTTTTTATAAAAAATTCAATCTGCTGTGGAACCAAATGCATATTGATTACTGGTACATTATATGATTTTTTAAACACACAAGCCCATATTTTAAAGAAAAATTGACAGCTTTTAACACTTTGGTGGATTTGCCCTAAAAAGAAAGATAGTAGGTGATAGCTGCTCAAGTGTTTGGAACAAATTGAAAATTCACATTTATTTTTTTCCTATAAAGAATATCAAGGTCATAGGCAAGCACTGCACTTCCTACTATGGGATTAATTCTATATTACTTCAGTTAAAAAAACAGCACATCCTACCTTTTCACAAATGGCTAACAAAAAGTTATTTGTTACACTCATATTCTCTTCCTGGTAAGTAAGGGTACGTGTTCCCTTAGTAGTAATTTGACATATCTCTCGAGAGACAACTTTGTCATACTTTGATGGACGAGACACTGCAATGAAGAAAAAACTATTTAAGTATTCAATAATAAATTGACTTAAATGTAAAACGCTACTTTTTGACTTATTCAAAAAAAATGTTTCAGCTAGCACACAAATTGAAAAACTATCATGAGGACTACTCAAATATTATGAAAAGGAAAAGTTTAAGATGAGTTGACCTGCACAGTTATTATAAAATTGATATATTTTTTAAATATTTTAATTTCATATTTTTTAAACATTAACCTATATTTTATGAAGCTACCTTTAGAAAGTTCATTTATTTAGTTTTCAAATAAAGAAAAGCATGATTTTCATGAAATAAATCTAAGCAATAACCTTCAGTTTAGCAACAAAATTTGCCACACCTAGTGTACTAATGATTACAGGGGTGAGGGATATATAAGGGTATGGTGGGCAATACGTTTTGGAGAACACTTCTCACAAATGATTTTTATCAATAAGTTTGATTAGTTTAATAGTAAAATTTAAATAACTCACTCTTTTTACATCGCAAAGTCATCTCTTCAGGTGATTCAGTTTGCTCAACTCTTGCTACTTTATAGCCTTTTTCAATCAAACTTTCAGAATATTTACCAAATGCAGATTCAGGAAATCCTGAGTGGGCAAAATCTCCCTAAAAAGTTTCCAATTTATAGTCATTGCAAACATATCAAGTACATACAAATAAATGAGTGAGACACAAAGGAAAAATTCACTAAACTGATAAAGAAAATTGGATACAGTAATACCTTGGACTTACGCGATAGGTGGGACTAAGCAATAACTGTGTAAGTCGAATTCACGCAAGTCAGGATACATTTTTCCATAGAAATACATACAAATTGTGTTCAATTGGGACCAGAGATAAAATAAAATCAATTTAGAAGATGATTATTTAATTATTAATCTCAGAAAATACTAAAAGATACAGGATTAATGCGTTATTCTCTTTAATTATTATCGTTACTTTGATGAAGAAGGTTTAAAGAAATTGAACATAGAAGTATGATGATGAAATAAAATAACAGCTTCTTCTCCCTTATAATTTCTTCAATTATAAGTTTTTCTATGCCTCGTTTTTTTCTTAAAAATCTACTCTGTGATTGGATCTATCCTTTCCAAAATTTGTATCCTTTTTTAACAGAATCCAGATCCTCGCTTAAATTTAAAATTGTCATTTGATTCTCTGTTTGAAGGGGATCATGAGTTAACAGCGGGGGAAATGCTTCAGAACATGACTCAACCAGAATTTATTTTATCGAATGAGAACTAGTATTCTTTTATTTCTATGAAGCAGTTCGCATTTCGTAAAGAGGATGAATGCGAAAAAATGAAGACATTTCAAGAAGAATATTTGAGCAGATAAAGGTAGAAAGTTAAGTGATGTTTGAAGACATTTCAGGAAAAAATTTTAAATTAAAATATTTTGTGAAGGGTTCGAATACGGATCCAAATTTCTTCTGAAAAAACCCTGAAGAAGCTCAAATACTCTGTATGAGGTTATGCTACTTAGGGCTCAACTACTCTGTTTGAGGCCATGCCAAATTTGGCAGTTTTTATGGGCAGTATGATTTTAGTTCATTAGCTATTTTAATCAAGCTTTAGAGGGTTTCAGAGATGTCCCAAGAGCAATATCATTCATTCTTTGGCGCTGCTCTATCGCTTTTAAAATATTTGCCAAAGGTCATTTTGCGCCTTTCTCTTGAAAGCCAGCAATAAACCTTTGAATTATTCAAACAAAGAAACTGTAAGTTTAGTTAAATTAAAAGCACCTCTCACCTTCATATAAATCAATCCTAATTCTTTGACACCTATAGCAGCATCCATATGATATAATTCATAAAACTTGCCAACCTAATAAAATTTAGATAAAAGGTTTAACACTTTATTCCATTAAAGGTTAGGAAATATCACTCCAAATTAAAAAAAATGTTGAAAAATAGGAAAGAAAACTACAATTATTAATACAATTTACAACAATTTACTACAATTAGGAAATATCACTCCAAATTTAAAAAATGTTGAAAAATAGGAAAGAAAACTACAATTATTAATAACAGACAGGCATATTTTGAAACACAAATAAAGAATTAATTCAATTGGAATACCTTAAAAAACAGCACTGTATCAAAATGTTCTGATTTGAGCTCCCACCATTGTCTCATAGCCTATAATTTTTTCAAAAAAGTCTATCAATAATGTATAATAAAAATATAATAATTTATCTAGAGTTTTAATCACTATGAAAAACTTCTTTAACTTCTTAGTTGAACTAATGTTAACACTAAAAATAGACTAGTTAGTCTGAAGAAAATTCAGTGATAATATAATTATATCCTTCAAAAATATTTCAAAGTTTTACTAAAAATGTTTACACTTTCATTATGGTATTATACTTTATTATGTGACTCACTATTGTCTATAGAAACAAAGATAAACAAATAATTTAATAGCCAAGGTTTAGCAACAAATTGTGGAAAAAATCGGACAGTAGGTGACCAAAACTGCGATGAATTCAACCTGAGTCTGCAGTGTTTTCAGTCATACATGCTAACCAGTACACCGCCACACCACAGAACAAGCAATAATGCTAAGCAATAATGAAGTATGAGAGAAAAACTGGTTTCTCTATAATGATTTAGCTGTTTACCAACTTAATAATTAAAATCATTAGTTATCCCAATTGGTATTTTCATCATTTTGCACTATTAAATACCAAATGCCAATTGTAAGTACAGGCCAACCTATAAAAATACAATTTCCTTTTTAAAAAGAACAAAACTGAAAATGGGAGAAACTTTACTACATAGGAGCTAAGCATCAAGACTTTTAGATAGAAGTCAAATGAGTAGAGATTAGAATCCATTAATATTACCTTTATAATTCCCCTATTTGAAGTTCGCAAGTTTTTCTTTTGGAGATTCAATATGAGTAGTTAAAACAATCTATATTTATTGAAAAATTTACTCAAACCTCAGTATTTATTTTGTGAACTTCGTTTTATATCAAAGCATTTACCTCTAAATATGTAATTAATAACAGAGTAGAAAACTAGTTAAATAATACCTTGTTTGAATTATTTTATACTAGCTTTGGGATAGATTAAAACTTAACTTAAAGATGGTATGCAAACAAAATTTACTTACTGGAGTAGTTTTATTAAGAAAATTTTCAGGAACAAATAATGTAGTGGGGTTATACTTTGGGTCCGATGCATGTTTTCCAGATTTATCTCTAAAAAATTAAAAACTTTTAATAAATAATTACCAAATAATTTATATTGAGTCCTGCCTGGATGGAGGCGCCTTTTTATTTACTTAATATTAGATATGCTATTAACTTCTGATAGTTACTGCTTGACCAACGATAGTAAAAGGGTCAGGTGATTTTGACAGACTTGGAGGGGAGAAAGGAAGAAGCTGAGGGGCAGTTGATCGAAAGAGGAAGATGCATTTACTCCCTTTAACCTTAGTTAGAGCCTCTATAATCTATATACATAAAAAATCAGTATATTTTAAATAAAATAAAAAATACTAAAGCAAAAAACATGTGACCCTTTTACTATCGTTGGCTAAGCAGTAACTGTATGTTTACTAACCTTATCTTGTTTGGTTGCAGCCAATCTATTTTTTCATGAAAGTATTCCTTAACAACTGAATCTAAATTAGATCCTTTCCCATCCTGGATATCAGAAGATTTCTAGAAACATAATAACATATTAGGCAAAAGCCCAAGACACATCAATAAAAACACACTACCATAATCTTTATTACAGTATATTATAGATATGATCAGGACTGGCCAACCCTTGACCCGCATGAAATAATTTTGCAGCCCACCAGATTTTTTTCAAGGCAAAAGTTAAGTTGAGGCCTCCCGAAATTCGGACTAAGTGTACCAAAATGATTTAAAAACCTGTTAATAAATTAGAGTCTAATTTCTAAAAATTTTCTGGGGGAGGACCCCTGACTAAGTACTACACTTAGTACTAAGGACTAGTATTTACAACTTTTTTTTAGGATATTAAGTTCCTCCAGGTGCAATCTGACCTAAAAATTTATTTAAAATAGATACATTGAACCTATTGAATATGCATGAGGGTTGGGGGCTGAGGAAGAATTTCTCTTTCCTGGTACTCTTTCCTGGAGCAAAAATCTAGCTTTAATTTTTACAGGAAATTTGGACCCCCACCAAAATAAATTTCTTGCCCCACAGGTCATGACCCAACTTAGTTTCAAGTAATTTATAGTGTTTTTCGGAGGCACCTCTTTAGTTCCCATGGAGAAGGCATTCTTGGAGGATCCCCTAAAGGTCAATTTAAATTAATATTTAATTTAGGAAACTATGCAAAGGATCTAAAAACAAAAAGATGTATAATAAGTAAATTGAATAATCTATACCTAGACAATTCAACTTACTTCACAGTCATTTTGAGAAGCTAATATCTTAAAATTCCAAAAGTGGCCATAAAGATCATTTGGGTTGGCCACTCCTGGATATGATGAACTTCATAATGCTGAAAACCTGTTTCTTACAAAAATATTTCCCCTTAGACATTAGGTATTCTTGTAATTTTGATTAACCCCTTCTTCAACGTTTTATTTTTTAATTTTTGACCCAAAATTTTCAATTTTCTTTATTGTCTAAAATTAAAATATGTTGTATTTTGACACTGAAAACTGCAAAAATTTTTATCCCCGGGCCCTTTTTCCCATTTTATAAGTGTTCAAATATTTGATAATTCCCTTACTGATCTGCAGTTTTTCCTGCAATACAACATCTAAACCATTGCATTTTCCAGTTTTTTAATAAAATGTTTTGTGTGTGAATTTAGATAAAACAATATTTTTGACTCTCTGAAGTGACTGAGATATTTATCTGTCCTAAAAAAGATTTAAATATAATTTATGTAGAGCTTTCTGTTCTCATGTTTTTCCTGCAATGCAACTGCTTTAGAAAATCGCCCTCCACCTTTACGCTTCGTTGATCTATTCTCAGACCATTGATAGGGGTCCAGAACATCTGTCTACAAAATTTCCAGGAACTCCAAGGGGGCAATTGAGTTTCAAGGGGTCAGCAGAAGAAGAAAGTCATGGGAACTTTCAATGGAAGGTCCGTGACAGTTTTAAGGCTTGTAAATCTCCAGACCAGTCTGGAACGCCCTTTGAATTCTTCGCATTCGTTACTGAATGGGAAAAAGGTGGGAAAGTACATTGGGACAACTACAACCACAAAATAACCCACTTCTTCTTCTCTAGCACAACAGCCCAGGGTGGGCCAAGGCTTTCCCAAGAACATTTCTCCATCTCGATCTCTGTTTGGCGACCGTTTTCCAATTTGTTATTTTTAGTACCTTAAAGTCATCCTCCACACAATCAGTCCATCTCAGTTTTGGCCGACCCCTTGATCTATTTGTAATAGGTTTGTAGTTAAATATTCTACTTGTCACAGATGAGGGATCCATGCGACAAATATGGCCAGCAAATCTCATACGGCAAAGCTTGATTTGTCTTTAGGATATTTGAATCCTTAAAAAGTCTGTAGAGCTCGAAATTGTACCGGTGCCTCCTAAAACCATCTTCATTAACAGCACCAAAAATCTTTCTGAGGACTTTCTGTTTGAAAATTACCAGTTGATTTGACTGGGCCTTCGTTAGAGTCCAGGTTTCACATCCATAAGTTAAAACAGGTCTGATTATTGTTTTGTACCAAAATAACCCACACTGTGACGAATTATATGCACGTCCCATGACATGCGACCATTACAAAAACGCGCCACTTTGCGTTGGGGGTATGACATGCGACAGCGACAGAGAAGGGGTTAACATTCTTGTCTAAGAACTTTTTACTATAAGCTTGTGCTTACAAATTATTTCAGAGCCAAAAACATTTATGACACTATTTGGCTAAGTGATAATTCTGTCAGTAAGAGTGGGCATGTGACTTTCAAAAAAAGGTGAAGGAAACACACAAGTATGAGGTGCCATCAAAAATTCGTCCGACATCAGTCCTATTTTATTTTCTATTAGATATATTCCTTAATCGGCTTGATGCTTTTCAGCTTATGTTCATTGCCCGGAAACACAGATTTATTCATCTTAGTTATGTGGAAATGATAATTAATTAAATAGGGTTTGTTTTGAAAATTTTTGGGAAATTTTAATTGGATTGGAAGCGGACCAGGAAAAAATTGTAACCTTCCTACAAACGCAAACCTAATAAAATTTCCCCAAACCTTATGTATTGCTCTCCTATGGAGCTGGCAGGGGCTTCCCCCGAACCAGGTTCGTAGGTTAGGGCACTTTTTCCAGGTCCAATTGGAAGAAATAATGGTTAAAAACATTTGTTGCACCCTGAAAGTTAGAAATTTTCTACAGGAAAGGAATAAACTTTTCCCATGCCCCCTTTAAAATTTTTTCTGGCTTCTCCACTGTCATAAACAACAGGTTAACTAGACACAAATTAAACTAACACTAAGCAAACAGTAAATAACTTGACTAACAAAGATAATATGCAAAAAAATTTACAAATTACTAACTTGTTTTGAAATGGTAATAGGAGAACTTGCAGAGTTAAAAGATGCATTTTTTGGTGAAGCTTTAACAATTGAAGAGTTTCCGTTTGATTTCTTTTTATTACTAAAGGCTTGTAAAGATGGAGTAGAATTTTTGGAGGTCTTCTTTCTCTGAAAAAAAAATGATTTCATTGATATTAAAGAACATGTCTTAGTAATATTACAAAAAGAGAAATAGTGAATAAAAATTCACATATATAGATAGTTCCAGAATGTTTTACAGCACCATTCATTAGACCCCAACATGCATACATTTGAATTTTAAATGAATAAATAAAATCAGTAGCTCTAATTTTTCTTCCTAGAAAAATCAACTCATTTTAAAACTTTATGATATCCTTAAAATCTTCAAAAAACTAATATGGTATGAAACACTAAGGACCAGGGGTGCCACTCTTCAAAATTTACACGACTGAACTTCTTTGTAAAAAATTACACTGTTAAGCGTTATTTCAAAAAATTCTCAAAAATGGTACGTATACACCTATACACTCTACCAAATTATTCTCTTTTAATGTTAAATAACATTTAATATTATTTGTTTAATAACATTAAATAATTAAAACTATGTTTGGATACTTAAAAATTTTCTCTTTTTCAATTAAAAATTTGCAGTACTTGTACTTTCTCTATCTCATTCTGAATACTAAAATCTTCCTGACTATATATACGCAAGTAACCACACTTGATTAACTAAACACCATTGATAATTATGGCACCGGGATTCACGGAACTCTTCTGTGAAGGAAGAGGGGAATTCCCTCTTTCTTCCTAGAAGAGGGTAGGATATAGAGGCCCGGAGATGCAAGTATAAGTAGCGGACATTGGCGTTCGGGATGTAATTGGCCTATTTCAGTCACAACAAACCAAAAAATATTCTTATAGTAAAATCAAAAAATAATTCTTTTCCCGAAATTCGGCGGACGGAATTCCGTCCGCCGAATTCTTTTAAAGACGGAATTCAGTACTGAAGAGTTCCTCAGTACTGAAGAGTGGCAGCCCTGCTAAGGACATATATGACGGGATGCAAAATTTAAGGATTAAATATTTCATTCCACCTCTGCTAAAGGATGGTAACTGCTAAAAAATAGTACACTTATTCATGGGCGGATTTAGATAGTGAACCCTGGGGGTGCATACTGGAAAACTTGGGGGTGCAAGCTGTAACTGATGGCTTTAAAAACATGATTTTCCCCTTTAAAAATGGAGTTTTCTCAAAAAGTTGGAGGTGCGTTGCAGCCCCTTAAATACGCCCATGCACTTATTTACCTTCTTAGGAGTTTCATCGTCACTTTTAGAACTGTTATCAGGTTCAGCTTCTGAATCACTACTTTCAGAGCATTTTTCAGGTACATAGTCATCAGAATCTTCAGATTCAGATGCAACAACAATTCTTCTCCGTTTTGCATGTTTGGACTTTGGAGGCTGTGCCTAGTTAAAAAAAAATATCTATACCACATATACAGCACAAAAAGAAAATTTAAAGCATAGTTAAAAACACGAATGCAGAATATGTCTGATTCGGCAATCTAAGCTTGGGGGAAATTTTTTCCACATGGGAAAATTTTGTGGAAAAGTATAATATTGAATTCAATTTCAGCTCAGTAATCTAAATTTATGTTGTGATTTCCACCGTCACCAGACCTAAAGTTTCCTTTTGTTTGTGCTTCCAATCGTTACTTGTAAACATGAATCAGTTTTATTTATCTTTATCACTTTTTAAAATTCTGGGGAAATTTTGTATTGAATGGGGAAAATCTTGGCAGTAAAAACATTTTCTGTATACCTGGTTGAGTCTTTCAAAGGCCCTTTCATATTACACAGAACGATAAATTTACAGTATTAAAAATGTCAAAACAGTTGACTTTATTTCAAGACTGAAGAGTATTTTCAACGGGAAAACCTGGTTTATGGAAAGGGAACCTGTTTAAAGCAAGCACCAGATTTCAGCACATTTGGGACTCTCTGCTTGTTGGACTATGCGCAGTTGGAGGGCAAAATGAAGATTAACTGTTTACAGTTAATTTCTCAGCAAACCCCTGCCAACGTAACTGAAGTACAGTAACTCAACTGAACCTTCTTTTTCAACCCCTCTGGGATACTCACCAAACAAAAAGTTGGTTCTTACGAATCATCCCAGATTGAGCAGTAAGGTTGATGGGATAGTATGTGAGCAGGGGAGTAGAAAATGTTTCAGGGCCCAATATTTCCCCAGCACACAATTTCATACGAATTTCCCCCAAATAAGTCTTCATTCTTTCATTAAAATTTCCCCAAAAAAGGTCCCCGTATTTTCATTTCAGAAGTATAAAGACTGTTTATCATAAAATATAGGTTTTTTTCTTTAAGAACTGTAAGGTTCAACAATTACCAAATGGTTCATAAGTTTCAAATTCATGGATTTATTTTCTTCCCTTTTTCATTTGTTCATATCTGTCACATTAGCTCTGAAATGTTGCTATTCAGTGAAAATCGCCAACCCCATCATAGATATGTGGTTTTCCTGCATATCATCCAAAGCACAAAGAAAAACCAACTTTCAGGTATTCACTAAGGAGCCTTATATTTTCGGTGTAGATCTATAGTTATGCAGTCCTTGTTTAAAAGGGATGGTCACCCACAGAGTGTTAGGGAATTTCCAAAAGATTTATTTTTAAAACATTAAAATTTCTGATAGAAATGCCTTCATTCAATAAAATTATTTCTAAAATCGGTACTCTTCTAGAATACCGGCACAAATCTAGCCAAGCAGATTTTTTGGCGAAAGCTCACACAACCTTACGAAACAGAAACATGGGTTACCAGCGGTTGCACCCTTGTTGGCAACTTTATCGCTTACGCCAGGATTCTGGAATAGTACCCCAAAATCATCCTTCATATTAAAAGTTAATAAGAAAAAAATTATAATTTATTTGGTTAAAAACCTATATCAGCAACTCCACTACTAGTAGGCTACTGTTGTTTATTCTTAACAGCTTTAAGAGATTGATAGGGTTGGTTATTTCTCTGTTCTTAGCAACTCTAATTCTGTAAGTAATTCTCAGGTTAAACAAGTAACTGAGCACAGGTGGCATCTTAAGCAACAATATATTTAATGGTTTTATGAATTAAAGAAATATTTATAAGCTGTGAAGATAGAAAAATGCTTCTAATGAGAACATACCTCATTTTCTTCATCTTCGCTCAAATCATTAACACTGCCTAAAAAATAAAAATAACTTGATAAAAATGATATTGATATTTTGGAATTTAATCAGAAAGCATACCATAATATAGTTTCAAACAAAATACTTCTATAAAGTATCTTATTAATGTGGCAGACCTGCCAACTCTCAGGTTTATGGCCGGAGTCTCCGGTTTTTTCGCTAAAAACTCCGGCCTCCGGCTTTTCTTGTATTTCCTCCGGTTTTTTTCCTTTTGCACCAAGATGGTCTTGAAAGAACATTTTTTTCCCGTTCTGTGTAAAAAATTTTAATTTTGTTACCGTTGCACAATGATGGCGCTAGCGGGAATCATATTTTTCACGCACTCTTTCTTTTCGGCATTCGGCCACTGTAATTCAGTGCTACGTCTAACAGAATAATAAACATTACATGAAAAAGAAAGTATGAGACTGTTTTTAACATCAAGTATACGGACGAATTTCCCTGCATCATAGCATTGAGAAAAGGATCTTCGTACGTATTTTGTTCAACTTGCTCCACTGATTTTTCCATATCACATCGTGGACGATGTGATATAATTGCTCATAATAATCGGCAGAAGCACAAAGATATGTGCAAAATTATTCAGGAAAATAAGAAATTTGAAAGAAAATTCTGAAGAAATGCCAAGTCTGCAACCTCTGCATCTTTTAAATAATCTTATTTAACTTGATTTCAATAAATACATATTTTTTGCTAAACGTGGTTGTATTAAATGTATTTTTTAAAATGCATTTTTTGTATATTGATATTTGTATGTTTTCCATATATCAAATTAATCCCTTAAGTGCAATTTTCTATGCCCTTATGTCGATAAAAATATCTCAGGTTTTTTGAAGTTAACAAGTTGGCAGGTCTGATGTGGCATACTTAGAGTTGTTAACTTATGAAAAAGAAATGTTAAAACCAAATGATCTGAAATTTGTATAAATACAAATCTTTTATGATTTTAAACTGAAAATAATATTTTCTATATGAAACCATTTATGACACTAAATACTAAATTAGAACCTATAAACCTAAAATCATAGCTGCCAACTGAGTAAGTTCAAAAACCGGAAGATTACACAATTCTGCCATAATTGCACCCTTTGAATCAGTATCTGAAAAATGCAGACTGTATTGAGGCTCAATTGAGCAAAAAATAGAGAAGTTTCCTGAAAAATTGTGAAAACCAGGAGAAACTAGTTTCCAGCTGTAAAATTGGGAAAATGATTGAAAAACCAGGAAACTCCTGGTTAAAACGGGAGAATTGGCAACTATGCTAAAATGTTCCAAAATTCTGAATGCTTACAAATACAAATATTGACGACTAACAATAGGGGTGAAGCCCAACTAGGTTGGTCCATTCAACTCAAACTACCGGATTCCCAGTATTTTTCAATTTTATCCTTGAATTACTTTACTCCATTGGAACTAACTATCGATTCTAGCAGCCCATTCCATCTATCCACAACCCTGTTGAAAAAATAATGCTTCCCACATTCCTAGCTAACATGTGCCTTGTTTAATTTGAATCTGTGACCCCTGGTTCTGTTATCTGTACATAAGTCTAGACCAGGTATGGGCAACCTTTTTCAATCTGCGGGCCGAACTCAAAGATTATAATGACGTAGAGGGCTGTACAGTAGATAATACATAATTATGAAAAAATGAGTTGGTTTATTAGCTAAACTTTTTATAAAGTTCAATTATTATTTCATTTAAAAGTAATTTTCCTCCTAAGTCTGAATATACAGAACCTTTTTGTGTGATACCAGGGCTTAGCTACCTCCAAGGAAATTTAGTATCAGAAAATTTCTTATTTTCCTTTTAAAAATCACTAACATTATTTACAACTCAATTCATAGATAAAAGGGGGGTCTGGGGGTCCTCAACTGTAGATTTTTTGAGTTTAAGCATATTAAAAAGTGATTATAAGCTACTTTAATGGGTTTTTGGAATGTTTTTATGAGAAAAAACGACAAAAAACAATAGATTAAATCAGCCAACGACCCCCTTTTATTCTAATAACGTGCCCTCGATTTTCTATCAAATTATCACCGCCCCCTAGAACTCTTCAACCCTGTCTAAAGGGGGCAGTACCGCCCATTTTGGGCAACAAGTTTAACTTCAAATTTGTTTCAAAACTTCTAAGTTGCTTGTTTGACTTCAAAAATTAAGTTCTTTTCGAGGAAAGTTCCCTATCCGATTTCTCGCAATTATTGATGAAAACCAGTGATTTTTTGAGTAAAATTTTTAAATTGTTCCGCAGGCCGGAACAAATGGCAAGGCGGGCCGGATCAGGCCCGTTAGGCCGGATCAGGCGGGCCGTTAGGTTGTCATATGTGGTCTAGACTCTTTGTATCCCCTTGATTTATCATTTTAAAAAGTTGAATCAAATCCCCTCTAGCCCTTCTTTTCTCTAGAGTGAACATATTTAACTTCTTTAAGCGCTCGTCATAATTTAAACTGGATATACCCTTGATCATTTCGGTAGCCCTATGCTGAACCCTTTCAATTAAACCCATGTCTTTCTTCAAATATGGAGACCAGAATTGAACCGCATACTCAAGATGAGGCCTCACCAAACCTCATTACAGAGGCAAGATTATGTTCTATGTCCTTGAAGAGATAGTTTTTCTAATATACCCCAATATCCTATTAGCTTTTTTACTAGCAGAAGAGCATTGATGTACCATTTTAAAATCCTCATTTACTATTACCCCCAGATCCTGGCCATATTCCCTTCCTTTATTTTAACCCCTGGCATATAAAATCCAGCCCTACTATTCCTAGATCCCAAATGCACAGTACTTGACATTCACCTATACTAAAGGACATACCCATTTTTCGGCCCATCCCATTATATTTATAAGATTGCTTTGTAAATTTTGTTTCTGCTCAACAGTGTCTACCCCAGTGGTCGGCAACTGGCGGACCGCGGTCCGCATCCGGACCGCGTGATGTTATTTCCCGGACCGCCATAACATTTTGAAAATAATTAATATGCATTTTTACGCCTCAAAAAGAGTTAAATTTTGAAAATTTTCCTGGGGGGAAACCCCCGGACCCCCATTTTGAATGTAAAAACTTCTAATAATAATTTTAACAATTTAAATAAGGTACTCAAATTACATCTTTGTAAAAATATGTGTGTATCTAAAGATAAAATTTAAAGTAAAAATTTTAACCTATTTTTTCTCCGGACCTCGATGAAAATTTTCATAAGTATTTGGACTCCAAGTAAAATTACCTGCCGACCCCTGGTCTACCCTAACATTTAAAATAAAAAAAAAATTTCAGAAAGCATTTTTAATCAAAACTTTATGGCGGGCTGGATAAGACAGAATGGTTGAGAATGTTTAATACCTACATTCATATATAAATGTCCCTAGATCATAGCTATGGAACTCAGGCAAAAAATTCCATTCAGTATGACAGCTGCTATGTAATACTGCTATGTTTGTAGGTGGGACCATATTTTCTATGAAAGATGTTGTTAATGCAGCAGCCCCCAGCACTTTTAATTAGACCTAATTCTGTGCTTTCTTGTTGAGATTGAGATTTTTAATAAAATCTTGAATTTTAGGATTTATATTGTTAAAAAAACAATTTCCAGAGATATTTCAGAAAAGTAACACCTGATACTTCTACTTATTTTTATACTGCCCAACAAGCTTTTTCACTTAAACTATGATTTCAAGGATTGGTTTGTGCCAATTTGATGTGAGAAAATGGCTGCTGGTTAGGCTTGAAAAGAGTTTTTTTGCCAACATAGTTTTAACATGACTCTAATTATGAGCACCAATAAAAAGTTGATTAAACATGGTTCCTACTCTTTGAAAATATTGAAAATCAAGGACTTTCTCAAGGACCTTTTTCGCAGACATTTAAAAATTAGTCGTACTTCAAGACGTTATTTTTCCCGCATAGAATCGGAACGAGAGGAGAAGTCGCTCCTCACTGTCAGTTTGTAAAACTGGCCGCAAGTTATGTTCATTAGAGTAGTTTTAAAGAAAATTTCTATTTCAAGAAAAAAACAAAGAAAGATCTGAAAAAATTAAGTTCGATTAGAGGCTGAGTGAAAATTCAAGGAGCTAAGTCATTTTTCCAGGACCTAGAATGTTTTTCAAGGACTTTCAAGTACCTAAATTTAACTTTAAAAAATTCAAGGACTTTTAAGGACCGTGGGAACCCTGAATTAATAGTTTTCAGAGTTATATAAAAACATCTACGCCTTGGTACAGTATATATCCTAATTTTTATGAAAACTTCCTCCAAGTCGTATATTCAAATAGGGAGTCTAGTGGGCATTTCCGCAGAAAATTTTACTCTTAAATGCTGCAGTTTATTTTTTAAACATCTGGGACTCCTGGGGATAACTTCTCACAAATTTTAGGACATTACATTAAGACTTTAGAAGCATTTATTTTGAAAACTGTGACAAGATCTGCAGGGTTCATAAAAATTTTCAGAGATCAAAATCAAGGAGTATTCCAGGAGTGTTTTTAAAAAATTCAAGGAGTACCTTTTAATTTAACTTAAGAAATACAAATTTTTACACATCTTCAAACACACACTGTGCCAATTACATTCCTGAATCAGGTTTTAAAACTTTAAAATATGTCAAAACTGAATTAAAAAAAAGGTGTCGCGAAAAAACCGTTCAGACAAAAACCGTTCAAAAAACAAAAATATTCATAGCTTTACACATGTAATAAATTTATTTGTTTTTTATTGAACGGTTTTTGAATTGAACGGTTTTTTCGTATATCCGAAAAAAATGCCTGAACTGATGTGTGTATATTATGATGATATGGGAGAGTCGATGAGGGTTGTAAAAATTTCATGATGGACGGGAAGTTCTTTCAATTCTTGGAAAGTAAAAATAGGAGCAATTTCAAAATATTTCGTTTTAGTAACTTATGTCTACTCTAAGGAATCGAAAGAATCGTTCGATTCCTTAGAGTCTGACATAATTTAATATAAAATTTGATAGTGGGAAATTCTTTTGATTCTGGAGTTGATGACGTGTGAAAAATTCATCGACTTCAGTTGTAATAACTTATGGTCACTGACTTCAAGGAATCGAAAGAATCGTTCGATTCCTTGGAGTGAATGACATAATTGAATTAAAAATTTAATATTGGGATTTGGGAAGTTCTTTCGATTATAATTTGATGAAATGCCGCGCCGCATCGTGGGTGGAATTACGGTAGGGGTGGTGGGACCAAGTCAAATCAAATGATGGCCCGATCGTGTGTCGAGCCTGCCTGAGCAACAGCCTGTTATCCAATTCTCTGCTCCCTCACATTCCAAAAAGCAAAAAACAAGGCACACACGTGCGGAAGCACGGGCCCCATCCCCCGGATGACCCTTAACCCCCCCACTCCTTCCTCTCCGCGCGAGGTTCTTTGGTGTGGGAGATATCGGGGATTGACGTTGAAGGGGGGACACACGCAAACACGTTACTGTTTCGATTTGGGAAATTTTTTTCGATTCTGGCCTCAAGGAATCGATTCCAGGTTGGAATTGAACCTCAGGAATCTAATCAAAGAATCGAACCTCAGGAATCGATTCCGGAATCGAAAGATTTTTTAGAACCCTAGGTGTGGGCTCTGCTAGGAGAACCAAACCTATTTTATAGAGGAGATAAATTTATAAATTAAGGAATTATTATAAAGAATTATTCAGGTTGAAAATCAAGGAGTTTTTAAGGAGTACAACCCAAATTCAAGGAGTTTCCATAGTGCTTGAAAATGAAATTCATATTCAAGGAGTTTTCAAGGAGCATATGAACCCTGGATCTAGGTAAAACCTTGATTTCCAATCTTCATTACATAATTACAAGGAAGGTGCAGCGACTAAGATTGTTTATGACACCAAACGGAACAACTGAGAGCCTCCATATTCATTGCTGCATCACTCGCTCTTGCGGGGACGCCATGTTCTCAGGAGTATTAACTATTCTCTCATCATCATAGTTCTCTATGATTAGGCAAACAAAGTGACAATTTGTTTCATTGAATTATGATACCTTTACACATAAAATGAAAGAATTATTTAATTTAAGAGAGTATTTCCATCTTCTATTATCCAACATTTACAATAAGTTTAAGGTAGAATACTCTTATATGAAAACTAGGTTAATTTTAAGAATCCGGTCCGTGGCGACCTGGCGAGAAACGTGGGCGATGAATGAGGCTCCCTAGCAACCTTGCCTTTTTGTATGGCAACCCTAAAATCTAAAATTCTGCTCTCCTCACCACCTGCTCATCGATGGCTAAGCTTATCTATACTAATTAACATTTTCAATGTTTTTTTAGGGTGATCGTTATGCTGTTTCTTTTCTAAAGGAATCGTACCTTTCTCCTGTATAGGCTCATTTTTTTTTACTTACGTCATTATTTGAAAGGGAGGATGTTATTTCGTCAGACAAATTTAATTGGCTGAAAGGGTTTCGGTTGAATTTGTTCAACGATTATTTCGTCAGAATGATTCATTTTCGAATGTTTCCTCGACCTGGTGGTCACGTCGCTCGCGGTCTCGTTTAAGGGCCTTTGTTTGGATACTCCCGCGGCTTCTGCCGTTGCTGTGCCGGTGCCAGTCAGCTTACATCCCTTTTCTTCTGGGTCAATGGATTAGTGCGGTAAGCTCTGCCATCATTTTTAAAAGTGTTTGATTTTCTTTGTAGGCGATTTTGATTCTTTTGACCGTTATTTTGGGTGATGGCGTCTGCTAGTGGGTCCCAAACATCCGAATGGAGAACGCAGATCCGATTTCGGTTATCCAATTCTGTCAAGATTATGGGTTAACCGGATACAGGGGCCCACACCAATGCAATCGTGTGAACCTGGAGTGCGGTCAAAAGAGGCTTCCACGGTACTCACAAGGCCAAGAACCAATTTGATTCTTACCTTGCCGAGTACTTGTGGATGAAATGCTTGATCTCGCCTACGGAGAAAATGCTCTCATTTTTTAAAATGTGTGCAGAGCTATAGCGCTATCGGTCGAATCCAGTTGATGCAGGGCAGGTGGCGGAGGAAACGTGATCGGTGAGTACGATGTTTTTTTCTCCCGCGAGATCGATTTTCGCCAACGCTCGCCGTTGGCGAAAGTCGATCTCGCCAAGAAGTCGCCACGGACCGGATTGTTAAAATTTACCGAAAACTATACTAACTATAGTACATGGACAATTCCAAAAAAAAGGAGGTAAGTATTTGAACAACACAGAAAAAAATATAAAAATGAAACATACAATTCTTATTATCGGTACTTTCGTTTTCAATGTTTTCCTGATCCTCGGAAGGTTTTCTCTTGCCTCCGGGAGATCGTTTTGTCGCAGATCCACATTTTTTGGTTGAAGTAGGTGTTTTCGAAATCTTGTTGGAAAATGCGAGGCCAGAACTTAGTTTTCCACTTTTGTTAGGCGTTTTGCTGGAAAGATTTTTAGTAGACTTTGGAGTTCCATTTTGATCTGTTTTAGCAGTCTCAGATTTCGATAATGATCCATTAGGCGAAGAATTAGACGCAGGACTTCTGGTAAAGAAATCTAATAAAGTTTTACCTTTATTCATGTTAATAAAACCAAACTGAGATACTCACAAAACAAAACAGTGGAATGAAACTCAGCGCGCAAATACCTTTTTTAACACTGCCAGATTTAGGATCCACGAAATATGAAACAGAGAGGTTACTCTCACAGACAGAAACCTAACTGGGGGCGTTGCGTCAACGCGTCAACTATCAAAGATGAAAATATTTTAAACAGGTTGTACCACAGAGTAAAGAGCTAACAGAGGGTCCAAAACGCGATTTTACTCTTTAGTTCTTATGTTATCACATAGTAGCGCTGCGGTACCAGAGTAGGCGGGATCAACAGGGTAGGCGGGAACTAAAGGAAACGAGTGATTCTCATTGGATATGGAACTTTGTATGGAAGCTGCATTTTAATTTAGCAATCACTGTTGTTTTTCTCGTTTTTCCCCATAGAAAGGAAATTTTCCCTACAGATTGCGAGCTTTCCCTCTGTCAGAAGCAAAGTTTTCCCTTTTTTAATTTTATTTTTAAACTTTAATGGCGGCGTTCTCTTCGTTGAAACTTCGCTATCTCATCATTAATTGCGGTCGTCGAAATGATTTGCATCATTGTCCAAGAAGTCGCATTTAGCATTGTTTTGTTCATTTACTTAAATCCTATCATTCATCCATTCATTATTCTTTTTGCTTTTAGATCACTGTTGTTGAATAGTAAACAATGGCATCCAGTCAGTTGTGATTTCAGGAATACATCCGATGACTATTAATTTATTGAGGCTTCTGGGTATGAAGATTTTCCTTTAAAAGGATAAAAAAGTAAGTTGGAAAAAATTTTTTAATGAAATGTTTTGAAAAACTAGATAAATTATAATATTTGTTCATCAAATGAAAAAAAGCAAACGATTAAAGACACACTACTATTAATTAAAATTTGCCGATTTTCAAATGGAAAAAAGTAAGCAAAAACGGGTATATTTTCCTTTAAAATGGTCTGAAAGTTATCTTAATAAACTGTAAATAAAATGTTTATTATTTTTTATTAAACATCGTTTGATTTAACTATGTTATTGAATGTTACTAACGGCTGAGTACTACTTTGTTTCTTAAATTTAATCCTTGAATTTTTATTAGTATTCAATTTATTATTTTTATAAAGCAACTTTCTTATAGCCAATAAGTTGCAAGTAGGTGTCAATGCTATTCTTGCCTTTTAATGATTTACTTTATTACTGAGTTTTAATGAGATACTTTATTGTAAAAACAATTAATGTTCTATTCGTTTTTAAGTTATGTTTTTATGAATAATTTAGATCTACGATTATCTTGTAATTACCGTTGACTTGTAAATCAAGTCTTTGTTCCTTTCCTTTATTGTATATCCTTCAGTTTATTGATTAATATTTTCATTAAGCCATGATAAACTTTTTTGGAGTTTTTAATTATTTAAGTAGGTTCAAATTACCTTCACTTTATAATACTTATTTTGAAAATAAAATCTGATGAATTCATCAACTTTCAGGGGCTTTTGAATCTGCATTGGTTTTTGGTTGAATTTAAAGCATTCGAAGCTTTCAAGAAGATTGCATTATATTACCCCTGCATGGTCAAAATCAAAATTGTACCTTTTTTCAGTTATTCAAAGTTATGTCAGTTTATGTAAAGTTTTAAGTTTAGTTGAGTATTAGTGTGTTTGAAAGCAAAAGCCTTATATCACTCAGATACTAAAATAAACAATAATCTGATAAATTATTTTATAAATAAAGAAAATATGTACTATCCTAAATTCTATTGTGGAGCATGTTGGCAAAATCTCTGAAGGAAGTCAAAGCTTTTTAATTTGTTTAACTAAATCATTAAAATTTGCTGTTAATTTTTTAAAAGGAAAAATTCTTTATTTCTAAATGACTTGGAAATCACGAAAAATTATTAATGTGACTAATTTTTCTTATTAAATTCTGTAATATTGTAACTGGGAATTTTCCCACTTGTATCATTTTATTTAATTTCAATGTCTTATATTTTTGCATAAATCCCTTCAACTAACCAGTCCTTAAGATATCAGAAATGCTATTTATAAAACTTGTCCAGTTTGTGTATTATCTGTAAATATATATTCAATAAACATTTTTTTGTTACTACTTGCATTCACTGTGTTGAAATTCATATAAAGTAAGAATTTTTTCCTATGTTTCTTTTAATCTTTTCACCTTAGAAAATTTTTATCTATTTTTATTTATAAATATTTTTGAACAAATAATTAGATGATATAGATGTTTAGTAGGTAAGTGGTATTTTATTTATTTTTGTAGAAAAACATCTTCATTTTGATAATACTATTGTTTTATTTATGCTTATTAGAATTGTTTATATTATAAATCACTCTTATCCATTTTATCTCACCCTACTATATGGAATTAAGTTCAGTTTTTGAATATATAACACAATCTAATGCATTTATTGTAAAAAAAAATTGCATTTGTTTATTTTTGGTAGAGTTTCCCTTTTAAAATTTTAAAAAGTAGAGAGACTATGCTAAATATAAAGATTTTTGTTCTGCAAAATGCTAAAAAATGCAAACTTTGATCATAATCACTCAATTAATCACCTCCATTGTTTTAGTTTAATAAAAAAATAAGAATCGTCTAAGAAATTATTCAGATCCATGGCAGTAAAAGGCTATTTCCAATTCAGAAGCAGAAGTTGGAGAAATTTCCTCTTTCCCCGGCGCATGCTCAAGATACACGAAGCTGTTTGAAAACTGGGGAAATGAATAAAAACTTTTTCCCTCTCTAGCGGGCGAGGTGGGCGGGGTTAATTGATAAAGGGCAGGTTGCGGAGAGAGAGATTGTATGCGGCTGTAGCTCGATTGTAGAGAGTCAATAACGTTTCGTCCTATTATCTGGTTTAGTTCCTACGTTATCACATAAGGGCGCCACAGTCTATGCGAAAACCCATGTTAAAAAAGTTTCCATTAGCGTCTATGGAGATGGACTGTTCAGGTAAGATTAAGATTCAATCGTACACACTCAAAAACCGTTTATTGTTGTTGTCAAAAAAATACAAAACAAACTATACAGCCGTTGCCACAAACTCAAAAAAAAACTTGAAGTAAATCCAGAATAATGATACAGAGTTAAACATAGTAATTCAGCTATGCAGTGGGCCTTAACATACCGCCCGCCTTGAAATATGCAATTTCAATTAGAAAAACTTTAAAAAGATGAATTAAGGAACATGTTTAAAGATCCCAAAAAAAATACTTATAGAATAAACACTTGAATTACACAAAAAAAATACCTAATTGTCTGAATCACAATTAACTGGGAGAATACTGATTTTATGAACACTTCTTGTAAGAAACCCATTAGCAGTCTTAATTTTTACAACTCTAACCACACCATCACACCCAGGGTGTATCTCCTCTATTCTACCTAATTTCCAATGAAGAGGGGAAATCCCTTCATCTCTAATTAACACCAAATCACCAACTTCACAAACAGAACCCTTTTTGTTCCACTTAGATCTTTTTTGAAGTTGTACTAAGTACTCTGAATGCCAGCGTTTCCAAAAGTGTTGGACCAGGCGTTGAACTAGTTGCCAACGTGATAATCTGTTTAATTTAGTGGTGGTTAAATCAGGCTCAGGTAAGGAAGTTAGAGGGGAACCTATTAAGAAATGCCCAGGGGTAAGTACAGCCAACTCATTAGGGTCATTGGTAAGAGGACACAGGGGGCGAGAATTTAAGCAAGCTTCCACCTGAGCCAGTAAGGTAGAAAGCTCCTCGAAAGTAAGAACAACATTAGAAGCAACTCTTCGAAGATGCGTTTTTACTGATTTTACTGCTGCTTCCCATAACCCACCCATATGAGGTGATGCAGGAGGATTAAAATGCCAGCGAATCCCATTATTAGATAGGTGACATGATACAGAACTGTTATGAGCATTAGACTGAAATAATTTACACAACATTTTAAGTTCTTTGTTAGCACCAACGAAATTGGTCCCACAATCACTATAAAGATCACTAGGTTTGCCTCTACGTGCTATAAAGCGTTTTAAACAAGCAATGAATGAATTAGTAGACAGGTCACTAACAAGTTCGCAATGTACAGCCTTTGTGGAAAAACACACAAATAGAGAAAGGTAAGCCTTTGTTTGCTTACGCGAACCCTTGCACATCCTTAGAAGGAAAGGTCCAGCATAGTCCACTCCACAATGCTGAAATGGCTTGGAAGGGGTAACACGTGGAGCAGGTAAGTCACCCATGACTTGGTGAGTGGGGTGATGCTGCTGACGTACACATGTGACACAATGTCTCACTACTTGGCGAATCAGGTTTCGAGCTCCAGGAATCCAGAACTCAAGCTGCAAGCAAGCTTGAAGGAGCTGAGGTCCAGCATGAAGGTTGCACAGATGAAAGTGCAGCACGACCAAATTTGTAAAGAAGTGCTTTTTGGGAAGACATATAGGATGTTTCGAGGATTCGCTCAGGTTTGAATGACGTAGTCTTCCGCCCACCCTGATGATTCCTTCCTTGTCTAGAAACGGGCTAAGGGGTAAAAGACTGCTTTTGGAAGACACTGATCCTGTTTTCTTTAAGCTCTCCAGTTCTGATAGGAATTCTTCTTTCTGTACTTTCTTTACCCAGAAATGCAAAGCTGATCTGAGTTCATCTGAAGAGAGAAATCCCAGACATCTTTCATCAGAAGGGACCTTGCAGTTCCTGATAAATCGAAGAACATATGCAGTGATTCTCTGAAGCCTCGTGAGGGAAGAGTACTTGCGCAGTAGGTCATCTTCAGTGGATGATTCCACATGTGCATGATGATTGGTTGATTTAGTCTTCCTTTCCTCAAGAAGGACTTGACTCATCTCTGGGGGCTTAACCAGCGTTGTTGGCAATTTCTTCTGGGTTGAAAGGAATGGAGGCCCATGCCACCATAAACTGAATGTGTTTAGTTTGGCGGCTGAAATTCCTCTGGAGGCACAGTCAGCTGGATTTGAAACACCATCAATGTGATTCCAGTTTGCATCAGGTAGACTTTCTTGAATTTGAGAAATTCGGTGAGCAACGAAGGTTTTCCATCTGCTAGGATGGGATGACAACCACGCTAAGACAATAGTTGAATCAGTCCAGCAAAAAGTCCCATGGGAATCCAAATTCAGAGCCTTTTTTGTAAACTTGAGAAGTTTTGCAAGTAGTACAGCACCACATAGTTCTAAACGGGGAAGAGTAGTGTGTTTAATGGGAGCTACTCTTGTTTTACTGGTAAGCATTTGTACCTTGCAGGTTCCAGATCCAGAAATTGTGCGAATGAATACTACTGCAGAGTAGGCCCTTTCCGATGCATCACTGAATCCATGAAGTTCCACTACTGTTGAGTTAGGTTGTAAAACATATCTTGGAATTTTGAAATCTTCTATGTTTTTCAAGTCATTTAGTAAGGCATTCCATTTATGAATCAAGGGGTCCGGTAAATGATCATCCCAGTCAATTTGTAGTTTCCAGAGGTCTTGAATTAATAGCTTAAATTGTATAACAACAGGCGAGATCCATCCCAAGGGATCAAAGATTTTGGATATGGCTGACAATACTGATCTTTTAGTGTAGGTTGAGTGATCTTGTGTTTGTATCTTGAAATAGAATATGTCATCAGTAGGGTTCCAATAAACTCCTAAGGCTTTCACCTCATCATCAATCTCCATGGGTAAAGTAGCTTTATACTCTTTAGGTAGGTCCTTCAGAACTTCTTCTTCATTTGATGACCACTTTCTTAGGTCGAACCCACCACTGCTCAGCAGCTGTCGAAGGTCTTTAAGCAGCTGGGAAGCATCTTCTAAAGTGTCTGCCCCCGTCATCAGGTCATCAACGTAAAAGTCCTGAGACACAACAGACGAAGCCCTTGGAAATTTAGGTTTTTCGTCCGAAGCCAGTTGTTGAAGACATCTAGTAGCGAGATATGGTGCTGAGGCAGTTCCATAAGTGACTGTACGCAGGACATACTCTTGTATTGGATCATCTGGAGACTCTCTCCACAGTATTCTTTGGTAGTCACAATCATCAGGATGGACAAGCACCTGTCTGTACATCTTCACAATATCAGCTGAGAGAGCAATCTTGTGTTTTTGAAAATGGAGGAGGATAGAGGAAAGGTCATTTTGAATAGTAGGTCCTACCATAAGAACGTCATTAAGAGACACCCCATTAGTGGTTTTAGCAGATGCATCGAACACCACTCGAAACTTTGATTTTTTATCTACAGACTTCATAACAGCATGATGTGGAAGGTAGTACTGACCATTGGTTGATTCAGGTGCTTCTTCCATGTGACCCAAGCTATGATACTGCTTCATAAAGTCTTTATACAGGTCAAGTTTTTCGGGTTGACGCTTGAAACGCTTTTCAATTTGCAGAAGGCGGTGTTCAGCGATGTCACGAGAGGAGCCTAAGGTGACATCCATCTTTTCAACGTTGTCATAGAAGGGGAGCCTCACCATGAACCGGCCATCAGAATTACGTTTATGGGTAGCGACAAAATGTTCCTCACATTTTTGTTCTTGAAGGCTGAAGTTTTTGATGTTAGGAACTTCTTCAATAGCCCAGAACTTTTCAAGTGCAAATTCAGTTGTGGAACATTGCACAAAATGAGAGGTGACAGTAGTGGTTGAGGAGCTCATCACCTGTCCAGTAATGATCCAGCCAAAAATACTTTCAATAGCAGATATTGATTCATCATTAGTAGTTAAACGTCCAGAGAGAAGAATTCTATGGAAGACATCAGCACCCAAAAGAACATCTATTGGGCCAGGAACGTGGCATTGTTCATCAGCCAGTTTCAATGATCTGAAGCGCTTGAGATGGTTTTCATCCACACGTGTTTGTGGCAAGTCACCAGTGATTTTCGGTAAGACCAAGGCATTTACAGATAGTTGATCATTCAAACTGTCAATAACAAAGGACACAATTCCTTGTGCTGTTCCAACCCTTGCAGAGGAAATTCCCGAAACATTGATATTTGTGCGTCTGCGTCGAAGTCTGAGCCTTTGAACACAGTCCTCTCGAATGAAGCTTGTCTGGCTTCCACTGTCTATTAAAACACGACACTTTTGAGATTTACCATTAATGTCTATGATGTTGACCACAGCAGTTGGAAGAAGTACCAATTCATTGCAGGTATTTTGATGAATAGAGGCACTGTGAGTTGAAATCGAGTTTTCAGTTTGATTGCAATCTTCATGCAAAAGCGTGTTGTGTGCGCCATTGCACTTTTTGCATTTGGAGCATTTACAGTCCTTTGATAGATGACTGGATCTTAAACAATTAAAGCACAACTGGTTTCTTCTTACAACGTCCCTTTTCTCTTTGACATTGAGAGCTAGGAACTGTTGACACTTGTAAATAGCATGAGTATTAGATGAACACATTTGACATGAACTGGTTGTACTGCTTGGATGAGAAAACACACTTCTTTTGGCAACATCAACAGGTTTGGTTCTCCAACCCTTCATCTGGTCTTGATTCTGTTTTGAATGTCCAGACGGCAGGGCAGCAATTCCCCGAGCACGCTGTTCAAGGAAATACTTGAAGGAGTCAAAGGTAGGCGTGGTTTTTGTTTGGCTTTGAATTTCAGAACTGTGAAGAATCCATTGTCTCAATGTTTCATTATCCAGTTTTTGTTTTAGGAAATGAATAAGAATGGTGTCCCAATGTTTTACTGGTTGGTTCAGACTCTCCAGGTTGCAGAGGCATTGGTTCGTAACATCCAATAGTCTACGCAAACCAGTTGCAGACTCAACACCAACAGAAGGTTGTTTGAATAGCTTGTCCAACACACTATTTATAATTTCTGCTTGATTGTCATATCTATCGCAAATTAATGACCATGCAATTTCGAAATTTTCACTTGTGATTGGGAGGGATTGAATAATTAGTGCAGCATCTCCCTTTATGCAAGTTTTGAGGTATTGTAATTTTTGAATATTTGATAAGGATGAATTTAGAATAATTGTTGAATTAAATAAGTCTTTAAATGACAACCAGTTGCTGAACTCTCCACCAAAAGATGGCAGCTCTATTTTAGGAAGGTTGATGGTAGCTTCAGGATGACTTTTGTTTTCGAATTTGGAAGAGTCAGAACTTTGGTTTTCGTTTTTAGATGAATTCACAACCACGACCTCTTGAGTGTCTGTATGAGTTTTTGATTTCATCCGAAGGTTATCCAATCTATCGCACAGTTCGTAAAACTCCGTTTCGGCAGCTTCTTGCTCGTCTGTTGACGCTTGCATCATGATTTGTTTATGCAGATCATTCAACTCGATCTCCAGTTCCAGAATTTTGGGCGCGAGAAGTGGCATGTATGCCATGTCATCACTCTTTCCTTCCAGACGGGTGATTTTACCCTTCAGAATTCTTTTCGTAACTTTTAGATCCGTTTCCGTCATTGTCCGAGTCAAAGTTCGATCTCGCGGGTTTCTTGCACCAATAATGTTCAGGTAAGATTAAGATTCAATCGTACACACTCAAAAACCGTTGAAATTGAAATTGAAATTGAAGGTTGTCTAGGGGTATTTGCTTACTCTTACGAGCCGCTTAACCCTCTTCTTTGTTCCCTTATTCTCTTTATCTAGGTTTTATTTTTATTTTTTTTGGTTTTCTTAATCAGGACTGTATTTTCTATATATTTTTCAAGAAATAACCTATCGCTATTAAATTCTTCTTTGACTTGTTTCCACATTCTTTTACTGTTTTTATATCCAGGTCTATATGTTGATCTATGTTCAATTTACTTCTCAGTTCTCTCCTCATGTCTGAATATCTGCTGCATAACGTGATGATATGTTCCGGTGTTTCATTTACATGACATGTTGGGCATAATGGGGACTCTGTTAGGCCAAATCTATACAGTAGGCTTTTAGTAGGCAGCATGCCCGTATACAACCTTGCCAGCAGTACGTCCATTTCCCGGTCCCTTGACCATTTGAAAATCTTTGATTTTTCGTCCAGGGGGTAACCTTGAGAATATTTTGATGCCTCCCATTCCCTTTTTTCCTCTCTTGTATAGAAATCTCCAATGTTTTTAGTTAAATCCGTTGGGGATGACCATTTTAATATGGGGGTTCCTTCAGTTGCGCTAGTTGCCAGTCTGTCTGCTTGCTCGTTCTCCTTAATTCCAACATGGCTTGGGGTCCATATTAATTTTATTCTTGCTCCTCTTTTACCAGCTTCCTGAATTGCGTTATATGTTTGAAGTATGATGGCCGCTGATTTTTTATTTGTGTTTTCCAGGGCTGTCAGCACTGATTTGCTATCTGAAAGGATGATATATCTTTTGTTTTCTCCAATGAATTTCTTTATCCCTGAACACAAGGCAATGGCTTCAGCTGTGAATATGCTATTTATATTTGGTATTCTTCTTAGGAATTTGTTATTTTTCTTGGTATCCAGTGCGGCTATCGAAGTTCTTGTCTTTGTTTTTGAGGCGTCTGTGGCAATTATCTCCCATTCTTTTCTATATTTTTCTATGAACTCTTCGTATAATTGGAATATTTCTTCTGGTATGGTTGTTCTCTGGAATTGCAAGTCGGATAGATGGATATCCACCTTAATATCAATTCTTATTCTTGGGATATGCTGGATTATTGTTTTATAGTCCACTTCCATGGTCGTTAGGATATCTCTTAACTCCTCTAGGTTCTTCATTCCCCGTCTGGGGTTTGCTTCGTTTGTCTCTAATTTTGTCACCATCATAGGGTACAGCGTCGATTCGTTTTTCAGCGACATAATTTTTAGATAAAACTTTCCTGTTAGGAAGTTCTGACGAATCATCACGGAAGGTTGGCCCGTCAATTTCCTAAGGAGCGGTATGGGTGTCCATTTTTGCAGGCCTGCCGCCACCCGGAGGGCAGCATTATAAATTATTTCTAGTTTGCGTCTTGATGTTACGCATGCTGTTGATGTGACTGCGCTTCCATATTCCAGGACGCTCCGAACTACCTGGTTTACTATCCTGATTAGGATTTCTGTTCTGGCTCCCCATTTGTGCGAAGCTATCGCCTTAATGGCATTTATTTTTTTGAATGCTTTTTCTTTTGTTACCTTAAAATGATAATGAAAAGTTAGGTTCTCTGAAAAGTTTAATCCCAAAATTTTTGCGTTCTTTACCGTGGGGATGTGGGTTTGGTCTATGATAATACTTGGTGGTTGTGTTTCTTTCTTTCTTGAGAAGTTCATTATCTGGCATTTGTTTGGGAATATTTTCAGCTTATTATTTACGCACCATCGTAGTACTTGGTCTACTGCTTTCTGTAATTTTTTTACTGTTTCTGGGTACGAGCTTCCGTTTGTATATACTATAATGTCGTCCGCGTATGACAGGCATTTTGCTCCGTCTCCTATTGCTTCGTGAAGGTCTGACATATATAGTGAAAACAGGAATGGAGATAACACACTCCCTTGAGGTATTCCTTTTTTTGTGCTGTCCCCGTCGGATATCACATTTCGCCACTTGATTTTTGTTGTTCTGTCTGTTATTAGCGAATGGATTAGTTTACATGCCTTTCCGGGCGCCCCTTTCTCCAGACATTTATAGATCAGACCGTCTTGCCAAATCGAGTCATATGCTTTATGTATGTCCATTGTAATTAGTAGCACATAGTCCGATTGATTTCTGTAGTGGTTGATATCTTCATACAGCAGTTTTAATGCAGTTTGGCAATCTCTAAATGGGAGAAAGCCGAACTGATTTTGGTGAAAAAATTCTTTCTGCATGGCCAGTTCTGTGAGTCTTTTCAATAGCATTTTTTCGACTATCTTACATGCAATAGAGGTCAGAGCTATGGGGCGGTATGACTCTTTTTTCTCCGCTGGTTTGCCAGGTTTTAGTATGGGAATTATTAACGACACTTTCCATGATGCTGGGACTTCTCCCTCATACCATATTGCGTTTATGATATTGAGGAGTTTCTCTCTATTTTTTGGAGAAAGTTGTTGGAATATTTTTATAGTTAGGCCGTCTTCTCCCGGAGATTTTATCTTTGTCGAATTGATAGCTGACTCCAATTCCTCCATTCTAAATTCCTCATTGTACCTTCCATGCCCATCTGGTTCTACATCTGCACTAAAATCTATGGGGAGATTCTCCATAGTCTCTCCGCCCGTGAGAAAGCCCTCGAAGATGTTCGCCTGGGCTCCAGGGTCAGCGATCGCCCGGCCGCTCTCAACCAGGATACCGCTTGACTCACCGTCCTCTCGGCTGGCTCTATTGCTTAAAGCTTTTACAATTTTGAATATTTTTCCCGATTTTCCTGTTTCTTCGCATGTTTTTTCCCAGAAAGTTCTTTTGGCCTTTTTGATTGCTTTTCTAAGCTTTGCACCAAACCTTTTGTGTTGTATCCAGGTATTTTTGTCCAAGTGATTTTTTGAGTATCGGAGGAATCTTCTCTTTTGTCCAAGAAGCCAGCTGCATTCTGTGTTCCACCAGGGTGGGTATGTGTTGCCTTTAATGATTTGCTCTATCTTGTTGTCAGCAAGACTTCTTTGACACTGATCCAGGAAGTTGTTGTAACTGGGTTGTTCCAGGTTATCTAGAGAGTCGTTTAGTTCCTTATTTATGTGGCCCCAGTGGTATCTGTGTCTCGATTCTTCAGCTTTCCTTGATTTCCATCGATCGAAGGTGATTTGAATTGGGAAGTGGTCAGAGTCAAATAGGTCAGCGGATATCTTTAGGGATATCTCTTGAAATATATCTGGAGAGCATAACGTGAGATCTATTATAGAATTGGAACTTTGCGTCATGTGAGTTGGTTGATTAGAGTTTAATATGCAGATGTTGTTTTCAGTGATCCATTCTATGAATTTTTCTGCGCCTGTCGAGTTCTTTTTTGAACCCCAGTTTTTATGGTGTACATTAAAATCTCCAGCAATGATGAATGGAGCTTTAAGGTGGCTAAGTGCCTTTTCTAGCCATTCTTTGGTAAAACGTCCTCTGGGTGAATATATATTAGCTATATACAATGTAGTTCCTTTGGATTTGATTGTGATTGCCTCAAATTCATTTTGACTGTGGGGTAGATTTACCCTTATTTTTTGTGTTGATAGCTTTTCATCTACAGCTATCAGAAGCCCTCCTCCGTTTGAGTCCTTCCTGTCGTTTCTGTATATATTTTTGTTTTTTAGATTTATTTGGCATTTTTGGCTGAGGAAGGTTTCCTGAAATATAAAAACTTTGGCTTTTTCAAAGGTTCTTTCCTGTAACCAGTGCAACTTGCTTCTGAGACCTCGGCAATTCCATTGAAGGAAACTAAAATCCATGTTGAAATATTCAATGATTTGATTCAAAGATTAAAAACGAATTTTTTTTTTTGGTTGGTTTTATATTGAATTATCGTTAGCTTACCCAGATCAGACTTGGTTGAAGTTTTGGTGCGTATTTTGTATTATTATTTTATGTTGGCTAGTTTATATAACTATGCAGAGAACTTTCTGCTTAAAATTAAAGGTTAAAAACATATTTTTTTTTTTTTTTTTTTTAGAAGGGGGGTTTGGGGGGTATACTACTACTCTTATTTGCTATCTCCCCTAAGAAGGTAACCATAACGGGAGCTGTGCTTTCATTGATTTTGTTTGATGTATGATCCGATTGATGAGTAGATTCCCCTTGGCGTCCTTGCTGGTGGCTAATCTTTGTTCTTTTTTGACTCTGTGATTTTTCAGTTTCATTTGATTCTGTCTTGCTGCTTTTTCCAGGAGTTTTCCTTATTTCTTCTAATACCTTTTGTATTGTGTTGTTTAATCTTTGATCGAAAACTTCTATCAAGCTTTTGATCGAGGTTTTTATCGTTTCATTTAACATTGCGTTGAAGTTTTTCATCATTTCGTTCATCATTTCGTGATTGTTTACGTCGATCATTTTCTTAACGTCTTCTTTTGTGATTGATTGTTGAGACTGAGTTATTTTGCTAACATATGAGTTAGGGTCGGTTTTGAAGCTTCTTCTAGCTTCCGCTATGGTTATTCCGTTTCTTGCCTTCAGTTTGAGAATTTCTTCTTCTTTTTTGTATCTTGGACATGATTTATCATCAGCTTCGTGTTTGTCCTTACATAAGGCACATTTTGGAGTTTTTTCTTTGCAGGTATTTTCTTTATGATCTTCTCCGCATTTTCTGCATGTCTGATTCTTTTGACAGAATTTAGTTGGGTGATCGAATGCAAAGCACTTTGAGCATTGGCGTGGCCGATCAATAAACGGCTTGATCTTGTGATTCGTCTTCCAGATTTTTATGTGGCTTGGTAGTGATCTTCCGAAACTTGTGATTAGAATTGTTTCTGTTTCTGTCACTTTGTTTTCCGATCTCTTGGTAAATCTTCTTGCGCTATGAACTTTAATGTTGTTTTCTTCTTCTATTTCCTCCATGACGTCGAAAAGTGAGTTGTTGGTGTCAATTTCATAGAGTAGAAATTTATTGGTTATGCTTTCTAGCTGGATCTCTGCATTTACTGCTTTTCCTAGGATTGCTTTGGTAGCAATAAGTTCTTTAGCCGTCGTGAGATTTTCAGTGATGGCCAGGATGTTTCCGTTTTTAGCGTGGATGATTTCATCTATCTTTTTAATATTAGACACTTTCCTTGCTAGACATTCTTTTAGAAGTTTTGGATGTGACTTGGAGATTTTGTCTCCTGTAGGTTTGAAAATTATAATATATCTTGTTGCTCCATTTCCGGCGGCTAGATCTAGCTGCTCCTGTCCTTTTCGAGGATTCACCACGAAGGTCGGTTCTTGATTAGTGATCATTTTGATCGGGTCATCTCCTCCTGGGTCTATAGTCGTTCCCATCTTGTTGTTTTCATCCACCTTCTGCTTGAGGTATTTTGATGATGCAGCTGTTAGGCCTTGACTATGAAATGTAGATGTTCTTTTCTTAGAACTTCAAATTATAATAAATAACTGAACATGTACTCTTCTTGAGTTTCAGTTTTTGATAAGGATACTATGGCTTAACTTCAGCCTATAAATTCTTTTTTACGTATTGAGAAGAATCTCTAGTCAAAAGGAAAAACGAATCAAAAAGTGCGAGAGTGAAGAGAGTAGGATATACTAGGAAAGGAAGAGATAGGAAAGATAGAGGAGATAAAGGAAAATAAGTAGACTAGAAAATCGTGGAATTCAGAATCCCGCTCTAACAGCAACACGACCTCAAAAACCGTTTATTGTTGTTGTCAAAAAAATACAAAACAAACTATACAGCCGTTGCCACAAACTCAAAAAAAAACTTGAAGTAAATCCAGAATAATGATACAGAGTTAAACATAGTAATTCAGCTATGCAGTGGGCCTTAACATGGACCCTCTGTTAGCTCTTTACTCTGTGGGTTGTACCACAGATTAAAGATACTTCAGAGAGTCCATTTCCATAGACGCTAATGGCAACATTTTTAACATGGGTTTTCTCATAGACGGTGGCGTTTCTATGTGATAACGGTGGAACTAACAAGAGAATATGACGTAACGTTGTTGACTCTCTACAATCGAGCTACAGCCGCATACACTCTCTCAATTATCCCCGCCCACTTTCAAATCACTTAAGAGGGAAAAAATTTTATATATTTTCCCGGTTATTAAAACCACAGAGAAAAATCCTAACAGAGGGTCCAAAACGATATATTCAAAAGTTGGATGGTTATGAGGGCGCCACGATAAACTAAATGATTGACAGAGAGATCAAACCTGTGATTGGCTGTCACTCAATCTTCTATTTTCGAAGGAGAAGGAAAAAGTTTTTCTCAACCAATCAGGGTTTTCCCTCCCGCCTCTCGTGACGTTGATGCGATCGCAGCGCCAAAATAGCCCCACAACCATCCAACTTTTCGATTTCCATTAGCGCCTATGGCGACGGACTCTCTGTTCTAGTACTCTGTGATTAAAACAGTTGCGTGTATCTTTCTTTCGAGCATGCGCTGGGGATAATTTCTTGGACATTACAAGTCTCTCTGATGTCACGCTCTCCAGAGACTCACCCAATGTTCTGGCCAGCGGAGATCTGTCGCTGGCTTATATATCGTCATGGAAGATGCAATACCGCACATTAGAGCCCTGCACGAACGCTTCTGAGCGCGGCTTGTGCGGATGTTCCGCGCTGGCGCGGATGATCCGATTTTTGCGATCCGCTCTCGGAAAACATACTTCCGCTCCGACTCTACTGCACCGATCTAAAACGAAATCAGCCGCTCTAGCTCTAATCGCCGCGCGCATATTCACACATCCCAACGGTTTGGTCTTGACGAGCATAGTGCGCATGCGTGTGGACTTATTTTAGCTGGTTTTTTTAGAAATTTTAATAAAACAATAAATCGGGGACAGAACCCGCGACCTACCGCATGCTGAGCACGCGCTCTACCACCAGTGGCGGATCCAGGGAGGGGGCTATGGGGGCCATGGCCCCCCCGAGAAAATTTCAAAAATAGTTAAAAACCCCTTTTTCAGAGCTAAAATTCAAAAAAAATTTCATTTTAATTCATGCGATGTCTGACAAGAATAAAAACAACGCAAGGGGGGCCATGCTCATCCCGAGAAAAATTCCAAAATAGTTAAAAACCCCTTCTGTTTTGTCACCATATCTTGGGACGGGGGATATGCTTGGGGCTTGGTTTAGTGTGGAATGCTAAAAAATGGAGTGTCCAATTTCGTTCAGGTGCAGTTTCAAACTATTGTATTGCCTCTTTCCACGTGAGTCACGTGACTTGACCTGGGGACGACTGGGGGAAATTTTTTTCTTGAAAAGGTGGGTCAGTTCATAATTTGTAATTTTGTTTTTTAAAAGTTGGTATCTCAGTGCTGCTGGATTAGAGGAAAAAAATATTTTTTCATTCCCAGGCTTTAGTAATGGTAAGTTGTTTTAGCAATTAATCAGGGCCGTATCCAAGGGGGGGTTTTGGGGTTCACCAACCCCCGAAATTTCATCGTCAAATTTTACTTACTGTTTTTCCTTAAAAATTCGTCTTGAAACGCATAAAACCCCTACTTTTAAGGTTCGAAATTCAAAATTTTTCTTGGGGAGAACCCCAAACCCCCTTGAAATTTTGAAATATATTATGACAGATTACACACGTTCCTTGAACATTTTTAGACTTACAATAGAAAGAGAGAAAGTGAGAACTCGGGGAGGAAAAAAAGGGAAAAGTGACTCCAAAACGAGTTAAAATCCTGCTTTTAGGGTCAAATTTCCAGAAATTTTCTGGGGGAGGACCCCCAGACCCGCCTTTGGAACTTGGAACTCTATTATTTACAACGTTTTTGTAAAAAGTTCGTCAAAATGCAAAAATCCAACCAAAATGAAAATTAAATTCTTGAAAATGTATCTCCAAAATCCTGGTTAGGTGTACCAAAACGAGTTGAAAATCTGCTTTTTAGACTTAAATTTCCAAAAATTTTCTGAGGGAGGACCCCCAGACCCTCCCTTCAGGACATTAAGAGACGATTTAGATATTGAAAAGTCTAGTTACGGCCCTGTAATTAATGGTTATACAAATTAACTATTGTATGCAATATTGAGTGGTAAATGACTTCAAAAGTAATAAATCTTAAGTCTATGCTTTTGAATAACAAATTTCCTTCCTCAATTAATTTGCAAAAAAGTTTTTGAAATTGTTTTTTCTTGTGCGGGATAGATTTGATTTCATATTTTAACTGTTTTTCACTTCAAAAACATAGTTCTTCTAATGATCTAATTAAAAATATTCATTTTGCATACAAATTTATGTTTTTATAGAGATGTATCGTATTTTTCCAAATGGCCCCCCCCCCGAAAATTTGGTCTGGATCCGCCCCTGTCTACCACTGCACCAGCGGGGATTTATTAATGTTTGAAATTATCTAAAGAAGATCCATTTTTTCTCCCCGAGCATGCGCAATAAGCTCGTCAGGACCCAACCGTTGGGATGTGTGAATATGCTCGCCGCGCTGGATCGGAATCGAATGCGCTCACCCGAGTTCGCCGCTCATGAATCAACGCGGGTGCACTAAATATCGAGCTCGTTGCTAAGTATTTTGTTTGGAACTAACAGTTTCTCTGAGGCTATGCGTTTGTTAGAGAAGCTTACACACAGGTTCATGTTTTTAGCATTTTAAAATAAAAGATTTAATAAGAAAATAAACGGTTTCTGAGATTTAAACCACAGAATAACGTTTAATTGTGACAGAACAACTATTTATTTTTATATATCCCTGGTTTTTTAGAAATAAGTATTCAGGCTATTATTTTTTCCATTAAGTTAAATTTAAAAAAAACTTTGTGATTTTGCTGATACAGTCGAGTCCGCTTAATGTGATCGCAATTTTCCGAGACTAAACTGATAACATCCGATCGATAACAATAAGCGATCTCATATCAAAAGCCGCAAACAGTGTAACTAGATTGTATCAAAATCATGTAATCGTAATAAATGTACTCAGAACACTATTTTTAAACTAGGTAAAATTTTAAGGGGAAAATATAAGAACAGTTCAATTAATAAAAGTAAAATAATCGCTTACTGAGTATTTTTATTTGTATAGAAAGGTCTCTCTTTTCTTACTTCATAATATACTTCCACTCCAAAAAACAACTTATTCATTAAACACAAAGTAAAATTCAAATATCTTATCAGACATCTGTAAAGCGTCGATCTTGGTGGGTTTCTTTCACCAATCACAAGCATGGATTCGGACCCCCATAACCGTTTTCTTTCAATACATGCGGAATGTTTTCTTTATCTTCTCATACTGAGTTTCAGAAAAAGAAGGGCCGGATGCTCTCATGGGGCAGATGTTTACTTGTAAAAATTGACCTTCAAAATGAAACTCTAACTCAAAAGCTGTCGTTTTAAAGGGAATATGGACAAATTTTGATAATATTAAGAGAAGTAATGATTCATAGTTGATCCCATTAAACGATGTATTTTACATTAAATTAAATAGGAATGATCGGGACCTGTTGATTTAGATAACATTATCCGATTGATAACATTAACCGTGATCACATTAAGCGGATTCGACTGTAAAACTTTCCCAGGCTGAAAGTTTAGTTCAATAAACCGTATGTTTTTATCTTTTTTAGGTTATCTATTCCTTAAATTGAGCTCACACAGTTGCTTGTGGCATAACCGATTTCACCTTAACACTCCTATTTTTATTTTCAGCTTAGATTTCGAATTGCCGATCTCCTTCCGGCATCGCCGCGTTCTCGCTAATTCACCGCTTTCTCGCCAACTCGCCGCTGTTTTGCCAAAAAGCCGCGTTTTAGCGAACGCGCCGCTTTTTTTCCAAGTCGGATGTTGAGCGCTGAGTTGAAAGCTGATGCGGAAAGCCGCTTCCGCTCAAAAGCTCTCCAAATCGTAATCCGCGTCAAAAGTACGAATAGCCGATCTAGAGGCAGCGCGTGCAGGGCTCTGCCGCACATCTAACATCGGGAAAAGACACAGTTTGATGTAGTTCTCGATTGTTTCAATTGGCAGTGAAATAAATAGCCAAATATGGTTGCTTCTTAAATCCAGTCTAAACCAACACTAGCACATTTATTTATCACCGAAGTTAAGCACTTCCAGGTACGGGCAATACTTGGGAGGGTGACTACTTCGGAACATCGCTTGCTAATAGAATTTCTTATTATCTTGCCCACATCGAGCATTTTTCTGCTTTTCAGAAAAGAATATCATTTCTATTAATTTTGTCTCAAATCATAGATATAAAAAATACACATTATTAATATTTTTTGGCACTTTTTCTGTTATTATCAGAATTAATTGTTTGATAACTTTATTTTCAATGCAATTCTTATAGGAATTTTTTTTCTTGCCTCTTATCGGTGTATAAACAAAAAAAACCAAAGGAATATAAAAAATTACAAAACTGTATACATTTTACATACATTTTAATCACAATAAGTTTATAGCTTGTAAGGTTGTTGTTGTTGTCGTGTCCCTGGAGATCGATCAGATAGAGTGGTGCTTTTGGATAAGTTCTGCTATGGCGACTGCTGAATCAGCATGTAAGGTATCACGACATAAAATAAAGCATGCTTTATTTGCATTATTCGGGAACTTTACAAAGCTAATTAAAGGAAAAATAGGTACAGGTAATAAAAAAGTATCACATAATCGAAGAGCCAGTAATATCTTTTTAAAATTAGTTTTAAAATATTCGGAGGAATAGTTAAACCAAAATCGCACTCAAAATAAACCAATATCTTTACGGTTCATATCTTTCACGTTCTCAAATGGTTTGATCGAGATTGATTCTCTAAGGTCCGATCTCACCAACTTTCTAGTAACCTACAGTTAGCTAACTGGCAGTTTAATATAACTCTGGAGCTTTAAAATCGCAGTCGTCGCACAAACGAAACCTCCTGTTAACTTTTCGCCGTTTAACTAACCGGAGCTTTAAAAGCTCAAATAAACTATTTTGATACTTAGGATTTTGTGATTGGTTAAAACATAATTAGAAAGACACTCGAGTCCTTAAACGTCTACTTTATTTGCCAATATAAACATAAATATGCATTACAGCATATATAACTTAGAACTACTTCTACGCCAACCTGTAGTACTCTATTAACCTTGGCTGTAATGCATATTTGTGCTTATATTGGCAAATAAAAGTAGACGTTTAAGGATAAGAGTGTCTTTCTAATTATGTTTTAACCAATCACAAAATGCTAAGTATCAAAATAATTTTTTTGAGCTTTTAAAATTCTGGTTAGTTTCGTTTCCTTTAGTTCCCGCTCACCCTGTTGATTGACAGCTGGAGGTACCGCAGCGCTACATGGGATAACTACTGTAGAACTATTTTAGTAAAATTACGTTTTGGACTCTCTCAAGGTTAATAGGGTACCAAAGGTTGGCTCATAAAATATCGCTACGTCACAACATACCGGAAGTTGGTCTCCCAATGTTAATCCTATGAGAAACTGTGCATAAAAACCGACGAAAATAACTAACTCCTACTAATTTAATTTGTCTTTTGGCGCTTGTTACTAATAGATGATGGTTCAAAATAATTTTTAAAAATGAAATAATAGATATAACTAGATTAATTTAGTTTTATATGGTTTTAATTTTTACTAATATCCATTTATTCACAGTGGGAAAATCTCATTCACGGCAGTTATCTAAGCATTGTTGAAATAACTATTGACTGTTTGAATTAGTTAAGATTATAAATTTTAAAATTTATCATTTCTGTCACATTTTCATGCATAATATCATATTATTTTACCTTTAATAAATAGATTGGTTTAGTCCAAATTACCATAAGTTTCATCTTTGGAATATCGTGAATTTCACAATAATCGTTTGCAAATTTTCTAAACAAATTAATAGTTATTTTTTCATTTTATATTGTTTTCCTATAAAATGCTTTATTAATTGTAAAACAAATTATTTAAAAATGCCAAAAGGTAACGAATCTTGGTGTGCGGTCTCAGGTTGTACCTATAGACCCAAATTTCATCAAGTTATAAAAAGCAATTAAAAATCAAATTTTTAAGATTTGAGCTAATAAAAAATATCCCCCTACTTATTAAGGTTAGTAAGGCACTTTAAATTGTCTAAATGGCATTTTATCTGTATTAAAAATAATGAATGTATAGTTCCAATATGTTTATAACATTGTGTTTTTCCATATATGCAATATTTCTTCTTTGGAAATCTAGATAATTAAAGATATAAACTATAAAAAGAAAATGTTATAAGTGAAGATGTATACTCAAGTTGATAAAGTCATGAAAAAATATGGTATACTATTTTGATTTTCTAATAGAAATGTGATATTAAAAAATTTTAATATTCCATCTATCATCAGGGCCGCCCATAACTCTACCGGGCCCCCCGACAAAATTTTTTCACGGGCCCCCTAACTTTTTAAGTTTTTGAAGTATAATAAAGAATTTACATTTCACAAAGTATCCCTTAAGTAAAATATACAGGGTATCTCAAAAGGTCGAGTAGAAAATTAGCATGCATGTCTGTCATGCCATGGCCAACAAGATCTTCATAGGAACCCAAGTCCGCTATAAAAAAGACAATGACAATTTTTTTATAGAGGACAATGTTTGCCGGCGAAGGAGTAGCATTTATAACTACTTTATTCTACTGAAAACTTCATTTATTATTACAGATTCGGAGAGAGCACCCTCGAAAACCCCTGTAAACCGAATTTCATTAAATTCTGCCAGCAGGGGCGGATCCAGGATTTGGTTTTGGGGCAGGGCTAAGAATTTCCAAAGTCCAATTGAATCTTCTTTTTGATTTTAATATGGAAAGGGTAGTGGAGTTATCCTGCTCCAACTACTAAAAGGGGGGACTGGGGGTCCTCCCCCAGAAAATTTTTGGAAATTTAAGTAAAACCATCTTTTCAACTCGTTTTCATACGCCTCATCCGAATTTCGGATATAGGTTTTATGGTAGAATTTCCGCGTTTTGACGAACTAAATATAAAATAAGGTTGTAATAATAGAGTTACAAGTACCAAGGGGGTCTGGGGGTTCTCCCCCAGAAAATTTTTCAAAATTTCACCTTAAAATAACAGGGTTTTAACTCATTTTGGTGCATAAAATGCCAGAGCAAGAAATATTGGTAGCTTTTTCCAGTGTACGGGAAGTGGTCACGTTGGGAAGGGGTTGTGTTATCTCATGTTTCAGAATTTGATTGGAGATGAAACTTCTGTAAAAGAGACCGACCACTTTTGACGGGCCCGTCCGTTTCGGGAACTGAATATGCTAAATGATATGAATTCAGCGAGTTCAATTTTTATTTGGAAAATAAAAAAAACATCTAGTACAGACTTTGACTAAAAAAACAAAGTGGAACTCGTGGGCCCGGGCCCCTTAAAGCTCCGGGCCCTCCGTCATTTGTCGGGGTTGCTGCCCCCTATGGGCGGCCCTGTCTATCATATGAATACTGAACTTGAAATGATAGCTCGATATGAAACTAAAATATAATGTAGGAAAATTGAATAAAGTCGTAATTTAGACTGAACCAATCTATTTATTAAAGGTAAAATAATATGATATTATGCATGAAAAATGTGACAGAAATGATAAATTTTAAAATTTATAATCTTAACTAATTCAAACAGTCAATAGTTATTTCAACAAGGCACTGTATATTTGGACGGCTTTTTTCAACTAAACTTTACTCTAATTTCCACGGCTAGGCTACAGCTCGGCGTTTCATTGGTTCAATCACTAAGCGCCGAGACTGCTACGTAATCACGAGACCTACAGCGCATGCGCCACTGGCCGTTTTGGCCGTCCAAATATACACTTCGTTTCAAACAATGCTTAGATAACAGCCGTGAATGAGATTTTCCCACTGTGAATAAATGGATATTAGTAAAAATTAAAACCCTATAAAAACTAAATTAATCTAGTTATATCTATTATTTCATTTTTAAAAATTATTTTGAACTATCATCTATTAGTAACAAGCGCCAAAAGACAAATTAAATTAGTAAAAGTTAGTTATTTTCGTCGGTTTTTATGCACAGTTTCTCATAGGATTAACATTGGGAGACCAACTTCCGGTATGTTGTGACGTAATGACCTCGCTTTGTTTACATTTTATGAGCCAACCTGTAGTACTCTATTAACCTTGGGACTCTCTGAATTATTTTTACTCTGTGAGTGTTTCAGTTCTAGTGACGTAATATTACGTGTTAATGCCGAAAACCAATGAGAGAAGGTGGAAGGAGGACCAAAAGACGGAAGACGTTGTTTCGTTTCGCAATCCCATCTGGCATCCACTGCCTGCGGCCACGTTGAGTGACTGCCGTGTTATGACAAGCAACATTATTTTTGGGAAAACCTTTTAGTTCAAAGAGAAAAAAAAATTTATGTGTGACTATTAGGAACCAGTAATTGTGTCCATCATGTATCTAATTACCTGGATTGTATTAATCCTCTATAGTTTGGGGGTCGTAACTGCCGTAGAATTGACATTCGAGTTGCCGGACAACGCAAGACAATGTTTTCACGAGGATATACAACAAGGAGTAAAATCTACAGTTGAATTTCAAGTAAGGTTATTTTACGATTGCGAAAATGATTCAAGTTATTTTGGTAAAGCTATTTTCTTAAATCTGCGGTCTTTGTGAAAAAAATGACAAGTGTAAAAACACCGGCTGATTCACTACTTTTTCAATCTATTGTTTCTCAAGAATTTCTTTTTTAAACATTTTAGAGGTCTGAGAGTCTCTTGAGTTTTTTTTCTTTCTTTAAACTATTACCCAACAACTGATGTAGGATTCTAATTTTTTTAGAAGCCGTTCAAATTTAACGTAAACAAACACATAAAAGGTAGTTAGCTTTTTACTGACAAAGAGGATGAGGGACTAACACAGACATTCAAAATATTTAGTTTTTTGAAAATCTCTTGTAACGTAACAAGATAACTCTAAAAAATCTAATTATCTCTTGCACAATGATCTTCATAATAAATAGTATATGATTGTTTTGAAATAAAAAACAGTTGTGGACAGTTTGCGGTTGGATCCTAGCAGAGCCCACACCCTTGCCAAAGTTGGAGATAATTCCGCCATCTTGGTAACCCTACTTTAATACACTAGATGGCGCTTGGCGCCATCTTGTCCTGGTTTGGCGCTTTATTTCCGTTTGTCGCCAAGGGTGTGGGCTCTCCTAGGATTTTACCCAGTTTGCTTACACGAGCCCAGAGCCCTCCTATGCAATGTTTGTATGGCGCCTTTATGAGTTTTGATTATTCTATTGTAAAACATTGATAACTGAGATACTTTTTGCTTGGTGTAATTCCCCATTAGGTAGGGGAGAGCAGGGATGAATGGGACAAATTTCACATTTTTGCTAAAATTGAAAAAAATATACATTTTTCAATCCTGTAACGAGTTTAAAACCAATAATTGAACTCTTGGTTATATTATAAATGCGTGTATTCAATCAATTACCCATTATTTAAACTCCAAGAAAAGTTTTTATGAACGCATGTATTTTGTCCCATTCATCCCCGTGGTGAGGATGGATGGGACACCGAGTGGGGATGAATGGGACAGTTAAAAAAAGTTTAAAAATTTACAAAATAACAAAGTTATTTTAAATATTGCACAACGTTTAGCTTTTTAAAGGAACAACACACTTCTATTTTCCAAAGAAAAAAATTAAAAAAGCATTTAAAGGGCAAAAAACAGCCTACATTTATTCGACTTTAGGACGAGTAAAATTAACACATAAACTGAAGCAAATGCTTTTGTTCTTTCAGCTCAGTGGTTGAAGCTGGTGTTATTTCTATTAATGCTACTCGCTTTTTATGGGTTTGTACTTTTAGGAGTGCAAATAGATAGTTTATGATGCCTGGACCTAACCCCCAAAGCCATTCCTCTCCTGCAGTAACATTTTCCCTGCCATTTTGAAGGAACTTTTCATAAAAATAGAGCATAAAAACCTAACTTGTTTGTATAATTGTTTAACCATAACATATTTGAGATGACAGTTGCAACTATTTGCTAATTAGGACTTTGAATATTTACACATGAGTTTGGAACATAAAACACAAGTTAAAACAAAATTTTGCACACTATTTTAGTAAACTTTATCAGAAATTACTTAAATGAGTTAAATATAGCAAGCTATTGATGGAAAGTTTTGGAAACAGGAAATGAAGTGATGATGGAACTGTCCCATTCATCCCTGCAACTCTTGTCCCATTCATCCCCGTACCCACTTATTTTTGAAAAACTAAAATTAGACTAGGAAAAAAATCCATGGATTTTCTTCATTTAAATTGGGAATTATACTAATATAAGTACTCTTTCAACACACTGTAAAATTTATAGCTTTAGTTGAATTATTTTTTAATAAATAATTATAGAAGTAAAACGATAAAAGTTACTTTTGGTATGGGAAAACACATTTAGTATTCCTATTTATACAAAAATGGAAGCTGATGTCAATGAACACAATTTTTTGAATAGGCTAGGTACTACTATCTTATGGCTGAAATAACAAAAATTTAAATTGAAGTTAAGGTATAAAAAGTTATAAAATATAAGCAAATTAAAAGCCAAAATTTGTAAGGGGGCAGTGGAAAACTTTCTTCTTGAAAAGGGGGTGATAGTCCCAAAAAGTTTGGGAACCTATGATGTATACAGGGTGTATCTGAAATGGTGCAACAAACTTTCAGGGATGATAGTACTCATTAAGACGAACAAGAATCGGTATAGAAAGGGGGTCCCAGACCAAATCCCAGGGAGTTAAAAATGGAGCGACACCCCAAAAAAATCATTGAAAAATTCAATATGTAGAAGAACTACTATTGGTAAAAACTTAATTATGGTCTCAAAAATTTTGGTTTAATATGATCTTTAAAATTACCTCAAAAGTCTTCACTTAAATATTTTTTTATTATGAAAAAAGTTAAAAAACACAAAAAATGTGAAAACTCCGCCAAAACCTTATTTTGTATTTCGAAATCCTTTCTTTTGATTTGATAATCTGAAAGATCATAGTTGAAAACCCTTAAGTTCAAAGTTTCACGTAAATACAAACAATATTAAAAGCTTGAGATCCTGTTAAAGTTTGTTTTTTGGGTGCGCTAGCAGTTTTCTAGAGCTGTTTCCAGAACAGCTGTTGGCGCACGCAAAAAACAAACTTTAACAGGATCTCAAGAGTTTAATATTGATTGTATTTACATGAAACTTTGGACTTAAGGGTTTTCAACTATGATCTTTCAGATTATCAAATCAAAAGAAAGGATTTCAAAATACAAAATAAGGTTTTGGCGGAGTTTTCACATTTTTTTGTGTTAACTTTTTTCATAATAAAAAAATTTTTAAGTGAAGACTTTTGAGGTCATTTTAAAGATCATATTAAACCAAAATTTTTGAGACCATAATTAAGTTTTTACCAATAGTAGTTCTTCTACAAATTGAATTTTTCAATGATTTTTTTGGGGTGTCGCTCCATTTTTAACTCCCTGGGATTTGGTCTGGGACCCCCTTTCTATACCGATTCTTGTTCGTCTTGATGAGTACTATCATCCCTGAAAGTTTGTTGCACCATTTCAGATACACCCTGTATAAACTATACTGCATTTTAAAGTTTATGTGTGATTAATTATAGGTTGTAACTGGTGGTCATTATGATGTAGATGCTACTATAGAAGCTCCTAGTGGCCAGATGCTCTTCCATGCAACCAAACAGCAGTCTGATAGCTACAGTTGGATAGCAGAACAAACTGGAATTTATAAATTGTGTTTCAGCAATGAATTTTCTACATTCAGCCATAAATTGGTTTATTTTGATTTTGTTGTTGGAGAAGAAAAGCCCTTACCTGGTATAGGAGAACATCTGACTGCTATGACAAAGGTAACACATTTTTTATACCTCCTTAATGTTCATGAAACATAGGGCCTTATTTAGAAACTTTAACACGAGACGGGAACGTGACAGAATCGTCGGTCACTTGAAAACGAAGACTTTCAAGATCTCGAGTGATCATGCTGCCATCTGTCGAAAAAGGTCACAAGTAATTATACACTGATAATACAAATTTTTACAGGCACTAGATGTCCATTACTTTCGTAACATATTAATGTCCGAGGACTTATTTTGGTAATAAATAGCTGTTTTAGATTTTTTGGAACTATTTAACAGGCCACAAGAAGTGTAAAAGCAATCGGAATGCACTTCGAAGCTGTGGAGTAGAATAATCTCGTTCTCGTTTCCATTTCGTTCACGCCTCGATTCTATCTCGTGTTAATTAAAGTTTCTGAATACGGCAGATAATGGTGTACACTCATTGCCAATAAGCTCACCAAGAAAAATGGATATGAAAGCCAAATTTATTTTCATGATTACCCATAGTATGAAGGTTAGTTGATAAAAAAACAGCCTTCCTTGAAGTTGGGGGACCGAGAAAATTAGTAAAAAGTTTTGATTCTATAGGTGTCCTTAACGGCCGCTACACGCCATAGTATTGAGTGAAAGGGGCTAAATGGGATGTTGGGGATTGGAGGACCATGGTGCCTCCCCACGTAGATTGCCTCTGGTGTACTAGTGGAAGTTGCATACTGGGCTAGATACTTTCTCCTCTCATTGACCGGACTTGGTTTGTGAATGTTGGTTCTAGAGATAGGGAAGGCTGGAGGGAAAATGCAACATAGGGGGTAAGAAAAAAGCTTAGGCATTGCTTGCAACATGTGGTTGTGCATTATCTCTTGAAACTTGTCCTCAGGACAAGCCTGAAAGTAAGGACGGACAACCAGCTGCTAAGTCTCGATAGTGCACCTCTGGTTGGTAAATGTGCTGGTAAATCACACTCAGTGTTATTCTTATAATTTTTTGGAGGATTAAAAATACTCCTTTTAGGAGGCATGGAATTCATTTATGAGGGGTGATATAAGGTGATAGCATAAACTGCATATACAGAGACAAATTAAAAAAGTTTTCTTTTTTAATGGACAAAAAATTAAACAGAAAAAATGAGGATGCTATTTTCGTTTTTAACAATTATAGCAACTGTTAAGTATTAGAAGAAAATATTAAACATTATAAATAAAATAATTTATTTTACATTATACATTCTAAAAATTACATATTTATTTAATATTACAAATTTGAGTAGAAAAATGTTATTTTTGATTTTGGTGGGGCGCCTTGCATTTTTTAAGCAAAACCTTTGTGAAAAATTCAAAGCAGGGAAATAGGCTTGGTTGGTTTACTTTAAAAGCGTTTTTCTGATTTTCAATGCATGCGTGAAATACGCTTTCGGAAGCTTTAAAAATATCTGATTTTTTAACTTAATATTTATGTCCCTAAAAATTTTTAGCTTTATCCAACTAGACAAACTAGAATAATATAATTTAGAATTCTAAAACCAGTTTCAAATTTGCTTACAAATTCATTTTGTTTATAGCTGGAGACTTCATCATCTAATGTCCATGAGCATCTTAACACTATCATTGATTATCAAACTCATCATCGTTTGATGGAGGCCAAAGGAAGAAAAAGAGCCGAAGATTTAAATAGTCGTGTTTTGTACTGGTCTTTAGGAGAAACTCTTCTTATTCTGGTCATTGCTGTTGGGCAAGTTATGGTTCTGAGGAACTTTTTTAGTGAGAAAAAAGGAACTCATTCGTGAAAATGTTTATTAGTTTGAGAATTTTTATGAGGCATACATGAACAAGTCTACCTTTTTCAACCACATTCTTTAGTGGAGCCTCCTGTTTTGTATGCTTTAAACTGGCTTTGGAAGTTTTTTAAAGCATGAAAGTCAACTATGTTCATCATCATTTGTTTAAAGTATGTATTTGTAGAGATGTCTGATACAAAGTTGGTCATTCAGTTTAAACATTCATATTGTTAAGTTTTTTTTGCATATTTTCATTTTTGTGGTAATATGTTAATACGAGTTCTATTTAAAATGAAATTAACTCTAAAAAACTTTGTTATGAAAATTACATTTTATAATAAAACAATTTGAGTAATAATCATTTTTAATTTTTAGTACCAGCCAGATCTTTTTATAAATAAGTTATAGATCCATTTTTGCTTTAGTACTAATCGAATAAAATTTTAGTAATGCTTTTTGAACTTAAACAATTTAAATGTTTGTATAATTTGACTATTGGAAAAATTAAAATAAAATAGATTTTGTTATATTGATTGAACATATTCATGTAACATTTGTTACATAGTTTTTTAATTTAATTATTTTCTAATGCTCTGTTTTTTTATAAATTAGTCATCAAAACTAAACCCTTTCTTCTCACTATGGCCTAAGAAGTCATTTGGTTAAGTTTTTCCTTCTAACATTTTTAGACTTTTTTCTGCATTGGTGGCATCTTTTTTATACAATATTTAAGAATAACATTTTTTAATTGCATGAAAATTAGTCTTTGTTTTCAAGTTTTGGGAAAGTAAAAAAAGGAATTGTCTGAGAAAATACATTTTTACAAAAGATGTAAGTTACTGTCTTTAAAAAATTTTTTTAATGTAGCAATCATTTTTAGGATCATTTCTAGATATCTCAAAATCAAAGGGAAGGGAGAGAGTATTTCAGGACTAAGTTTTCACATATTAACGAGAACTCAATATGCATGTTTGTTATAGTCAAAGAAAATTGTAAGAAGCATTGTTCTACTTTTGGACTCATCTTATATTCCTAATTTTTTTGCAGATTTTTTCATACTTAAAAATATTAAAATTTTTATTAATATTTTGTCTTTAAAAGTAGTCATTGTAAAAAAATTCTTGGAATTTTTGTGATTGGCTTAAGTGTGTTTAAATCTTGGAGGTCATGTGCCTAAAATTACTTCAGAATATTTTAACAATTTACAAAATTAGTCAAAAAAAATTTTAATTTTCTTTCAAAAATTAACATAGGTTACCAAGGTTTTCCAAAACGATCTTGATCGTAGAAATATAAATTTAAATTAAACATGAGAAATACTTCTTTTGAACTAAGGGAAAATTTTTTGTCATAATATTGAAGTTTTCAACTTTGAGAATACGCAAAAAATATTAAATCTTAAAGCAACTGTTATGATTAGTTAACCTTTTACCTGCTGATGTTCCCAAATGGGAACATCATTTTAAGGAATTTTTTCACCACTTAATTTTTAATGCAGAAATTTGATACTTGGTAGAAAATAACTCAAAGATATGAAGTTATTTTACATGTAAAAGTTTTTCACGTGCAATTTATTCCTTTTTGTAGAATTTACATCAAAATTAGAGATTTTTGTCTCTTCCAAAAGTTGCACAAGTTTCAACTTGTGAAAATTTTAAATAAATTTAGTTTTAAATAATTTTGCAATGTTTTGGTAGCTTAAGTACACATCTTCCCATTTGGCTTGACAGAATAGCTTTACATTCTAATTTTGGTGAGTAATTACCAATACAACGTATGTGTTCCCAAATGGGAACATTGGCGTTTGGGGTATAGTATTTGAGGGGATTTTTATAACATGCAAAAATTCAAGTTATTTCCTATTTTCTTTAATTTTTTGAACTTTTTTTGTCTCAAAGGATCTAAACAGGTTAAGAATGATGTTTTAAATTCAAAAATATGTGATTTTTATTTTTTCTCCTGATTTATGGAGAAATAAATTCCAAATCTTTATAGCAGATTCTTCCACTTATATATTTTTCTAACTCCCCGATCGATTAACTTTCAGTAATTATTAATAGTGGTTAGGGGCCATTCATTAATTACGTAAGGGTCCCGAGGGGGAGGGGGGTTGGAAAAATCTCTACATACCCTTACTTTGGGGGTGGGGGGTCAAACCCATTCTTACGTAAGATTTTCCAAGTTAATGTAAACAAATTCCAATTATTCTAATCAAATTACTATTGAATAACCCCAGAAAACCTTTAAAATGCAGACGATCTCGGTGTATTATCGAAGCTTTAATATTGTTTAAATGAAGGTATATCACATGGGTCGGCAAGTAATTTCACTTGAGGTCCAAAGAATTTTGAAAATTTTCATCGAGGTCCGGAGAAAAAACAGGTTGCTATTACTGATTTTCATTCTTTTCTTCAAATACACATACATTTTTACAAAGATGTAATTTGAGTACGCTACCTGCTTAATTATATGGTGAAATTTAATATTATTAGATATTTCTACATTACAAATGGGGTTCTGGGGTTTCCCCCAAGGAATTTTTTGAAATTTGACCCTTAAAAAGTGGGTCAAACTGATTTTTGTAGTGTAAAAATACAACCTAATGAAATTCAAAACGTTTTGGCGGTCCAGGAAATAACCTCACGCGGTCCGGATGCGGACCGCGGTCCGCCAGTTGCCGACCCCTGGTATATCAGATGTATCTTTTTTATTAGAGTAGCATTGAGTTAAGATAAAAAATAAAACTAAGCAAAAAGAGAGAATCTTTATTAGTTTTGGTTTCTACTTTTTTTTGTTCTAATATTTTATTATTTTGAGAAACGAAATGGAATCTTACGTAAGAATAGGGGGGGAGGGGTTTGAAAAATCTTACGTATCCTTACATGGGGGTAGGGGGGGTCAAAAATTGCCAAAATCATCCTTACGTAATTAATGAATGGCCCCTTATGCAAAGAGCATATTTTGAGTGCTTCTGAGGATTTCGTCGCATAAGGCGCAAAATGACATAACTGCATTTTCCCTATTTTGCAGGAGATGAAAAATACAGTTTGGCTATTAATTAAAGAAAATAATATTATTATAAGTTTTAAACCGTCATTTTAGGCCTTTTTGACCGGGGATTGAGATGAAACGCTTCTCTGTGGCGGCGTCCCTAACAATATCAATGAAAGGCGTGCAATTATGTCATTTTGCCTTACGAATGCAGTTATGCTAAAATGACAATATTGACGATTGCAGCGATTTGAGTCATTTTTTCGCAAAATCGTTGGTGCCAGGTGATCCGGGGCCGGGATTTGCATAAAGATTGATGCATAACTCAAAATGGCCAAAATGTCAGTTATGTCATTTTGCGCCTTAAGCGACGATTTGCGTATATATTTTTGTTCAAGTACTTTTTTAACATGAAAATTTTAGGAATAAAATCGAAGAATTTTGAAAATAAGGAAAAGTGCGTTCATCTAAATACACTCTTCTAGTGTAAGTTGGATGTAAGATATATGTGGTTCAGTTCAGAATCTTCCATGAGAAACACAACTTTAATGAATCAATGGAGATAATTATGATTATCACTTTTGAAAGCTAATTAGATTTGAATGCAATTAGTTAATTTTATGCTAGATATCCCTATACAACCGTAATTAAGACTAATTTTTCTCACAGAAACGTAACTGTTTAGCTTTGAAGAGCATGGGAACACTCTCATGTATTTTTTACGCCAAAATATTACCCATATTGCAAGAAAAATTTACGGAAAAGCTTCGTGTACGTAATAAACATGCCAATTTTTTCTTATGAAAATCTATAAAAATGTAACTTAATCGTCCAAGTATGGATAATAAAAATGAAAAAACCGTCCATAATCATAAAAATGTTCATAATTATTGAGTAGAACCGTATTTCATTTTATTTGAAGTAATTGTAAAATATGTGCCTTTTGGAAATCACCCTAAAAACTTCACCCCAAACGCCGATGTTCCCAAATGGGAACATCCTCAAAATCATACTTAGGATTTTTTTTCCGCCAAAAAATGACTAGAATGGTTTTAGTAATGATAAAACAAGCTATTTAAGCCAAAAATCAGAACCTTTAATTCGAAATTTGAATTGCGGCGTTTAAAAGGTTAACTTAGTAGTTAAACTAATCATACACAGAAACTAGAAATAGTTTTATTTTTCCCATGTTAGTAAAATATATTACATTGGTACTACCAACCACTGTAAAAAGTTGTTTCTTTTTTGTCTGTTTCACTAGTTCGTTTGCTGTTTTGTACACTCTTCTTGATAAATGTCCTGCAAACAAAAAATACTTAATCACTCACAAACAGTATTTATCAATAAGTTTTTCATTTTAAAATAATGTGTCTTCTGAAGTGTTAATTTGTCTTTTTTCTGGAACGAAAAACCTGACAATTTTGAAAATTTTCTGATGTGTCCTATATCTTTGATGCAAACTTTCTATGTTTCCCCCCAATCTATCGCTGTTAACAAGGCGTGCCATACGTCCGGCATTACCCCAGACAGTCCGGGTTTTTTAGAGCTGTCCAGGGAAATGTCCGGGGTTTCATACATTTAAGATTTGCCAGACATTTTTATGAAAAAATCCTAACCAAACTATTTACAAATGAGTTTACGCTTTATAACGTCTGCAGGGCCGTGTTAAGGGGGGGGCCAAGGGTGCGCCCCGGGCGCCGTATGCCGGTATTCAAGAGGGCCGCCAAATTTTTGCCAAAACTTTTTTTTGCAATTTAAAATTATTTTAGTAGTCCACTGAAAATAGCAAAAAAAAGGGCCGAACCTCGAAAAAATTGCAATAAAAGGTTTCTCAAAGGTTTTCACTTAGGAATGACCTCAATAATAACATACTAAAAATCGGACGGGTGGAAATTTAATTTTTTTAAAATTTGTTATCAAATGGCCGAAAAAAAATTTCAAAAAATCAAATTATAAAAATAGAGACTTATGATACATGTTTATAGGCGATTTTTCAGTGCTAAATACGAATATACCATTTAAATTTTTAAAAATTTAAAATTTCAATTTTTAAAAATTAATTCAAAATTTGGAAAGTCGAAAAAATTAAAACATCGCTCAAAACCACAAAATAATTGCAAAAGAAATAATTTAAACGGTTTTCAATTAGAAATGACTTAAATAATAACATACTAAAAAATGAAGAAAATCGGACAGTAAGAAGTTTAATTTTTTTCAAATTTTCAATTTATTTGGCCTCAAAAACCGACCTTTTAAAAAATTCTTGTTAAAAACGTTTGAGGCATTTACCAAGGTCATTTTTCCATGGATGTTGTAGGTATAGACCTCTATAACCTAAAAAAACCACAATTGGTGATTAAATCATTAGTTAATTAATTTAGAAAAATTACCATTGAAAATACAGGTAAAATCTTTCAATCAAGTAATAAGGAAGATATTTAGGCAATATTTGGTAATAAATCATTTTAAAAATAATTAAATTGAAAAAAGACAAAATATCTTTCAAAAAATTTAAATTTAAAATTTTTAAATTTTGTATTATATGCATGTGATACATGTCTCTAGGCTATTTTAGTGCTGTTTACGAATATTACGCCAACTTTTCAATAAAATTTAAATTAACTGTGGAAAAATTGAAGCATAAAAAACAAAATTATTGAGAAAAATGCTTCAATTTTTCCACAGTTAATTTAAATTTTATTGAAAAGTTGACGTGATATTCGTAAACAGCATTAAAATATAGCCTAGAGACATGTATCACATGCATATACTACAAAATTTAAATTTTTTAAATTAATTTAAAATTTAAATTTTTTGAAAGATATGTCTTTTTTCAATTTAATTATTTTAAAATGATTTATTACCAAATATTGTCTAAATATCTTCCTTATTACTTGATTGAAAGATTTTACCTGTATTTTCAACGTTAAGTTTTATAAATTAATTAATTAACTAATGATTTAATCACCAATTGTGGTTTTTTTAGGTTAGAGAGGTATATACCTACAACATCCATGGAAAAATGACCTTGGTAAATGCCTCAAACGTTTTTAACAAGAATTTTTTAAAAGGTCGATTTTTGAGGCCAAAAAAATTTAAAATTTGAAAAAATTAAACTTTTTATTGTCCGATTTTCTTCCATTTTTAGTATGTTATTATTTTTGTCATTTCTAATTGAAAACCGTTTAAATTATTTCTTTTGCAATTATTTTGTGGTTTTGAGCGATGTTTTAATTTTTTCGACTTTCCAAATTTTGAATTAATTTTTAAAAGTTGAAATTTTAAATTTTTAAAAATTTTTAATGGTATATTCGTATTCAGCACTGAAAAATAGCCTATAAACATGTATCATAAGTCTCTATAATTTGATTTTTTGAAATTTTTTTTCGGCCATTTTTTAAAAATTAAAAAAAAACTTAAATTTCCGCCCGTCCGATTTTGGCCGATTTTTAGTATGTTATTATTGAGGTCATTCCTAAGTGAAAACCGTTGAGAAACCTTTTATTGCAATTTGTTCGAGGTTCAACTCTATTTTCAGTGAACTATAGTATTGGACTTCATAGATTATTCAATGCTTTCGAACGGAACAACGATGAACGTGTTCAGGGGGGCGCCAAAAAAGCCATCCGCCCCGGGCGCGATTTTTCCACAACACGGCCCTGAACGTCTGTATTACTTCAGAAAACTTACTTTCAGTGAATTTTGTGATAAAAATTAAGTCACTCAAACAATTTTTGAAAAAGTAATGTAAAATGAAAACTAAAATTTTATATTTTTGCCTAATGTTTATTAGTTTGAATAGTTTTTTCTTAATTTTTAATCTTTGGTAATTTGATATGGCACTTATGCAGAAATTTCAAAAATATGTCCCGGGTTGGCCCCGAGAAAATAATATGGTAAGCCTACTATTAACCCTGTGTTACGTTGAAGTAGAATATTATCTTTACTTGATGCTATTGTTTACTTCCTCTTAGTCTTCAGGAACTGTTATTAAATGCTCAGAGTATTAATGGTTTCTGACATCCATCCTTCAGAGAGCATTCTCTTTTAAATGGGGTATTAACTCATCAGATTCTTTGTGAATGAAAATGAAGTTATTCGGGTGTATTTATCTTTAACCTGCAAGTAGTATCATGCACCTTTTTTCTAGACAAGTTTGCTCTGATATCTAGAGTAGTTGGTGGTACAATGGTTTGCATAGAAAGAGGCCAAATAAACTGTGTGTATGTGACAACTGCATTGGAAATGTCTAGTAATATCGAGCAATCGAGACTTGGTTAGTTAGGGCGTACCTTGCCCCTCCCCAAGCTAGACTCCAGTGTAGATTTCTGCTTCTATGACTTGACCGTATAATTTGGGAAATGAGTTATTTCGGAGGATTGCTTGATTTGATAGGACAATTTTAAAAATTCCATCGCCATTCTTTAATAAACACTTTAAAAGTAGAGATTCTAAAATTTTTTCCATTAGTAATGATAAAATTCTTACATTATGCAACCTGGTCCCTTGCATAGAAATAGTGGAGCTTTGCTTAGTTCATAAGCATATTCTAACTTTGGAATTGCTTTTTTTCCCGACAGCATTTGCCCTGAAATAATTTTTTGTCTCCATTATTTGTTTCATTAGAATTAATAAATTACCCTAAAAGAGAAAATATTAACATTATATAATCCATTTAAAAATAAAAATTACTGTCGTGTTTGAACTTGAGTTGAGAAAGTACTATTCCTGCCAGGCGCGGATCCAGAGGGGTGGCAAACTGGACAGTAGGGTGGAGCGAAAAACTTTTTTTTAAATTTAAAACTCCTGAGGTGGGAATAGGTGCCATTTAGGATAAAACTGAAAAATTCAAAACTTGAGTTCGATCAATTAATATCTTCAGGTTCCACATTCACGTTAAAGTTTCGAAGTTCCATCAAACTTTCCGAAAAAATGGTTATAAATGATTCCCATACAACTCTACCTCCTTTTTCAAACCATAACCGGTTGAGGATATATTCTTAGGATGTCAAACAAAATTTTAAGAACTTCTATGGACCTGAAATGGAGGGAATTTCCGATTTTTCAAGCCCGAAATCAGGGCGCATGCCATTAAAATAGCCTAGCGACCGAAAAACAAAATTTTGAATATCGGTTCCAAATAGAGCTCAAAAGTTGCGTTTTACCCTCCTAATTCATGGAAAAATAATAAAAAAAATTTTAAAAAATAATTTAGGTGTGTTTTGGCCCTAGAATTTGAAAAAATGATCTTTTGCATAGCGTATAATGGGAAAACTCTTAATTAATCAAATTAAAGTTTTAAATGTAATAGAAACTTATAGTTGCCTTAATTCGGTGTTTTAATCGCCAAAAAAATATTTACAAGGGTATTGCATTGTGATTTGAGCTAACAGATAAGACATACAGCTTATAGAATCGCCAAATGAGAGAAAAATTCATTTTTATACTTATTTATATTTATTTTTTCAGATCAGAGCATTAAAATTACTCATAATATATCCTAAATTGTATTACAGACTACATAAAATATCTGAACTTAAAGTTTATAAATTTTGGGATTTTTAACCCTACAGTGCATACTGATGCCATTTGGCAACACGACATTTTTCCCCATTTCCTACTCTATCTTCCATTTCCAAACGGCAACACCATGCAATAAGTACAATAGATATAACATTTCATCGTATTAGCACTTGAGACTGCCAGTAGATTGCAGCAGGGGTACTATTTTGAGACATTTGTTGGTAGCTAGTGAGACGAAAGTCAAGAGACAGAAAACACCAAATTAAAAGGACCTTATAAATTAAAATAAAAAACTTTTCAGCTTGAAACAAAATTGTTTTGAAAAGATAAGTTGTTTTTTTATATTTTTAGAGCATTTGGTTTTATTTCACTTCACAATTAATTTCACAAGAGACACAAATTAATTTCTCAAGGACAAAGTTTTTTGCCAATAAAAAGTAGAAAAAAATTTAATTAATTTTTTTAGTATTTTTTTACTAATTTACACCATAATAGAAGTCACATAAATGATTTTCAAGTGAATTTAAAAAATCATGCATTGTAGGGTTAAGTTTTTTCATCCAAATTTGCAATTTTAGGCTGTTAACTTGACTTTAAAAAATTTAATAATGAACTCAAAAGTATTATTGACTATTAAGACACAACTATAAGCTTTTACAACATTTAAAACTTAAATTTGATTAATTAAGACTTTTCCCATTATTCGCTATGCAAAAGATCCATTTTTTCAAATTCTAGGGCCAAAACACACCTAAATTATTTTTTACGAATTTTTTTATTATTTTTCCATGAATAAGGAGGGTAAAACGCAACTTTTGAGCTCTATTTGGAACCGATATTCAAAATTTTGTTTTTCGGTCGCTAGGCTATTTTCCCGTTAACGCCCAGCGTCCGCGTTTGAGGACAGTGCATAAAAGGGTGTGTAAAATCTTTCCTTTTTTCGGAAACGATTGTTTATTTTGCATGACGATAGATGGCAGTACTACAAAACATGCCACAAATTATCAAGTGTCTGGGTTTGTTTTAAGGTCATTGATTCGGCTCGCAATTTCGCGCTTTTTTCATGTATTACACTTGCGTTGCCTTTCTGTCTAGCTACATCGGCTGAAGTCAAGGTAATAATTTTATTTTCTGTAGTATTTCAAATTAAGGTCATATGTATACATACAAAAGAAAATTAGTAACTTTTAAAAAAATTTCGTTTTCAAAAAGGACGTCCAATTTTACTGTCCTCGTTTGAGGACGCTGGGCGTTCCAGGCAACTTTTTTCAGATTTCTACTCATTACAGTTTTTGAATTTTTTCGATCTACTATCGTGTTAAAGCTGTTCAACTATTATATGGTAGTTAATAATATTTATTTTTGTTTTAGAAGGGTTTTTAGTAGTTACAATGGCTCATAGGTTCTTACCGATTGCAAAATCTCATGATTATTTGTTTTCCCAATGAATTGTGAGATCATTATAGGCAATAAAATGGCTCGATGTCTTCTGAAATCTCGGAAAAAATAGAAAAAGAACCTAAAGGGGATTTGTGAACATAAATTTAATAAGGGAAATAAAATGTTGATGTGACATATTTTGTAAATCATATTTTGAGCACCTTGTTTTCCCAAATATCATACCAAGTGCTAGAATTTATTCAAAATTAAAGCACATTTTGTTCATCTATCATATATGTATTGAATGTTCATGTATTTTACATGTTCCTCATGATCTCCTAATAAAAGTTTTCCCTCACTATCAACTATCACACTTCGTACAACACAAAAATCTGTACCATTTGATTTACTCAAAAGGAGATAAATTCTTAAAATTGATAAAAATAATTCTAAAAAGTGTAATTTATAATTAATTTCATCATAAAGTCTTATAAAATACTGTAACTAGTCCATTTTAAGTTGTTTTGCATACCTATATACGTTATTTTCCTATTTGCTGACTTTTCTGATCTCTTGATTTTTTTACGCCGGAACGCCCAGCGTCCTCAAACGAGGACGGGCTGTAACTTCCACACTAATTAACAAAATGTTTAAATTTTGGATTTTTGTCTTAATTGGGTCATAATTACACCAATTTGAAATAATCATACAAATATTTTCGGTAGAATTAATTCGGGCGTTAACGGGTTAATGGCATGCGCCCTGATTTCGGGCTTGAAAAATCGGATATTCACCCCATTTCAGGTCCATAGAAGGTCATAAAATGTTGTTTGACATCCAAAGAATATAAACTCAACCAGTTATGGTTTGAAAAAAGAGCTAAAATTGAGTGGGAATCATTTATAACCATTTTAAAGTAAAATTTGATGAAACTTCGAAGCTTTAACGTGAATGTGGAACCTGAAGATATTAATTGATCAAACTAAAGTTTTGAATTTTTAAGTTTTATCCTAAATGGCACCTAATCCCACCTCAGGCGTTTTCAGTTTCCAAAGTTGGTCATTTTTGGCTAGTTTCACTCACCCTACTGGACAGTGCCCCCCTTGGGACCCAAAAAGGTTCTCAATATGAGTAAAAACCCTACTTTTACAAGTCTAATTTCAAAACACACACACACATGGTACCACAAGGGGATCTTGTCTGGAAAAGTGCCCCCCCTTGGATCCGCGCCTGATTCTAGCACTTAAACCAATAGCTACATAATTTTATTTTAGGACAGCAATAGTAATTAAATGCCTGACCAAAAGTCTAATAGTTAGAACGTTCGTTATTCAGGGTGGCTACAGATCTGGGAAAATCCCGGGAATTTCATTCAGCTGGAAAAGTCTGGGGAATTCTTTTAAAAATCGGGGCAAGTTTTAGTAGTTGATTCACAAGGAGCTATGTAGGGTCTCAAAATGGGTCAAAAAACGCTACTTTTAAGGGTTAAAATTCCATTTTCTGGGGGATGACATCAAGCCCCCCTCAAAATTTTTAATGTATTATTCTCGGTTTTTCCTTCAAATTATGTGACTTACGAGGAGGAGTGATCCTCATTTTGTGTAATATAAAGGGATAAAAATGAAAAAACCTACTACTTTAAGAGGCAAATGTCACAAATTTTCTGAAGTAGGGCCCCAAACTCCCTTTTAAATTTTGGGTGTTTTACTATTCCGGGTTCCTTTGAAAACTATGCCGCTCCTCCTCACTGCATTGCGCACTTGGGGTGAAGTACATAAATTCATTAAATTAAGCTGAAAATGCTTTTTAAAGGGTCGATTTCCAAAATTTTTCTAGTGGAGGACCCCCAGACCCTCTAATTTTACTTGGAATTTACAGTGTTTACAAAATTACGAATTAAATTTTCTTCCATCATTAAATTGTTTTTAAAACCTATAAATTTAACACTATTACACCGTAAACATAAACACCATTGCTTATAAAAATATTTTTATAATAAAAAAATCATTTCATTTCACAGATCCTTATAAAATTAAGCCTTAGTAACTTCTCTCAGGTTTTTAAATGAAAATTGAGTACCATAAACGTAACTTTAAACCTTCTAAAAATTAATACGTTTATCCCAAAACCAATATCAATACCTAAAGTTACTAGCATACTGTAGTTTATACAGGGTGTATCTGAAATGGTGCAACAAACTTTCAGGGATGATAGTAGACACCTAGACGAGTCGGAATCACCTAGGATTTATGGGTCCAAGACCAAGTCCCAGGAGTTAAAAATGGAGCGACACCCCCAAAAGAACATTGAAAAATTCAGAAGAACTATACTATTGGTAAAAATTTAACAATGGTCTCAAAAATTGTGGTTTAATATTATCTTTAAAGTTTTCCCAAAAGTCTTCACTTTAAAATTTGTTTTATTATGAAAAAAGTTATAAAAAAACACAAAAAATGTGAAAACTCTGCCAAAACCTTATTTTGTATTTCAAAATCCTTTCTTTTGATTTGATAATCTGAGAGATCATAGTTGAAAACCCTTAAGTCCAAAGTTTCACGTAAATTCCAAAAAAGTCGAAAAAATTAAAACATCGCTCAAAACCACAAAATATTTGCAATAGAAGCAATTTTAACAGTTTTCAGTTATAAATGACTTAAATAATTACATACTAAAAGTGGACTAGACTATTTTAAAAGTTCTTGTTTAAAACGTTTGAGGTATTTGCCAAGGTCATTTTTCCATGGATGTTGTAGGTATATTATATACCTCTATAATATAACTAAACCACGATTGGTGATTAAATCAAAATTGAAGCATAAAAAAACAAAAGTGTTGAGAAAATGTTTAAATTTTTTTCACACTCATTCTAAATTTTATTGAAAAGTTAGCTTGATATTCGTAAACAGCACTAAAATATAGCCTATAGACATGTATCACATGCATATACTACAAAATTTAAAATTAAAGTTTTTTGAAATATTATTTGTTTTTTTTTTTCAATTTAATTATTTTAAAAAGGATTTATTACTGAATATTTTCTGTATTACTTGATTGAAATATTTTACCTGTATTTTTTACGGTAATTTTTATAAATTAACTAATGATTTAATCACCAATCGTGGTTTTTTAGATTATAGAGCAGGGATGGCGAACCTTTTTCGATTAGTGTGCCCACAGACAATAAGAGACAGACCGGTCAATGGGCGGCCTACGACACGAACGCCCTCAACCCGCGGTACCTGCACTAAAACTGTGGTTACAGTTAAGCTTTTAGGTCTGGCAACCATGGAGACGTTTTGCGAAGACGTAATCCATCGACCATATGATCACCAGGATCGGGATCCTTGGCGATCACATAAGCCCATTAAATGGTTTTTAAAATTAAAAAATATCTTTTTTTTTCAACAATTTTTTAAAATTTGCTATTATAATAGAAAATTTAAATTAAATCATTAAGGTTTGTTCATCAACAAAATTTCGTGATCGCATATGATGAAAAACTCGATTGTAAAAATACAAGCTTAAATATGAAGTAATCAAGAATCACACAAGTAAATAATGAATCTAAATGATTTTATTAAATCTCATATTTCAATAACCACAAATATTTGTTATAATCCCTTGGCCTTTTAAGACAAACATGATGTGTAAATGAAGTTGCAATCCTCGTGAATCTAAACGAACACATCTTTTGCAAATACGAATCCCAGATCCCAGGCACATTCGAAATGAATTCTTGACAATAAAAATATATAATACTAGTATTAATTATTAATAGAATTAAATACATACGCCTATAATTAACGCGAATTATACTGAAAGCTTAGGGGAATTATACTGATACTATAGCTGACGTTATGAAATCATGTTCAAGAATGCAACACAGATTTTCCAATACATTATAGAGAAAATAGAGAAGAAACGAGATAAAATGTGCCTTAATGCAATAAGACACTGTTAAAATGATTTATAAATCTTGAAAACAATTTAAAAGAGTACGATTAAACGATTTACACAAACTTCATGTTTACTTTCGAAATCGAATATTGCAAGTTTCGTCAACAAAAAAATGTGTAAGGATTTCGATTAAAAAATATTAAATTAATCGATTAATGCCGGTACCGCTTGTCGCAGGCGCCACTTGAGCTCTCTGGATAAGCCCCGCCTATTGACCGGTCTGTCTCTTATTGTCTGTGAGTGTGCCATTTATATTACGGTTTAAACACTTGGAAAACGAAATCTGCCTCTCAGGGTTGATAGTTTAGAACAGGAGTTTCCAATTTACCCAACTTTCAAGTACTCAAGAGCCCCAATCGAAGGCACAAGTCTAGCGGTTGGCCGCAGGGGCGTCATTTCAGTTTTTGTTTGGGGGGCAAGGATTTTTTTAAGTGGGTCTGGGCCCGGCCGTAACTATATTTTTGGGGGTTGCCTCTCTTTCCTTTTTAAGGTATCCCCTAACGAGCACTGAAAAGTAGTATTTTAATAATATTAATTATGTCAAAATTTGAAAACGGAAAAAAAGAAAAAACTTGGGTCTGGTGTTCACCGCAGGAAAATTTTGAAAATTTGCCTCTTAAAGTAGTATTTTAACTCATTTCGAGACCCTTTTGGGCTACATCTCCAAAGAGAACAGTTTCTTGTAAACCACATAATTTTATTGGGAAAAAAGTTGTTAAAAGCACGTCCAAGTTTCAAGGGAGGCTAGGGGTTCTCCCCCAGAAAAATTTGCCTTTAAACTATTGTTTTACATTTTCTCCAACTTTTTGGGGAGCTCTTTATGGGAAAAGAATCTTGCAAGTGGCAGAATTTAGAAAGCAGAAATACTGTATACTAAACTCATTGGCGCAACAGCCCTAGTGGGCCATGGCCTACGATGCCCATCTTCGTTTTCGTGACCGTGGGGCCTTGGGGTGCAAGGTGTTAGGCATGTGTCACGGTTAGTTGGTCATTCTAACGCGAGACCCCATGGAGGTATGAGACCATGCGAGACCCCCAGTGTTTAGTTCCCATTAGTCCTCATTTTATCGACCCACTGAAGGGATGAAATGCTGTATAACCCACAGAGTACTAGAACAGAGAGTCCGTCGCCATAGGCGCTAATGGAAATTGAAAACTTGGATGATTGTGGGGCTATTTTGGCGCTGCGATCGCATCAACGTCACGAGAGGCGGGAGGGAAGAGCCTGATTGGTTGAGAAAAACTTTTTCCTTCTCCTTCGAAAATAGAAGATGGAGGGACAGCCAATCACAGGTTTGATCTCTCTGTCAATCATTTAGTTCATCAAGGCGCCCTCAAACCCATCCAACTTTTGAATATATCGTTTTGGACCCTCTGTTAGGATTTTTCTCTGTGGTATAACCGATGTAAAAATTTTAGAGGGGGCTGTGAGGGTCCTCCGCCGAAATTTTTTTAAAACTAGTGTTTATCTCTTTTTTTCGATCTTTTTGGGGGACTGGGGGATCATAAAATTTTTTTTTGAAATTACCCCTTTAAATTATTGTTTTATATCTCTTTTTCAAACTTTTTGGGGAGCACTAAAAATGAAAAGCTTCTTGCAAGCGGCAGAATATTCAAGGGGGTTTAAAGGTAGTGTTTTAACTCCTTTTGAGACTTTTTGGTTTACACCCTAAGCTCCTTGACGGAGGTTTTAGAATTTTCAAGGGACTTGTAGCTATTTTTCACATAACAGTGGAAACCTTTGGGGGGGGCGTTTGCCCCCCCCAAATGACGCCCATGGTTGGCCGTAAAGTCAGTGGTGAATATAAAAATTAATTTCGGGCAACAGTTATTCCTCAGTCCCTCCCATGCATCTTTAATAGGTTTAATGCAGCTTTTTAATACATTTTTAGTAGAATTTAATCTGAAAAGTTAAAAGAAAATTTAATAAAAATTGTCAATAATGAAGTTTCTAGCAAAGGAGGTCTGGGGGTCCTCCCCAGACAATCTTTGGAAGTTTGACCTTAAAAACAGGGTTTTAAACTAGTTTTTGGTGCATCTACTCCGAATTTCGGACATATATCTTTAGGTAGGATTTTGATTTTCATGAATATTATAAAAAAGTTGTTAATAATAAAGTTTCAAGTAGAAAAGCGGGGTTTGGGGGCACCCCCCCCAGAAAATTTTTGAAAATTTCACCCCAAAAAACTGGGTTTAAATTGTTTTGGTATACCTTGGCCTAGTTTTGGAGGGGGGGCAGGACCCATACGCCCCCTCCCTTTTACACGTCCTTGCGTAAAGTAATCAGGCTCCTTTTGCATCCATGATTTTGTTTTCTAACGGCCCAATGTTAGTTTCCTTACGCAATTATAAGGGCGGTTGTGATTTGCTTAATGCCTTTTGCTGACAAAAGGGGAGGAGGGGGTCCATATAAAGACGAAGAAAATGGGGTTACGTAATACAGGGTGATTCTGAAATGGACCGCCAAACTTTGAGGGGTGATAGTACTCATCAAGACGAACAAGAATTGATGCGGAAAGGGGGGTCGCAGTTACACCGTTAAAGAGCTAGGTCCTAATGTAGTGCGAGAGCGTTACAAAAGGACGTTTTGCCAAGGCCCGTTTAACGAAAAAAACATAATGAAATGAAAAAATTTATTGCATGATAGAAATTGGACCACTTGCTAAACCGTGGGGTGAGTTTTAAAACGCGCAGTATTAATCTTCTAGCCAAAGAATGGAGTTCCATTAATGGTATTTAGAAAAATGATGATCGGGGAAGGAATTTTCAATGATCATACATTGATCATTGAAACTGTATGATCATTGAAAATTCCTTCCCCGATCATCATTTTTCTAAATAGCATTACACTAATGTAAAGGAACTCCATTCTTCGGCTAAAAGATTAATATTGCATGTTTTAAAACTCACTCTACGGTTTAGTAAGTGGTCCAATTTCTGTCAAATTTATGATGTAAGTAGTACGGATACTGCTATACCTCATGCAATAAATTTTTTCATTTCATTATGTTTTTTTTCGTTAGACGGGCCTTGGCAAAACGTCCTTTTGTAACGCTCTCGCACTACATTAGGACCTAGCTCTTTAACGGTGTAACTGCGACCCCCCTTTCCGCATCAATTCTTGTTCGTCTTGATGAGTACTATCACCCCTCAAAGTTTGGCGGTCCATTTCAGAATCACCCTGTATAAAGGACCTAACACTCTCAATCCAAATCCACTCTTGGGCCTGCGACACACTGCGAGGGTTATAACCGCCCGACCCATTATTCAAGATAGCGGAAAAAGCATAGAGTTGATCCTGAGACTCCCGCTATTCCTGTCAAGATAGAGGACTAGGCTTTCTCCATGCTTTTTTTTATGGAGATTGATCGTTCTCGCGACTAGTGTCGCTCGTAGTGTGTCTTGGCTCTTAACTCTCAACTTTTGTAATTTTTGGACAAACCACTTTGGGGCCGTTCAAATATTACGTAAGCACTTTTTGGTCATTTTAACCCCCTCTCCCCCCTTGTCAGCAAAGATAGTAAACCTCAACCCCCCACCATAATTACGTAAGAAACTGCCGAACCCCCCCCCCGAAATTTCGACATCACTTTTAGTAAGCCTACTGTTTTTTTTCTCCTTAAAAATTAGGTGACTTAAACTGTCTGTCTACCACAAGAAGAGCTCCCGCTAAGTTGTTTAATTACGGCTGGTGCCATAGAAAAATGGACTTGTCTCATTTTTCAAGAGTATATTTTAAAGTAGAGGGACTACTTTAAAATATATACTTGAAAAATGTGGCAAGTTCTGTTTCTATGGCACCAGCCGTAATTAAACAATTTAGCGGGAGCTCTTCTTGTGATAGACAGACAGTACAAGGAGCTGTCCTTTTTGGGAGTAACCCAAAGGGTTCAAAAATGAGTCGAAACACAACTTTTCGGGGTTAAAATTTCAAAATGTGTGAGGTCCATCCCCAGAAAAAGTGCTTACGTCAGATTTCCTAATTCAATTTTTTGTTAAATTCATTTTTGGTTGAATTATTAAATTATTTATGCAAGAAACAAGAGATTTTCGAAAATGCAGTATCTTACGTAAGCATCACTCATATCCCCCTCCCCCTTTGTCAGGAAAAATAAGCAAAGAGCAAACCCCCTCCCCCCTTAGGTGCTTACGTAATATTTGAACGGCACATTTCATCCTGATCAGGTCAGTTATAGCAAAAAACATTGTTTCGAAACGGTCTTTTATAACAACCTGTATGTTAAGCAAAACGATAATTCAAATTTTAATCAATATTCAGAAAATGATTGACTCCATTTCATTCATTAAACTGACTTAATCTGCTTTAAAATTTTATTTTTAAGTCTACTATTTTCTTACAGTTAATATTTTTATGTTTGATTCCAAAATCCACACATACAACAAAATCTTTCATCGCCACAAAGTTTATACAATACACTTTAATTTATGCTTGTTACTACAATTTCTAGAAAATATTCAGTAAACATTTGGAAGGTTGTAGAAAATTTTGTTTTTAATTTATACAGTGTTTTCTCGATTCCTCTCAAAATTTGGTTTTTACTTTGAGTACGTAATCCCCAGGTATTCCTTGTTCCCTCTGATATATTTCAGTATAATAATTTCTTTCATAAAATTGAAAGAATCTATTTTATAATTAAATTTTTATGTAAATTTTGGATAAATGTGTTTATTTTACCAAAAAGAAATGTTGATTGTGGAAGGGTTTCCAAATGAATATTATAAAGTCGTCGAAAAACGTAAAAAGGGGGGCATGAGAATTTTAATGGTGATTTTCGGATTCAGCGACCCAAAATCTATAAAGATATGACTATTTTCATCAAGGTCAAATTTGTTGAACAGTGTTATTGTATATTTGTGATAAAACCTGAATAAGGTAAATTTGAATTAAGCTTAAAACCAAAATTTAGCCTATTTGGGACTTTAGTTATAGATAACTTATTTGACATACAGAAAACCTACTTTCTGAATTTCGAAAAAAAAAACAGTTTAATTTGAAATAACCTAACTTACTCTTAAGCACCCACAGAGCAGAGCTTCGAAAAATTTTTTTAAAATTTAAACAACCCATGGAGTTCTGAAAAAAAACTCCACCTATTTTGAAGCAAGGGGCTTTGAAGAAAGCCACTTAAATTTTTAATATTTCACAGAGGTGTGAAAAATCTAGACAATTTTTGAAAAACCGATTGAGCATGTTTTAACAGTTCAACAGTCCTAAAAGCTTTTAAAAACCCAAATAATTTTTAAACAACCCATTGAGTTTTTATAAACTGAAATTTCATTTATATATTTCACAGGACCTTTCGAAAAGGAAAATATTTTTAAACAATCCATGGAGTTTTGAAAAACCCAACAAGTTTTTAAATAACTCAGGAGATTTGAAAAAAAAACTCCCTGTTAAATTTTAAATATTCCACAGAGCTTTAAAAGACCCACCGAATTTTTAAACAAACCATGTTTTTGAGAAACCAACTAAAACAAACCTTGGAGCTTTCAAATAAACCACTTTAATTTTAAATACTCCAAAGGGCTTTGATAAAAATATCCAATTTTTAGAAAACCCATGGAGATTTAACTTTAAAAAATACTAACTAATTTTTTAACAAATCATTTGACATATGAAAACCCACTTTCTAGACCTTGAAAAAATCCAGTTAAATTTGGAAAAAAATATAAATCTAAAACATAACTAACCCACACCTTGTTTTAATTGAAAACATTTAATTGGAAAGAACTTGCTAAAATATGAAAAAAAACGTCTTAGTTACCCTTCCTTAGGATAAATTCACTTAATTTTGGAAAAAAACCCACCCAATTAAATTAAAGAAATCTCCCTAAATATTGAAGAAAAAACACCATTTCTTTAAAAAAAACCCCACTGTTTTACATTTTTTTTGGGGGTTTATTAAAAAAAACAGAAATACCCAACCCTCTTGGTTTAAAAATACGAGTTTTTCCACCCGTGGTTTTGGTTTGGTTATAATTTTATGGCACTGTGTTGACGATTTTTAAAAATTCCATTTATATTTTGAAATGCCCCCTAACTACTATAAGTAATTTTAAACACGTAAGTTCTTAAGACGACTTTTTTTTTTGGTGAATTTTGAATACATGTGTATTAAAACAATCATTGATTGGTAGGAAAGTTTTAACTTTTATAAAAATAAAGGAAATTCATTATATTTTTATACTACGTTATATTTATCAATTTCGGTTAAAACTATTCATTTTTATGAACTTACAAATGTTGCAATCCAGGTTTTCATCTTTTTGAAGTTCACATGGGATTTTTTGCTTTTCTGTTCCTACATTCATATCTGAAAAATAATCACGGTATTTATAAACAAATGAATAAAGGAATTATTTTCCTAATTTTTAAAATAACTTCTACGATAGCACAAACCTCTCCGAGTTAGAATAGCTAAGAACTAAAATGTCTAGATCCTTTGAAATTTTGTTTGCAATAAAAGTTTCATCCATCTCAATTAAGAAAGAAATATGCATGATTTAGTAAATTCCATCAACTCCATTCGTTGAGCATAGAACTTTTTCAAATGAATAGTACATTTCTTTTACAAAAGCTTTTCATAAGAAAACACATTAAAGTTTATGACGGATTGCATTTGCAAAAAAAAAGAGAAAACTGTTTGATTGACAATTTAAGAACACGTGTCAGAAGCTTCTCGTCCAAAATCATAGGCTTGGGACTTTCCCAGAGAACAAGAATGTCTCTCTACTGTCACTAAGGGACGGGTAAAACATGTCTTTTGTATGAAATACAGGAAATTTCTGATTGCGAATAAAAGTAGTAACTTAAAAATTTGTGTTTTCTTATGAATGTGAAAGATAATATTATACTAGAAATTTTTTTGAGAAGGTAAAATGCGAATATATTCAATTACCATGTATGCCAAAGGTCGGCAACTGGCACACCGCGGTCCGAATCCGGACCACGAGGGGTTATTTGAAAGTATTTTGAAAATCAATAATAGGTAATCCTAGATGCTAAAAATTAGTTTGATCTTTTTTTTAGAGGATAAATTTCCAAAAATTTCCTGGGGGAAACAAAAATTCACCCCCCATTCCCTTAACATTTTCTAGTGAGGACGCTCATTCGTTTTTGTGATAGCATCAATGTTTTTTTAAATATAGGGGAGAGTGTTGTACCTGTGGACAAAAATCACGTTTGGATTTTTCCAATCCAGTTAAAATCACATTTTGACCATTTGAAGTGCCCAACCTATAGTCCTAACCTTTGTGAGTAGGGGGATATTTTTTATTAGATAAATCTTGAATATTGTATTTTTAATTAATTTTAATAACTTGAAAAAATTTGTGTCCATAGGTACAACAACGTGCTCTCCCTATGGACAGACCCAGTTGTACCTGTGGTGGACACCCTTAAAAAGGGAAGTTTTAGTTGAAAAAAGCTAAAAATGAACATTTTTACCAATGCATAACCTTTTTATAACATATTTCAGGCTTTATAAAATTGGAAATCGATTTTTTAATATAATGTAGTTTTAGATCGTAAATGATCATTAAAACAAGTTGAATGATAAAAGTCTTAATTTTTACCAAAAACACGTAAATCAAAAGGGATTTTCAGATCAAAATTTAAGGTAATAGTTTCATCAATCATGCTGATAGATCTGATCACTTCACTGATCCAAAAAAAACAATTAGATCGACACTTAGTTGTGCAAGCATTTGGTGGTAATAACTTCCAAGTAGGATCACAAGAACGTGTCCGTAGGTACAACACTTATGGTGTCCGAAGGTAGAACATCAGGAGTTTTTGCATTCAAAATTCTATAAAAAATAAAAGAATTGAGATCTGACGATTTCTAATATAAAAACTAAAAAGTCAAAATCTCGGGGATTCACCCCATATATCCCATTTTATTATACCATAATTATAAGGGAAGAGAAGAATTAATGTAGTGATGCCCTAAAAAAAACTTTGAGCATCTAAACACAGTAAATTTATTTTATAAGTTTAAATTATATTTTAAAGAGTTGATTTCACGTTAGCAACTAGATAGCATCTGTTTACATTCAAAATCGACCCCAAATTCAAATTTACATTTTTTCCCGAATTTTAAAATGAGGTGGCTGAAGGTACAACCGTCCTTAGGTACAACACTCTCCCCTATAAGTAAATTCGATTTTTAAGTGGGGATGCTGTGATGTGTGAAATGGATTTTAAAAAAATTAACAATAGTTTTGTTTAATTTAACAATTTAATTAAGAAGATAACGTTCACTACTCAAATTACATCTATGTAAAAAATATGTTTCTGAAAATAAGAATTTAAAAGTAATGAAGTGCCTTTTTTTCTCTGGACCTCGATTAAAATTTTCAAAATAATTTGGAATCCGAGTAAAATTACTTGCCGATCTCTGATGTATACTGCAGCATTATTTATACCCTTTTAATTGATTGGATCAACTCGGTAGCATAGTTAGAAAAAAGTTTTTTGGAGGAGAGTATTTGGATATCTCCAATTGTTTTTATAGCCGAAAAGTAAATTTAGAGGGTCTGAATTTTCCCACCTTTGGTGAATTAGGTAAAATTTACGTAGGTTTTACGTTCTAAAACGCTCCGCATAAGGCAAAAATAAGAAAATTTCATTTTATAATTTAGGTAAACGACTGAAACAATTCTTAAATCATAAAAAATAAATTTTCCCATTTTTCGCCTAATGAGGAGTGTTATAGGACGTCAAACTACGTAAATTCTACCGAATTGAGCGTGCGTTTAAGGAATTTTATTCAAATCATTTTTCTGCACCCGATTTCTCTTCGAATTAAATCGATGTGGCTCTACAACTTTGCATTTGACTAATTTAGCAAACATCTAAAAGTTTTTAAAATGTTTTTTAAAGCCCAAGTAGGTTGGGTTTTTTCGTTTTTTTTCAATAAAACCGTGAATAAAAACAATATAAAACTGGGGTTTTTCAGAAAAAGTTTTTTTTTCAAAATTAAGTGGTTTTCTCCAATATATATAAGGGGTCATCCATAAATTACGTGAGGTGTTTTTTCCAAAATCTGGACCCCCCTCCCCCCTTGGTGAGATTTAGTGAGATTTTGCTGGACCCCCCCTCCCCCCAAGTGAGATTTACCTACAACCTTTAAAAATAATTTTCTATCCAATTCGTTTGCATTTTGAGGAAAAGAACATTATTCGGCCTAAAAATCACCACAGTATCTTATATGTGGGTATTATTCCTTTCTCAAACTTAAAAAAATCGTTTAATTTCGAACTTAAAAAGTTGATGTGAGTTTTTCACCGACCCCCCCTCCCCCCTTGGTGAGATTTGGTGAGATTTTTCCAAACCCCTCCCCCCCTTTTTGACCTCACGTAATTTATGGATGCCCCCTAAGTGGTTTTTTTCAAGTTACAGTGAGTTATTTTTATGCCGTGTTCTGTAAAAAAATTTCAGTTTTTCCTTAGTTAAGTGAGTTTTTTCAAAGTTGATACTCTTTATACTTTGAAAAAAAACTCACTGAAATTGTAAAAACACCCCTTAATTATTGAAACCTGGTTTAAATTTTGGAAAATCCCACTAAAATTAAAAAATATTCTAAACTTGAAAAACCCCATTCAACAATGAAAGAAATCTTATTAACTTTGAAAAAAACCCACTGAAATTTAAAAAATTCTCCTTAATTTTTTATATCTAGTTTGAACTTTAAACGTTCTAAATTTAAAAAAAACATTCAATATTGAAAAGAACCCCACTGAATAATGAAAGAACCTATCTAACTTAAAAAAAACTCACAGAAATTGAAAAAACATCATTTAATTTTTGAAACGTAGTTTAAATTTTGAAAAAAAACCCACTAAATTTAAAAAATACTCTAAACTTAGAAAAAAAACATTTTGTGAAAGAAATCTAACTTTGAAAAAAAATACTGAAATCTAAAAAATCCTCCTAAAATGTCCTAAATTTTGAAAAAAAAACCATTCAAGAATGAAAAAAACTTAAATTATTGAAACCTGGTTAAAATTTTGATAAAACCCACTCAAAATTGCAGTTCTTGATATCAAGGGCGTCGTTCCCGGGAGGAAGGGACAGACGACGTCAATGCTTGATACGTTATTTCGTTAAATGTTTTTCTACAATATTATAACTGCTAAAATATTTTCTTGAAAAAAACCCCCAAAAATAGGTCCAAAATGACGGTTTTTCACATGTTTTTTTTAATCCATTGGGTCCACAGCCCAATTGGGTCTAATCCGGCCAACCCCGGGAATATATATAATGTACATTGTTCATGATTAAAATATTTTCCCACGTTAGACTCAATTGGGCAATTTAATTCCACTTTTAAGTGATCACCCCAATAGACGAAACAAATTTATTATTAGCAAGGATGAATTTTCATTTTTCATCTGCATATAGATAGAAAAATTTCGGGAATTATACTCTTTCATGAAAACTAGTTGCCATCTATTAAAAATTATCAACCAAATTCATTCAATTGAAATCTCCAACCAATAAGTGAGCCAACCCCGCAATTAATGACCGAGTTCAAAGCAAAGGAGTTGGTACGCGGAAAGGTGAGAGCAATTATAAGTCTTTTTTCATTTACTCATTTCAATGGGACCAAAATTCTTCCTTGTTAATTAGCTTAGTTAAGAGGATTTGTTTGTGCTAATTGTTCCACCAAGAATGAAACCCCTTTCACGCTTGATAATTGGAATTTTACTGTAAGCATGTTTTGTTTTCTTGATGACTTCTTAATAATTAAGCCAGCCTTCTGCACTAAGTGTTTTGAAGAGACATTATCTGTTAAAAAGTAAGTCAACAATGAATATACTAAAATATAATGCTCCCATTTTTTAGCCCGTATGTAGTGTATATCCACAAGGAAGGTTGAATATTTACTGGCCCTTCTAATTCATATGCTGAGGTTTAACTCAAAATTTATGAGGTTGATTTCCAAAACTTTATTGAATAAAGACTTAACCCTTTATATACCGACGGTACTTACAAGTACCGCCAACTTTAAATTACATAGAATAACCATCCTTGCGAATATATATTAACGATAATTTGCAGGAACACTCTTTCAGTTATCCTCTTCCTGGATAAAAAGCAGCGAAGGTTCTATGATGAGTATTTTAGCGGGAAATGCGAATAGATTTAACTGAAGTTGTAAGTTTAGCTGCCATTTCGATCGGATTAACATGATTGTCATTTTTGTTCCCGCAAAAAAGTAGTTAAAGTCAAAAGTTAAGTGTATTATTTTTAAAGACTTATTACTGCGATAAAAAAGCTATGTTTTTCTTGTATTGTGAGAATATTTTAGCACTCCGTGTACTGACAGTGCCCAAAAGTATCAATTTAAGTAATTGGCTCTAGCGGATTCAATTTTCCAAAGATGATTATTCTATTTATGTATATCCCTTAATTTTCAATTTAGTGACTCAAAAAAGTATTTGCACGAAAAAAATTGCAGCGAATCATAATGCGGTAAATAAAGGGTTAAGGTACATGGTTTATGTGTACTGTCAGGCAATATTGCATTGTCAGGCATATTGCAAAACACTTAAGCTTTAAAAAAAGGCTGCTTTATTAAAGTAACTTTATTAAGTAACTTTGGCCCAAATGGAGTGTTTTTTCACATTAAAAGCAAATAAAAGTAGTTAATCAAAACAAATTGAACAAAGTCAGTGGCTTATAATATCTTTAACATCAACTTTAATGTAAACCGATTTTAAAGTGTGGATTTAAGTTTTAAAAATATTTTTTAAATTTATGAAATTTTGGGCTAAAGTTACCCTGAATTGGGGTAACTTTGGCCCAAACCTCAAAAACCAAAAAACTTAAGGCATTATATTACCTTTAACCAATGCTATACTCTTTAGATGTGTTGTTAAGTTGCCTATCAATAATGATAATATATTACAATTTCATTTCAAGTTTGATTAATAAGAAAATCAAGCACTAAAACATGTTTTCTTATACAAAACTGATTTAATTTTAGAGTTACTTTAGGAAATTTTCAAGGAAAAGACATAGAATCATGTTTACTGTCCATCTATGTCATAGATGGACAGTAAAACAGCATTTTAACATCCTTGGTATGATTTCACAACTTCAAGGGGCGATATCTCCCTATAGGGGTTAGGTATTTCCCCCCCCTTTTCACCCATCTGTAGAGCAAAGCTTGGAGATCGTTTTGATCACAAAAAGTCAATTTGTCATTTTTGGGACTTATTCCCTTCTTCAAACTGACGATTCAATTATAAAATAAATAATCATCGTATTTAAAAAATTTTCGCTTGTTAATTCGTCTCCAAGATAAAAAAAAAATGTGGGAATTGCCAATTCTACCCGTTAGCCGTTGCATTGGATAAGTGATAAACACGTTCTTTCTATAGATACAGCACGTAGAATCTCTTTCAAAGTTATCCCATTTTACGGTACGTCATTTATTTTAGCAGAGAAATTTTATTTTTAACTGACCTCTAGCGTATAAAAGACAGAGTGAATACATATACTTTATCAGGTTTAACAAAGGAGGAAGTGACCAGTGGTCAAGGATTGTGTAATATTCATCATAATTGACCAGAACAGACCTCTAGTATACTAGAGTTATTAGTTACAATATCAACCAACGAAAGAGGGAAGAACCCAGTGGTCAAGGGTTATAAATGAAATATCCATTCAAAAGAAATCAATCGAACCAGAGATGTATATTTCAAACTTCCATAAAAAATTTTTTGAATGCTATTTCTCTTCAAGTTAGCGAAAAATCTCCAAATATACAATACAGTGAAATCCCGTTACAACAAATACCGATACAACGAAAAGTCCCGTTATTACAAAAGTTCAGGAAGTCCCCAACCGTTTTTATTTGAATTAGCGATAGTACGGTTACAACGAAATTTCCGTTATAACGAAAAATTTTAAAGTCTCGTGAAGTTCGTTATAACGGGATTTTACTGTATTTAAATCACAACATACTGCCAGCACAGCTCTCTTTTTGGACTCAACAAGTTTTGAATGATTTTAAAACTTTATATTGGTTGAAGAAGTTTACAAAATAAATGCATATTATTAAGTAAATCTATAGAAATTACTTAACTTTTAAAGAGGGGATTTACATGGATTTTTTTTTCGTTGAACTACTTAGTAGTACACCGTTTTCATAGGCAAACAAATGAAAGGAAAGTTAAAGAAATTTCGAAAGTACAAAATTTATTGAAGTTAATTTACAAAAAATCGTGCGATATCTTTTAAATACTAGAAATTTACTAGCGTGCGAAAGTGCGCTGGACCGGCGTTGCCCGGGTTTAAGTTTTTAAAAAATGTAATCGGGCGTGTGTTAATCAGGAGTTTAAAATTTGATGTGTGTAATTTTACTTTTTTAACTAATAGTATTCGATATAAAAAAATTTTATACTAACATATTCCTAAGACCTTAAAAGATAAAAGTAAGTAAAGATATTCAAAACAAATTCATTTCTTTTCATATAAAGAAATTTAAACAGCTTGTCTACACTTATATCAATATTAAAATGTTATAAGGTTATGTTACAAATATTGTTTCCCTTAGGCCCATTTCAAGAAGCAAAAATAATAAAATGACAAAAAAGAGAAAATAGTTTTCGTTCGTCAATTAATATAATAAAAACAACAATCAAATATAATTTTGAAACAATATCTTGATATGAAGATAAAGCTCGGGAAAGTTACAATTTCACAAAATTTTTATTGAGAAAGTATCTCTCGATAAAAAGTACAAAAAATATTCTAACTGATAAGCAATTGAAATGAAGGATTCATGTTATAAAATACTTAATCTGATCTTGAAAAAACAAACTAAATCTAAATACTTTTTTCGAGAAACAATAGAAAAAAGAGGAAAAGAAAAATGATGATAAAGTACACAGAAAATAGATATCGAGTTACGAAAGTTTCTGCAAAAAAGAAACCGTTACAAAAAAATATTTTCAAGTTTTCAATTTATTTTCGCCGCTCCCAATCCCCACTTACCTGCGGGGGAGAATGCCAGAAGGCTGCCGAGGATAAGCACACCTATCCACATCATCTTCCGAATGAAGAGGAGCCAAATAAACTAAGTGTGCCCTAAGTAATGCGAACGTTGCGCCCCAAGAGGCGCATCTTCTTTGCGGCTCAGGGATGTTACAGAAGTTGGGCGAAAAAAACTAACAGGAAACTTAACATTTAAAGGTCTTTTTAGTATACAGGGTGTTTCAAAAGTCCGTTTCGCGGTTCTTTAAAGTATAACATTTTTGGAAATATGGTGCTCCCTCCCAGTAAAAAAATTTATGACGGAGGGCTCTCCTTCCGAGTAAAAAAATATAGGAGAAAGGGCGCTCCTTCCTAGTTAAAAATTTTAGAAAAAAGGGGTGCTCCTTCCAAGCAAAATATTTTAGGACAGAGGGAGCTCCTTCCCAGTAAAAAATTTTAGGACGGAGACGGAGAGCGCTCCTTCCCAGTAAAAATTTTAGGACGGAGGGTGCTCCTTCCTATTCAAAAATTTAAAAAGGAGGGCACTCCTTCTTAGTAAAAAATTTTAAGACGAGGGGCGCTCCATTCTAGTAAAAATTTTTAGGACGTAGGGAGGTCCTTCCTAGCACAAAAGTTTTTGATTTAAAGGGCTCATTCCTAGTAAAACATTTCAGGAGTGAGGTTGCTCCTTCCAATTAAAAATTGTAGAAGTTAGGGAGCTCTTTCCTAGTAAAAATTGTTGGAGGAAGGGCGCTCCTTCCTAGAAAAAAATTTTAGAGGGTGGGCGCTCCTTCCTAGTAAAAAATTTTAGAACAAAGTGTGCTCCTTCCTAGTAAAAAAATTTTAGGAGTGAGGGCGCTCCTTCCCAGCAAAAAAATTTAGGACAGAGGACACTCCTTACTAGTAAAAAATTTTAATAGAAAGGGTGCTCCTTCCAAGCAAAAAAACTCTGGATGTGAGGCACTCCCTCCCGGAAGAAAAAATTTTGAATGGAGGGAGCTCTTTCCTTGTAAAAAATTCTGTTGGGAGGGCGCTCTTTCCCAGTAAAAATTTTTTTTGGGGAGGGCACTTCTTCCTACTTAAAAAACTCTGGAGGTGAGGCACTCCCTCCCGGAGAAAAAACACTTGTAATGAAGGGCGCTCTTTCCTAGTAAAAAATTATGAAAGAAAGGGAGCTCCTTCCCATTGAAAAATTCCAGTTGGAGGGTGCTTCTTCCCAGTAAAAAAATGTGTATGTAGGGCTTTCCTTCCCAGTTAAAATTTCGTGGGGGTCTGAGGGTCCTCCTCCAGAAATTTTTTCGAAATTTACCACTTAATAACCTATTGTTTTATCTTCTTTTGAAACTATTTTTATACTTAAAAGGTAACTTGAGTATCCCCCAATGTAACTCGCGGACCCCCTAGGAAGGCGCTGCAGACCCCTGGGGGTCCGCGGACGACAGTTTAAGTTTAAGAACCGCTGTTATATTAAATCTAGACGGGGTGCCTGTTGCGATTACATATACGGCCCATCACGCTAGCAGCCTGCACGCTGTAACCGTCGTCGGTTTGATTCCGGCCTTGTCCTGGGTGTATTTTCTGTATTTTTTTCTCTCTCTATGTTGTGTCAATAAAAAATTATGTTTGTGGATGTCTTACTACTTTCTTGACGAAGGTTTATAAGCGGATCCTGGAGGTCAAGCACACAGACCGGAAAATATACAGGGTGATTCAGAAATAATCATCAATAATTGGGGGGAGGCAGAGGGGCCCTAGACAAGCATATTTCGAATAGGGATGGTGGGGCGCAGCCTTACCGTTAAAGAGCTAGGACCTAATGTAGTGCGAGCGCGTTTCAAAAGGCCGTTTTTAGAAGGCCCGTGTGACGAAACAAAACATAATAAAATGAAAAAATCTATTGCATGAGGTAAAAAGTATCCCTACTACTTACACCATGAATTCGATAGAATTTGAATTACTTTCTAAACCGTGGGGTGAGTTTTAAAACGTGCAATATTAATATCTTAGTCAAACAATGGAGTTCCCTTAATGGTATTTAGAAAAATGATGATCGGGGAAGGAATTTTCAATGATCATAACATTGATCATTGAAACTGTTTGATCATTGAAAATTCCTTCCCCGATCATCATGTTTCTAAATACCATTAAGAGAACTCCATTGTTTGACTGCATTTTTCAAATCAGCCATAGACGAAAACCCCAAATTTGATTTTCATAACGATCGAATAGTCTTCTTTATATTTCGCGTCGTATACTTGAATCCCGTGGTTTTTCTGACCCTAAAATCATAAAAAAGTGTGAAATATTTCTGCTGATTTCCAGAAGTGTACAATTATAATTGTTAAGCTGATTGCGTCTGCACTATACTCCTTGTAAATAGAATAGGCGGCTCGTCACCATGGCAACGCAGTAGAAATGCTCTGGGATAGGACTAGTGGTGAGTCGCCGATTCAAATTACACAGTATAAAAAAGACAGTGCTGTTTGTTGAAAACAAATATTTTGGGGAATCGCCTTTGGTTTTCCCTTTCTCTCTTTTGGTTCAGGTCAAAAACCAAATATTTTTTAACGGAATGAGGAGGCCCGAATATTTTGGGAGACGATACGAATATTTCAGTGTTGAGATGGATTATTCCAATCTTAGCACTCAAAATAGACAATAACAAGAAAGAGACAATTCGAGTTATCAGGCCCGTTCCTGGGTATAGCGGCGCCTCCGTGCCAAGTTAATTACGGCGCCCCTTACCCCATTTCCCCAATTAATAGTTATTTTTTGTTAATTAATTTTAAATTAATTAATTGTTAGTTTTAAATTAATTAATTATTAATCAGAACTAATTAATATTTAAAAACTTTATGATATCAATAAAATAATATCGGCATTACTTATTCTACTAAAATTAGTTTTCATATAAAATAATTGAAAGTAGTATTAATTTCAAAAAATTATATTGAATTAATAAACAGCTTATGCATTTTAAAGTTTTTCAATGAAGTGATTCAATTACTTAATGTCAAATAGAAAAAACTCAAATTAAAAGAATGAAATTAAACAAGTTTAAAATTAAGTATTGTGCGTTGAGAAATGCATTAGACTTTTACATCCATCGGTTTAAAAGTCCTTCACATCCGCGTTCCTAGATAATAACTCTTCAATTACTAAAAATAATTAAGTACTTGAAAGATGAGATTAGTATAACATCCAATGTGTATAAGCCTGGAATTTTAAACTTTTTAAAAATACATTTTGAGTTGAATTTGGCCCATTAGGGAGAAAAGTTATGAGCTGAAAGTTATATATAACCGTTTACTTAGTTTTATTATGTTCTTCTACAATAATACTTAATTATGAAAGCAAACAACTTTCAATTTAAAAAAAAATTTAACGTTGTGATCATCATATAATTTTTTAAATGCTATCATTATTATACACATCAATTTATAACTCAGCATAATAAACATAGTTTCCTGTTTCATTACTTCATAAATTTACATAACCATACAAAATATATTTCCTTCGCGTGCTTCGTGACAACGGTTTATTTATACCCCCTCAGCACCAAAAATAGAGGGGTCTGGGGGTCCTCCCCCAGAAAATTTTTGAAATTTTGATCTTAAAAAGTAGTGTTTCAACTCATTTTTGGACATTTTTGACCCTTTTTTTTAGACACAAAGATAACCACTCCTTGTACCCTCCAGAATTTTCAAGAGGGGACAATACATAAAAAGCCGAATTTCATTGGAGATTGAACCCCTAAAAACCTCTTTGGCAGCCCAAATTAAATAAAACTTTAAAAATATAAAATAAAATTTAGGTAGTAGTACTTTTTAATTCGAAAATTTTCAAATAAATTTAAAAGAAAATTAATTTTAAAAAATGTAGAATGAAAGGCTACATTTAATAACAGAGTCCAGGCAACGAAGGGTTATAGAGGGAAGTTCTTGGAACACAATTTTTGACTTTAGAACTTTGTTTGGACTAGTTTGGAGGTAAACATATCAAAAGTCCCCGACCCTAGCCCCTGAGCTTAATGTAGGGGGGGCGTTTAAAAGTCTCATTTTTCGGTTTTTGGCTTATTACTCTTAGAAAATGCATCCCCACAAAAAAGTTTCAATTATCTTTTTTAAAGTAGATAAAATTACCAACAATTTAAGACCAATCCCAGGTTAAAAGGTCCAATAGATCCCGAGTTACATCTCTTCAAAAATGGAAAATTTGTTAAAAAAGTTCGAAAAATTGAGTAAAATTCGTATTTAAAGCAATTTATTGGCTATATTACACTTCTAAGAGTGAAGTAAGGGCTAAAACCTTATAACACAATTATTTAGCTTTAATTTAAGCCCTGAACTAAGTCTGCGAGATTAATAGTTCTTACGCTATCTGAAGAAAAAAACAAAAATTGGGAAAATGGGATTTTCCCAGAAAGGGGACCTGAGGTTTGAGAGTACAGTAAAAGACAAGAAAAGTGGTATAAATTAATATACCAATATTGAAAACAGTATTTATTTGTTTGAAGTATTCCATTTTTACCTTATAAAATTTATTAATTACCTATTTGTTAATTAACTATTTTCAATTTAATTAATTTTTTGTTCTATATTTATTGAATTTAAAAAATGAGGGTCATATTTATGAATTTTGCATACTTGTCATATATAAATTACCGAAGTGTATATTTGGACGGCCAAAACGGCCAGTGGCGCATGCGCTGTAGGTCTCGTGATTACGTAGCAGTCTCGGCGCTTAGTGATTGAACCAATGAAACGCCGAGCTGTAGCCTAGCCGTGGAAATTAGAGTAGAGTTTAGTTGAAAAAAGCCGTCCAAATATACAGTGCCATAAATTACAGCTTATAACATTTAGGAGGCATAGGTTCATGTTGGTATAACGGTTAAGAGGAAATTTCGAGAGGCTTTTGTCCCCTCAAAAAGGAACGGATAGGGCTATGTTGGTGTAAAAAAGGAAGAACACTGAAAAAACAGCAGGCTACAGGTTTGTAGGAATACAGTAAAAGAGAAGAAAAGTCGTAAAAAAACATAAAGGAAATGACCACTCTATACAAAATGAAAGCTGATTAAATTTGCCCCAAGTTTTACTCAGTACAAGTGTAGGGCCGATGACCAGGTTCCTCACACTTAATTAAAGAATATCTAGACATGGGAAAATATTTTGCTATGACCATGTTTGTGCATATAGGATAGGCATTGTGATAGTTTTGCAAAACAACCGTTTAGTGAAAACGAAGTTTATTGGCATTGAAAAGTAAACATAATACATTACAATAGTAGGTATCATTCAGTTAATTTCTTGCTCTCTTAGGGCGGGGAGGACCTTGATCCTCGATTTTGTTTTCATCTTCTGTATCATCCTCTCCATCGGATCCCTGTAGGGAAACAGTTAGAGGATCCTCCTGTTCTTCTTCACTTTCGGAGTCAATTTGAGAGACCCCATTCAGGCAGTTCCCCTGGCAGTTTTGGCATGCTGGGGAACATTTGAGGCTTGCTTTTTTACAACCACACTTCGCGCTGGCACAGTCTTTCACGCATCGGCAGAAAATTGTTTTTAGGATATCGTCCGGTGCAACTGCTTATTCACTAACCACTGGGACCAGGCAGTTATTCTCCATCTTCCATCCATACATCTAATTCCAGCCCGAATTACAAGTTTGGGGGGGGCCAGGACAAAAGACTCACTTGCAGCCTTCGACATGTCTTAAAGTAAAATTTAAATTTATTAGACTTGGAATATCACAGCGCAGACGACATTTAATTTACAGAAGAATATTAAATTTAAGTAAAAATGCTAAAGGGTTTCGATATGTTCAGCAAGGAATTGAATCGGAATGGCGCTCCCGGGAATAATCAAAACATGAACAGCATCAAAAAGTTATAGAGTAAGAACTTTTGATCTCACAGACTTGGTTCAGGGCTTAAATTAAAGTTAAGTAATCAGCTTTCATTTTGTATAGCGTGGTCATGTCTTTCATGTTTTACGACTTTTCATCTCTTCTCCTACAAACCTGTAGCCTGCTGTTTTTTCAGTGTTCTTCCTTTTTTACACCAACATAGCCCTATCCGTTCCTTTTTGAGGGGACAAAAGCCTCTTGAAATTTCCTCTTAACCGTTATACCAACATGAACCTATGCCTCCTAAATGTTATAAGCTGTAATTTATATATGACAAGTATGCAAAATTCATAAATATGACCCTCATTTTTTAAATTCAATAAATATAGAACAAAAAATTAATTAAATTGAAAATAGTTAATTAACAAATAGGTAATTAATAAATTTTATAAGGTAAAAATGGAATGCTTCAAACAAATAAATACTGTTTTCAATATTGGTATATTAATTTATACCACTTTTCTTGTCTTTTACTGTACTCTCAAACCTCAGGTCCCCTTTCTGGGAAAATCCCATTTTCCCAATTTTTGTTTTTTTTTCAGATAGCGTAAGAACTATTGATCTCGCAGACTTGGTTCAGGGCTTAAATTAAAGCTAAATAATTGTGTTATAAGGTTTTAGCCCTTACTTCACTCTTAGAAGTGTAATATAGCCAATAAATTGCTTTAAATACGAATTTTACTCAATTTTTCGAACTTTTTTAACAAATTTTCCATTTTTGAAGAGATGTAACTCGGGATCTATTGGACCTTTTAACCTGGGATTGGTCTTAAATTGTTAGTAATTTTATCTACTTTAAAAAAGATAATTGAAACGTTTTCGTGGGGATGCATTTTCTAAGAGTAATAAGCCAAAAACTGAAAAATGAGACTTTTAAACGCCCCCCCTACATTAAGCTCAGGGGCTAGGGTCGGGGACTTTTGATATGTTTACCTCCAAACTAGTCCAAACAAAGTTCTAAAGTCAAAAGTTGTGTTCCAAGAACTTCCCTCTACACCCTTTTTTGAGCATTCGTTGCCTGGACTACCAGTATTTTAAATATTTAAAGAAATGAAAACCACACCTGAACACCATTGTCGTTCATTTGATTCTCCACATGATCCTCATTAACTTGAAGTAAATATTCCACTTATCTGTCCTCGCATCCGCGTATCGGAAGTTTTTATCTTCAAACCAACAACTCAAATTAATTTTGAATTTAGGATCTAATTTAAGTATTAAATAACAGAAGAGAACTAGGCGTGCGAACAGCAACCGCTGAGAATGATACTTGTTTTGAGCCATCATCTCCCCTCCCACAAATATTCCCGCCTTTTTTTGTTTTTACGTTTTTACTTTTTCTGGAAAGGTGATTATAGTCCACTGAAAATAGAGTTGAACCTCGGACAAATTGCAATAAAAGGTTTCTCAACGGTTTTCACTTAGGAATGACCTCAATAATAACATACTAAAAATCGGCCAAAATCGGCCGGGGGGAAAATTAATTTTTTTTTAATTTTTAAAAAATGGCCGAAAAAATATTTCAAAAAATCAAATTATAAAAATAGAGACTTATGATACATGTTTATAGGCTATTTTTCAGTGTTGAATACGAATATACCATTTAAATTTTAAAAAATTTAAAATTTTAATTTTTAAAAATTAATTCAAAATTTGGAAAGTCTAAAAAATTAAAACATCGCTCAAAACCACAAAATAATTGCAAAAGAAATAATTTAAACGGTTTTCAATTAGAAATGACTTAAATAATAACATACTAAAAATGGAAGAAAATCGGACAATAAAAAGTTTAATTTTTTTCAAATTTTCAATTTTTTTGGCCTCAAAAATCGACCTTTTTAAAAACTCTTGTTAAAAACGTTTGAGGCATTTAAAAAGGTCATTTTTCCATGGATGTTGTAGGTATATACCTCTATAACATAAAAAAACACAATTGGTGATTAAATCATTAGTTAATTAATTAATTTATAAAAATTAACGTTGAAAATACAGGTAAAATCTTTCAATCAAGTAATAAAGAAAATATTTAGACAATATTTGGTAATAAATCATTTTAAAAATAATTTTGTTGAAAAGGGACAAAATATCTTTCAAAAAATTAAAATTTTAAATTAATTTAAAAAATTTAAATTTTTTAAAATTTTTAAATTTTGTAGTATATGCATGTGATACATGTCTCTAGGCTATATTTTAGTGCTGTTTACGAATATCACGCCAACTTTTCAATAAAATTTAAATTAACTGTGGAAAAATTGAAGCATAAAAAACAAAATTATTGAGAAAAATGCTTCAATTTTTCCACAGTTAATTTAAATTTTATTGAAAGGTTGGCGTGATATTCGTAAACAGCACTAAAATATAGCCTACAGACATGTATCACATGCATATACTACAAAATTTAAAAAATTTTAAAAATTTAAATTTTTTAAATTAATTTAAAATTTTAATTTTTTTAAATATATTTTGTCCTTTTTCAATTTAATTATTTTTAAAATGATTTATAACCAAATATTGTCTAAATATTTTCCTTATTACTTGATTGAAAGATTCTACCTGTATTTTCAACGTTAATTTTTATAAATTAATTAATTAACTAATGATTTAATCACCAATTGTGGTTTTTTTATGTTATAGAGGTATATACCTACAACATCCATGGAAAAATGACCTTGGTAAATGCCTCAAACGTTTTTAACAAGAATTTTTAAAAAGGTCGATTTTTGAGGCCAAAAAAATTGAAAATTTGAAAAAAATTAAACTTTTTATTGTCCGATTTTCTTCCATTTTTAGTATGTTATTATTTAAGTCATTTCTAATTGAAAACCGTTTAAATTATTTCTTTTGCAATTATTTTGTGGTTTTGAGCAATGTTTTAATTTTTTCGACTTTCCAAATTTTGAATTAATTTTTAAAAATTGAAATTTTAAATTTTTTAAAATTTAAATGGTATATTCGTATTCAGCACTGAAAAATAGCCTATAAACATGTATCATAAGTCTCTATTTTTATAATTTGATTTTTTGAAATATTTTTTCGGCCATTTTTTAAAAATTTAAAAAAAATTAAACTTTCCCCCCGGCCGATTTTGGCCGATTTTTAGTATGTTATTATTGAGGTCATTCCTAAGTGAAAACCGTTGAGAAACCTTTTATTGCAATTTGTCCGAGGTTCGGCCCTTTTTTTCGCTATTTTCAGTGGACTATTAAGTGCTCTTGGTTAATCTCTGTGGCAGTGGCATATCTTTTCTGTAACAGGAGAAGATGAGGACACGGTTGTTTAATCTTACCTTAAAATTTAATTTGAAATAATTAGGTAATAATTCTACCTTTTATATGACTATTTCCAAAAGCTTTGATTAAAAAAAATTCTTTACCTATTTCCGAATGAACTCAAATTTTTGTCTACTTCCAAAGGAAATGTCTTGCATTTTGCATTCATCATAAACGTATCAAAACTTTTAATATCTCAATCTATAGTCAAAAGGGGGACTGGGGGTCCTCCCCCAGGAAAATTTTTGAATTTTCCTGGAATTTTGAATTTGTTAAAAAATGGTTTTAAGCTAGTTTTACCTGGATTTTTTTGTGTTTTTACCAATAAAAATGACATTAAGCAATAGTTTAAAGTAGTCAATGCCCCCCAATTTCCTTTCAACTCATCACCGCCCCCTTAATAAATCCAGTTGATCAGGATGCCCCGTACAATTTGGTTTAGCTTAGACGCCCCTTAAAGCTTTCAAAGTCGCACATGTTTTAATTTTCACTCAGGGTGGACGCTTGGCGCCTTGAATAGATTCATTTGATGGGGGCTTCCAACATAATTTGGATGTCAGAATGTTAAAATTTTCAATCAGGGTGTTCGCCCTCAATAAATCCGATTGATCAGGGCGCCTCGTTCAATTTATGGTTTATCTTATACGCCCTTTACATATTTCAAAGTCGGACGTTTTCTAATTTTCACTCAGGGTAGGCGCTCGGGGCGCCTGAATAGATTCATTTGATGGGGGGCGCCTCCACATAATTTGGTTTTGCTAAGAATCCTTAAAGCTTTCAAAGACTAGCATGTTATAATTTTCAGTCAGGGTGGGTGCCCCTTAATAAATCCAATTGATCAAGGCGCCTCATACAATTGGGTTAAGCTTGCAGCTTTCAAAGTCAAACATGTTCTAATATTCACTCAGGGTGGGCGCTTGGCTCCCTGAATAGATTTATTTGATGGAGGCGCCCCCATATAATTTGAAATCTTTAAGGATTCTTAGCAAAACCAAATTATGTGGGGGCGCCTCCATCAAATGAATTAGAACATGTTTGACTAAGCTGCAAGCTCAACCCGATTGTATGAGGCGCCCTGATCAATTGGATTTATTAAGGGGAGCCCACCCTGATTGAAAATTTTTAACATGCAAGACTTTGAAAGCTTTAAGGATTCTTAGCAAAACTAAAGTCTTGCATGTTAAAAATTTTCAATCAGGGTGGGCGCCCCTTAATAAATCCAATTGAGCAGGGCGCCTCTACAATAGATTCACTTGATGATTTGGGGGCGCCCCATACAAACTGGTCGAAAAGTACTTTTAGCACCTATTAGTTCGAGGACCAGCGTGTATATTTTAATTCAATAAGGGCGCTCTTAATTTATTTGTGGGCGTCTCTCGAATCTTTTTTGTTTTACTTTAAGTGAGACGGTAATAAAATTTTTTCTTAAAGTTAGGGGTAAAAAAATTTTTTTGAAGGCGCCCCCTCATTGTTTGGCGCCTCCGGGCAGGCACGGCCGGCCCGCCCGGCCGGAACGGCCCTGCGAGTTATTTAATTATAGATGTTGAGGGGATGGTAGACCTTGAAATCGCTCAAAATTGACCAAAATTTCTGTACAGTTAATATTTAGTCAAAATTATATATTCTTGAAAAATAATTCCTCCAATACATCTGTTGTCAAAATAGATAGAGTTGCTGTGCTACAAAAAGTCAAAATAAAGGCTTGTCTCTGAAAAAAGCTTTAAATAGCTTTTTCTCACAATGCATATTTTTGATATTTTTCTGTCCTTAAAGTGTTCCATGCAGGATAATAATTAAGGAAACGGAACCAAATTTGCAACAAAGCTTTCTTATAATAATATGCTAAATAAAGTTGGAAATTTTTTAGTTGATATATCTATATTAAGTTTATAAAATCTTCGCTTTATGTCAAAACGACAGAAGTTTTCAGGCAGTTTCAGTACAGGAGTAAAAAATATTAAAAAAAGAACTAGAATTAACTAATTAATTCCCAAATTTGTTTTGTATTAGTTTTAAAGCAATTTAGTACTAAAATGAAGTCAAAATACAAAAAGTTATCCCGTAAGTAAAATTTTTAAAAAAGTGACAAAAAAATGAATTTTTAAAATTAAAATTTAAAAAAATTATTTGCAAAATTCAAAAATACATAACATGTTTTTATAATGTATTACATTTATAAGCCGAATTTCATATATCTAAGATAATAATTAAAAAAATGGTTTAAAGGTCCACCATCCCCATAAGAAAATACTTTTTAAAAATACCGTAATTCCAGATTTGCTTGTCGGAGGCTACATTATGCTTTTCTGATTGCATTGCTTACTCTGTGTTTTTAAAATTCTGTGCAGTAGAACCAGTAGAACTGAAGTGAGGATATGTTTATTTTGATGCCATGTTTTGAATCTTGTTTCAATTCGAAACCGCTTGAAGTGTGAGAATTTAGTTTTTATAGTTTAAAATTTATGATTATAGTTTGTTTGAGAATAGATTTCACTGTAAATAGTTGAAACGAAATGGCTGAACTTCAGGGTAGTTCTTCTTCGCCCAATGAAGGTAACAATATTTTTAGAAATAAGGCAGTTTTGATATAGCTATTCTTTAAGTAGTATTTCCTACCTTCCGCGGATCTACGGGGGGGCTTTCGGGCTGAAGCCCCCCGAAACGTCTAATATATTACTAAGTTTGTCAAAAATAAAAAAAATATATATCCAAAATTCGGATGAGGCGTACCAAAACGAGTTGAAAAAGTGGGGTTTTTGACTTAAATTTCCTAAAATTTACTGGGGGAGAACCCCCAGACCCCCCTTTTAGTGGATTCAGTAGGATAATTCACTTACATTTTCCGTATTACCATTAACAAGAAGATTCAGCACAGCTTCGATAAGAGTCGACCAGCTGTTATGTTTACTCACAGCTCAAATGATGACACACCACCATATAAATCTAATTTGAGCCGTGGGTAAACATGGCGGCTGGGCGACTCTTAGCGAAGCTGTTCCGAAGATTCAATTGGATTATGAAAATTCTTGGTACAGCTTTAGAATAGGTCAACTTTTTTGCTGTCGCCAAGTTGGCGGTATTTCATTGCCGATCCGTTGCGCCGGCTGGGTTATCGGTTGCTTACGTCAGCGAGTCAGCTCATCGGTTGTTGATCGGTTGGTCATGTCAAGTAGATTGCTCAATCCGGCAGCCATGTTTATGCAAATTTATTTTTAGTTGGAAAATAATATACGCTAGTTATAGAGATCGAAACGGTAGAAAAATAAAAATTAAATGAATTCTCATTTTTATTTTATAATTTCGAGGTGAAATAATTCATGACTCTTTTTGGTTGTTCCATCAGCTTTGAGTTTAATCTGCAGTCTTGTCATTCATTTGCCATTTGCGGCGGCCATGCATGACAGTATACGATGAATCCGCAGCGTGTTATTTCCGTAGGATCTCGTTAGATTTGATTAATTCAATTCAAATTTCTATTAAATAATAAGGTAAGATTGTTCATTCTAGCTATTAGTGCTGGTAATTTAGAGTAAATGTCTATTTTGGTAGTTATTTAACTCCATGTTATCGGTTGTATTTATTGTTTCTGTTATTTATTTGGGCTTTGAGCCAGTGTAAACAAGATGGCGGCTGGTTTGCAAGGTTGCCGGATTTCTGGAAGTTCGGGTTGCAATGTTTCTAGTGACTGTTTTCAGCCGGCGCCAAGTTGGCGCCGGCTGGAAACAGTTGCCAAAAGTTGACCTATTCTAAAGCTGTTCCAAATTCTTAGTCCCCCAAAACCAAATCCTGGATCCGTCACTGCTACCTTCTTAGTTTAACAAACTCTCCTCTTATTGGATTAAAACAAATAAAATTGAAGGAACAAATTTAATCTATGTACTCCACGGCGATGGCCAATTAGAGCAGTCTCAAACTTAGAGACTGTTCTATAGCAGCAACTGGTCACCAGTTCTTGGGACTATCGCCCTTTCCGCCGTGGAAGACCTACATCAGATCGGTTCCAATTTGAAAATTTAGTGCATTGGATAACTTGATTGGATATGTGTTACTTTAATTTTTTTATTTTTGAAGTTATATAACTATTAATGATGGGAGTATAGCTTTAGAAAGATTTCTCCAGCCGCCATGTTTACCCACAGCTCAGATGATGACACGCAACCATATAGATCTAACTATTAATATCTTATTATTGGATCCTAAGATAATATTTAGTAGATTATTATTTTAGGATCTAATAATGATGATATTAATAGCTAAATCTCTATGGTTGTCATGTCAGTCATAATTTGAGCTGTGGGTAAACATAGCGGCTAGTAGACTCCTATCAAAGCTGTGCCTTAGATCCTAAAATAATAATAAATTGGTTATTGTTAGAGATCTAATAGTACTCTTAGAACATAGACATAGAAACATAGACATTAGAAACATAGACTAAACTACTTAAAACTTAATAAGTTTAATTAATAATAATTATAAATATTAAACATAATTTGGTTAATGAAGCGAATCCGGCCTGGAGATTTTCACTGTCAAATTTTGGCATTGGTGATTCGATACTGGTGTACCTTTTTTTCCGCGTGCTCCGAGAGGATCTTGGACCCCACCGGTTTGTCCATAGCAACCCTGTCGCTCACTTTTGTTTCTTCCTTCTTAACCCCGCCTCCTCCAAGGGCTTCGTAATATTATCGATACTGTCTTTGTGATTGACACTTCTTTCTCCCAATTCATGGGCCTATTAACACTGCTTTTCCCACAGCATTCGTTATGGAAACACTCCTCTGCTTTAAAAATGATTGGACCTCGCTTGTTTTAATTTTGATTTAGCTGTTCTTAAGGCTTTTTTTGCACCTTGCTATTCCTTTTTGCACTGGATATCGGAGGGGAAAGACGCTGGAATTTTGCTCTGCCGCACAGACAAAGGAATTTGCCTTAAGGGACCAGTGTCACTATACACGAGTGAGCAATGTCGAAAAGGGCATGATCATTGAGATGGAAGTGTAAGATGTAACCTTCGTTTTATTTCTCAATTATTTCTAAAATAATTATAGATCTTAACATTGTAGAAACACAGATTTGAGTTATGGTATTTTAAGTACGTTTTGAAAGCTTATCGTCAATAATGCATTATTTATCAAAGTATTTGGTGTCAGTGGCGTAGCTACAGGGGGGCGGGGGGGGGGGCGGTCCGCCCCGGGTGTCACCCCGAAGGGGGTGACACCCAAACTAGTGAACTTGGCACTTTTTTCAAGTTGTATGCTTTCCTTGAAAAAAATTTTTGAATTCATTCTACCAATGAAATAAATTAGGGTTTAGCAAATCGGTTGTCACCCTCAAACTATCTGGGAGAGTGATACCGAAGTCTTCGAATTTTGCCCTAAGTTGGTAAATATGCCTTCCTTGAACAAAAAAAATTATCATCCTGGAAAATACTCATTTGGCTGGCTACCTAAGAGGGGTGACACCCACCCAAGCTTAAAAATTTCGAACGTACTTTTAGATGTAAACGTATGAAATATAAGTGTAAGAATTGATTTAAATAATTAACAGTTTTTAGGGGTATGAACTGGGGTGTCACCCATCGAGCTTTATTTAGATGATACAAATTTTCTCGATCACACATAAATGTTTTTATTGAGCGAAAAACCATTAAATAAATAAATAATTATTAAATGAGTTATCAACCCATTTGGAGAGGGGTGTCACCCCTGTGGCTACTATGAGACTACTAGAAAACTACTATGAGATATAAACCCTTCAACCTGGGTGTCACCCATTCAGCTAGCTGGGAGGTGTCATTCAAATTCAAACTCTAGTTTAAATAGTTTTAAAAACCAAGGTAAAGGGTTGGCAGAGAAAAAAATCCATCAGATATTTATTTAAATCTTAAATGAGTAAATTTTAAATCCACATTTTACCTCAGGAAAAATCTGAATACCCCAACTGTTTTCATCTTCTGGTTTCGCTAGTCATCGTTTGAAAATTTTTCCCACACAAGAAGGGTTTTATCAGGGGTGTCACCCAGTGTCACAAATATCCAAACATAAAATTGTACACTATATTTAAAGATCACATTTCAAAAAATGTTCTAGGGTAAGGCCCCAGACCCCCTCCTTTGATTACTTAGAACTCTATTAAATGCAATTTTTTATATTAAATTCCGCAAAATGCTAATTTTGGCTAGATTGAGCCTATTAAAAATGCTTTAGGAATAATATTTTAAGCCCCTCTCGATAGAAATTTCCCTGTACGCCAATGGATTGAATTATCCGAATATGTTGACCAAGGGCGTATAAAAGGGGGGAGCCCGAAATTCGGACTACTTTGTATACAAAAACAAATTAAAATCCTGTTTTTAGGGTCAAATTTCCTGGGAGAGGACCCCACACCCTCTGTTGTACTTGGAACTTAGGTTAAAATGCAAATCCCACCTAAAAATGTGTCCGAAATTCGAGCTAAAGGCCTCAAAACTAGTTAAAAATTTGATTTTTGAGTCCATTTTTCTAAAATTTTCTGGGGGAGAACCCCCAGACCCCCCTTTGGTAGTTCGAACTTTATTATACACAGCTTTCCCTATAATTAGAACTTCTTCATGACGATAATTCCGCCTAAAATGTATTAAGAAGCTACATTAAACCTATTAAATATGTATGAGATGCTGAGGAATAATTTTGGGCCCTTCCTGAAATAACTTCTATATACGGTTTGGACTGAAGAATAACTTACATCAAAACTCGTTGTTGCAAAGTTTGGAAATTAAAGGCAATGGTAAATTAAAACCTTCAATTTTGAAATTTTTATATGATAAATTAAATGCCATAAATATAAAATAAGGTTCCACCTGAGACCCTCAGTTCTAGACTGGTGTCGCAAATTTTATTTTTTGTAACCAAATCCCAAAAGGGGGTGACACCGAGAGCTTCCGCCCCGGGTGACACCCAAGCTAGCTACGCCACTGTTTGGTGTTGCAAGATGTAGACTTTCTTTTAATTTAATATTTTGATTTTCTTTGCTGTACTTTCTTTGCTTTGCTTTTTGTACTCCAAGAGTTATGGCAGTTGCAAATGTGTCTCGGTCAGCGATTTCATCTTTTGGTGATATCAGTCTCATGAGCAGATACCATCTTATGATGGAGGACACCACAGATCCAGTTTCCACAGATCCGTCTAATAGCGAATCAAATTTATGTGTGACAGCCAAACACTAGTAACCCATCTTTGCTTATCAGAAACACTTATAATACACAGCATCCCTGCACCAGCATCAGCCACTTAAATTACATTATTTACAGCACTAACAACATTACTAACACTGCTAAAACAAAACGAGAACTGTTTACAGAATGCTCAGAGACATTACAATATCTAAAAAAAGTGTGCAAATACCACTCACAACATGACAAAGCAACACTTTTGTCAGTTATCACTTTTCGTCGAATCGTGCATTGCATTCGTCATTCCATTGGCAATCCCCAGACTAGGCAATCTATCTCTTGACTACATAATCTATTGCCAAGGCGAACCATCAACTGGGTGCGATCTGTGATGGGTTCCTAAGGGCCAGGAAAAAGATTGGAATAGATTTGAGACAGGTCCTCCATAGTAACTGTCAACTAAAGCAGTTGTCAACTAGGCAACTGCTCTATAGCGGTGGACAGTCTCCCGTCCTGGCGACTTATCAGTCTTTTCATCACGAAGGACCTGTTTCGAATCTGTACTAAAGATGGATCAGGATATTTTAATTTAACCTCAGAAGCCTGGAAAAGCGGTGGAGTAATCTAAAGAATTTAAATCTGGGGCCAAAAGTGGCAAAAAAATAGTGCATTCTTGCAACCCGGTTCTTTAAAAGTTAACTAAAAAGTACTTGCCAATAAATCATCATTAAAAAATGAAATTTCACCAAAAAGTCGCCAAGGCCCCAATTGATTTAACAAGTTGAAAATTTATGCTAAAACCATATCACAGAACACCTGGAAAATTATAAATTTGGATTTCAAGTGTCTCATAATTGGTTCTAAGGAAGCAAAATAAACAATTTATTGAATAAAATGCTTGTAATGACCAAAAAATATGAAATCGAAGTATTAGGTTGTCTCATAAGTTCTGTTACTTTTTACAACGTTTCATGTTTGAAATTTTTTTATGAAAAACTGGTAATAGGTGGAGATTTCAAACAAAATATGATTTTGATTTAGGTACATTTATGAACATAAGGTATGATTTTGGCAGTTCTGGTGATATTATTTCTGTTCAAAATGGCGGTTTGAAAAAAAGACAGCAAACGACGATTTTCGCATGATTTTTTTCTTTTGTTTGAAAAACTAGGAAGAACTCATAATTCATGGCTAAAAAAGGTTTTACTTTTTTATTTGAAACGTTTAGATTAAGATGTCATAGTTTCAAGATGATTCGATAAGTTTAAGGTAGAAAATTTTGGCTTTAAAACTTCGTATATTGACAATTTCATGTGTGTTTTTAAAGCACACCTATTGTTTTTCTAAGCAGCTGGTATGAAGTAAGGCAGGTGTTTTTTGAACCCTAATGCTTGTTTAAACATTGAAAGTCTCTTTTCATAATATCGTTGAATTGATTTATTTCTAAATGCCAAGGAGTTGTTTTTATTGTAGTGTTTTCGTTATAAAGCAAAGAATTGCTTTGTTCGCTTAACGTAAGTTCAGCGAGTGTAATTGTGAGTGAGCTAAAACGTTGTGCGCTTGAATTGTGCGCACTGATTTCTGAACTTAAGTTCAGAGATAATTGAATATACTGCACATTTTGAATACTTAGGTCTATCTGTAAAATTTTTATTGATTTTGATGCTTTTTTTGTGAAAATTTCTTTGAAATGACTAACATTACTGCGGTAAGTTTTTTGCAATAGATGTTATGTTTGAGACCAAAATTTTCTACCTTAAACTCATCAAATCATCTTGAAACTATGACATCTTAATCATAACGTTTCAAATAAACAGCCAAACCTTTTTTAGCCATGAATTAGGAGTTCTTCCTAGTTTTTCAAACAAAAGAAAAAAATTATGCGAAAATCGTCGTTTGCAGTCTTTTTTTCAAACCACCGTTTTGAAAAGAAATAATATTACCAGAACTGCCAAAATCATACATTATATTCATAAATGTTCCTAAATCAAAATCCCTTTTGTTTAAAATCTCCACCTATTACCAGTTTTTCATAAACATTTTTCAAAAAACTTTGTAAAAAGTAACAGAACTTATGGGACAACCCAATACTTAGCTAATGTTTAAACCTAACATTTATTTAAAATTATGGTGGAAAAGTTTGGGAAGTTTATTTCGCAAATCAAGTGGGAACCCTGTTTAAGTTTATCTGGTTCTTTTGTATTATCCTGTTGACCATTCCACTGGATTCAAAGAGTATTTCCGAATCTTATAGACTGTTGCTGAATCTAATAGTTGCTGAACGGTCAATGAAGTAATATGTACAAACTTTAATCCTTAGATTTTACTTAATGTGTGATAAATATCAATTAAGCAATAGAAAATTTGGTTGTAGATTTTTTGTGAATAATGACGTCTAATAATTTTTTAGATGAAGTATTCCAACGCAAATTGCTTATGGATGGTGAAGGAATGGGAGATGCTAGAAGAATTGATCACCTTTATAGTTCCTTTATCGATTGGTTTGAAGCCGAAGGACAATCACCTGAGGAAATGTATGTGTAAATCTAATTACTTTTTTACAGTAATGGACCCTTTAACTGGATTGGGGCTAACATCATCCTGGTTTCTGGATCTGTTCTGAATAAATACTGATAATGACACCTACTTACAGTGTGACAAACTTATGACGTTCTCTTCATCCCCTGCCTTAATTTTCTATTCTTGAACACTACATACTTAAATATTCCTTATTTCAGATTGTATGCTTGCAAATTGCCATATCATCTGCTTTCTGAAATATCCCAGATGGTACCGACTTATCCAGCCCAAAGCACATTTAATGCTAATTAAAAATTACTAAAAAAATCATCTCTAAGAATTAGAAATCCCTCTAGGAGTCGTGCCTTTTTGGCAAACCACACAGCTTTAGTCAGCATTATACAGGGTAAGAATAATATCCTCAGTGCAAAGATAGTGAAAAATTTAAAAAGTACAACAGATTTTATTTGCATGTTAGTTAAACATTTTTTTAAATGTACAATTTTTTCGAGGATACAAAGGATCTCCTTTGTCAGCAATAGGTTCCAACAATCTGACAACAAATATATATACAGAGCTGTACCGTTTAAGTTACAGAACAAAACTTGGCATGAATTTGAATAATGCAAAAAGGCAAAAAATTATGACAAACTAGAAATCAAGATCAACAGGCATGTTACATCTCAATGTAATAGATGCAGAGTCGAAATCGAATTTGGTTAGAATCCCACAAGTGCTTGGCTGTGGAAGATTTTTCTAGTTATTGCTTTTTTATGTAATTTTGATGTTCCTTTAGTCTAAATTTTAAAGCATGTCTAGGCTGTCCAATGTACGAAAGGCGGCATTGACACTGGATTCTGTATATGCCACATCAGTTAAATCTATCTATGGAATCTATAAGGTTACTAAAGGAGATCTTATTAACGGGAGAAGAAACAGTGTGAAATCCAAATTTTTTGGGTATGTTAGAGATTTTATAGCTAATTTCGTTATTACACTCTTGCCTGATTTGCCCGAGCACCGCTTGCGCGAAGTACTTCCCTGATTATCCCGAGCGGCGCTCGTCCGCTGGTTCGCTTTGTATGCTAAGTTTTGATCCTCATTTTTCATATTTTTAGTTTCTCTTTTTTAAGCAAGACCAATTTTGTTTATTTGACCGTGAAGTACACCAATTGGACATGCATTCCTGTATGCTTTTGTCACTGATTTCTCCCCTTTCTTTTCTAAAAAAATTTTCGGGGGACACTAGTTTCTTTCTATCATGAGGTGGAATTTCCGCTGCAGCTGTGTTATTGCTAGAAAACCAGCTAGACACACAGTATTTTATTTTCAATGGCCACACACCAAAAAGCGTGCTATTACGGTCCGGATTGCAACGTAGCATTGTTTTTGACACCGTTTTTTCAAAATTTATCACACAAAAATAGATTTTTAAAGAAAATTGTAAGTAATTCACTTCATAAAATAGTTTTCTTGCCATCCTTATTGGTAAAATCGGCTTTCTGGCTGAATCAGATGTTCGGAAAAAGCCAACTTTAAGTAAAATTGCCGCATTTTCGTTAAGATTAAAAATGGCCATATATTGTTATATTCATAATTTAAAAGTGTTTCGATTATGTTTTTGGTTTGAGTTAATTAATCTAAGCTCGAAATTGTTTTGAAAAATATGCTTTTTTTGGACCTATTATTCCAAAAAAGGAAGCTGTTAAGTGGTTAAAGGTAAAACAACTAAATTGGAGAAATTCAGTTTTGCCCTTTCACTAGGATCAGATTTTAGGTTTCTATTTAAAATAACATCTATTAAAGTGTGACTAAAATCTCGATCAATTGCTATAGCCTTTATATAATTGATTTCAGCATTCAAGAAATCTTTATTGGAACATATAATAACCACCCTGAATACATAAGTATTGAATGAAGCAATTTTTTGATTTTTTGGATGATTAGACTTTAAATGGAATGGTTAAGTTACTGAAAAAGGTTTTCGATAGACAGTTAAAAATTCAGTGTCGTTACGAATCACAAGCACATCAAGAAAAGCAATGTAATTATTCTCTCAACCTCATACGTGAATTGAGTACATGGATCAGTTGAGTTAGTTAAGGTAAGAATTTCATCTATATTTTGATCACTGTTAAGAAGCGTGAAAGAATCATCTACGTAGTGAATCTAAAAAGGGAAATTAATCCAGTTCCATTTGTTACATAAAAACCAATTTACTTCAGCACTTTAATTGATTTTATGGAAAAATACCTTAATAGATGGTTTTAACTCGATATTTAAAGGGAAATTTACAATTTCCCATGCCCGCTTATAAAACCCCCAGCTCTTTTACGGGTGCATTTCCGACCCCCCATTCCTATGTGATTCTGAATTGTCTAGGTGTGTCGTACCTCTCCTAGAATTTGTGAAACACTTATCTGGAACACCCTGTGAAGAGGTGTAGTATATGCAAGTTTAGTTTTGTAGAGGGATTAACATCAGAGAAATAAACATCAAGTCACATTAGAAAACCTACCAATTTTTGAGTCATTTTGAACTTTGCAATACTGGGTAAAAGATCTGTTACTGCACTTAAAATGCCAAAACACTTGATTCTTGCTTTTGACAGTTATTGCTATCGGGTAATTTTTTTTCTTAAATAATGTTTGCAGTTTTAGAAATTGTTCGGATAAAAAATGTATGATGATAATATGTTTAATCTTTTGATTTTAGTACTTCCGGATATGAAAAGTTAATGAAGATGGTGGATCACATTGAACTTCGGAGTCGTATAAGTTATGAATCTCAAGTTAAAAATAAAACAGAAATTACCAAGTTAAAGAAAAAATATTCTCAAATAGGTGAGTTGTTTTTCTCCCTCACTCTTTGACACTACACCTAGTTAATTCAGAACAGCTATTCCCAAAGTGGACGGTACCGCCCTCTGGATGGCGTTCAAGGGGAGCAGTGATAAGTTCATAGTAAACTGGGAAGCGTTGGTGGGGTAAAAGGGAAGTTGTAATCTATATCAAATCATTGATAAATTATTGTGTGTTAGAAGCATTCAAAAAACCTTTAAAAGTTGCTTAACAAAGAATTTTTTCACAAATTGAAATTCTAAAATTTTCAGGGGGAGGATCTGTGTACCTCCTGTTTACCCGTGGCATGGGATAAGAGTAGTTTTACTCTTTTTTTAAGCTGAAATTTCAGAGCTTTAACCTTCCAGCAGGCACGCTTTTTATAGAGAAAGGAAAGGACACTTGTATCTCCTATATACGCAATCGGAAATGTATTTTTTCAACCATAACAAGTTTTGAAACAGTTGTGATCCATTTATGGTTAAAATGAGTATGTTTCATTTAAATATATTTGAAATATTAGATATCAGGGGTTCCCAAACTTTTTATGTCGTGGAGCCCTTTTCAAGAGACACATTCTTTGAGGAGCCTTTTTCAGAAGATTAATTTTTCAAGGTACAAAAAGCAAATTGCATAAAAACCATTGCTACAAGAAATAAAAGTATAAATGCAGTAGCGTATGTAGAAATTTATTTAAATAGGGTTCCAAAATTATTTCACAACCCCTCCCATGCATATTTAACAGGTTTAATGTAGCTTTTTAAAACATTTTTAGGTATAGTTTGCATCTAAGAGAATTTAATGTAAGGAAAATTGTGATTAATTAAGTTCCAATTATGATTAGGGGAGTCTGGGTGAATTTTGTGAAATATGATCCTTAAAACAGTTTTTTTATACTTGTTTTAGGTATATCATAGTCCAAATTTTGGGCATTCTTTTTTAGGTAGGATTTTAATTTTAACGAACGTATTAAAGTAAGAAATAGTATTAATAAGCAGTATTAAAGTTTTAAGTACAATAGGGGGTCTGGGGGTTCTCCCCCAGAAGAATTTGAAAATTTGACCCTTAATAACATGGTTTTAACTTGTTTTGGTAAACCAAGAAAGACGTTAAAAAAAGACAAAAACCAGAAAAAACTATAATCAACAGAGCTCATTTCATTGGAAACTCCCCACCAAATCCACTTAAATTTAAGGGTTATTTAAAGCTCTAAAAAATTTGAGTAAGAAGGAGCAAAAGTAAGTTCAACAAGAAATACCTTGCTGAAAGTTATTTGTATAACATTTCAGAGCAACACAAATTAGAAATTATCAAAAATGTATTTATTTCAAATTTCTTCGCGGAGCCCCTAAAAATGCTTGGCGGAGCCCCAAAGGCTCCGCGGAGCACAGTTTGAGAACCGCTGTATTAGATGATCAAATCCAACCTTAGTATCTCACATATGCGCGCCCACTGGAAGGTTAATTAGGGATATGAAATTTCCTTTTGGAAGAGGGTAGGTTGGGGGCAATCCAAGGTTTCACTTGAAAGGAGTCGGATATTCAGAGTTAAGTTAAACACTATTTTTTAGGTTAAATTTAAAAAAAATGATGGTGAACTCTCCCATGAATTCATATGTTGGTTTAAAATTTTACCATATTTATTAAACTATAAAGAAACTAAAGTAAAAATTTGTGAGGAAGGTGGCAAAAAATGTTGGTACTTATTATCCTGTCAAACATGCTGCTGAATCCGAAGACCATTACCAAATCTCATAATCATTACTCGGTATAATATACAAGAACCAAAATTTCTTCTTAAAACTGAAGCGGTGGTCTCAGTTTGTGGACTTTTGATTTAGAATAAGTAATGTTAATTCCTGTACTAATAGAAGGTGTAGTGAGAGTAATGTAAAAAGCTAGCTTCCTTTCCCCTTCAGATTTACAAAATGAAAACTTGTTACTATAATGCCTAATTAAAAGTATTTTTATTTGTTTGAGGTTGAACGGTAACAAAAACGGTGAATTTTGCCATCAGGAAAGATATTTGTTTGAATCAAATTACAGGGTGTAGGGATGTTACGTATTAGTTAAAGTGTGGAACCGGTTCCATAGTTCCAGTTCCAAGGTGGGATTAGGTTCCCTTAACAGTTCCAGTTCCAAACGGTTCCAAATTTAAAACCGTTCATATAAAAAAACGCAACGGTCCCAGTGACAAAAAGGAGCAATAAAGTCAAAAAATTCAAAACTTGACCAGTGGTCAAATGGGGTTGACCAAAGGTCAGGGACCCCCAAAACAACCATGAGACAAAAAGATAAGGTCAGAAAAGTTACATATAGCGAGAAAAAATGGATTGACCACTGGTCAAGAGATATTGACAAGTGGTCAACACCAAAATGTTACCCGTCCCAAGGCGTTTGGTTTGATACCCCCCATGACCTACTTCAGTGCCAAAGCAAAGAAGTTACAAAAAGTTGACCGGACTGACCAAAGGTCAACCGTAACCAAAAACACATGTTATAACAATAAGGATTACAAAAGATAAATTGGCAACTCCAAAATTTATTTTATAGTGAATTTTAGTCATCTTGACCAGCGGTCAAGCTACAGGAAACTTAAAAAGAATTTCCAGATTTAATTCTCATTCTCACAAACAGACAGTTATATACCCTTCCCAACGAAGCCCTAACAGAAACAAACCTTATACGTTCCAGTTCCCTTACCAGTTCCATAGAGTTCCCAAGTTCTAAACCTAGTTATAAGTTCCAAAATAGTTCCCAAGATCTAACCGGTTATAAGTTCCAAAAGAGTTCTAATCAAGTTAAAGGTTCCAGTTTCATTCCAGCTACGCAAATTCCTCCCAGCATAACTAATCCACTCGAAACAGTTCCACGGGAACGTATTAGTTTCCGTAAAGAGTTCTATCACTGGAACTTATTTCTCTCGGAACCGTTAAGACTCTATGGAACTATTAGCGAGCGCTAACAGTTCCAGGCCGACCCGGCCGGTTCCGACAGCAAATCCATAGAAATTTCGGGCGGCAGTAATGAAAGCCCATAACTCCTGGAACTGTTAGGGTGTTAACGAAGCCGGCCCATTCCAACCGAAAATCTATAAGAATTTCGGGCGGCAGGGATAAAAGCTATCGACTGCTTTGGAGCGTTCTAATTGGCCAGGCGGCTGTCAGTCATTCTTTTTTTCTTCTGCTGATTTTCGCCAAAGTGGCAGATGTCTTTCTTTTTTATTTACTTTCCCTCGTAGCGGTTTTTCAGTGAGACGCGTGCATTATTTGTTTTGAAAAGGGATTGATTTAGATTCAATTTTTGCAGATGTACGAATCATAGCTCTGCGGCTCTGCTCAATGGGGGAATAGATAGAAGCGTTTTTTTGCTATTAGAATATCACCGCCGCTGCGATTAGCGGCACCGGTTCTCTATCAGCTTGGAGATGGTCTTTTTATTTGAGTGCGTCCTCGTTCAATGTTAGATTGGATTGCGGAGAAATTCGGATTTGTCATTGATTTTTATCGGTTCCAGGATGGAACCGTTAAGCGGTTCTTCGTGGAACCGGTTCTAACGGTTCCATTCAGGGATTAGGTTCCATGGAACTGTTCCAGTGGAACCGTAACATCCCTAACAGGGTGGCCACCAAAATGGAAAATATGGAATTATCAGGGAATTTGAAATTTCTGGAAAAGTCAGGGAAATATCAGGGAATTTTGAAGAAAATCACAGAAATCTCTAGTATTTTCCTGACATTATACAAACTTATTTACCAATCCGTTGGTTGAATCGCATATAATTTTTTTTATTTTTAAAGGGCGATGAATAAATAAATCTGAATTCAGATCGGATTCACTTATGTTTTCAAAAGTGAAGGTTTGCCGACAGCGTGGCAGAAAAAAGAGTGCTCACATTTTGGAGGAAAAGTTCCCGCATCGCGATACAAGCGACGACAAGCCTTGTGAAAAATCATGTCATCTTTCCAAAATGAATCTCCTAAGTTTAAGGATAGGGCTATTATTATTTTTATAGTATTTTAAGTTGAATTTTTTGTACTGTACAATCAGGGAAAATTTAGTTAAACCTGGAATTATCAGGGAAAATTGCTAATCTCAGTTGGTGGCCTCCCTGAATTAAACACAATTAGAAGATTTCTTCTGATTCTTTGAACTACCTATCAAGTCAATTGTTGGGAAATAGACCATCTGTTTTTAAAGATCTTATAATCTTATGATCTTAGATAATTTCAAAACTTTAAACCAACTTCCATGAAAATAACCTTTAATTTATTAAGCAGACAAAATGGGTTTCCTTTTTATCTGAAAGTCAGATGTATTGTGTTTGTCATAGCATTTCAAAAGATTACTTGCATTCCAATAGACCACCATCACTATAGGTTGATAAGGCCAACCATAGTAAATAATAAATTGATATGGTCTTGCTTAAGATTGGAAATGAAATGTTTGTGATTCATGCAATCAATGGTGGAAAATTGTAATTTGGTTTATACACAGGTTTTGAATTTTTGGTAAATTTTTCACTGCACCAGATATTGCAGTATTTTGAATTTCTAGAAATTGAGCACTGCCTAGATGTATAATGTTTACCCATCACTACTACTTATTTTAACTTTGTGTTTAATTTCCAGAATTTAAAATTGAGGTTTTGAAAGGAGAAATTGCTGAAAGAAAGGCAGAACTCTCAGTTGCTAAGTCCGTTCGTCAGAAAAAACTAAGTATATACTTCAGCATTTAGTGTTTTATTTATCCACTTTAAAATTGCCTCTTATAAGTGTTCCTTAGATGTCTAAAATTAATGAAGAGGTGGTTTCACTCTAAATAAAAAACAATGTTTCAGACATAGAACAAGGGTTATGAATTGAGAGTAATTTTTAAGTTTTAGAGCACAAACATTATTTTATTAACTCAGTTTTCGGGGAATGAAATAATCTCAAACCCCCTTTTGCAGAGAAATTTACAATTTTTTTGGTTTAGCGATAAATGCACTTTTAGTCTACAATTCAATACACTGTGGCGGCCGGAGAATAAACACACTCTCTGTTGCGTTTAAGTTCTTAAGAAGTAATTAACTAGCCCATTTCCCAGTCTTTCCGAGCCAATGAGAAGTTTCAATATCAGATTTCTTTTAAATTGCAACCATCTCATTGACTCTGAAAGACTGGGAAACAGGCTAAATAACAACACGCTAGTTCCACACTTCCGCAAAGCAGCTGGAACCCAACTTATTTCAATCCTTAAAAAGTCATGGAATTTTTTCCCCTTAAAAGTACAAACCCTGTAATCAGTAAAATTCCATTGAAGTGTAAAATTATAACCATTTTTGCATTTCCTTTCTCCATACTTCATTCTACTGATCGACCATAAAGTTTTGTAGCTTGACCTTTCCTGACTTGGGGAGAGCGCTTTGCTCCATGGTTGCTAGATTTCTTTTTTTTTGCTTTTCTTGGGAAAAGCAGATCGCGCGAATTCGTGCTTTTCGTTTTCCGTAGATTGTATGCTTGTTTCGTGGGAAATTAAGAAATTTTAGTGTTTTGGTGCAATAAGGAAATAACTTTTTGTAATGAGGATACGAAAAATTACTGTAATCTCTAATATTCAATATTCAAGATAAAAACCTCTAGTTTTTAGAGTAACTCATTACTTTGAAGGGAGACCCCATGGAGATAAGGTGTCAGCATTGTGCAAAATCCCTTTTCCAGGAAGCTCAAATGAAGAAAACTCAAAAAATATTTTTTTTATGATTTTAAGGTGGTTTTGAATCAGTTAATAAACTTAAACCACAAAACTTTGTGAATTGTTTGTAAATTTTCACTAAAAAGAATGGTCTGAGGGTCCTCCCCCAGAATTTGTTTTGAAATTTGACCTTTTAAAACAGGATCAAGCTTATTTTCAATTTTATACTATTAGAAAATTTTAATATCAAATTTTCTACGTTCTAACCAAAACTATAGCTAGATTTTTTTTGGGTGGCACCTCATCTTTTTTTGTTGCTAGAAACAAAATATTTTGTTGGGATAATGTTCCCCATTAATCTCTTTCAGCACTGGCTTCAAACTATTCTTAAGAAAGTCGTGTTCTAAATCATGGGGAGTATGTCCTCTTATTAACACTTCTTATGTTAGTAGCCATTGGTAATGATTAAAAGAATGATTTATGATTTAAAGTTGGAGAAACACCTTCAGCAAATTTTCAGTTTCCCTCTAAAGTTAAAAATAAGGAGTTTCAAACAATGTTTCTAATTAAGGGGGGAGGACGTGTCCCCCTGTCCCCCAGGATCGATGCCTGTGAATACATTTTTGAAATTTTATTTTTAAATGACTATATTTTATACTTAAGACTTTTATATTTTTTCTCTGATAAAATTCTTTTATAAAATTTTTTTCCAGAATGCCATGCACTTGCCCAAATTATTGCCAAGCAGCCAGATCGCCTTGAATCACAAGCAAAATTACAGCTTATGCAGCTTGAAATTGATGCTTTAGGATCTCAAAATAATGATTTAAAAAAGAAACTAGATGAAAGGGAAAAACATTTAGCTGCATTGCTAACATCTGCCCTTGAGCTAAAGAATAAATTACGTAATTACCTTTCTCCTGTTTTACACTTTATTTTTGTATTTTTATGATTTTTGTTTAGTTTATGATAGTAATGTTCATAAATCACTATTAATTTTGTCATGAAATCTATATATTAGCCTCATTGTAATTTCTTTTTCTTTTATTATCTAATCATTTCTTTCTTTGAATGACGTTAATTTTAATCCATTTTTTAATTAACACTTTCAAATTGTGTAATGTGTTGAAAAATATGTTCTTATGAACTTATTCAGAAAATTAAATAATTTGCTGACATATAAAGATCCCATAATTTGGAATCAATTTTGGGTGGATAAAACTGTAATTTTTTATTATTGACAAATTCTTTAAAATCTAGGACCATTTCAGGTTTTTAGTTGCAAACTCTGCACAATGTAAGATCTTAAGTAAAGATATTTAAAATTTTTTCCTAAAAATCGTCCTTAAATGTTGGTCTGTCCTTAATGGTCAAGAAATTGGTTTTAATTGGTTAATGGATGGGAAAAAGTAGTTATTGAACCAGGGTTGTTGGAAAAAAGCTTGGGATATTATTGTTTTTAAAATTAAACTAGAAAAAAGTCTCAGTCTCTGGATCTCATAACTAGTTTTAGTTAGAATGTAATATATTTAGTATTGAAAAAGCTCTTGGAAATAATTCCATAGATTTTTTTTGCTTTTTTACTTAAAAATTTGTCTGGCTTAAGCCTCAGTTAAAATACTAACTAGGAAAAATTAACTTTATTCACAGGCTTGAGGACTTAAAAATGCTTTGATCCCTGGTTTTAACTTCTTTGAGGATCTTTAGTTAGATTAATTAGAATAATTTAGCTATTAACCTCATATTTTTAACCAATGTAAAAAATTCTAATTTTTAAGCAGTCCTGTAGTTAGAAAAATATTTGTAAAGGCACAAATTTTTTTCAATTTTATTTTATTATTTTGGTGAAAAACTCTTTATATATTTGTGTTAATGACCCAAATATTTTGGGAGACAGTACTAAGTGTCCCATGTTGTTCCAATATTAATGTGTTATAGTCTGTATGATTAAAATTGATGGCTCGTCACCATGGCAACGCAATAGAAATGCAATGGGAAATGACTAGTAGCAAGCTGTCTATTTTATTTACACAGACTATAAGTTAGTACCAAGAGTGTTAATATTATTTTTTATACTTAAAAGTTAAAAAAATAAACCACATAACTGTTGTAATATGTGATGATCTGATATTAAAAGCATCTTTTCAGGGGAACAATTAGAAGAATGGGAAGATTCTGAAAGTGATTAATTGTTATAATGAGTGAATTTCATTATCATCATTTTTTCGATGGAAGAAAACTTAGTAAACATGAGTTGATTCTTACTCGGCATCATACTTTTTGTATTATGTTTAATGTTTGTGAAGCATATTATTTTTATTAATAATAAATGTATTTATTAAAGAAAATTTGTGGAGTGTGATTGATGAAATATTTTCACTACTATGCAGTCGATCAATTAAAATAAATGAAAAAGTTATAAAAATCAATTATAATATGTACCCTATTCAAGGTGCGTTTCCATGCTACCTTCTATTCTAAACATCTAAAAAATAATTTTATTGCAAAATTAAAATTAAATAATTTTATTGCTTTTCAAAGCTTAAAAATTTTTTGCCTCCAGCAGCATGTGTGACCGAGAAAAAGGCGGACAAGAAAGCCAATGCAGAGCTCGCTCGGTGAGAAAATTCTTCCTTTCGGCAACCGCTCTCAGCTTCCAGAGAGCACACTTTGAGGGTGCCGCAGCTTGAATTTCTTCGTTTTAGCTTTACTTGCTGATAATCTTTTTTATTACTTACTGTAATTTGAGATAAAATCTCCTAGTTTTGTGCATTTTAAAAGGTTGCAAAAGAAAATTTATTTTATAACAATTTCATTTTTTATTACCATTGGAAAAATACTTCGGCCCAAAATGCAATTTGGGCAACAAACCAGATTTTAAAAGGATCTTTGAAACAGATTTTCATAGCCAATATTCTGAATCTGATTCGTTTTGAATGACACTAATTTGCTGAATTGCATGCATTTTTTTGTTGATGTATAAAATTATGATAAAATACAAGAACAATCTCTATTAACATGGTTAATTTTTATCTTCTGAGTGTATAACTCAATCCTTATGAAGAGTGGGTGAATTTTGTACTAACCTCAGTTTTTCAACTAAATTACAGAATACAATACTTGTGGATATACTGGAGTCTTGTTTCAGAAATTTTTCTCACTGTTTAGAATTTACCATCAGTAGTTCTGAAATCATGGTTTCACTTGTATTATGAGATCTGATGGTCATTCCAATTTAGTAAAGAGCTATAAAAAGTTGTGAAAGAGGATTGTGTTAGTCTCAAATGAGTTTAGAAACCTAAAAAACCCATTACCCGATATCAAAGATGCCCCTAACATTTATCCCACAAATTTTTTAGTGGTAATTCAATCAAATATGGCAAATGTAATTAAATAACTGATATTTAATTTGACCTCCAGATAAATTTTAGATGCATCAATTCCTCTACCTACAAATAGTATTCAGTTGAGGAATTTTGTGGTTATAAGTCATTTACCACTGCCTTTTGATTCCTTTATTCTCAGTACAAAATGGACAAATTTGGTGATTTTCTGATTGATGGCTTGGCTAAAAACTGGGAATTTTCAAATCAAATCAAAATTTATTTTTACTAATATATATATATATATATATATATATATATATATATATATATATATATATATATATATATATATATATATATTATATATATATATATATATATATATATATATATATATATATATATATATATATTATATATATATATATATATATATATATATATATATATATATATATACAGGGTGTCCCACGAGAAGTGGCCCAACCCTTTAACTTTTGAACCCCTACAGATATAGTCATGAAAGTGGGGTCTAGGTATAGTAAAGTGACCATGCCCTATCCGATGAGATAACTTTCAACGCCCTCTAGCGGAAAATTTAGGAGTTATAATTTTTATTTTAAAAACTGTGTGAGGTATGTGAAAAAAGTCAATGACTAAGTTGTAGAGCATCATCGATTTAGTAGGAAAAGACACCTTAAGCAGAAAAATATCTTGAATAAAATCCCTAAAACGCACGCTCAAATAGGTTGAATTTACGTAGATTTTACGTCTTAAAACGCTCCTCATGAGGCGAAAATGAGAAATTTCCAATTTAATGAACTAAGAATGCTTTTAGTCATTTACTTAAATCATAAAAATAAAAATTTCTCATTTTCACCTCGTGAGGGGCGTCTTAAGACGTAAAAACTACGTGAATTCAACCTAATTGAGCTTGCGTTTTAGGGGTTTTATTCAAGATATTTTTCTGCTTAAGGTGTCTTTTCCTACTAAATCGATGATGCTCTACAACTTAGTCATTGACTTTTTTCACATACCTCACACAGTTTTTAAAATAAAAATTATAACTCCTAAATTTTCCGCTAGAGGGCGTTGAAAGTTATCTCATCGGATAGGGCATGGTCACTTTACTATACCTAGACCCCACTTTCATGACTATATCTGTAGGGGTTCAAAAGTTAAAGGGTTGGGCCACTTCTCGTGGGACACCCTGTATATGCATAGTTAAGGTAAAAATAAAAAATATAAGGGAAAATGACAAAAATACACGTATGAGACACCAAGGAGTCAAATTGACTTACAGGTGACCGAAAATTATACATCAATGGGTGTTCAAGAAAAAGAAAGGAAAAGAAAAGAAGTTTAGATGATTAAATTAATAAAAAACAGGTAGTGTGTGTGTCAAGGCATAAATCTAATATTGATTATAAATGATGGTGAGGTGCTGTTGGGTGAGCTTCAGATTATCTTATTTAGTGAGCATATGTTTCAAAAATATTGTTCAATGTCAACTATTGAGTATACGGATAATTTTTTTGGCTTAGATAGTAATGAAAAACGGTCAATTAAGAATGTTTAGATGTGTTAGAGCCCTATTATTTGACAACAATAATTTAACCTAAAAATTAGGGGATGTCGCAATAGTTTCATCGACCTTCGATTTTAAGGGACACCCTACTTCTATTGTATATCCAAATAAACTAAAGCCTTATTTCTTTCATTTGTTGACCTTTAGTTAGCTAAACGAAATAGGTCGATAATAATTGTTCGAGTATAATTGTGAACCCCCTTTGATTTACCCACGAGCTGCCACTGCTACTATTTTAATGTATTTGTTTTCAGCTCTTCGTAATTTGAAGGTATAACCTAGTTTTTGCTGTAAAGTATTTTATCAAGCTGTGTTAGAATATACAGAGCAAGAGACTAAAAAACTAGACATTCTCTTAGGGGCCGTTCAAATATTACGTAAGCACTTTTTGGGTCATTTTTAACCCCCCCTCCCCCCTTGTCAGCAAAGATAAGCAGACTTCAAACCCCCCCCCACCATGATTACGTAAGAAACTGCCGGACCCCCCCCCCCCGAAATTTTGACATCCCTTTTAGTAAGTACTGTTTTTTTCTCCTTGAAAATTAGGTGACTTATACAAGGAGCAGTCCTTTTTGGGTGTAACCCTAAGGGCTCAAAAATAGTCGAAACACTACTTTTCACGGTTAAAATTTCAAAATGTTTAGGGGGTCCATCCCCAGAAGAAAGTGCTTACGCCAGATTTCCTAATTCATTTCCTTAAATTTATTTTTGGTTGAGTTTTGAAATTATTTATGCAAGAAACAAGAGATTTTCGAAAATGCAGTATCTTACGTAAGCATCACTCATATCCCCCCTCCCCCCCTTGTCAGGAAAAATAAGCAAAGAGCAAACCCCCTCCCCCCCCTTGGGTGCTTACGTAATATTTGAACGGCCCCTTACAGCCTTAAAGATGTGTTCAGTATTTAACCCTTTATGCCCCAAATTATGTTTTTCAGAAAAATTGTGCTGTATATTTTTTATACGTTATCCCTATAAGTATATAAGCTTCATATAAAACCTAGTAGCACAGCTTGTCCCAAATATGTCAAGTTTACATAACTGCAACTAGAAGTAAACGAAATTTGGCCTTACATGACGAAAATTGGACGAATTTGGAACATTGGGAAGTGGGACTTTCAAGTCCCGTCGGGGAAGCAAGTTCACAGGACGTACTAGGCGATTACCAACTCGAATCGTGATTGGTCAATTTCAGGGCGTAACTTATCACTATTATCCCAACGTCATACCATTCAGCCAATCATAGACCAAGCTGAGAAATCGCCTAGTGCGTCCTGTGAACTCGCGTCGGGCAATAAAGAGTTAAATGTGGAAGTAAACCGCTGTTCAGAATTAACTTTCTCTAATGACATTTCTTTCAGATGGTTTTCCCTGAATTTCTAAAAAAAGGCTAAATCAATATACAGGATGGGCTAATAGTCTATTTTTTATAAACTAGAATAATTATTATGAAAAACAGTTTTCATTCTTAACATTATTACATCAAGCCAAAGAAAGAAATAATTTGGATAAGTTGCAGGTAGATGTCGCCTCTACAAGGGATAAAGGAATTTTGGTTATACAGGGAACAATAGTGGGCCAAAAGTCAGTACACTTTTGAAAATTCCATAAAAACCGGGAAATAAATCGGAAAATAAACGGTCTTCCCTCTCAGCATATCCTGAGGTCAAGGCATCTTTTAAGCCAATTAAAAAATAGTTAAAAAAACGCTTATAGATGTCACCACTAGAAGCGATATGGTATAGAGCCTTCTGGATTCGAAAATTTAACTACTAGCAAGTAGCAAGAAATACTACCATCTCAACATAGCTTTATGGTCGGGCGGAGGGGATTTCTGCGCATGCTCGTACACTTCGCCTTGTCGAACTTACTTTCTGAATTCTCGGGGGACCGTCTCCATAATTATCTACGATTTCAGCTCGAAAGCACTTCGTCGGCGAAAAGTCTTCGTCGAAAGTCGGCGCATGCCTGAATGCTGTTATTTGAAGTAAACAAAACAAAACTCTACAAAACTTTAGGTTGTTAAAAGTTTTAATTAGCTTTTTTAACTAATCCAAAAATCTACAAAATAGGTAAATATTAATGTTTTACATAAGCAGTACAGATAAAATTGATGAGTTTTATGTAACTTAAAAATGAAAGTAAAAAATTATAGCACTTCTGACTTTTTTCATTTAATGTATACAAAGAACCACGTGCGTGCAATGTTCAAATATGTTACATAGTATTACATCTTAATTAATAGAAAATTAAAAGTTATTTTAACTTAAGAAATAAAAGCAAATAAATAGAACATACTTATTCTCATCAAGCACTTCCTTCTAAGTAGCATAAAACAGCGAAAATTAAATTGCAAAATAAATTATCTTTAAGAAAACTCACACACCGTCATTAACAGGTTTTTAAAAAGAAATGGCCTCAAGACAATAGCCGAAGCGTATATATCGTAAAAAAACTTTTGCGTAAAATAAAACGAAGCGTAAAAAAACTATAGATATCATTTTGCAATAGCTACACAGTCCCCAGTTCCGCGAGAAAAACTTCTCTGGATGGCGAAGTGCTCGAGCATGCGCAGAAATCCCCTTCGTCCGACCATAAAGCTATGTTGAGACGGTAGTGCAAGAAATACATGATAGGCAAGTTAATATAATGAAGTGTAAAACTTTTAGGAATCCAATTTTAACGATTTACAACGATGGTTTCGTTGTGGATTAGGATTACTTGTTCTTATAACCCTCCCATTTGGATACTTCCACTAATGTCGTTTATACGCGCATGATCTTGGGTGTACATTTCCTCAAAAGTTTTATACTTACTACATTAACTTGACCATCATGTCTTTCTTGCTAGTAGTTATGTGTTCGAATCAGGAAGTATTCGAATAATTCCTCTTTTCACTCTCATTCTGCTGAAATGCTACAAGAAAAGGGGGTAGTGGGATTTCCATTCACTTCTTTTAATTATATTTAAATGTGTAATACTCGGTTCACACATAAAAAGTTAAACTAGTTCAACTTTATATGTATGAACCGGGTCTATATAAGAGCAGTAATTCAAACAGATTTTGTGTAATGACATGTGTACTAGTCAAGTCCTGCTACTTTAAAAATTTGTTAGACACTCTCCTGCATAGTTTGAACTAATTTTCATAAGTTAACTTTTTCTTTATCACTTTTTAGAAACATGCAGTGCTTTTATTTTTACATTATTTTATGATTTAAAATATTAATATCTCATTGAACTTTAAAAATATTTCCCTCATACTTTTTTCTCTGCTTTTGTTATAATTTGCTTACAATTTTTACCTGGAAGTTTTGATTCTATCTCCTTTAATTTTTTAATTAATATTTTTTCAATTTTTTTACTTTGCCATTAGAAACCCCATTAGTCATCCTAATAAGTTCGGTGCTGTCAATTTACTTTTAAGTACACCATGCTTCCATGACTAAGCCTCAATATAAAAGCTGTGAAACAGGTTGTATCTCAGTAAAATTAACTTGAAATTCAATAATTTACAAAATATTTTATTTACTTATCAATATATGATACCTGAAATGAAAACGAAATGTTTCATATTAACAGCATTTTTCTCGACAAAAATACTTTAATCATGATTCTAGCACATTTCATGGAAAAACTGGATTAGTAAATGAAGCGAATAAGACGAACGAGAATTAGAAGAATGCGCTTTAATCGACAAGAATACAAAAGCATATCACAAAACAGATTGAGTATATATAGTACTTACAACCAATAAGAGAGAAACGGAAAAGCGTTGCCAAAATGAAACAACATAAAACAAAACATCATCACATTCACCCCCCCTTTATTTTACAACTTCCCCATAGTCCCATTGATTTAATCCGTTATATAGTCTGACAGGTAAGCCGGCCTTTTGCGGTCCCTGGAACTCCTCCTAGGGAGTGAACATGGCATCTCTGGACTTGGCAGAAAACTCCTGGTAAGAGAGTCCCCGGTAGGAATCTCAGGCTGGGGAATCCCCTGGGGTTCGAGCTCGTCTGGAACTACATTCACAGGGGGTGCCAATGAAGGACACTCAGCCGGCTGAGGCTCTAATTGGTCGGTACGGTCATCGGGAATGGTCATCGGGGTACGGTCATCGGGCTGGGATTCTCCTCTAGGGGCAAGGTGACGAATATTGACACTCGTCTCCCGGCCATCCGGCAACCTGACGAAAGCATACTCAGGGTTCGCCTCCAACAGCTCCACCTCTTGAACTAGGGGTTGGTATTTGTTCGAACGATTATGATTTTTCATCAAAATCGTCCCTGGAGCAGTCAGCCAAGTAGGCAAAGAACCTCTAACATGAGACCTCCTAACGTGAGCAAACATTCTCTCATGAGGGGTGGCGTTCGTAGCGGTACACAGCAATGATCGGACTGCGTGAAGAGCGGATTGCAAAACAGTTTCCCACTTTTGGATGGGAAGACCCCTCGATCTCAATGCGAGCTCCACAGATCGCCAGATGATACCGTTGTAGCGCTCGACTTGTCCGTTCCCGGCAGGGTTGTAGGCTGTGGTTCGGCTTGTAGCAATACCATGAGAGGTCAGGTAGGACTTAAGCTCAGAGGACATGAAAGCCGAGCCCCTGTCAGAGTGGATAAACGCCGGCATTCCGAACAAAGAAAATAGGGTATTCAGACAGGATATGACAGTAGCCGCCGAGACATCGGTGCAGGGGAAAGCGAAAGGGAATCTCGAATACTCATCGACAACTGTTAAGAGAAAACGATGCCTAGAAGTAGAGGGTAGGGGTCCTTTGAAATCAATATTAAGCCTCTCAAAGGCAGAGGTAGCCTTTACCAGGGTCCCCGCGCTCTTACAAAATCTCGGCTTTAACTCGCTGCAAATGCGGCAGGTTTTTATCATCTCCTTTACCTCCTCCACTGAATAAGGCAGGTTCTTCGCACGAACCCAGTGACACATTCTAGTAATGCCTGGGTGGCACAGGGCGGCATGAAGATCCCTCAATTCACATCGGAGGCCAGCAGCAGCAGATATCCTCGAAAGTGCATCGGCTGCAGAATTCTTGCATCCCGGTCTATAGACGATGTCGAATTTGAAGCACGCAAGTTCAAGTCGCCAACGCAGAATTTTCTCATTTTTTATCTTGCTGAGATGTTGTTGATGGAACATAAACGCGACGGAGCGCTGATCAGTAAAAACTTCGAATGGACGTCCTATAAGGTAGTGCCGCCAGTATCTTAACGACTCTACTATTGCATATGCCTCTTTCTCGATAGACGAATGCCTTTGTTCTGATGGATTAAGGGTGCGAGAAAAAAAGGCAATGGGGCGTCCTGCTTGATTTAGAGTAGCTCCAATCGCGTAATCGGAGGCATCCGTCTCAACCCTAAAAGGTATATCGTCCTCTATTGCCGCCAATGAGGCACCGGCTATATCGTCCTTAAGCAATTTGAAGGCAGTAGTGGCTTCATGCGATAGTGGAAATGAACCGTTTGACAACAAAGGACGGATCTTCTTTGAAAATGAAGGGATCCATCTCCCATGATGGGCAAACATGCCTAATGCTCGTTGAAGAGATGCTGTATCTCTAGGGACTGGAAGATCTAATAAAGGCTTCAGCCGCTCAGGATCCGGTTTTATGCTCTTGTTCTCGATTATGTACCCCAAGAGAGAGATGGATCTTATCGCATAGCTGCACTTCTCTTCGTTGAGTGTAAGGTTGAATTTTTTAGCTGCAGAAACAAACCTGGCCAAATTTTCATCATGTTCTTCCAGGGTCTTGCCGCAGACGGTGACATCATCCAAGTATGGGAAAGTGTCCACCAGATTTTCAGATTGAATGATCGCATCGATAGTTCTTTGAAAACAGGCGACACCATTAGTGACTCCAAATGGTACGCGTAGGAACTGAAATAATTTTCCATCCGCCTCAAAAGCCGTGAAAGGCCTCTCGGATTCCAAGATCGGAACCTGATGGTATGCATTTTTCAAGTCGATCTTGCTGAAGACTTCATACGTTGCCACTTGAGCAATGAGCTCTTCGATCTTCGGGAGTGGATACGCATCTAACATAGTAAACCTGTTTATCGTCCTTGAATAGTCGATGACCATCCTTGGCTTCCTATTCTCGCCCTTGATTACAAATGCCTGAGCCCTCCAAGGAGAATTACTTGGTTCAATGATACCCTCCTTAAGGAGTTTGAGAACCTCCGAGGCGATGAATCCCTGGTCCTCCCGAGGTAGGCGCCTAGATTTCGTTTGTATGGGATGGCAATCGGGTGTCAGATTCGCAAACAACGATACAGGAGGAACCTCAGCCACCGTCAAAGCACAAATCTGAAGGGGAGGTTTACTACCGTCAAACCTCATGATGAGCGAGGAGTGGAGCTCTAAGAGATCGTGGCCAATCAGCAGATCGGCGCACAAATTTTTCATCACGAGTACCTCGACCTCTGGATAATGATGACCTCGCAATTCAATACTGACGTTTCCACATCCAACAATACTAGAAGTTATAGAGGAATTCGCCATGGAGATCCTACCAGCGTAAGGTCTCATTTGCAGCTGGCATCTGTCGACGTGCCGGAAGTCGAGGAAGCTGAGTGAGCTCCCAGTATCCACCAAAGCTTGGAGTCGTACTCCGTTAACCGCTGCAGTAACGAGGGATTTCTGGAGACACACCGGTGACACTGACGCTATCAAATGCGTAGAAGCCGCATTGCCCTCGCTCCGGGCGCGCTTTGCCCTGCATACACGTTGGAAGTGTCCCTTCTTTCCGCATTTGTGACAGATTGCGTTTTTAGCGGGACAGGCGTCTCGAGGGTGACGATCGTTCCCACAAAAGAAACATTGACCGGCGCGAGAAATCGCAGCAACATGATCATCCCCCAAGGCCTCGGCAGCATCAACAGTCCCCACAGCAGCAGACGGCATCGAGTGTGGGGCAGCCACGTACGATGCGGAATGAGATTCAGCAAGCTCAAGAGCTCGAGCCTGGTCTATAGCACCTTCTAAGCTGACAATTTTGTTTTCAAGCAAACGTTCGCGAATGCGACTGCTTTTCAGACCTCTAATGAATGCATCGAGGATGTATTCTTTCTTGTATTGATCAGCCGTGACTGCCTTGAAAGAGCAATTTTTGCTCAAATGCTTCAGTTCTTGGAGATATTCAGCAACAGTCTCATTTGGCCGCTGGCTTCTAGAAGCGAGACAGTGCCGAGCGAAAATCTCATTTTTCTTAGCCACATAAAGAGAGTCCAGTGTAGAAAGAGCCTCGTCGTAGCTGGTGGCCTCGCTGACATGCTGGTAAACAGATGCCGAGATGTAGTTGAATAAGATCGGGAGCTTGTTGACTTCCGCAATGTCAGGAACTTTAGCGATAAAATTCGAAAACGTCTTTTTCCAGTGCAGCCATTTCTCCTCGGCCCCCGTACTAACTGGATCGACATCAAATCTTTCGGGTCGCAAGAACTGCTCCATCTGATATCATAGTACTTATTCCCGTCGATTAAATTGAAGCGAATAAGACGAACGAGAATTAGAAGAATGCGCTTTAATCGACAAGAATACAAAAGCATATCACAAAACAGATTGAGTATATATAGTACTTACAACCAATAAGAGAGAAACGGAAAAGCGTTGCCAAAATGAAACAACATAAAACAAAACATCATCACAGTAAAATTTGTTTTGAAAATGCTGAATCCTGTTTTTACATGAGGAAATCCCTTCATAAGTGCAGCAGCCAGTACAGAGGTTCCATCTGCTGGCCTTCATCACTACCTTATTTGTTTGTGTAAAAAAACAAGAGAAAAAGCTGATAGATTTTCTGTGAGTGCTCTTTTACTTACCGAAAATAGAAAATCCATCTTTATAACTAATCTTTCTATGATGAAGTAAATCTTAAATAAATCAACGAACTTAATTTTATTCATGTGTATATTATAAAGTTAGATATACTATATAGGGTGAAAAGAAAGTAGAATGTAAACATTTTAAAATTCTTAAAATCTAAAAAAAAAATAAACTATTTAAAAAACAGCCTTCAGTTTTGATATCGGCTATTGGGGGATTTTTTAAGCCAACAGAAATTTTAGTTCAAAATTTTGTTTACAGATGCATTAACATAATTCACGGGTTTCTGTGTTCGATTCTACAACTTCCTTGGGATTTACGGAAGGTCCTGGGGATTATTTTTCAGGATAACTATTTTTTTAAATGAAGGATGTGGTCCAGTTTGTCAATAATTCTTTTAAGTGCAATCTATGGGATGCTGCTGTACAGCACGGTGGGTTACTTTCGAAATCAAACAGATAATCCCGTAAATTATTTTGGCGCCATTTACTCTGTCATCATTTTATACCAAAAAATTTTTTGTCTTAAAATAAATCTCACGCGTGCAATCGATGCCAAAGCTATAGACCGTTTTTAATTCAAATATATTTCTAGATTTAAAGAATGCTTAAACTGTTTACGGTATTTCCAACCCAGCAGATCTGGAAATCTTCTTTGAAGTTAATTAAAGATGCACTTGTAAAAAATCATTTGAATTTCAATGGTTTACAAAATTTTTCAGCAGAGCAATGACGTACGTTCTTCTAGACAGATATCCCGTGTTTACCTTTCTTGTGAGAGAAGAAATTTAAGGACTCTTATAGATATGTTAAGATTACTATTTAAAAGTAAATTTAATGAAAGCTTAATAAAGTGTTTTACTTTATAATAAAAAATTTTAATATTTGAAAAAATTAATATAACCTTGATTTAAAAAGTTGAGCCTACCTTGAAAAATTACAAGGCCTCTCTTTAGAAAAATAAATATTGTGATCGTATTTTAAAAATTCCCCCAAAATTTTTTTTCAAATGAATTTGAAAAGAACCTCTATAGTTTGATACCATATATATATATACCATACTGTATTTTCTTAGAGTTGGAAAGATTTGTAGTACAACAAAATAATTATTTTTTTTAATATGTTTGTCAAGTGAAAGACAAAATCGCCTTTTATTGAGGTTTTAGGTCTCCATGAAGTTGATAATTAAGAAGACATTGCGATATTCACAGTTTTCTCTTTAAAAAAAACTTGACAACCGCTCTTTAAAACTTACCATTTTCCCTGTTTTTTCCATATACAGGGTGTTTCAAAATTGCGTTGCACGGCTTTTATTCGGAGCCAGCGCCTCCTAGGGTCATGGAAGTAAGGTCTACCCCTAGGTAAATGACCCTGGAGAATCCATAGAGATGACTTACAGAGCCCCTAGCGGCGAAATTAAAAAGTTAAAAAAATTAATTTAAAAACTAAAGGAGATAGAGCAAAACCCCCATGATAGTATTGTTGCCAACGTCAAGAAGAACTCATTGAAAAAAATTTGATCAAAATATCTTAAATATTCGCGGAGATATTAGCATGTGAAAATAGCACTTTTTCAGGGGTCAAAAAGTAAAAAGTTCGCATATTTGCAAATTTTTCAGTGTTATTGTGTAGATTTGTGTCTTTTTAGTTGAAAGAACATAAAATTTAATCAAAAAATCAAAAAAAATTGCAAATATGCGAACTTTTTACTTTTTGACCCCTGAAAAAGTGCTATTTTCACATGCTAATATCTCCGCGAATATTCAAGATATTTTGATCAAATTTTTTTCAATGAGTTCTTCTTGACGTTGGCAACAATATTCTCACTGGGGTTTTTGCTCTATCTCCTTTAGTTTTTAAATTAATTTTTTAAACTTTTTAATTACGCCACTAGGGGCGCTGTAAGTCATCTCAATGGATTCTCCAGGGTCACTTACTTAGGGGTAGACCTTACTTCCATGACCCTAGGAAGCGCTGGTTCCGAATAAAAGCCGTGCAACGCAATTTTGAAACACCCTGTATACATACCTTTTTGAACACCTTCACATTTCCAGCGAAACGCTTGATTAAAATTTAACAAATCTGAATTTAACTTTCATTATTATCATTCCGCTGAAAGAATTATCTTTTAAATTTAATCGGATGCTTAATTATTTAAAATCAGGATGACTGATTAAAAGCGGGTTACTCCATTCCTCGTTTAAATTAGAGAGTAATTGTAATGTAGATTAAGTAAAGTTTTCTTGTTAATTTTCATTATTAAGTCAAGGTAGTTATTAGTGACCGTCTTGCTTTGTTAATGACATAATAATGTTCTCTTTTTTTGGACTACGTCAGCTGCTAATTTCTCTTCTAATGTGTCATATGTTAATGTTTTTTCCCTTGTAACTGCCAAATGAAACATCAATTTATTTGCTCATCATAAATACTAATGAACTAAGTGGGATGATTTGGTTCATTATTATTTATGATACCCTTACTCTTGTTTTTTTTCAAGAAACTTAAAAGGCTCTATTAAGAAAGTAGTAGGGATAAGATGAGAGGATGAGTTAAATGGACTTAATTAAAATGGATTTTAATATTAATTCGCACATGAAATTATTCTGGGATGAATCTTCTCCTTTTACTTTGCTAAAAAGATTTTTCATTAAAGGAATTAAAATTATTTAATGACAAATCTGTGTATGTGAATACGACTTTAAAAAATTAGCATGTGGAAACATTACTCCAACAAGTCTATAGTAACTCCGCTTTTCTAATTGAGACTGTATTCAGTTTCTTTATTTGAACTAGTTTATCAAATTTATTTGAATTTTAACTATCGATTTTTAAAATATATATCCTTTAAAATAGCTCCAATCTTATAAAAATTTATAAAACCAGCATTTTATGTACTTAAAAAATAGTAATGATTTATTATTCTGAACTAATTGAGGTTTGTGAAAAGATTTAAGCTTTGTCGATTTCTGCATCATTAAAATGGTTTAAAGGGAAATTACTGGGATACCAGTTAGTATTTTGGTTTTATAACTTATGTTACACTGAAGTTGGAATTTTTTTAACCTATTTGAATTCTTGTTTCAAATGTTTTGAAATGCTTGTGAAATTCAATTAAATTTTATTGAACTCAAAGTAGACTCTTGAAACTATAAATGATTATCTCCTTATCGTTGGAATGGCACTCTTTTAACTAACGGCGTTAGGGTTTTCAGTTTTAAAATGAAAGGAATGAGTTTGTTTTTTGTAACAAATTCAAATAGGTAGAGTTGAATAACTTGAAATTATTTACCATGGCTCGATCTAATTATAAAGGTTAGATTAAAATTTCAGTAAAATTAAGAAGTGATCGAATAATTACTTACAAGAGATTGCAATAAATAAAATGTAGCTAAAAATTATTTTAACTTAAGAGCCCTTTCAGAATTGTTTTTACACGTGGAGATCATTTGTGTAGATGTAGACACATATGAAAAAAAAGTTTTCTTTTTACCTTTTCCTTAAAACGGGGCTTTTCCTCAGAGCAATGGCGCCTGTAGAAGTTGTTTTTCCTTTAGTATCCATCTAATGCAGTAAAAACAACATTGTTGATTATTATAAGTAAGCTGGACACAATGGGAATTTTTGGTTGGCCGATGCCGATTGTGAAGATTCTTTTACTTCGATGAGACTTTAAATTGCCGATGCCGATGTTACAAATTGTATTAAACCAAATGGCAAATTCAAAGACTGAAATATTTTCGGATAGGTCAAAAAGGCATTACCCTACTTGGGAAATGTCCGTTTTGCCACAGACAGATTAAAACTAAATTTAGACCAGGATGAAGTAAAATCATGCTATTTTCGCCGTTTCGTCACTTGCTTGATGATTTTAAGTGCTCTGCAAAAACCATCGGTCAAAGATGTCTGGATGTTTTTTTAGGCTGATGGGCCGAATTTTTCATAAGTTAACATTGACCACTGATGCTAATTTCGATGGTTATTTTTTAACAATCGACACCAGTGCATCGGCCAAACCGATGCATTGGTCAAGCCTTAATTAAGTAAAAGGTTTTGTGTGTACTCGCCTTAAAAAATATTACATCTTTCAGCTCTTTTAGTTTTGATATTTCTAAGATTTAAAAATTAAGAAATTTTAAAAGGCCTCCTTCAAGAAATTCCTTTGGAAAAAATATTTATATGACAACGTTTTTTGTAATGTTATAAAAATGGACAATGTTAACAAATGCTGATTAATTAGAGTACGAAATGGAACATAACCACGCATATCAAAACTATTTAACTGAAAAGTGCTATATGAAATTAAAAATATCAATATCTCCAATAAGATAATTGATTGCTGACCTATGTTTAATTAGAAATTAGCATTAAAAAGAAATTTCAAAATAGTTTAAATTTTAGTTTTAAATACATTTATTTTTTATGTAAAATTAGTTAAAATAAAACGACTACCATAAAATGGGATAAGGGAAACTTTAGCAAAACCTTCGGAAAGAGATTCTACGTTCTGTATTCAGGGGCGGATCCAGCACGCCTGCAAGGGGGGCACTTTTCAAGACCGTCACCTTTACCTTTTGACAAAAAATGTCAAAATATTGGGGATTTGGTATAATTTGTGTTACAACTGGGGGGGGGTATGGGGGACCTCCCCCCAAAAAGATTTTGATATCTGACCTGGAAAAAGTAGGGGTTTAACTCATTTTGAGCACATCTTTGGGTCCAAGGGGGGCACTTGTACAGAGTGCCCCCCTCTTTGGATCCGTGCTTGATTGTATCTATATAAAGAATATAATTATCATTTATTCAATGCTAGGGTGAATGGGTAGAATTGTTTTCATGACATCTAAAAAGTAGTGTCTTGATATTTTTAAAACACAATCACTAGGAGTCTTTCAACTAGAGTATTGTCAAAATATCGATTTTGTTCACTTAACAACTTTTCTTTGGAAAGGTGATAAAAACATGATTTAAAACAGCTAGGTCATATTTTTATGTCAGTCATAAAGTCCTCTTAACAGTTTTCAATGCCATTATTTTGTTTCACTACGTTGTTTGGCAATTATTGAGTTTTTATTACGTTGGGGTAACTTTGGCCCAATGGTATGGTGAAATAAGTGAAATACTCATTGAGGGTTTTGACTAGCAATATTTCTAAGGTCCCCCCGAGTATATTATGGATCCAAAGTGAACCTTCGCTGAAAAAATGTGCAAGTTTTATTGGCGATGCTTAGCCTAGGGAGAGGAAGGGGGTCCTTCCCCATACATTTTTTCAAAGTAGACCTTAAAAATACTCATTTTTGAACATTTAAGACGGGATAGGAGAATGGAACCTTAATTAAGGTGCCCTAAATAGATTCTATGCCCTTAATAGGTTCAATGTAGCTTTTAAATACGTATTTGGGTATGAAACTCGTATTTAACGTCTTTCAAGGGACCAAGAAAAATAACATTATATGCGGGAAAACGTTGAATCCGGGTAGTACATTATCTTAACAGTGAAAAAGATTACAAATACGTTACAATTACAATCAAAGGGAAGAATCTGGGAATTATTATAGTATAGAAATATGCTTATTCATTTATTAATAGTACTATAGTTCCAGGATTATCTTATGGCCCGTAAAATTCCTGTAGGATACACAAAGAAAGAGTTATGATAAATTATTTATATACATTTACATACCTTTAATTTTTCTTAACATATTCATTCCTACAAAATTTTAATTTTTTTTAAATCTGGAGTTTTTACGCACTCTCGCTTTTTGGAAAACCCCTTTTTCACAAAATTTGCTGACTCTTTCTTCCCAGGATCACAAAAGCATATAAGGAGCTTCTAAAACGATTCTTGATTGTACGTTTACTGAGAACGAGCAAGAACAACCGAGAATTTCCCAAAGCTTTGAAATTCTTAAGTTTTTAACCTTAAAGAAATTAGGTTTTGGTAAACGAAGTCCGTGCCCACTGCTTGGATCTGCGCTTGTGTCTAATATGGATGATAAATTCAATTATAAGAAAACAAACCTTAAATATTATCATTATTGTGAAATCTATGGTGTTCGAAGAAATATCAGTTATTTGTTTCAAAAGTGGATTTTTCTTCACAATTTAGGCAACCATTTCACCAAAATATATAACTAGGATGTTAAAATACTGTTTACAGTTTATCTATGTCTTTTCTTCAAAAATATATATTGGTAACTCTAAAATGAAATCAGTTTTGTATCAGAAAACATCTATTATTTCTTGATTTTCTTATAAATTAAACTTGAAATGAACTTTCAACAGATTATTATTATTGATTGATTGGATAAAGGTAACTTCAATGCCTTTGGTTTTTGTGGTCTGGGCCAAAGTTACCCAAATTCAGGGAAATGTTGACCCAAAATTTCAAACATATTTACAACTTAAATCCACACTTTGAAAGGGGTTTATATTATAGTTAAACATGTTAAAAATAATATGCACCACTGACTTTGTCAAATGAGTTTTGATTAACTACTTTTATTTGCTGTTAATGTAAAAAAAACCACTCCATTTCGGCTAAAGCTACCCCTTTAAACGGTAATAATGTATTTTTGTGGTGCAAAAAAATGGAAAATATTAATTTTTTAGTTCTTTTTAGAGTTTTTATAATATTAACTGCATATATAAGGCTTCATTTTTAATAAATACATAAAAGAAACTAATAGCTGAATAATTGAATTTGACTAAGATGATCCGCGGTTTATTATGGAATATGAAAATAATTATATCCTAATGATTTAATTGAAATCTAAACAATCTAGAAATTAATATGGTACTACACCTTGTGTGTAAGAAGGAGGATTAATCCTCCCAATTGTCTTTCCCTCCTTACAGTGAATTAGTGCTGCTATCTAGTGAAGGTACTTTACAAAGTTTATAAAAACCGAATTATTTTAAATACACCCATTTCATCCCCTTTCATATGAATTAAGAATGTTTATGTAGTTCAGAGTACTTCATATAAAGCTTATGAATGTGTGTACTCTACTAGATTTTTAATTTTTGTTATGAAATAAAGTTTGTTTGGAAACTTTTTGACGATATTCTTAAATAATATTTATGTGTTTTGTGTAATAAAGTGTAAGAGGTGTTTCCATAGAATGAAATGAATCAATCAATTATTGAATAGCTATTCAATCGATGGAATAATTTTCCATAAATATTTTGAGCTATTTTATAAACCGAGAAAGCTTTAAGACTTATTTTTAGGAATTCTCAAATCCATTGTTAATGTTATTAGAGTTTAAAATATTAAAAACGTGAGGTCACCCGAATACCATCATCAGGTAACGGCTTAATGAATCTATGACTCTTTAAAAGAAAATAATCATAAAAAATCAACATACGGACCAACGAGTGGATGTTTAAGAACTATACTTTCAGAGATACATTATTTGTACCAAACATTAACATTCATGTATAATTACACCGATCTAGTCTCTACGGGTCCCTCCTCGGAGAAAATTTTACTATTACTCATCCAAGACATTTTCTAAACAGTTAATAAAACATTTCAGGATATCTGGACCCTTATTTTGGACCCATTTTTGGGTTTTTTCAAGAAAAATCAAGATTTAGGCAGTTTTAATACTGAAGAAAAAAACATTTAACGCGAAATAACATACCAAGAACTGTAGTTGAGAGGTTTTTTTCTAAATTTTAACCTGGTTTCAATAATTAAGGGGTATTTTTTCATTATTGAATGGGGTTTTTTCAAAACTTAGGACGTTTAAAGTTCAAACTTTATAAAAAATGAAGGAGGATTTCTTTTTTTAATTTCAGAGAGAGTGTTTTTTTTCAAAGTTAAATAAATTTCTTTCAATAATGGTTTTTTTCAAAGCTTAGGATATTTTTAAAATTTAAGTGTTTTTTTTTCAAAATTTAAACCAGGTTTCAATAATTAAGGGAGTGTTTTCCCTATTTTATTGTTTTTTCATTATTGAATGTTTTTTTTCAAAAAACTCACTCAACTATGGAAAAACTGACATTATTTTCACACATTTAACATAGAAAGAACTCACTAAAATTTGAAAAACCCATTTGCTGTATAGGAGAAAACCCCTTAATTTGCTAATGCTAATTACTGACCCTGTGTTAATTACTGACAGAATTTAATGAAATTTGGTTTGCAGGGGTTTTCGTGGGCGCTCTCTCCAAATATGTAATAATAATAAAGTTTATTTTTCCGCCGAAAACAAAGTTGCCCACTCACAGGTGAACATTATCCTTTAGTGGACACAGTTTACATTTGCGGACTTGAGTCCCTATGAAAATCTTGTTTGTCATGACATGACATACCTGCATGCTAAGTTGGTTAAGTTTTGAGACACCCTGTGTAGTAAATACGTTTTGTGTTCAGGAAAAGTTTTCTCCTGGTTAAAAATAAGATTTTTCTTAATTCGGCTTTGTAATATCGTATTTCCAAGTCAATACTTGTGTTTTCTAAGCTATTTCATATAATTAAAACACCATTAATTTTCTTCAACCACAAATAACTTCGCCAACATAAACCAAAAATCTAATGACGGATAACTCGAAGACTAAAGAAACACGAAATTTTAATGTAAATTTGGACCAAAAAGGTTCTTTAGCGAATAAAATTTACACATATTAAGATAATTTATGTAACCTTTTGTAAAATTTATGCATCAAAGAAAAAATATTATTTTTCTTTCTAAAACTTGAAGGTTCTGATTATCTTGATCAGACTATGCAATTTGATACAAAAGAGATTAGCTTGAAGCCAACTTAACTTTAAGAAAAACACTTTTCATTCATTAAACTTTTAAATCTACCTAAACACTAGAATAATCCCGTGCTTATAAAAGATAATGCGAGCAATAATGTCGAGGGTGCGCGCGATTATGTTTTATTTTCCTTAGTTTAGTAGAAAGTTATCTCTTGGATTTAGATAAGGGTATTTGGATAGAGACATGGGAGTCGATAGTTTTGATGGAAGAAAACTTAATGCGGATAATAGGGTAGGAGATTATTGCAAAAATAAACTAAATTTAAGTTAATTTTAAAAGAATATCTCGAATAAATATACAGGGTGTTTCAAAAGTCCATTTCGCGGCTTTTATTTAGAACCAACGTGTCCTATGACCACGAAAATAAGGTCTACTCCTTGGTAAGTGACTCTGGAGAATTCATTGAGATGACTTACAACGACCCTAGCGGTGAAATAAAAAAGTTAAAAAATTAATTTAAAAACTAAAGGAGATAGAGCAAAAACCTCAGTGAGAGTATTGCTGCTAACGTTATGAAGAACTCACCGAAAAAAAAATTCATGAAAATAACGTGAATATTCTCGGAGATATTAGCATGTGAAAATAGCCCTTTTTCAGGCCTCAAAAAAGAAAAAGTTCAAAAATTCACAAGTCTTTTTGATTTTTTGATTAAATTGTGTCTTCATTCAACTAAAAAAACATAAAACTACACATTTACACTGAAAAAAAATGGCAAATTTACGAACTTTTTCTTAATGTGGTCCCTATTCTTCGCACAAAAACATGTGTGACTGTACAGGTTTTTTAACTTTTCGGAGAAAAACCATGTGTTTAAAAAGGTGGTTGCCTCACACAAAGGTCAAGTTTAGAATGTTTAAGATCTTTGTGAAAATTTTATGAACTCCTTAACTTTTTAAACAAAAATGACCATTCATTATTAGTTTAACTAACTAGGAATCCCAATAATCACATACAACTAGGCGCCAAGTTAATTTTCTTCTTATATAATTCTAGTCCTTTTAAAAATGTGATTTAAAAATGAGGATTAATTTTAAGCTATAACCATTAATATTATGCCATTTAAATAACTATGATTAACTCAAATTTTAAAAAGTTCATTTAATATCTTCATTAAAAAATATTCAAGTGTATTTTTTCATTTAGTTTTTTATTGTTTTGTGAAAAAAATTAAAAGTTTCATAAAAATACTTTCTTCAAGCTCTTAAATTAAAACGAATGATAACAAAGCCATTTACAAATAATTTTGAATGAGTCACTACTTGTAAGTAAGATGAAAGGAAAATTTTAAAGAACGAAGCAGAAATGAAACAGCGGCATTTAAAGCTCAAATGGTGCAACTAGTTAAATTAAGGGTTAAATTTTGCGTCGCTGAAGAATGTAGTCCTTCATGGAAGTTTTAGCGTAAAATAATAGTATAGTTAAACTTTTCCCAAGTACTAAATGCTAATATCTAAACCTTCTGAAGAAATGAATTGAAAAAAAAAACTGTGGGGATAATTTTGAAATCTTCAGAGTAGAATACTAATGAAGATTTCATTGTTTACTTCACCAAGCGTATTGTCCAAACTCGTTATGCAAACCCATCTTTCAATTACAATACCAAGTCTTGCGTTACAAAATTCAATTTTAATAAGCAGAAATCTCAATAATTTAGCTTCATTAAGATAAGCTTTGTGTGATAATTAAAATCTTTCTTCCCAGAGACTTATTCAATGAAAGTAAAACTCGCAATACTTTAATGAAGATTCAAGAAATGCTCGTTGAAGCATTATTTGAGCCTAATTGCTTACGAAAGGTTTTCTTACATATTTCGTGTATTGTTTTCGTTTTTTTGGATTGTAGTTTTGAAATAGAAATGTATTTCAGCATTGAATAGGTTGTTTTCTAAAAAAATCCCATGGTAGTATCAGTGATAACAAATTCTAGCCCTTAATTGCAGTAATAGAAACTTAAACCTGTATGAAATTTAGGTCATAATTTGATTTTTGAGGGACCCAATTTCTAGTTGTTTTCATGATCTATTGGTAGTTCAGTATACTGAGCAGTGTAATAGTTCAGTATAGTGAGTAGTAATAGTTCAGTATATAGTGAATAATAGTAAGGGCATATTAAACAAGCAGCATGCGTGTGCCAGTGGGGTAAAATGTAAGAAGTGTCTATACCCACGAAAGTTGACCCTAGTAAAGTTCGTTAGAGTTGAGTTGTTACTTTCGTGGAGCTAGACAGTGCCAAAATGTAAATGTAATGGACTTTGGATCTTCTTATTCATAGCACTGAGCTATAAAACAACTGCAGTGACAACCTCTGATATAACAAGCGACGGAACGTGCCGGCGCGGAAGGTTACAAGATGCATCTTTTGCTCAGCAAAAAGAGGCAAAACAAACCAATTTCTCCATAGACTAGCATTGTGAGATTTGGACTTTTGTGCGTTTAAGGGGTTTTATCAAAGATATTTTTTTGCTTAAGGTGTCTTTTCCTACTAAATCGATGTGTCTCTACAACTTTGTAATTGACTAATTTAGTAAATCTATATATATAAAAATGAATGTCTGTTTGTTTGTATGTATGTATGTCCTTTATAGTTTTAAACTTTTCAAACCTACATTAACTATTTAACTATACCACGTTGATCTACTCGCTCCAAGGAAGGTTTCTGAATAAAAATAATTTAAAATCGAAGCATTCCAACAACTTTTTTGGTCGATTTTATGCTTAAAAACCCATATTTCATGCCTAACTTCAGGGCAAAACCGCATTGTTGTAAATATAACGAGAGAAGATGTAACATTAATTGTTGTAGGTATATTCTCTATTGTTGCAGTTTAAAATCCATTGTTGTAGTTTAAAATCCATTGTTGTAGCATAGACATAAAAATGGCTCCTTTATTTAACTATTTCTCCATTTGGACTGGCGAAGCCCATCTGTAACTCACCAGAATAATTTTCTTTAAAAACGGACTGGCGAAGCCCATCTGTAACCCACCTGGTGATATTTATTTAAAAACTGAAACCCGGGCGAAGCCCGGGTCTACCGCGTCAGCGCTAGTCTCTAATAGTAATTTTAAAATAAAATTTATAACTTCTAAAATTTCCTCTAAAGAGCGTTGAAAAATGTTGCATCGGATAGGGCATAGTCACTTTACTATACCTAGACCCAACTTTCATGACTATATCTGTAGGGGTTCACAAGTTAAAGGGTGGGGAACAGACACAAATAGTCCAAGAAAGCTCAAAAAAGGGGTTCAAGTGGAACAAATTGTAAAAGAAAGTTTGATGGGTGATTCTTATAGGAAATTTTCCGTAGAAAACGATGGTGAAACGTATACCAAAATTAACCGTGTCCTTTAGCCAATATGGCTGATTTTCCAAAATGGCGGTCAATCGTTTTTAACTTATTACTTCCTAAAAATTGTTAATAAAATTATAAATTTTGCAGTAAATGATTAAAATTTAGTAGCAAAAACAATGGAGAACTGTTTTTTTCTCTTACGATAAGTCATTTATCCAATATGGCGGATTTTCCAAAATGGCGTCCACTAATGTTTATAGTAAGTAAAATTATGATGATAAATTTGTAATTTTTACAGGATATGGTTAGAATTAAGTCATAATAATATTCATATAAGTTTCATCTCCTCAATGTATCAAATATGGCGGATTTTTCAAAATGGCGGACAATCGTGTTTTACTTATTTGCTAAAAATCGTTAATAAAATAAAACTTTTGCAGTAAATTATTAGAATTACTATTTTATAGGTAATTTAATATATAAATATTTATGTTATGCCAAAATAAAATTTATTTATATGTAAAAACGTTAAAAATAAGTTGGCTCTAAATAAGTGGCCGCCATTTTGGAAAATCCGCCATATTTGATACATTGAGGGGGAGGAAACTTTTATCAATATTATTGTGACTTAATTCTAACCGTATCCTGTACAAATTACGATTTTATTATCATAATTTAAATTTATTATCATTTTAAACATTAGGTGGACGCCATTTTGGAAAATCCGCCATATTGGATAAATGACTAATCGTAAGAGAAAAAACAGTTCCACATTATTTTTGCAACTAAATTCTAAAAATTTACTGCAAAAGTTTTATTTTAAAATCGATTTTTTAGCAAATAAGTAAAACACGATTGTCCGCCATTTTGAAAAATCCGCCATATTTGATACATTGAGGAGAGGAAACTGATATGAATATTATTATGACTTAATTCTTACCACATCCTGAAAAAATTACGAATTTATCATCAGAATTTTACTTATTATAAACATTAGTGGACACCATTTTGGAAAATCCCCCATATTGGATAAATGACTTATCGTAAGGGAAAAAAACAGTTCCCCATTGTTTTTGCTATTAAATTTTAATCATTTACTGCAAAATTTATAATTTTATTAACAATTTTTAGGAAGTAATAAGTTAAAAACGATTGACCGCCATTTTGGAAAATCCGCCATATTGGCTAAAGGACACGGTTAATTTTGGTATACGTTTCACCATCGTTTTCTACGGAAAATTTCCTATAAGAATCACCCATCAAACTTTCTTTTACAATTTGTTCCACTTCAAACCTTATCTTTCTTGGACTAAAAGGTCTCCGCGCAGACACCAACTTCGATAAGGTGTGATGCGGTTTCGGCATCCTCACTCGTTACTCCAGTTTGTTTTATAGCTCAGTGATTAATAGATCTTCATAATGAGGTTTTCTCACGTTTTGAGATTAAATTTTATTAAAATAGTAGATAAGAAACCATGAAGAATGACGTTTACATCAAGTATTTTCGTAGCCTAGTTTCTGAGATATTTTTTTTAAATTTCGTTTTTTGTTTGGGCGCGAAAACACTTTCAAATCACAAATCATGCGCTGTGAGGTCACATCCAATAGAAGCCCGTTTTCTGATCACGTGAAAACCGTAAACACAATGGTTTTCATGCGCTGTGATGATGTCACATCCAATAGAAGCCCGTTTTCTGATAACTTGACTTTTCTGACGTTTTGGCAAAAATAAAATTGAATTTTAAGTTATTTAAAACACATTTTTAAACTTAAAAATCAGAAATTTGGGAGTTTTAAACCATATTGTATCAAAAAAGTATAAAATGAAGCAAATCCCTCACTCATGCAAATACTTCATTATTAATAGAAAAAAGTGACTGAAAATCCTCTATTTTTATCATGTTTTAAATGAAACACTTTTGTTTACACCAGTGGTTCCCAACAGGTGGTCCTCGGACCACTGGTGGTCCGTGAGGCCTTCAGCGGTGGTCCGTGAGAAGATTTTTAATAAACTTATCCCAAAAATGTGTGGAAATTTAAAAAAATAGTTTTCCTAATCACACATTCCAGGAAATATTAAAACAATACAGATACAAAAAAATAAGTAAAAACGTCTCATAAATAAAAAATGTTATCTCATTTGTCCTGCAGTTTAATTTAAAGCCAAGTACTTTCTTTCAAATTGAAATCTACTAATAATATATCACCTTATTTGTTGGTTAACATAAAAGAAGAAATATAACTATTTTATACTGTTTTTTTAAACCTGTTTATTTTGTGTAGGTGTGAATCATTCCAGTGTTAATAGATAAAAATGCTTGATAAAAATGGTTAAATGTATTTTATAAATGGTATATTTTTAAATAATTAGATATAAAATGAATGTAATGTTAATTTTTCTTTTAAGTTTAATAGATTATTTGATTTTCGTTCTATTTAAAAACACTGTAAGACTCGGTTTCCCTTACTTCAAAAAAAGTCAAAATTTTAGACCCTCCATGAGGAATGAATGCACTGAAAAAAGTTATTTGAAGATACAGTTAGGGATAGAGATGGTCCGCAGAGGTTCAAATTTAAGTGAAGTGGTCCGTAGACATAAGTGAGTTGGGAACCACTGGTTTACACTGTTAAAAAACAGTTCAACCTTTCACCAGTTTTGTGGTGAAAGTTGGTCTGTTTCACCTTAAATTGGTTCAACAAAAGCTGCAACCGAAATGTAGTGAAATAACGGTACCACATGAACACATGTACGAAATACCGAATGTTCCGGTTGTAGCTTTTGTTGGTTGAAATTTTTTTTAACCGTGTACTTTAATCAACTGTGTAATTGCGTGTTATGTTTAGTTAGAGGAGGATGTAATCCAAGAGGTAAAAATATGAAAAACATTTAATAGAAAAACCAAAGAAAATATTGCCGACGTTGTCTCTATTAATTAATTTAAAGGTATTAGTTGTACTCGTGAAACGAATTTATTAAAATAAGTAACAATTATTATTTATCAAATGGAAAAATAATGTTGCTTATACAGTCGAGTCCGCTTAATGTGATCGCAATTGTCCGAGACTAAACTGATAACATTATCCGATCGATAACAATAAGCGATCTCATATCAAAAAGCAGCAAACAGTGTAACTAGATTGTTTGCTTCAAAATCATGTAATCGTAATAAATGTATTCAAAACACTATTTTTAAACTAGGTACAATTTTAAGGGGAAAATATTAGAGTAGTTCAATTAATAAAAGTAAAATAATCGCTTACTTTGTATTTTTATTTGTATAGAAAGGTCTCTCTTTTTTCCACTCCATCCTTCCACTCCAATAAACCACTTATTTATTACATAATCTGAATTCCAGTGAACAAGGGAAAGTTCAAATCTCATATCAGACGTCTGTAAAGCTTCGATCTTGGTGGTTTCATTAACCAATCACAAGCATGGATTCGGACCCCCCCTAAAACTGTTTTCTTTCAATATTATGCGGAATGTTTTCTTTTTCTTACTCATACTGAGTTTCAGAAAAAAGAAGCGCCAGATGCTCTCATGGGACAGCTGTTTACATGTAAAAATTGACCTTCAAAATGAAACTTGAACTCAAAATTCTCAAAAGCGGTCGTTTTAAAGGGATATGGACAAATTTTGATAATATTAAGCGGAGTGATGATTCATAGTTGATCACATTAAACGAAGTATTTTACATTAAATTAAATAGGAATGATCGGGACCTGTCGATTTCGATAACATTATCCGATTGATAACATTAACCGTGATCACATTAAGCGGATTCGACTGTATATAAAATTATTAGAGCCGTTTAAAAAATAATTAACAGTGAACTACATTTCATTTGTGTGACAAAGAAAGCTACTGGTTATTCAATGCAGCAAAACACTCGGTTAATTTACTAGTATCTTCTAATATTGGTTCAAAAAGTAAAAAATACGACAATCTACCAGTGCAGATAAATTTATCTGAACTCTTTTGAAATAAATATGGAAATGGGTGAAAGAAGTTAATATGTCTTTATATTCCCAGATTTAGCATGTAAAAAGGGGTTTTGAATTTGTTGAGAGATTTTGTTCAGAGAAACTGCATTCGAAAGCTGTAGAAAAATAGAAAATTAAAATAAATATCCTCCAGTGACCAACTTCCTGTTGGAACGGGCTTGTATATACAAAAATAATCTTCATTAGGCAGAAAGCTCTTTCAAACAGTATCATTATTCACTTTTATCTTTTGCTGAGTCATACGTTCGTTAGTAAGAATGTTAAATATTACTCTAAAGCTTTAGTATACAAGCTATCTTCACAAGTTTTTTTTAGATTTTTCTTATCATAGAACGGTTATTTGTTTCATTGGTATATTGTTTGGATAAAAAAATTCTAGAAACGGGATAAAATAATTAATTTACCTCTCATAAAACAAGTTCTTCTCTTTTCTATCCAAAGAATGTAACTCGTATATAGTTATAAAATTAATTACTTTTTTAGATTAGAAAAATATGTCGGGAATTGAAAGCAAAAACCCTTTCAATAAGTATCTATAAGTAATTTTCAGGTAAAAACTATACTTTTTATGAATGCGAACTCAAAATAACTTCATCTCGAATAATAGGTATTCCCTTGCCTTTTAAAAATGAATTAAAGGAAAAAGACTTATTCTTACGCACTAGGCATCGTGGTCAAAACGAAGGTTCGCAAAAGGCAATTGTTTTAGAAACGCTGAAGTATTTGTTGTTATTTTAGGGACGTCTTTATTCGATAAAAACAAAGAGTCACAAATGTTCTGAGGAAAAAAAGCGAGACTTTTGTTTGATCTTTTATTTTTAAATCTTTGAATTAAAACTACTTAATCATGCGGTGTTTTTTTATCCTTTTATGGGAAGAAGATTTTGAACAAAAGCGTCTGGGATAAACAAGTTTCTTTTCTGTAAATAAAATAGCTTTTCTTTGGCAACTTTTCTAAATATCTTACAGAGTGTGTTATAAAATAGAAAAACGACGTTTAATTTGCACATAATTTATTTAAAGATATTAAAATCAGACATGTTTCGAGGGTATACTGAACCCTCTTCGTCAGTGAGATGACGATGTAAGAAAAAATGTACACATGGCTATCAGTAATATATACAGGCAACAACAAGAAACACAGTTACAGTTAATACAGAAACATATTTAAATTGAAAAGAAAACTATGAAAATACAGATACAGAAAAATTTTTATGGTGATTCACGACATCCAAATTTCAGAGAAAAAAGGTGCACTTGACAAGTCATTTACAAGATCATTAGAGAACTGATTAATATAGTAACTTTCAAAAAAATCAAGGTCAAGTGTTGAATTAAAGTTTTTAATAAGGGTAGCGGAAGAAAAGTTAAACGTATGGTTATTTTCCCAAACATGCCGGGCAATGGACGACTTGTCAAATTCTTGTTTTTTAACATAATTGATGTGTTCTTTAAGTCTAAATTTTAGGGCGCGTCTAGTCTGACCAACATAGGATAACCCACATTCACAAAATATTCTGTAAATACCCCAATTATTGAGCGTAGGAATCGGATCCTTCAAGTTAGAAAATTTAATTTTATTTGTAGGGGAAAAAACAGTCGAAAAACCAAATTTTTTAAGGATATTAGATAGTTTAAAATTAATTTTAGAAAAATATGGAAGAACAATTAATTTGTTTGGGATTTCTTTAGTATATTCAACAGGGTTCTTTTTTAGAATTCTACCAAGTATCCGGTCTATCATGGTATGGCAAAAGCCACGATCAACTGCAACAGCCTTTAAGTAATTTATCTCAATTTTAAGTAAATCATTATTTGAGCATGTGTTGACAGCTCGGAAAACAAAAGAATTAAAAGCAGCCTCTTTCTGATTCAAGGGATGATTAGATTTGTTATGAGGGGGCAATGAAACAGCAAATGATTTGCGATAAACCGTGGTCAGGAAAACATTATCATTACGCATGATCAAAACGTCTAAAAATGCCAATCGGCGATCATCCTCGATTTCACAAGTAAATTGTATACACGGGTCAATTGAATTAACAATAGAAAGAACCTCGTCTATATTCAGGTCAGGATTTAATAGAACAAAGCAATCATCGACATATCGAACATAAAAAGAGAATTGAATTAATTTAAACATCTTAATCTCGAAAAAATTCATATAAATATCACTCAAAATAGGGCTTAATGGGTTTCCCATAGCCAAACCGTTGTTCATACAGTAAAATTTATCATCAAACACAAAAGTACTTTGTTCAAGACATAACCTAGTGAGCCGCAACAAGTTCTCGATCTCAAATTGAGAAAAATGGAACTCGTGTAACCTGGTTGACAAACATACCAAGGCTCCGTCCACAGGGACATTAGTAAAAAGGGATTTCACATCAAAAGAAACCATAATGTGATCGTTAAACTGGATTTCGCGAATTTTCGATATAAACTGGAGAGAATTTTTAACCGTAAAAGGGTTATCATCCATTAAGGGAGAAAATATGGTAACCAAATGTTTCGCTAATTTATACGATGCCGTGCCAATATTAGAGACAATTGGTCTGAACGGAATGTCGGGCTTGTGGACCTTCGGTAGCCCTACCGAAGGTCCACAAGCCCGACATTCCGTTCAGACCAATTGTCTCTAATATTGGCACGGCATCGTATAAATTAGCGAAACATTTGGTTACCATATTTTCTCCCTTAATGGATGATAACCCTTTTACGGTTAAAAATTCTCTCCAGTTTATATCGAAAATTCGCGAAATCCAGTTTAACGATCACATTATGGTTTCTTTTGATGTGAAATCCCTTTTTACTAATGTCCCTGTGGACGGAGCCTTGGTATGTTTGTCAACCAGGTTACACGAGTTCCATTTTTCTCAATTTGAGATCGAGAACTTGTTGCGGCTCACTAGGTTATGTCTTGAACAAAGTACTTTTGTGTTTGATGATAAATTTTACTGTATGAACAACGGTTTGGCTATGGGAAACCCATTAAGCCCTATTTTGAGTGATATTTATATGAATTTTTTCGAGATTAAGATGTTTAAATTAATTCAATTCTCTTTTTATGTTCGATATGTCGATGATTGCTTTGTTCTATTAAATCCTGACCTGAATATAGACGAGGTTCTTTCTATTGTTAATTCAATTGACCCGTGTATACAATTTACTTGTGAAATCGAGGATGATCGCCGATTGGCATTTTTAGACGTTTTGATCATGCGTAATGATAATGTTTTCCTGACCACGGTTTATCGCAAATCATTTGCTGTTTCATTGCCCCCTCATAACAAATCTAATCATCCCTTGAATCAGAAAGAGGCTGCTTTTAATTCTTTTGTTTTCCGAGCTGTCAACACATGCTCAAATAATGATTTACTTAAAATTGAGATAAATTACTTAAAGGCTGTTGCAGTTGATCGTGGCTTTTGCCATACCATGATAGACCGGATACTTGGTAGAATTCTAAAAAAGAACCCTGTTGAATATACTAAAGAAATCCCAAACAAATTAATTGTTCTTCCATATTTTTCTAAAATTAATTTTAAACTATCTAATATCCTTAAAAAATTTGGTTTTTCGACTGTTTTTTCCCCTACAAATAAAATTAAATTTTCTAACTTGAAGGATCCGATTCCTACGCTCAATAATTGGGGTATTTACAGAATATTTTGTGAATGTGGGTTATCCTATGTTGGTCAGACTAGACGCGCCCTAAAATTTAGACTTAAAGAACACATCAATTATGTTAAAAAACAAGAATTTGACAAGTCGTCCATTGCCCGGCATGTTTGGGAAAATAACCATACGTTTAACTTTTCTTCCGCTACCCTTATTAAAAACTTTAATTCAACACTTGACCTTGATTTTTTTGAAAGTTACTATATTAATCAGTTCTCTAATGATCTTGTAAATGACTTGTCAAGTGCACCTTTTTTCTCTGAAATTTGGATGTCGTGAATCACCATAAAAATTTTTCTGTATCTGTATTTTCATAGTTTTCTTTTCAATTTAAATATGTTTCTGTATTAACTGTAACTGTGTTTCTTGTTGTTGCCTGTATATATTACTGATAGCCATGTGTACATTTTTTCTTACATCGTCATCTCACTGACGAAGAGGGTTCAGTATACCCTCGAAACATGTCTGATTTTAATATCTTTAAATAAATTATGTGCAAATTAAACGTCGTTTTTCTATTTTATATTATTTTGCACAGTTTGCCATCTACATTTGAGAGTGTGTTAGTTTTGATAAATAAGAAATAACTTGACGAAAAAATACAAACAAATCATACGAATACACATTCAAATTATCATTTTAGCTTTGATGCTTCCTTTAAACAAACAAGCAAAAAACAAACAAACAACTTTATTACAATTTAAACCAAGTAATAAAAGAATACAAAAATAAAACAAAAAAGGGAAGACATTTTCTTTTGAATCACCAAGGAGGTGAGATAACCTCATACAGGTGAAATAATATATTTTATATAAAATGAAAAACATAAAAAAACACAATATACAACAAAAAATTACCATAGAAAATAAAATGCAAGAACCACAAAAAATACACATGAATAGATGAAAAAAATACTGAAAAATATGGCAAGTGAAAATGCTGTTGGGTGAGCTTCAGAGATAAAGTGCTAGAGAATATAATCAAAAATGATCCTCGATATTATCTATGGAGTATATAAAAAATTTTAATAATTTTTTAAATTTTAATGGAGATATTTCTGTTTTAATATGAATAGGTAGGCTATTGTAAAATTTTGGGGATAAGTAAGCATAGTTTTTGTGAAAAATTTCTTTCCGTGTTTTGGGTATTAGGTAATTATTTTTTGAACGCAAGTTATAAGTAATGTTTATTATTTCATTACTATTACGATGCGTATTAAAATAAACAACTGTTTGATAAAAAAATAAATGACGAATAGGAAGAACGTTTAAATTTTTATAAGTATTTATGTTAGGGATTTGATTATTGCTTAGAAATTTGACTATTTTATTTGAATTTTTACAATCGGATTTATATTTCATAGATAGTCCCCACCCCAAATTATTAAACTGCAACTAATTATTGAATTAACCCATGAATGGTAGAGCTGCATTGAAAAACTTTTATTTTTTAATTTTTTTAGATAATAAAATTTATAAAGAATAAAGCGTAATTTATTAGAAATATGATTTACATGAGATTTCAATTTCAAATTATCATCAACGTGTAGACCAAGATATTTGATATTTGAAACTTGTTTAAGAGAGGTACAATTACAAAATAAACTATTTTGCATTCCTTTTTATGAAAAAAATTATTTTAAAATATTTGACGGGCCATAAATACTAAAATTGATGAATTTTGTCTTATTTATATTTATTGATAATTTATTTGTCATGAACCATTTTCTTATAATAGAAAGATCATCATTAACTATATTTTTTAAATTTGTATTTTTTGGATATGAGTATAAAATTACAGTGTCGTCAGCGTATGTTATAATTTTTCCATTTATCTTTAACTTACAAAAGTCATTAATATAAATAATAAATAAAAATGGTCTGAGGATTGATCCCTGTGGTACTCCAGATGCTCACTTTCAAAATGGTCTAGACTTACGAATTGTTTTCGATCTTTTAGGTACGAGCTAAACCAGTCAAGTGTTGTTCCACGAATACCGATTGAATGCAATTTATCAATTAATATAGTATGGTTTACTACGCTATCAAAAGCTTTTGAAATATCCAAAAATATTGCCACTGTTTGTTTACTTTTATCTATGCTGTTATAAGTAAATTTAGTAAATTCCAATAAAGCATCTACAGTACTAAGACCCGGTAAAAAACCATACTGATTTTCAGCAATTATTTTAAACGTTTTCAAATAATCAAGAAGCCTAATATGAACAATTTTTTCTAGGACATTAGAGAAAATTGGAAGTAGAGAAATAGGTCGGTAGTTAGTGAAATCATTAGTATTACCTAATTTATGAATTGGTATAACAAGAGCTGTTTTTAAAGAAGTAGGAAAACATCCACTTAAAGGGAGAGGTTTACAATTTTAGTGATAATGTGAATATGGTTATTAGCCACTATTTTTAGGATTTTAGAACTCAATTTATTATAGCCAAGGGATTTTTGATCATCCAGAGAAAATATAATTTTGCTAATCTAAAAATCATTAGTTTCAATGAAATAAAAAGAATTAATTTTACTTGATAAATAAAATTAATGATCACCAGACTGACAAGGATCAAACCCTGAACCAATATTTATAAAAAAAACTTATTAATATTTTCGGCGAATTGTTTTTTATCCACATGTGCAGGTTTATTATCCTGTTTCTTTGAGTTTGTTAACTGGTTGACAAATTTCCACTGTTTTTTAATATTATCGCACTTCAAGAATTCAGATAAAAATAATTGTGTTTTAAAATTTTTATTTTAGTTTTGAGCTCTTTCTGAATATTCTTATAATTTTGCTCATAAATAGAATCAAATGGATATTTTTTATGTTTTTATAAAGTTTTTCCTTGGTTTTAATTAAGTTTAAGACATCTTCATTCAACCACATCTTGTTTTTTTATTTTTTTGTTTTAGGTAATAAATGTGTTGTTTTAGGTAATAAATGTGTCTTTAAAGCATATAACTTTTGCTATGAAACGCATTTTCAAATACTTGCTGCATGTGTCTTTAGTTCATTTGTCAAATACATTTGATAAATCTTTATATTTGATTATCTTTATGGAAGACAAATACAGAGAAATCGAGAACATGAAGACCCAAAGATAAGCACGAAAATTCTACCATTTGGTTAATGACATTAAGAAAGATTATAATTCTAGAACAACAACTATCAGAAAGAAAAATGGTGAATTAACATGTAATCAGGCAGAAACCATGGTTAGATGGAGAGAACATTTTAAAGAGGTGCTGTTTGGCAATGATACCCCACTTGTTGGAAATGATAGTGCTGAAGTATCTAGTACTCATATGCAAACACAAGATGCGCTTGCACCTACCTTAGGGGAATTGGAGAATACCCTTAAAAAACTTAATAGAAATAGAGCTCCTGGCCCAGATGGCATTAGGGCTGAGCTTCTTAATGTCAATGCATCGGAGTTGAACAATGAGCTTTTAAAGGTCATTAGTGATGTGTGGAACCAAGAACAGATGCCCATTGAATGGGAAGAGGGTTCGATTTTCACCATCCACAAAAAAGGAGACAAGCTGGACTGTCGCAACTACCGGGGCATTACACTTCTTAATGTGGCTTTTAAGGTTTTTTCCAACATTCTATTTCGTAGACTTCTTCCTTATGTTACAAAAATTGTTGGAAACTATCAATGTGGCTTTCTGGAGGGGAAGTCTACCATAGACCAGATACACTCTATCAGACAAATCCTGGAAAAGACCAAGGAATACGGAATAGATACTTACCATCTGTTTATTGACTTTAAGGCAGCCTACGATTGTATAAACAGGAATAAATTGTTTGAAGCGATGTATGAATTTGGAATCCCGCCTAAGCTTACCAATCTTGTCAAAATGATATTACAGAGTGTAAAATGTAGAATTAAGCTCATGTCTGAGGTATCTGAGGTTTTCTATACAGAGAGAGGTCTTAGACAGGGAGACTCGCTGTCTTGCATTTTATTTAATATAGCCCTTGAAAAAGTTATAAGAGATTCAGGTATCAACACTAGAAACACAATCCTGCAGCGATGTATACAAGTTTTGGCATACGCAGATAATATCGATATTGTTGGGCGAAGAAAACAGGATGTTGTTGAGGCATTTATTGCCCTTGAGAGTGCTGCCAAGGATATGGGATTGGCAGTAAACGAGGAAAAAACAAAATTTTTGGTGGTAAGCACTAGAATAAATGATGTACAGTCGCTTAATATTGGAAACTACACTTTTGAAGGAGTCACCCAGTTTAAATACTTGGGCACGCTTATTACCAGTAGAAATGAGATAAAGGTTGAAATTAGAAATCGAATTTTGATGGCAAATAGATGTTATTTTGGTTTGAAGAGTCAATTAAAATCTAAACTCCTCTCCATTAATACAAAAATAAATCTATACAAAACCCTTATAAGGCCGATCATTTTATATGGTAGTGAGACATGGGCAATTAACAAAACTGAGGAAAACAGGCTACTCCTTTTTGAAAGAAAGATTCTTCGGTCAATTTTTGGAGCAGTGAAGGAAAACGATACATGGAGAAGTTTGTATAACAATGAAATATATACTAAATACAGACAACCTAACATCTTGAGAGTAATTAAATCCAACTGAATAAGATGGCTGGGGCACGTTTTTCGACGTGCAGATTTGGACCCTATTAAAAAACTAACTTTTTCAAAGATTGAGGGTACAAGAAGAAGAGGTAGACCAGCAACAAGGTGGTTGGACTGTGTGGAGAGAGATTTGAAGATCTTGGGAATTAATAGGTGGAGAAACATAGCAAAAAGTCGTGCCGCCTGGAGGATGCAGACAGAGAAAGCCTTGGCCTGCACCAGGCTGTAGAGCTGCTGAAGAAGAAGAAATCTTTATACTACTGGTAAACAAGGTTTTTGGTCCAAGATACTTTTATAATGTTTCTAAGGTAACTTTTCTGATTTCAAAAATCTGATATAATTTTCCATCACCCACAGTTTTTATACAATCTAGTTTTTAGTATCTATTGCTTCATAGCACTTAGTAATTCTTCTTAAGGATTCACAATAAAAATTCTTTCTTAGAAAAAAAAACCCGAAAGTTTTTGCTTGCAAGCGTTGTGTTGCCGGATTATTTTCATCACTTGAGAAGACGCCCGTCTTTGGTTTTTCCGCCATTTGAGGAAACGTACGTGTGTCTTTTTCGGTCATATGAATTTAAATATAGGTATGTTACGGGCAAAGTGATTAATTGGGCATTATTAATAATGCCCAGAGTGGAGGCGGGCAAAGTGATAAATTTCATTGATAAATGCCATTGAATTTATCACATTGCCCTCTTTCACTTCGGGCATTATTAATAATGCCCGATTTATCACATTGCCCCGTAACAGGCGTTCTCAATAAAATAAAAACCAAATAAAATTATTGCTCGTTGTTGGAGTCGATAGCGCAACCTTTGGATTTGTTTTCCTACACCTTGACCACCATAAAAGATTTTGGGCTAAATATTTTATAAAAAAACTTAGTCAAGTAAATGAAGGAAACATAGAGGAGATATATTACTATACATTTTTAATTAGGTACAATACTGGCAAAAAAAATCGACTCAGACCCTATATCTCCAGAACGGCTTGTGATATAAAGACAAATAAGGTATCATTTTTCATGATTTGAAGTATTCTATATACAGAAAATTTTTCAAGTTCTTAGGGGGTCGTCTTCGTATTAAACGAAGCACCAACTTTCGTTTTTCCTATGGAAACCATCAAATATTATTCCAGATTCTGAAAGAGCACCCTCTAAAACCCCCCAAAACCAGTTTTCATGCCATTTGGTCCCCAAATGAAGCCAGGAGTTGGGGTTGAAGTTCGAATTTACGTTGAAATCTGGTTTTTAACGTTGAATTCTCGATTTTGATCCTGCGGGGTTGATGGTTGAAAGGATCAAAATCGAGAATTCAACGTAAAAAACGAGATTTCAACGTAAATTCGACGAACTTCAACCCCCACTCCTGGCTTCATTTGGGGACCAAATGGCATGAAAACTGGTTTTGGGGGGTTTTAGAGGGTGCTCTTTCAGAATCTGGAATAATATTTGATAGTTTCCATAGGAAAAACGAAAGTTGGTGCTTCGTTTAATATGAAGACGACCCCCTAAGAACTTGAAAAATTTTCTGTATATAGAATACTTCAAATAATGAAAAATGATACCTTATTTGTCTTTATATCACAAGCCGTTCCGGAGATATAGGGTCTGAGTCGATTTTTTTTGCCAGTATTGTACTACATCTATAATTGCTTATGTACTTAGTTCTTCATATGGACATCTGAAACATTTAAACAATATTTTTTGGCTAATGTATTTTGGGGAAATGATATTAATTATAAAATAGTTTTCCTTCCTGACGGACTTGCACGTTAAAAGAAAGCTGTTCTGTGGATTTTAATTGCTCAGATTTCAGAACATTCAAAAACTGTTTATTCACATTTAAACGATTGTAAAGCTTTTTTTATCACTAAGACATCTGGAGTCTCAATATAAAAAAGTTAATATTTTGCGTTAAGCGTAAGAATACAAACATTGGACGAGTTCGTGAAAAATCTTACGGTAAAATTCCGTTTTTGGTTTACGCAATCAATCCGTGAGAAATCACGGAAATGAAAGCATAAAAAGACGAATTTTATACAGTGTACAAAAAAACCTTCAACTACACTGCTCAAAACAACTAAAGGATAATGGTGGATTTGATCTATATCAGCAAGCAAATGAAAACCTTTCAGTAGTGGAAGAATTTTTTTAAAACTCAGGGGCATTTAAAAGCTAAATCCATGCAGTTAATAAAAGAAAAACTTTTATTTTTACGTTTTTTGATTGAAATTGGAAAATGCACAATTTGTGTGATTACGAAAAAAAAATGAAAAATTTGTCAATACTTAATTGGAAGTCCATTTTGATTGAGGGGTGGTTTCTCCGGACTGATAACAATGTTGTAAACTTGCTTTCCATCAGTTTTGTTTGGTTATTAATGAGGGGCTGGGGTATTTACTTCAACTCCTCTTTTAATGCATTTTTAGCACTTAAAATCTTTTTGGATGTATTGGAAGGACAGCAATTCATTTCCCTAGCATGCAGAAAACATTGTGCTACCTTACTGAACGAATTGCTTCAGGATGAAGAAATGGCAAGAATGGGATTGACCAGCACGTTCTCCCGACATGAATCCAATAGAACACGTCCACAACATTGTTATCAGTCCGAAGAAAAACCACACCCCAATCGAAAAGGACTTCCAATTAAGTATTGATAGATTTTTCACCTTTTTTCTATAAACACAAACCACACAAAATGTGCATTTTCCAATTTCGATAAAAAAAGTAAAGATAAAAGGTTTTCTTTTAATAACTGCATGGATTTAGCTTTTAAATGACCCTTAGTTTGTAAAAAATGTTAACGCCACTGAAAGTTTTCATTTACTTGCCGATATGGATCAAAACCACCAATATCCTTTAATTGTTTTGAGCAGTGAGTGCATACGTTTGTTGGACTTACTTCACTCTTATTATGAGCAGCTCATATAAGGTAAAACTTCAGCTCTACCAAAAGACAAATATTTGATCTTTACAAAATCTAAAGCTTTCCATCAGGTAAAACTATGTGTGCCTCTCAAACGTCTCTGTCGATTCTTTACGAATATTGGTTTTTCGAGGAAAAGTCTGTTAATCTAATCAACTGCTATGAGTGTTCAAGATTGAACGGGAAGAGTAAATGTAAAAATAATGTAAGAGCAGGAAACTGGGAAAAGAACAATTTGTAATGGCTTGGTTGGGTCTTTAGATGTTATGACCCGAATCTCAGTGCCGGAAACTCATGAAACAGCTCTTGACCTCTTATGATCTTTTCCCTATGGCGCTCATTTGTAACTACGGTTTCTAACGAATGCATCTTTTAAATTCTTTTTAGATACTTTATAGAATTACTTCTTAATGCGAAAGAAGGAGATAGATAACACTAGAATTAATCTTTGAAAATAAATTTTAATAATGGCTTTTCCTTTCATTAAAACACTGTATAAGGTAAATATGAATATTTTTTTTACCAATTTTATGGTCCTAATGATAGTAAATAGTGTTAGAACCATATATGTTTAGATTAATTAACTGAATTGTCAGTTCTAAAAGGGAATAAATCTAGAAAAGGACACAGTTTGAGAAAATCGAAGCCCCATGAAGTAAAATAATTTTAATAAATAACACTATAACAAAATTTAACTAAAATTTTAGAATTTCTACAATTTAGACTATTTTGAGTACAGAACATCAATAAAAATATAAGTCTAATAATCTAAAAGTAAAAAAAATCCGAACTTTGACCCTCTATCTGTCGGAACAAAGTTTAAAATTCCAAAATTTTTACTGGGTAAGTATTAATTACAGGTATCATCCTCCTGTTAAAATTTCCTCTTTGATATTAACTTCTGAGCCAAGTTATGAACCATCGAAATCTAATAATTTTAAAAAATTCCAAACTACATTAGTTGGTTTGAAATTTTTGGCGATGTTCCTAATATCAAAACAACTCTAAGTTGAAAACAGCTTGGCGATATTTAACAGGGTTGCTAACTGAATTCAAGCGAAAAAAGGAAAACATGAGTGTGGCGGTTGACACGGCCACTCTACCTGATGGACTTGAACTAAGAACTCTTTCACTCTCTGGAAGTATGCAAATGTCGTCACGTAATAATTTCCATAATATGTATATATGTGTGTTGTTTTCTGTAGGCGAAGAAGAGTCTTCTCGCCATATCACTTAAACTCCGAATAAATGTGTTTAGATTTATGCTTTGTGTTCTTTTCCTCAAACAAGTAGGAATAACTAGCTACACTGCTGGCCATCCAAAATGGTACACTAAGGAGGAAAAGAGGTATCAAAGCCAAATTTATCTCTACGATTGCACCTAGTGTTAATGTGAATTGTTTAAAAAATCGTCCTTCCTGGATGATAGCGGGCCGAGAAAATTAGTGAGGAGTGTTTTCTCCATAGGTGCCCATTACCGCCGTCCCAAGCCATGGTATTGAGTGAAATGGGATCTAAATGGCCTTTGAGGGATTGGAGGATCATGTTGCCTCCCCAGTTAGTCTAAGTTTATGTAGTGCACCAGCGGACGTTGCATACCGGGCAAGGTTATTTCTCCTCTTTCAGCAGACATGTTTTGTGGGCGTTGGTTCTTAAGAACGGCTAGGTCAGAGTAAAAATGCAGCATAGGGGGATAAGAAAAATTTGGACATAGCGTTCATCATGTGGTTGTGCAATTTTCTCTTGAGACTTGTACGTAGACGAGGGCTGAAGGTAAGGATAGACAACAGGTTGCTAAACGTCAATGCTGCATCTCTGGTTAGTCAATGTGCCGGTAAATAAAACTGAGGAGGAGTGGAATGCATGCCGTTTACAGTGCAGTAGACTGCCCATTTGACAAGCATAGCTTTAGAAAAATTCAAATCTTTAACACACGATTTGGCGTTGGCAATAGTGCACTAAATAAGGAAATGAACATCTCAATGTGATGGCACAGAGTTAATGAAAGTGTCCCAATTCGTTCTGGAGCACCACGATGATTGGAGATGACTTTACGACACTGATAAAAGGGAGCACTCAGCTGTTGATTTTGTAATCGTCAGAATTTTTCTGAGCGCAGAGTAACGAGATAGTGAAGCATTGGATTTCACTCTCACACCTCCTCAGTATCATTTACCCCCACATTGACCAACCAGAGCTGCAGCATTGAGGTTTGGCAACCTGTTGTCTTCCCTTACTATCAGCCCTCGTCTGCGGACAAGTCTCAAGAGAAAAATGCACAACCACAAGATGAACGCTATGTCCAAGCTTTCTTCTTATCCCCCTATGCTGCATTTTTACTCTGACCTAGCCGTTCTTAAGAGCCAACGCCCACAAAACATGTCTGCTGAAAGATGAGAATAAACCTAGCCCGGTATGCAACTTCAATGGTGCACCACATAGACTTTGACTACCTGGGGAGGCATCATGGTCCCCCAATCCCTCAAACACATTTAGAGCTCTTTTTACTCAATACCATGGCGTGGGATGGCGGTAATGGACACCTACGGAGAGAAAACTTCTCACTGATTTTCACGGCCCCCCTAATTTAGGGTTTTCCCCTAGGAAAACCCTAATATTTAAACTATACCAACAAATGTTTTCCTTGGTGTTGAAACCTATAACCCAAGAAAGGTACCCACCTTCTGACATATCCATTTTTATTAAAAATTTATTTTTACAATCATACTCAACCGAGAATAAAGGTTTCGCACATTTTTATGATTCCAGCAAGAAATTTTTGATTGCCAGTTCTAACCATTGAGATATTTCAAAAAATGTTGTATTACAACTCACGTATTTCAGCTCTGGTTTTATTTATAATTATTTTATAGTCTTCAATGATGATTTTTATACCATTGTGCACATTTATATTCATGACGTATTTGTGCAATCGAGGTAAAAGCTTGATTTTAGTTCGTCCATTTTTACATGAAATTACTATATTAATCGAAACTTTGAGGCCAATCCGGAGGCAAAAAGAGTTATTATAATCGAATAATATTTTACACATGTTAGTTTGAGACCATTTGGAACCCTTTTGTCGCTGTGCCCCTGGGAAAATGTGAAAAAAATATTTTTGACCCACCCTAATGTATACAGGGTGTCCCACGAGAAGTGGACCAACCCCTTTAACCTTTGAACCCCTACAGATATAGTCATGAAAGTGGGGTCTAGGTATAGTAAAGTGACCATGCTCTATCCGATGAGATAACTTTCAACGCCATCTAGAGGAAACGTTAGGAGTCATAATTTTTATTTTGAAAACTATGTGAGGTATATGAAAAAAGTCAATGACTAATTTGTAGAGCACCATCAATTCAATAGGAAAAGACACATTAAGCAGAAAAATATCTTGAATAAAACCACTAAAACGCATGGTCAATTAGGTTGAATTTACGTAGATTTTACGTCTTAAAACGCTCCTCACGAGGCGAAAATGAGAAACTTTCAATTTAATGAACCAAGAATACTTTTAGCCATTTACTTAAATCATAAAAATGAAAATTTCTCATTTTCGCCTTGTGAGGAGCGTTCAAAGATGTAAAAACTACGTAAATTCAACCTAATTGAGCGTGCGTTTTAGGGGTTTCATTCAAGATATTTTTCTGCTTAAGAGGCAGATTTTATAAGGAGCGGGCAGGTCACTATAGTGACCATTTTTGATTTTGATGAAATTTTTATAATGGATACTTCTAATGATTTTAGAATACTCCTATTTTTCTTTTTCCTTAAAAAAATTTTTTTCGGCCTATAAAAATTCTATAAGTTGGTCGCGATCCGGTATTTTTTTCAAATCGACATATCTTTGTACAACATTTTCTCAGTGCATTAAGGGTAAACCAAAGTAATTTCTGCAGTAACAAAATATCCTTAGGTAGCTTAATCAAATTCTTTTGTGAATTTCATGGTTCACCTTCCATGCAAACTGGAAGGGTTCGCCAAACTTAGTCGAAAAAGTGAAAAAATGCCAAATTCGAGCTCTTATTGACCCCAGCATTGAGGGTCAACCACAGTTTTGAGGGTTAAAGTTTGTAGTACTGCTCAGTATTAACTTAATTGGCCCATTGGTTGTATGGTTTGGTTTGGTTTTTGGGGTAACATATATTTTCCGGTATGTGTGCTTGATCTCAAGGATCCGCTTATACACCTTCGTCAAGTGAGACAGACACAACAGAATTTTTACTGACACAAAGAAGGAAAATACACCCAGGGGAGAGGTCAGAATCGAACTGACGACGGAAACAGTACACATACTGCTGGCGTGAAGGGCAGTGAGCAGACCCAACCGGCCATCCGTTCCCCTGGTTGTATGGTTGGTTAACCCATATGGTTGTAGAAAAATGGCTACTTTCGTAGCTATCAAAACAAAAAGAGGTCATTTTGGTGACCCCGTATTTCAGAGCATTGAGGGTCAATCAATAATTCGAAATATACATTTCTTAGCACGAAACCTCTACTTTAAGAGACAATCGACAGAACTATGGAGTCTTGATCTGTGATCACATGAGATTGATTTTTGTGACTAAAAAACCGGAAAAAAGGTCATTTTGGGGACCCTGTATTTCAGAGCATTGAGGGTCAATGACGAACTGGAAATATGCATTTCGTAGTATGAGACCTATACCCTTTAAGATACAATTGACAGAACTATGGAGTCTTGACCTGTGATCACGTGAGATTTATTTTTGTGACTAAAAAACCGGAAAAAATATGCGATACATACAATTAGCTTTGTAGGTTATTTTCAAAAATTATTTTCAAATTACATTTGGTCTCCCAAAGGAAAGACCTCCACAAAATAAACCATATAATGAGATTCAATTTTTATTTGAGCAGTGATATAAGACAATTTGAAAACCATTAGCCTTGAAAATATAAAACAGTGAAATATTTCAAAGAATGAGTTTTAACAAATATAAACACAAAAAGGTTATTTCTCCCAAGTTATTTCATCAAGATTTGAATTACCAGGTACATATTTTTCATCTCTCTCTACTGCAGTTTTTCCCAACTTGGGGCGTACTCTCCAACGGGGGAAATATGATTTCAATATGATTTCAGGGGGGTCAATTTGAAAACTTTAAACTAAATTGCCCCCTTGTGGGTCACGGACAACCAGATTTTATTCACTTTCAAATATTTCGAAAAAAAAATGAAGTGGGGGCACAGAAAATTTAGAAAGGCTTTGCTGGGCCACAGACGGAAAAAGGTTTGGAACCATTGCTCTTCTGTTATTTTTTCTTTTATCACCTGCAAATCTATGGTTCCTTTATTTTTTATTTTATTTCAGTATCTCTGTTTTGAAGCTGTTGGGGAAATTAAAAAGATAATTTCAAACGTTAAAGAAGATGAAATAACTTGGGAGAAATAACCTTCTTGTGTTTATATGTGTTAAAACTCATTTTTTGAAATATTTTACTGTTTTATATTTTCAAGGCTAATGGTTTTCAAATCGTCTTAAATCACTGCTCAAATAAAAATTTAGTATCATTATATAGTTTATTTTTCAGAGGTCTTCCTTTGGGAGACCAAATGAAATTTGAAAACAATTTTTGAAAATAACCTACAAAGCTAATTGTATGCATCGCATATTTTATGTGTTCTCTATGTGGCAAAGTAAGTCTTATGGCGTGCCAGCAGGGCAAAAAACAAATGTTCTGTCAATTTCTCTTAAAAAACAGTTCTCATGATACGAAATGCATATTTCCAGTTCGTCATTGACCCTTAATGCACTGAAATACAGGATCCCCAAAATGACGTTTTTTCTGTTTCTTTAGTTACAAAAATAAATCTCACGTCATCCCAGGTGAAGACTCCATAGTTCTGTCAATTGTCTCTTAAAGAGTAAGTCTCATACTACGAAATGCATATTTCCAGTTCGTCATTGACCCTCAATGCTCTGAAATACAGGGTCCCAAAAATGACCTTTATTCCGTTTTTTTAGTCACAAAAATCAATCTCATGTGATCACAGATCAAGACTCTATAGTTCTGTCAATTGTCTCTTAAAGTAGAGGTTTCGTGCTAAGAAATGTATATTTCGAATTATTGATTGACCCTCAATGCTCTGAAATACGGGGTCACCAAAATGACTTCTTTTTGTTTTGATAGCTACGAAAGTAGCCATTTTTCTGCAGCCATGTGGGTTAACCATACAACCAATGGGCTAATTAAGTTAATACTGAGCAGTACTACAAATTTTAACCCTCAAAACTATGGTTGACCCTCAATGCTGGGGTCAATTAAGGTCCGAATTTGGCATTTTTTCACTTTTTTCGACAAAGTTTGGCGAACCCTTCCAGTTTGCATGTAAGGTAAACCATGAAATTCACAAAAAAATTTGATTAAGCTACCAAAGGACATTTTTTTACCGCAAGAAATATTTTGGTTGACCCTCAATGCACTGAGAAAATGTTGTACAAAGATATGTCGATTCAAAAAAAAAATACCGGGTTGCGACCAACTTTGAGAATTTTTGTAGGCCGAAAAATTTTTTTTTCGTGAAAAAGAAAAAATAGGGGTATTCTAAAATAATTAGAAGTATCCATCATAAAAATTTCATGAAAATCAAAAATGGTCACAATAATGACCCCAGCATTTCTGCCCGCTCCTTATAAAATCTGCCTCTTAATGTGTATTTTCCTATTGAATCGATGGTGCTCTACAACTTAGTCATAGACTTTTTTCACATACCTCAAATAGTTTTTAAAATAAAAATTATGACTCCTAAAGTTTCCGCTAGAGGGAATTGAAAGTTATCTAATCGGATAGAGCATGGTCACTTTACTATACCTAGACCCCACTTTCATGACTATATCTGTAGGGGTTCAAAAGTTAAAGGGGTTGGGCCACTTCTCGTGGGACACCCTGTATATGTAGGATGTACATTCAAACCTGTTTTTGTGAGGGGGATAGGAACCGCATTAAAGAAAAGGCATAAAAAATAGCACAAAAACAGGTTTCAGTGTATACCATAGTGTGTTTTGAGAAAAACCTTACCTCTAACGGAAAAGTTCTAAATAAATAAATCCACGAGTTTCCTCCCGGCGACGTGACCTAATTCAAAATAGGCGACAGGGTGCATTCAAATCACCTTCCTATTACATAAAGGAATTCTTTTACTTCTGGGATCATTTGCAAATAGAAAATCATCAAGGAGAAAATAGCAGTTCCCCGGGGAACGCTTTCTCTAACCTTTCCCGCGAAGAGCTTCCATCAGCATTCGAGTGACCAGACAATTTATTCTCCGTTCTTCAGAAAGAAGCATTTTTCTCGAAAAAATGCCCCCTTAGAATATTAAAGGGAAAGGGAATCTTTATTTGGAGTGAATATAAGAAACCATCTCAACGGTTAAGGGACATTATTTACGGTAGAAGACGGGGAAAACATTTTCTCGATAGGTTTTCCCGTTTTTTTTAAACTCCGCTTTTGTCTGAAGGAAAACTTTCTTCCACCATCCCCTTTTTCATATTTTCCAAAAACATTCCTCAGAAAAATGTCGCGGCGGAAACATCAAGCTCTGACAGCATGCACAAGTAAGTTCCGCAAGAATAGCTGAGATTGCTCTTTACTGATGAGAAATGTTATTGCATATATCCACGGGAAGTTTTTTATTCCTTCAAAAATAATCTTCTCTTTCTCTGCAGTATTTCAGAAGGCTTTGCTTGTCTTTTCTTTCTTGTTGAAAAGACTGGAAATCTTAAATTGCCCATACTTCAATATTTCAAATTCCTCTACAAATTTGCTTAGAGTTTAATAGCTTTATAAGACATGAATTTTCAAACTGAAGCAATTTAAAGAACTTGGGTTGTGTTCTTTTTCTTTTGACCTAACAGATTTGAGTTAACCATATGTAAAATGAGGGGAACTTTTGTCCAAATAACAAGTTTGGCAAACTACTCCTAGTTCTCTCTCGGGCTCTTTTCCACCAAAAAAGATAGGATAGCAATAAATGCAGAGGAATTCCCAGCAAAAAAAATCAGCGAAATTTCTTCAAAAAAGTGAAGGGAATTTGGACACTTTTTCTGCAGTTTTCTTTAGGGAATCTGCAGGTTTCTTTAAAAACTCTGGAGGTTTTTATAAGACCGCTGAAATGCCTTTAGAATGTATTCAAATTTGCTGTAAAAAACCTCAGACTTACGTGCTAAAGTCCTATTGATACAAAATAACTACAGACTTCTTAGAGAAAACTGCACTTTTGACGCTTTTTTGAAGGAATTTCGGACATGGTTTTTTGCTGGATTTATATGGTATAGTAACTTATTTTGAATTTAAAGAACACTCATAAACAAATATAAAATAGAAATTAAACGTTTTTTGTGTGAAAACATTAAAACATTTATCTAATTTATTATTTAACAAAAAAACGAAAAAAGATAAAAATACGCCGTCTGCTGCATCCCATTTTAAATAATCGGGAGTTTTTGTACACAAAATTTTGAAAAAGTGTAGTTCTCGATTTTCTTATAGATGGCAGCACTAAAATTTAATTATTTAAGGATAAAGTAATCGTTTTTTCCCTATGCTTTACTTCGAAGGTTAAACGAATATTATAAAGAGAATCGATTCAAAAATCGAATGAGTAATCGAACTTAGCATCCTAATTCTTAGGATCGGCTTTAAACAATTAAGCGTTTTAAACTTTGAAATAGGATATTAAAAAAGAGAAAATTTTCTCTTTTTGGGGAGGAGGGCTATTGATTAGTAGATTTAGAGTGCATTTCCCCTAAAACTCATATGATAGAATTGTGATCATTTTGTATCATTGATTTTAATTACACATATTCTCCGGCTTGTTATCATTTTGAACGATCGCATTTGAGTCACAGGTGTGGTGTCGAATGTCCGGGATTTGTGATAAATTTTCAGTGATAACTTTTGGCATCGTTGTGAAATCATAGTGACCAGTTTGTGACAAATTAATGTATACATGGAAGATATTGTCATCTCTGTGACAGATCATATCGTAGGGTACCTTTTTATCGTCGGGTGCCTTTTTAGATTATTTTTGCTTGGTCTCGCTATTTTACAAAGTGACGCTATCTAGCTAATCTAGCTGATCGCAATCTAGCTAATTTGTATTTTATCGTAAGATTAGCTAGCATTTCTTGGTTTGAAACCTTCGCTTCACAACTGACTCGATCACGCCCACCTCGTCCAAAAAAATGTCAATTCACTATAAGTGTTGGATTGGGGACGTGTTACGTGTTATGGAGAAATGACATGTTACGTTTTCGTGCGATGCGATTGAAGCGTTTGGTCCCGAAAACAATTCACCCTTAGGATCCGTAGACAGTCACTGAAAATAGTCGCTCGAAGTCGTTAAGACCCTTCTCAAGAAAGGGATGAAAGAAGAAGATTAAAAGCGAAGGTTTCAAACCGAGAAACGCTAGCTAATCTTACGATCAAATAAAATTTAGCAGGATTGCGATCAGCTAGATTGCGTCACTTTGTAAAATAGCGAGACCGAGCAAAAATAATCAAGCACATGGCACCCTACGATATGATCTGTCACAGAGTTGACAAAATATCTCATGTATACGTTAGTTTGTCACAAACTGGTCACTCTATGACTTCACAGCGATCCCATAAGTTATCACTGAAAATTTATCACAAATCCCGGACAATCAACTCCACACCTGTGACTCCAATGTGATTGTTCAAAATGATAACAAGCCGGAGAATATGTGTAATTAAAATCAATGATGCAAAATGATCACAATTCTATCATATGAGTTTTAGGGGAAATGCACTCTAAATCTACTAATCAACAGCCCTCCTCCCCAAAAAGAGAAAATTTTCATTATTTTAATATCCTATTTTGAAGTTTAAACGCTTAAAATTGTTTAAAGCCGATCCTAAGTATTAGGATTAGGATGCTAAGTTCGATTACTCATTCGATTTTTGAATCGATTCTATTTATAATATTCGTTTCCCCTTCGAAGTTAAGCATAGGGAAAAAACGATTATTTTATCCTTAAATAATTAAATTTTAGTGCTGCCATCTATAAGAAAAGTCAAGAACTACACTTTTTCAAAATTTTGTGTACAAAAACTCCCGATTATTTGAAGTAGGATGCAGCAGACGGCGTATTTTTATCTTTTTTCGTTTTTTTGTTATTAATTTTTAAAAACAGGGCAGGACTTTTGGTTCACCCTGTACTTATTTTCCACTATACAGGGTGTCCCATAAATAGTGGGCCACACTTCTAGAGGGGATAGTAGACACCTAGACGAGTCAGAATCACATAGGAATCGGGGGTCCCAGACCAAATCCCAAAGAGTTAAAAATAGAGCGACACCCTAAAACAATTATTGAAAAATTCAATTTGTAGAAGAACTACTATTGGTAAAAATTTAATCGTGGTCTCAAATTTTGTGGTTTAATATGATTTTTAAAATTATGCTGAAAGTTTTCACTTAAAAATTTTTTTCTACGAAAAAAAGTCAAAAAACCACAAAAAAATGTGAAAAATATGCCAAAACTTTATTTTGTATTTGGAAATCCTTTCTTTTGATTTGATTATCTGAAAGATCATATTTTAAAACCCTTAAGTCCAAAGTTTCACGTAAATACCATCAATATTAAACGCTTGAGATCCTGTTAAAGTTTGTTTTTTGAGTGCAAAAACAGCTCCAGAAAACGAACGTTCAGGGAGAATCTACGAGTTACGGATAGATAATCGCTAACTTCCTTTTCTCTCCCAGTTTGGCGAAACATACCAAGCTCCTACAGATCGCCAAGACAGCTTGGGCAATTTGTTGTTGGCGAAAGTTGGCGAGGAATCTCGTATCGCAAATAATGGCGAGAAATTCAGCGAGCATCAATCCGTAATTCGTAGATTTTCCCTCAACGTTTCTTTTCTGTATCTGTTTTCGCAAGCAAAAATCAAACTTTAATTAGATCTCACGCGTTTAATATTGATGGTATTTACGTGAAACTTTGGACTTAAGGGTTTTCAACTATGATCTTTCAGATTATCAAATCAAAAGAAAGGATTTCTAAATACGAAATAAAGTTTTGGCAGATTTTTCACATATTTTTGTGGTTTTTGACTTTATTTCGTAGTAAAAAAATTTTTAAAATGAAAACTTTTACAATGATTTTAAAGATCATGTTAAACCACAAAATTTGAGACCATGATTAAGTTTTTACCAATAGTAAGGTAAATGTGGGTATAGTGGACACTTTAAGGAAAATTTTTGCTTAAATTCTTAATAAATACCAATCTATTTGCTTCGAAACGGTTATCATCCTATTTTTAGGTTAATTGGATCTTCTTCTTTCGATTTTACCATTAAAAACTTTAATTAGATTGGGCAAAGTATTTTTAATTAATTTTTTAAAAGTACTCCAAATTGCATCTATAGTGGCCACATAGATGAAGCTGTTGCTTCTATGGTGGACACCTCTTGCATCAATAGTGGACACCTGTCTTTTTCTGCCTATATGAGGGGTTTATGCATGAAACTGAGGGGTTTTTCTTGGTAGAGTCGTCTAGTTCTAATTAAATCTTCCTTCCCAACGAAATGTATTTTAGATTCAGTCAAATTAGCTTTATTTTTTTAAAAATTTATAGTTTTCGGCCCAAAGTCTACGCTGTAGCTGATTTGAGAGGAATTTAGCATGTAATTGAATGTTTTAGAAACATTGGTTCCCGAAGCTAGAATGAAACCAAATTTATTTAACACTGATTTTAAAGCACAGTCAACAGTTTATGAAGAAAAACTGATTCAAATTAAGTATTATTTATGTTTCTATTAGAAGCCATTGGCGGTGGCCACTATTGGAAAATCTAAGATTATGTGTTGGTAAAGTGGACACCCCCATAAATCCTCGTAAAGTCAACAATTTCAAATAAATTTTATTCAGTATTATTTTATACACTCTTATTTATCTTGATATAAATTTAAAAGTCAATCAAGCGGTAATAAATACGAAAAAATCAGTTCCGACTTCCCCGTTTCCTTACGCGATTCAATAAGCAAAATCAAATTTCAGTCACTCGGCCGATGTTGTTATTTTCAAATATTTAAATATTCTTCCCATGCTGATCTGTGGTATCGGTGGTAATTTATCAGCTTACCTGATTGCACAATCTACTATGCCTATGAATTTTGACGCTGTTCGATGCCTCTAACTCGTTCTATTTAAAATTAATCAGCTATGTGGCCACTATTGGTACAGTGTCCACTATACCCACATTTACCTTAGTTCTTCTACAGATTGAATTTTTCAATAATTTTTTTGGGGTGTCGCTCCATTTTTAACTCCCTGGGATTTGGTCTGGGACCCCCGATTCCTATGTGATTCTGACTTGTCTAGGTGTCTACTATCCCCTCTAGAAGTGTGGCCCACTATTTATGGGACACCCTGTATAGAGGGTGTCTCAAAAGATCGGTGCCAATATTAACATGCAGTTCTGTCATGCCATGATAAACAAGATTTTCATAAGAACTCGTGTCTGCAAATGTAAACAGTGTCCGCTAGAGGACAATGTTCGCCGGTGAAGTGACACCGATTAACTCTTTTATTCTACGAAAAACTTCAATTATTATTACATATTCGGGAGACAGCACCCCTAAAAACCCCTGTAAATCATTAGATTCAGCCAGTAATAAGCAGAGAAAATCCCCCCTTATCAATTTGAATTCCAATGAAATACTTTGTTAAAGTTAGGCAACTAGGAATTTTTTTAGAATAGTACATAGAACAATGTTGAGATATGGTTTTTATCCGAATACCTTAAGTCTAAATCTGACACAGTCGGTAAAAAACGTATAAAATTATTTAAATAGAGTCTCAAACAAGTATTTTCTTCACTATAAGCCTTCCCCTGGAGTCTATTATTAGGCTTACCATACGTCCGGAGTTTTTAGAGCTGTCCGGGGATGCAAAAATGTCCGGGCTTTCATACATTTAAGATTTGTTAGACATTTTTAAGAAAAAATACTGATTAAGCTGTTTGAAAGTGATTTATTTTAAATTTTATTATGTCTGTATCAATTCAGAGAACTTACTTTCAGAGATGAAAATGATAATGAAATTAAGTCAATCAAACAATTTCTGAAAAATGTTACTGTCTAATGAAAAAAAAATTTAATATTTCTGTTTAATTCTTATTAGTTTGAATGCTTTTTTGTTCTTAGTTTTTATTCTTTGATGATTTTTTTAATATGGTACTAATACTAAGTATAGTTTCAAAAATATGTCCTAGGTTAGACCCAAGAAAATATGGTAAGCCTATCCTCTGATTCACCCGAATGCCTTTCCAAACAGGGCCATGTTTTAAGTTTTCTGAAAGTTAGTCTCTCTTTAACAAGGCGGAATCACGTCACGTCGGAGCGTCCACGTATTGCGAACGCACATTTCCCTTTTGAACAATATACCTGTTGTTGGATTTGTGACCGAAGCTAGCGATGAATTTTCATAACCTTCCAAATCACACATCTGTTATATGGAATGTGTTATTGACTGTACCAAAATCACGGATCCACAGGCTGTAACTGCGACGTGATGACCATGGGTTGCATTTAGGATATTGCATGGAAGGATCGATTGGTTCTGTATCAATATACTGGGATCAGTGTTGGTGTTATGTGGTAGGTGAAAGGTATGACACCTAAGCCGCGTGGTATACGCTTTAGTTACGTGAGAATGAGAGAATTCTCTCAATGTAATAACAGTACATTTTTGTTCTCTGCCTATAACATTAATATTTCAGTATCTAAGGTAGTGTCATTAGGGTTTTAGAAGAAGGCATATAGAGGATTATGTGTTGCAATGAAATTTTTTCTTAAATGTGTAATTTCGTAGTATTAATCTATCTTTTAATTTGATTACTCTCATATTATTTGTTATAATAATTAAAAACATTGTACACGGTTTTTGGATCGTATATAGAGCTCTTCTTAAAATAATTAATATTTTGGATGTTTTACAGGAAAGTCCAGTTAAACAAAGGAGCAGAGTTGCAGCGGATAAAACCCAACAGTATTTATTAAACACTTAAATAAAAGAGACGAGCACAGTAATGTATAGCCAGGGTTGGCTGGATTGGACCCAATTGGGTTGGACCCAATGGGTTTTTTCAAAAAAAACCCATGTGAAAAAACCCACATTTTGGACCCATTTTTGGGTTTTTCAAGAAAAATCAAGATTTTGACAGTTCTTTCAAAATTTAATGTTTTTTTTCAAAGTTTAGGATATTTTTCAAAATTTAAACTAGGTTTTAAAAAATTAAATGGTGTTTTTTCAATTTCAGGGAGTTTTTAAAAAAAGTTAAATAGGTTTTTTCATTATTCAGTGGGTTTCTCATTATTGAATGGGGTTTTTTCAAAATTTAGGACGTTTAAAGTTCAAACTAGATATAAAAAGTAAAGAAGATTTTTTAAAAATTTCAGTGGTTTTTTTTCAAAGTTGAATAGATTTCTTTCAATATTGAATAGGTTTTTTCAAAGTTTAAGATATTTTTTAAATTTTAGTGGGTTTTTTCAAAATTTAAACCAGGTTTCAGTAAATAAGGGGTGATTTTACGGTTTCAGTGGGTTTTTTCAAAGTATAAAAACTTTGAAAAAACCCACTTAACTGTGGAAAAACTGACATTATTTTGACAGAACACATTTAACATAGAAAGAACTCACTAAAATTTGAAAAAACCCACTTACTTTCTAGGTGAAAACCACTTAATTTTGAAAAAACCCACACTTTTTCCGAAAAAACCCAGTTTTATATGGGTTTTTTCAGGGTTTTATTGAAAAAACCCGAAAAAACCCAACCCACTTGGGTTTTTTCGAAAAAACCCGGGTTTTTGCCAACCCTGTGTATAGCATCTGACATAAATCTGACATAACAAGCATATAACATTCAATCCAATGTACTATTTATCTCTAGAGGAGGTGACGTAGATACTTTTTACGTCACAATTTAAATATTTACAGTTCCTTTTTGGATTGTTAGAATATTCCATCATGTTTTTTTGTTATATGCTCGATTTTAAGGGCGGAGAGTGTTGGTTATTCTATTGTTTCGTCGGGACTACGATATGGGAAGTCGCTCTAGTTACCAAACACTTTAAAACTTTACAATATCAATACCTTGTTTTGGACCTATTGTTTAGACAATTAAATCCCATATATCTAAAACCGATTTATTAAAAAACTTAAATTATAGACTGTTAATCTTTTTAGTTATAGCAACTGGTGTAAAGTTGTTGTAACAACTGCTGTAAAGTTGATGTGATCCAAATATTATTTTGAGATATATTTTATAGAAAGTTTGAGGGTATTTTGTGCCAAAGATTTCGTATTTTTATTAAAGTAATCGAAACGTAAGTAAAAAAGGAACGTTTTTTTCTTATTTTATGCAAGGGGAACGATTTTCTATAGAATGGGAAAAGGGTTAAAAGGAGAGAAAGGGTTGAAAACCACTGTTTAAAGTTTAAATGATTTAGAAACAGGAGCATTACACCAAAATGGGCATGAAAGATTCGTCTAAGAAAGTTGCTGGTTAGTGAACTTTAAATTAAATTGATTAATTTCGTTGTTACCAAACCATCCTAATCTTCAGATTTAACGTTTATCGTCCTAGAACAAAGTAAAGAATATCACAAAACACAGGTTTAACCCAAACTATTATCAACCTCATACTACAAAATAACAGAGAAACATACATGAAAACACACAATACAAATGAACATTCCCCATCACTTTCAACCAATTCAATACCCACAAAGACAAGAAAACTTCGAAAGAGACAATATACCAAAAATAACCACAAACATTTTTCTAACATGACCATCACACTTCTCATTTGGACTCCATTTCATTATAAAGGTCCCTCACACAAAGCAATACCAGCGGCATATCATAGGCCAGATGTCCGAGATCGTTTACAGAAGAAATCAGACGAACCACCCGACAAATGAAAGGCTACGAGGTTTTTTGGCCATTCACTGGTAATCCCGCTTACACCATTAATACCCCTGGAGTACTTAATATGTGAGTGAGCTTTTATTGGATGGCTGGCCATATAGTATATCGTGTAGGGAAGGGGGTTTATGAATTCCCGGTAAATCTGAAATTTTACGGTGATGGAAGGAGTTAAAGTTGCATGAGATCGGGTTATTTGGGTGCTTCTGGCTGATGGAGTTTGGTTTTGTGGTCTTTTATGATGGTAAGAGAGTTAGGCAGGAGGAATGTGTAAAAATAATTTTTCCTGAGCGGGTTTTTATAAGAAATATGATTAGTATGTGGAGGCTGTAACCCGATTAAGGGGAGATTTAATATATTTTCCGTTTTAGAACCACCTGACTACCATAGAATAATTAAACCTTAATTTTAGTTAATATTAACAATAATAATACTAAATATTTTTAGATAGTTTAAATTGAGAATGAAAACAGTCCACGTTCTTTATCAGGGGTAACCCTAAGGAGGATTTTCAGCATCTGGATTTTTTGGGGGATGATATGGAACTCAAAAGACATTGGCCGATGTTTCAGAGTAGATGGTTTTTGATATTGGCTAGATATTATTGTGATACCTGGGGATGGGTAAACCTATACTAAAAGTAATTAGCAATTTAATACCGGTAGCAGGATATTTCTAACTAGATCGAAGAGTTGGTGAATGACTTTCTACAGGAATTGTGAGTGCACAACTATTGCATTGCAAAAGTTAAGGTTCGTCTGATTAGCCGAAGTCGCAAAAGAGCCCCATTTCATTGAAATTCTACTTGTGTCTGCCTGATTTGCACAAAAGGATCTCAGTATGTCGTGAGAGACTCCTTTTGGTTACTCAGGGAATCACTTTTTATGCAGGCGGAAAAAAATAAATCTTAGGTCTTGATGATCATGTTCACGAGACGAAACTTTTTTAAGTATTACTCTTTTTATTGCAAACCATGGCACTGGTTTCGTGTAATAAAGTCAACTCGAAAAATTTTCATATTCAGGGTACTTCAGTAATTTAGAGTTATATTTTCAATCGAGTTATTCTTTCTTTTTTTTTCGTTTTTCTCTATCTTTTTTTGTTCTTTTGACCTTTTATCAGTCTTTCTTTTCACATTCTGTTTTCCTCTTTCATTCTTATCCTCTTATATCTTTCTCACTCTCCTTCTATTTCAAACCTCATTCCCTTTCCATCTTACATTTCTCATTTGTTTCTCATTGTTTCCCCTTCTCCACTCTTCCATTTTCATTCCTTCTCACTGTCTTTTGTTTCCTTTTTTACTTTTCTTTTCATCTTTACAGGAAACACTACATTCAGCCAATCAAGTCCCTTTAACAAAGGATCTCAATATGTCTTTTCCAAACCATCTCTATAGGGTGATTCAGAAATAATCATCAATAATTGGGGGGAGGTAGAGGGGCCCTAGAGAAGCATTTTTCGAATAGGGATGGTGGGGTGCAGCTCTACCGTTAAAGAGCTAGGACCTAATGTAGTGCGAGCGCGTTTCAAAAGGCCGTTTTAGAAGGCCCGTGTGACGAAACAAAACATATTAAAATGAAAAACATTATTGCATGAGGTACAGGAGTATCCGTACTACTTAAATCCTCAATGTGATAGAAATTGGACCACTTGCTAAACCGTGGGGTGAGTTTTAAAACGTGCAATATTAATCTCTTAGTCAAACAATGGAGTTCCCTTAATGGTATTTGGAAAAATGATGATCGCGAAAGGAATTTTCAATGGTCAAACAGTTTCAATTATCCCTGTTACGATCATTGAAAATTACTTCCCCGATCATCATTTTTCTGAATACCATTAAGGGAACTCCATTCTTTGACTAAAAGATTAATATCGCACTTTTGAAACTCACTCAACGGTTTAGAAAGTGGCTCAAAGTCTATCGAATTCACGGTGTAGGTAGTAGGGATACTTCCTTACATCATGCAATAGATTTTTTCATTTTATTATGTTTTGTTTCGTCACACGGGCCTTCTAAAAACGGCCTTTTGTAACGCGCTCGCGTTATATTAGGTCCTAGCTCTTTAACGGAAAGGCTGCGCCCCACCATCCCTATTCGAAATATGCTTGTCTAGGGCCCCTCTATCTCCCCCCAATTATCGATGATTATTTCTGAATCACCTTGTATATTCGAATAGTACAGAAAAAGGATTTTGTAAGTGGAACGCCATTTTACGAAATGAGCGATGTATTTTGGAAAACGTGTATTTGGTTCAAAAATAACCTTATGTCTTTTCAGCTCTCTTTGATAGTTGTGTGAACTTACAAATAACTTGCCATCTTTTGCCTTTCGAATTTGAGTGAAAAATTAGTTGGTGTTAGAGGGAATGATTTCAGAAAGAATGAGGGAATAAAAAAAGGAAAATTACTGTGAATGATTATAGAGAAAACTTTAAGATACATAGGTAGGGAAAAAGAAGACGAAGAGTAAAAAAAGGGAGAATAAATAAAATGGAATGTAACTGAAAGCGAAAATATAGAGGATTAAAATAAATGAAAGATAAAATGAGAGAGAGAGAGAAAAAAGGGAATAAATATACGAAGGAGAACAATAGTGACGAAGAAAATGGAGGGAGAGAAACCTAAATTTTAAAAATGACATTCCACCCACTTATAAAATCACTGATTATACACTCGTGTAATGGGAACTACTCTGTATAAAACAAGCCTTTCTTTGTGAAGTAAATTATGATAAAGCGCTCATGCAAAGAAAGCTTACATAGCTTTAGAATTTTTTATGACATTTTTAGCTTAAACTAACTTGGTAAGGGTGTATGATTTTTAGTATACATTTTACGGTAGAAAAATCAAAACGTGATAAAATATACAGGAAAAAACACCCGTTTTTTTACTCGGGAATGTAAGGCATGCATCTTTATTTGTTGCTTAACTTACCACACATTACGGGTTGCACCACATGTATTTCTGACTTCGGAATTTTCTTTACACGAGAACTACTGTAAAATTTTGGAAAATATTTTTGAAAGTTTTGACAACTTTCTCCCATACGTAACTTCCGATTAATTTCCTCTTTGAGACGAAACACACTTTTACAATGTATTCTCATACCTCCATTTATTTTGTTGCGATTGCCTCTCACAGTACTACATGTTGTTACGCACTCTATACCATATAGGGTGTTTCAAAAGTCCGTTTCGCGTCTTTTATTTGAAACCAGTATTCTAGGGTCATGGAAGTAAGGTCTACCCCTAAGTAAGTGACCCTGGAGAATCCATTCAGATTGCTTACCGCGCCCTTAGCCGCAAAAATTAAAAAGTTTAAAAAATTAATTAAAAAACTAAAGGAGATAGAGCAAAAACGCCAATTAAAGTATTGTTGCCATTGTTATGAATAACTCATTGAAAACATTTCATAGGAATATCGCGAATATTCATGGAGATATTAGCATGTGAAAATAGAACTTTTTCAGGCATCAAAAAAGAAAAAGTTCACAAATTTTCAAATATTATTTGCAAATGTTATTATGTAGTATTACGTTATTTAAGTTAAATAAAGACAAAATTTAATCAAAAAATCTTAAAAACTTACTACGATAAAAAACTTTTTTAAATTACAAAATTTGAAGCGTTGCATGTCTGCCCCCAGAGGGAAGAGGTGTAATACATAATATTTCTAGTTCCAAAAACTTACGAAAATATGAAATTCAAAAAACAGTGTATGCTTTGGAGATTCAATTTGCTCTTATTTCTGAAACTCTCCATTTGCAAATTCAGCACCAGTGTACGATGATACCCTCAACGCACATTAACTCAATTTCTCCACCACTCAATAAAACAATCATGCAAATATGGCTGCAAAACAATTACACAGGACTCTTCCAGACGAGGAGATAAAAGGACTTGGGCTCGGATGGTGGTTTAGTCTATATGCAAATGGCCAAAATTCCTTCCACACCTTATCTGACCAAAGTCATAAAAGAGAGAGAGAGAGAGGTCTGTTACTTATGAAAAGAATCAAAATGCTCAGATGTCGAGCGTTATTCTTATTGGGAAATTGCTTTTGCAGCTGGTGTTAATTAAATTACTGCTCCGTGGCCAGTTTTTACGAGATTAAGAATCTGGGGATTGAGTAAGAATTTAGGCAAAGTAATTGGCATCGTAGGATAGTTTAGCACTCAAGAATACTAAGAGAGTAATAATCTTTTTAAATTTTTAAAGTGAGATAAACCTAAAATGGATACATCTACTAACACAACTATGTTTTAATGATATTTTTTATTTTTTAATGCTAATTCAGCAAAATTTCTTCAAAAAAGTAAAGGGAATTCGGACACTTTGTCTGCAGTTTTCTTTATGGAATATGTAGTTTTCTTTAGAAACTCTGTAGTTTTTTATAAGACCGTTGAAATGCCTTTAGAATGTATTCAAATTTGCTGTAAAAAAGCTGCAGATTTACGTGCTGAAATCTTATTGCTACAAAATGACTTCAGACTTAGAGAAAACTGCACTTTTGATGCTTTTTTGAAGGAATTTTGGACATGGTTTTTTGCTGGGAAGGCCTACGATGCCATCTCGTTTTCTCTTCCGTGGGAGATCTGGGATGTGAAGCATATGTCCCGGTTAGGTGGTCAGTCTAACGCGAGATCCCCCAGTGTTTAGTTCCCAAGCATGCTTGGTCCTCATTTATGGACCATCTGAAGGGATGAAAGGCTGAGTCTACCTTGCCCAGCCCGGGACCCAGAAATCGAACCCCAGACCTGTGACGTGGAAGGGCGTAGCACTGCAACTATACCACCGGGCTTCAATTTTTTTATACCCTAATGTATAAATAAATGTATGTCTAATGTGTATAACTTTTCCCTTCTTAAGAGTTTCTGAGGGGTAAGTAAGTATAAACAACTTTGTTCTGTTTCAAGAGATTAAGTAATTAAAAAATAAAAGGAATTTCTTTAGGTGTGTACATTTGACACGATTGTCTGAACAAGAAATAGTATCACACTAAAAAAATGCTGTAATTTTTTAATGCATCGTGATAGTTTAAAAGCTAATAAACAATTTTTTTTATCAAATAAGCATTTGTAAGTAACCTTTCTTGATGACGATGGCTATGTGTGATTTATTGGAGCATTTAAAAGAATCGTAAAACTATCGACATTGAACACTATAAATCACCTTTAAAACACCAGTTTAAAACAACATTTCACAGTTAGGAAATGAAACATTTATCTTACAAGTTTGCTTCCTGGTTTATCATGATAATGCATTGATTTAAAAGTTTGATTTAACCTGGTGGGACTCGCGCCTCCCGGGCGAACGTTGAGACTCGCGGGGGTTATGGAATAGCCTCAACCTTTTTGCTCTTTTATACATCGTTAAAAATATTTTTTTTAGTCGGAAGCATTAAATTTTTAGACTTTAAAACATAACTGATTAAGAAAACTTATAATCTGCAATATTTTCTACGCTGAGAAATAATTTTTTGAGTTTGATATTAATTTTTCTTATTACACAATACACATATATGTAACAAACTAACACAAATCATTTCAACGTAAAAATTAATTTAATTACTTCAAAATACTATATAATGAATTTCTTAAAGCTTTCTTTTGGTAAAGACAATTATCACAAATGGTATTAACGTGGGCTTTGCTAAAAAAAATTTAAACACAAATTACAGACACAAGTGGTTTTTCTATCCTACTTCCAACATTTTTTCCTAACATTCAAACTAGGGTATTTTTTCTTCGAAAACTTGTTACCTCAATACACTTTCCTAGCTCCTTTCCCATTCAATACAAAAGCAAAGAATGTAAGGGGGGGTTCAATGGTCTGGTGAATTACAAGTCATAAAACTGTCACGGGGACCAGTATTGAAAGTACCCACACCTGTGTCTTCCTTTTCTTTGTACTAAAATGAAATAGAACCCCCTGAGAATTTCTTAAATTGTTTACACATGTTTTGGGCCCTTATCAGTGGGTTGTATAGAAGGCGGAGTACAAAAAAACGGATGTGCAGCACATCAAGGACGCTTTGGCAGCACTAACGAAGAGACTCACGGGGGTCATTCCATTACCCCAAAAGCTAACAAAATGCGTCTGGGGGGCGGAAAAATAATCCGAATTCCACGAAACTTCTCAGGCATGTAGATAAGGGTCAGAAACCCAGCTACTGAGAAGTAAAGGGTGTTTAGTTTTCCGTTAAATGGAATGTTTGTGTGAGCTTGGGGTTATAAAATGACCCCGCGAGTTCCAACGGGTTCCCTCGAAACATGTCTGGTTTTAATATCTTTTAATAAATTATGTGCAAATGAAACGTCGTTTTTCAATTTTATCCTATTTTGCACAGTTTGCCATCTACAGGGTGATTCGAAATTACGTGGACAAACTTCGCATGGGGTTAGAGGGGACCTAGACAAGCATATTTCGCATAGGAATAGGGGGCGCAGCCTTACCGTTTAAGAGCTAGGACCTAATGTAGTGCGAGTGCGTTTCAAAAGGCTGTTTTTAGAAGGCCCGTTTGACGAAACAAAACATAATAAAATGAAAAACATTATTGCATAAGGTAAGGAAGTATCCCTACTACTTACACCATGAATTCGATAAAATTTGAACCACTTTCTAAATCGTGGAGTGAGTTTCAAAAGTGCAATATTAATCTTTTAGTCAAAGAATGGAGTTCCCTTAATGGTACTTAGAAAAATGATGATAGGGGAAAGAATTTTCAATGATCAAATAGTTTCAATGATCAATGTTACGATCATTGAAAATTCCTTCCCCGATCATCATTTTTCTAAATACCATTAAGGGAACTCCATTGTTTGACTAAGAGATTAATATTATACGTTTTAAGACTCAACCCCACGGCTTAGCAAGTGGTCCAATTTCTATCATATTAAGGATTTAAGTTGTACGGATACTCTTGTACCTCATGCAATAATGTTTTTCATTTTATTATGTTTTGTTTCGTCACACGGGCCTTCTAAAAACAGCCTTTTGAAACGCGCTCGCACTACATTAGGTCCCAGGGGGGGCCCATCAGCTCTCATTTTGCGTTCAGTTTTGTGACGTCACTGGTTTGAAAGTTCTCCGCCTACCGAACTGAGTGGCCAATCAGGATTGTTAAGGAAAATCACGGATATTTTTCTGAAGTAGAAAGGGAGAAAAGTAAAACTCAGGGAAAATATAAACAAGTAGTTTTCTTCTTCTTATGGAAATAAATGCTGAAATCAAAGCAATATTTGTTGTCGCTAGCAGCCTATACGCGCTGTGTTGTCGTCGGTTCGATTCCGGCCTTACCCTTTCCCTGACTGGGTGTATTTTCTCTCTCTCTCTTTCTCTCTCTCTCTCTCTCTCTCTCTCTCTCTCTCTCTCTCTCTCTGTGTGTGTGTCAGTAAAACAATTATGTTTGTGCCTTGACGAAGGATTATAAGCGGATCCTAGGGAACAAGCACACAAACCGGAAAATATATGTAACACCAATCCATGTTATCACTATGGATACATAGTTTTACTATATTTTTTCTTATTAAATACTAGTAAAACTTATAATCTGCATCATATGATGATTATTTTGTTTCCTTTATGTTAGGATCAAAATATTTTAGATTAAATTTTGTTATGGAACTAGTGTTTGAGACTTGTAATGAGATTACAAAGATACTCTTGAGGGTGATTTGAGATTATGTATAGAAAAATTTAAGTACGAATTCATTGAACACTTCCTATTTATTATAGAGTATTGTGTAATTTAGTTTTTTTCAAATAAAAAAATAAGTAAATTAATTAATTTAATTTCTTAAATTTTTGTCTTAGTTTTCGGACCGTAACCAGAAGTCTAAAAGGTAAATGTTTTAATGTTTATTCAAACTATCAAATCAGACACTTAAGGGACACAAAATGATTTATTCCTAAAAAAAATCACGCAATTTTGTTGAGCAAAGGGGATAGTTACAATTTCTTTTTCCTTAATTGTCTGATATGCTAGTTTGAATTAGCATTTACCTTCTAGACTTCTGGCGACGCGACGGTCCGAAATTCAAGACAAAAACTTAATTAAATTAGTTAATTTACTAATTTTTTTGTTTAAAAATTCGCATTCCTTCACCTTACTACTTTAAAAATTTCAGATTTTTTCGACCAGTAGTTTCGTCTGTAGAGAATTTTAAAGTAGGTATGGTATTTTATAACCACCCTGTATATTTTCCGGATTGTTTGCTTGATCTCAAGGATCCGCATATTCGTAAAGAAGACACAAGCATAATTTTTATTGACAGAGAGAGAGGGAGAGAAAATTCACCCAGGGCAAGGCCGGAATCGAACCGACGACAGGTACAGAGAGCAGACTGCTAGCGTATGTATCGCATCATTAAAAAGAAAACTCCTAACATCGAAAAGTCGTACAACTAAACCTGTTGAACCGAAGATGAAATATCCCTCTCTGAAACAAAAAGTCCCTAAAACATAGAGCCTCTATTTCAGTCCCACCCAAGTGAATGGGATTGGTTAATAAGACGAAAACCACTGACGTCACTGGTTTAAATCTTACACGCCCCTTGAATGTTTCGTTTCTATGAGAAGAGCCAACCTAGTATTCTACTAACCTTGATTAGGTCCTAGCTCTTTAACGGTGTATCTGCGCCCCCTCTTGTTTTTCAAAATATGCTTGTCTAGGTCCCCTTTACCCCCATGCGAAGTTTGTCCATGTAATTTAGAATCACCCTGTATATTTGATTATAAGACATGTTGGTAGCAAAAATCATTGGAAAAAATATTTATTACCCAAGTAATATTTTTTACAGTGATTGATTGATTGAAAAAATGATTGCTTCAGAAACGAATTAATTCAGTATTCTCAAATTTTGGAATTGGCATTATTGTTTTTGTGTCTTGAAAACAAAAATATCATAATTATTAAAAATATTAAAGTTTCTGGATTTCTAATGGGAGTGGTTTGAAGCATTTCAATTACTTTTAAAGGGGAAATTGCTTTTAGTTTAATATGGAAATTATATCAATTTACTTATGATAGTGTCTTCTTTTAGACATGCTTCATAATTCTAAAGTGTTATGATGATGACTCACGTTCACGGTATAACGACTAATGCTTTTGCTTCTTATTTATGGGAATCCATTTGTTTGCATTTGCCCCTAGTCATTACAAATTTAAGCATAGTGTCTGTCTTTTCACTGCTAAATCCTCAATCTCTGTTCCCGTTACGTAATTTGGCAAGTAAACAATGAAGATGGGAATTCAAGTGCTTAAGTTGATTAACTAAAACTGAACGAATTCTCGTTGCCTCTTGGAGGCATCTTTTGGGCTTAGTAATACAATACCCTGACGTATAAATACTAATTAAGATGCAACGGGAGTTCCCATTAAAGAAGTAAATGTAAAAAGAATATTCATTTAAAATCATGCAAATTGGCAAATACATCTATTGGTATGAAATAATTGTCCTTAATTTTATTGGGTATTTTCCTTCAAAGGAGAGTGAAACTAGTTCTGATTATTTACTTGGTTGCAAGAGTGAATTCACGGGACTGTAACTGTAATTCTTGGGTCTGCAGTCCCTCATAGAAGTTGAAATTTCTTACAATTATTGTACAAATTCTTTCAATAATTTGAATTTTTCCACTTTTTTTCGTGAAAGCAGGTAATAGTAGCGAATTTGTAACATCAATTTAAGAGAAATACTTTAAAATTTGAAAATTAAATCCTTTTAAAACGAGAAAGTCGTGACAATGTACACAGTTTTGGTACCTCAGCCTCCCCCAGACAAAAATCCTGTATAAAACACACTACCTTGCGAAATTTAACTTTTTGAAAAATACAAGATAAGTGTTTAGTAATTTTTAAGTTATTTGGTGTGCTGATTACGAAAATGACCTCCATTTTCCCCAATCACATCAAGATTTTTTGTAAAATCAATATCAATATTTTTGCTGAAATCCTATAAAAGAGACATTTATATTTTTTATATATTTAAATATATGAAAATACTGTTGCCAGATCCCATGACCCACCTCTTGTCGAGAAAAACACAAAAAAATTCAAGAGTTAAAATTTTTAATTAAAAGTATTGTTTCTTCAAAATAAAATCGTCGAAATATTAGTTTAGTTTGTTTTTATTAAGATATCTTACATGAAATAGACGATTAATCAAGAAATGCAAATATTATGTTTGTATACATGATAGCTTGAAAAAAAAATTAAGCTTATTTAAAAGCAAATAAAAAGGTTTATAGTTAAGTACGTACTCTTTTTCCTGTGAAACTTCTTATTGTGGCTCTTCTTTTATGCTCAATCTCGGGTTATCGCGCGTTAACATCCAACAGTAGTCGGCGAGCATATTCCTGTTAATCCTGTTCCATCTTCCCTGATACCTGCGTTCCATATCTTTGATGTCTTGGTGGAACCTTTCACCCTGTTCTTCACTGACTGATCCCAAGTTTTTGGGGGGAAGTCCACATGTGAGTGAAAGAAGTGTATTTTGACACTCATGGAGCATCCCAAAGCTTGATATGTGTCTAGCATATTCATCACAATTGGTTTATAGTCAGGATCCTTGTAATTACCGAGAAATTTACTGACGACTTCTTTGAAAGCAACCCAAGCTTCTTTTTCTTTTGTAGTCATGGTAGTCTCAAATTCTCTATCCTTGATAAGCTTCCGGATATCTGGACCATTGAATATTCCCTCTTTTAACTTGGATTCGGATAAGCCTGGGAACTTTTTACACAAGTATTTGAAACAATCGCCCTCTTTTGAAACAGCCTTCACAAACTGCTTCATCAAACCTAGTTTGATATGTAGAGGGGGTAACAATACTTTTTTGGATCAACTAAGTGATTGTATTGTAGTGAGTCATTGGTGAAAGCTATTGGTTGATGGTACATAAAGCTGATGTTTCGATGGTGAGGGAGGGATGACAACATAATATGGAGTTTCTCATATCGGTATTTTGTATGTTTAACCACTGTAGAATAATGGTTAGGCAAAGAGGGAAGATATTCATAGCCAAAAGAATTTTTTTTGGTTAAAAATCATAAAAATCCAAGTAAAATTGAATTTTTCTAAAAAACTTGATGTGATTGAAACTTTTCGTTGGTATTTTCGAAATCAGCACCAAAAACTACCCCAAGAAAAGCTGTCAGACCCCTTGTATTTTTTTCATCGCAGGGTAGTGATATAGATGGCAAACTGTGCAAATTAGGTAAAATAAAAAACGACGTTTGATTTGCACATAATTTATTAAAAAAATCTAACACCAGACATGTTTCGAGGGTATAATGAACCCTCTTCGTCAGTGAAATGACGATGTAAGAAAAATGTAAACATGACTATCAGAACAACCAGAAACACAGATACAGGTAATACAGAAACACATGTTTGAATTGAAAAGAAAACTATAAATATATACAGATACAGAAAAATTTTCATGGTGAATCACGACATCCAAATTTGAGAGAAAAAAGGGGCACTTGACAGGTCATTTACAAGATAATTAGAGAACTGATTAATGTAGTAACTTTCAAAAAAATCTAGGTCAAATGTTGAATTACAGTTTTTAATGGTAGCGGAAGAAAAGTTAAACGTATGGTTATTTTCCCAAACATGCCGGGCAATAGACGACAAAAAAACAAGACTTTTACAAGTCGTATTATTTTATTAACCCAGTAAATATTATTTTATTAGTCCACACGCATGCGCATTGTTATCAAAGTATCTGACGTCACACTGGGAATTACAGGATTTAACGGATCGTCTATATTACTGATAGCCATGTTTATATTTTTCTTACATCGTCATTTCACTGACGAAGAGGGTTCATTATACCATCGAAACATGTCTAGTTTTAGGTTCTTTTAATAAATTATGTGCAAATCAAACGTCGTTTTTTTATTTTAAAAATCCTGTATTCGCTTGCTTGGTTGTGATATTATACACAAATTAGTTTTAACAGCGAGTTATTTCATATTAGAGGAACGCACACTCATATATTAATTTACAACTGTATTCTTTTCCACTCTCAGTTTGCGTTTCATTTAAACAAAAGCCGATTTACACCACAGTACAGTCCATCACATTATGACTATGTGAGCTGTAAATGTAGTTACAGAGTTTTCACTTTTAAGCAAAGGTTGACGGTTCACATCCTGAACCTTATATATCCTTAATGCCATCAGAAAACAATGCAACAGGCTTGACAGAGGCGCAAGCCATCCAATCCTTGCTTTCAACAGATTCAAACATAAATATTCAACGCGATTCAGCAAGTTAACCAACCTCATTCATTTTGGCGCGCATCTAAATTGAATAAAAGGGCGTCGCATTAATAAATAGAATTACGTGAAATGAATAAGCATCTCTCTATTTGCTGGCTTATCAAGCCTGTTCAAAAAATTTTCCATCTGGTTCTGTAATGGTAATATGGAATGTTGAAAGGGTACAAGTGTTAATTGGTTAATCAGCTTTAATAGCAGTATAAGATAAATAACGTCATGTGGTTTTGGAATTATGTGAGTATTATAAAAGAGTTTGTTTTGCTAAAGAAGCCATTTAACTAATATTTTCTAGACAATAAATAATACAGTAAAAAAAGAAATTTTTATCATTTACTAGCTCTAAAGCGCTAGACCCGGCTTTGCCCGGGTGCAGTAGCGCTGACGCGCTAGACCCGGGCTTCGCCCGGGTTTTTTTTTATAAATACCATCTAGTGCGTTACAGATGGGCTTCGCCAGTCCATTTTTAAAGAAGATTATTCTGTTGTGTTACAGATGGGATCCGCCAGTCCATTTAAAATAATTCTTCTGGTGTGTTAGAGATGGGCTTCGCCAGTCCAAATGTGGAAATAGTTAAATAAAGGAGCCACTTTTATGTTTATGTTACAACAATGGATTTTAAACGGCAACAATCGATAATATGCCTACAACAATGAAAGTTACATCTTCTTTACAACAATGTGGTTTTGCCCTGAAGTTAGGCACGAAATTTGGGTTTTTGAGCATAAAATTGACTAAAAAAGTTATTAGGATGTATCGATTTTAAATTATTATTCTTCAGAAACCTTCCTTGGAGCGAGTAGATCAACGTGGTATAGTTTAATAGTTAAGGTAGGTTCGAAAAGTTTAAAACTATAAAGGACATACATACAGACAGACAGACATACATACAGACATTGATTTTTATATATATAGATAAATGTGAATTACTTGTTTTCTCTAATGCTGTAAATGGGGAGCTCTCAACCTTTTTTTACTTACAACCAACCACGAACTTTCATATTAATGTTGGTATGCTAAACTTTTTTACCATCCATAGTAACTAACGGTAATTTAATCGCTTAATTCTGAAACGTGTCAAACGCCACTTTTTTTCAAAAATGAGTTATTGGTGTCAGGGGATTCTGTAGGGGTAAACGCACAATTTAAAGTAAGAGTCATAAAAATAACGTGATCTAAAATAGTTTTCCAGCATTTTAAATTTTAGCTTTAGTGCAGAAACATGTCAAACGAAGTCGCTTGTCTGGTTTCTGCTCTTAAACTGCGGGGAATTTTGTTCATGCCGTCTCATCTGCAGCTTGTTTAGGACGGCTTTTTTTATTTAATCGCATACAAACACTATATGCGATTGGAAAATCCGTTTTTTAGGGGATAAGTCCTTAAAGCCATAGTAAAAACCATATTGTAAAGTTTTATAACTTAACCATATTTTCCAATCGCATATAGTGTTTGTATGCGATAAAATAAAAATCTGCTGGCCCAAACAAGCTGGAGATGAGACGGCGTGAACAAAATTCCCCGCAGGTTAAGTGAAGAATCCAGTCAAGCGACATCGTTTGACTTGTTTCTGCACTAAATCTGAAATTTTACATGCTGGAAAACTATTTTAAAATCACGTTATTTTTATTATTCTTACACTAAAATGTGTGTTTTCCCCTACAGAATCTCATAATACCAGTAACTTATTATTGAAAAAAGTGGCGTTTGACACGTTTCAGAATTAAGCGATTCAATTACCGGCACGCACCCGCTAATACTCACCTTTTTTTTATCTATTTTCCTACTTTTTTCAGGCTTATATTTTTGGCCACAAAAAATGTAGGGTCACTTGGGGTATGTGGGACCCCTTTTTGGCCTAGTACATTTTTGGAGCTTTATAGAAAAAATTTGAAAAGGTTTATTTTGTACTTGTTGACCAATTTCGTTAAAGAGTCTATCGATAAACAAAAATTTATCAGTAGTTTCTAAAATAAAGCTTTATATTTTTCTTTACTGGTCTTTTTATCAAAAATGAGATGGGTGACCCACTTACCCCAAGAGATGGGGTAAGTGGGTCACCCCCTCTTTATTTATATTTAAAGAAAGCAAAACTTAAAAGGAAGTAAGTGGGTCTTACTTGATAAAGTACAGTAAATTTCAATACAAAATATTTTATTGTAACTGTGTCCATGAGTGAGAAATATACTCACATCAAAATCAATATGACAAGGTAAGAATAGAATGAAAAGCAAAATAAGTATTTTAAAGAATATTTTGAAAGGCCAAAGGGGGATATGTTTTACTTTAGCATATAAAATAGTGTTTAAAAAACATAATAAGGTTGATTACAGAGATGGGCAAAATGTAATCAGATTAATGATTAACGATTACGATTACAAATGTAATCTGATTACATTTGTAATCTGATTACTTTTGCACAAATGTAATCTGATTACTTTTGCAGAAATGTAATCTGATTACATTTGTAATCTGATTACATTTGTAATCTGATTACATTTGTAATCTGATTACTTTTGTACAAATGTAATCTGATTACAGATTACATTTGTAATCGTTAATCTGATTACAGATTACATTTGTAATCGTTAATCTGATTACAGATTACAATTGTAATCTAATATAACATATCTTGATTACTTTTTCTGATTGATAATGGTAGGGTGCGAATAGGGTGTATTGTTGTTCCGCCACATACAGGAAGTGGTCCACAACTGACAGGAAATGGTCCAAAATTGACCGGAAGTGCTCCAAAATTGACCGGAAGTGCTCCACAACTTGCCAGAAACGGTCCGAAACTTTAAAATAGAGGTTCGTAACTTCCCGGAAGTGCTCCGAAACTTTCCGGAAATGGTTCCCAACTTACCGGAAACGGTCCGCAACTTAATAGAAGTGGTTTCGTAACTCCCCGAAAGTTGTCCGCGACTCCCCGGAAGTGGTCCAAAACTGATCGGAAGTGGTCCGAAACTTACCGGAAGTGGTCCACAACTGACCGGATATGGTCCACATTTTACCGGAAATGGTCGGCGAATTAAAAGAAGTGGTTCGTAACTTCCCGGAAGTTGTCCACGGCTCACCGGAAGTGGTCCACAACTTACCGGAAGTAGTCAACAACTGACCGGAAAAGGTTCCCAATTGACCAGAAGTGGCCCGCAACTGACCGAAAAGGGTCCTCAACTGACCGGAAGTGGTTCACATCTGACCGGAAGTGGTTCACAATTGACCGGAAGTGCTCTGAAACTTACCGGAAACGGTACGCAACTTAATAGACATAGTTCTTATCTTCCCGGAAGTTGTCCGCGGCTTACCGGAAGTGGTCCAAAACTGATCGGAAGTGGTCCGAAATTTACCGGCAGTGGCCCACAACAGACCAGAATTGGTCTGAAACTTAACGGAAGTGGTCTACAACTGACCGAAAGTGGTACACAACTGACCGGAAGTGGTTCACAACTTCCCGGAAGTGCTACGAAACTTACCGACAAGTTGTGGACCACTTCCGGTAAGTCATGGACCACTTCTGGTAGGTTACGGACCACTTCTGGTTCGTAACAGATCACTTCCGGCAAGTTGTGGACCACTTCCGGTAGGTTACGGACAACTTCCGGTAAGTAACAGACCACTTCCGGCAAGTTGTGGACCACTTCCGGAATGTCATGGACCACTTCTGGTAGGTTACGGACCACTTCCGGTAAGTCATGGACAACTTCCGATAGGTTACGGACCACTTCCGATAAGTAACAGACTACTTCCGGCAAGTTGGGGTCCACTTCCGGTAAGTCATGGACCACTTCCGGTAAGTAACAGACCATTTCCGGTAAGTCACGTACCACTTCCGGTAAGTTGTGGACCACTTTTGATAAGTCACGGACCACTTCCGGTAAGTAACGGACCACTTCCGGCAAGTTGTGGACCACTTCCGGTAAGTTATGGACCACTTCCGTAGGTTACGGACCACTTCTGGTAAGAAACAGACCACTTCCGGCAAGTTGTAGACCATTTCCGGTAAGTTGTGGACCACTTCCGACAAGTTGTGGACCACTTCCGGTAAAGGTACCAGAGTAATTGGATTGAAGATTACAAATGTATTTAGACTAAAAATGTAATCAAACTAAAAATGTAATCAAACTACGAATGTAATCAAACTACAAATGTAATCAAACTACAAAAGTAATCAGATTACATTCACATTTAGATTACAAAATGTAATCTAACTTCAAATGTTATCAGATTACATTCATTCAGATTACAGATGTAGTTGGATTGAAAATTTCAAAATGTAATCAGATTACAAATGTAATGATTACAAATGTAGTTAGATTAAAAACTGCAAAAAGTAATCAGATTACAAATGTAATGATTACAAATGTAATCAGATTATTAATCTGATTACAAAAGTAGTTTGATTGCGCCCATCTCTGCCCCACACTGAGGGGTCCCACTTACCCCAACCATGCTAAAACTATGGGGTAAGTGGGACCTCCCTGTTAAACACTTCAAATTAAAAATTTTGACACATTTCAAATTGCCGTATGTAATTTAGGTCAAACTCTGCAAAACAGTTAAATAAACATTAAAATGTAATGAAAACTTACCTAGAAATACTTCTTTGAAAAATACGCCTTGAACTCTCCAAAAAATCCATTCTGGGAATCCATTTTAAATTAGTTCTATAATCTTAATAATAAATTAAACAAATCTCAAATATATGTAAAACTCATCAGTGTGACAAGCTGTAACATAATCAATGCGAGTAAGTGTGAAATTTCCTGTACATATTATAGTTTTAGGGGGTGACCCACTTACCCCAGTGACCCACTTACCCCAGTGACCCACTTACCCCAAGTAACCCTAATTTTAATATGTCTAAAATGTCGTCTACGGCTATTAAAAAAAGTTCGCGAAGTGAAGGTAAACCAGTTTACTTAGTTGGATAGTCACCAGTTAACTGAATCTAAGTTACCAAGTAATCGACAAATTCTTGCGGTGCTGTTTTTTAAAATAAAAATTTTTTCACATTCGTGAAGTTAAACTTTCTACAATAAATTATCCAGAGATGTAAAGAATTCCTCAGCCCTCCGTTTGTGAATATCTTGTGTGTGTTTTTTGCAACACTGGTGTTCAAAATTAAGAGAAATTGCACATTTTTTCGATTTCTCCAGATTTACTGGATATATTTTGATGAAATTTGGTATGAACATAGGTTGATATAATACCAAATAAATAATTATTAAAAAATTGCAATACACACGCATGCGCAGAAGTAATAACCGCCAGAGTTGAAAGGTATGAAATAGCGGCTCCAGAATAGAGCAAAATAGTCGGTTTATAAGGGGTATGACACCCTCCCACTATCATGCATGCCTCTTTGAGTGATTTTAAAGCGTGAATAAGACAGATAATAAAATTTCCTGTTCATTAGGCCTACTTTCTCAGAAACCCCGTTTTGGGGCTCTGAAGGGTATGTGGAGGGGGTAGCGAGATGTAATTGCCTTATATAGTGTCCCTCATACCTCCTCTAAACGGGCGAAGTCTTTGAATTGGGCTGCTTATTCCATATGGCGAATATCTTCCGTTTTAATGAAAATTGCTGACCTGAGGAGCTCCATTAAGTGAAGGATTTCTATCGATTGGAAAGAAATTAAGACCGATAGAACCCCCCAAAAGGTGAATAAAGGTCTCCAAGATATCAACAATATATCTTCAATCATGATTTTCTCTTTTGAAAGATGTAGGGGGTTTGGCATAGACTTAACAAAATTCCTACAAAGAGCACCAAATCTCCGATTCCAAAATGGTCAGTTTCTCCTACATTAAAGGACTGACAGGACAGAGCATTTTGGTTCTTTCCACATGAGATTACATCGAGAATCAATGGTTAAATTGATTTAATGAACAGAGAGGAAAATATTCACCCTTTGAATATTATCTTATTAAAGACAATTTTTGCAAATTTTTGACAAGTTGCAGATTCCTCCCTGTCTTTGAATGAGGAACCCTGACAGTTACTGGTAATGTGTTGATACCTTGGAGACCTTTGTTCACCTCTTGAGGGGTTCTATCGGTCTTAATTTCTTTTCAATCGATAGAAATCCTTCACTTAATTGAGCTCATCAGGTCAGCAATTTTCATTAAAACGGAAGATATTCGACATAGGGAATAGGCAGCCAGATTCAAAGGATGGCTGCAAGAGGTATGAGGGACTCTATATAAGGCAATTGCATCTTGCTATCCCCCTCCACATACCCTTCAGAGCCCCAAAACGGGGTTTCTGAGAAAGTAGGCCTAATGAACAGGAAATTTTATTATCTGTCTTATTCACGCTTTAAAATCACTCAAAGAGGCATGCATGATAGTGGGAGGGTGTCATACCCCTTATAAACCCACTATTTTGCTCTATTCTGGAACCGCTATTTCATACCTTTCAACTCTGGCGGTTATTACTTCTGCGCATGAGTGTGTATTGCAATTTTTGAATGATTATTTATTCGGTATTATATCAACCTATGTTCATACCAAATTTCATCAAAATCTTTGCAGTAGATCTGGAGAAATAAAAAAAATATGCAATTTCTCTAAATTTTGAACAGCAGTGTATTTGTTTGAAGTCTCTCCAAACTTTATAAAGATTTATAAGTTTCTTTACACAGTTAGAAAATAATTTTTTTGGTATCGTTGCTTTTTAAAAAAAAAATACACTCACGAACAGTTAGTCTGGCACTTTGAGAAACAGAAAGTTTAACTTCACGAATGTTAAAAAAAAGCACCGCAAGAATTTGTCAATTACTTGGTAACTTAGATCCAGTTATCTGGTGACTAAGTTAATTGGCCAGCTAAGTAAATTGGTTTACCTTCTCTTTACAAACCACTTTTAATAGCTGAAGACGACACATTTCAGGCAAATTAAAATTAAGTTTCTTAGGCCAAAAATATAAGCCCTGAAAAAAGTAGGAAAAATGGTAAAAAGTGATGAGTGTTAGCGGGCGCTTGCCGGTAATTTAGCTTGCTTGACCATCTTCAATTGAGATTCGGCACTAGGTAATATTATCATAGAGAGATAAAATTTTATATCTGAATGGGTCAAGGCATTTATAAAAAAAGTAGAGGGTGTCAGTTTTCAAATTCTCAAAAAAAACAATCTGCCATATAAGAGAAACCCTAATGAGTATTCAATTTAGTTAAGTCACCAGCCAAAAGACTGAAATAATTATGCTAAAGTACCATGTTGTGGTAAGATAAGTATAAAAACTCTAAACAGCTATTGTTTTTGAATTACTATGTCTCACAATCCAGCCTGGCAAGGTAATTTCACGTAGATAATGTAAGTTACTATAAACTTTTGTTATACGCTAAAAAAATGATCAAACCCTTTCTACTTTAAGGATGACGTAAAAAATGTGAACGATCTGGTATTAGATAACACTGGTCAACACCCATTTTGATGACGAAAATGTTAGAGCTATTTTTGTATAGGGAAGGTGGTGTACCTCGGATCTATTTTTACTTTTGACCCCGTAATTTCTTATTTATTAAAAATAAAACGCTGAAACAACAGAACAAATATTTTTTTCGGAATTTCAATTTAAGTATTTCAGTCCGTAATTAATTTTAGAAAAACATAGGTCCAAGGCTTGGTTTCAAAGGTAGTGTACCTTGGACCTATGTAAAAAATTCTTAGTTTATTTCTTATTTAATGGGTATAAGCCTTCTTTTTAAGAAATTATTTGGAATTACTAGATGAGATCTAATCGTGTGAAGTCTTGGAATTATCTCCGAGCTCTCTAGAGCACTTTTTAGCATTAACTTTTTAAAATATTGATTTTGATCACAAAAACGTCGATTTCACTTAGAATTAGCTTTATTCATAAAACTAAACTCCTACCCTGCTTTTAAAATAAATATACCAATGTAATAAAGTCAACAGAGTGATTTTGTCAATCAATTCAAGGTATTAGAGTGTATTTTGGGTAAGTCCAAGGTACAACACTTTCCTTTGTAGATCAGTGTAATTGATCTTGACTGAAAATTTTGAAGATTTACCATACTTTTTGATTGTAAAGCTGCATGCTTATGTTCTTGAATTATTTTTTAGTCCAACCATTCACTATTACAAGAGTGAAAAAAACCCGTGCAAATTTCATTATTTGTATTCACTTCTGTCTTCTGTTACGTTTACAAATTCGTTATTTAATTGCGATTCTCTCTTTTTACCGCATTTAAGAACCAGAGTTGTTAAAAAGGAAAATATAAATCTCAAATAAGTTTTCCTCGTATATTTGCACTGGGCTTAATTTACAAATTTTGGGTTTAATGAGTTATATGATTAAAGAGAACTCTTAAAACTGCCCAAATGATTATGATGGAAAATCTTGTCTTAGGCTGTTATCAAAATATTAAGGTAGCAAATCTTTCCTTTCATGATAAATAATATTTACCCATAAACATCATACACCGTATGATAGTTTGATATTTCGAAGTTTATATAACCTATAGAGAATTGAGCACCAAATGTTATAACACACAAAAATAAAACAGTTTTAGTTAAACACCCATGTAGCGAAAACACACTGTCCAATATCGTTCTCCCATTATCACCAAATGAGGGGTCGTCAAAAAGATATCCTATGAAATATCGGCGTCCAATATCAACGACTTTGCCTAGAATTGTTTGAACTGACCAATATCGGTTTCTCCGACATTGATTTTATAAAAGGGGGTGGGGAAATAGATTCAGTTTTATTGTATTCAAATTATTTCGTTCAAATAGTGTTACTTGGAATGTTTTCTAAAAAAAATCTTGTTATTTATTATTAAAAACCTTACAAAATGTGCGATATTAGTCTATATTTGCAAGATTGGCCAATATTGTTACAACACTACCCAGGTTTCCACCTGGGTAGTGTCTTATTAACCTTATTCAAATCTAATTAGCTTTAAAAATGATAATCATAATTATCTCCATTGATTCATTAAAGCTGTGTTTCTCTTGAAAGATTCCGAACTGATGAACCACATATCTCTTACATCCAACTTACGTTAGAAGAGTGTTTTTAGATGTACACACTTTTCCTTACTTTCAAAATTCTTCAATTTTACTCCTAAAATTTTTATGTAAAAATGTACTTGAACAAAATATATACGCAAGCCTTCAGAAGCACTCCAAATATGCTCTTTTCATAACCCCAAATGATAATTACTCAAAATTAATCGATCAGGGAGTTAGAAAAATATACAAGTGTAAGAATCAGCTATAAAGATTTGGCATTTATTTTTCCATAAATCGGGTGACAAAATAAAAATTACATATTTTTGAACTTAAAACATAATTTTTAACCTGTATAGATCCTTTGAGACCAAAAAGGTTAAAAAAATTAAAGAAAATAGGAAATAACTTGAATTTTTGCATGTTATAAAAATCCCTTCAAATACTATACCCCAAAACGCCGATGTTCCCATTTGGGAACATATACGTTGTATTGGTAATTACTCTCCAAAATTGTAACATGAAGCTATTCTGTCAAGCCAAATGGGAATATGTGTACTTAAGCTATCTAAACGCAGCAAAATTATTTAAAACTAAATTTATTTAAAATTTTCACAAGTTGAAACTTGTACAACTTTTGAAAGAGCCAAAAATCTCTAATTTTGATGTACATTCTACAAAAAGGATTAAATTGCAAGTGAAAAACTTTTGCATGTAAAATAACTTCATTTCTTTGAGTTGCTTTCTACCAAGTATAAAATTTCTACATGAAAAATTAAGTGGTAAAAAAATTCCTTCAAATGATGTTCCCATTTGGGAACATCGGCAGGTAAAAGGTTAAAAATATTTAATTTTCTGTAATTATTTTAGAATACTTTATTAATTTAAATAAATCAAAACTATGTTTATAAAAAACTATATAAAATCAAAATCACGTTATCTTACAGTCTGTTTCTACCTGAATGCACTAAGATTGTAGAAAAGTCAATGATCAAGCTATTGACTCCTTTACGTCTAATTGCAAGGTACGAGTTTGATGCGACAGATGTATTACTTGAGAATTCATTACAACTATAACGATTGTAAGTATTGCATATGAAATCACAGTTTTCGGAAAAGCTGAGGAACGAGACTGTAATTAAATTATATTTCGTATGATGCAGATGTTGCAGAGAGATAGGTTCTTGGAAAAGCAATTACGGTGCAGAAATTTTTGTGTCGGTTTATTTTAATTTAATTTTTGTGTCGGCATTATTTAACTGGGGTTCACCTAACAGCATGGCCACAATACTCATATTAAATTTAAAAAAAAAAACAAATTTTTTTGTTTTTGTTTTATTTTTTAAAAAAAAAATTTTTATTTCTTTTTTAATTTTTCAGTGCTTTTTTTCCTCTTTTGTCAATACATATATTTTTATATAACCATAATTTAGCTGCCTGAATGAGTCTGCGACTCCTTGGTAGCACATATGTATTCCCCCTCCCTGATTTTTCTTGTTCTTTATTTCTCTCTGCCCCTAGTTTTTTGTAATGATATAATGGCAATAATGCATTTTTTGTTTGTTTTTTAGTTTTAATTATGAAGTTTTTGCTGAAGAATTTCATATTGAAATTTTGTGTCGTTGGAGGAGAAAGGCAAAATTGAAAATTTGTTGAATTGGAGATTTATTTCTGATGAATGAAATGCATTTGAAAGAGAACATAAACAGTGGAATCAATACATATGATTTTTAAACGGTTTATGGTATCAAATGTATTCTTTTAATTTCTGTATTAATATTAGTATTTTAGTATGAAAGTGTTTGATGTGATAAACATATAAAAACAAGAAACTAATTTACAACCGTATGAAGACGCCTTCCTAGAAAATGTAGGGGAAGGTCTGACAAAATCGGGACCCAAACTTAATTTGTTGAATATTCACTTTATGTATGATCATAACCGTCAAAATTAGTGCTAAAACGATTAATTGGTTCCTTATGAAGAGAAAAAATAACAAATAACTCAAAACCAATAGCAATACAGATCATAAAATCACATTTTTCAGATGAGTAAAACGTCCTGGTTTTATCCGACCTAGACGGACAAAACCGGGAACGAGGTAGAATAATCAAAATCAAATAGTAACTTCGCAGAAACATTATTTATTAAAAGAAAACTTGTTGGGTTTGACATTCTAAACTTAGATAATTTGAATCTATATAGAATTTTCATCAAATGAATTATAATTTAAGTTACACCCTTAATCACTTAGCTTTTAGCCTAATGGACTTAAACTTTTCAGGAACAAAAATCACAAATGAAAGTTTCGTCTTGTCTACATTGCTGCACGCTTCATGTGCCCACCCTTTGCAGTGTAGGCACTGTATCCAAATCTCCTTAGATTTCAATTGTCCATATAATCCTTTGCAAAATATGCAAGCCTTGTCACTTTCCTCTTCTGTTTAAAGGGTTCTTTATTCTTTGGCTTCTTCTTTAACTGAGTTTTTATTTTTCTCATCTTAAGAAATTTTTTCTCCTTGGCTAAATCCTTATTATCTTGCCTTTTAAATATTTCCTTTTCGTCTCGTTCAAGTCTATAATGCTACTTAATTTAATTAAAACTTTTTGAAGAATGTTTATTATTTATAGATAGTTATTAAACAATATCTAAACATATAAATTCCATTTCAATCATCAAAATAAATGATTTGTCTAAAACCGTAATTTTTCCGGTTTTATCCGACTACCCACATCCCGATTTTGAAGAAATTTTATTCTAGCGTTGATCAAACAACTCCAAGGCACCATCAAAAACTTTCAAATAACAAGTAAATAATGAGGTATCTATAAGATATACTTACCTAAACTAAATCCGAAGGTATTTAGGATCAGTGGCGTAATGTTGTAGACTGGTGCTGAATTTATACCTTTAGCTTAACTTTTATATTAACTCTAAAACACTAACACTCGCTTTATTAACTGTTTAAAAGACAAGTTAAAAAATGAATAAATGAGATAAGTATAGAACCGAAGTTAATTTTAAAAACTTTCACAATTATCATGCGCGGCTTAAATATTTCACACTACTCTCTCTTATTCTATAACATTAGACATTCTTTAAAAAAGTGAGATGATAAAGGCATTCAGTAGCACGCTTCCGGACGTTCAGTAGACCTAAGAGTTTATGTTAATCAATCACAAAACCTCATGGCTTAGCATTTATATTCATCAATCATGAGATGATGACAGATCATGCAAGGCTATAAAGCGTGATGGGGGTAAATTTAATAATTTATACACGTCAAGCTGAGAAGAACTATTTTAGTCTTAGAATGTTTAAAAAACAGGTATTAAAGTATAAAATACTGGATGCATAACAAAAATAAGGAATGTATTAAATTTAGAAACAAATAAAATTCATATTAAAAAGCGATGTATTATATAGGTATATAAAAAGTTCGTGGAATATGTTTAAAAAAATTTATTACAAATTATATCCGTTTCCTCACTCACTCAAGTTTTGTAAATTTTATTTACATTGGTATTTTACTACTCAAAAGTAGGAAGTAATAAATTATTCTTAAAACTCATTTATACTAAAACACATTCATCCAATCTAAAAATGAAACTTAGGTAACACATCCAGTTACACATGTAAACCCCCAAAAAAGCGATTTTAAATTTACTTCCAAAATATTGAAAACCTTAATAAAAAACTGAATTCATGTTTCACATCCAATTATAGTTATTTACAAAGAAAAAACCCAGACAGACGTTGTGTCAAATCAATAAAACGCATTAAGACGTTTCAAAATAATCTAATATATTTTCAGTTTTCCATTAAAAATTATCAATCCAAAGAAATATTCTAAAATTGAACAAAAAATAAAGGAAATATTTTTCCTTGCTACGATTATTTTAAAGATACCTTCAGTTAAAACAATTATATTACAACTGGAAGATTTATTTGGTTGTGTTTAAGCACCTGCAATGAAATGACCAAATTCTCGTACATTTCCAAATCTATACTTTTACTTGCAAAATTTTTAAGGAGATGAATCTGTATGAAACTTCAAAAAGTTTTTGCTTTAGTCAATGATTGGGGGAAAGTTTTTTTAGTATCAACTCAACTCTTAAACGATTTATTCATAAAGGAAAAATATTTATACTATAATTTTGTATTCATAAAAACTCTTTTTAGAAGACAAAAAATTTACAATGATTTACCTATTTCACCTATTTAACCTTTAACATCTCCTGCTAAAAAAACATGACGACTGAATTTATCCCACGTACCTTGCTGTTCTCACTGAGACCTAAATCTTATTTAGAAAACGTGGGGAAATTTAAGGTGATATTTAAGAGGACCCTTAGGATATAATTTTGGTGAACATTGTCCAAAAATTAATTTGATAGGAGACAAATATTCAGAAGTTTTCCAGGTTGAAATGTGTTGGAGTTTTTGAAGAGATACTTTTAGATAAAAATAAACCATTCTTTATCGCAAACTTAATAATTTTCTTTCTTTAGCTATTAAATCCAATATTCCTATTTAAAAACTATTTAAATATGTAATTTAAACGTTTTTAAACTGGTTTCAATTGGTTTACTTTTTTTAATTCATTTTCCAATGAAATAGTAGAAATAAAATAAAGTCCCGAGAATATGTGCTTAAAATCAGAAATTATTTCTAAAATACCGTCAAAAATCTGCCTTGACAATAAGAAGTGATATCGATCAAAAAGCACTGATACAAATCTAAAATTCTAAAACTTACAGCCAGCCAGTGGGATAAATATAACGAATCTGAAATTCAATTCTGATAAATATGAAAAATGCAAAAGCTACAGAGTATTTGCTATATAAATGCGAAAGTCCTCTTCAATTCTTACGCCTTTTGATATAAAATATCTCAAACAGTACTTTTACCTTTTTTTATGTACAGAAAACAAACTTAAACGGCAAATTTAAAAAAAACATTTGAATTGCCTAATATGCTTCATTAATTTTAATATCTTCATCTCAAAAAATAATTCTTACTAATTAATAATATAATTCTTTTTTAATTCTTATTTTGCTAAATATTTCTGTTCATAAAAAAACTAGAGAAGAGTGAGGGTGGAAAAATTGAAAAGAAATTAGGAAGTAAAATATTCACAAAATGTGTCCTTAGCTGCAGGTTCTCAACTGGGTATAATTTTTCTATACCTTTCTTAACGTATAGTACATAATACGCTACCTTAAATCGTGGATATTAGCTCAGGTAAATAATATATTTTTTAAATTTAATTTTTCGTTATTTGTAAATTGGTCTACTATTATTATTAATTGAGGAAATGTTAATGATTTTAAATCTAATTAGATTTCATTTTATAATTCTATATCTTCTTAAGCAGTCTTTATAAGTCTTAAGTGAAGGGTTAATTTTAATTATTATTGGGGTTAATTCAATATTTAATAAGTGAAGGGTTTTCTAATTTTGACCAGAATTCTTTATTTTTTATGATTTATTATACATAGGATGGATTGATCAAAAGGGAAATTCTATTAAAATGTTTTACCATTATATTAAAATAAACATAGCATAGCGCTATTCTCGTGTAGGCCCTCAAATTTCTAGAAACAGAAAATTTGCATTTCAGCAACTCTTCATAAAGGAAACACCTTACCCCAGCAACTCTAAATCAAAATAATTCCACCCTTATCAGCCCCTTATACATAAGCCTGGTTTACCTAATCATTGCCTTCCAAGTAATCCTTTGAACTACAAAGAAGTCTTCCTCCGCTTCCTGAAGCCGTAACAATGTTCGTGCAAGAGTCGACATAAATTTTAAATCTTTTCCATCTAATTTCACTTTAACGTTTTGCGCATGTAATGGATTGGCCGTGCATACGCTTCCTGCTAATTAAAGAAGTGACATAAAAGACTTCCTGTGAAGCGGACCGTCCAAACTGAGTTTGGAATTCAAGCCGAGCTCGTAAAAGTTTCGCCCCGAACCTGCTCAATTTATCTGCGGTTGAAGTTACAAGAGGATGGATGGTGCAAGGAACTGAGCAATGGTCAAAAGTGGAAAAAGGACTCAGTTCGAAGAAGGATGTGGGCCACAGATATGAAATTCCAGCTGCAGGTGTATGGAAAGAAGATGCATTGGATTTACACCTCTACTTCAACGAAACCTTCACGGAGCCGAATGCATGTTAGACATAGGGGGAGTAGCAATTTTATTAATTGGTTGGTTGACTTTATTTTTATGGTAGGAAGCTCATATTAGGGCATAGAGTGATAGTCAAGATGCCAATGTTGCTTTCAAGTATTAGTTAATGGGTAGCTTATAAATGTTAAGTTTCTGGCCAAAACTGCATATTTTGGGGTGATAATATTGCTCACGAGTATATAGTCATCATCTGTAACTGAATAGAACTCTTACTCTATTCTTGTCTTATTACATTAAACACTGTTCTTATGATAAATTGAATGCTTGTCTGTAATAGATTTTCACTTAAAAATTATCAAATTTTGGAGTTATTCAGTTTATTTGAATTTATTTTGTAAATACAAAGCACCACAAATTCATGAGAAAAAATATACAGAATCCATGACTTCCAAAAAGCAAGAATTGAAATTTATTCATTTGCAATGCATTTGGATACAAATTCTCAAATGGGGCCAACTCATTTCTAAGAAGCTAATAAAATATCCCATAAAGGAATGGAAAATACTTTCCTCCATTCACCCCCCTCGGGATTCCTGAATAACACTTTTCAAGGAAATGGGGAAGCACAAGTACTTTGAAAGAACCAATTCTCTTTCACAGTACAAGTTGGAAACAAACCTTTGGTCAGATTCAACCAAGGTGATGTAGGGAAGGCAAATACATTTGATCAATTCCTGTATAATAAAGCCAGAGCTGTCTCTTTTCAAGCGCCGGGTAGGAAAGCCTTTTTCTGCAAAAGCTATAAAAAAGGTATTTTTTTTCTCGCAGGACTGTTTGGTAGGTAGCCAAATGCTTTCAGGAGAGAGGCCTCCCTGCAAGCGTTTGTGTGTTTAGAGTATCACGGAGGTTAATCCAATTTTCCGATAAGTTTTTTTTGTTATCATGCGGTCATCTTTATTTTATTCCAGTTTTAAAAAGTTTATGCTGTTTCTCGAGAGCCTAAAAGCGATTTTGAAGCAACTAAGATTGATTGGCTTAGATATTTATTAAGGTGATGTAAGGAGATAAAAAAGGAAATTGCTTTTTGGTTCGAAACTGGCTAATGTTTTTGGAAATCGGTTTTGGGTGTCTTATAAGACGCCTCCGCTGGAGCAGGTCTTCCCAGGTCTTTCAATTCCTCTTAAGCTGCTGTATAAATTGGGTTCGTGGATTTTTGTGTAGGTACAAAAATTTAATTTATAATTCTTTTGACAGTTCGCTAAAGAGAGGAAAATAAAATGTGCTCAAACAAAAGTAGAAACTTATCTTAAAGGAAAAAGATCATTTGATGAAAACAAGACTTCTTCACAACTTCTAACAAGTTTTAAATGCCTGTATTTTCAATGAATAAAAACGTATGTTGAAAAATATTTTCAGCCTAAAAAAAGAGGATAACGGAGAAAAAATTCTGAAAACCACTCGTTTATGAAGAGGAATTAATTTGAACTTTTGATTCTACATATTCTGAAAATTTCTCAATTAGGGTAGGTGGAGGCAAAGACCCACGACTTTCAGTTTTTTTACCATTGTGGTCGAAAGGGTGTAGATAATCCCAAAATTTCAATTGGAGGTTTTAGATTAAGATTATAAAACCAATCCAAGTTTTAGCTATGTTTTATGTTTTTTTTTAAATTTATAATTTAGCAGGAAAAAAATTGCGGGGCTTAAATGGAGGTTCTTTGTGCACATAAATGGGGGTTCTTTGTGCCCACGTGATATAAACATGGATAAATAGAATATTTCATTAGAAAATACTAGAAAAAAAGTTTTGTAACATTGTTTTATTATTCCCGAGTCAACCAACGATATCAAATATAAATGTATTCAGTTTAATGCAAATTGGCAACCTGTTGAGTTATATTTAAACTAAAGAGATTTATGGTCGACTAAAAGATGTTTTTTCAAGGCCTAAGGTTTCTGTAATCTGTGTTTTTTTAAAGGGATGGGTGATTGGCCCATCGCCCAACCTCACAAAGGAGGGACCTGGTTATACCCCCGGGCACTGGGTACCCATTTTAGGTCGCCTCTTACGCCATGCATGGGCTACAATTGGACTATTCTAACCCGGTCCCAAGGATTATAAAAGAACTGTATAACAATAGCCAAGCTTGTGTTGAAGTGGATGGAGAACAAACATTTATTTTCTGTTAAAACTGGAGTTAGACAGGGGTGCGTATTATCCGGACTTTTATTTATTATCGCCGTAGAGTGGATAATGAAAGAAACAACTATAGAGAGATTGGGTATAAGATGGAATTTTACCTCCGTTTTAGAGGACTTAGATTTTGCAGACGATATTGTGCTTTTGTCATCCAAATTGAGGGATCTCCAAAGGAAAACAGATCTTCTTTCCAAGAATGCAAAACAAATTGGATTGCAAATTAATAGAAGTAAAACAAAGATCCTACGAATCAATAGCAAAACTAATGCTCCAATGCATTTGATGGTGAAGTTATAGAGGAGGTGGATCAATTTTCATATCTTGGTGCAACGTTGTGTACTGATGGAGGAACAGATACTGACATTCAAAATAGAATTGTCAAAGCCCGCAGCTGTTTCAGAGGTTTGAATAAATTATGGAGGAATTCAAATATAACTTAAAGAGTGAAATTAAACCTATATAAATCTTTGGTCAGATCAGTCCTGTTATATAACTCTGAAACATGGAAGTTGACTGCAGTCCAAACTAATAGGCTAAATGCATTTCAAAACAACTGTTTGAGAATAATTATGAAGATATTTTGGCCCAATACAATAACTAATGACAAATTATATAAAGAAACAAAAATAAAATCAATAGAACCAGAAATTAAAATGAGGAGATGGCGCTTTACTGGCCATGTGTTAAGAATGGAAAGAAATGAAATTCCAAGTGTTGCTATGGAGTGGGCACCAGAGGGAAGACGAAGAAGAGGTCGCCCAAGACTAACATGGAGAAGGCAAAGAGAGAGAGGGGAAGCAGGATGGACCAGCTGGTAGGAGGCGAGGGTGGCTGCAGCGGACAGGGCAGGGTGGAAGACAAGACTGAGGGCCTATTGTGCCACAAGGCACTAGGACATGATGATGATGAAAAGAGGTTTAGGACCAATAGGATCCCTAAAAAGTTGATAAAGGTCTCCAACCTCTACCTTAAACAGTCCTTTCACCCTTTTAAAGACATGGGGAGATGTGCAGCCGTTTAGCATTATGCAGAAATCATCGTGAGTCAGGTATACAATTGAAAAGATGAACATTCCCTCCCTGTTTTGTCTCAGAACAGTTTACTACTGATTCTAGATGTAGTCTCCATTTAGAGAGAACCAAAAATTATATATCTACCAGTATTCTAATGATGGTGAAACTGACCATTATGGCATCTGAAATTTGATGGTCTGCGCAGGAATGTTGGAAAGTCTTTCAAACTTCCCTATACCTTTCAAAAGGGACAAAGGATGGTTTATGTAGAAGGTTGACATCTCGAAAACCTTATGTAACGACCGCCTGGTTCCGTTATACTGAGGTAGGGGTAGTGAAGTGATCGGATCAGGCGGTGAGGAAAAAAGAAAAAGAATGACGAGACTGCAGTGCGAGAGGAAAGAGAAAAAGGTTGTTCTGATATGATGTGTTCTGGTGAAAAATAAATGGAATTATTTTAATCAACCAACAGTGTTTACTCCTTTGATTACAATGGTGCCAGCGGTGACATCCAGTGGAGACTGGTGATGCTCATTTCCCAGCTGCTGTGTTTCCATCTAAAAAGCTCGAGTGCCGAGTTCCTGTGGAATGAACGTTAGTTTCGTTTCGTTTGTGTATGCCGTGCTGCGGAGACCTGCCGTGTGTCTCTAGTTAAGCGATGTGGAGCCATGCCCGCTGGTAACTTATGTAACGCACAAGTTTTGATTTCGTCGTGCGGAGACCCACCTGTTACTTCTATACAGCGTGGAAGCTTTCGCGTGAAGTCGCCATGCCAAGACCTGCCCATGTTCGTTTTGGAGCTCTCGATGATGTCTGATTTATTTTGCTGTACCTTGGAGTTCCAAGTTTTCCATTTAAAGTTACGAGATAAGTACTTTGAGTCAAAATTGTTTTCAAGTTCTCTCATTCATTTATGTATTGATGTGTAGTAATGATATAAGTGATGTCTTTCCTAAACCAGAAAAAGAAAGTTGATTTACTAAAATTGGCGGAGGAATTGGGGGAATCACTTAATGACTCCATGGCCAAAATCAAATTAATTAACTTAATTACTAAGAGTAAAAGTTTTAATGAAGATATGGTCAAGGGTTTTTTGGAATGTATTGTCACGGAAAGGAAGGAAAAAGAGAGGGAAGTAGAACTGCAAGCAGAAAGGGAATTAAAACTGAAAATGGAAAGGGAGGATAAAGAAAGAGAATTAAAACTGAAAAGGGTAAGAGAGGATAAAGAAAGGGAATTTAATTTACTGTTAGAAAAGGAGAGGTTTGCTTTGGAAAAACTCCGGTTAAAAGTGAAGGCGTTTAAAAAAGCAAAAGAAAATTATTACCATGTTGAAATCAGGACAGAGTGGAGTGGGGTTGATAGAGGTGTCCATGTGAACAGAGTATTAACTGAAGAAGAGGGGAATGAGGATGAAACAGTAGAAATCAGTGATGAAGAGGCGAGTGGAGTGATAGCAGTAGAAACAGGGGATTAAGAAGGAATTTTTGGCCCGGCATCGGCAGTAAGGTGTCCTCTAGATCATATTCCTATAGGTAGTGCTGTAAGTGAACAAGTGAATGTAGTTCACCATCAGGTTTTAAGTGCATTAGCTGAGGTAGATGTTTTAGAAACGTTGGGAGGAGCTCAGGGTGAAGGGACAGACTCGGGACACAGGCTCGGGACTCTCAGGATCTGGGGGTAAACCCAGGAATTACAGGTGAAGATGAGTTGTCATCTGGGGCTCAGCTAGGGAATGCACAGGTTAATACTTATGAAGTGGGAGTAGTAGATACCGGAAATGAGGAGGGGATCACTGAGGGTGAGGGGGAAAACAGAGTGGCTGGTAGTTTTTGCTCTGAGCAAGAGTGGTGTGCCGGATTAGCAACTGCTTGGAAGCAGGCTAAGGAAGGCAAAGGTAATTACTATGTAGTAGATGGTTATCTATTCCAACTAGTCTTACCAAAGAGCAGACGAAATGAGGTTTTGAAACTAGCACACTGCTCAGTGTTTGGGGGACATATGGGTCTCCGGAAAACGTTGGAGGGGATAAAATATTCATTCTTTTGGGAGGGGATGAGGATTGAGGTTCAGAAGTTTTGTGAGGAATGTCATGAAGTTGCCAGTTGACCAAACCATTAAAAGTAGCTGATCGGACACCCATTGCTCCAGCGGTAAGATCCGAGTTACCTTTCCAAGTTGTTAACATTGATGTAATAGAACCAATTGACCCTCCCAGTTCAAAGGGACATAAGTACATTTTGTATTTAGTTGATCAACATACCAGGTGGGGCGAGGCAGTCCCTTTGACAACCTTAAATGCTAAAGCAACTTGTGATGCTTTAAGTAGTATATTTCCCAGGACAGGGATTCCAAATGTAGTCTCATCTGATAATGGGACAAATGAGTTCGGTCATGTGGAAACACTTCCAACCGCTACCAAAGAGTTTAAATTTTTAGAAATCTTGGATAAGCGTCCCAAAGTGAAAATAAAAAAAATGTTGTATTTAAACCTAAGTGTATTTCTTTTGGGGTATCCATGCAGTTTTGATATTTTTGTTAACCATATTGTATCAAGGCATCTATTCATCTGTGTTATTTCGTATTGTTATCATTAGAAGTATAATCTTGACTTTGTGTCTACATGTATAATTTTGGATGTAGGATTATTCTTTATGTGATTAATAATTGGTTCTCTCTCTTCGCGTAATCTTCTGTAATGCCAGTTGTTTTTTTTGTATTGTAATGCCCAATGTTTTTATGGTATTCGGTGGTTGTTTGGTGAAATAAAGTCAGCCACTGAGGGCTTAATTTTATTTTAAGGTGGGGCGTGTAACGACCGCCTGGTTCCATTATACTGAGGTAGGGGTAGTGAAGTGATCGGATCAGGCGGCGGGGAAAAAAGAAGAAGAATGACAAGACTGTGCGGCGCGAGAGGAGAGAGAAAAAGGTTGTTCTGATATGATGTGTTCTGGTGAAAAAAAAATAAATGGAATTATTTTAATCAACCAACAGTGTTTACTCCTTTGATTACACCTTGTTCAACTCTTTAGAGATCATGTAGGTCCGATTTTTCTTTTGGGACGAATTCCTGAGCTTATTTGCCCCGTTTAACTTTATTCTGAAAAACAAGCCATTTTATTTTTGGAGACATGTTGAGGCAATTATTTCAAAACGAAACTGAAGTTTAATTGCAATTATATCATGGGTTATTTGCTGGTTCTTGTCCTCAAGCCCTATTTTATACAATGTTAAAATAAAAGATCAGAAATACTATATCTAAGTGAGGAAAAACAAATTTACAGCATTTTTTAAACTATTGAGGGACTTAGAGGTAAGATCTTTCGTGGAACTATGAGTCACAATAAGACAAACCAGCAACCTGGATATCAACTTTTTAGTCGATTATAAACAATTAAAAATCGCGGTGCGTGGATTTGCCCCGTGCGGGTTTTTACCCCCCACCTACCCTACAAGTTAGTGTCCTCTATGCTTACGTTGCGAAATAGGCAAATCAAAATGTTATGAGCAGTTATTAAATATGATTTTTTTCATTAATACAAATATTGGGTTGTCCCATAAGTTCTGTTACTTTTTACGAAGTTTCGTGTTTAAAATTTTTTTTATGAAAAACTGGTAATTGGTGGAGATTTCAAACAAAGGGGATTTTGATCTATGTATATTTATAAAAATGTGTGATTTTGGTAGTTCTCGTGATATTATTTCTTTTCAAAATGGCGGTTTGAAAAAAAGACCACAAACGACGATTTTTGCGTATTTTTTTTCTTTTGTTTAAAACACTAGGAAGAACGCATAATTTATAGCTAAAAATAGTTTTACTGTATATTTGAAATGTTTAAATTAAGATGTCATAGTTTTAAGATAATTCGATCAGTTAAACTTAGGACATTTCCGTCTCAAACGTAACATCTATGCCAAAAACTTACCCCAGTAATGTTAGTCATTTCAAAGAAATTTTCACAAAAAAATAATAAAAATCAATAAAAAGGCTTACAGATAGACCCAAGTATTCAAAACATGCAGTTTATTAAATTATCTCTTAACTTTTGTCAGAAAGCAGTACACACAATTCAAGCGCGCAACGTTTTAGCTTATCAGAATTACACTAGCTGAACTTATATGCGCTATGCGAACTAAGCGATTATTTGCTTCATACAAAAACACTACAATAAAAACAACCCGTTGTAATTTAGAAATAAATCTATTCAACTATATTATGAAAGGATGCTTTCAATGTTTAAACCGTTTAAACAAGCATTATGGTTAAAAAAACATCTGTCTTTTATTTGCTTCATACCAGCTGCTCAGAAAAACAATAGGCGTGCTTTAAAAACACGTGAAATTATTGGGTTGTCCCATAAGTTCTGTTACTTTTTTACGAAATTTCGTGTTTGAAAATTTTTTATGAAAAACTGGTAATAGGTGGAGATTTCAAACAAAGGGGATTTTAATCTATGTATATTTATGAACATAATGTGTGATTATGGTAGTTCTCGGGATATTATTTCTCTTCAAAATGGCAGTTTCAAAAAAAGACCTCAAACGACGATTTTCGCGTAATTTTTTTCTATTGTTTAAAAAACTAGAAAGAACGCATAATTCAAGGATAAATAAAGTTTTACTGTATATTTTAAATGTTAAGATTAAGATGTCATAGTTTCAAGATAATTCGATGAGTTTAACTTAGGAAATTTTGGTCTCAAACATAACATCTATTGCAAAAAACTTACCTCAGTTATGTTTGTCATTTCAAAGAAATTTTCACAAAAAAATCCTCATAATCAATAAAAAAGCTTACAGATAGACCCAAGTATTCAAAATATGCAGCTTATTAAATTATCTCTGAACTTTTGTCAGAAAGCAGTACGCACAATTCAAGCGCTCAACGTTTTAGCTTATCAGAATTACACTTCCTGAACTTATATACGCTAAGCGAACTAAGCAATTATCTGCTTCATGCGAAAACACTACAATAAAAACATCTCGTTGGAATTTAGAAATAAATCTATTCAACTATATTATGAAAGGATGCTTTCAATGTTTAAACCGTTTAAACAAGCATTATGGTTCAAAAACATCTGCCTTTTATTTGATTCATACCAGCTGCTTAGAAAAACAATAGGCGTGCTTTTAAAAACACGTGAAATTACCAATATATGAAGTTTTAAAGCCAAAATTTCGTACCTTTAACTTATCGCATCATCTTGAAACTATGACATCTTAATCGAAACATTTCAAATATACAGTAAAACTTTGTTTTAGCCATGAATTATGCGTTCTTCCTAGTTTTTTAAACAAAAGAAAAAAATTACACGAAAATCGTCGTTTGCGGTCTTTTTTTCAAACCGCCATTTTGAAAACAAATAATATCATGAGAACTACCAAAATCACACATTATGTTCATAAATATACATAGATCAAAATCCCCTTTGTTTGAAATCTCTACCTATTACCAGTTTTTCATAAAAAATTTCAAACACGAAACTTCGTAAAAAGTAACAGAACTTATGGGAAAACCCAATACCAATATATGAAATTTTAAAGCCAAAATTTCCTACCTTAAACTTATTGAATCATCTTGAAACTATGACATATTTATCTTAACATTTCAAACATACAGTAAAACTTTTTTTAGCCATGAATTATGCGTTCTTCCTAGTTTTTTTAACAAAAGAAAAAAATTATACGAAAATCGTCGTTTGTGGTCTTTTTTTCGAACCGCCATTTTGAAAAGAAATAATATCACGAAAACTACCAAAATCACACATTATGTTGATAAATATACATAGATCAAAATCATCTTTGTTTGAAATCTCCACCTATAACCAGTTTTTCATAAAAAAATTTTCAAACACGAAACTTCGTAAAAGTAACAGAACTTATGGGACAACCCAATATTTGCTAAATTTAAGAAAGTACTTTGTACGACGCCATGTTTTTTTTTAAATTAATATTAAGGTAAATGAAAAAAAGTAGAAAAAAGTTAAAAATGAGAACCAGGCGTAGTTAATAAAAAGACTGAAAGATTGAAAGAGAACATTGAAGAATATGTTATTTTATGCTACTTTGTCAGTTCCGATATAAATTCTTATGAAAGTACAGATTTGTGAAATGAAAATTTTCAGTAAAAAATTTTATTTGGGAGAGAGTACCCAGAGTATGAAAATATTACTTAGTTTAATTAGTTTATTCTGAAAAATTATTTAACATTTATTCACAACAATAATTTTAACTGATGTATCATATAATATATGAAATAAATAAGAAAAACCACACATTTCTAATAATTCCATTCATAATTTTATTTAAAAAAGCTTTCAACATCATCTTTCGTAATACACTCCTTAGCATCCTATGCGCTCAAATGACCTTTAGTCACCGTCAATTCTTGATCATACCATTAAAACAATCCAACAATGATGGCTAAACAAAAATATTTTTTCATTTATGTATTGAACACGTCTGTTTCTCAAGACCTGGATATGAATAATGCATTCAACAATATGCTTTAGCCCTTCGAAAGGGAAATAATCGGGGCTTTCGTTCAGAAAACCGTAGCAGCTGGATTTTTTTTGAAGCTACTTTAGCTGGGTTTTTTTCTGCTGGGATTAGCTTCTAATGTAAATTGGGTTTGTATGCTTGTTTCTAAGTATACCTTTTTTAGCCTAAAACACGTAATGTTATGAACAATTAAAAGTAGAACACCTAAATCAGTGGTTCTCAAACACCTTTGTTCTTAAGGTTAGGTTACAATACTTGTTATATACGAATAATTTTATACTGGACATTATGATACATCACAATTTTAAGTATTTTGTAATAATATTTGAGTTCTAAAAAAATGGAATTTTAATTTTTAGCTGATATTTAGATGATACGTATTTAACTATAAAAACAGTTGTTTAATTAAATATCTAACTGAAAAGTATCCTATTTAAGGTAGTAAATTAAATGAGATCGTGGTGGTCTATGAATCATCAATTGAGCATCAATCTTTTGAACTTTATCGAGAATAAATTTAGGGAATTCATTAGTGTTACATTTAAGTTACATTATTTAAAGGTGTAAATTTTATGTAAATGTATGAATGGACAATTCCCGCATTTTTTTATTCGAAAGAAATCGATGGAAAAGGAATTTTGGTGCAAAAATTTTTCAATTTCCATGTTTCGTTATTTTTTAATTTAATTTCAAAGTTTGTCTTTTTAAAAAGTCACGAAAACGGCTGCTTCGTCACAAACAGTTGTGTGACGTCAGTGGGCATGAATAACTGTGAATAACAGTACGATCATCCAATCAGGTATATCCTTTCGGCAATTCTTGATGTTAGTTTGTGCCCAGTTACGTCACGCCTGTTTTGACGGCAACTCAAATTTAGCTATTTTTATTTTCAAATATCTAATTACAGAAATTTTTTTGAAACTTTTAAAGCAGATTTTTGAAAGTAAAACCATTTGTTTTACTGGAAATATTGCTTTTTATCCAATTTTAAAAAATACGGGAATTGTCCATTCAAGAGAAAAATTTTCTGGGTATATTTTTTGTTAAAAACACAGTTTGAAATTAATTTTTGCAATAACTACGTTTCAACAGTGGATTTAAGTTCAAATATTTCAAAAGTGATTTTCCATAACGGTTTTGATTTATATTGAACTTTTTGAAAAGACATTCATGAATTTTCCAAAACAGTTGGTTTTCCTTATATTCAATAAGTACAAATTTTTAGGGCAGTCACTAATCAAACGGCAAGGAAACACATAACTCTAAATACTTAAAAAAATGCAAACTTCTTTGTAACTAAACGGAACATTTTTGAACTTATTTCTCCCTTCCCATTTCTGTCTGTTTAATTTCTTAAAGTAAAATTTTTACAGCTAAACCTTCCCATGGGTTCCCTTCCAGGTTCAAATGAACTAGTTTTAATGGACATTATTACTGGTCTTGAATAATGAGCATTGAACATGAACAAACATTAAAATAAAATTTATAGGGAAACCCTTCACAATAACAGTAAATACGGTTCCAAAAGGTCATTATAAGGTTTGACTAGATTGCAATCTTTTATTTATTTATTTTAGATAAACTCAGATCTATACAGTTTGGTCATTGCTGCGTTTGATCATCTTTAAAACCTTGAATTTATGTTTAAACGTTCTACTGTATAACGTTTAAAATAACACGTCTTGAGATTTAGATCTATAGTTTAAGAACCACTGATTTTTTTGACTGGGGGTTTAGAAAATCATGAAACAGTTTGGGAAATCTCAACCTCTCGTTGCATGTTGACGCTGCAAAAGTAAGAGTAGGAAAATATGACACACGGTACTTGAAAAATAACGTATAAGCTCAAAATTTAAGCTCCTTCTTGGAGTGTCATGCTTGTTGGCAAAGCGGGTCGAGAATATTTCTATTCTATGCTGATAAAACAGCGCCAATGGAGTCGTTCCTGATGAAACACTTCCAACAACACAGATTTTGAGAATGGAGGATTTTTAGCAATATACTTCAAAAGATGATGGAGGATATAGAAATAGAAATTATCAGTCATCAAAGGTGTTTTTGTATTATGTAAGATGCTTCAAAGGCTTTAGGATATATCCATACAAAATTTCACTGGCATTCTTTGCAGCTGTGATTTCCCTAGGAATCTAACATATAGGCAAAAGCTGTTCTGAAGTTATGATCACTTCTAAGTAAGAATTGCTACCATATAGTTTATAATATATATTTATATGTTATATATCAAATCTATCTCATCTTTAATATAATATGCTGTTTTTTTGCAGTTGTAACACAAACACTGCAGAAAAACAATTATTCCAACTACAATAACACTGTGACGCAGTACTATAGTAATTTTCTTCTTAAATGACGTGTTTTTCTGATACAATGTATATACTCTTAGATTAAATAAGACGTATCAAATGCATCTCGCGTTCCTTCACTTATAAAAAACAAGTTTTCTTTTGAAAAGAATCAGTCCTCTTGGATGAACTGATAAAAAGTAATTTGCTGAGATCTAATATCATTGTTGTCTAGAGTTCACTGAACGTGCCGAAGCAACTTTGTAACTACCTACGCTGTTATAAAATCTGTGCTACAGATATCGCCACGAGTAAAGGCAAGACAAAGAGCTTTCGCTGATACTGTAATATTGGTTCAGTGCAGAAACATCTGCTAACACGCCATAACACCTGCTGTTGTTTTAATCATGTGCAAATAAGGGGGCGTTTGAAAACGGGGCGGGGTTTTATTTATAGCGCAATTTCTCAATGGCATTTTCAAGACGATTTGAGAAAAGTTATTAAGAAAGGACATTTTTTGGGGTAAAAATTGGTATAGATGTAGAAAGCAGTCTAACACTTTTTAATTTAGTTGGATTTTGGCGAGCTGGAATTGACTAATGATTTTGCCCTTTAACGGCCGTATTAACTCTGAAATTGCTTCTTGCGGCTGTATTCACCGGCAACATGACTGGCGGTTAACCGGTAGTCAAAGCTGCTATTGGTGGAAAACTAGCTTTCCTTCTTCAACGGCCAATCAGAAGCTTGACTGTCGTTTAACCACCGGTCAAGTTACCGGTGAATACGGCCGTAAGAAGCATTTTCAGAGTCACCATCTAACCCAAATCCAGCGAACTAAAAAGTAGTAGGCCGCACACTACATTATTACAATTTTTCTATTATTATATTTTTTATGTAGATTTTAATATTTATAATGAGAGGTAAATATCCAAGAGGGGTATGAAAATGTTTAGTTAAATTATTTTTATTGCTGTTTGGAACTATTAATAATAAATGGGATGTATCTCGATAAAAAAAGGCTCTATAAAAACTAGTACGATTCATGATTTTGATATTTGTACAATGAAGTGAGAAAATGGAGTAAAAGAGCTAATTGGGCTTTGAGAATATTAATTAAATCATTAAATGTGAAAATGAGTTAGATAGTTTCATGATGAATTTTGTTGTCAGAGATCGTTTGCTAAGAATTTTTATACCTAATGTCTCCGTTTTAATCTAGTTAAATATATTAATTGAAAGGGGGAATAGAAGAAGGAGGTATGTGACATTTTCAAAACAAAAAGGGTCATTGCAGTGGAGGAATAAGGTATGTTTTGGCTTATATACTTTAGAACAAACGCCATCTCTCTAGGACCCTTATTGACAAATCAGTGTCATGAAGGAGGCATGTAACCACAATAAAGTGTACTTTTGGGGGTACGAACAGGTGTATAACATACCTCCAAAGTAGGTAGATGACGTGATTTATGACGTCATTTTTCTTCACAAATGCTTAAAATGGACGTCCTTTTTGATTTCGAGTGTTCACTTTAATGTTCGTCCTTTTCAAAATCATATATAATGTGAATTTCACGCCATATATGACGTGATATACGTGAAAATGACCAAATTAATGACTTTTTACAAATCACAACATTTCAAGTGACGTAAAAATGCCCAAATTTATGCCCAAAATTAGGTCACTTTAGGTGAAGTAAAAATGACCTCAAAATGTCATCTTAAATTTACGTCATTTTGTGACTTAAAAAAGACGTCATAATTGACGCGATTTTCCCCAATTGATGTCATATTGAAAAATGTTTGTTTTCAGTTTTTCACGTCATAAATGACGTCATCTGACTACAGGGGCTTCTTCTCCCACTTAGAAGGAGGTATTTTACACTACTGAAGGAAATAAATCATTATAGAATCAGCTTTATTTTCTAAAATTAGTAACAACAAACAAACTTTAAAAAACCTTTGAGGCAAAATATCTCGAAACAAACTCTTTGTTACAGAACCTCCTTCTTCCACTCACCCCTTCAGTTGTAAATATTTACAGATTTCATAAATAAATAATGTACTTTTAAATAGGTAATTTGTATTAAAAATTTGTTTCGAGAGAAAACATATATAAAGAAGTTTGAATACAGTATGGTTAGCTGAAGTCTCCATAGGAAGTTGTTTCTCAGGCGTTCAAATAGCAGATCAAAGAAAATGTTGATGTTAAGATGACTCAAATGAGTTAAGAGATATTTAACAAGCAAAATATAACCACGCTTATTTTGGTTAGTGATTAAGGGAAACATTTTCAAAGGATTCGTAATAAATTCAGCAGAATGTTCCTATCTTTTATTTGATGTTCAAAAATTGTTATTTTATTACAATTCAATTTATCTGATTAGCAAAATTAAAATCCACTTCAAGACGTAGATTAATAATTTTCAGAGAAGTTTAGAATGCTAAAGAGTATAAATTTATTGAATTATTTCATATGAGCGCATTGCAGTATCAACAAAATAAGAAGGCCCCAGAAACGAAACAACTTCCAGATACATTCTGGTCCTCCAATTCTGATATTGCAGTTTTTGACGAATCTCATATTCGTCCCTTGGTTATAAAAAGAGATAAACTAACTTTTCGTTGAAACACAAAATAACGTAGTGCTTTTGCAAACACAATTCGTTTTGGCAGCTTGTGTAAAGACCGTCGTTTTAAACATTATAGAATCGGAGTATAGGAGAGTTTAGGAACATCTCTTTTATTATGAGTTTGGCGTTACTCCGATACCACGTTAAAAATAAACGACTTCATGTTCTTCGATGGTGGTGCATAGTTGCCATTGCTACTTCAGACAATTTCACGTCAATTGGTTCCCGCGTGTCATAAAGAGTTGGGGCGTGCAGGATGATACCACAAGTACCGACTAATACAGCCACAGTGAAGATCCAGAGGAAGAGACGATCTAGAACCATTGCTACGTATTTCCAGTCTTCCTTTACCTAGAAATATTCAAATTATATATTGTAAATATAAGCACTATAGTAATACAATGTGATAGATAAATTTTGAAACAACTCCTTTTTTTGTAAATTGCGAGCTCTGAAATAATTTTTATGACTTATTTATTCAAGTTCCCAAAACAGAATGTTTTAAAATGTACGTCCTGACTTTTCAAATACAGATTACTCGATGAAGAATATAAAAAAGTTTAGAGAATATACCTCAAAGAACCATAGTTTTCGAGAAATTTGCAACCAAAAAGGTATGATCTCATATGCCAAAAAGGTTGAAGATGTTAAAAATTGTCACTTCGTATGCATGCGTATTAGGGTGGGTCAAAAATATTTTTTTTACATTTTCCCAGGGGCACAACAAAAAAAAGGTGCCAAATGTTCTCAAATTAACATATGTAAAATATTATTCCAATACTATAACTCTTTTTGTCTCCGGATTGACGTCAAAGTTTCGATTAATATAGCAATTTCATGTAAAAATGGACAAACGAAAATCGGGCTTTTACCTCGATTGGACGAATCTGTCATGAATGTAAACGTGCAAAAAGGTATAAAAATCCTCATTGAAGACTATAAAATAGTTAAAAGGAAACCAGAGTTGAAATACTTGAGTTGTAATAAAACATATTTTGAAGTATCTTAATGATTAAAACTGGCAATCAAAGATTTCTTTCTAGAATCATAAAAATGTGCGAAACCTTTATTCCCGGTTAAGTAGGATGGTAAAAACATTAAATTTAATAAAAATGGATATGTCATAGGGTGGGTACATTTTGTGGGTTATAAGATTTAAACCCCCGGAGGATATTTGGATAATATTTAAAGGTTGAGGTTTTCTTTGAAATTTCAGTGGAATATTAGGGATATAGTCCACTGAAAATAGCGAAAAATAGGGCCGAACCTCAAACAAATTGCAATAGAAGGTTTCTCAACGGTTTTCACTTTGAAATGACCTCAATAATAACATACTAAAAATCGGCCAAAATCGGCCGGGGGGAAGTTTAATTTTTTTCAAATTTTAAAAAAATGGCCGAAAAAAAATTAAAAAAAAAACCAAAACAATAATATAGACATGTGATACATGTTTATAGGTTATTTTTGAGTGCTGAAACCGAATATTGCATTTAGTTTGGAAAAAAAAATTGAAATTTCAATTTTTAAAGTTAATTTGAATAATTAGCTATATGAAAAAATTAAAAACCCCTAAAAACCTAACAAAAACATCCAAAGAGATAAATCCAACGGTTTTCATTTAAAAATGACCTAAATATTAACATACTAAAATTTAAAATTTTTACGAGTTAAAGAAGTTAAATTTTTTTTCAAATTTCCATTTTTTTTTTCGCGAAAAATGCATTTTTTTTCAAATATGTGCAAAAAACTTTAGAGGCTTTTGAAAAGGTCATTTTTCGGTGGATATTGTCCACAGATAGTTATATAATGGAAAACCGGTGGTATTGACCCTCAATGAATTAGTTAATTATTTTAAATTCTGATGTAAATATGCCAAAGTATTACCTTTTTTTCACTTTTTACTACATTTTACCAATTTCAAAATTTTAAATAAAATAATTAACTAATTCGTTGAGGGTCAATTCCACCGGTTTTCCATTATATAACTACCTGTGGACAATATCCATCGAAAAATGACCTTTTCAAAAGCCTCTAAAGTTTTTTGCACAAATTTGAAAAAAAAATGCATTTTTCGCAAAAAAAAATGGAAATTTGAAAAAAAATTTAACTTCTTTAACTCGTAAAAATTTTAAATTTTAGTATGTTAATATTTATGTCATTTCTAAATGAAAACCGTTGGATTTATCTCTTTGGATGTTTTTGTTAGGTTTTTAGGGTTTTTTTAATTTTTTCATATAGCTAATTATTCAAATTAATTTTAAAAATTGAAATTTCAATTTTTTTTCCAAACTAAATGCAATATTCGGTTTCAGCACTCAAAAATAACCTATAAACATGTATCACATGTCTATATTATTGTTTTGGTTTTTTTTTAATTTTTTTCGGCCATTTTTTTAAAATTTGAAAAAAATTAAACTTCCCCCCGGCCGATTTTGGCCGATTTTTAGTATGTTATTATTGAGGTCATTTCTAAGTGAAAACCGTTGAGAAACCTTCTATTGCAATTTGTTTGAGGTTCAACTCTATTTTCAGTGGACTAATAGTCCATCCCAAGTGTCTCCATAGGAGTCCTTAATGTTAAAAAATAAATTAAAAACATATCTTAAGCGTCAAATTTTGAAATATTTTTTAAAAAGAGCGGCAGATCAGCGTTTTCAGATAAAATCAAATCAAATCAAATCAAATTTATTATACACATACAAAAAAAATACAAAGATATAAAGAAAAAATCATATCACCTGGGATCGCTGATCCATAAAGGTGAATATAGATAAATATAAAATCTACAGAAAAAAACTTACAAATAACACATAACATACAAATAAACAAAAGATAACATAAAGGAAAAAAACACAAGAAATTCAAAATTACAAGGAAAAACAATTAGTATTGGAATAGCAAAACGGTGTCAGGTGGTTTATACAATTTTTCAGTCTATTTAAAAGAACTGTTCAATGTCTGTTAATGAAAATAAAAAGTCTTTAAGACGTTTTTTGAAAATTTTATCGGTTGTACTGTTTTGAATATCAAGCGGTAAACTATTGTAGAATTTTGGGCCTAAGTATGAAAATGTTTTGCGCATGATTTCTTTAGAGGGATATGGGATTTTATAAATTTCATTTGGTCGCCTTATATTAATATTTAGTTTTTTGTCACAAAAACATGGATTTTTAAAAATAAATAAACATATTTTATATAAATAAAAATATCGTAGTGGCAGGATATTCATTGATTTGTAAATTAAAATGTCAGGATGGTTAAAAGTATTTGTTACAATTTTTAAAAGTTTATTGTGAAGTGAATTTAATACTGAAAAATTGCTTACATAATCACCACCCCACACAGTCAAACCATAAGAAAATATTGGGTGAACCCAAGCATAGTACATCTGAAACAAAAATTTACTATCTGTGTAATAACGCAAATGCTTAAATGTAAAAAGTAAAAATCTTAATTTTTTGATGACAGAAGTAATATGTGTTTTCCATTTTAAGTTAGAATCAATAAAAACGCCAAGATATTTAATTGAGTCGACGTTCTCGAGAGATTTGCATCGACAATTTGAGTCAATAAGACAAGCGTCGTCATGATAAATCAAAGATAAATTCATTTCCGTATTTCTACGTAAATTAAAAGTTAAGAATTTAGTTTTATCAGTATTTAATTTAAGACCATTGTTTATGAACCAAGATCTGATGATAATTAAGTCATCATTTATCAATCGGGTATAATTTTGTTGTTTTTCAAAACTGTAAAGCAAAGCTGTATCATCAGCAAATGTCAAGATTTGTCCGTTTAGTTTCAAGTCACAAAGATCATTTATGAATATTAAAAATAATAGTGGACCAAGAACCGTTCCTTGAAAATCTCCACAATTTATAGGAAGTATATCACTATAACTATTATTGATTTTTACTATTTGCTTGCGGTTAGATAGATATGATTTTAATAAATTGTGATAAGTACCACGAATGCCGATTGTATATAATTTATGTAACAGGATATTGTGATTTACGCTGTGTCAAAAGCTTTTCTGATATCTAAAAAAATTGCGATTGTAACTTTACTATCGTCTATACGTAAATAAAGTCAGTAAAGTCAGTAAAGTAATAAATAAAGTCAGTAAACCTGAGCAAAACTGTTTCAGTACTTTTATTGGGTAAGAATCCATATTGGTTTTGTTAAAAAAAATTTAATGTGATTTAAGTAACCAAAAATTTTATCTTTGATGATTTCTTCAAATAATTTCGACAAAAGGGGCAATACGGATACTGGTCTATAGTTACCAAGTTCTTCAGGGTTACCTTTTTGTATATGGGAGAAACAATAGATATCTTCAAAGAGTCGGGAAAGATGCCTGAATTTAAAAGATTGTTGAAAAGACTAGCAATATGATTGGAATGTAAATTAGTTAAAATTTTTAAAGTTTTCGCGTTGATATTGTCAAAACCCGAACTAACCTTTGGCTTAAGCCTTTTTACATAACGTAGGATATCTTGAGGACTAATGTCCTGGCATGAAAAAGAACTAGATTGAGGCAGGATATAAGATTTATAGTTTATGTAACATGAATTATCAGAACTAATGCTTGAGACAAAATAATCATTAAAAGAGTTTGCTAAAATTAGATCGTTTTTTGTAGAAGGTAACGTACGATTTTTCCTTTCAATACCTAAAATATCATTAATGAAAAGCCATTGCTCTTTGGAATTTTTGAGCGTGTTAAATTTATTGATAAAAAACGCGTTTTTAGCTTCTTTAATTTTATTTTTTAGGACATTAACAGTTGTTTTATATGCTACTTTATAGAAAGTATCACCTGGATATCTAATATGTTTTTTATATAATTTTTCTTTGATTTTAACCAAACTAAGAATGCTATCGTTCAACCAATCTTTTTTTGTAACACTTACATTTAATGATTTAACCTTAATAAAAGAGAAATTATTTTTAATTGCAATAATTTTATTGTGAAATTCATTAAACTGATAGCTGGGATCGGTGTTTTCGTTACTTATGTCAAAATTATAAGCTCTGAGATAATTAACAAGGGAATTTGTGTCTAAATGTCGTGTAAGTTTTTGTTCTGGCTGGTATACTATTTTAGCGGTTTTGAGATTAATTTTGCAAAATATAGGAAGGTGGTCAGTCAGACTATAAATAAGGCGTGCTGTGTAAAAATCAGTACAGTTTGACTTAACATCTCTATGCCAGATATGGTCAATGCATGTATCTGAACTTAACCTAGAAATACTTGAAAACGTGCATCTAAAACCATATTCATGTAGTATATTTATAAAGTCAGCGGAGCTTTTTGTCTCAGTTAAAATATTTATATTGAGGTCACCTATTAGAAAAATATTATTATGATTCGATCTTTTAAGTATTGTTTCAAGCTCATGGTTAAATTCATTTACAGGAAAAGTATGCGATCGACATATGGCATAGATAGCAAAATTAAGATTAGAACTGTAAATTAAAACACATTCAGAAGTAATCATAGAAATATTTAGATTTAGAAAATCGTATACATCCTTTATATAGACAATAACACCACCAGAGCGGTTGTAGGCACGGCAAAAATGAAATTATAAAAATCAATTTCCGAGTCACATATCCAACTTTCAGTTAATATTAGTACATCAATTTTGAATTTAATTTCAGATAAAAGAATTTTTAAACTATCAAAGTTAGATCTGACACTTTGTATATTAACATGCATAATAGTTAGGTCAACAGAAGGAGCGTTGGTATTTTTAAAAGGAGAAAACAAGAAATTACCTAGATCGTCAATACTTGTTAGGGTGATGTTTTGTTTATTGTTTACTTGATCAGATGTGATCAGTAAAAGATCAGTATTATCCTCCAAATTTTTAAATTAGCTACATTAGTTTTTAGAACTCACTTGTGTTTATTTTAGACAGTTAAATTTGCTATTTTTAAACTTTTATGAACGCATAAGTTAATACAAAGAAGAAAGAAGCTATTTTGAGTCAATCCTCCCTCTTAAGAGGTATGATTTATGGGCCTTGGTTTTAGTCTATTGCTATAGAAAAAATTAGGTAAATCCTTACTCAGGCGAATCTCATCATGATATTGCTATTGCCTATAAACAAACTATCCATTAGACACTTGTTTCAACATATTTCATGTAATCACATTTCGTTCCCAAGACCAGCCAATGAAATAACTGTCCGCTGAATTTTCAAAGCGCGACATTATGAAAAATACAACTATTTCTACTTTTAAAATTTTGAAATATCGTTTTACACTGGCCATAATTGAGGGAGAATGTATCTGATTTACCAATATTTAAAATCTGCCACTGACAAACCACTGTTTGTTGGCAAAAAAGATCCTCCTATTCTACGCCTGTTTGTTAATATGGTAATACATTATATTGCCACTTTGGGAGTTGTTTTTTTGTATTAAAAATGCATAAATGCGACTGATATAATTAAAATTGCTTTTAAATACCCTTATATGTGAGCTTTAAATAATTATCGACAAAAAATTAATTTATAAAATTAAAAAAATATATGAAAAATTACATATTTTTGTTCCATTTGAGGCCAATCCGGAGGCCAAAGAGAGTTATTATAATGGAATAATATTTCACACATGTTAGTTTGAGACCATTTGGCACCTTTTTCTTGCTGTGCCCGATAGAACTTGACTTTTTTTCGCTACAGGAAAACCTTTTTTTTCGCCTAATGCGTATGCCGAGGGAAAAAATGACCCGGTTCATATCTGAATTTGATACTACGTTCCATTTTTTGAAAGAAAAAAATGTGGTGTAGGGGTACAGTTCTTTGGACATTTTTATGTATTCCTCGCAAGGAATCTGGCTGTGCAGAGTTTGGGTGGACTTATACAATACAAGATAGATAACCAGATTCCCTATATTATATTGAGCTTTCCGCCTAATTTATCAGACCATTCAGTCATTCAGTAATGGAATTTTTAACTAAAATGTTATTGGAAACACTCCTTTCCTTACAAAAAATTGGAAAGGGATACATTTATTTAACTTCGGGAATTAAATTTTTTAAGTAATCATCAAAACATGTTTCTTTTCGCTTGTGTTTAAAAAATAGTAATATAATTGATTGATGTCCGTTCTTGATAAAAATCATTCACACATTTTTAAAAGTACAGTAAAAATGCGACCAAATTTTTTTTATATATTTTTTGTTTTCCACAATAATCGATTTCAAACCCTGCTTAAAAGAACTGTCACAGCATTGTCTACTTGCAAAGACAAGTGTAAGAACACGAAATAATGATGGAATGGACCCAGGAAAAAAGAGGATCCACGTTCCAATCACAGATAGGTGAGCTCAAGTGAAAGACGAAGTGGCCAATTCTGTTTCGGATGAAGCATCAATAGGGAAGGTGGGGAGTTCAGCCTTAGCTACAGTATCGTATCATTACCGTTAGGGGAAATTACCAAGGTACCATTATACTTTGTCCTAGAGAGATGAAAAAGCATTCTTTGGGAAGAGAATTTTCTTTTTGTATCACAATGACCCCTGCAGCTTTGGCTGTGTTAATGACATCTTCCGTGAATCTTCCTTCACCATTGCGAGAAAACACAGGGTGTTGAAAAAAGAAAAAATGACACCTTCTTGTTTGAAGATATTCTTCCTTTTAATTATTTTAGAAGGTAAATGGGGATTTGTTTTATGCGAAGCGGGGAGTTTAATTTTAATGTTTTTCAATAAATTTCTTGGTAATAAAAGGTCTGGAGAATGAAAATTAATTTTCCCTCTTTTTAATTCTAGGTGTTTCAAACTTCATCAACGTTTGGATATCTTGACCTGCTTCTCAGGATCAGATGCAGGTATTAAAACTCTCTAAATTAAACACTTAAAACTTTTTCATGCGAAGACTAAATTAAAAATTGAAATTGAAAATTTCTTTTGGATGGAGAGTTATGCAGTCTTCAAAATGTAGAAATTAATCCGTACCCTTAAAAATAAATTTATTTCTGCTGGAAGTACATTTCTCTGCAAACTTAAATTTGATTACTATTTGAAGTTTTGCATGGATAAAATTACGTAGATTAAAATTTATAATATACCCTCTGATGATATGTGATGAATTTTTAAAATATTTACTTATAATGAAATGAATCAACATTTAGAATTAAAATTTTCTGATTTTTCAGAGGAAAAATGTACTAAATGCATTTCATATAAATATACAGGGTGCCCCTAGATATGTGGCCACACCCTTTAACTTTGAACCCCTACAGATATAGTCATGAAAGTGGGTCGAAGTATTATACTGACATACCGCCAGAAGAAGAGCTATTGACGTCATACGATGATGCTGCGGTTGTTATAGAAACGGATTATTCCACTTAATTTCGGGGGTGATGATGATTCTTTTGGCGCTGAAATAAATGTTTTGCGCCAAATCTGAGTGGCTATTTTTCAACTTTGTACTTCTTTCGATTCTAGAGTCACGGATGGGAATTTCCTTACATTACTAGATCTAATCTGATTTATTACACCTGATAAGATCTATCTCAACTGATCAGATATATTTCAACTGATCTTTCATATAATCTCTGATCTATTTAATTTAATTTCATATTATCTGATTTACTTCATCTTACCTGATTTGATTTTGGATATTTTGTAATTTTTTTGGATTTAATCTGATCTATATCAACTGGTCTGATCTATTCACTATCTGATCTTATCTTTTGATCTGATTTTTTGTTAAATTTTGCATTTAAGTTCAGTTTGCAGAGAATAAGTTCAATGAGCAAATCTTTGTGAGGATTTCGAAGCGATCCGAAAGGTCCTGCATACGCAGCTTGGTGAGCGATAGCGTATAGGGGGAGGTAGCTCCCTAATCTTGTAAAAAATATCAAAAAGATAATGAATACATATTTTTTATATTTTGTCCCTTCACAAGTTTCTAACGCCTTATTTAAATTTCACATTTCACAAGTATGATAATTAAGTTATAAAATTTACAACTAAAGTTATATCAGCTATATAAAACTGAATATAACTAATTCTCTCAAAATAGCAATATAAAAGCATACTAAACGGTAAAAAGTTTTGTGTAAAAGTATTTCCAATTTTTATTGACGAGAAATTTCAAAGATAATCAATAATTTAATGTAGTTTAATAAGATTTCTCATTCGCCAAATGTACGCTTAAAATTCCAAACATTGCAGTTCAATTCATATCAGCTTCCCTCTTCTTTTGGACTCGTCTACTCACGGCAACCATGTTCATAGCTCTTCTCCTCGCGGTATGTCTATAGTAAAGTGACCATTAGGGTTATGATTTTTTTCAGATTTAAAAGCCTGTGTTAGTAAATGGTTAGTGTTGGTCTATATATCTCGAAAATAACTTTTGTCTTTGAAAACTCAGAAAAAAGCTTTCGCACCTATCGAGATTTTGCATAAGGCTAAAGCATTGATAGGCGTTATATAAAATTTTATTTGAAGCGGAATATAACATTAAGTAAATCTTAAAAATGGTTTAAATTTTGTAAACTATAATTAACAAACTTATATTTAGGAATTTATCGCTTTTACAAATATCTCGCAGCTCTTCCATCAGCTTAGCAGCTCGCTAGGCCACCCACACTGGATAGAGGCACATCTATGGCCTGAAAGTTCCTGTATTCAGTATTTTCAAAGACATTTTAAGGCCTGAGGGCACTCAAACGAAGTCTCAGAACAAAAACTCAGGGCAAAAAAGTCTCAGAATCATAAACCTATTGACCATGCCCTATCCGATGCAACAACTTTCAACGCTCTCGAGTGGAAACTTTAGGAGTTATAAATTTTATTTTAAAAACTATTAGAGATTCGCTAAATTAGTCAATTATTAAGTTGTAGATCAGCATCGATTTAGTAAGTAAGAAACCTAAAGCAGAAAAATATCTAGAATTGAACCCCTTAAACGCACGCTCAAAAAGGTAGAATTAACGTAGCATTTGGGTCTTAAAACGCTCCTCACGAGGCTAAAATGAAACTCTTAATTTTTATGAACTAAGAATACTTTTAGTCAGGGCTCGATTTCTAAAAAAGAGGTACCGGAACGGTAAAATTATTGGTATCAATACTGAAAAAGCGAATACTACTTTTAAATAACAAAACTTAAGCATTTATTTTCAAATTTAAATTTAAAAATAAATTCAAATAGGTTGGACTAGATTAGGAAGAGTGTTCTAACTTAATTATTGAATAAGACGATGAACTCTTCATACACCATTTTTTACGTGGGTTATACTTTTTTTTCTCCAACAGGCTGCCTCTTGTAGAAAGCGGGACTGTTTATCATCAATGAACCATTATTGTTGTATAGTTTGCCAATAAGGAAGTTGTATGTGTCAGATTTTCAAAAACAAACAAGTGTTCCGTATGGTTTTTTGTATGGTAAAATGAAATATCTAGTTAGTTTTTCAAAAAAAGTGTACAGGTAATTAAATATTTTAATTTAAAAGTCGAGAAAAAAACACGTGACTGAAAACGTTTATTGTTTAAATCGTAGGATGACATCAACAATCATACCATCAACTCCATTGCTTTTCAACAATGCTTATCGTAGGATGACGTCACATCCAAATTCTTGGCGTTTTCGCACGCTTTTAAAAAGGGGATTTTTGTTAATTTTTTTGGCAATCAAAAAATTTCTCGATCGGCCTCAAATTTTGGGTAGTTGCTTATTTTTGCAAGAAGAATGGATTAAAAAAATAAAAAAAAATCATGCAACTTCCTCATTCAAGTAATATAATGCGTAGATCCTTAAATGGTAGAATTTAAGATGTCGCAAATTTTCTTTGCAAATTTGCCCAGCGATCTGCCAAATCTGGTTTAAATAAAAAAGAATCAACACCAGGAGCGGATCGGGGGGTAGTTCAAATGGAGGTTTACAATTATGTTTTAAAAGAACAATTAAGTAACAACCTTACAATTATAAATCACAAATATTATTTTCAAAAAAAGATAAATAGGATGCATTAATTTTTTAAATTTGAAATATGCCTCTTTTTTTGCTAGGATTCTCACTGTTATGACTTTAATCTGAAAATAAATCTAACAAATTGAATTCTAAGTACAAAAAAAGAGGGGGTCTGGGGGTTCTCCCCCCAAAAAAAGTTTTGGAAATTTGACAGTAAAAACAGGGTTTTAATTCATTTTAGGACTTTTTTTCGCACAAAGAAAGGTATCCGCGGGCCTGATGAATTGGTCCCGCGGGCCGTAGTTAGGAGACCCCTGAAATATAATATAATTTTTTTTTCCGAAGAAGAGGTACAGGAACGGCGTTCCGGCTGAAATCGAGCCCTGCTTTTAGTCATTTACTTAAGTCATAAAAATGAAAATTTTCTTTTTCGTCTTGTCAGGAGCGTTTTAAGACGTAAATTCTACCTCTGTGAGCATGCGCTTTAGGGGTTTAACTCTGCTTAAGGTGTCTTTTTATACTAAATCAATGCTGCTTCTAAACTCCTTTATAACTCCAAAATTTCCGCTATTGGGCGTTGAAAATGGTTGCATCGGATAGCGATAGGGCATGATCACTTTACTATACATGGACCCCACTTTCATGACTATATCTGTAGGGGTTCTAAAGTTTAAGGGTGTGGCCAGTTATCTTGGGAGACTCTGTGTATTTACAAGTTCTACCAAAAGTATCATCTCAAACGTAATAATAGTTTAAACTTACGGTTATTAATTTAATCGCCAGTTTGAAAAAGGGAATTAGTCCAAAAAATGACAATTTGACTTTTTGAGCTCAAAAATATCTCCAAGCTTTGCTCTACACATGAGTGGAAAGAGGGGAAAAATAACTACCCCCTATCGGCAGATATAGCCCCTTGAATTTGTGAAGTGGATGTCCATGTCCATTGTCCATTCATTGTATTTTTAAATTTAATTTGGAAATAAAGTTAATTTGTCTTTCTTTTCATTCTTAGTGCCGAAATCTAAGCCAAAATAAAATATCTGAATTTAAAGGTTTGTTTTAAACTTTTTTATGGCGTGGGCAGGGCTTGTTTAACTCCGTTCATATTCACTTACTCCATTGATACTTAAGTAATTACTCAGATTTATTATAATTTTGAATTTTATTTGCCTTTTTCATCCTATTTCTCACATTTGATGTGTGAAATAAGCAGAAATATAATTTAAAAGTCAATTTAAGGTTTTTTTAGGATTTTTCTTCACTTGATATTTCATAAGGTTAAAGGGAATAAGTCCATCAACTTTTCTCAACTGTTTGAATTGAATGTACTTATATTTGTTTCAATAGTTGCTCGGTTTTCTAATTATTGTCATGAATTTTTAGTAAAAATTTGTTGGTTATACAACGAAAATCCCATTACTTACACAGTTTTTTTTCAATTTTCTCAAAACTTAGATTTTTGGATTTATTCCCTTTTTCAGACTGATGATCCAATTATTTTCATAACCCTGATATCATTACTATTTCAATGAAAACTAGCTTTTGAGTATTTCTCCCCCATTTGAGGAAAAATATTCCAAAATTATTTTGAAAAACCAAACAAACGAGGACCAAAATTCGTGTTCATATCAGAATTTCATATCTTCATCTTACCTCGTTAATTTTTCCTCCCTTAGGACTTGCACATAACACACCTCAAATGAATCCTAAACGCTCGTGGCATTATATAATAATCAGATACTAAGTTTGATTGATGCCGATGCCTATGCAGATTCTAAGCTTAAAAATAAACATCGGTGCTGTCAAATATCCCTAATGTTAATGGCCATAAAAAGCAGCACCATGCGAGTAAAAAGTGAAGGAAAAAATCTGCTCATAAATTTTTTATCCAAATATCACTCAATCATTACCTTGAAAAAGTAACTTTTTATGAAGCAGAGCGATAAACAAAAAATATATAAACATTAACCCATGATTGATCCACACTAGCATTGATTGAAAAATCAATGTAAACTCTTTCAAGCGTGCGTTCTTTATTGACGTCTTTTGGAGGTACAGAACTAAACCGAAAAGTATTAAAAGCTGTCTTAAATACAAAAACAGAAACGTTTTAAGCAACTTGTGTTAATCTAAGTTCAATATAAGTAAAGAATATTTAATTTCTACCTTTCTAAGAATTATTATGAGGAAATAATTTGTTCACTGATTGTTGGTTTTCAATTATCTTGTGTAGAAAACTATGAGTAGCAGTGTAAAGAATTATGAACATAGATGTTACACTTTAAAAAAACAGTTCAACCTTTCACCGCAAACTGGTTCAAATTTAGGTTCGGTTAACAGGTTTCACTAAGCTTTCGGTGCTTTCATTACAGGTTTCACAAAAACTTGGTGAAACCTGTTACCTGTTACCGAACCTAGGTTGCAGCTAAATTTGAACCAGTTTGTGGTAAAAGGTTGAACTGTTTTTTTAACAGTTTAATATCTAAAGCTACTTTAATCTATAGTTTCAGAGGTGTTGCTTCTATGGAGATATAATACAGAACAAATTGCAAAATAAAGGGGTTAAAACTAATTTTTCCTTGGTTATAATATTTAGGATTAAAAAAAAGGCTAAGCAATTAACTAGTATGCTAGTTTTGTTAAATAAAAAACTCATATTTTCTATTCAAACGCTTGTGTGATACTATTAAAAAATAATAGAGTTGAATTTTAATTGTTACCTGAAAAAGTAAATTAAACTCGTATATCGTATTTAGTTTTTACGCGCTAATATTTCTCGAATAGTGTTTTAATTATGAAATTTATGCCGTAGAATTTTATTATTTACTTTTAATGATACTGCTCCAAACAGGTTGAGACGGGATCCATTGCACCACATTTCAACAGTCTATACAGGGTGTTTCAAAATTGCGTTGCACGGCTTTTATTCAAAACCAGCGCTTCCTAGGGTCATGGAAGTAAGGTCTCCCCTAGGTAAGAGACCCTGGAGAATCCATTGAGATGACTTACAGCGCCCCTAGCGGCGTAATTAAAAAGTTAAAAAAATTAATTTAAAAACTAAAGGAGATAGAGCAAAAACCCCAATAAGAGTATTGTTGCCAACGTCAAGAAGAACTCATTGCAAAAAATTTGATCAAAATATGTTGAATATTCGCGGAGATATTAGATATTAGCATGTGAAAATAGCACTTTTTCAGGGGTCAAAAAGTAAAAAGTTCGCATATTTGCAAATTTTTTTGATTTTTTGATTAAATTTTGTGTTCTTTCAACTAAAAAGACACAAAACTACACAATAACACTGAAAAATTTGCAAATCCTATGCGAACTTTTTACTTTTTGACCCCTGAAAAAGTGCTATTTTCACATGATAATATCTCCGCGAATATTCAAGATATTTTGATCACATTTTTTGCAATGAGTTCTTCTTGACGTTGGCAACAATACTCTCACTGGGGTTTTTGCTCTATCTCCTTTAGTTTTTAAATTAATTTTTTTAACTTTTTAATTACGCCGCCAGGGGCGCTGTAAGTCATCTTAATGGATTCTCCAGGGTCATTTACCTAGGGGTAGACCTTACTTCCATGACCCTAGGAAGCGCTGGTTCCGAATAAAAGCCGTGCAACGCAATTTTGAAACACCCTGTATATCCACAGGTTGATTAAAAATGTAACACAGTAAACTACAGTTAAACGAGTATACATTATTATTCACCGATATATTAAATAACTGGACATATTGCTAACCCCTTGAACACCACATAGCCTTCATACATGTTGAAGGTGGTTGCACAGACCTTTATATTACCTCGTTATGCAAGGTTTACTGCTCATCTCATTTCCGATTACCTTCGAACTTCGGTAGAGCAATGGAGGCTAATACTGAGGCAGCGAATGCAATGGCGTTCATGTGGACTAAGGCTCCCTGGAATGTATACTTGCTTAACGCTATAATGAGGTTCTGTCAATTCGCCTAAGTCCTCTAACTTTGTGGAATATGATCATTTAGTTCCAGTCGGTATGCTTTGAGAATGTTATCTAAACTCCAACCTAGAGGTTAATAGATTTAAATGTTTTGGAAGGTTGTGAAAATAATAGTAGATGCTTCTATTAGAAGATATAGTCGTGTTTTATTCCAAATAATATGATGGTTGAAACTCTTAGAGGATATTTATGAATTCCGTCACACAATTTTAAAAGATTTTACATTTCCGTGTTACACGTTGTCACATTTTTTATCCTATTATGACGTCACACGTTTGGCATTTTTAAAAGGTTACGAAAATAAGAAATTAAAAAAAATTTCGCTTCTCTACAGGGTGACTCAGAAATAATCATCAATAATTGAGGGGGATGTAGAATGGACCTAGACAAGCATATTTCGAATAGGGATGGTGGGGCGCAGCCTTACCGTTAAAGAGCTAGGACCTAATGCAGTGCGAGCGCGTTTCAAAAGGCCGTTTTTAGAAGGCCCGTGTGACGAAACAAAGCATAATAAAATGAAAACCATTATTGCATGAAGTACAGGAGTATCCTTACTACTTTAATCCTGAATGTGATAGAAATTGGACCACTTGTTTAACCGTGAGGTGAGTTTTAAAACGTGCAATATTAATCTCTTAGTCAAACAATGGAGTTCCCTTAATGGTATTTAGAAAAATGATGATCGAGGAAGGAATTTTCAATGATCAAACAGTTTCAATGATCAATGTTACGATCATTGAAAATTCCTTCACCGATCATCATTTTTCTAAATACCATTAAGGGAACTCCATTCTTTGACTAAAAGATTAATATTGCACTTTTGAAACTAACTCCACGGTTTAGAAAGTGGTTACAATTCTATGGAATTCTTGGTGTAAGTAGTAGGGATACTTCCTTACCTCATGCAATAGATTTGTTTCATTTTATTATGATTTGTTTCGTCACACGGGCCTTCTAAAAACGGCCTTTTGAAACGCGCTCGCGTTACATTAGGTCCTAGCTCTTTAACGGTAAGGCTGCGCCCCACCATCCCTATTCGAAATATGCTTGTCTAGGGCCCATCTACCTTCCCCCCAATTATTGATGATTATTTCTGAATCACCCCGTAGATATTTTTCCTGCTGAATCAAACCAGACAGTGAGAGAAAAACCACTTTTAGCAGCAGTAAAAGAAATGATTTTAATATCTTTTAGCATTATCAAACATGCAGGGCTCCGTCCTTAAAATGTGTGACGCGATTTGTGAGTGGATCCTTTAGGAGTTAAGTGCTTAAGATGAATTTCAATTAACGTTAACTGATAGCTTCTACATTCTTTCTCAAAATTTTAGTATAATTTTATTTTTGGAATGACAAATCAAATCTTAGTTAGATAGGATCTTCTAAGAGTGGAAATATGTGGTCCAGGATCAAATTACCCTATCTACAGTTTAAAGTTCAAAGGGTTATACAAAGGCCCTTCATTGATAATGGAGTGCTATAAATATTCCGAACGGTAGCAGAAACGTTAATGTGAGAGTCATTTAGAAAACAATTTCTTGCTATCTATGATATGATATTCCAGAACTCTTTGTACTCATATATAAGTGAGTGGAATATATTAAAGTGTTGTTTTTAGACAATATTAAGTGTAACCGCTTCAATCTTCATTCTAGATGGATTTTAGCTCCTGAATTCTTTATTGTTGTGTGGTAACCATTTTTTTGAAGTTCTCATACGGGTTTGATTTGACTTATCGCTGGGGACCCAGAAAATAATTACATTACAGGAACTAAGATTTGTGTCAAAATTCCCAGAGAATCAAATTAGCTTTAATTTTTGAACACGAGTGTGGAGTTTTTAGAATACCGTATTTATTAATATCCATCAATCCAGTGGCTTTACGACTTTAGATACTAACTAGGCAATTTTGAACACCTCTTAATCTGTAAGTAATGGTTAAATTCTGCAGCAGCACTTAATGGCTCCGCCACTTCAGCCTGCTTTTGTCGGGCCTCAATGAAGTTTACAAAGCTGCCTTTACGTCTTGTTACCACCCGGACGATCCATCACCTGGAGACTAACCACCGAATTCTATTGTCAACGCGATAATTGCCGAAGCGGATAAAAACACGCCAAATACTCCCACTTAATAAAATCATTCATCCATCATAGAGTCCAAGGCCCTTACAGCATTTTCGCACTCTTTCTATTGATCTCTTTTCTGGCCAGGTGCTTTCATCACCAACGCTATCTCGTATTTCCTGTCACCAGGCTCTTAATGGGAAGAGTTTTCTATCACGGTTTTTCTCGGCCAACGCCGCGATTGGATAACTGCTGTTTTCCAGGCAGAGGGGGGTTTAAGTGTACCTAGAATATTCCAATAATAGTCTCTGATTTTTTCGCTGTTGGCGGTAAGCTGGGTTCCGCTTTTTTGATGTCTTTCACTACGTGAGAAATTTTTGTGTCTTCTTTTATAAAAGAAAGAGGTGAAGTAGCCGGATTCCGAGGAATTATTCCGGATTTCTTCGGGGGAGAAGGGAGTGTTTTAAGATCCCCCGCAAAATTGTCTTAAGGTTTATTTTCTTTTGGTGACACTTCATGGTGTGAGGGATCAAACCTGTGCTATGGAGTTTGCACTTTGTGATAGGATGAAAAGGATATCAATAAAGGAGGGGACTCAAGGTTTTAAGATTGTGTGTTTGAAGGTTAAAAACGCTTAGATGATTTTAAAGATTTTTCCGTTGTTTTTCCGTTGGAGTTTCAAGAGTGCCTTTTCAGTTGATGAATGTAAAAATAATATCTTGTTACAGCTTTATACTATAGTAGGGTATAGAAAAGAAGTAAGGTTCAGTCTAAAACGCGCGTGAGCATTTCAAAAATATTTTGACACATGCGAAAGTTCTGGGTGTATGACCAAAATGGTAAGTCAGTTTCTGGAAGGTAACGACAATAAATTAGGAGATACGCTATTTTCTTAATAAAGTAAACGGGGTGTTTAAAACTAATAGGAAAGATGACATAAATGAAAGATTCAGTGTGTGGATATACATGTGTGGATAAATGCATACAAAGTAATTAGTTCAAAAGTATGTTGAAATTATTTTCTAGAAGTAAATTTGTTTTACCAAATTGTTAAGCGGCTTATCTCATTCATCGTCAAACGGGTAGCTCTTTGATTAGAAAGCATTAGTTGGGACATAAAATGAATCTAGCTCATTATTTTCCGACTTTCCCATAATGATGGGAAACCTTGTTCATTTCTTTTTGATCGCCTCCTTGTGTAAAACAACATTCATGAATTTATCTTACAGTGAGTTACTTTAAAAGAACTCAAAGAAAATTAGAATATTCCAAGTTCTCAGGAATAAAATAGCTACTTTATTTAAAAACGTATTGGAAATATCCCCCACCTTCTTTAAATATGAAAATAAAACGAACTTGTTGATGATGTTAGTGAAAGCGAGTATCAATTTTCCATTCATACATTCTCAATTCATTCGTTGGAATTATTTTGTTTCCTAACAAAATACTGTTATACACGTCAGATAACGGCTCTAACATTCAAAGAAGTGAATTCCACAATGTGTTTCATACGACAGTTAATGCGTTAAGATAAGTCATTAACAGCATTTATTGAGTTTAAAGACAATATGCAGAATATTCAATTGTTGAAAATTCAATTAATATTATATCTTTTAAAGAGCACCATGAACTGGATTTCAAATACTAATTTCCCATTTAACTCGTTTTACTATTGTTTTACGTGAATAATGAACTTATACCTGAATGATCATGTCTACTTTTCACTTTTTGATTCTATCCAGTCTTTGTTAGTAAAAAAAGCGCTTAACATCTATGCTGTTTCAAAGTATTTTTTTAATCTTTTATCCTATTTTCAAACAAGCATCTACCATACTCGCCGCTTAGTTGCCTATAATAAGACTAAGAATTGAGACTTATTAGAACAGGCGTTCATAAAATATAAACAATTTTTATTCATGAGACTAAAATGGATTAAAAGTTTTTACCAATTTCTACAATAAATTGTTTAAAAACGAACTTGTTTTCATAGAAGATTACTGGCTATAGATATACGTTATTTTACAAGTTTTGGTTTGCGAAACATGATAAATTGTCTTGACTAAATACTGAGTAGAGCAGAGAAAACACAAACAAATAGATTCCAGACATATAAATCTTAGATATTCTGATCTATTGCGTAATTGTGTAAATAATGAGGTGGAATTGTTTTATTTTGTATATAAATTGGTAAAAAAGGTACAATGTGTGAAAAAATGCAGGAATCGAACCGTCATTTTATAAAAGGAGATAAGTTCGAAAAATTGTAAATTTACTTTTTCTGTTCAAAAAAATAATCAAGCTTTTCGCTCATCCCATTTGTGGGAAGAGAGAAAAACATAACTAGCCCCTATAGGTAGATATAGCTTCTTGAATTTGGCGAAATATATGTCCATTCATTGTATTTTTCTTGTTTAATTGGAAATTTAAGCTTTTCTATTATTTTCTATTTCTAAGCTGCAAACTGAACTAAAACAAAATTTGTTTTTAATTTTAAAGTGTTAGTTCGATAGCCCAACTATTATTTAAAATCAGATTTGTAATTACAATCAAACAATATCTCATACTCGCTTTGGGCTACTCTCCCCTACAGAATTTCCTTCCTCCAATAGTTAAGAATTTAAAACAAAGAGGTATTCTCACGATTTGAGATTAAATTTTATTAAAATAGTATATAAAAAACCATGAAGAATGACGTTTACATCAAGTATTTTCGTAGCCTAGATTCTGAGATATAAATTTTTGAAATTTCGTTTTTTGTTTGGGCGAAAACACTTTCGAATCCCAAATCATGCGCTGTGAGGTCACATCCAATAGAAGCCCGTTTTCTGATCACGTGAAAGCAGCAAACACAATGGTTTTCATGCGTTGTGTTGTCACATCCAATAGAAGCCTGTTTTCTGATAACGTGACTTTTCTGACGTTTCGGCAAAAATAAAATTTAATTTAGATTATTTAAAACACATTTTTGAACTTAAAAATCAGAAATTTGGGAGTTTCAAACCATAATGTATCAAAAAAGTATAAAATCAAGCAAATCCCTCACTCATGCAAATACCTCATTCTGAAAATTTCCTGATCAATGAATTCGGATCAAATCTGAAAATTGCAAGCACACTGGTGAATTTATTATTGGATAAAATAATTTATTAGAAAAAATGGTTTCTTTGTCTCTTAATATTAAAGGAAAACTTTACTCAAGCTAAATTTACAATAAAATGCTTGGTTACTTTGCTTTAGTTTTTCTAACTGTTTAAAAATGAAAGCTGTATATTCATCACTTTTTTGTTTTCTCCTAATTGAAAAAGTAATTAATTATTAATGAGAATTGGAATGAAGTAATTATTTATAAAGTTTAGAAGCTGTTGTTAGGAAAAGATTTGAAAAGACTACGTACTACTTCAAGTATTGATTGCTTAGAAACATTTAATGCTGTAAGGAAAAAATGAATTTTCATTTCTATTGAAATTATAATTAAGAAACTTGTTATTCAAAGTACGAATACAACTATAATAAATAGAGTTTTTGAGTTAAAAAGATTAATAAATATTGATAACACAAAGTATTTCAGTTTTATTCTTTCATTAAATAACGAGTATATTATTTTTTAATTTATGCGAGACATTAAGAAATAAATGAGATTGAGGAAAATTATGCTTGTGTTAGGAAAGATATATTTTTAGAATTTCTTTAAATTTTTGGGAAAAGTTCCGTCATATTGCTATCCTCCAGGCAAATTGGAAAGGGTCTGATTACAAAATAACCAGGGTGATGGCAAAAGTAGGATTCTTTTTACTCATTCAATCCTAGTCGCACCAAATTTTGAATAATTTCCAATGGCAATCTCAGATGGACAAGTATTAAAAGGCCTTATTCACCTAAAAATTTAAAATGTTTTTTGACTTGTAAAATATAGATTTAAAACCAGGAGTATAAAGTTGTTTTCTGTGTGTACAATGTTTCGATTAGTTTCAATGGTTCAATTCAAAATAAAAAAAACAAGTTGTTTCATTTATTTTTTTATTGAAAATCATCTATTTTTATTGTACTTGAATTTTGCATCATGCACGAAAAACTTAAAAAATTGATTCCTTCATACTCAGTTAATTTGTTACCAAAAATTTTTTCATACGTTGATTATAAAAACCCGTTGTTCTCGTTTGCAAAAATCGAAACCTTTGAGAGCTAGGTATTTGAATATAAATATTGAAACTAAATGTTTACGAACACAGATTATGTAAATAGTACTTACTACTGTTTCAATGAAATAATAACTCTCCAAACAAATCAACCAAAGCCATCCAAATGGTATTTGAATTTTAAAGCGATATACAGTATCATACTTTCCACATCCCATCATTTCGTCATGAAATCGAAAAAAAAGAACTGAAGATCCAAAAACATCTAATCCGGATGTTATACACCATATCATCCCACCCGAAGTGACACTAACACCCGCCTTGAAAAGTGAAATCCCAAATCTAGGTCTCAATGAAAAAAAACGCAAAAAGAGACATCGCTATTGAAAAAGAATAAGTAATAAAATGAAAAACGCTGGGCTCACATGCTAGAAAGAAATGACGGGAATACTTTTCGCTTTTCAAACACTCCTTTCTGACGCTCATTTCGAAGTTGACCCGTAAGCAGCTGAAATGGTAGTGATTCCCCTTCTACGGGAATGATAATTTGCTCAATAGCCCGAGGCCCATCGCTTTATCTTTGGCCCTTCTCAGGAGGGGCTTATATTTTCCTTCTTTAGTTGGTTGCTCGAGTGATTTGAGGTGACATTTGAAGGACGTGTTTGAAACGATATCGATCCCCGCTTTTTTGCTTAGGAGTTTGCTTGCTGATAGGTAGTTTATTACAAACTCCTGGAGAGGGGATTAGATCCAAGGAGAGATTTTCGAAGAATGTGGTCTTTTTAATAATATCTTACGAATAACTTTTTTTTACAGAGGCAAGTTTTATTTTGTGTAACGGTTTTCAAGGTTTTGAACTGATACAACCGCTGGAAATGTGTATTAATACTAAGCGTAATTTTTAGGTCATACAAGGTTGGGGATGTATCTGGAAGACTGCAATTACTTTAGAAAAGTTAGCATTACTTACTAAACATAACTTACTTTAGAAATACTTACTAAAAGGGAAAATACTCATGTGTAATAAAAATTTTAAACTTTCACCCAAAATTATTTTAGTCTCGAAAGAAGCTTAGCATAAAACACTCGTTGGTCATAACTGGTTAAGTAGATATAAGTAACCGGTAGTAAATCCAATAAGATTGCTATTAGGCTGCTGTCCGATTTTTTGAGTTTATATAAACCCCAAAAAATGAGAAGTAAACAACACAATTTACTCAAATAACATTTTATAACATCCCCTTGGCTTAAAAATTCATGAAGCTTGCCTCCTCTCTTATTATGAAATTAACAAATTCATTTTATGTGTAAATTTTAAACTTTTATTTTAAATACTAGGTTAGGATGGCTAAGTTTCAGACAGGTTAATATTGCTGTTGTTCACTCATATGATTCGTCTATTATCTTAACGTATGGCTGTTGGTTAAATCAAAAAAAGCGTTCCATGAAAAAAATTAAAATGCTACATTTACAGAATTTTTTAACCCATATCGGACCGCTGTCCTATTTATAGGACAGTTGAATTAAATGTGAATAAAAAAAAGTTTCGATTGATACCCTTATAAAAGTTGTCGAAAATGATTATAAAGAGACTAAATGTTATAAATATCTGAGAAAACATTAAATTTTTTTAATAACAGTGATTAAAAAATTAGTTTAAATTCGCCTCTAAAAAATGTCATAATTTTAACTCGATAAACAAGAATTAAAATCTGATTTTTTCTTAAGCAAACATATTAAATTTTTAAGTAGAGTTTTTGTTTAGTCCAAAACATTAAAAGTATTCATAAAAAAAGTTAATAGGTGCAGGTATTTCACAAGTGTTTTCTAACCGTCCTATAAATAGGACAACGGCCCGATACCTACTTTTTTTCAATTCAGTCTAAGATGACATTTCTTTTGGGAAACACACCTTTTTGTGGAAAACACTCTTCGCGTGGGAAAATTTTACAACTGTCATTTATATAGTCTCGATATCTGGTTTGGGGGTGTCATTTGGGGGTTCCTCTCACACTCCCCACAGAGAAGGGGGGTTTCTTTCGTTCGCTAATTGGCCCTACAAAGAAACCGCCGGGACCATAAAACTATCAGTTGTAAATCTCTATTCTCACCCTATAGGGGATAAAAGGGCAATAAAAGGGTGAAATGTTCTAGAATTCTTTTGAATCACTCTCCTTTACCGATCATGTTCTTGTGTGTATGCTATTGCACATGGGTGTTGTTTTCTATTAGTCTAGTTGCTTCTATGCTTTGTAGTTGTAAGTTTAGCTGGATATTTTATGCATAAAAATGGCTAGAAAATTTTGAACTGCCGAAGAAGCTTTGGAATATATGGATTCTTTATCTAATGAAGAACTTGATGATCCTGAAATTATCATTATCCCACCGGAACCAGACGCGGTCAGTGACGAACGAAGAAGAAATAGACGATTCTACCATAAAATCCAATATAGTAGTGACATGTGATGATCCTGAAGTTCGAGATTGTGCTGGAGAATTAGAAATTTCACCTAATATCATTGAGGAAACAAACCGCAACCGCAATTGAGGAACCAAACCCTTTTTGTAAGCTAAGTACACTTATGCAACTTTTAGTAGTGTATTGGACCGTTGTCCTATTTATAGGACAGTCCATATCTCAGAAAAAAAATAATTAAAAAAAAAATTTCTTTTTTGGTATGTTAAAGTAGCTTATAATGAACATGTTTTTTGAAATTTACGTTTTTCCTATGGTTTTTTCTATGAGTGGTCCAATATGGGAATGCATAGTAGAGCTTATGGGTTGTGAATGTGAGCTCTCCAAATTTGAAAAAATTGCCATCCATGGCTCATAAATCCATGAAATGCCACAAAACTAAATTTTCTTTTCCAACGATCTGATAAATAGCCTTATGATAAGTTTTAACAATAATAAAAAACATAAAAGTAGTCTGAAAAAGTAGGAAAAAGAAAAAAAGTGGTGAGTATTAGCGGGCACGTGCCGGTAATTTAGCTTGCTTGACCATTTTCTATTGAGATTCGGCAAGAGTCAATATTATCGTAAATTGGTCAAGGCATTTATAAAAAGTAGAGGGTAACCGTTTTTAAATTCGCAAAAAAAAATTTCTGTCATATAATGGACAGTGGACACCCTAGTATAGGCGTATGAAGATCACGGGATTTCTCCCTTTTCCATTTTCCCCCTCTTTGCTATTCAACTTAAATGTCACATTTTTTTGGGCCTCATAATGCTCTCATTGCCACTTTCTCACGTCCTCTTTATACATTTCTTATCTCCAAGGCATCGAGGTAAAAACACGACATTGATACGCCTATTTTAACCCTTTTAGACTAACGGCCATATTCCGTGCTACTTGATCAGCGGTTAACCACCAATCAAAGAAGGAATCGGCGACTCTTATTGGTGGAGTCCTACTTTGATTGCTGTTTAACCGCTAATCAGAAAGCACAGAATATGGCCGTAAGCCGCTTCAAATTTTCCATAGGATCCAATGGTTATCTCGGGCGACTAAAAGGGTTAAAATACAACAATGAGTATAATCATACTCACACTTATATGCTCCTCGTATCTCCTAGTGTGGTCGGCAATGAAGTGCACCGACTCCATGGCCCTCTGGAACTCTGGACAGAAGTGCAGGCGCATGGTGATACCACCGGGCGGCGAGTCAGGCTCGGTGGCCGGCGACTCCTCGCCCACCGGCTGATGCCCGTGCACTCGACACGGCCTGGGCTCAGCCGTGTACAGCGGCCGCCGCATCAGCAACAGCCGAGGCAGGATCTGCAGAAACACGCGCTTAACCCACGGCGCCATGCGGTGCGTGGACGACGTCCGGAAGTGCACGTTCAGCACCACCACCGTCACGCAGATGGAGAGAGTCACCAGGATCATGGTGAAGAGCAGGTACTTGCCGAGCAGAGGCACCACCAAGGAGGTCGGCGGGATGATCTCCGCCAGCAGAAGGAAGAACACGGTCAGCGAGAGCAGGATGGAGATGCTGAGGGTCACCTTCTCGCCACTGTCCGAGGGCAGGTAGAAGACCAGCACGGTCAGGAAGGAGATGCCCATGCAGGGGATGATGAGGTTGACGGTGTAGAAGAGCGTTTTGCGCCGCATGCTGATGTTGAAGGTGATGTCGACGTAGGGCTCCTCGCAGCAGGTGTAGTACTTCTCGTGCCGCACCGCTGGCACTTCTAGGATGTCCCACTCGACGCTGAGGTAGAATTCGCTGAGGTCGATGCCGATCTCCACCAGGTTGGTCCCGGCCACCTCGTCTTTGTGGCGGAGGTCCACCTGCCAGGGAAAACCATTTAGTCGGGTGCCACCGAAGAAGCAGTTTATGTACAACACTAGAAACTCCGGCTGAGCCGCATATACGCAATGTAAAAAAATACGGCCCTTGACTCAAGAAGTGGTGAATAGAAATTGCCTCCCTATATGGATGGAGAGAAGTTACTCCGCGATAAGAAGGGACCCCCACACGACAGGGAGGAGGGTTCTTCCGTAATGGAACCTCCCTCCCCGGAGAGGGACCTTCCTCTCGGTCTAGGAGGGGGTCCCTCCTTATCGCGAAGTAACATTTCTCCATGTAGGGAGGCAATTTCTACCTACCACTTGTTGAGTAAAGTGCCGTATATTTTTTACAGTGCGAAGAACCCTTGGAGGCTGTCATTTTGACAGCTTGGCTTTTTTAACTGAAAATGATTGTTTTAGAAATTGCTTGAAATACCTTTAGACATTATCAAGAATATTGCTTACACGACATTTAAAATAATTTTTTAAAATTTTGAATATTCATTTTGTGGAAGTGAATTGCGAAAAATATCTTTTATTAGGTTACACCATTTTACGTACGTGTAATAACCTCTCAAAAAGTTTCAAAACATTTACCACAATCATACTTTTTATAACTTTTGCATAGGAGTTAAATACTGACCATACTTCGTATTTTGTCCCCGGTGACGTTTTTCTGACGTCACAAATGCAAGTGACACAAAGAGAAAGGTATTCCCTATTTTTTCTCTCAATTTGAATATAAATTGATTTCTACCGATTATTTAATTGAATTTATTCTTATATGTAACTCAAAGATACAATCTAGATAAGTGTAAGATTAAAAATTCTCACCTGCTGTAGTCCAGATTCCGCTCGTACAATGTATTGTATAACCTAGTCATTTTGTCCTGAGTATAAACTAATATAAAACGCTCTTTTTTCAACCGAATCGCTTATTGAATAATCATCTTTTTCCAAAAGCATTTCTGACAATACTAAAAACTAAATAAAGGACTTAAAACATGAATTTAGCACGTTTCTATGAGTCAACTGTCACAATTACCTAGGCTGTCCGTAAAGTAAGGTTCCCTATGAGCTGCAGACGCTAGGAATGCTGTTACGCGGGATTTGACCATACTGGCGTGTACCTTAGCTTGTTTTCTACAAATCCCAGCCATGACCAGCTGCGTGCGATGATTATTATAGATTTGGCAGCTGTTAGAGATGGAGCTTCCACTCGCTTCTCCCGCTAACCGCGTTGTCCGTCCCCATAGGCCGTCCAGCACGTTGGTCGTCATTAGAGAGCCTGCATACGAGAGAGAGACGACAACTCGCTTAAAAGCGTCTCTGCGCAACCTTGCGCGCAGTTAAAACTGTCCAAATCTCCAATCCTGTACAAACTGTATCATGCCGCTTCTCTCGCTCCCATGCTAATCCTATGAAGGGAAACCTGCGGTGAACAGAAAACGCCGTTGACCAATCAGCGTGCTATACCGGGTTGTCGCCTCTCTCATATACAGGCTCTCTAGTCGTCATGGGCGTCTGTACGTCCGCTTTGTACCATTTGCGTGCATTTTGTACGCTCATACACTTCTTCACACATGTGGGAATGAATGTCCACTAGGGTGTATCGAAAAAAACTTTTTTTTCGATTTTGATGACGCATTAGTGCGGAAAAGTTGTCTAAGGTGCCAGAGAGTACCTGTGAATTTTTTCAGAATTTTTGGATAATTTCTTAAGGTGCCACATTGGCCCTGAAGTTCCCCATGTTAATCCAATGGGGCGCGCCGCCAAAAAGGCCGAAAAGTCATTTTTCGCCCCTCATTTCTGCCCTAATCACAAGAGGAATGTCTTCCCTCGAGTTATGGGCCCTATATGATCTAGGGGCTATCAGAAAAAACTTGAATATTAGCCTAAATATCTATATTACGTTTTTTTGTAAGCTCAAATTTCGTCGAAAATCGCGTATTTCCTCTTTCAAATCAGAGCCCACAATCAACATAATATAGAGATTTAAGTTATTATTCAAGTTTTGTGGGGTAGCATACATCATATAGAATCCATAACTTGAGGGAAGACATTCCTCGTGTGATTAGGGCAGAAATGAGGGGCGAAAAACGAATTTTCGGCCTTTTTGGCGGCGCGCCCCATTGGATTAACATGGGGAACTTCAGGGCCAATGTGGCCCCTTAAGAAATTATCCAAAAATTCTGAAAAAATTCACAGGTACTCTCTGGCACCTTAGACAACTTTTCCGCACTAATGCGTCACCAAAATCGAAAAAATTTTTTTTTCGATACACCCTAATGTCCACATCCACAGTCACAATGTTTTTCCTACGCAAAAAACAGTCTCAGAGCATGGCGGGAGAAACGAGTGGAAGCTCCATCTCTAACAGCTGCCAAACCTACACTGTAAAAAAACTGTAGAAAAACAGAAAGTTTCAATAAAAATGACTTTATGTTTACAGGGATATTCTGTCATGTAACATTCCCACCGCACTTCTATTTATTTTATGTAAAAAACAGCTTTTTTCTAGTTTTTTAGCTTATCTGTACTTAAACAGAAACTTTCTGCAGCGAAAACGAATACAGCTATTAGCAACACCTAACACGCTTTGGAGCCAAATACAAGTTTCAGTTCGTGGAGAAAGAAAGATTTCGGATATAATTTCTACTTTTACTGAATGCTCGTTGGAGCAGCGGTAGCGTGCGTGCTTAGCATGCGGTAGGGCGTGGGTTCTATCCCCAGTTATTGTTTTATTAAAATTAAAAAAACCAGCTCAGAAAGTTTCTGTTTACAGCATTTACCTGTAGGTTACAGCTTTTTTCTGTTTACAGGAGTTTTCTGCTTACAAAACTTTTCTGGCAACTTTTGCTGCCAGAAATTTTCTGTTTTTTTACAGGATTATTTTTTACAGTGTATTGTATAATAATCATCACCGACAGCTATCCGGGGTGGGGATCTGTAGAAAAAGAGCCAAGGTACACGCCAGTATGGTCAAATCCCGCTTAACAGCGTTTCTAGTGTCTGCAGCTCATAGAGAACCTTACTTTACGGACAACCCTCGTACTTTCTAAAAGAGTATTTTGACTGAATTATTGTAAAAATGCATTTTTACCACGTAAAATAGTAAAACAAAGCTGTGGAAAGGAATTTTGTTTCCCTTTCTCATGAAGGAATTAATAAACCTTTATTGAAAATAATAAAAAGTGTGTGGAAATAAAGAAACTGTTAGCTCGGGGCTATACATAAATTTCCTTTGAAAAAAATTCACTAATTACTTTTGATAGAAAAATACCTGGATATTTCATAAATATAGATTCCATAATTTAAACCATTTTATAGAAGAAAGAAACGTGCCAAAGCATCAGCAGTCATTTTGACTGCTGATGAGGGTTCTATGTAGACCAGTAAATACCTCCGGAACTAGTTTTTACAATTAAACGAAATTCGGTTTACTTCAAAAGAAGCATACGCTAGAAAAAGTTCCAAAAGAAGAAGTTAATAACTGAAATCCCTTGGGAAATATATATAGACGCGATGTGACTCGTGAGGATAACGCACCATTTGCATTTTCTTCTGTGCTTAATAAATCTATTTCACACTAATTTTCTCCAGTGGATATTCTAAAACACTAAACCATTCAAATGTTTAAATGTTATCGGCAATTTATGTCTTTTCACTCGTTTAAAGTTATCGGCAGTTTCAGTATCTTTTCACATGTTTAAATGTTACCTGCAGTTTATGTATATTTTCACATATCTATGACACCGAAAGTTTAATACCGGGTTTACATTACTGACAGGCAGTTATGTATATTTTTTCTCTTCTGTTAAGAAGAGAACAGAGAGTTTTAGAGAGTTGTTAACAAAGAGTTTTCTATTCTGTTAGAATTTCTCGTATTCTAAAATAATGTTAATTTTGTTCCAATAGGCAAAACCAATATTTGAGGCACACAATAATTTTAAGTACTTAGTAGAAGTACCTTATAAAAGTATTTTAAGTAGGCTTTGAGACGAAAAAATGTAACATTATTTAAATGAAATAATCCTGTATCAATAAAATTATATTATTTGCTTCATTTTTATGATTAATGTAAGGGAAAATATTGAATTGCATATCCTTATACTAGGCAATTCCATTGATATTAACTGATATTTCAGTGGTTATCATTTAAAAAAAGACAATATCGATGGAAAGACATACAGCATTAGCACTATATTTTCTCCTGTAGTATATTTTTCTTTAGTTTTAGGAAAATATTTAGCACCCCAGCAGGCAATTCTTTATTAATTTCTTTATTGGGCACAATAATTTCTTTATTGGGAGGGGTTCCTTATTAAATAAATAGTTGTAAATGATTAAGAACCCTTAACTTGTTAACTCGAAAGTGTTGAATTAAATACATTCTGGAATTTCATCAAAAGTACGTACTATAGATATACATATTTTAATCAGTCACCATTGATAGCAATGGAGAGCAATGGCTATAACCCTTATTCTTAGCAACTAATATGAGAATTTAACTAACTGAATAATTCCGTTTCTTACAAGCGACTCTTCGTAATGTAATAGCCAGTAACTCCCCTCCCTACTTTTTTAATTCCCGAATAACTTCTACAACTTCAATTATCATCCCCAAAGAAGTAGAAACCTACCAAAACCAAAGAGCAAATTATACTTCACCAATATATCCACCGACAAATTAATTGTGTGCCACCAAGAAGGGCGACTTCTTTTAATTCCATCCTCCTTAAAGTGATTTCCAAAGCAGAAAGCCACACACCATTCCGGGGAAGAAAATAGAATACTCTAATTATCAGAGCAATCAAAAACTCGTAATGTTATCGGAGTTTAAAGAAAATGTAATTTAAACGACATTTTGATGAAAGAGGTACTCGAGGAGCCCGTTTTTTATCTGGAAACTCTCCCTTGGAACTTGCTCCTGCCGAAAACTCGTCCTTTCAAGACTTTTCTCTTTCCTTAATTGCAGGTATCGATTACACTTTCGCCAGTATGTAGGAAAATACTCTAAACTGTTGCTATGGTTTTGGAGTAACTCCCTGTGAGGATGGGAGAAAGCATTAATTATGAAGCGATGCGTTTTCCTACCTTTATTTAGAGATAGTAAATAAACAACTCGTGAAAAATTGAGCAAAATTGCGATCATATGTCACCACCATTATCGTAAAATTGGTTAAAAATCTAAGAAAAGTTTTATTTAAGATTTTACTCAGTTTTTAATGTGTGTGGGATTTTGCTCTCCTTTTTACACCATTAATATCAGTTTTTTAAAAACTAATTTCTAATTTAAAGTAAAAATACTGGACAATGGAACTTTATATTAGCTTTTAAAAACAAGTTTTAGGTAGCTGACTTAATGATCACCCATTGTTTTTTATAATAAACATTTCCATTTTGTACAGAAGCCAAAAAATCCATTAATATAGAAATATGGGAAGAAAACTATTATTCGTGTGGGGCATCTCAATTTTTATACATTTACAGCGTGTTGCCGTTTTAACTGTTGAAAAAAAGCTCCATAAAACTGAATAATAAAATAAATTATTTGAGAAATGAGTTGTATGAGAAATAAGGTTTTTGAAACATGAGTGTTATACTCAGTACTTCACAATAATTTCCTTTACCTAAGATATTTCTCTGTTCTCTAGTCTTTTGTGTGTATCTAATTAGTTAAAAGAGTGGGAAATGGTGGACAAATGGACGGTTACATTTCCATTTGTTGGTTCACTTATTTTAATAATTTCTTAAAATTATTTAATAAAACCAGTACAATCACATATTACAGTATCTGGTTACCGAGAGATCATTATGAATGACAATTTTATTTAAAAGAATAAAAGGTAAACATAATTATAACACTATATGGCGTGATGATATGAATAATGAAATATTTTACATAAATTTTTCACTCTAACAAAAAAAATTTTGAACTTAAAAAAAAAGCTGGTGCCTGAATGTAATATTATATTTTTCTCTTAGATATAAGAAACGTAATTTGCTTTTGGTAATTTTAGTTACCTATGAATTCTCTATAATCTATGAAGAAAATTTTCGGTGTTATTCTGATATCTAACTTAATAAAGTTATTTCGCTATACAACTTTTAACACTTTTAATAAGAGGATTCGTTTTAGATTAGTATTTTTCTCTCACTATTTGATATAAGATATTAAACTTCAGACCTTGAATGCAAAGTAATTAAGATCTGTCTAGGTTTAATTTTAAATGGAAGAATATTCCACTGTTGAGAAATTTCCTAGTGAAACTCGAAGAACGCAAAGTTAATTAAGTTTAATTTATTCTGTAGAAAAATAGAATTTATATTTTTAGGAATATTGATAAATTTTCATTTCTACTAGCAATGCCAGATATTTATTAATTAATGTCTCCAAGTAAAGTTTATCATGAATGAAACTTCAGTCTGGGAATAGTTTAAAGTAAAGCACAAAATAAGGAATTAGAAAGGAGCTCAACAATGAAGTACTAAAATTCCGTTTTGGTATAACACAACCAAACTGGAATGAAGTTTTTTAAAATTTATACTATTTTAATTGAAGAGATAAATGTATACTCCTTTGAATTACATTTTAGAACACAGCATAGATAAATCAATTAAATATATGACAGTTACCTTAAATCCATCATACGTCCACGATCCAAATTTCATGAGGCAAGTTTGAACATCAAAAGGGAAAAACTCAACATCTATTTCGCACGAACTTTTGTAAATAGCAGGGGGTTTCCATTGTATCATTCCTAGTTTATTTAATTGGGCTTTGGTTTCTAAAGTGACTTCAAAGTTTCCATCGGCACTGAAAAAAATATTAATAAAAGCTTCTTGACAAAATAAATATACACTGCCAATAACAAAAACATACAAATTTTTCATTAGAAACAAACGTTTTGTCAGTTCTGAAATATAACTTATTAGGAAAATATCAATGAAACTAATTCCCCAACCAACCTATTAGGAGGATTTAGACGAACTTAGTTTAAATAAAAGTTTCAACCTTCGGATAAACAGTTAAAATTCCCTTGTCTTCCTAACCTTTCACGTTTGGACCTCGGAAAACATACAATTCAAATATTTTATACCGAATTCATATAAAAACATTGCTTGTATGTTTTACAGCCTATGTCATCAACTGGCTAAAACCGTATTCTAACTCTAGGAAACTGTTGTTTCGGAAAAAAGACATCTGTTCTAAGTAATGTTACTGAACAGCAAGGAAGTAAAAGTATGAGGTAGTGGCCAGCCGTGACAAATATAACTTATTATGTTGCTATTAATTACCTTTCTTTCAGTTTTTTCTCGAAAGCTCATGATGAAATTATATATAAAAAGTATTATATGAGATTAAATTACATCACTTTAGCCTCATTTAGTATAGTTTGAACAACAAGAGAAAAACTTTGACATGAAAACAGATTTTTGAAAGGAAATTCAAATCTAAATGATAGTCACACAGATTTTTGAACAAAAAAATTTTTTTCAGCGTTTATGAAAATTACCATCACTCTAAAATTGAAGAGATTAACCCGTTCCCATAAAAAATTCTACAATATTGTACAATATCAATTGTATATTATAAATTATTTTTTTATTAAAACTTGATTATTCCTGAACGTTTTATCTCGAAAATAAAAAAACTAAGCTACATGCTAGTTAAACAAATCTGTGAATCTACTATACACATATTGGCTCGAATAATAATATCCTATTAACTGTTTTAGGTAAAAGTAGTAAATTCCGTCGACTTGATTAATGTATAGAGTTGTCAGATTTTCTTTCGTATCTCCTTTTTTATCATAACAGATATAAACAATTGATTTACATAAAAGAGTGATTGGAAAAAGAAACACGTGTAAGGTAGGAAAAAATTAAGTTAAGATAGTAGTTAAGTAGGGGGAACGCACAGCATTGAAAGGAAAACAATGAATGACTTGAATCTAATTAATGAGACTCCAATAACATTATTAATGAACCACAAATATGGATTCTCGCAAAAAAATTTAGTTAGCAAACTACTCTTCACTAGAAATAATGAAATTAAACTAATGGTTTTCATTTACTCATTCATACCTTCGAAAGTGATAAAAATTGAACATTTCTTTCCCTTACCATCTAAAAGATTGGTTCAAGTCCAATAGTTCCCTAATAAATAACGTCACAGCTCTTATCTCCCACTGAGACCTGGCAATTAATTTACAGACTTGATAACCCCCTAGGTTCGAAAAGGACCGCCTTTTAATGAAGGTCAATATTGTCCTGGAGTGGGATTGGGTGATAAGGACCGAGTCTCTGAATCGTATCTACGTCCTGGTTAAAATGGTATCCTAGAATTTGGTATGCCTGCGGTTACTAGAATGTGTCATTTCGGCTCATGATGGTATCATTAATAATTAGGGATTCGGAATTAACAGACAATTGCCCCCAAGTACCACGACGAGTTGTCTGGAAACATCGATTAATTTCGAGGGATTAATTGAAAAGCGAATCGATCTTAGAGGATTGAGAGAGAAACGATCATTCCATACTTTTAAATCCCTTTCATAGGAGCTTTAGATTTATGAATGAATGAAGAGCTTACTATTTAGGCAGGAGGAGAAAGTTTATTTTAATTAATAATAGATGCGGTATAAATTATACTTAGGAATAATGGCAAACTTATATCTCTCTAACTGATATTTTAACAAGAACCCTATCGTTCAATAACTATCTTGACTGTGTCTGTGCAGTGGTCATGCTCAATTCCTACTCAAGTGATTTGAAAATTAATTTGAATAGGACATGGAATAGGTGTATGCACATGTTTTGACCCAAGTGATTCAAATGCAGTAAATTGAGATCACTAAATTGATGATAGAGTTATTCGAATATTCTATGTCTCTAGTAATCCTGCAGTGTCAAAGTTCAGTTTATGTAGGTAATCATATCAATTACATCATTCGTGACACGTGTCACATTTGCAATAACCTTCATATCAACCATTTGATGATTGATATTCGCTATCGGTATTCCTTGTCAAATAGTATACTTTAACATACATTCTATGGTGGTTTTTCATATATTACTTCCTTTATTATTTAATAATTTGAAATAAATACATTTTTAATATCCTGTATTTTAATAAAATAATTTATAAATAGGGTATTTTACGGCTAAAATATTGTCATATCAATTGTTTTAGACTTGTTTTTATGGAATGCAATGTTTTTGTTAACAAAAAAATGGAACTTTTTATGTTTAATCAAGCCATATAATTTGATGCTTGAGAATTATTTTAAAAATTAAGATAATTTAAATTTATAAGTTTTAATATTGAAAGAAGCTTATTCGAAAATGAACTAAGAATCTAGTTTTCTTCATATCTGAAAAAGTTTAACAGAATGTTTTCAATTTAAGAAAATCCCGCTTGAGAAATTACAGGTTCCTTCTTATCTATGTGAATTAAAAGCTACATATTATTAAATATTTTATCCTTTCAACCTACCTAACAACCAAGACTAAAACTTGATACTCATATAATATAACCGGAAATTTTACTCCTTATTAATATTTATTCATTTTTTCAACCGAACCACAAGGTTCTGCCGCAGGTATTCAACTACATTCCTTTGTCATTTTATTCCTTCTTCATGCATTTTATTTTCCCAAACCTATCCTCAAGAAACTGATGAAATGGTAATCAGAACGCATATTTTAACAACAGCACAAGTCTAGTACTTTTCCACCCACGGAATCGTCATTACAAGGTAAATCTGAACACAATACATTGAGGCAGTTGATAGCAAAGCCATTGAAACACGCATGGAAGAAAAGAATCCCCCCGCTGCAATATTTATGCAGCTCACCCTGGCTACCCAGAATGAGGTTTTGTTTGAAAAGAGGGTATTCTAGGAGGATGATTACCCTTTCAGGAAAGAGGGTATTTTTCAACCTCATTGGAACTTTTAACACGATGAGGGCTTTGTTTTGAAGAGGGCCCACGTAGATATTTCCTAATATCCTGGGAGAGTCAAAAGGTAATAAGGAGGGTTGGAGAGAGATAGTATAGCGTTGGTGTGGGAAATCTGGAAAAATATTGTTTGTAAGGGAACATGCCTAGTTTCTTTTTGGAAAATATCTTTGGAATTTATTTTTGCGTTTTCGAAAAGAAAGTATTCAATCCCAGTTTAGTTTATTTCGATTAATGATCTCTTCAACTGAATGAGTACATTTTATTTTTTAAAAATTTAAATTGATAGCGATGTATATGTTACGGGCAATGTGATAAATCGGGCATTATTAATAGGGGAGAGTGTTGTACCTCTGGACAAAAATAACGTTTGGATTTTTCTAAGACAGGTAAAATCACATTTTTACCATTTAAAGTGCCCAACCTATAGTCCTAACCTTAGCAAAGAGGGTAATATTTTTTATTAGCTAAAATCTTCAAAATTGGGTTTTTAATTCATTTTAATAACTTGACGAAATTTGTGTCCATTGGTACAACATGCTCTCCCTATGGACAGACCCAGTTGTACCTGTGGACACCCTTAAAAAGGAAAGTTTTAGTTGAAAAAAGCTTAAAATGATCATTTTTATTGGTGCATTACCTTTTAATTAACTATTTCAAGCATTTTTAAAATTGGAAATATATTTTTTAAAGTAATCTAGTTTTAGATCGTAAATGATCATTAAAACGAAGTTGATTGATAAAAGTCTGGATTATTTAACTAAAAACACATAAATCACATGGGATTTTCAGATAGAAATTTGAGGTAATAGTTTCATCAATCATGCTGATTGATCTGATCACTTCACTGATCCAAAAAAACAATTTGATCGACACTTAGTTGTGTAAGCATTTGGTGGTAATAACTTTTGTAAATCTTCTTCGGTGGAAATTTTTGTAATCATCATACTTAAATGCGATAGGGTGCTTAAGATTTTATACCATATTTTACATTAAATGCAAAGTAAAATCGAAAATTTAAAAAAGTAGTTTAGATCACAAAATATTTGATTTTTCATCTAGGAATCACTTGAAAATAATCGCCGACAAATATATAACCATTTAGAATTATTTTAATATGCATTAAAATCTATTCACTTTAATGAAACCTGATTCAAAAACGCCGATTAGCTACAGACACCCACAATAACGTGTCCGTAGGTACAACACTTATGGTGTCCGAAGGTACAACACCAGGTGTTTTTGCATTTAAAATTCTATAAAAAATTAGAGAATTGAGATCTGATTTCTATTATCAAAAATAAAAGTTAAAATTACGGGGATTCCCCCTTATATCCAATTTTATCATGTCATAATTTAATGGGAAGAAAAATATTAATGTAGTGATGCACTAAAAAAAACTTTGAGCACATAAAAACAGTAAATTTATTATATTAAATTTAAATATTATTTTAAAGAGCTGATTTCACGTTAGCAACTAGATGCATCTGTTTACATTCAAATTCAACCACAAATTGAAATTTCCATTTTCTCCTGAATTTTAAAACGCGGTGGCTGAAGGTACAACCGTCCTTAGGTACAGTACTCTCCCCTAATGCCTGAAGTGGAAGAGGGCAATGCGATATGGCATTTATAAATGAAATTTATCTCTTTACTCGTAACATATATAAAATTTTTGTTTGAAATTGGACAATGAAAAGAAAAATAAACTACACATCTTTATTAGGGGAAAATATTGTACTAAGGACCTTATTTTTACTTTACCCTGTTTTTTTTATTTATTGAAAATAAACTGAAGAAAAAACTTTCATTCGAAACTTTATCCTTTCATACACAACTTAGATATATTTTTTAAATTCACTGCAAAACATGTTTTTAACTATAGGATAGCCAAACTTGTAAAATTTACTTTTGATTTTGTACCCCTGTATTATTTCAAATTGTAAACGTTTTAAATACAAATCTAGCTAGACTGAGAGCTCTGGGTGTAAGGAGGTCAACTATACATACGTAAGGTTGCCACACTACAAAAAGCTAAGCTAGAAACAAAGTAGGTCCGAGGTGAAATTCTTTCCCCTATATTAATTTTTTTATCACGATATTCTTTTGCAATTACGAACTGAGATTATAAAGTATTAGAAGGTTAAAATTTTACAATATAAATGAAGGATATGGGCCAATAAAGTATGGAGGTGATTGAACGGTGTAAAGTTAATTCATTTCATCCGAGCGAAAAAAATGTACTAAGGTATTCCTTCAATTTTTATACACAAATTATATGATTAATTAAATTTTAAAATTTTAAATTAATTAGTGTTTAGAGAAAGTTTATCTTTTAAAAGTACTCACTTATTATAAAGCACTATATCTGGTCTCCATATATGATCTGAAGGAACATGCAACATATCTACACCTCCATATTCTCTGGGCTCCCAGGTTAGCTTATAATCGTGCCAGTACTGAAAAAAGTAGCACTAGTTTAAAATGTTTTAATGATACATGAAAGAGATTTATTTAGTATTTTTTAAAATATGTATTTGAATACCTTACCTGTTCTACCCAAAGATTTGTTGTCATAATTTGATTCTTTAAGTTCTGTAAAGAATAAAAACATAAGTCATTATGAAAATCGAGTGTGTTCACCTGAAAAGAATCTAATTTAGACACTTTACTAACAATATTTAAAAAATGTTTCCCTGAGTTTTGGTATTTTGAACATGTAAACTTTACTTCTCTAATAGTGAAACATCAAAAGTATTTAAATATTTAAACCTTACTACCGGATATTATTAGTAATGATGATTATATAAAACACAAATATGCTCAGAATATTTTTTTTAATTGGGAAGTAAATACCTATAGAAATTAATGACTTTGACTGATGTATAACACTGTTCAACAATGAAAAAATTTCCTTGATGAAAATAGTCATTTCTTATAGATTTTTGGTCGCTGAATACGAAAATCACCATTAAAAATCTCAATTGACTCAGGATTTTCGGGGAACAGCCCCTCCCCCTTTTTAAGTTTTTCGTCGACTTTATAATTTTAAACTTGAATTTAAGGGTCAAAAAGCATTGCTTTAGTCTTCAAATTGCCTCCCATGAGACAAGAAAGGTTCAAATTAATAAAATATGATTAATTTTTAACAAATGGATAGGTTAAAGGGGTAATTACCCCCCCTAAAAATGCAAAAAATCGTTAAAAATAGTAGGATTTGTTAAACCCCATTTATTTCTCTTATTTTTTACCCAATTCACAATTGAAGGGTCCTAACCCTTCACCATGGACCCAAATTTGATGGCAATATGCAGCAATGATTTTTACTAAAAGCGGTTGAGCTGTTAACGACACCAAAGCACCCACGGAAGGGTTCTATGCCGCACTTAGAGTTAAACTGCTGTGCAAAATAAAAGTTAAAATGCCACCGCTGAATTTCAGCTGATTCTTGTGTAAAATGACCTGCTGAAGTCAAATATGACACCCATTTTTCTCCATCACCCTCAGTTTTTAAGAGGATGCCCCCTAATTGTTATCCACAGCCGTGCATCTATTAACATCTTGAAACATTGAATCCTCACTCCCTAAAACCGGTCAGTTGTTAAAAAACTGAAGAGTTTCTACTCAGGATAGACCCAAAATATGAGAAAAACGTAATTTCAAATCTTTTCAAAATCATCAATATTAATTCCTGAGCTCGCGAGCGCCTTCGCGATTCTGGAATCTGGGAGTCTTCCGAACTCTTCCGCGGGGGCTTCTGGGACGCTAACACCTCAACCGCTTTTAGTAAAAATTATTGCTGCATATTGTCAACAAATTTGGGTGATTGGGGAAGGGTTAGAACCCTTCAAAAAAGGAATTGCATAAAAAATAAGCAAAATAAATAGGGTATAACAAATCCTACTATTTGTAAAGATTTTTTTGCATTTTTAGGGGGTAATTACCCCTTAAACCTATACATCTGTTATAAATTTATAATACTTATTAATTTGAACTATTCTTGTCCCCTGGAGGGCAATTTGAGGACTAAAGCAATGCTTTTTGACCCTGAAAATCGAGTTTATAGTTATAAAACGTCGAAAAACGTAAAAAGGGGGAGGGGCTGTTCCCCGAAAATCCTGAGTCGATTGAGAATTTTAATGGAAATTTTCGTATTCAGCGACCCAAAATCTATAAAAAATGACTATTTTCATCAAGGAAAAATTTTTTGACTATTTTCATCACAAAGGCTCTAAATAACCAGTTTTTAATTTTATCAGATTTTTAAAACACTAATTAATTTGCAATCCTCATTTAAATGTTCCAAAGGAGAAAAACCGGGCGTGACGTCACAGTTGCGAAGTACAAAGGAGTCACCGATAGCTCAAACTGCCCCAACCAATCGACTGCTAAAATTTCCCCCTTCTGCTTCCGAACGATGACGTGTTCCACAACCCTGACGTAATGTGTTGAGCTCTTGCGCATGTAGTTTTTATTTATTAAAAATGAAAAACTAATGATCGGATTTGAAAAATTTCTTCACCGATGATCTCCTTTTATGAAAATCTGTATTAAAAAAATTTGAAAAAAGTGTTTACTAGCCAATTTCAAAAAGATATCCCATAATAAATAAAAGCGTTGTTTTAAGTCTTTAATAATAAAAATGTTTACTATTAGTATATGTGAGGCGGAAAGCGAAAAGGGACCTCTTGTCGGCAAAGTTGATTTCGATAAAAAGCCAAAAAACCGGAAGAAGGTCAAAACTATCGAATTTTTTTCTCTCGATTTTATCGGTCCTTGGACCCTTTAGAACCGAAATTTAGCTGTTGGAATCATTCCTTAACTGTGAAAAATAACGAGAGGGTAGCATTTTGAAAGTTTAAGGTCGTTTTTCGCAAAATCCACTTATTCTATTAAAACTTTTAATTACTGGCGATTCGTCATTTTTTGAGCTACAAGGATGATGATGGTCTTAAAATCTTCATAAACCTGTACAGATTGAGAAAAAAATAATAACTCCATTTCGGCGAACGCCGACAAGAGGTACCTTTTCGCTTTCCGCCTTACATGTTGTACAGTTATGTGTGAGCGAAAATTTCATTCTTTTAGATTATTAATAAATTACATATTTCAAGTTTTAATCAAGGTCACTTGGCATTTTTAAAACGAAAGCTTTATATTTGAATGTTACACAATTTCTCTCAAAAAAATAGAAATATTCAACTTGGATAAGATCATAGATAAGACTTTATCACAATGAAATATCTCACACTTAAAACAAACATTTTGAGCTATGAAAAGTCTGGGCAAAACATTTATGAAGGAATCGAAATCATAACTCACACCTCTCACCCTCCAACTCCTTCACTCCTAGCCGCCTCAAACTTCAGCACGAGCCAAAGCGAATTCAAGGCGGTAAAGAACCCAAAGAATTAAAATAAAATATTCCTTTCCTTCACTCTTCATCGCCTCATTCCTTCCTTCAAAAAAAACCCAAGCGTCTCTTTTCTCTTTTGAAAAATTATAAGCACTGGTGAAGAAAAATAAGCCCTTGCATTCCTCTGACCACCATACCACCCGAGATCATTGGCATTCAAAAGAATAGGCCGGTGGTGCTGGAGAATTCAAAAAATCAATTAGTTTTCCCCCGTCGAATTCTCTGATGTTTTCTTTGAGACCCCTTCACTCCCGAACCATCTTAAGATTCGGGATTCCTTCTCTCCAGCTGCTCTCTCTTGGGACAAAAGTTGCCGATGGTTTGTTTATACTATTTATTGTGTAATTGGGGGATGGAAAGTTGGCATACATGGCTGCTGCATAACGGGAGTGAAAAGAAGACACATTCGTAAAGAAAACTGGGATATTTTTTGTATGAGGAAGGGGGACAGTGAATAGGATTACATGGCTTTTAGGAGAATAGGGAGATTTCACATAAGGAGTTGTGTATTTTAGAATGGGATTATGAATCCTTTTTGGGGGGTTTGAAAACTGTGCTATTATTCTTTGATTGCTTTTGGTTGGAAAAGATATTTGCGGAAGTATCTTTATGTCATTCAATACTTTAAGCATTCCTCTGAGTTTTTGGATGTTTGCTTAGGTAGTTATCTCCATTTTCATTTCAAGAGCGTTTTGAATAGGTAATAGATAGTTTAGTGTAGTTTTATTCGGGGCATATTTTTTTGAGACACAAAATTGGCCTTTCAAAAGCTTTCCTACTTTTTGATTTGGAATTTCTTTGTATCAGCGTAGAAAGGGAGTCCATTGAAAAAAAATCTTTAAATCTTCGATGGGTATATTAAAAAGTGCTCATCGACTGAAAGAAATAATAAATTGTTGTTTTTAGCTAATTCATTTGAAAATTTGTTATTTAAGTTTTTATTTATTATTATTATTATTTATTTAAAATTTATTGTAGCACACACAAAAAGACCGCTAATATCGTTCTGTCAATTGCCTAGTATTGGTTTTAGCTGGCCAACATCGTTTTTCCAACATCGACCATAAGAAGGGAGAAAAAAATATAATTTCCTTTCTCAGGTTTATTTGATTGTAATAGTTATTTAGAATGTTTTAAGTAAACCATATTTTTATGAATTAAAAGTCCCACAAAATGTCTGACAGTACTCGATATTTTCAATATTGGCATATATTGCTACAAAATGGAGCGATGTTCTTGTGTTATCTGGGATAGCCTCTTTTTTGTATATCATGTTGATCATTTTAAAACAAATGTATACGTGGTGTAGAAGTGCCCACAAAATGACGCATGACGTAATATGTATTAAAGTGCCCAAGAATCCCTCATATTACGAGCCGTATAAGATTTAAATTTTAATAACGAACGATCTCAGCAACAGCCACCCCGATGGCTGTCATGACATAATGGGATTCGTAACCTAACCTAACCTAACACAGTTCGAATCCAGGTTAGCATCGATGCTGCTCTGGAGTATTTTAGTTTAGAACTTTAAACTTTTCTAGAATCCTTAGAGCAGGGTTTAGTTGTAACGAGTTACTGCTACATATCCAGTGCCAAATGTATATTTCTTATAAATAATTCCATGTTTGGATATCACCTATGGATTAAAGTCAAATATATTTTTTTGCATACCAACATCAATCACCAAATCATAAACTTTTACATTCAAATCCACACATTAAAGAATCTCAAACTTTTGCATCAAGACAAGCTAAATCTTTTACAACCAGCTCAAAGAGAGGAAACCTATAAAACATACTTCACATTGTCACCTCACGACTCTATAACCCGGCAATAAAAATTGTGTCCGCTCAGCCAGTCTTCAATGTGTAATGGAGTGTTACAGACCACAGTGATTGTTTAGCAAGTCGTTGGAGTTTTCATACCATTAGGGAAGCATGCTCGTGGCGTGCGTTTCATAATTCATCATCGTTAAACTAGGGAACCATCTACTAATTGGAAGAAATGATCCGAGAAAGATCGCTTTTTATTGCCGTGCTACTGAGCTATTTGAAGTATCGAACGGTAGGGTAATAGATTTTTTTGGTGTTTTACGACACTAAAAGAGTATTTTTTGTTGGTGCGATTTTTAAGCTATCCAGCTAAAAAGTTTTCTCCCGAAAGATAATTTTCTTTGCTTACTTATGAATATTTCCTTATTGAAAATGATGGTCGAAACATTATAGATGTTTCTGAGAGCGTTCTGTAAATAAATATTTCTATTTATAAAAATTAATGATTATACTAGATAAGAACTAGTGATAAAACTTCAGAAAAATCAGGAGATAATTTTTCTTAAATATACAAAGCAATTAACATTAAACAGTTAACTAAACATTAGTTTAAAACAGGTTAAATTTTTAAAAAATTAAGGATTTTTTGAATTACGCATTTTATATTTAAATCATGTAGCTTAAGTAGATAAATTACAATACGTTTTTTACACTTTTATTTTGCTAAGTTTGTTTTAATTAAAAATAAGCTTTAAATGAAGTTTTTGATATAAATAGAATGTCAGTGTGTTATATTTATTCAACTGTAATGTTGTAAGATACAAAAATAATTCGTTTTTAACTTACAATAGAAAATGACAAGCACTTCTCTAAGTTTTCTTTTTATAATGATAATGATAATGATAATAATAATATACATTTTTTATTTTATATAAGAACATAATATTTTTAAAAATACTAACTGAAATGATTTTGATATTATGAATTAATAATGATCAAGTAAAATCTCAAAACATAAATTTTTTTCTGAAAATGAGGCCATGTATCCAATTGAGAAGGATCCAAAGAAATCGTTTGGGAAATTCCGATTCCTCAAAACGAATTCCTGTTCAACAAAAAGAGAGAAATGAAATCATTTCAAACGACACCGTTTTCAAGACGCCCAACAACAATACATCAAACTTCAGTCTCGGCAACTTAAATCTCCGCAATCAATCCAACATATATTACCCTGGTCTAATTTTCTCCGAACTCCCACTCCTATTAAACGTAACAATCGCCGAACTATTCCCAGTCTTAAATAGGACAGCAGCGTTATAGGATGCCGACAAAAGAGAGGGGCCAAAAAACCTCCTAAACTATTAGCCTTTGTCTGGAGTGAGAACCATCTCCATTGAAGGGGTGATCAATCAAAGCCTGCTTGATGAGACCCCTTGCCTTCAGAGATAGATCTTCAAAAAAATCCCAACTGTCGTAGAGGGGCTTTATTAAATACAAATATTGAGTTTTATTGCGGGAGATTTATCTGTTGGGTGTGGGAAGACAAATCATATGAGATTGCGGGAGCACTTTATTCAGTTTATGTAGTCACTTAATTTTGCATTTATAGGGAGGGATGGAGAAATTCTGGGTTGTGCGCATCAATATTGATAAACTTGGGACATCATGAATCATATCTTTTGAGATTATTTCAACTGCTAGTTCGTTCACAAAAGGGATTTATGACTTGTGGGAGGGGATTTATTTGAGTCGCAATCAGTTACAATCATCTCCTTATAAATTGATCCAAAAAATACAGAACGTATTTTCTAGTACCTAAAGAGTTATTAGGATATATGAAACAGAAATGCAGAGGGAGAAAGAGAAGAGTAATAGTTGAGATAAAGCAAGCTACCTATTAAAGGTAAACTCTTATCCTAATTTTTAAATTTTAGTTCATAGTTCGTTTTGATTAAATAGTGGCCGTATATTTCTTTTGCATGACATGACAGCATTTTAGGAGTTAACTGTATTTATGCCATATACACTGTAAAAAGTATTAGTAACGTTCTGCAGTAAAGTTTTCACAGCAGTTTAACACTTTCGGAAAATACTGGTTTTCATTTCTGAATCGTTTCTGAGTCCTTGCGGACAGGCAACCATTGTTTGTTTTTGTTTTCACGCTCACCACTAAAAGAGTCAAATTATTTAGATGAGGTGTAAGAACCGACTAATGATTCTAACCATGGAGGTAGGAGTAGAACTCACTCGTACCTCCATGATTCTAACACTAGGAAGTATAACCTTCGTAGATCGGTACCTCCCGTGGTTCATAATATGCCACATTTTGAATACTTAAAGAAACATGAAAGAACAAGACATAATCTGAGATACACATAGCTTTCTGGTTCTTCTGCAGAATATTTCAGTATTTTACAGTAACGTTCCTGATATTTCATAGATCGGTTACTGGTATTTCTGCGAAACGTTTCAGTATTTTACAGAAACGTTACTGGTATTTTCCAGGAACATTACTTAAAAAAATGTTTTTTAAGTAACGTTCCAGAATTTTTTTGCAGTGTAATGTGTGGTTCAAGAATTCACACGTGCTACCTAAAATTTCCGCTAATTGTCAATTCCTATTTCAGAAGGAATCAAGGCGTAATTGTCACTTATTTGGCAACATGTTTGTTGCCAAACAAACTTTTCATGATACCATAATGGCTTTATTCACGTCACCAAATAAGAGATAATTATGCTTTGAAGACTTCTGAAATGAAAAGTTAGATAGTACCAGTGGCATCTTAAGCGATAATAAGTAAATGATGAATTGAATAAAACATTTTTCATTTTTTCTTGAATCCTTAAAAGAGCTCTTCAACCGATAATTACTGTTTAAGAAATGGAAGTTTAGATATAATCGAAAAAGTGCAATTTATTTCAGACATAGTTTTGTGTGGAATAATTACATATAAAATTAAAATTATAGAGATGTTTTATTATAAAAGTATTCGAGTGGAAAAAACCCGTGACTTTAAATCATGATTTGAAAAGTAGCAATTATAAATAAACTCATAAAATTAGAAAAAAGTGACGCAGAACAGAGCATAATTATATTCTTTCATGAAAATGTAATAAAAGACAGGATTAAACTAAAATAACACCAGATATTCGTATTAATAAAAGGATTTCTAAGCGGAAAAGAAGGAACTAAAAATAAATAACCGGTTGAAACTAAGAGTGAATCGAAAATATGACAACATAATAAAGATCCGAGAACAGCCTTGAAAGAAAGTCCCAAGAACCTCTCCACTCATAATTACAAAGTTGAAATCAGCAAAACTAAAAAGGTCCGATTTTGCACAATTAAAAGATTTAAAGCCTTGTTACGGCTCATTCATGTTAATTTATTTAAAGTGTTGCTAGCATTAATTCATTAAGCCTGCTTTAAAAAGCGGCACTGCTATCAAAGAAGAGTTGAGTTGTGTAATTAAGGAGCAAAGGGTTAGGTGGTTTATTTGGCCTGATCCATCTAGTGAGAATCAGGGCCAAGGAAATTAATTCAGAGATGTCTGCTAATTTGTTTTGCCAATTTCGGCAGAGGGCCAAATGTGAGTTAACATTTGGGTGTGAATTTTCAGAGAGGGGGAAATTAACGAGGCTGCGCACACATTAATTTTCATTTCATTTAAATTATTATTTGGTACTTAATCAGTGAGAGACAATTTAAGACGACACTTTTAATGCAATGAAATTCAATGGTTCGACTAATTAAACTATAGAACATTAGTCTGAACTTGATTGAAAATATATAAAGACCCAGAACCACATTATCTATTTAGTTCTCTGTATGCACTGTAATTCAAATATGTGAAGTTAACCGCAAGCACTGTTGCAGGTTAATTTCTGTATTGGAGGAAATATTGTTTTTTCTTTTCTCTCAAATGAGAGAAACACACTTTCTCTGTTACTTGAAGAAGCATGAGAGTTCTTTTAGATTAGTTACAAGAGGTGGCTATTTTATAACAATGACAAAGAGACATCACCGGCAAATGTGTAGTACACACCTTGTTAAAATAACGAGACATTTTGACTTGTACCTACATACTTGTTAGTTGTGATTTTAATTAATCATAATTATCTTTATTGAAGAATTCCCGGAAAAGGCACAGAAACTTTTTGTCATGAACAATTGAAAATTTAGTGTAAAAGACTATTTTTTTTTGCAGTATGTACTATTTTTTATAAATAAAAGTTACGAGTAGAGATACTATCAAAGGAGATTAAATCAGTAGTTATTGATGATTTCAGTTTTAATAATTCGTTAAAATAATTATAATTTTAAATATGTTAATGGTTATATTTTAATAATTTATTGCATTACGTGTTTTTAAATTATATTTTTCTACACTTATAGTTTTTTTTCGTGAAAAATAAAATTAATATAGAATATTTTTATTTGAAATTTATTTTCAAAGTTATACTATAAACATAAAATATAACAAATATGTAATTTGAAATCATGCATTCAAACATTTTTATCTTTAAAAATTGTTTAAATTTAATTAAATCAGTTTAAATTATTTTCATTTTACTTCAATAATTAAAATAATTTCAATATAATGATTTCTGTAAAAAGAAATTTCTTTTTCTAATGACACTTCAAAATGCTGAAAACTTTACATAAGCTAAGGAATTTCATTTTCCTACATTATTTTTCCAAACAAGCAGAATTTCGCAGTGTATGCAAATTCTTTACCAAGCATTTCACTAACATTTTGTTAGGACATTACTTAAATAAAAACAATTTTTGAAAACCATAATGGGAAACCAGAATTTTTAGAAAAGATAGTTTTCCTTTTTCCTTAAACCGAAGAAACAGTTTAGGAAGATAGTACAAGCATAACATAAAATTCCATATTAACCATTTAAAAGCTAACAGGAAAATTCAAGGAGCTTACTTTAGATTTTCTTGACATCATTACAGAACTTTAAACTCATTTAAAATTGAGAAATGAATTACATATTCCTTTGATTTCTGATTAAGAGTAAAAGTATTTCTAATTTGAGTATTAAGTGCAAAATTTAACTGGGGTTAATTCCTTACTTCTTAGATTTTAAGAATTAAACTCGTATTTATTTGGTTTATTGATTCTGAAAAACAGCGGTTAAATTATGGGATTTTTTTTGCTTACAGATTTTATGTTAAAAATATTACATTATTACACAAGTTATTTAGTTCAACAGAATAATATAGTAGGAAAGAATAGGTTAAGTAACTCCCATGTTAAATAGATTATCAGTGTGTTTTAAAGAGCAAGTTAGCTTCTGTTAATTTAAAATGCCGAACAATTTGAGGTTTGAAAATGGGACAATTAGCTAGTGTCTAATTACTATTTCTCGTTAATTAAATATTTTTGTGAATTGTTTCTAATGAATTGATGAGTTAAGTAAAATTGAGGTTAAAACATTCAAATAAATAGCATGATAATTATTCATAATTAATTAGCAGATAATAATTTATAATTGAGCATTTAAGCATAGTATTAATTTATTTCAGTTTGTAGTTAAGTTTAAAATAATATTAAACTAAATACTTTTGAGTTAGAATAACAAAAGCAAAGAAATGTGCGTTAGTTAAGCAAAAGGTTTATTTTGTTCATAACCACACCCCCTTTGACCCTTTTGAACATAGGGAAGAGTCGGACAAACCGGGTAGGTGGACAAAACAGGGATTTGGGCTTTATTCATTGATTTGGAGCGATATCTTGCGAAAAATGCTAGAACTATTTCCAAGCATGAGACCTGACAACTCCAGTAAACAGAAGTTATATAAACCAACCCATTTTGCAGATGGAGTCATTTTTAAATTTCATGAGTAAAGTCCAATTTTATCATCTGCAATATTACGCCACCAATCTTAAATACTGGATTAATTCTCATTAATATATGCAGTGCAGCGTATGATACCTGATTATTTTTTTGTTATTTCAAAAGTTTATAATGGTGCCTAAGAGCTATTTTATTAACACTTGAGTAAAATTTCTTCAAACAGTCACTGTCGACAAAACCAGGATGCGAGTAGAATCGCATGAAGCTTTTGCTCTTTTGTGTATATGAACATTCTAAATCTAACTAAGGAGATCTGGATACAGTGCTTTCACAGCAAAGGGTGGTCACATGGGATGATGAACAAGACAAAACTTGTTTCTAAAACGTTTTTGTTCCTGAAACATTTATTTGATCCTCATTGATTTGGAGTGATATCTTGCGAAAAATGCTAGAACTATTTCCAAGCATGAGACCTGACGACTCCAGTAAACAGAAGTTATATAAACCAACCCATTTTGCAGATGGAGTCATTTTTAAATTTCATGAGTAAAGTCCAATTTTATCATTTTTGTTCATAAATTTTGTATATGAACATTCTAAATCTAACTAAGGAGATTTGGATACATGGGATGATGAACAAGACAAAACTTGTTTCTAAAACGTTTTTGTTCCTGAAACATTTATTTGATCCTCATTGATTTGGAGTGATATCTTGCGAAAAATGCTAGAACTATTTCCAAGCATGAGACCTGACGACTCCAGTAAACAGAAGTTATATAAACCAACCCATTTTGCAGATGGAGTCATTTTTAAATTTCATGAGTAAAGTCCAATTTTATCATCTGCAATATTACGCCACCAATCTTAAATACTGGATTAATTCTCATTAATATATGCAGTGCAGCGTATGATAAGTGCAGCTTATGATACCTGATTATTTTTTTGTTATTTCAAAAGTTTATATTGGTGCCTAAGAGCTATTTTATTAACACTTGAGTAAAATTTCTTCAAACAGTCACTGTCGACAAAACCAGGATGCGAGTAGAATCGCATGAAGCTTTTGCTCTTTTGTGTATATGGACATTCTAAATCTAACTAAGGAGATCTGGATACAGTGCTTTCACAGCAAAGGGTGGTCACATGGGATGATGAACAAGACAAAACTTGTTTCTAAAACGTTTTTGTTCCTGAAACATTTAACCCTTAGAGGTTAAATTAAATGAATGATGAACATTTTATATAAATTGAAATTCTAGAAGTTTATTATGCTATACCATGCAAGTTTTCTTATAATAAACATTGTTTTTTTTTAAATTACTATCATATTTTGATTATTCTATCCAATTCCCAGTTTTGTCCGACCTGGTTGGATAAATCCAGGATTTTTAATTCATCTTAAACATAATAATAATAATAATAATAATGATGATGATGATGATGATAATATCAATAATAATAAGTTCATTTACTACACAAAAAATATTTACAGAACACAAGGAAAAAATACATTCGACCCTAAGGGGAAAATGGAAAAATCCATAAAATTGTTATTATTTACGATTAATTTATTATTTTTTTCTTCATAAGGAACCAGTTTATCGTTTTAGCACCAATTTCGACTGCTTTTACTACACATAAAGTGAATATTCAAAAAATAAAGTTTGGGTTCCGATTTTGTCCGACTTTTCCCTACTTTATTTATATTTAATGTCAGAATATTCCTTCCTTCGAAAAAATTCCTTCAAATTCAAAACGGACCACGGAAAATCCATAGACATACATATTCCACCAGATTAAGAAAGAACACAGCCGCGCTAAGTGCACACTTGACACTGCTTTCTCGACACAACAAAAACGACCACAAGCGGAACACCATCAGTATTCTTTCAGCAGCTTTATCGACATATCGACCGTTTAACGCCGTTAATTTCGTTACCGACGCTTTTTCTTTAAAAAAGTGGAAACGCTTTTGTTAACCCTTAGAATCCAAACAGTCTCCAACAAAAGCGAAGGCGACTAAGATGAAATTAAGTTTAGCATGCGATTTCCAACATCGATCTCTCCAAGAGACAAATAGAAGGGGCTCTCACTATAAAAAATAGAAGGGGCTTACTACAAAATGTATCTCATTAATAATTCAAAGGAGTTCAGCTCACAGGGTGCTTGGCTGCCCAGAGATTTGAATGGCTGTCGCCAATGCCTGGGGATATTCTTTGGAAGAAGATAGTTTGTTTCTTATAATGAAGATTACTTTGTTTTTTTTTTCGATAAGAGAGGATATGGAATCGGTAACTTTGGAAGTTCTCGATTGTTTCTCTCCTGGGACGTTTTTAATTTATATTATAATTGGGTGATTTTGTACGCTTGTTTGCTGGTTCAAGGAGGGCTATGTTGAGAAGGCGATGGATTTTTTTTGCAAATATTTAGTTTAATGATATCGATAAATCTGTATTTGTTACTTATGAATATGTATTATTTAGAAAATTTTGACGTATTAATTCCGTAAATAAATAATTTATTACGCATAAGACAAAGCCAGCTCTTACTATTTCATTTCAACTACTTCAAAACTTTTATGAAGTTCAATTTGATTAACCCTTTCCGACCCATCGCCCCAAATTTTCCATAGGAGTCAATGGTAATCTCGGGTGCCTTATAGGACTGAAATGGTTGAAGAGTCCCAGCAAAAAAAAATCAGCATGTTTCCTTCAAAAAAAGTACCCCTTTTGAAGATTTCATGAAGTTACCTGCAGTTTTTTTATCTATGCAGATTTTATATAGGTAATGTGCAGTGTTTTTGAAGGCGTTGTGAAGGCTTTATGCAGCGAAATTTTCCCTTCAAAAAAACTGCAGTTTTTCTACAGAGCAAATAATGAAGATTTAAAACTTTACTTTTCCTTTATAAAAACTGCAGTTTTTATGAAATAAAATTTCCGATGATTTAACCCTTAATTTTTCCTTCATGAAACCTGCGGGTTTTAATTTTAAAATAAGAACACAATTATATTTTGGACGAAGATTTGACGCATGTGCATTTCCAAGGGTTTTCTGGATCCGATATCCGAAATAAAGTAAGAACATTTTTATGAATAATATAATTTTATTAATCGCATAATTTAATTGATTTAATAATTAAATAAAATTAATCAAACCAGTTTTTGTCTTTATTTTAATCATCCCGGAATAGTGACGACGTTCTGCGCAGTCGCGTTGTAAAACGATCTTGTTTATTGTGATAATGGCGGTATGAAGTAAGCAGCGTTGAAATCGGTGAGCGAAAAATTATTTCTCTAAATTTTAATGATTCAATATTTATTTCTTGCTGTAATATGATTCAGATTCTTTTATATACTCATCAAAATTTGTGCTTCTGGCATTGAATGCTATTTTACTTAGTCATTTTAATAACGATACATGACAATGCATGATTTATTTATTGTTTTGGTACCGTGCTTTATACATTTTGCAAAAGTATTATTTACAAGCTTATTTTATTTCTTCTCCCTTAAATCGGAGTAATCTTAAAGCACTTAAGTGTTATCGTTTAAGCAGTGGTGAAACATGGCGGCCGGAACGGGAGACCGGCCGTGATATAGATAAATTTTCGGATCTACCAAAATTTGTAGAGAGGAAACATTTGCAGGCATGAAAATCGCGCGTTAATTTTGATGACAATGACAATGCGTATTAGTTGTCTCGATTTCCTCGATCGCATCTGCTGTTTGAAAATGTTACGAAATGGGTATATGCCATTCAGAATAAAATTAGGCAAAAACACAAACATTAGCAATCAAACCTAAGCGAGGTTTGAGTCAATGATTATGTTTTAGTTTACTGTTCAATGCAATAAATAAATGGTAAGTAAATGATATAAATAAAAAGTTTTTCTATTAAAAAAAGCTGAATCAAAATTTCCACCTTTGCTTTCCCGCCATAGAGTAAGGTGGGTTGGGGTAAAATGGGTCAATTTTTAGGTACTTTCACATTCTAGTTTTTTTCATTCTAGTTTCTACACATTTTCAGTTTTATTTCATCCAAACTATTACTTTTTTATGATTTCTTTCAATTGGATCTTGACATTACAACCCTTTAGAACATTTTCATCTAATTTTATCAAATATTTTTTAATTATAAGTTGGTTAAACTTAGCATCAAAAGTAGTGACCTACTTTACCCCAACTTGGGGTAAAATGGGTCTCATTGCAAAAAGATGTCAAAAATATATTTATTACTAAATATACATGAAAATAAGAAAAAAGGCAATCGGCTGAGCCGTCTTTATATGAAGAAATTTGTTTTAAGTTGTACTTTAATGAAATTGTAAACGTCCTTAGTTAATGAACATTGTTCAAATGTAGCAATTAAAATACTTCATTTGGAGAAAAAAATAAACTTGTTTGACAGTTAAATGTATATATATTTGAAGGAAATAAGTTAAAAACATTGTTTTTAATTAATACAAAAGGCCTCCTAACTATGACCCATTTTACCCCAAGTACAAAATATCGTTATAAAAGATAAAATATTTTATATTTTTCTAAGCTGATTGGCTTGAAATGTCTCTCAGACTTTCTTTTATGAAAAACTATCACAAAAGTCTGCTGTAATTTATTACAATATATAGATATTGTGGAAGTTAGTAAACCCTGTTTTTTCAATGACATCATTTACGGTTCAAATTAAATATTTCTTCAGTCCTCAAATTCATAAATCTTAAATTTTGACAGTCGAAAAAGGTTTCCAACAGTTTAAAGAATATAATTTAAAAAATTTGTGAAAAAAAAATTCAATTTAAATTTGATTTACATCGAGTTAATTAAAACTGGCCCATTTTACTCCATGACCCACTTTACCCCAACCCTCCCTATAACTTTATGCTTGTTCTTTTTGGGATACGAGAATTATGTAACAGTATGAAAATCAAATTTTTTAAAGATTTTTTGTGTTTTTGGCGCAGTATACATCATGGGGTTTTGTGCCATTAAACTCTTACCAAACCAGGATTTTAATAAAACTCCTAAAGCTAGAGTAAAATATTTTAGTATCCGATTAGCGTGTGCAGTGAGCCTGGATCAAGAAGCTATCCACGAACTGTGGAGCAGCTCACGCGGGTGTTGGCGAGCGAAGTGAGCAGGGGGTGGCAGCACTTTATAATTAAGGATAAATTTATATTTAAGTTACAGTTCAGAAATCTTTCAAGTTAAGCTAAATGATAATGTTTGTTGATGTACGTAGAATTTCGCTGCGCTGCTGCTAAAAAAGTTGAAACGGCCTAATTGACATTTGATACAAAAAATGTTTTAAAATTCAAACAATCTAAAATTATTTTTTTCCTATTCATGCGTATGTTACATTTTAATATGATGATTTTTTATACTAGTTTGCTGATTTTTGTTGTTGATGAATGCAGTTTAATCGTAAAAATCCTTTTTAAAAAAATCTCGGCAGGTTTTCTGCATGGACACAAATTCGGACAAACTAACTGCAGGAAACCTGCAGTCAAAGAAATCAGCATGAAACCTTCAAAAAAAACTGCAGGTTTTCTGCATGAAATTCGGACACTTCAACTACAGAAAAACTGTAATCAGAGAAATCAGCATGAAACCTTAAAAAACCTGCAGGGTTTCTGCATGAAATTCGGACAAACTAATTGCAGGAAACCTGCAGTCAAAATCTAAAGGTTCCTTGCAGGTTTATTTGTCCGAATTCCCTGCAGAAAACCTTCAGGTTTTTTTGAAGGTTTCATGCTGATTTTTTTGCTGGGGTAATGCTAAAAAATTTTTATTATGATTTTTTTTAAATGGCTTAACAAAGTAAAAACAAGTAATAAAACATAATTTTTATTTTTCTAGCCTACTTTCTAATAGAGAGAAAGAAAACAGGAGAAAACGATTCGTAGGAGATTTTTTAGTTTGGAATACTTCACGTAAAACGACTAAATTTATGACCAATAACACGAAAAATAAATAAAAAAATTTCCTTTTGGGTGAATAGGGACCGCATACATAAAAAACTCGTTATATTCGGATCGTAACGCAATTCCCACCCTACAGCTGAATTGAATCACTTATTTCAGAAACATGTTAAACACAATGTTAATCCTATGGGGTTTAACACGTTTCTGAAATAAGCGATTCAATTGAGAAACCGTTTCTATACCAACCTAGAGTTTTTTCAGTTATCATGTAGTCGGGGAAGATGTTCCACTAGACCGTCTCGGTAGCCAAATATACAAGATTTTGTTCTATGTTCCCATTTGATTGAAATTTTCATACACAGCACAAAGAAAACGCTGAAAAAAAGTCACAGAAAAAAAGCCGCACAAACAAAAAAAAATAGCACAAAAAAGGTCGGTCCCCGCAAAAACAGGTTTGAGTGTAGACCTTCAACTCTTTCACTAAACAAAATATAAGAAGCCTCATTCAAACTATAGAACTCAATTTCAAAAACAAGACCTTTAAATTCTCATTTTTGATACTACAAATGCTTCCCCAAACAAGCCCATCCTCGTTAGCACTTCCGCCTGCTTCAGTTGATTGCAAAACCTAATTTTTCGCATGCAAATGTGTATCCCTTTGTTATAAAGTCCCCTCGTAAAAGGAGAGGCGGCTGGATATGATGAATTTTATGAAAGTAATGATAACCAAACACGCTAGATGTGATAAAAATATGCAGCTTCGTGATCCAAGCAACCATCTCTGAGAAGACTTTCATTAAAAGCAAACAAGATAGGGTGAGTATATTTACACTGTCTTAATTAAAGCGTCAATCAAGTCGGTGCAGTTATTGGCAAGGAATCAAATAACGGGATTTTTCGTGAAGAAGCTCGGTGAAAGGTAAATAAACAGTAAAAATGTTGGGAGGCGTTTTTGTGGTGTTGTGAAACTGTTCAGCGGTATTTTCTTTATTGTGGAGAGTTTGACAGTGGAAGCTTTTGAAGTATTTTTAAAACGCTAGATGGAAGGGGCAGATTTTAAAGTAGTGGGGAATTCTTTGGGGATAGTTTGGAGAGATTTTTAAACAATAGAAGTGCATACAATGTTCGTAATCCGCTTATAAAGCCTAGTTAATTAAATTAACCCCGGTCATATCTGGGTGAGATTGCTTTAAAAAGTTTATGGCCAGAAAGTTGAAGTAGCGAATGTACTAATTATTTCACTTCCCTTTAAAAATTACGTGAATCTAAAAAAAATGAATCAGACTGCAATTGAGCATTTTTATTTCAAGTTTTACAGAATTAGAGCATTTATTACCTAAGTAGTAGGTTTTTTGAGCATAGTCATACTCATAAAAATGAATAAATTATAGTCATTGAATAACTTACCAAATAATCCTTTTTCATAGATCAAAAACTGTTTAAGGTTAAATATTTTACTATTAATAACTATTTCTACAGAGAGAAGAAATTTTTGTAATGTTTTCTATACTTTTCCATTTAATCAAATAGGTATCTCACCTATGATTTTAAATCTTACTTTTTAAAAAGATTATAACCTAATGTATGGGAATCAATCATATCACATTTCAACGGCTTTTTGGAAAGTATTGATTGTGAGTATTATCATTCTAAAATTTTAATTTGTTTTAAGTTTACTTGAATAACGTGTAAAGCCATCCAAACGAGAGCGCCAACTTTGCGCTATGACTTATCCCCAGTACTAAATGCTTTTTCACACATCTTTTGATATAATATCTATACCTATATAATATTCTTTATATTTCTTAAAATATGGTGGAGATCCTTTCTCAACAAAAGTTCAAAATTCAACTCAAACCAACACGTATATTTTAAATGCATTCATTCGATATTCACTCAATATTAATGATTTCTATGAAATGACAACATCTAAAATGCTGTCATTTTTATAAGAACTCATTAAATTTGTAAAAAAAATTATTTTTGTCTCTTTAATGAAGTAAAAATAAAAAATAAAGTTTAAATTACTTTTATGCAAGCACATTCTCTAAAATTAGGCGAACCCTTTTCCATAACAGAAACTCTTTGCCGGGAGTGAGATAGATTCGAACCAACGATCACTCTCGAGAACCAGGTAGCAAATGGACGATATTCGTACCACGCCCATTTAATCACGTGATGGGGGAAAACAAACTCACTATCAAATCATATCTCACTATCATCATATTTCACTACAAGCCATTTCTGTGGTAACCAATTGAAAGCTTAGTAGGTAACGTGAGGGTTAAAATTTGACGTAATAATACGTTAATTTGAATATAATCCCTTCTCGAGAGAAAATATGGATGGCTTGAAAGTCTCCCCATCACAAATTTGGTCTATCTGGAAACACGCCACACTCAAGATCTGATTCCTGGGAACACCGGAGATTCACATGCAACTGTTAGCCGATTCCTTGGATGCGGGCAAGACAATCCGTTGTTTTTCAGTTTCATCAGAGTAATGCCAGTGTCATCTCCCTGGAGTTAGGAGCCTGGTGCAAGGAGCCTGATGCCACTACCCCTCGGCCATCCCAGCTACGGAAAGGTTGATTCATCAACTAATGTGCATAGTGATGAAGATTTGTTTTGTTGCTTATAATTTTTTCCGAATTATAGATTTAAATTTCTATCCATTTTTATAATGCATTAACCTTCATTCACAATTTGACGTAGGGTGGCATAAACAAAATATTTTACAACAAGCCAACTCAAATATCTACATTTGTTGGATTTGCTACGGTTTCATTTATAGAAGAAGTGAACGTTACGGAGAGCAAGTATTTTTTTTCCTCTAGGGAGAAATGAAAATATTTCATGTTGCTCCTCAAGTGACGATTGAGAATATAGGTTATTTCTAAATTTACTGATCACGAGGTTAATTGAATCGCTTATTTCTGAAACATGTCAAACGCCACTTTTCTTGTTTTGAGATAAACGAGAAAAACTGTACAGAAGCACACTACATTTTTATGAAGATGTTTAGTAATTTGTTTCTTAAAGTAGACCTTATTTGGATATTAATGTTTTTATTCTTTTCATAAAAAAAATATTGAAATATTTGCATTTGACCGGTTTCTGCAATAAACAGAGTATTCATAGCTTAAGTATAATTTATTTAAGGATTTGCTAATAAAAGTATGAGTATTAGTTCAAAATAACATTTCCTTATTAAATACTAAACCCATAAAATTATTATAGAATTCTTATTTTTTTCTCTTTTGGTTAATAGATGTATAAATACCTTTTTTAAAAAATGATTTCAACTCTAGACTCAAAAATAGTGGTCAGCCAATTCAAAATGACGATAAAGACATCTTCGAAGTAAATTAGATAGTTGTTTAGATGTAACTTTGTGGACAGTAAAACGATTTTGCTTTAAAAGAAGCCTACAAAATAAGTTAATTAGTTCAATATTATGATCTGGGGTACATATTTGATGTCCTCTTTTAATAAAGTGATTCATAGATCCAAAATCTCAATCACATGGATGTAATAAAGGGCCACAAGCATGGAAATTTAAAATATATAGCTACCAAAACGTCCTTAGTCTTGAGATTCATAAAAAAAATTTAAAATAAGGGGTTTTATTATAGCATGATGGATCTAACCTCTAAAGAATGACTTTTCCAATCGCATATAGTTTTTGTATAAAAAAAGCAGTCCCAAACAAGCTGCAGAGGAGACGGCATGAACAAAATTCCCCCCAGTTTAAATTCAGAAACCAGTCAAGCGATGTCGTTTGACATGTTTCTGCACTAAATCTGAAATTTAACATGGTGGAAAACTATTTTAAAATTACTTTATTTTTATAATTCTTACTTTAAAATGTGCATTTACCCCTACAGAATCCTATTACACCAATAACTCCTTTTTGAAAAAAAAAGTGGCGTTTGACACGTTTCAGAATTAAGCGATTCAATTGAATCGCTTGATTCTAAATTAATTCTAATTTGGGGGGGCGGTGGTAATTTCAGTGAAAATTTTGAGTGTCTGGATCTCTAAGGGCATTTAAAACTCTTTAAAACTAAATATGCAAATAATAAACATTTATTCTTTTGCTTGTATTGTCGGGGAGAGTGGATTTTTTAGAATATATTTTTAATACAATACAAATATTATATTACCATCAAAATGAAGAGTGAGATAAATATTTGTTTTAACCTTGAAGTTAAATTTCTATCAAAATTGGTGTTTTTTTTCCAAAGAAACAAAAAAATGCTTATATTCTGAATTTGAAACAAATATTACCCTGAAAAAACTGTTCGAAAAAGTAAATTTTTCGCAAAATTTTAAGAGTGTTCAAATAAATATTTCAGGTTTTTCTTAAATATTAAAAGTTACCTGTACTACCGGATTTCCTAAATATATAGCATAATTTTTAGTTACTACATTAAAAGCTTCTAGTTTAAAGCCTTAAAACACCTTGAAAATAATTTTGTGTGATGTGATAAGTTTAAGTTTTAATATACAGGATGTTTCAAAATTGCGTTGCACGGCTTTTATTTGGAACCAAAGCCTCTTAGAGTCACAGAAGTAAGGTCTACCCCTAGGTAAACTGTAAAGAAAAATTTTTGAGAGATAAAGAGTAAATAAAGAGTTTTCTGCAGCATAAAATAGTAAATTCTCATTCAGAAACTTAGAACTGCGTTTGTGATTTGGAATGATTAATTACCATATTAAGTTTGTAGGAACAAAGTCCCAAACCTTTAAGATCATTAAGCAGAAAGAAATATTTGAACGGAGTTTCCACGCATAGTAGTATCAGTGTAGCTTGTGGTAATTAAAGCTAATTGCTATGCCCTGTTAATTTTTGTAGCGCAAGTTTTAATTTCCTTTGGGGCATTAAGCATCCTTTAAAATAACGATTTTGTATTGCCATCAACATCATTAAAGTATGCTCTCAACATCTTTCCACTGCACATATCTAGATTAATTGAAATGTTTTTAAAAGGTTGTACTCAGAGATAGCTTTCATCCAGATAGTTAAGTGAAATGATAAATACGAATATCTAAAGCACGTGCAATGTTTTTTGGTACTTTTATAAGTGGATAAAAATATCCCTTTTAGTATGGAACCTGTTTTTAAAAAAATTCTTTTAAACTAATGTAGTTGGTTACTTATCTTGTTAACTTTCCTTTCTGTGTGTGTGTGTGAAACAGGTTATTATTAGTACTACAATTAACTGAATTTAATAGAGAAGGAATTTTAAAGTATTAAAGTTCAAATATTGTATTTGAATTAAATGTTTTAAAATTAATGATATTTTTTCCAATGGTAAGTAATTGAACAGTTAGAGATTAATAGAGTTCACACACACATTAACCAACAGACATGCCATAATTAGTACTTTCTTCGCGTTACCCAGTGGGCACCTGTACCTGTAGACCTAAGCCACGGAGGTGAAGTACTGTTGCCCCCACAACATACACATACGCAGGCAAAACGTCTTTTTACACACATTCATTCATCTCGCACAAGGACAGAAACTAACATCCATGCCAAGCGGGGATTCGAACCCCAGACGTAAGGCTTCGCAGTCAGAGGCTCTAACCAGTAGGCCAGTACGTCGGGAAAAAACCGTCGGTGATTTTTTTATGTAACAAAAAATTAAGGATATTGTTACATAAAAACTAAAACTTTTGTTTCAGTGATTAATTGGGCATTATTAATAATGCCCAGAGTGGAGGGGGCCAAGTGATAAATTTCATTGATAAATGCCATTGAATTTATCAAATTGCCCTCTTCCACTTCGGGCATTATTAATAATGACCGATTTATCACATTACTCGTAACATATATATCTATTTAAATTTCTAACTTTTCTGTCTATTGAAAATTTAAAGTTATTTTTAGTTTTTATATACCCTTTATTTAGTACCGAACTATTTATTTAATAGTTTATTTTTTAGTAAACTTCCTAATAATCTAAAATTCTTGTCAGGCCTTTGTTATGTGAACGTAAGATCAGAAAAAATTTAATATGGTAAACATATTTATATTTAGCCTATTCATATAAACTCTTAATCCACTTTAGGTGCTCACGTTAAAATTGATTTTATGAAAGCTATTACAAAAAGGTTTGAAAATAATTAATGTCTAGAAAGTGTGTGTTTGCAATAATCGTAATATTTCTCGAATAATTTTCTCTACATTTAACAAATATATATTAAACATCCAAAATTTAACAATTTCTTCCTCAAACAGCTTTAAAAAGTTGTAAAGTTTCATTCGACAAACCTAAATCTTAATAATTTCATTTCATTATGAAAAGAAAACAACTCATGGGTTCAATATTTGAGTAACTGTACGATAGGGTGAATCGACCAGTAATTGACCAGTTAGTGGAAATTCCTCCAAGTTTTATTTTTCTTTCTTAGAAAAAAAATTTTTCTAAAAAAATTGACACTGGTTTAATATCAATGAAAGTATGAGGAATAATAACTAATAATCATTTTTCCTTTCACTTTTATAGAATTTTTTTTATTTATTTTAAAAGCAATTAATTGAGATTTTGCCAGTAATTGACCACCTACATCCAGTATTTGAACACCATTATTCCAGTAATTGACCATTGCCATATTCACCATTTCCAGAATAAAAATCAAATATACAGCTCAAGCACAAATCAACCAACTGATCCACAACGCAACCTATCATTTCCAAAAGAGCTATTTATTCGAGTCCCACTGAAATTTTCCCCATTTCTTTAAAACATGGCTAAGGGTAAGTTGGCTGAAAAAAATACGCAACGGAGACGTTTGAAGAAAACGTTTCAGAAACACTTACACAAACTTTCATTCAATCTGATGATTATAAAATTCTCTCACAAAAATTAAGAATTGGCAAATTTTAGTAAATTTTTAAGTTTATAGTTTTTCTTGACAGTTTTAAGCGAAAAAATCAGTTGTTTTATTGAATGGTATAAAAATTTTGAACTTAACTAATATTCCATTCTTATTAACACCCGTGCCTTTTGGCAGAAAATCCTATGATCTGAAAACCAACTGTTCCAATCCTACTAAAATTTCTTCCAGTTGTTGAATACGTCTTAGAAAATTCTTAAAAGCTGTATTCAATCAGCAATCAATAAATTAAACTCTGGAAGAGAACACGGAAAATTGTTCCGATTTATTAATTCTCATACTTTATTAATATTAAATCACTGTCAATTTAAAATATATTTTGTTGGAAAAATATATCTACTTTATTAGTAATTATAATGATTTTTAAGATGTATTAGCAAAATCTTATACATTTTAAGCAAGAAGTAGAACAATTGTTTTTATTGTTTAACCTTTTAAAACCAGACTGTAAACCAGCACGATTTGCCACCTAGGCCACCTAGCGAGCGCTTGCACCGCGAACCGTTCAATTCCAGCGTTTACTACAGAAGGCTATCTAAAAAAACTAAAAATGCGCATATGTCTGACAACCAACCAACCAACCAACTACCCGTAGGTACGTACTTTAGGGCTTAGCGAGAGGAGCGACATATTTTAAAAGCGCAGGTGTTGGAAATTTGAAGAACCAATGAAAGAGGTATATTGAATAAAGAGTCCCTATTAACAATACTGGTTAATTACTGGAAATGTAACTTTTTTTACAGTAAATCTAACCAAAAATTGTACTGCAGGTAAAAATCTTTAAGATCGCTCTTGGTTTAAAAAGAAATCTTAAAAGCAAATAAAATCCAGTAGTTGACCACTTTGGTCAAATACTAGCACTTTTTCTATTCTAGACAGCCAGTGGTTGACCATCCCTCAAATATCAAATTAAATGGTTAATATACAAATAATGATAGTTTTATTTAATTCAACTAAACATTTAGGATCTAAATACATCAATCAATAAAATATTGGAATAAAAACTAGCTGGATGATTTGAGATTGAACTAAATACTCCATACCATTATTGCTAGTAGTGAGAGCGCATGCTTTGAAGCTTTGTTGATAACTTTTTTTTAACTATTTATTGTGTCTTTTAAGAACAATACTAGAACTTTAGACTATGCATGAGCTTTTAATAAAATGTCAGCTATGTTTTCAACGCAACAGATTCGAAATAAACACACAACAGTTCTTGTTTTTTGCAAAATTATGCTCAATTGGTCAACTACTGGTAGGTGGTCAACTACTGGTCGGTTCACCCTACTTCTAAATTTTAGCCTCAAGTAGATATCCTGTCTTTATATTATAGTATATTGCTGCGCCAAACCCCTTCTAGATAAAATTTTAAGCTTAGAGGTAAAAAGAAACTATTGGAAAAACTGCGGTTAATATCCTGGAGCGATGAAATTATTTTTTTTGAAATAAAACTAGTAATTAAAAATATCATTGCTTTTCAGAACAGGTGTTTTTGTCTTTTTTAACAAGTTTAAGTTAGTTATTATCTTTGACCCGATAAGTATAGAATGAATGGTGTTTTTGAAGAAAAAATTATTTGCGTGAATTTAATCTACGAGATGTTTAGTATTGTTACTTTAACAAATTACTTAATTGGTAGTAGATCCCCAAGCAGCACAAACGTTCAAGATTCGTCCAATTTTTGTCATGTATGGCGAAATTTCGTTTACGTCTAGTTGTTGCAGTTATATACGTAAACTTGACATATTTGGTATGGTTATGAGCTGTGTGCTACTAAGGTGAATACAAAAACCTACTAATTTAGAAAAATCTTATTTAAAGATGGATAATTATAATAACAGATCCTAACATGGTGCGCAGTATTACATAGTGACAACTTCGCTTAGAGGCGAAAATGACCAAAAACTATCAACATTTTAAACCAGCTTATCTCAATACTAATAAAATGAAATTAAATGGGGTTTAGGTTTTTAGAAACGAAACGCAAATAAAATGTGTATTAAAATAATGAAAGATAATAACAAGCTTACTAATGCTATTTTTATTGGATTATGTATATATCACTTTTTCAAATGAAACAATATTAAAAAACCATCTTGTAAGTTCATCTTAAGCTTTGATTTTTTGAAGACAGTGCATATTATTTCTTGTTGAAAACAATTTAACACATTTTGTTGAATGAAACACCTTTTATAGTCCAAACATCTATTTAAGGACAGTAAATAAAGTGCGTTTATTTTTCCCTCGAACAACAACTTAAGAAAATCCCCCCCAAGATCCTTGATACTTTTTAAATATTTACTCCTCCTTTTTGTTTAAGGACATTTCCTGCAATGGAAAAGAATGGACAGAAAGAGAACAATTAAGAATTCATGAAAAAGAGTGCACAAGATGAGATTACTCCGCATTCTTCAAGAAAAGAGAAGCCGAGAATGGCCAGAAATCTAAAACTTTAATAACTCGGATTAAAAGTGATTTTGGCGGGGTTCGTTCTGTCCGTGGTGATAGTCTTTAGCCTCCGATGGTAATCGTAATCCTGTGTAAATGGAATCTGCTCCAGGTTCCTGGTTAAGGAACTAGATAAGCTCTAATACTGGTGAAAGGAAGAGATGAGTGTTGGAGAAAATATCTACCATATACCTTTGGTTTAATTAAACACTTTGATCCTGTTTCAGATTTCTCCGATTTAGTGATTTAGTGATATTTGAAATCAGCAGAAAATGAAAGTACTAACTAGAGGGTTATATACAAGATCGATTGTTTTTCAATATTATTCCCTTAAATAATGATGACTACCTGCTGAAATGAGGTATTCTCACGTTTTGAGATTAAATTTTATTAAAATAGTAGATAAAAAACCATGAAGAATGACGTTTACATCAAGTATTTTCGTAGCCTAGTTTCTGAGATATAAATTTTTGAAATTTCGTTTTTTGTTTCGGCGCGAAAACACTCTCGAATCACAAATCATGCGCTGTGAGGTCACATCCAATAGAAGCCCGTTTTCTGATCACGTGAAAGCAGCAAACACAATGGTTTTCATGCGCTGTGATGTCACATCCAATGGAAGCCCGTTTTCTGATCACGTGACTTTTCTGACGTTTTGGCAAAAATAAAATTGAATTTTAATTTTAAGTTATTTAAAACACATTTTTGAACTTAAACATCATAAATTTGGGAGTTTTAAACCATAATGTATAAAAAAAGTATAAAATCAAGCAAATCCCTCACTCATGCAAATACCTCATTAAATAAAAATTTTTCAGGCTGAGAAAAGGTGATTAAATGGGTTGAAAAACGATGCTTATTTCATAAGGTTTGATTAAGGTTCTATTTTATTTATGATTCTGATAGAGTAGGCATGCACAAAATTAACTGTTATTCACCTCAAATTATGTCAATTGAACTTCCGCAGGCCAAAAATATCTTTATTGTCTGATTTGGCGGAACAAAATATTGATCAAAACTAACTTAAGTTTACGTATGACATTAATATTAGTTATTAATTATTTAGTTTTGTAGAAAAATATTCAATTCAGAAAAATATTCAAAAGTTTTTATGTTTAAAATATAGTTTATGATTATGCATAATAATTTTTCTGAAATTCATCTACTTCAAAAGTTTTTGTCACCTTCTAGTCATTTATTTGCATATGAGGCGAGCTAAACAATTTAGCATTTTTCCATAGGGGAAATCTTCTGCAAGTACTCAAAGATTTACAAAAAATGAGTGCAAAATATTAAACTAAATTTTTTCAAGCACTTGAATTTTTAGAATCATTTAAGACCTATCGAACCACAAAAATAGAGCTGGAGGGCCGCATCCGGTCCATGGGCCGTATGCTGTGCATGTGCAGGCATTTGTTAGAGAGTAGTACTATGTTAAAAAAGCTTAAAAAAAGAGTTAAGAGATAAAAAATCTCAAAGGAAATGATTGAAAATGGCATAGAATTTGAATAGCATCAAACAGTAAGAGAGTTTGTTATTTAACCCCTTAAAAGAGAAATTTACATTTTTTTAATCCACTTACCTTATTCCAAAATCAATTGCTTAAATCTAAAACTTTTAAATATCATCTGTGAAACACAAAATAATTTCTTATCAATAAATAACCATAGTATATGGTGTTTTTATGTTAACCGGTTTGGTTACCAAGTACGCAGCGTTGCTCGTAATCCAAAAAAATCCGATCTGTATTTCTCGTTCTTTTCCAAACTAAACCGCTAATTTCTTCAAAATCACCAACTCTTTAATTATAACAAATGAGACCATCTCATTTCAAAAGTAATCTCCCAAGGACCCCTTCTCGGTTTCATTATTGCATCCTTGACTAGCCACGCCGGCTGAGCCCCTTTTTCAAATTAGCGCCCCTGCTAACTCTGCCAGGGGAGACCGACTCCGTCGCTTCCTCTCCCGACAGCATTTATTACAACGCCTTTCTTTTAGTTCTGGCAGAATATACGGCCCGGATCCGAAAATGATTTATTTCGGCCCGGCGAAAATCGGGAAAGAAAAATAATGAAGTAAAGGCTTGTGGTTAAGGGGCCTGTTTGTTTCCCTGCCATGGAGATCGAGAGTTTTCCCGCTTAAAGCTGCCCCATTATGGGCTTGAGGGGGAAAATGGAAAAGGAGTCTTTGAATGGGAAGACTATATTTTACTGAGGGATTACTCTTAAAATCTAAAAGGAAAATAGAATAGATTAGTTGGACAGTGATATGGCTATTGGGACAAAGTTGATGCGATGGCTTTTTATAAAGAGGGAGTTTCAACAAGTCCGTCAAAACTGTGCACAGAAAGATTCCTTTCCCCGTCGAGTGATACTTTTAAGTTTTTTTTTTTTTATTATTTTAGAAAGTGCTATAGCGTAATTGCTGCTTATTGAGCGATATTTTTTTATAAAAGTATATATGTAATTTAAACAAATACTTTATGTAATATTAAACAAATATTTCATCTAGAATGTTTAACGTAAAATAAATTATTTTATTTATGATATTTAATATTTTCTACTGATTCTTAACATTTGCTATAATTGTTAAAAATCAAAATACCATCGTCATTTTTTTCTATTTCATTTTGTCCATAAAAAGCGTTTTTACAATAAATTTGTCTCTATATATGCAGTTTATGCTATTTCCGTATTTCCCTCCTCATAAATGAATTTATCGCCTTCTATAAAAGACAAGGATTTTTTTACTCCACCAAAAAAATAACACTGATTATTTAAGTATTATTTATTTTCGCTCCGATGAAGGTGGTTGCATTTAACCACCGAAACAGCTGCCAGCGTTTGCTGTAATTGTGCTGTTTTATGTTGTTTGGTATAAATTTTTCTGATATCTTTTGCTGTCTATCAAAGATTTTTAGAATTATTGAGGTCATTTCCAAGTGAAAATGTTTGGTATTTTTCTTGAATATTCTTATTTTTTTTAGTAAAAATTTGGTTAAGCATTGAAATTCGTCGCCAAATAAGCGTCATTACATCTTGAACTCTCTGAAAAGGAATTGACAAATAGCGGGAAGTGTTTGATAGCATATATGGCTTTTAAAGCGAGGATTTATTTCTTTTAGTGCTTACTTAAGCAAACAGCAGAACGAATTTAAGAAAAGATAATGATTCATGAAAGTTTGTTACATGCATAAAATCTGCAAAAAAAGCATCCAACATCCTTTATACATAAATCATAGTTTGAACATGGAACATAGAAGACCTGGTTATTTGAGTTTTTAACCAATGAACTTTCTCTGATCTGTAGAGTTCTGTTAGTTTCAACTTTGAATCTCAAAAGTTTTGAAAAGCGTGCTTGCTTTTTTTGTTGAGATTTAAACACATTTTTAACTAGCTAAATTAATTTTAAAAATAAGATTTTAAATTATTTAATGATTTACCAACTAAACAAGAAAACCTAAATTTTTATTTTTTCACGACATTGTCAATTAGGGTTTTTCACTAAGTTTGTGTGGTTTGATAATGAACTATTTTTAGAGACAGAAATGGTCCCGGTAAATAATTGCAAAGGAATTTTCCTAAGTCCTTAAATTTCTAAACACATTTACCTTTTCAAAGTTTATTTTTCCTTTTAAAATAGAATAAACATGGACGGAAAACATAAACGTTTCAGAATTTCTTTGTTTAAAAACAGTTTTTGTCTGTTTTGTCAATTAAAAAAACTTTCTTCATGAACTAAAGAAAACATCAAAGCACCCAATTCAAATTAAGTTTTTAATAGTTTTTAATTTGCGTATGTTGTGTAAGAGACGGGTATTAGATCTATGAAACGCTAGTTATAATTATTTAAAAATTTACCGCTTAATTATTTTAATTTAGTTTTTCTTTGAGGTAAGAAATACTTGGAGTAGAATTATTACCTAATTTTTGCTGCATTAAAAATTAATTAGAGGCCATATAGATAGCTTAAGTGTTTTATGTCAAGAAGATAATCTATCTACAAGTATAATTTTAAGCACTTTAAAATATCAGAAAAAAAATTTCAGTAAAAAGGTGTTTTTTTTCTTAGTATATGTGATTTTTTTAATAGTTTTGTATTAAATATTATTGAAAATGCTTCCCTGTTTCCACTCTAGATCACAAGATTACCTTCTTTTTCATTTTTTGTTCATTGTTTTATAAAAGAAATAATGAAGAGCTTTATCCCTACTAAAACGAGGAATGGCTTGATGATATTACATTTTTTAATCCCTCTCAATAACAATTATTATGAATATATTTTTTATAATTTTTCCCAGAGTACAAAAACAACGTTATTATTTACTTTAACTCTCAAGTTGAATTTTAATTTGGAAAAATTCAATTAACTTATCACATGATATTTTCTGTTACTCTAATACGTGAATTTAAAAAAAATTAAAATTATTTTTAAGGGCAAAATATCTTTGGGAAAAAAGTAGACTCCTTGACGTAGACTCCTCCCACCAACACCACTAAAGTATTTTCATCCGAAATTTTCAAAATCAAACATAGTTTCCTTCAAGAAAATTTCATCCAGATTTTAAAACGCCTAGAGAAGAGAGAGATATTAGCAATTTAAAACATAGAAGACTGGAGTTTGACAAAATATTTACCGACTTCGCTCTCACCAACTTTTCATGTGACAGTATGTTCAGAGACGTTCATAAATATTGATTTTCTGTCTGATTCTTCTGAGCGTGATTTACTACCCAAACGTTTCTATGCATTAAGATTTATTAAGTGCTCTGTGTCGTAGGTGGTGTTTCAATTCCTGCGATATTTATGGTCCGTTCGAGTAGATAAAAGTGTAATGGGCACATTGAGATGCTTTGGGGTACATACCCGGAGCATGGCTATAAAGAGTTATTCGACAGAGACATTGGGGTTTGTGTACCTAAAACGTATGGATCGTAATTCTCTTACTAGGGAAATAGGGCCCTTTGTTGCATTCAGAAGTTGTAAGCTATCTTATTTATGACTAAAATAACGTGTAGTTTAGGTAAACATGTTAACAATTTCGGAGCGAGTAATACAAATAAAAGCTTTAATATAGATATTTATCTTATCTAGTTTATGTGATGCTTAAGGTAATAAACTATGATGTATTCCGTTCTGAAATTATTTCGGAATGAATTGTGCTTAGAGTTTAGAAGCAAAAAAACAAAACCTTTTATGTTTTATCCTTATCAGAATTATGTGATGTGATAAAGCGCATGCTGTATTGTAATTTTTAATAATTGATGATAAAGTACGATGATACTGTTTTTTAAAAATCTATATGAATGTGTTTATTGTAATTAATTTATAGTATTACTCCCCCATTTTATCTTGAATATTAAACAACGTATAAAGAATAACACACTAGAAGATACTAAGTGTAAAATGCATCAGGTTTAAAAAGATAAAAATATCATTTCAGGAAAGAAAGAAATCTGAAATAATTTTAAGGCTAAGTTATACGTTCTACTCGATTATAAAAGTGAAAACAATTCAAATAAAATTAAAAATTGTTATGTTGAACGTATACCAGTTTTATATAATCATTATATATAACAAAAGTCCGTTTCATAGCTTTTATTTGGTACCAATGTCTCCAAGGATGATGGAAGTAAGGTATGCCCCTAAGTAGTTGATCATGGAGAATACATTGAGATGACTTACAGCGCTTCTATTGGCAAAATAGCTGTAATCAAATCCAATTCCATTTTAAATCTGGTAATAAAATTTACACCTAAAACCAAGCCCGTTTTATAAGATATTACTCAAAAGTTAATAACTTAACTTCGGGGAGAAAATTGTTGGCAATAACATAAAAAACGAGTAGAAAAGAATTTCATGAAAATATCTTTCATATTCCGAGGAGATATTACATTACTCTATCTCATTCAGGGTCTTTAAAATAATTTTTTAAACAATCTTATTTAACCGTTTGGGGCGCTGTAAGAGTCATCATTTACCAAAAAAAACACCTTACTTCCATGATCCTAGGAGACGTTGGTTCCAAATAAAATCCCATAAACGGTCTTTTAAAATACCTTGTATATTTTCGTGAATTGAAAATTTGCACCTTTTCATTGAAACATTTCTTTTTGAGTCTTTTAACATACAATACCAATTAAATAGACATTCCTGAGCAAACTCCATTGATTCTTCCTTTGGAGCTTCCTCTATTGAAAAGCGCATTGCAAACACGCGCATGTGGAAATTGAATTTGTTGTTCATTTTATAATTCAGAATCCTCCCCAAACTCCAGTTGATAATGAGTTCATTTCTTATTTGGATCACGTTTTCAACTATTTTGCTCACGTCCTTGGTTTTGTGCTGAACTTAAATTGTTGAACGATGGCTCTTCCCCATTCAAGTATTGTATTCAACTGAAGGGAGGTCCTCTTTGAAAATCTCCTTTGTGCGTTCTTCATTAAAATGTTTCACTATTCAAAAAATTTCAAGTTTGCCGTGTTAGTTTTATTGCGTTTTTGAATAGTTTTCGGAAAAAGCTCTCGAGTCTTTAATACATGCTACTAAGTGATTTTGAATAAAAAATTGAGTTATAGGTGTATAAAATGCCAATTTCGGATAGAAAGTTTCTTTACATTAATTTTGCGTTTTTTTACAATCCTGTGTTAAATATTATCAATTTATGACAACCAATACACAATTAATGTAAAACCATAAGTTAATGTAAAAAATAAAATAAAAATGTAATTATTTCAAGTAGTAAAATAGAACCATAGTGTTAAAGAATGAAATTTCCATTTGAAAATTGCCTCTATAGCTGGGATATAACTAGGCATCCCAAATGATTCGATGAGGTCATTATCAGATGGGAGGTAAAGTAAAATGGATAATTACAAAGTGTTCTGAAAATAATATAAAGTGCGGTGAAATAATGAGTTCTCTGCGTAACATTTTAGGTCATCCAGGGTAATGGTTTTTTCTATTTATGTTATATTTGGTAATACGATTATTTTAACTAAGGTAAAATGCAAGACTTAACAGTTATAAATCTTACTAGCTTTTTGAAGGTGTTAAAAACACCTGGAAAACTTATATTTCTGGTTTATGATATCAATCAAATAATTCTGCTTTTTACATAAGCAAGTCTTAATAAATAAGTTTTCAGATTTGGAATATTTCTTTTTAAATCACCATTTTAGAAGCTTTTTTGCGCCGCGGGGGGAGAACGAATAAATATCAGACAACGAATATATTTAAATCCCATTTAAAGACAGTGACCTTTTATGTACAATAATATATGTCTCACACAAACATTTTCATATTTTGGGCATATTACGTAGGTACTACTCTACGTACACCTGAGAAATACTAGTAGGTTTTAGAATAACTTTTGTCTTCAAAAATATAGTTATTTTTTTCTGCGGATAATTTTCATGATCATGAGTTCTTATAGAACATAATCAAGACACCACCTGCATAATCATTTGAAGAAAATACATTTACTTCTCTCAGATATAAAGGTAAATCCAGAGAAAACTTTGTCTTACGTCTGTTTCCAAAACATTTGAATCACAAAGGCGCACTATAAAATAAGCGTATTTGCCCTGAAAGAATGTATTATGCATAGGATATTCTAAAAAAAGAAATTCAACTCCAGAATGTTTTCATGGAAGTACTGAAACCCTTAGTTTAGTGAAGTCCCTTAGCGAACAAAGGGAACAAGAAATAAGGATAATCTCAATTTAAGAAAAATCCATGTAGGGTGAACCGACCAGTAGTTGACCACCTACCAGTAGTTGACCAATTGAGCATAATTTTGCAAAAAACAAGAACTGTTGTGTGTTTATTTCGAATCTGTTGCGTTGAAAACATAGCTGACATTTTATTAAAAGCTCATGCATAGTCTAAAGTTCTAGTATTGTTCTTAAAAGACACAATAAATAGTTAAAAAAAAGTTATCAACAAAGCTTCAAAGCATGCGCTCTCACTACTAGCAATAATGGTATGGAGTATTTAGTTCAATCTCAAATCATCCAGCTAGTTTTTATTCCAATATTTTATTGATTGATGTATTTAGATCCTAAATGTTTAGTTGAATTAAATAAAACTATCATTATTTGTATATTAACCATTTAATTTGATATTTGAGGGATGGTCAACCACTGGCTGTCTAGAATAGAAAAAGTGCTAGTATTTGACCAAAGTGGTCAACTACTGGATTTTATTTGCTTTTAAGATTTCTTTTTAAACCAAGAGCGATCTTAAAGATTTTTACCTGCAGTACAATTTTTGGTTAGATTTACTGTAAAAAAAGTTACATTTCCAGTAATTAACCAGTATTGTTAATAGGGACTCTTTATTCAATATACCTCTTTCATTGGTTCTTCAAATTTCCAACACCTGCGCTTTTAAAATATGTCGCTCCTCTCGCTAAGCCCTAAAGTACGTACCTACGGGTAGTTGGTTGGTTGGTTGGTTGTCAGACATATGCGCATTTTTAGTTTTTTTAGATAGCCTTCTGTAGTAAACGCTGGAATTGAACGGTTCGCGGTGCAAGCGCTCGCTAGGTGGCCTAGGTGGCAAATCGTGCTGGTTTACAGTCTGGTTTTAAAAGGTTAAACAATAAAAACAATTGTTCTACTTCTTGCTTAAAATGTATAAGATTTTGCTAATACATCTTAAAAATCATTATAATTACTAATAAAGTAGATATATTTTTCCAACAAAATATATTTTAAATTGACAGTGATTTAATATTAATAAAGTATGAGAATTAATAAATCGGAACAATTTTCCGTGTTCTCTTCCAGAGTTTAATTTATTGATTGCTGATTGAATACAGCTTTTAAGAATTTTCTAAGACGTATTCAACAACTGGAAGAAATTTTAGTAGGATTGGAACAGTTGGTTTTCAGATCATAGGATTTTCTGCCAAAAGGCACGGGTGTTAATAAGAATGGAATATTAGTTAAGTTCAAAATTTTTATACCATTCAATAAAACAACTGATTTTTTCGCTTAAAACTGTCAAGAAAAACTATAAACTTAAAAATTTACTAAAATTTGCCAATTCTTAATTTTTGTGAGAGAATTTTATAATCATCAGATTGAATGAAAGTTTGTGTAAGTGTTTCTGAAACGTTTTCTTCAAACGTCTCCGTTGCGTATTTTTTTCAGCCAACTTACCCTTAGCCATGTTTTAAAGAAATGGGGAAAATTTCAGTGGGACTCGAATAAATAGCTCTTTTGGAAATGATAGGTTGCGTTGTGGATCAGTTGGTTGATTTGTGCTTGAGCTGTATATTTGATTTTTATTCTGGAAATGGTGAATATGGCAATGGTCAATTACTGGAATAATGGTGTTCAAATACTGGATGTAGGTGGTCAATTACTGGCAAAATCTCAATTAATTGCTTTTAAAATAAATAAAAAAAATTCTATAAAAGTGAAAGGAAAAATGATTATTAGTTATTATTCCTCATACTTTCATTGATATTAAACCAGTGTCAATTTTTTTAGAAAAATTTTTTTTCTAAGAAAGAAAAATAAAACTTGGAGGAATTTCCACTAACTGGTCAATTACTGGTCGATTCACCCTATTGAATTGAAAAGAGAATTTGTTGAATTTTTTTGTGCTGGTTACTTGGTTATTCACAACTAATTCAAGTTTCACGATTCCAAAAAGCAAAACATTGTTACGTAAAACACTTAAACAAAAATCTAAAGCAATGTTTTGTGAAACGTTAGTAGTAGAATCATTTATGAATTTGATTTGAAATATGATAATAAATAACAGACTAACTGATTTAGTGTCAAACTAAAAAGAAATATTAAAACTTGTTTATATATATGCAGCAGGAAAATTATTTTTTTATAACTGAAAATTTCTCAAATGTGATATTAAAAAACAATAATTTTTTCTATCTATTTTCAGTTTTTTTATGACAGTTTTTGTTTTAAAAGATTTACAAAACGTTAGATCAAAAGAATTTTTCAAACAGATTTATAGTTATTCCAGATCTATTTCTGTTTCACCAGTGAGTTTTATATGAAACGATAGATTTTTATGTAAGAAGAATCTGAAAACTAGTTGTGAATATAACTACATCTTACCACAAAAAAGTAAGAGAAATAAAAATTTTTTAATAATTTTTTTGTTACTAAATACCATTTGAGAGATTTTTTGGGCTTACTTCTGCTTTTTGTGAAAAATACCAATTACAGCCGAATCCGATTAATGTGATCACGATTAATGTTATCAATCTGATAATGTTATCGAAATCGACAAGTCCAAATTATTCCTATTTAATTTAATGTAAAATGCATCGTTTAATGTGATCAAATATAGATCAACACGCCGCTTAATGTTATTAAAATTTGTCCATACTCCCTAAAAAACGTCTGGTTTCAGGTTTCTTTTTGAATGTTTTACAAGTAATCATCGGCGGCCCCACCCTAGAGTATCTTGAGCTTCTTTTTTTTCTGAAACTCATGCGTAAGAAAAAAATATTCCGCATATATTGAAAGAAAACGGAAAGGTTAAAGAAGGGGGGTGTCCGAATCCATGCTTGTGGTTTAAGAACCATCAGCGCCTCGCAGATGTTTCTGATAAAAGATTTTGAGCTTCCTTGTTCACTGGAATTCATAAATGATTTACTCGTTTATCGGATTGGATGAATGTAAATGCAGTGCATACAAATATAAACAAAAATACAAAAGAGTAAGCAACTATTTTATTTTAATTGATCATATTTCCCTGTCATATATCCCCCTAAAAATTTTAATACAGAGTGTAAAATTGTTTTAAGTACATTTATTACGAATACGTAATTTTGATATTAAAGAAAACAATCTAGTTTCACTGTTGGGTGCTTTTTGATATAAAATCGCTTATTGTTATCAATCGGATAATGTTATCAGTTTCATCTTGGACCATTGCGATCACATTAAGCGGACTCGACTGTATAATCTTTAGAAGATATGCCATTACAATGGAAAGAAAAATGTTTACCATAATTTTACAGATGATATTTTTTGTGTGCAATATCAAGTTATATTCAAGTTTGAATTAATGATTTACTCGTTTATCGGATTGGATGAATGTAAATGCAGTGCATACAAATATAAACAAAAATACAAAAGAGTAAGCAACTATTTTATTTTAATTGATCATATTTCCCTGTCATATATCCCCCTAAAAATTTTAATACAGAGTGTAAAATTGTTTTAAGTACATTTATTACGAATACGTAATTTTGATATTAAAGAAAACAATCTAGTTTCACTGTTGGGTGCTTTTTGATATAAAATCGCTTATTGTTATCAATCGGATAATGTTATCAGTTTCATCTTGGACCATTGCGATCACATTAAGCGGACTCGACTGTATAATCTTTAGAAGATATGCCATTACAATGGAAAGAAAAATGTTTACCATAATTTTACAGATGATATTTTTTGTGTGCAATATCAAGTTATATTCAAGTTTGAATTAATAGTATCCTTTCCGAACACAAAAATACGGTAATTTTACATACATCTCGTGTTCTTATTTATACCTTTTTTGTAATAGAAATTTAGTTTTGGGATAAAATTTTTGTAATAATTTTGTACAAGCATACATAACAATCGTCGTTATTATGAACCAAAATTTATCTTAAGAATATAACAGGCGTCTTTGAATAGTTCAACGCATCAGTCATTTAATAATAGATTCATTCAACGATTAAAATAGAATTTCTTACCATTTTTAATGTTTTCGCTTATTTGGATCACAATTTTTTAATCCGGATTTCTTTATTTTACTCACTAATTAATATTCTCGAAATTCAGTGAATCCATAATAATCCTCGTTTCTTCAGGGAGATTTCTTCAAGTTAATTAAATGGTCTGTAAGAATTATCAAATAAAGAAAATCTGAGAAAGTTGAAAAAACCTCAGAGGAGTGTCATTGTTTAATTAACCATTTGATAAGAGCAGTACTGAAAAGACCGTGGCAGGAAAATTAATAAAAATAAGGGTATTAAAATATCTGCATATGCAGAAAATAATCTCGAATTTATTCAGCGAAAAGAAATAGCAAGATAGTTAAGCAAGAAAAATCATAACATAGAAATAAATTTCTCCTTAAAAGAAGAAGTTCTATTTTTTTTATTATATTATCATTTATATACTTATTTTTAAGTTTGCCTTCTTTTAAAAGCATAAAATCATTATTTCGGTTTCTTACTTAACTGTTAAAGTTGGATGTAAAGGTTATCATTCTCAATAAATTCAAACTAAAAATAATGAAAAAAAACCCTAATCAAATACTACAAATAAACATTTTCCCCTTTAAATGAATCACTTTTTATCTTTTTTAATATTTAAATAGATATAGTTGAAAGATATTTTTAAAGTAATACCACGATATTAAAATGAAAAATTGAATATAAAGAAATATTTCTGAAAAAAAACCTCTGCATAATTGAGAGATTCTTCACAGTTATATTGTGTAATTAAGGGCTGGGCGTATTACATATAAGAGTATGTTAAAACTCCTAAATTGCAAAAATATGCTTTTATCATGTTATGCAAGCGTATGTAGAAATATTTTTTGACAAAACGAATATAAAGATATACATTTTTTTGTATCAAATACGACTTCCAATATTGCTTCCCTTCCTTGAAATTTTAGAAAGTAATCATCATGTAACGAAACAAGAATGCAAAAAAATAGAGAGGAAATATTCCTACAAACATTTAAAACTTTTGGAACTATTTTGATCGGATTTTTTATGCATGGCTTTATTTTATAGACGTAAAATTATGATAGTATTTTATCTTCTTTGAAAAATTAGAATCCCCATCAAACACTTAAATAACACAATCTTGTTTATGCAAAATTGAATATGATAATTCTTTTTAAGGATCAAGGCAAATTATTTAAGTATGTGTGTGTAATAAGGCTGAAACCTCAACACACACCACTCTGCCTTTGACTAATAAAACCAGGAGGCAATTCCAAGTTATCTGAAAAATATTTCCATAAATTATTAGTGGAATCCCAAACCTTGTCATTATTCGAAGCATTTTCTAAAGAATTCTTGCTTTACTTTCCCTGTATAGTGCTTAACCTCTGATCAAACTATCTCAAGCACCGATAACAAAAATTTATGGTAGTCAGTTTCGATAAAGGACTGCGGGAAAAAGTGAAACTTCAAAAGTGAGGAATTATTTGATAGATGGTGGCACTTTGCCAATGCAAGATGCGATGAATTTACGTATAAAAGCACTCCTTACATCCACTAAGCTTTTCCCGCTTTAAATGTTTAGAAATGTTATATTTAAGAACCACATCATTTATCAAAGTTGGTAATTGTACGTGTTATCCTCGTATTCATATTGTATAATTTAATGAAGAAAAAATATCAAATTAGATCTTTGTAGACAGAAAAAACGCACCTAATCCCTTGACACGTAAAAGAGAAGCGATTCTTTCAACTGGATACTTAAGAATCATTTGAAACGTACCAATTATAATAATATTTATTAAAATACCTGAAATTGTTAAAAACAAGAGTACAATAAATTTTTAAAACATATTAAAATTTAATGTTTTAATGCCGGAATTTAATTTTATAGCGAGATTACTTTTTCACTGAAATTGATAAACAAAGCTTTGGATTAACCCACACCTACAGATTTCAATTGTAGTTTTTTTATCAACAAATATTTAAAATAGGAACCAACTCAATAACAAGCATTTCTTTTAGTAGCGAATCCAGGATTTTTTTTCCAGGGGGACTGAGATTGGTATGACCTTCTAGTTTTAGAAGGATTTAGTTTTTAAATTTTAAAGGATTTCTCTTAAAGAAACAACAAATTCCCTATTAAGATAAATGTTTTCATGAAAAAAGGGAGGAAATTGAAATAAAATAATTCAAATCCCCATAGCCCCTTCCCTGGGATTCGCCCTTGATTTATTTTTCTAATAAAGAAATTTTAATTTTAGATTAAAAATTGTTGAAGGCCAGGAGTGAGTAATTAAATTTACCATAATGTCGTATTGCTATATTTTGCTGCAAGTAATCGGGAAGTTTTTTTGCGGTGTGCTGCTTGTTACACAAGACAAAACAGATATGTTAACTCTTGCCCTGAAACTACTTTTTTCTGACCCGCTGACTTTATTTCTATGAAATGTTTTAGATAACTTTCAGGTTTTCTATCAGTTTTAGTACAAGTTAAAATATTTTTGCAAATTCTCTTTTCAGAAAATGTTTTTTAAAGTAATTTGAATTACCTTGATTGTTTTTTGCATAGTCTTTTACACGTCAGACATCAGCAGGTCCTTTTTTGTCTCTTATTTCATCATACTTCTCACAAAATCTTTAAGGATTTTTTTCAAACACGAAATATTATTATAAAACGCACATTTATAATGACTACTGAAAACTTTTATTGTTAGGGGCTACTTTTAGTTTTAAATTTGTTTTTAAAGTAGGCCATCTATGTCATTAAGTTGTACCAGTAGGGTCAAGAATTTTCTTTAAAAAGTGTAAATAACCGGAAATTTTATCAACGTAGAAGCCCCAAGTTTTAATAATTTAATACCCTGGTGTTCAAATTTAAGAGAATTTTCATTCTTCATTGATCTTATCTCCAGATCACACACCTAAACAGTTTCTACTTAAATATAAAACATTTCGAGATAACAACCTTGTTTGAAAATTCTCCTATTATTGTCTCCTACAATGGACTAAACCTTGCAACGAAGGTATTTTTCTTTATTTACATATAATTAAATGAGAAGCAATCTGACTCACCACTTCTATGAGCTGGGATAACTTTAGTTTAATATGTACAGTCAGAGGATCTGTTACATTCATCACAGGTCGAACAAGCTTATTGTATCTGGAGATGAGATCGTCGTACAGCCTACGGGCGTCAGGGTTCCCATCACCATCTGAGGAAGAAATGCATCATTCAAGCAAAGAACTCAAAAATTTTTAATTGAAAAAGGAAGTAGGAATAAGGACATTTTGGGTTGATATAAACCATAATCTTAACAAAATATTCCGTTACTTAAATCAAAATTTCATTCAAACATCACGGGGTGCTTTAAAAAGTCATCCCTAACTATGCACTGCCAGACTCCTTGTGTGGTGTACATAAAAAAGGTCTGAAGAGTTCTCCCTTTACTATCCATGGTTTTCGTTAGAATTGCGACAGATTTTATTTGTTTATGTTCTCTGTCTAAAACGGTAAGTATACGTGCACCGTAAATTAAATTATAAAGTGTTTATCGGATATGACGTCACATTTTCAAAAAAAAAGTCGTCATTGTGGTATAATTCTTTGGTTTTCTTTATGTATTTCACACGAGGAATCTTTGTGTGCAGAGTTAGGGTGGACTTTTTGAAACACCTTGTATAGTATACAGGGTGATTCAGAAATAATCATCAATAATTGGGGGGTAGGTAGAGGAGCCCTAGACAAGCATTTTTCGAATAGGGATGGTGGGGCGCAGCCTTACCGTTAAAGAGCTAGGACCTAATGTAGTGCGAGCGCGTTTCAAAAGGTCGTTTTTAAATGGCCCGTGTGACAAAACAAAATATAATAAATAAAAAACATTATTGCATGAGGTACAGTAGTATCCGTACTACTTAAATCCTCAATATGATAGAAATTGGACCACTAGCTAAACAGTGGGGTGCGTTTTAAAACGTGCAATATTAATCTCTTAGTCAAACAATGGAGCTCCCTTAATGGTATTTGGAAAAATGATGATCGGGGAAGGAATTTTCAATGATCAAACAGTTTCAATGATCACTGTTACAATCATTGAAAATTCCTTCCCCGATCATCATTTTTCTAAATACCATTAAGGGAACTCCATTCTTTAACTAAAAGATTAATATTGCACTTTTAAAACTCACTCCATGGTTTAGAAAGTGGTTCAAAGTCTACCGAATTCATGGTGTAGGTAGTAGGGATACTTCCTTACCTCATGCAATAGGTTTTTTTATTTTGTTATGCTTTGTTTCGTCACACGGGCCATCTACAAACGCCCTTTTGAAACGCGCTTGCACTACATTAGGTCCTAGCTCTGTAACGGTAAGACTGCGCCCCACTATCCCTCTTCGAAATATGCTTGTCTAGGGCCCCTCTACCTCCCCCCAAATTATTGATGATTATTTCTGAATCACCCTTTATAAGTATTATTCTTGAAGAAAAGTGAGATAGTCAGAAGAGGTTATTAAGAAATTTTGATGATAGAGGAGAGGAGGGTATTATGGAACACCCTTTATATATTTAAGAATAACTCTATAGGTTTTTAATGAAAATCCGCCGAATCTTTTAAAGTACATACTATAACTAATGAAAATGAAGGGCCAATGGTCAAATAAATCAGCATTTATTTTTTAATAAAAAAATGTACTTAAAGAAAAAGTTACAAAAGGAGGGTAATATGGAACAGTCGGGTAATATGGAACAGTTGGATTTACAGCTTGTGAAAACTAATTAAACCGTAGAGAACATAGTTAATCTTAACTATAGAAATATATTTAACAATTTACGTTCAAATAGTTTTGTTCATGAGTCTATTTGCAATAGTCACAAACATTATCGTCTTTTTCTGCTCCAGTACAGTCAAGATGAACCCATAGAAAATAGCTAATGCATTGGATCCAAATTTCTCCTCGTTGACCTTCGGAAAATTTTTCATTACAAAATATCTTAGTTTAAGATGCTTCAGCATCTTTGTTTTCCTGTCCTTTATTCCTGTCCTGATGGCAGGGAGTAAATTTCATATGACACATCAGCTTGTACTATGAACCCTTTTACTGACCGATAAAACATGGATAGCTAAAAAACAACTGCAGTATAAGAAACTACTGATCTTTTAGTGTACATTATGCTTAACAACAAAATCAAAGTCTCATAGTTACTGGTAGGTTAAAAGGTTTGAATATTTACCATCAAAAGCTTTCGAAAATCCTAAAACACACTTTGCTTTGCTGCGACTTATTAGGCAACAACAAGAAGCTAAACTCTTTGCGCACTGCATCATGGGGGATTTCTTAAGACTTTCGTTGCATTGCCACGTGATAGCAGCACGAGGGGGTGCAGAAACTAAGGTGTTCCATATTACCCGACTATTCCATAATACCCTCCTCTCCTCTATCACTTGGAGATCGTCATATCAAGGCTAAACTAACTGAATTGGGTTTGAGTGATGTTTTTGGGGGATATAATAAAAAGTACTTGTATCAAAGTAATTGGTGTAGGTATATCTGTATGAAGCTAAAATATGCTTTATTCCTACTAATTTTGTAAAAACTTTGCAAAATGATAAATCCCCCCCAAAAAATTGAAGGTATTATTGGTTTCCCATACATAATTTATGCACAAAATACATTCTTTTCTTTGATGCTTCAGTGTGTACAGAGTAGGTTCAGGCGGGGTAAAATGGTTATAGAGTGGTAAAATAGAAATAGGTATTTCAACAGTTTATATATATATGTTACCGTTAAAGTATGAAATCCGTTATTTCATAGAATACCTAGTTATTCCATAGAATAACTGATCGTGTCCGTTAAAGTGTAAAACTCTCTTGTATTTCATGATTTAACTAGTTATTTCATAGAATAACGATCTGCAGCCCGTTAAAGTGTAAAATAATCGGTATCCTGTCAGAATCCCGACAAGCCACTTGCCCGACAGCCGTGATCCCGACAGAGCCGAAATCCCGACACCCCGAAATCCCGACAACCCAAAATCCCGACAGGGTCGAAATCCCAACACCTCAAAATCCCGAAAGGATCGAAATCCCGACAGGATCGAAATCCCATCAAGCCACTTTCCCGACAGGTCGAAATCCCGACACCCCGAAATCCCGACAGGGTCGAAATCCCAACACCCCAAAATCCCGACAGGATCGAAATCCCGTCAAGCCACTTTCCCGACAGGTCGAAATTCCGACACCCCGAAATCCCGACAAGGTCGAAATCCCGACAACCCAAAATCCCGACAGGGTCGAAATCTCAACACCCCAAAATCCCGACAGGATCGAAATCCCGTCAAGCCACTTTTCCGACAGGTGGAAATCCCGACAAGCCATTTTCCCGACAGGTCGAAATCCCGACAAACCACTTGCCCGACAGGTCGAAATCCCGACAAGCCTCTTGCCCGACAGGTCAAAATCCTGACAATCAATTGCCCGGCATGTAAGTTGCCAGATAACTCATATTGGTCTCTAATTTTAAATAAGGGCATTCTATTTAAGTTTTATGTTGCTTGACCACAGGTCAAGATTGCTCTTTTTGGCTAAAAATCAGTGTAAAATAATGATGAAGTTGCTAATTGATATTTTGAATTTCCTATATTTATATAGCGTGTCTTTTTGGTTCGGGATGACCATTGGTCAATCCAGTTAACTTTTTGGTACTGCTATGCTTTGGCAGTGAAGTAGGTCATGTAGGGGCTCAAACCAAATGCCTTGAGACGAGTAACATTTTGGTCTTGACCACTGTTCAATATATCTTGACCAGTGGTCAATCCAGTTTTTCTCGCTGTTATCAGCTTTTCTTACCTTCTCTTTCTGTCTCGCTGTTTTTAGGGAGGGGGGGTCCCTGATCTTGTGTTATTCCCATTGGACCGTTGGTAACTGTTGAATTTTTTGACTTTATATTTTAACCAAAACTGACAATATAATAGCACACCAAATTTTTAATTTGTGTTTAAGCGAAAAATGTTCTTATGACTATTGACCAGCTAAATATGCCGTTAGAGAGGCTCCCAGATAAATAATAGTTATTAAGTCGAAAAATTCAGAAGTTACCAATGGTTAAATGGAAGTAACACAAGGACAGGGACCCCCCAAAAAAATAACAGCTAGACATTTTTCGCTTTAACACAAATTAAAAATTTGGTGTGCTATTATATTGTCAGTTTTGGTTAAAATATAAAGTAAAAAAATTCAACAGTTACCAACGGTCCAATGGGAATAACACAAGATCAGGGACCCCCCTCCCTAAAAAACAGCGAGACAGAAAGAGAAGGTAAGAAAAGCTGAAAACAGCGATAAAAACTGGATTTACCACTGGTCAAGATATATAGACCAGTGGTCAATACCAAAATGTTACTAGTCTCAAGGCATTTGGTTTGATCCCCCACATGACCTACTTCACTGCCAAAGAATAGCAGTACCAAAAAGCTAACTGGATTGACCAATGGTCAGCCCGAACCAAAAATACATGCTATAAATGTAGGAAATACAAAATATCAATTAGTAACTTCAACATTATTTTACACTGATTTTTAGCCAAAAAGAGCAACCTTGACTTGTGGTCAAGCAACATGAAATTTAAATAGAATGCCCTTATTTAAAATTAGAGATCAATTATCTCGCAACTTACATGCCGGGCAATTGATTGTCAGGATTTCGACCCTGTCGGTATTTTGGGGTGTAGGGATTTTGACCCCGTAAGGATTTTGGGGTGTCGGGATTTAGGGGTAGAAGCAAAAAAATCTATATCATATATCTCACACGACTAATACATTTACCTTCCACCCCCTACTGCATTTTTGAACTATTCCAGGCCACAGGGAATTAATTAATTGTAATTCCAAGTGTCATTTTATTAATCCTTGTAGTAAAAAATGATTTTATGGTACGTTTCCATAAATACCATTTATGCGCTGCATAAATTAGATAAATTCCTTCTTTTTCATTTTAATTGTCCATTACTTTAATTTCATTTTAGATAAATTGTTTATTTTACACTTTAACTGTCTATCATTAGTTATTTTATAGAATACCTAGTTATTTCTTAGAATAGCTAGTTAAAGTGTGAAATTAATAACATACTACACACTTTAACGGACACGATCAGTTATTTCATAGAATAACTAGGTATTCTATGAAATAACTGCATTCTATACTTTAACGGTAACATATATATATATATATATATATATATATATATATATATATATATATATATATATATATATATATATATATATATAATTTAATGGTTTTGCATGCTTATTTTTTATGACCCTTAATAACAATCAGCATTAAAATCCATTTATCCATTTTACCTCCCCTTACCCTAACTGCTTGTCCTAATTATGTCTGTAGGTTTGCCCAGGTCTTATCTTGACTGTCATTACAACGTGAAGTGATATCTTCCCCAAAATTTTATTTGCTCTGTATTTTATGTTCTAATTAAAAATTAATTTCAAGTAGAAAATAGATGTCAGAAACAATTTTTTTTCATGCCGTGGGTATGAGTTTCAATTCAATGCATTAAAGATCGCCCTCTAAGAATTTGTTGCCTGTTGTGGAATTACTTCCTTAATGCTTTTGCCGTATACTCAAAATTTAATAATTTCTTTCGTAAACAAAGAGCAGGTAGAGAGTAAACTAATCAATACTGTCTTTTCAAAACGCCTCACGCAATTCTGATTCTTTTTTATGCTCATTTTGGCAAGATGCCGACACTTTATACGTTGGCAGAAAATATCGATATTTACATTTATTTAGCATTATCTCGATCCCTAAATATAGGTTTAGCATCACTACTTTCTCCTTGCTGACAACGAAATAATCAATGCAGACCGAGACATTCTTTGGATGTCAAAATTTTAGAATGCCAAAAAATGCAAATGCTGTGACAAAATTGGAGGTTTTAGAAAAAGGACTGAAAAAGTTCAAACAATATAATTTAAAAAGAATAAAAAGTGTTACTGTTCACTCCACCAAACGTTGTGGAAAATTACAGCAAATATACTTTTTAATAATAAACATGAAATAAGATTTAACTTCAGCCGTTTCAATGATAAGAGTTCTTAGATCAGCTCGTTATAAATAATTGTGTTTAACTAGTGTTTACTTACACGAAATAATTGCGTAAAACTAAACATACACAAACACACAATCCCAAATTGCGACTTGTGTGAAGAAAATATTTTTCACATTTTAAACTTTTACAGGCCGAATTCAGATCCAGATGTATTTTAATTAATTTTTTTGCATAATTTACCTTCTAATGCTTCAATTAAGAGACATTATTAATATGAAGGCGGTAAAAAAAATTTAAGTGTGATTTTCACCATGTTCCCAATTGGGAACATGGACTATACTTCGACCGGGGAAGCAAGCATAGACTAAAATGATAAACAAATCAAATAAAACCCAAATTTTGTGGTGTAACTAACAAAATCAATCTTAATTGTAGTTTATATTTTGGTTTAAGCTGTAATTTTATAGAAATTTCAGAAATTTGAAAACAATTTAATGACAATTTCATGTTACACATAAGCAAAATACAAAAACATTGTATCATTATGTTAGTAAATTTGGTTTTTGGTTAATAACTTGGTTTTTGAGTTTGAGTTTTTTTGACTTGATTTTGGAGTTTTTAAAAATGAACTATATCATGGATTTGGTCTGATCCAGACCAGAGGGATTAGGAAGAAGAATATACACTAGCCTTAAAAATACAATAAAGAATTGGAGGTATCAAAAACATCAAAAATTGAGGGATTAACTAATTTTAATTTTCCTATAATCAAAAAACAAGCTATTTTATTATTACAAGTATTGTATTATATTAAAGTCATCGTACATTTATAAATAGGATTTAAAATGGATTTTAAAAATTAGTATAAAAATAATGATTAATAATTTGAGAAATAAATGAAATTATTGTTTTTGAATGTACTATTTATAAATTTATGAGAAAATTTTACTGCCATTACTTAAAATAATCTGAAACATTGTATAATCTTATTTGCTGATATAAAAAGCATTTCGGATCCAATATTTTCAAAATTTATTTCTCATGTACAATAAATAATAGAATTCTAGACGTGTGAATCTACTAACTTTTCTTTTTTTTACAAGAATAAATCCTCTGAGATAAGTTATTAACTTAGGAAGCTAACTTATTCAAGGTTTATATACACATCCATCATTTCTCGGAACAAAATCGTAGATTCAAACAGAAAAAAATATTCAACCAAAAGCAAAAACAAACCAGCTACTTCCTTTCTAAAAGGGGATTCCCCTTTAAGCAATTATATAAAATTTTTATTCTTTGCGGAAAAGAATACCCCCCGATCTATTGAGTTCTATAATATAACACCATACTACAAACTCGGTCTCCCGCGTATAGCGGCGACAGGCCAATGTTCCCAATTGGGAACCATGCAAGTTTACCATGCAAGTTTAGCAAGTTACAACAGGTGAGTTTTTGATAATTAGCGTTAATACTAATGATATATTTTCAAGGTAACTATTTTTCAATATCCCTTCCAAATTTTGGGAACCTTGGACGTTTTTTCAATTTTTTATGAATTTTTTTGTGTGCTCTATCAAAAAGCGTAAAAATGGCCAATTTTAAGATTTTTTGTAATTTTTTACCATAAAGATAGAAACTTCATTTTAATTGTAAAAAATCAAGTCATCTTTAAACTTTAAATAATAAAATTTTCAATTGTATACCGATACTAGTTATTTTTTATAAATTTTCAAACATGATGTTCCCAATTGGGAACATTGGCCTGTAAAAGGTTAAAACGCTGAATATTTTCTTAGGAGTATCGTGTGTGTGTTTTAGAATCAAAACTGAAACCTAATTCATTGAATTAAATGATTACTTAAATCAATCCATCAGTAAATTACTCAACTTTGAAATTAAAACTTTTTTTATCTACATATGTTTTAATTTCCCAAACAGTTATGTAGATGTAATTAGTCTTTATAATTATTTATTTTATCCACATTTAACTCATTTAGAACCGTAGTTTATTTATCATCTGTATATTTTTTTGAATTCAGATTAAATTATCCAAAAGTTTTTATGTTTCTATCATACGAAATAGTTTAGAATTTCAAACGAACGATGTTTTTCAAAGTAGAAAAATGTCTTTTGAATTGAGTTTAGTTGTTGTACATGGAAGTTGATCATCTATATAACTCTAAGTTCTAAGTTCTGTTCATCTAACCTTAAATGGTTAGATGAAGTAGGTACTGTTTATGGTACGAATGTAACCCAACTCCCATAGAAACTCGACCAGTCTACGTTAGCTGCAATGTCTAGATCATTTAATGACACTAGAGTCCTCGTCTAAAATAACATTGACACGAGTTTATTTTTTTCATTTTTGAACAACACAACATTGGGGGTGCGTGAAACATCAACAAGGGAGACTTTACCCAAAAGCTTCCTTGTTAATGTTCGAACGTAAGAATTGAAAAGCGTCAAAAACCCTTTATGAGAGCACTGTGGTATTTCCTAAGGGAGGAATAGGGGGTATAAAAAGCCGATAATACCCAAACGAAAGCTACTTTTCAGAATGGCGTAGCCTGAGGTCTCCTGGGATAACTGCTAGGAGGAAGACTGAGAAATACAGTATCGTGTTCCGTGAATAAGGGGGTGATATTGCTTTTCAGCTTGGGTGGGTGTAGATGAGAAATATTATGTTAAAAAGTAGGAAACTCTTACAAAGTAAAGAAATTACTATTCAAAATTATAATTACTTGTAAGAATTCAATTTATTTTACTTATTTCTTTTTATGTTGTTATTACTTTAATTATTGAGAAGAACTATTCTAACGTGAAACTTATTCTAAACATTCAAAGATTATTTTTTATAATATTAATTGAAATGTAGGGGAAAGTCGGACAAAACTGGGTAGGTAGGGAAGCGAGCTTTATTCCTTGATTATTGGTGATATTTGGCTGAAACTTCAAGAACTACTTTTTGGCATGCACCCTAACAATGTCAAGTGCAAAGAAAGTATATTTACAAACCCGTATCGCTGAGGGAAGCATTAAGAAATTTCACCACAAAATCTTATAATTTGAGCGTCTAACACATTGCTCCACTTATCCTAAAATCCTTCGAATTTAATTTAGGTAAGTACAGCGTATAAATACCTCATTATTAACTTATTATATGAAAGTTTTAGTTAGTGCCTTGGAGTTGTTTGATCAAAGCCAGAATAAAATTTCTTCAAAATGGCGTGGTCGGACAAAACCGGGATGTGAGTAGTCGGATAAAACCGGGAAGTTCGCGGTAACCACTCAAAGTTTATTGAAACATTTATAAGTAATCCGATCGACAGTTTATATCAATTTTACGTTTTAATTTAAGTTATGGTGAGAAAATTAAAATATGAAGTCGTTTTTTATATTTATTTTTCCGTGAAATTAATTAAAACAATATTGAAACACAGGAGGTGGGGAATAGGTTCGAGGGTGTCTTCATAAACTTCCTGAACCATTCAAACTTTAAGAAATGGGGTAGCGCTGAGTTTATAAAGAGGAAGTGGAACCGACCTTAAAAAAACTATTATTTTTTCGTGTGAATTATTTTTTAGTGCATTGTTTTTTCAAAGAAAGCTGTAAATGATGCAAACATTCTGTAAAAAATCAGCTTCATAAACTTAAAGGAGAATCCTATGGAATTTTGAATGGTTCTTATTACCCCATTTGAATCTTATTACCCCTCTCTCCCCTAAGGGTATAACTAAAATTATTATTTTTTTATGAACATTTTATGTAGATTCAAATTCTATAAGTCTAGAATGTAATACCCAGCAAATTTTCTTTCAATAAATAGTGTTTTTGCTAAGTTACTATTTGATTTTTATAATTCTACCATTTTCCCGGTTTTGTCCGACTAGGTAGGATAAAACCGGGACTTTTTACTCATCTGAAAAATGGGGTTTTGTGATCTATATTTGCTATTGGTTATGATGTATTTGGTATTTTTTTATTCATAAGGAGCCAATTTATCGTTTTAGCACCAATTTTGACTGTTTTGATCGCACATAAAGTGAATATTCAACAAATAAATGATGGGTCCCGATTTTGGCCGACTTTCCCCTATTAACACTAAAAATATCTAGTTTAAATATGTCTTAATACTTTGAACAGCAATAGATAAAAAACTTTTATAGCAGAGTATGACATTTTTACAGTTAGCCAATAATTAAAAAAAACATTTTACGAAGCCAATAAAATTAACTATATTAATCAATTAATGTATATTGAATTTTAAGATACTTATAATACCAATTGAAAATGAAACAATTTCACATCAAATAAGTAAAAACATTCTAAAACATTCAAATTTCCCAAAAGTTTAAAGAACATGAAATCAAAGAACATAATAGGAAATCATATTTATATTTAGTAGCAAAATCTCTAAGAAGTGTGCTTCAGTAAGTTAAGGATTTTCATCGTTTTTTTTTCAGGAATCCATTACGCATGAAAAAGAAGTAGATTTCTTTTATATATGTCGATCACATACTAAATTCAATGATCTCCAATTTTTGCACTATTTTAGGGTATGAATTTAGAATCGAATTTCACTTTATTCATCCTCTAATTCTAACAAAAACAGAAATTTAATTGTACGTGTTTTCTTACATTTTCATTATTAACTGCTCTACCTAACACCAATGCATTTTTAAAAAAATATTTATAAAAAATAATATGTATAAAGGCATGTAGCCAAATTCGTACTGCATAATGAGGTTAAAAATATTGTAATCTTGTTTCCCCATTCTCATATCCAACAGCATTACGAGTGAAGTTTTGAAAGAAAAACTGAAAAATATTTCTTTGGACTATAGAAGCGCCATTTGTTTGTCTGTTCTGAAAATTTCCTTTTCCTCAAAACGAGAGGGAAACACTTGCAAGAAATCTGCTTAACTCTTTTCACTCTGGTGCTTCTAATTCCACTTTCCTTCTGCTATTTTATTCAGTTTCTTCCAAAGGAAGAAAGGAATACTCTTACTAGGAATATCGATCGGAAAACTGATTTCAAGGAAGATTTAGATACTTGCCTTTCCGTTTAAGAAATAGGAGGGTTTTACGCTGGAAGAGGGGAGAAAAACACCTGTTGCGAGGGTATTCTTTCCTACATGGGAGAAACTGCGTTTATTTGTTCAAATTATTTAAATTCTTTGAATTTGAAATTTCGGGAACGTATGGTTGGTTTGAAATTGCCCCAAAAATTTTTGACTTAAAAAATATAAAACAATTACGTAAGAGATCGTACATTTTAATTTTTATAACTAGTTTTGTGACAGAAGTAGTAATAAAAATTTACTCTTAAAATGACACACGCATGTATTATAAAAATTTTCCTCACATTTTTATTACTAATAAAAGCTTTTAACGTTTTAATAGTTTATTTTATTCGGAGGAACATGTAATATTACGACAATACAATAGGCGGAGATTTTCCTCCTTTTTTACTTAAAGAAGGAACGGGATTCCCACATTTTAGTTAACGATTTCTTGATTTTACGATACATATTTATTTTTTAATTTAATTTTAAACTTTTACTTAAAAAACGTATGCTGTTGAAAACATTAGGTGACGTCACATTATCTGAAACAAAATAATGGTTTTTGGATTAAAAACGATTGTCTATATTTTTTTTTAAATTTTGAATAAACTTTTAGGGTCTCTTTTTGAATTTAGAATAATTTTTGCTGGGAAAATGCATTTTTCTCTTTTCAAAATATACCGGAATTGTCAATTGAAGTACTTTTCTACACTTAAAGATAGGAAAGATACTTAAATGGTTTCGTTAAGTCTAAAAAATTATGTTACAAAAAATGTTAAATATTTTTCATAGTATGTATGCCACATTTATACTAAATGGAAAATTATCTATGTAAAATATGTTATACAAAAAACAATTAAATCAAAAGTATTTATTAATATTTTCACACAAAAGATAATCACTAGTCACACTATTAGAATATCTGCCAATATTTACGCAAGGAAAAATTTTTCCAGCTCTGTATTATGTCAAATGAGTTTGTAAACAGGAGGTTATAAAATTTCTAGATCGTAAATGTGAATTGAAATTATTTTGTCAAAAGAGCTAAGTTTGTAAATAGCTTAAATTTTGCAAAAGCCAGGACCGGCTTTGTTAATAAGTTGATAATCATCATAAGCTTAAGTTGATATATAATATCTCATAAAGTTTCCTTACGAGGTAGTACATTTCTTTTTATCCTTATTCAATAAAATATACCCTCTTAAAAGTATAACCAAATGTCAGAACACTAAGTTAATGAAATCATTCCATTAATATTACATTCCCCAATTGATATCCGATCAGAAAAATCTCTGAAATGAAATTTAAAGTAGAGAGAAAGTAAAAGATAAATGTTTCTGCCTTTCAATCCCAAACATTTCCTTGACATAAGGGGAGAGTTTTGGAAACATTCATTTAATTTCTTTCCAAAGGACTTTGATTGATTTCACTTCTTAGAGCCTGTAGGGGAACGTCGATTTAAAAGGGAGGAAACCCATATGTTAATACTTTTGTTGATTGGAATTACAAAGAAGTTGGGAAGTTTCCTTTGCGGGCAACAATGAAATGGTGGTGGGGGAAAGACGAATGGATTTCGCATTGTGTTCCAGCTTTTGTCTTTTAGAGAGGTTTTTTATAAAGTCTAAATTAATATTTAGACATTTTGGAGAAGGGTGAATATTTGAGGAATCCTCATCCGGTACGAGAAAATACTGATTGTGAGTTGAATAATATGGGAGTAATATCGAGTAAAACAAAATTAAATTCGGAGTATGGAAAAAATTGGTTTCTATGAAAGTTTAATTAACTGTTTCTGACTGGGGGTTGTCGAAAAATTGAATATTTTGATAGACGAGAGAAATAGCATTCAAATCTTTGAATTAAAAATGTTTGCGGTTAGCCTTAAAACCCGTAAGTATCTGTAGAATATACTTATTCGTTATATATTTATATACACTTAAAGAAAAACCAAACGCTAATAAATCCACATATTCAAAGGATGTGAAAGATTGGAGGATATTAATTTAGTATAAATTTAAATACCTTATTAAATATGCGATTTTTATGCCTTTCCCAATAAACTAAATTTAATTTTACAACTATTTCGGTTACTTAGTTTCTAGTTACTAAATTAAAAAAGAAGCCATTTTCATAAAGAAAACTATTTTTAGAGAATAAATTATGTCAATAAATATTTTTAAAAATTTGGTGAAATACTCCCCAATAGCTCGTAAGGTAAGAAACATAAATCCTACTATAAATGAGTACGAATAAACCTATTTTTACGAAGTAGTAGTATTTAACGATTATAAGAGTAGTATTTCTATATTGCAATGCCAACTATAAGCACCAATTTTCCATTTTAGAATTTTAATTTTGAATTAACTTTTAAATAAAAAAATAATCGTATGGGACTTAATGAATATTAAATCAAATACGCACTTCTTAATCTTCTTCATACATACATCCGAAGAACAAGAGATAAAGTTAGACTTTCTCACTGCCATTTATCTTCCTCTTAACATCCCATAATGCATAATCCCTATTCATGCCTCATAGGGTCAAGACCTCTTAACAAGTAAATACGAGTCTTGTTTGACTCGACCAGAATCTACGGTTTGTGGCCCCACACCCCATAAAGCGAACACGACAAAAAGATTAAGTATGCCTAAGCAATAAGAGGAGCCGTTAGGGCAGTAGTCCGTGATATTAAACTAGAACTACGCAAAAGACGGACGGTCCTGGGATAGAATTGGCCCGGAAAGACCACAAATTTCAGGCCTGTGCTTACAGTTCTACTGCACCCCCAAGTTTCCAATACTATATAAAACCCTAGTAGAACAAAGGGGAAACAATCCATTCTACTTGGCAATAAATTCTGGACTATCTACCCTGGTGTAAAATATTGATCGGTGTAAAACTGCACCTTCGGGATACGGCACTGGGGTATCAATATTAAAAATTTAATTAAGGACGCAGCTTTGGCTGTATTTAATGGGGAAAATAAAAATGGGTCTTCATGAAAATCTTCGGGTTGTTTACAAACTTCGGGGTATCACTCTTACTTGTAATGGTACTCGTTAGAACCGGCTGGGGATGGATGTTCACGTAGACCCATTAATGTTTGTTGGGGGATATTTTTCTTGCAGAATGTATCTTCATGTCTCTGGCAACGGGTTAAATGCTGAGCAAGCGTTTGAGGTGATGAGGTATCAAGGTGGGAAAATGGGGTGGGAAAGCACTTGTAAGCATTCTCGTCGCTTGTTTCTGTGTCGTTATGGGTTTTAAAGGTTAAAGCTCTGTTTAGGGCAGTTTGTAAAATGTGTCAAAAGTTTAGAAAGATTTTATTTATTAAAGCAGCGTTCTTGAAAGGGTATTATCCCTTGCTTTTTTATTATTCATTGAATGTACTTTAATGACAGTCTCAAACGATAAATCCAGATTAGGTAAATTTTCTTTATTGGGCAAAGGGTATTGTTATGGGATCAAAAAGGGAATGCTGTGAGAACTACAAATAAATTTTGCAAATGGAGCTTGAGACTTTCAAATGGTTTACGAAAAGTAAAAAAAGATGTGTTTTTACTCAAATTTTAAAAGGTAAATTCAAATAACATAATTTCTTTTATCAGTTTTAAGGGAATTTTAGTAGCACTGAAAAGGTTGAATATAAAATACAATGAAACAATAATGAAGCAAGTTGATTAACAAAAAACAGAAGCTCTATGAAACGCATCTTTAACATCATTCATATTTTCTACATTTTTTCAAAATTGTTAAACAATAAATCGCGAATGAGGAAAACATTTCAAATCAGTTTAAACACGTAGAAAATTCACTCAACAAGGTTAATGTGTCCTTGAAAACAAAACTAATTCCCTAAAAAGGAGCGTGTAAAAAATAAAAATATGTAAAAAACAGTATCATTCAAGAAGAAAATAGGATGTATCAGAAACTGAAAAATATTTACAAACTAAAACACTTTATTTACATAAAAATGGTTTTGACAGGTAAAAAAGGATAATGGATAATAATTTAATTTTTTTATTAAATATTTATTTTGGATGGAGATTAACTTTTTTTGGTAGATTAACCTCAAAATTTCCCAAAATGCCTCAAATAATTCCCCTAACTCATGCAAACTGCTCTAGATTCAGTTCACGCATTATTTCAAAATCCTCTTTGGTTCGAAAAGCCCTGATCCCCAAACGCTTTCGCTATCATCGCCATGGTGGACCGAGAAAACTCGCAAATGCATTTAGTCCTCGCTCTTTCGAAAAGTCGATTTCGTTCCTCAGACTCTTAATTATGATAAATTAAAAATGCCCCTCGGTCTCTTTGTTCGCTCGGGGTTCAAATGGGATCGCATACCTCTTTCAGAACACTTGAGAGCCTGGAAGTGGCTGAGTAGTCAAAGCCTGGAGAGAGAATGAGCATTCAGGAGGGTAAGTTTTGGAACTGGTTTTGGTCGACGCCCTAATTGAAATAAATTCATGCTGTTAATTGGGATTTTGGATGTGATAACTTGATGGAAATTGAGGTTGGAATTTGTGAATTAAGTTTCTAGTTTATCCTTTGTTACGGTTTCTGAGGGTTTCAGTGGAGGATAAATGTCATTAAATCAAATGAATCTGTGAGTGGAAAAACAGTAGGTAGTGGAAAAACAGTAGTAGATGAAAAATGAACTACAAGTTCATTTTTCATCAATTTGGAAAGCTAATTTTTTATTTGTTAAAACCTGTAGAACTACTATATGAGCACAATAACGGTAAGCTGACAATACTCGTTCATCCAATAAATTGATGGAATCTATTTATCAATCATATATAACTTGTGAAATTCAGGGTTTCTAAAGCAGAATTTCTAACTTCCTTTAGCTCTTCTAAGAAAGCATATGTGCAAAAATTTTCGAGAAAGTCGTGAAAAATATTAAAAATGTAGGGGAGAGTGGGGCTATTTCGCACATGGGCCACATTCGGACAGACGGCATTTCCCCTAGTAATTATTAATTTAAAAATCTGAAAAAAAATACCAGTAGTTGGAAGCATGATGACCACCTCCTGCATGGATTTTCAAAGCCCTGAGCCATTTTTTTGTATACGTACTAGAAATTAGCAAGCGTTAGAAACAGCAAAGTAAATTTTCTTGTCATTTTGTTATCGTAAAATATCAATCAAAAATAACACTCAAGTGGACCTGGACATTCAGCATATTATTCAGTAGAGACACTACTAAACTAAGTTTCTAGAAAGGTTTTATTTCCCTGATTTAATTATAAATATCTTGTTGGGCCGTGTTAAGCTTGAACTGGTAGATGGGGCACATTCGTACACCAAAAGATGGGGCACATTCGTACACCAAAAGATGGGGCACATTCGTACACCAAAAGATGGGGCACATTCGTACACCAAAAGATGGGGCGCATTCGTACACCAAAAGATGGGGCAGATTCAGGCAGTGCGAATGTGCCTCATCTTTCCCATTTTTGATTATGAAAGTGATTTATATGTTTATAAGTGCAGAAAATTTAATAACTTGGAAGTTAAATTGTGTTTTATTGTAATTGTTTAAGAATTTGGTGATAATAGAAAATAACATCTTAAAGAAAGCTTCAGTTTTAAGGAATTTAGACCCAGATTTAAGCATTGAAGAAATAAATGTCCCTGAATTGTTTATTACCAATTGACTTGGACTTTATTCTAGTAGAATTTGCTACTAAAAGGAAAATTTTGTTATGTTGGTCAAATAGAAAATTTGGAATTGAATGGTGCTTATTTAAAATTAATGATGAAAAACTTAAAAATTAATGACGAAACTTTTATTTTCCCAGTAAGTAATGATTCAACATTCATACAAAAAGATAATACCGTACTAAAAGTTCCCCAACCGTCAGTAGTTTCAGGTGTTAATAAGCGAGCTATTGGTTCACTTTTCTTTTCGAATAAAACCTGACAGTTAAAATATTGGTTGAACTTTTTCTAACTAATTATATTATGTGAAGTATGTCAATGTGCAATATACACTTCATTACTACAATTGTTTTCCTCATCAAAAACTTAGATGTTCAATATTTTCTGAAGCTGTTTTCTTTTTGTAAAAAAATCTTCAATTTAGAGGAAAAAATGTAAAATTGCCAAATATTTCGTTTAATTATCCTTACTTTAAAGTTCAATAAACATTTTAGTTTGTAAAAATAATTATTGTATAATTTTTTGCATGTACACGAATGTGCCCCACACGTGTTTGAAACTGCCCCACCCATGGGGCACATTCTCACGAAATTTCTAGTCCCTATAGGGAAAATAGAGTAGATGAAACTTAATAACATAATCTTTAACATCTACAAGAAGCCACAACTAGTCTTGAACTAATAAAGATTTATTTAATATACTTGCTTAAAGAACTATCACAATAAAAAAGAGAAGGAAAATAAAACCATTAAACTCTTAAATAAAAAAACGTTAACTCTCTTAAAAACCGGAAGAGTATTATCTAATTTTTAGGGTGGTCGTGGTAGCACAACAGCCTAATAATAAATACTAACTCTGTGTCAGTAGAGACTGCAACATTGCTATTTATATGATCGACTAAATAAAACTCAAATGTATTTGTATGAATAAACTTTACAGCATAAAGCTGTCTGAAAAGCTTTTCAACCAAAAGGGGGCATCTAAATTTTCACAGACGGGATTTCCGTCACCTCCAATGCATCAAAACGACCCCAAGCCTAAAAAACTGTCCAAAATTCAATCCAAACGAACAGAAATTCAGATTAAAATGGGAGATTCCCGAGGAGCCAGAATGGCACTTTTTGTGTGGCCTGGTTATTGAATTTACCTTACCGCTCCCTGCAATTTAAAAGTCGGAAATCGTTGAAGGGTTTCTCGCCAATTCCTGTCTTCAGTTCCGGACTGGAACATGGCCAACAATCTCCCGCCCCTTCTCTAAGGAGATTTCGCTTCTAATTTACGTCCTAGGAGGGGAGGAGTTTGAAGGAGTCCTAGGGGACAGGAAGGCTTCCAGTTTCACCTCCTCAAAAGGGAAAAATGGGAGGGATTTTATATGAACAGGAAAGTTCTCTTCATGGTTCAGACGATTCTGTTTGCATTCAAAACTGTCCTTATTTTTACAAGTCTTTTTTTTCATCACCCTCAGATTTTGCACTATTTAAATTTTTGTGTATTGCTTTGTAGTGCTTAGTAACTATTCTCATGGATAACTAATAAATACAAATTCAGATTTGGATTTATTTATTTGATGATTATGGATGGTCTAATTTTCTTCACTAAAGATGACAGTGCTGCGCCAATCATACTGTGGCTATCTCGATAATCAAGATATTTATTGAATGAATGAACTTAACTTTTAAAGATCCTAAGACCTACATTCAATCATGATAATACGAGATCTAAAAATATGATTAACAGTCCTTATTCCACTCACCAGGAGTGATCCAGGAGTCAGAATCTGACTTAAGAGAAGATTGATCCAGCATATCTCACTTGCTTCCTAAAAATTTCACTCAAAGCTGGAACAAATTCTATAAATAATGCAATTAGTTCTGGTATGATCATATCATAGCTTACACGAAATTTTTCATTAAAGCTGTTTCATTAAAGTTTGTATAGACGTATCTATCATATGTATGGAGCGTGAACGTGCATAGAGATCTTTTATCAGTGGATATATCTGTACCTTTTTAAATTTTTTTAGGGTAAATTTAAACACTTGTTGAATATTTACCATCATTATGGATCTTATGCTATGGTTTTTGTCCAAGAAAAGAATTTTTTTTAGATGCTGTTGAGTCAGAACCATTTGATTCTTAATTTTTACACAAAAGTGGAGGTGCTAAGGACAATAGTGGTCTAGAATTCTTGCTGGTTACATCAGGGCACTTTAATGGATCATTATTGATGGATGCTATACACAGAAGAAAATTTCAACCTTTACACATTAAGTAAGTCGAATACTATTATGTAAAATGCAACGTTTAGTTCAAAAGTAAATACGTGTCACAAAAAACTGAGGGCGATGGAGAAAAACAACTTTCATATTTGAATTCAGTGTAAAAATTTCTATTAGGATCAACCCCTTTTTGCTCTTGGGCCAGAAAAAAGTTCAATTTTGTTTACTGTAGTGTAATTTAACCATGTCTATAAGGTTATTAATATCAGTAGTATTTTTATTTTTCTTCTATTTCCATTAGTATTTTTTCAATTAAAAGTATTCCTAGAGTTTTAAACTGTCTCAAAGAATAGATGAAAATATTTGATGAAATAAAATTTATAGTATATTACCTATCTGAATATTTTAGAGTGCATAAATATTTTTTTGGAATCAAAATATAAGGTAATTTAGTTACCTTGAAGACTTTATGAAGGAAAGTTAAATATTTTAAGTCGACTGAAAAACAAACTTGTATATACAGCTTAAAAATTAATAAAGATGAAAAAGTACGTAAAATATCCAGTTCCAATTAAATTCACAGATGTATAATTTTTATACTAAGTTGTTAATTACTTTGTAGCGCACTGAATCACCGATTGTATAGGGTATAAACAAGGGCTTAGTTATTAGAATTAACAGTTTCATGTAGTTATTTCAATAAAGATTTTGAAAGAGATTTTATGCCTTACGGTAAAAAACCTCATTTTCACCCAAACCAACTGCAGTTCAGAACCGAGGCAATCCAATTAATATATCTGAAGTCGCATTTTTTAAGTTAAATCGGGCGAGCTGCTTAGCGACTTTTCTTCTTAATTTTTGTTTTAGCTTTTAATTTATTTCCACGATTCTACCCTACTGGGAAAACAAAGCAAATTATTAAAGAAGAAATTGCAACACAGGAGTGAAGAAGAAAAACTTTCCCTACATGACAAAACACAGGCAATGTCCCTGAAGAATGAAAAAGTTTTCTAAGCTTTGTTTCTTGGTAAAGCTAATCGAATAATATTTCTTTTAGAGAAATTCGATTCATAGTCATAAAGAAAAGGATGAAAGAAGCGTAACGGAAAAACCGTAATAAAAAGTAACGTAAAACACATAGTTTTACTATGTACTTTAATTTAATAAGTTTAAGGACCTTTTAATGCGGAGAAAAACCAAACGGTTAAAGCATTTAAACTCTAGGAATTATTGTAGAAATTTTTTTTTTGAAAATATTGAGTCTAAAAATAATTTTTGAAGTAGGACACATGGGTGTATTATGGAGAACTAGGTTAATTAAACAAAAACATTTTATTCAATTTAAAACAAAACTTACTGCAAAAAGAAATTTATATGAAACATTGTTTAAAACACATAAACGTTTTTAGCTAACTAAATTTTGAAACATAAAGACCAACAAATTTTTAAAGTTTTCTTTAAAAAACAAATTTAAAAAACTGCAAAAAAATGTTTTACAGACTGTTTCTCATTAGTTGCATTTTGAAAGTACTATTTTTGCTCTAAAAGTAAAAATATAGACTTTCTCAATAGTAATTATGCTTCTATTATTTGGTAATCATATTAATTTGCTTGATCGGGTCGGGAAGTGGGATAAATCTCAATGTGTGTGATGTAACATCACTATGACGAAACAAGTAAATCGGTGAAGAATCATGCTGCCCTTCCCCCTGAAATTAATGATATTCCAATTGAAGAGGAAGAGAAAGCCTATGAAAATGATATAAAAATAACTACTATCAATTAACACTAATATAACACCATATGCATTGTTGCAGATCCGAAAAGTTCATGACTAAGAAGTACCTAGTCCATTGCCTTGGTCGATGAAATGGACTGACTGTTTGCGAAAAAAACCCTTAAAATTTGTTTCAGACATAGCAGTTTATTTCCGCCGAAATATCGAGAGAACGATATAAACTGACGTTCACAATTATACCAAAAACAAAGAAGATTGCCAAAACCACATTATGAAAACGCAAAAGGAGCCAACACTTACTACTTTAATAAAATACTTTAAAAATCAAATGGTCTTCTCTATAACGTAGTCCTTTGAACTTCACCTTCCTCAATTAGACATTTCAAACGAACAACAGCTTTCAACTATCCCTTTTAAAGTCTTAAATCCAAACTAAACTGATTCATTTCTAACCACAAATCCATTTCTTAACTGACCCTTAACTCTCTTCAAATTATCTTTAAAGTCACGAACTATTTCCAGCCAAATTACACAACATCAACACCGTCATTGACCTAAAAGCAGTATCAACCTTTAGCTAACTCATTGATTTGCATTGCATTGTGCCTCTTCCAAACATTGCCGCCTTCTCGGTCCGTAACTTGCGGCAGCTCTGTGTCGGTCACATTCCGCAGGGCCCGAAGCCTGTCCAGAAGGAATGGAGGGATCCGGAATTCAGGCGCGATCCGGCTTATCCGGGTATTAATTACAACCCGACTCCGGGTAATGATGATTGAGCCGGACTCACCTGGTTGTGCGGGTGTTACGTCGGTGGGAGAGTGGGTCGGTCGGTTGGTTGGTTGGTTGGTAGGCGAAGATGGTGGATCGGGATTTGTCCTTTTGGTTGGTTAATAGGTAAAGCAGAGGTAATTGATGTAGATAATGGCATAGTTAATGGGGTTTAATGTTCCCTTTGGTTTACTTGGTTGTGCTCACTGTTCGGAACGATATACTGTTGGGTTGCCTTAAGTAAGTTTGGATGGGAGATTGATTTACACTATACTAGACCGCAATGTTTCTTGACCCTATCACGCCACTACACGGAAGGAAAGACTGAGGGAACAGAAAGCTTGTTGGGTTTCTAGGGGGAGTTTCGGTACAAAAATCGTGATAAAAAGACGCTATAATAAGTGGGTTTTACAAAAAAAGTTAAAGTTCTTAATTTCATTCAAAACTCAGACACCGCGCTGGGAATTACTATCTTTGTTTGCTCTCAGCCAAGGTCAAGTAACGTTACAGTCTAGTGTAAAGATTATTGTAAACAGTGGTTCATAACTCGTAGATGTTCCCTGACCTATGAGGCTAAATGTGGAAATTTTACTTACCACCTTTTATGCTCGAAATTTAAAATCTATAATTAAGGAATGCATAATTCCTTAGTTAGGCATGGGCATTTATATTTAACTATTTTGAGAAAAATTTAATTTCATCCTACCAGAGATAGTAGTACTTTTCGTTATAATGTTATGATTAAAGCTTCGTAACCCACAAAAAATGTCTCCGTTATTTTTCCGCAGATCACTTGATTTTATTTTAAATATTTATAGTATGGAAGAGACTTGTTAACAATTACGTGGGAATTGTTATCGTCGCAAATTTAACAGCTGAAAGTCATCGGCAATGATATATAATTCAATTTTTTTTGGTTCTTTGCACTCAAATATACGCTACTTGTATTAGAGGAATTTTCTGTATGCTAAAAGGCTCGACCACCGCTTACCACCTGTTGGTAACCACTGTGTAGAAAACACCATAATTAATGGTGTCAATAATTACTTATGTTCACTTGGTGAGAGCTTTCTCTGTTGAACGGAAAAGTGTGCGATTGGTTGGTTGGTTTAGGGTTTAAGTCATTACAGAAACGGTGTGTGAATAAAAGGTGATTGTGGGGATTAATTGGAAATATTTTGGTTAATTCAGAAGTAATTACTGTTGGACACACCATACTTAAAGAGATGCAGATTTTAATTGGTTCACTTGGTTCTTCGAGATATTTCTCTGATAAGGAGAATGATGATTGTGTAATAAATGATTGATTTGCACGATTCTGGCTTGTGTAGAAGAAATTAAAGTAGGGAGCACTTGCAACAGATGGCGAGAATACTTATTAAGCATTTTCATAACTTCCAAATCAATTGCATATTGTAAGTATTTACTGCAATGAAAAAGCTAGATTGTACCAAAAATTGGTAGTATGATTGAAAAATACTTTTATGGAGCGATCGGTTGAACCAAACTTTGGTAAAATGCTCTTAACTGGGACCATTGTTAAGCTGTGTTTGTGTTCGCGCCCTCCGCAGTTTTGTTTTCGCATGCGTCACAAAGAAAAAATATGTTATAATAAGTTTTAAAGTTACTGAATCCCCGCTGGAGCAGTGGTAGCGTGCTTGCATAGCATGCGGCAGTTCGTGGGTTCAATCCTCATTGATTATTATTTTCTTAAAATTTCTACAAAAAACCGGAAAAAGTACACCATATTATGGTGCAAGCCCTCTCTAATTTTGAGTGCCTTAAAACACCATATTATGGTGCAACCTCTTTCTGATTTTTAGTGCTAGTGATAGCACCATAATATAGTAAAAGTATGAGCCATTTTTTGTAGCCATCAAATAAATACCAGATTTTGGTGCAATACGGCCAAAAATTTTTTACAGTGCTGAAGTAAATCTTGATTTGGATTGGTAATAATAAATCTTATAATTTATCTTCTCTATAGTACCATATTATACGATAATTAAATTAATTAAAAATTAGCTAATAAAAATTCCTACATTCAATTATTTTTAGGAACTAACATTATTTAAAAGTCAGACATTTTGTTATTTAATGTAGATTTCAATCGCGCTTCTGCATACCAAGTAGCGTCTAAAGGAATTGCACATTTAGATAAAGTAAATTTTTTTTATATAGACTTAACGCTATGTCTGGAGCATGTGCTTCAGTAGAAAGAGAAAATGTCTCTAAATTTTCCAGACGTTATGAAACTAACTTCCTCATAAATTGCTACAACGAACAGTGTTTTCAAAAGTTTTGATAGGGCATTTTTCTGCATGACGAAGTTTAAAGAAAAGTGAATAACAAGCTTTGAATCCTAAAAGGAAGATATAAGCGCATATATTTGTCTTGTTTATATTGTGCACTTTCTTTCAAAAACTAAAGCTAGAGCAGAAAAACCTAAATTCATAAGGCTGTGTCTCACAATGCACTCAAAAGTTCATTCTGTGTTATTACGCTTTATAAAAAAACATTTCTTTTAAGGGTAATAAAGCATTTTGAACTCATTATTCAGGTCTTGTTTATTTTATTTACTTCAACAAAAGAAGTGTTTTTTAATACTTAAATGAAACATAGGCCTTAATGAGAACAAAAATGGGAAATTTGGTAAATGACGAGGTCTTGTTAAATTAAAACTCTCATAAATTTTGCTTCATTAATGGAAGTTATACTTGTTGAATAAGGTACTGACAGTAAATTAAGGATATCCATATTCATAAATGAAAAGTGGCAAAGGTGCTGTTATGCTTTTTTTACTGAATATAACTTTATGGTTATACAAAAGAAGATCGCATTAATTTATCAGTTATGGTCCAGTAACACTGGGGAACAGCCATTTCGTTGTCTTAGAACTGTGACTTGTTTTTGAATTACTTTTGGCCCCTGAATCCAAAAGTAACTGTAGTTTTTGTCTGTCACGTCCAGTTTTTTGGCAAACAGCCCCGCCCCCTTTTTACGTTTTTCAATGACTTAATGACTTTGAATTTGATTTTCAGGGTCAAAAATCATTACTTTAGTCTTTAAATTACACCCGAGAGGACAAGAATGGTTAAAGTTTCTAAAGTATGAAAATTTGTGGCCAATGGATAGGTTTAAGGGGTTATTACCCCCCTAAAAACGCAAAAAATCGTTAAAAATGATAGAGTTTATTTTACGCTATTTTTTACATTTATTTTTTATGCAATTCCTTTTCAAATGGTCCTAACCTATCATCAAGGACCCAAATTTAATGAAAATTGGCCGCAATGATTTTTACAAAAAGCGGTTGAGGTATTAGCGCCCCTGAAGCATCCGCGGAAGGGTTCGGAATACTCTCTTTCGCTTAGAGGACGCGAACACATCAACCGCTTTTAGTAAAAATCATTGCTGCCTATTTTCATTAAATTTGGGTCCTTGGGGAAGGGTTAAGACCTTTTAAAGATGAATTGCGTAAAAAAAATAAAGAGAAAAAACCCTGAAATGCAAAAAAGGAACGTTATAAAGGAAAGAGGTTATTTTAAGCTTTTTTTACTCTTATTTTTTATGCAATTCCTCTTTAAAAGGTCTTAACCCTTCCCCAAGGACCCAAATTTAATGAAAATAGGCAGCAATGATTTTTACTAAAAGCGGTTGAGGTGCTCGCGTCCTCTAAGCGAAAGAGAGTATTCCGAACCCTTCCGCGGGTGCTTCAGGGGCGCTAATGCCTCAACCGCTTTTTGTAAAAATCATTGCTGCTTATTTTCATTAAATTTGGGTCTTTGGGGATGGGTTAGAACCTTTTGAAAAGGAACTGCGTAAAAAATAAGAGTAAAAAATAGCGTAAAATAAACTCTATCGTTTTTAACGATTTTTTTTGCGTTTTTAGGGGGGTAATAACCCCTTAAACCTATCCATTCGCTAAAAATTTTCATATTTTAGAAACTTTAACCATTCTTGTCCTCTCGGGTGTAATTTAAAGGCTAAAGTAATGATTTTTGACCTTGAAAATCGAATTCAAAGTCATTAAGTCATTGAAAAACGTAAAAAGGGGGCGGGGCTGTTTGCCAAAAAAGTTGACGTGATGGAAGAAAACTAACAACAGTTTTCTAATCAGTGTGCCCATTGAACTCTAAAACAGCCAAAAAATCGAAGTCAACAGAAATTATGTTAAAAATTGTTCCCCAGTGTAATTTTTGGTACTTGGAAAAAAACTATTAAGTTTACTGAAATGAATGGAGAAAAAACTCAAAGCTTTCAATTTAAATCTCACTTAGGAATGTCTTATGTTGCTTAATTCAAATTTTTCTTGAGTACCAAGTTTTAGACTATTTTATTTGTTTCTTAATATTTTGGGTTTTATCTCAATATGATTTTAAAGGTATTTAGTAAAATAGTAAATGACTTTATCAAAAGTAAACTTAAGCATAAAAACATCCCAGCAACCATAAAGAAAAACCCACTATTTTAACTTCCATACTAGTTTAAGGGTACACTTGTCACGATAGGTATTTGTCACGAATCTTTATTTAGCCAATTTTTATAAGTGACGAAGAAAATGTTTTCTTTTACTTATGCCTTCCAAAGTACCTATCTATTTAAAGAATTTTTCTATTGATAAGTCCTTTAATATTTTGCTTAAGTTGAAACCGGTAATTGGTGGCACATCCAACACTTATTTATATCTAAAGTAGTTAAGAGTTAATTAAAAGTAAAATTATTTATAAAAATTTAACTTAAGTAATCCCTCACAATTCAAAGAAAAACATTTTCCTGAAAAATTAAATAAAGTATTTTAAAAGGGGCCTTGGTAAAAAATAATTTGTTATAAAAGTTCACCGTAAAAATTTTGAGCCTCTGCTTGAGAAGTATTCTTGGCATGCTTAAATCTAAAATGAAATAGTATGTTTTGTCCGATTGAAGAAGTAATAACTTTGTAGTAAAAATTGAAATTTTATACAGCTTAAAAAATTTTAAACCTTATTACTTTTCTATAATGCACGTTATAGAAACATCCTACGAGTGTTTAGTCAAAACATGGAACTAGGAGTAAGTGGAAGACACATGGTCTGAAATCACTGAACTTAACTTTTCTCATAAACTATAACTGGTGACTAGCTTGGTGTTAATTGTTGTAAACATGAAACTTTTGCATGTTTATTTCGCACTTTTCAGAAGACTTCTTACCTCTGACTAATTTAAAAGGGATGTAAATATTTTATTTGAAAACTTCGTTTAGTAATTTTATATTTTAATCTAAAATAAAAAGTTTCATGGAACATAGTAATACTCACCGGTAAAAGTATTTATTTTCTTCTTAAAATATTGGTTAACTACTAAATGCGTTACTCAAGATGCCCGCAAAACTTCACGGTTGCTTCAAATTGATTGTTGATATTCTGTTGACGATGCTCCCTCCACCTAATTCTTGCTCCATGAATCAAAGCGTACATCGTCTTTCAAAAGACATGTATGTTTAATCTGTTCCCATGAAGCTAATGCTGACTAAAAATCAAGTTCCAATAGATACAGAGATCAGGAGCAATTTCCGAAAGGAAAATTATTATTATGACGCAAAAGGGGTTTCAAATCTCTTGATCATCTGAAAGGTCTAGGTTGTTCTCTAATTTTGGGAATGCTTGAGAAATCTATTCGTGGGGTAAGAATTTTTTCTTTTTGATAGTTGATGCCAGCCATGAATGTCTATCGTTTTTATTGTAAACGCATGTGGAAAGTCTATTCCAATATGATTTTTAATCAGTTTTTAAATTACTTTACTTGTATTGAAGGGATTTTGCCACTAAGCCAGTTGTTAACCGTCATTATTTTTTCTCTTTACAAATTTAAATAAATGCTCTCACTCTATTTCTCGCCCCATACGAAATAAGATCAAGTAACACGGAAAAAAACTTATTTAATCCCTTCCTCGACACTTCGTTTTACCTTGTTTGATAAATCATTAATCAACAGGGAACAATACGTTTGTTAACTACAATTAATGTTAAACATATTGTAAAAAGCTTATTAAGAATTTTAAATTAAAAATTTTGTATTAAGGTTGAAAATTTAAAAATACAGCCCTAGGACAACGCACAATACAATTTTTTAAATATTTAATAAACTTTCGATAGTAATGCGCACTCGCTACTTTAGTCATGATAAAATAACATAATAATTTTTATAATTATTTTTATTTGTTTAATTTTATATCCAGAAATATCAAAAGCTTCAAAGTTGTCCAGCTGAAACACAGCTTTGAAAGTTTTCATAAAACACTTAAAGTTTTAATTTTTTATTAATTTATTTATGACTTCATTACTTGATGCATACATTCTTCAACCCCTATCGATCTGAAAAACTCATTAATTATTTACTGCATTAATTTTGCAGTTAAGTCCCTTTCAAAAAAACAGATAGCACTACTTATCTCAAATGATCCTTCCATGTCCAACGAAGATCAAACTTTTAAAAAGACAAACCATCATCCTCTTGGGAAATTATGTTGTCCGAGTCTTTTATTTATTTAGAGTTGATTTTGGTGTTGTTCATTTTGAACTATGTTTTCACGTCTCCCAAGTGATTCAGGAGCAAAAAAAAGGGAGGGGGGAACCTCGATTCCATCAAATTGTCGAAGAGAACTGTGTTTATAATCCCGAAATAGATTTTTGGGACTAGAAGGGAAAAAGATCTGTCTAAGCTTGTTCATTGGCTCTTGGCTTTTTTGTTTTTGAAAGGATTCTGCCCCTTGGGGAAATAGGGTGCCAATATCCAAGAATTTATTGCCTTCTTGACCATTGTTAATGATGTGAACAACTATTGATTTGGTAACATCATAGTTCTTGGTTATTACGAATGTCATTGAGAAGAATCTCAAATAAGAGAAGGGTAATGCCTCTCTTTAATAATGGTGAGATTACTACACATTTTAAAGTTGAACGATTTGAAGATAAAAATATCTTTTAGATTTTTTAAGAGTAATTTTTTAAGCTCTAGTTTATTGTTAAATAATATAAAACTAATTATAAAGTTTTTGATTTATCAAACAATTAAGGTTCTATTGTTGAGGATGATAATTTCTCAGCAGAAATCGAGGAACTATTTGCCGATTTGAACTCGAATAATAAGGCCAATTAGATATGGCCTTGTTTTTTGATAAACAGTTAGGAACTATAACCCCACTAAAAATAATCTGAAGATTTTCTTCAGAAAAAGCCACTTTCTACAGAAATTCTACAGATATTTTAAGATATTTTGCAGATTTTGCTTTGTCTTATAATTTTCTTCAGAATTTTTTAAGACAACTAACAGACATTTTGCAGACATAGCCTTACCTTTAAACTTTCTGCAGAATTTTTGCAGATCATTTACAGATGTTTTAAAGACAAAATGTATGTTCAGAAATTTTGGAGACGGCCCCACTAAAAATAATCTGAAGATTTTCTTCAGAAAAAGCCACTTTCTACAGAAATTCTATAGATATTTTAAGATATTTTGCAGATTTTGCTTTGTCTTTAAATTTTCTTCAGACTTTTTTAAGACAACTAACAGACATTTTGCAGACATAGCCTTACCTTTAAACTTTCTTCAGAATTTTTGCAGACCCTTTACGGATGTTTTAAAGACAAAAAGGTATGTTCAGAAATTTTGGAGACGGTTATGCAGGAATATTTCAAATTGAGCAGAATCTTCAAATTGTCTTCAAAATATATTAAACAGCTTTTTACAAAATCTTATCACTTTACCTACACATCCTCCCCTGAAAATAATCTGCAGATTTTCTTCAGAAAACTTCTATTTCTACAGAAATTCTTAAGAAATCTGAAGATTTTTAAAACTGATATCGAATGCCTTGGAATCGATACAAAGAAATTAGATCTTTAAAGAATCGATTCCTAGAATTCGTTCAAAGTTTTCTTATTGTATGATGGTTAATTTAAAATTTAATAATTCATAACGGGTAAAACAACTCTCTCATTTGAATCTGACTACATACGAGAGTATTAATTAATCAAATCTTTGGGAACCGAATCGACATAAGAGATCAAACGAATCGAATCTAACATAGAGAATCGATTGCAGAATCTAATCGATAAAATATTGTTTACGTTTTGATTTCATGACTTGTTGCGTGCTTGAATGAATGCTGATTGAATTATGAATTTTCCTGATAATTATTGGATTACCTAACAATATGGTAATATTTAACTTACAGTATATCCGTTATTTAAATTTTGGTTAAAAATTTTATGTGTTCAAAGATGCGAGACAATTGCAAAGTGCAAGCATATGTTCGAAGTTGGCAAGTAGGCTTAGGCCTTAGGGTTAAGATTAAATATTCTTAAGATTTTCTTCAGAAAAAAATCTGCAGACTATCTGCAGTTATTTGGACCCTTCTATCTGAAGAAATTCTTTAGAAACCATAATCTAAAGATTTTCTTAAGAACGTTAACTTAAGATTTTCTTCAGAATGAAGGGGTCCAAATAACTGCAGATAGCCTGCAGATATTTTTTAAAGAAAAACTACAGAATTTTTTTAGTGGGGGGTTATGCAGAAATATTTCAAATTGAGCAGAATCTTCAAATTTTCTTCAAAATATATCAAACAGCTTTTTACAAAATCTTATCACTTTACCTACACATCCTCCACTGAAAATAATCTGCACTATTTCTACAGAAATTCTTAAGAAATCTGAAGATTTTTAAAACTGATATCGAATGCCTTGGAATCGATACCAAGAAATTAGATCTAAAAACAATCGATTCCTAGAATTCGTTCAAACTTTTCTTATTGTATGATGGTTAATTTAAAATTTAATAATTCATAACGGGAAAAAAGCTCTCTCATTTGAATCTGACAACATACGAGAGTATTAATTAATCAAATCTTCGGGAACCGAATCGAAGTCAGAGATCAAACGAATCGAATCTAACATAGAGAATCGATTGCAGAATCTGATCGATAAAACATTGTTGACGTTTTGATTTCAACACTTGTTGCGTGCCTGAATGAATGCTGATTGGAATTATGAATTTTCCTGTTAATTATTGGATTACCTAACAATTCAGTAATATTTAACTTACAGTTTTTCCGTTATTTAAATTGTGGTTAAAAATTTTATTTGTTCAAAGATGCGAGACAATTGCAAAGTGCAAGCATATGTTAGAAGTTGGCTAGTAGGCTTAGGCCTTAGGGTTAAGATTAAATAATCTTAAGATTTTCTTCGGAAAAAAATCTGCAGACTATCTGCAGTTATTTGGACCCTTCTATTTGAAGAAATTCTTTAGAAACCATAATCTAAAGATTTTCTTAAGAACGTTAACTTAAGATTTTCTTCAGAATGAAGGGGTCCAAATAACTGCAGATAGTCTGCAGATCTTTTTTAAAGAAAAACTGCAGAATTTTTTCAGTGGGGAAGCTACGGAACTTTTAAGTTAGAATCGTTAATCGGATTATCAAAACAATGCAAAGAGTAATAAACTAACATTTCTCGATGCTCTATTTAAAGGTAAAATTATATTTTAACCAAAAAAGGAAGTTGAAAACCCAAGGACCCTATTATTTTTTTAGAAATTGGAAGAATTTCGAAAAAGTTTAGGTGTGCGGTGAAAGATGTTAGTATTTTATGAAGAGCAAACCCTGTTAAACCATTTTAAGTTTTAGAGTTACCTTAAACACTTTGTAGATCACGTTTCACATCTATGAAAATACAGTGTGTTTCAAAAGTAGGTTTCGCGTCTTTTATTCGGAACCAACGTGTCCTAGGGTCTACCCCTAGATAAGTTACCCTGGAGAATACATTGAAATGACTTACAACGTCCCTAGCGGTGAAATAAAAAGTTAAAAAATAAATTTAAAACTCAAGGAAATAGAGCAAAACCTCAGTAATAGTATTGTTGCCATTATTATGAAAAACTTACTTGAAAAAATATCATGAAAATATCGTGAATATTTGCGGAGATATTAGCATGTGAAAATAGCTCTTTTTTAGGCCTCAAAAAAGAAAAAGTTCACAAATTTGCAATTTTTTTATTTTTCTTTAAATTTTGCTTTTATTCAACTAAAAAACCCAAAACTACACAATAACACTGATAAATTTTCAAATTTACGAACTTTTTCTTTTTCGAGGTCTGAAAAAGTGCTATTTTCACATGCTAATATCTCCGCGAATATTCACGATATTTTCATAAAATTTTTTTCTGTGAGTTCTTCATAATGATGGCAACAATACTCTCACTGAGGTTTTTCCTCTTTCTCCTTTAGTTTTCAAATATTTTTTAACTTTTTTATTCCGCCGCTAGGGGCGCTGTATGCTGTAAGTCATATCAATGGATTCTCCAGGTTCGTTTATCGAGGGGTAGACCTTACTTCCGTGACCCAGGACTCGTCGGTTCCAAATAAAAGTCGCGAAACGGACTTTTGAAACACCCTGCTGTATAACAAACGTTTCTCTACATACAACACACACATCTTCATTCCTTCCCATTTGAATACCTACGCAATGTTTATTAGAAAGGCATAAAACAGTTCACGTTACATCCCATTGACAAAACACACTTCAGCCCCAACAATCAGTGTAAAATGAGAATGGAAAATATATACAGGGTGTTTCAAAATTGCGTTGCACGGCTTTTATTCGGAACCAGTGCCTCCTAGGGTCATGGAAGTAAGGTCTACCCCTAGGTAACAGACCCTGTAGAACCCATTGAAAGGACTTACAGCGCCCCTAGCGGAGAAATTAAAAAGTTAAAAAAATTAATTTAAAAACTAAAGGAGATAAAGCAAAAACCTCAATTAGAGTATTGTTGCCAACGTCAAGAAGAACTCATTGAAAAAAATTTCATCAAAATATCTTGAATATTCGCGGAGATATTAGCATGTGAAAAGAGCACTTTTTCAGGGGTCAAAAAGTAAAAAGTTCGCATATTTGCAAATTTTTCAGTGAAATTGTGTAGTTTTGTGTTTTTTTAGTTGAAAGAACACAAAATTTAATCAAAAAATCTAAAAAAATTTGCAAATATGCGAACTTTTTACTTTTTGACCCCTGAAAGAGTGCTATTTTCACATGCTAATACCTCCGCGAATATTCAAGATATTTTGATGAAATTTTTTTCAATGAGTTCTTCTTGACGTTGGCAACAATACTCTCACTGAGGTTTTTGCTCTATCTCCTTTAGTTTTTAAATTAATTTTTTTAACTTTTTAATTTCGCCGCTAGGGGCGCTGTAAGTCCTCTCAATGGGTTCTCCAGAGTCACTTACCCCACTAAAAAAATTCTGCAGTTTTTCTATAAAAAAAATCTGCAGGCCATCTGCAGTTATTTGGCCCCTTCATTCTGAAGAAAATCTTTAGATAACGTTCTTAAGAAAATCTTTAGATTATGGTTTCTAAAGAATTTCTTCAAAAAGAAGGGCCCAAATATAACTGCAGATAGTCTGCAGATTTTTTTTCTGAAGAAAATCTTAAGATTACTCAATGTTAAGCCTAAGGCCTAAGCCTACTTCCCCCATGCAACCATCTAACATATATGCTTGCACTTTGCAGTAGTCTTGCATCTTTGAACAAATGAAATTTTAAACCACAATATCAATAAAGGACATTCGGTAAATTAAATCATACCATATTGTTAGGTAGTCCCACAATTATCAGGAAAATTCATAATTCCAATCAGCATTCATTCAGGCACGCAACTAGTGTTGAAAACAAAACGTAAACATTGCTCTATCGATTCGATTCTGCAATCGATTCTCTAGGTTAGATTCGATTCGTTTGATCTCTGATATCGATTCGGTTCCCGAAGATTTGATTACCTAATTCTCGAGAAAGTAGTTTTCCCGCTATGAAATATTAACATCACAAATACGATCTTAAAGTGATTAAAATTTTAAATCAACAGTACAAATAAGAAAACTTTGATCGAGTTCTAGGAATCGATTCTTTTACGATTTAAATTCTTTTGAAATCGATTACCAGGCATTCGATATCAGTTTTTTTCATTCCGTACGTAAAATGATAAAATTTGTTAAAGTTTAATATATTTTGAAGACAATTTGAAGATTCTGCTCTATCTGAAAAATGTCTGCATTCCTTGTCTTCAAAATTTCTGAAGATACATCGTCTTTAAAACATCTGCAAATTGTCTGCAAAAATTCTGAAGACAATTTAAAGGTAAATCTATGTCTGCGAAATATCTGTTAGTTGTCTTCAAAAATTCTGAAGATAGTTTAAAGACAAAGCAAAATCTGCAAAATATCTTAAAATTTTTGTAGAATTTCTGTAAAAAGTGGCTTTTTCTGAAGAAAATCTTCAGATTATTTTTAGTGGGGTACCTAGGGGTAAACCTTACTTCCATGACCCTAGGAGGCACTGGTTCCGAATAAAAGCCGTGCAACGCAATTTTGAAACACCCTGTATATACAGCTTCCTCTCTTTGAACCCCTTGCTTTATAATAAAATATGAAACACGCAGAGTATCCTTTTATTCAACAAGGACTCTAGAATTCACAAGTCTATTCCGACCCCAAGATCTTATGATACACACAGCATTTTTTCCCCTCCTCTCAAACGAGGGTAGTAAATAAGACATTTCTGTTCCGTCTTCGAGTAAGATTTGAATGCGTATTCCATAAATATATTTTCTCTGAAGCAATGAATTTCTTCCCAAACAATATTCTTAGAAGTCTAACCTTTTTATAACCACTTTTGTAGGCGACTGCAGAGAGCGAATCGTCACATAGGATTTTAGGCTTTTATCTTGTATTTTTTTAACACAAGATGCCTTCTTAGTCACTGTCAGCTGTCGAGCTTAGTTTACGTCAATGAAATCTTGCAACCTAATAAGGTCAATAAGCTTTAGGCAGGGAGTTAAAGATAGAAATAGTTTTCCTACTTTGATATTGATTTTTTACGCAAAAACAATATTAATGTATGGCAAAAAAGGTTACGTTTGTGTTTAAGGATGCTTGAAAATGAACTTTTTATAAAGTAAAATGTAATTCACACTGCAATAGTTGGGCTTCGCCAGCCCGGAACGACATCAATCTATATGGTTTCTACAACAATGAATGTTATATATACAACAATGGATTTTACACTTACAACAACGGATTTTAAATTTATTACAATGGACGTTATCTCTACAACAGTTACCATCTTTATGGCGGGTCTTTTATGGCGGGTGACGTTAAATGCGGATTTTAAGCAGAAAATAGACAAAGTTATAAAGTTATTAGGATGATTCGATTTTAAATTGTGGTATAGTTTTAAAGTTAATGTAGGTTTAAAAAAACTTAAAAATATAAAGGACATATACAGACCGACATACAAACATTGATTTTTATAAAGAATTATTAAAAGTTAATTAATGTTTACATAAAAGATAACTTTCTATATTAAATGTAACTCCAATTTATCAAACCCATTTTAAAAAAATAATCTCAATAATATCAGGTTCTATTATTTAAAATAAGGACTCACAAAATGAAATAATTTCGTTTTAGTATTTATGTGCACCAAACAAATGAAACGAATTTTTTAAAGACTAAAAAAGTTTTCAAACCAGTCGGCCCTGCCAAAAATATTAAAAAAATAACTAATTTGATTAAGATTAACAAAACATATTCAATAAAAAAAAACAACCAACCCTTAACTTTTTACATAAATTTTTTGGGGAGTATCAAGAGAACAATTGGAAATAAAGTCTAGTTCCAGTTCCCTTTTGAAACCTTTGAAGTAATTAAAAATTAGGAAAAAAAATTAATTACTCCAACTATTTATTGAGTATTAATTATTCTGTAAAACTTTTTAATGTTTGTGACTTAATTCTTACTTAGATAACAAATTATACAAACTTTTTGGATAATTAGATAGCTTTAAAAAGTTGAGCTCAATTATTTTTAATTTGAAACCTAATGCGTCCTTTGCTTATTTTAAGTCAACAAAAGATTTTGATTCGATTCGAATCCAAGAAAATCAGCAAATTAATGTTAATATTCTAAATACTCTTTAAAAGTGAATAAAAGTTAGTAATAACAATGTATAGGGAAATATCTTAATTGAGGTAAAGGAAAACGTAACACAAAACATTAAAAAAAGAAGATAATCTAAAGTATGTAATGTGGTATTATTTTTTTTCGTTATCACACAACCTCTGAGATTGGAACTGAATTTGTATTATACCTACTATTATCCATTTTATAAAAGTTATGTGGTTATTGGTTCTGAGTAAAGTTATAAGTTATTTCATATATGAAATAAATGTGATAATAAAGCAATAAGTATGGCATTTTTTTCTGCTCATTTAAATATTGGAACTTCTAATTTAAACCGTTTCAAAAATCTTCTTACAAGTCGATTAAATTAAAAAAGAAATAGTTGCTTGAAACGTAGTTTTTGAATAATGAGTTAATCTAATTCAGTGAAACTATGTGCAATGCCAGATACACAAACAAGCTTTTTACTCACTTTCAAAATTAAATCAACACAGTGCTTATTAAATTTAATTGGTTCACATAAAAATCATTTAATCCTCTAAAAAAATTCAAAGTTTACAAAATTAATTCTTGAACATACCAAAATCACAAAATCAAAATAAACTCTTCAAACTCTTAAAATAATTCTTCAAAACTCTGCAAAATAATTTTTTATTCAAATTTCTCTCTCAATAAAAAGATCATTAATAACTTAATCCAACAGCTTAAACTCCCACCCTCTTTTACCTCCCTTTCCGAACCACTTGACTAAATAAGGATATCAAGACTTTACAATAAATGTGTGCCCGAAGGAAGAATCTTCAGCTTTTCTTCTTGCTGTCCTATCACTACTAATTAAAAGCTCATGCTATTCCTCCCATAAGACTGCAAAATAAAAACATAAGCCCTTTTGAGTTTTCCGTCTCAAAGGTACACATTCGCGGAAAAATAATTTCCGGTAATGAAATAGCTGGGGAAAGAAGGAGCATGTGTTCTTCAAATCTAAATACCACTGGAAAACAAGGGAAATCTCATTAAAGTTTTATGCATAGGAGTAAATGTGTCTGAAAAGCTCGCTTTTAGAGCATGCCTGATGTAAAATGCAGTAAGAAGGGAGATGCAACCTACTACATAGTTGTATGAAAATATCAGAAGTGGTTATAAAAGGGTACAAGAGAGTGAATATTTCGTGAGGTGGGCTAGGTATACAATTGTTTTCACATGAGTTAAGAAATGAAAGATGGGTAATAGTACTTCACCATATCTTAATGAAGCAAACAGATTAAGAATATCTATCATAGCATTGATTCATTTAGTATAGATATACAGGGTACATCTGAAATGGTGCAACAAACTTTCAGGGATGATAGTAGACACCTAGACCAGTCAGAATCACATAGGATTTGGGGTCCCAGACCAAATCCCAGGGAGTTAAAAATGGAGTGACACCCCAAAAAAGTCATTGAAAAATTCAATTTGTAGAAGAACTACTATTGGTAAAAATTTAATTATGGTCTCAATATGGTTTAATATGATCTTTAAAATTATCTCAAAAGTTTTCACTTTAAAATTTGTTTTATTATTAAAAAATTTAAAAAACCACAAAAAAATGTGAAAACTCTGCCAAAACCTTATTTTGTATTTCGAAATCCTTTCTTTTGATTTGATATTTTGAAAGATAATAGTTTAAAACCTTTAAGTTCAAAGTTTCACGCAAATACAATAAATATTAAACGTTTGAGATAATCTTAAAGTTTGTTTTTTCCGTGCGCAAACAGTTTTCTAGAGCTGTTTCCAGAACAGCTGTTTGTGCACCCAAAAAACAAACTTTAACAATTTAAATTTTAACTTCAAATTTTTGAGACCATAATTAAATTTTTACCAATACAGTCGAGTCCGCTTAATGTGATCGCAATTGTCCAAGACTAAACTGATAACATTATCCGATCGATAACAATAAGCGATCTCATATCAAAAAACAGCAAACAGTGTAACTAGATTGTTTGCTTTAAAATCAAAATTATGTAATCGTAATAAATGTATTCAAAACTATATTTTTACACTAGGTAAAATTTTAAGGGGAAAATATAAGAGTAGTTCAGTTGATAAAATTTAAATAATCACTTACTTAGTATTTTTAAAGAAAGGTCTCTCTTTTTTCCGCCCCATTAAATCCTTTCACTCCAATAAATCATTTATTTATTACATAATCTGAATTCCAGTAAACGAGGGAAAATCAAAATCTCTTATCAGAAACATCTGCAAAGCCTGGATCTTGGTGTTTCTTTAACCAATCACAAGTATATGGATTCGGACCCCCCGATAACCGCTTTCTTTCAATATAACAGGCGGAATGTTTTATTTTTCTTACTCATATTGAGTTTCAGAAAAAAAGAAGCGTCAGATGTTATCATGGAGCAGATGTTTACTTGTAAAAATTGACCTTCAACATGAAAATTAGAACTGAAAAGTGGTCGTTTTAAAAGGGATATAGGCAAATTTTGATAACATTAAGCGGAGTGATGATGCAAAGTTGATCACATTAAACGATGTATTTTACATTAAATTAAATAGGAATGATCGGGACCTGTTGATTTCGATAACATTATCCGATTGATAACATTAACCGTGATCACATTAATGATCATGACTCGACTGTAGTAGTTCTTCTACAAATATAATTTTTAATTTTTCGATGATTTTTTGGGGTGTCGCTCCATTTTTAACTCCCTGGGATTTGGTCTGGGACCCCCAAATCTTATGTGATTCTGACTCGTCTAGGTGTCTACTAGCATCCCTGAAAGTTTGTTGCACCATTTCAGATACACCCTGTATAGGTATGTAAGATTAAAAACTCAATTTTGGGATATCAAAGAAAAATATATTTTCCATGCGTGTAATAACGAAAACGTTTTACGCGGTTTTGCATAATGCGCAAAAGCTCTTTGTATATATTAAAAAAAATAATTATTTTCGTAAATGGGTATGTAAAAAAAATATAAAAAAAATTAACGACGCACGCGTGAGCAAAGAAATCCATTATGACAAATATACTGTGAGAATCACGCAAGGTGTTAGGAATGAAAGTAAATGTGCCATAAATAATTAATTGAATAACATGTTTAAGCCACCTAAAATTTTATATAGGGTGCTTCAAATCAGTGAATTTTTTAAATTGAAGTTTAATTTGATTATAATAATTTTACATACTGTTTAGACAATATTTTCTATGAAACAAATATTGGAAGGTTTTCTTTAGTTTTTACGGAAAGCCAAATAGGGTTAAAGCCATAAGTAACTGGACGGATAATCTGTTAGATACATTTATTTTGGATTAACGCTCATGAAAACGATAAATTTCTTCATGTTTCCTACATAAAATTATTTAAATTTTATCTATTGTACCCAAAAAATCATTCTAAGAACTTTATACAATATACATAATGTTAGATATTTATAAAAAGTTGTTTTACTAAATAAAAAGCATAAATCGAACATCCGTAAATACCTGCCAAGATTTTATAATTAAATTACTGAAACTTAAATTTTAAAATGATTGCTGAAATAAATAAGAGCATGCTTGATATAAATGAACCATTTGCTATTTATCGATGCTTTTCAAGTGTCCCACATAAAAATTCGAATGCCTTATCTACAAATAAAATATAACTGCTATTTATAAACCTAAAACACTAAAAGTCATTCCAATTCAGGAAGAGAAATTCATTTTTCTCGCACCTGGAAAAATATGAAAGACAGAAAAAGTCAAGTCCTCTAAACCAAGATAAAAAAAGAGCCCGGTGCGTTTTTCGAGAAAAAAACCGTAAAAAAATTCTAAAGAAAATAAATCAAGCTGGCTAGTTTACCGTTCCTTTAACTTTACAGCTTTTTTCATTGGCCGTGCCAATTTCCCTCTCCGTATATGTGAAATATGAAAAGTTTTACAAATGCAAGATAAGACCTCGAGAAAAAGAAAAACTAATTCTGAAAAGACGACAGAGAGGTTTTCTTTCAGCAGCATCACTTACGAGCTATAAAATAAAAAGTCTTACTTATTTTATGCCCAGTGTTTCGGGGCATTTTTACCCTACTAGGTGTTTCCTAGGCAGTCTAAGATTAAAAGAAATGCTTGTGACGCATAGTTTTATTGTTGGCAGAGGGCTCCGTGTGGTTTATATATGCTTCGATTTATTTCCTGTAAAGATATGGACGCAAAGTCGTTTAGTGGATAGAAAAAGCTTTCAATTCTTCAGATACTTTATTCTCGCAAATTTTGTTTATAAACAGTTAAGCGTTTAGAGATTTGAGCACATAAAATATATTTTTTCGTTGTACTTATGTAAAAAATATAGCGGTTTTGTTAAATGATATTTTAAGGTTTTACAATTTTGATCCCTGAAAAATATGAAAAATATTTCTACAATGTGGAACTATGCATGCTGCCATCTAAAAATTAGGTTATTCTTTTGCTTCTTTATTTAAAGATTATCGGTATTTCATAATTTATAATCATAATAATCATTTATATTATGGTTAGGAATATTAATGATTAAATTAAGTAGGGTTAATGTCATTTCATAATTTGAATATCCGTGAAATGTTTCTCATATCTAATATTTTTTTTGAGTGATGCATACCATTTCAGAAATCCTATATTGTGAATTATAAGTTAACTTCTTATTTTCAATTTTTAAATTTAAGAATATCAGTGACTAAATTTTCTAATTAAAGGAACAAATTATTACCTATTTTTTTATATCTATTATAAACTTTGAGATATTAACTACGTTTAAGAAAATGCAACGAATTGAAACTTTACTTTTTCATTTCCGCTCAAATTTTTGTAAATTTAATGAAAATAAAAAGAGTTAACTGATTAATTAACTAACGATAAAAATTACTAAGAACAACAAGCCGACAACAAACGCAATAGCTATTAAAGCATTTCTGCCAATTACCTCCAATACATAATTCCCCTGACCTCCAGATATCATTAAGCTTAATTATTCCACGTTCCTTAATTATATGCGTGAGCCAGACTTCTCTCTGCTGTGATTATAAAGCTTCAAATGCGCCCCACAAAATAACCCAAGAGATCTATAACCGAAAAAAACTTCATTTTCCTTTCTTCCATACTTAAGCCAAGGAAACAATTCTCCGTTAGTATTGTCACTCCAGCGCCATTAGCAAACGTGGATGTGCGTTGCATAATGCGAAGTTTTATGCTAATGGCCCGTCTCAGTTACCTCGGAATCTGATTAGGGAAATGATCCATCTCGACGGTCGGTGATAAAGAATCCATTGTTTTCCCTATTTAATTTTCACGCCTTCACCAATGTTTATGAAACTATAAAAGGTGTAAGGTCTGTCACATAGGATCATTCATTTACCATGGATTGGTTTGAGAAGGCAAGTATTGGGAAGTAAACACCTATTGAAATTAATGATTTTGACTGTTGTATATCATCACAAAGGCTCTTAATAACCAGTTTTTAATTTATTCAGATTTTTTAAAGTTCTAATTAGTTTACAATCCTCATTTAAAAGTTCCAAAGGAGAAAAACCGGGCGTGGCGTCACAATTGCGAAGTACAAAGGAGCCGCCGATAAATTGCTTTCTCATCTTATATGTATTGAGGTGTATTTCCTTATGTAAAATTTAAGTTTCTTCTGTAAACCCCGAGCGATATAACGTGGTACACCGGGCGTTTTTTTTGTTTATTTTAATAATAAATTTAAATTGCTAGCACCATCCCCAAAAATTTTTTTTTAAAATTTTAATGAAAAGATATTTCATATTTGAGGACATATTAGCGATCAAAGTTAGCACTTTTTTGTTCTTTGTCAAAAGGAGCCAAACATATAAATTTAAAAACTTATGAATCAAATATACTTTAACCATAGTCCTTTAACATTCCAAAATACAATGTTCTTCTCCTCGTAACTTAACTTTAAAAGTTTTTTCTAATAATTTAACCCAGCCAAATTGATCAACAAATTGTTACACTTCATTTGGGCATGGCCATCACTAAGCAGGGATATTTAGTAGAATCCCATTTCCGTTAGAAAATGCTCGATCCAAGTGGGTTGCTATCGGAAGTTGGATGGGTTAGAGCAACTGATTCGATCACTTTGGATAATAGGTTGCGGCTGGGGAAAGGTTGTTAGGAGTTGATTGAAATGATGATAAGTTGGATATGGAAAGCCCTCAAAGGCGATCTCACTGTCTTGTTTGAAGTTGATTAATTGAGGGCTCTGCGTGTCTCTCATCTATTTAGAGATTACATTGTTCACATTAAGTACTGGTGAAGCTTGTATTATGGATTTATTAGCAAGGTAATGAGCATTGTCTTTTGATGAAATGGTGAATGTATCTGTAAAGTTGGACATGTCAAAAGTTTTAGATTTAGATTGTGTTTAAAACAATTCAATTTCCGTTTTAACTGAAAAAGGAATATATGGATTTTGAGTTTTTAAGGATACACTTTGGAAGTGTATCGCCCATGAGAAAAATAGGAAAACATCCCCTAATGATGCAGTGTTACAAAAAATCATTAAAAATGAATTTATGAAGATTTTTTTAGACAGAACCAGAGCAGAACAGCAAATTAAGACTTAATATTTTGGAACAACAGTTATGAAAACACTTTTAAACGGATTTAGTTGCTAAGTTATGTGGTAATTGGTCAAACATTCTTCATTTAAGGTGGTTGCCTACCTATGGAGGATTTTTTAATAATTAAAATGTTGACCTAATTTGTGATTCATACAATTAAATGCATCTAAAATATGAATAATACAAAAAATAATTAAATATTAATTTAAATTTTCATATTATTGAAGAATTTATGCATAAAAATCACAAAAAACAGCCTTTCCGCAAAACATCATAACTCAAATTTATATGAAGATACTTTTGTTTTGTAAACTTTATTATCCTCGTAAAAACATATTTTAGGAGGCCTACAATTTTTATGTCTAAATTATTTTAATATCAAAAGTAATAGCACTAAACTTGAAAAATAAAAAAGACCCAACAAATTTCAGTAAAGTTTGAAGTTATACTATTCATAAAATAAAAAAATATTACACCCACAGCCAAAAAAATAGTAGGGCTCCTAAACCATATTATGTCAAGTATTGTGCCCAAGTTTCATAGAAATTCACTTATAATATTTTGAGTTATGTAGTTTTGCGGAGAAGGAAAATAGCAAAAATGTGATTCTGAGAAAAACGCGAATTTCTTTACCTTTTCCTTAATAAAATGCCTTTTTAGTTTGAAGTAAAATTTCTGTAACTTTGGTTCTAGGAAAGATAAAGACAAAATTTAAACTGATTTGGAAAGCTAAAGATGTGTGTTTTGAAATAAGATAATAAAATTTTTCTTGAATTTTTGGTCCGAAACGGCATTTTTAGGTAGGCAGGCACCTTAACCCTCAATAAATCGTACTGGTGATGTTTATTTACCACAAGGGATTTAAAGACCGCTGTTTCCTTTTTGTTTTGCCCTTAAACTTTCAGGTGATTCATGCAGTTAAGGTAGAGGAGAGGAGGGTATTATGGAATAGTCGGGTAATATGGAACACCCGAGTTTCTGCTCCCCCTCGTGCTGCTATCACCTGGCAATGCCACTAAAGTCTTAAGTAATCCCCCATTATGCAGTCTGCAAAGAGTTTAGCTTCTTTTTATCTGACCAGTCGCAGCAAAGCAAAGTGTGTTTTAGGATTTTTGAAAGTTTTTGACGGTAATTGTTCAAACCTTTTAACCTACCAGTAACTAAAAGACTTTGATTTTGTTGTTAAGCATAATGTACACTAAAATATCAGTAGTTTCTTATACTGCAGTCGTTTTTTAGCTATCCATGTTTTATCGGTCAGTAAAAGGGTTCATAGTACAAGCTGGTGTGTCTGGTATTATGGAACACTAGGTCCATTCTGATGTGTCATATGAAATTTACTTCAAAACAAAGATGCTGAAGCATCTTAAATTAAGATATTTTGTAATGAAAAATTTCCCGAAGATCAACGAAGAGAAATTTGGATCCAATGAATTAACTGTTTTCTATGGGCTCATCTTGACTCTACTGGAGCAGAAAAAGATGATTATGTTTTTGACTATTGCAAATAGACTTATGAACAAAACTATTTGATCGTAAACTGTTAAATATATTTTTATAGTTAAGATTAACTATTTTATCTAAGGTTTAATTAGTTTTCAATAGCTGTAAATCCAACTGTTCCATATTACCCGACTGTTCCATACTACCCTCCGTTTGTAACTTTTTCTTAAAGTACATTTTTTGATTAAAAAAATAAATGCTGATTTATTTGACCATTGGCCCTTCATTGTCATTAGTTATAGTATGTACTTAAAATGATTCGGCGGATTTTTATTAAAAAGCAATAGAGTTAATCTTAAATATATAAAGGGTGTTCCATAATACCCTCCTCTCCTCTATTTGTCATTATTTATTTGAAATTAGAAGGATGGGTAACGTTTCCTATTTCGTTAATCCCCTGGGGAATGAAATGCGCCACTGGAAAAATTTTGTCAATTTTCATGAAGTATTGTGAATGAATCATGAAGTATTGGGAATGCAACATATTTGTTTGCAAAGAAAAAATTTTAAAATTTTATTTCTAAAAACCAATGAACAAACTGAAACTAAAAATAATTGTATATTTTGTATTTTAATGAAGGGTTAGAAGAATTTAATTCCAATTTATGTTTTTTCATTTATAGACACCACTCATGGATAAATATATTAAAGTTAAATTGATCTTTTAAAACGTTAGTATTTTCAGAAGTTGAAATAATACTTAAAGTAAACAATACTCATCGCGCGAGCAATAGTGCTCAACAAAATATGGCGATTATAGTTGGGGTTAAAAAATAATAATAAAGCGAAACATCAAAAGGATATTCTACTTAACACCTACCAAAACAAAAGTCCGTTTTCTATTCAAGCCTCCAAAAACAACTACACGAGTCCAAAACGAGAGTTCCTTTCACCATCCCCAACTATCTACCAAACAAGATGCTGATTAAAGAAAATAACGGGGTCATTCTTCCCAAAAATCAATTGAGAGATTTCTCATTACCACTGGCCCAACCAGAGAGCTCCTGATACTCCAACGCTGCTTCTAGTTATCCGAACGTGTTGCACTTCATTGCGAGACACGTAACGATTTTTACGGAAGCTGCGGAAATAATTGCGTTTACACGATGTTCGCGTAGGAAGTGAAAGCTAGGCGTTTTTTTGTGAATGAGTCGATGAGTTCAATTCATTTGGATAATCTGTGTCATTACGGTTCATTAGGGAAGCTTTGTTGAGGGCTGGGGACTTAGCGACGTTTGGAATACCTTTGTTCTTTCGCAGATATTAATTCAGCAAATTGGTTTTTGATTATGACTTGATTTTTGGGTGTTTTTTCCATGCACATTTAATTAAGTTAGGAGTTCTCAAAGCACTAGTGGATGGAATATTGTTTATTTGACAGAAAATTAGATTTTAAAAGGAGGGAGCGTAATAACATTTAAGAGCATAATTGAAAATATTATGTGTATTATATATTATGTGTAACTTAACACGAATATACAGTAAGAGGTTTACTGTATCTTCTTTGATATTACTATTTACTTCTTTATTAGATTTGGGCAAATAAGATTAATTTTAAAACAAATCCTGAGAGAATACTTTAAATTCAGAACATATCTCCTAGGAACAACTATTTAACTTAACATACCTTCTTATTATCTATGTAGATTTAGCAATAGTTACTTGTATAATTTATTTAAAGATCCAGCAAAGGCTATTGCTTTACATTTTATGCTGTCTTAGTTTGAAATTGTTCTTGGTTTTGTATAGAATTTTGTCATCCCAATGCCATAATCAAATCACTTGATTTTCTAAAAGATGTGTTATGTAATGTAAGATTATTATGTATATGTAAGATTTAAGATCCAAAATAGTTGGATTTTCTTTCAATTTTCAAAAAAAGTTTCATAAATGTAGGGAAAATTGGAAATATATAAAAGCATTTTCTTATTTATCACATAGAAGAACAATTCCTGAAAGTTTCATTGAGAATATGATGAAAGATTTAACCAACAAGTTAGCTTTGTTGCCATATTGTAATTTTTTTAGGTACAAAGGACAAGCTTTGTGCTCTTTTGGTTCCACATAATTTCAAATCAAATCAAAATTTATTTTGACTAAATATATATACATAGTTAAGGTCAAAACAAAAAAAATATAAGGGAAAATGACAAAAATACACGTATGAGACACCAATTAGTCAAATTAATCAATCAATCAGACACCAAGGAGTCAACGAGTTAATTAATTATGTCCTGTGTGTGTTTTATTCTATGTGTGTTCTTCTTGTTCTATTTGTGTTGTGTTGTTAATAAATTTGATTTGATTTTAACATCCAAACACTGATAAATCTAGAAGGTTTTGTATTTATAAGTACAACAGTAAGTTCCGAGTGTGATCACTGAAGTTAATCTTAAGCTTCCTTTTTACCTAGCTGTTTAGATAAAGAAATTTCCAGCAGTAAGCTCCAAAGAACACTCTTCAGAAGCTTAGTGCAAGGACAAAAGACTATGTCCAATTAATCCAAGCAACTCACACAACAAGTCCAAACAATACCATCCACCCAGAGTAGAAAAAGAGGCAACATGCCCCGGGACTTGCAAATTCCCCTCTTGGAAGCAGCTCTACCAAGAGTTAGCCTGTTACACAAAGAAGGCGGGTGAGGAAAGGACAAGAAGCGTTAGGATCTACGGAGTTCTTCGAAGACGAAAGAAACGCCGTATGGGCCGGAGGATATTGAGGATATTGCTACGGAAAGGTATTGCAACGAACGAAGTTTGTTTGAAAAGGCTAGTACTGAAAAAAGGCGTGGGGGTTTCGGCGGAATCGCGGATGTTAAAATTGTTCCTGGAAATAAGTGTTAAGCATTTTTCAGATTGTGTTTAAATGCAAGGATGGAGATTCAAAAGAGAAAGCGAAATTATTAATATTATTAGTTTAAAATAATTTCTAAAGGTTATCCTTATTGCGCAAACCAAACCCAAAATGAGTTGAAAATATGATTTTTTTCCCTTTAATTATAAAATGTCAAGTTTATTTATTTTAACATTTTGCACGCGTTCCCAATTGGAAACACCGTTTGAAATTTCATAAAAAATTAATTACTATCAGTATGCTGTTGAAAAATTTGGATATTTTGTGATTTTTTTCAGATTTTTAAAATTTAAAAATCTAAAATCTTCAATTAAAATTTTTCTTATTACCCCATTCTCCTCCAAAGGAACGATAACAAAACGTGAATTAGAAAATTGTTTGCAATATTATGACAAAAACTACAGTAAACTTCAGAAAATATCATAAATAGAAATTGCACTTTTTGCATGTTTTTCAGCGTTATTTTTAGTTAAGTAAAGACAATTATTTTAAAAATAAAAGATTTTTTAAAGTCTATGACTTTTAAGATTTCTTGAAATCGATAAATTTTATCACAGCGCTTTCAAGTAAACAGAAAAGTAATAAAACTGCTATGTATATAGTAAAAAACAAGATGACTACTTCCCCTTCCTCTCTCTGTACTAAAAATGTAAATAACATCAGTGTCCAGTTTGCCTCTCAAATTATTTGTTTTAAAAGTAAATTTTTCAAATTTATGAAGCATTCAGTTATTCGTTAAATTTTATCCTAAATTACCTTCATTTTCAGTTTTTGCCATAATGACCCTCAGTTTGATTTCACAACAATCACACGAAGAATATCTTTTTAAGTCTAGACATTCGAAAAAGCATGCAATAAGAAGAAAAAAAACAACAGGAGACTAACTTCTTTAGCTGCGTATATCACATTTTATTCTTCTTCACAAAGAAGGTAATATCTCTTCTAACCGTGTCATTTAACTTTTTCCCACAAAAAGCTGACACCTTACATACACTAATAGCCCTTAATGGTGGACTCACGTCTCGTCTCGTTCTACTATAACCAAAAAAGTCTTTTTAGATGGCTTCATTTTCAACTTTACCAAACCATTTAATGACTAGAAGCTGATAACCTACCGAAGACCTTTGGTTATCATAGCATGAATACGTTGGAATAGTTTAGTAGAGGAATACGAAGTAACCCAGTTTCAAAGACTCGTGTCCTTCAAATTTCTTTTATTACTCTCCAGAAAGATTGTTTAGTGTCAGAGAGATTGTTGAGAAATTTATGACTAACAATTCGGTTATGGCTAAGCAGTGTAACTTTAATGCTAAGCCCTGTTAAAATTAAACAAATATAATGTGTTTTTATAAGATATTACAAATAAGGTGTCGTCTTTTTTATGTTAGGCAGAAACGTACTCCTTTATTGTTATTGATTAACATAATATAAAATATTTTGTTGATATGATGTATCTACTAAATCCCAAGAAAAGATACAAAATAAATGAAAACACCTTTAAGGAATTCACCTTTATTTACGAAATTAGAGAGAAAATTCAACATTATACTAATATCAAATATTTCACAAAGCATCTGTTTCGTTTCCTTATATTGCTTGTTTTATTAAAATAAAATTAAAAAAATTGTAGTATACCTGGAAAAATTGGGATTTTTTTTGAATAAAAAAGGTATTTTAAATTGCAAAGAAAAATCAATTTTTTATTTTTATTTTTTTTGCGAATTCATTTGAATTTACACACTTTTAACACTTTTGAGAGAATATATTTGTGAGATGCCTGTGAAAGATATTAAAATATAATTGAATGTTAGTAAGTTTCTTCTTTTTTCCAATGTTTTTTTCTTAAATTAATGTTGTTTTATGTATAATATTAGATTGTATATGAGTCAACGTTTATATTACAATATACAGTCACCTATATGGATCACATTAGATCCCCCAGGCAACTATAAACTTTGTATTTGTTATTTGTGTTTATGTGATTAATAAATTGTGTGTTTATAATTATAAAAAAAGTTATCGAATGTTATTTTCGGTTCTATTATGTTTTTGCTCATCTTACTTCTTTAAATATATCCATTGTTTTTATTATTTTATATGAATAAGTGTTGTTTTATCCTATTAAAAATAATGTCTACTTCATTATGTATTCTAGAATAATTATTAATTTTTCTATAAAATTCTGGTAACAGTTGATTAATATCTTTTATAGAAATAATAACACAATAAAAAATAATGATTGAAGTAATGATTTTATGGTTGCATAAAAAACTTTACTCAAACGTATTCAAAAGAGTTAAAAAAACTAAGAGTATAAGATGATTGTAACTAGGATAAAAAAATCGCATTTTACTCGGTTAAATAAAGTTAATCACTCAAAATATAAAGTAGTACCAGAATTTAGAAATGTACTTATTACATTGCCTGTAAAAATTCATAAAAGGTTCGTCATTTTGACAAACAGCTTAAAACTCGTAGAAGGTTTGAACTCTGTTTCTTTCAGAATCATCGAAAGGTGATGGGAAAAGCTATTTTCCACTTGAAGGAACTCTGAACGATTTATCATTACTGAACCAGATCAAATTTATTAGGAATTCTTTGCAGTTAATGGCTACCAATTCAACCATTGATCGACATTTTGATGAGGAAGAATGATATTTTTAAGAAGAGTTTGCAATATGTGTTTTAGTTGTTAAATATATACCTTATGTTGACTTGTAAAGATTAAATAATAATAATATATACGAATCATTTATATGAACATTTTTTGCTTTTATTTCATTATCATAAAAATTTTTTAAAGTAGGCAAAAGTTACCAGTGGTCGCCAATTTGGCACTGTTTTATTACCAATTATATATGTTACCGCTAAAGTTGATAATTAGTTATTCTGAAGAATACCTAGGTAAACTTAAGATTAACTGATTTCTGTCGTTAATGTGCGGATTTTTGAGTTTTTCGCATTTTACCTAGGGAATCTACACTATAACGGCCTCTTGATAGTTAAAGTTCAAAATAGTTTGTTTCGTTCAATACTTTCTGTTAAAATGTTGAGGTGCTCACTGCGACATGCGCTTACCCCTGCGCAGTTGGGTTTCAATACGTAGTTTGTTGTCATATTTGGTGTTTTGATTTCAAATTTAGTGCGTAGCACTGGTAGTTGTCATGTTGAATGTTAAAACAAAATAATACAAGCAAGTAAGTACTGTAAATTTACATGATTAAGTACAGTATATTACTACTAAAACGGGTATTTTGAAACAATTGTGTTGAAGCTCCGACTTCAGAGTGACAGAGATTTCTTTTAACGAAAGCAAATGTCCCAGCTGTTGAAATATCTTTTCAACAAACGTTAATTCAACAATCGCTGGAACCTGGGCAAGGGTTTAACATATGTAATCGATCGCGAATCCTAGCAATAGTTCAGGGCAGGCTGCCAGCCGATTACACCGCGCTTTCATTAAGATTTGCTAGTTTAAGTGCTCATTGAAATACGCTGTCAAATCGAGATCGAAAACCACAATTGATACAAATCTCAGTTGGTACTTTAATATTCTATTATTATTTTTTTTATATTCTAGTTTTAAAATTGCTATTTCATTACTATTTTTGTGGGATTTGCGTGTTTTGTGTAATATGAAAAAAGTACCGATCCCCCTTTTTTGATTCGTCATTGTTACTGTTTACCCCCAAAACGAGTTTGGTTATAGTTAAGGCAGGGGGGATTGGGGGGGCGGCAGCCCCCCCAACATCCTTAAACTTTTTATAAAATAAAATAAAATTTTGTACTTTAACGGATCACCCTCGTTAATATGTAAAATAACTGATTACAGGTAGTATGCAGATTAACGAGTGTCTAGTCGGTAGGGTGCAGAATACCTAGGTAATTTCAAGATTACCTAGGTAATCTTAGAAATTGAAAAAAAATTCGCTCTTTAACGGATCACCCTCGTTAATCTGCAAATTGCCTAGGTTATCTGTAAATTAACTGATTTCCGGACTTTAACTGTAACATATATACATATTTGATATTTGTTTTGTTTGAAAAACAGACCGGCTCTAAAATAGCGTCAACTTGGCTACCCTTAAAGGCTTTTGGCTAAGTTTACTTTTTCAAAAGGAAAGATAGGTGATTTTTTATGAGCTTCTATTCTGTATTACTCATTTTTAAATAAATGTGTTTAATATTTATTCTTTTGTATGCGTTTTTTTTTGTAATGTTTATGTTTTCGTAACAAAAAATCTATCTCAAGGCTATAAATTTTAGAATTAAAGAACTATACAAATAAAGCCATTTTATGATATAACCTTATTAACAAAATACATGTGTTGTCTCTTTTTTGAGCAACATAACATTTTTGAGCATTTACGTGCTGGATGGAATTAGTTTTTGAGGTTTTTGAACAAGGGGAAAAATTTTACTAATGTAACATTTACTAGCTCAAAAATAATGGATTTTAACGAGACCAAAAGCATAAGAAAAGGCATTTAGAGATAATATCGTGATGAGTAGTTTTTTGTGCTCGAAAAAACTTGTGTTAGTTAGCTATGACTCATTTAGAACCTTATTAAAGAAATTAGTAACAAAGACCAAAAAAGTACCCTATCACGAACAGATACTGTTATCACAGTCTATTTAACGATAGTGTTTCTCCCATGAATGAACCTCAGCTTTAAAAAATGATTCAATTTATAGAAAAAAACGATAAAAAACGTCCATAACGGACTTCATCCTGTTTAATAAACGCATAATTAGACACCTTTCCTCTGAAAAAAAAAGTTTTAATGACTCAAATTCTGATTAAGACTACCTCGGTAATCAAATCCAAAACAAAAATCTCCACCCTAACTGGCTTAATTTACAATCTCTCCACCCGTTTCGGCACCGATAAAATAAATACGCAAAAAAGGACATAAAGTCTCCTCGGCTGATTCCAAATTGCATATCATTTCCGAAAGTTAGGAAAGTTGTTAACCCGGCATCCGGTAGCAGGGTTTTTCGCGGCAATAGCCTAGTCCTGGAAAGGTGGCCGGGAGAGCATTAGATACTCTCTATTGGCCTATTGAGGCTCGATTTTATAGAAGTAGCTGTCATAAACTGAACTCATAAAACTGTGATTTACGCCAGAGTTCTCTGCCTTGGCAGAAGCTTAATGGTGTAGGCCGGATATTGCTCTGAAGGACAAAACTGAGCTTATTGTCACAGGTACCGTTCGAGGGAATTGAAAGCCTTTTTTTGGATGGGGGAAGCAATTTACAGGCAAGTTTGTTGGACTCGATTCATGAATAAAGATTTTTCCCTGAAACTTTTGTACTTCTGATACGGCAGCATAAATCAGTAGTCCCGTGCTCTATTCAATCCTTGAGTTGGATATCTGTCTTTTTAAGAAAAGGATCCTCATTATTTAAGTGAAGTAATGGGTTATTGGTGATCAAAGTTCGAATTTTGTAAAAGAGGCTGAAAGAATTGGTGAATAATGTTATGTTTAAAAATCTTTTGTAAGTTAATTTAACATAAATCTTGGTAGTCAGAGAAATTTCAATGAAAGAAGTTTTTAACTAATCAGTGAAATAATGGTTCACTCTCCAAAATTACAAAATTTGAGAAAACCAGATTTGGAAATCTTTTAAAACTTTCATATTGGTACTTTATTCTGTAGTTGTTTACTTAAAGAGTTCAATTTTCGGTTTGAAGATCCACCTAAAATTATTTCACCAAACCATTAACACAGTCTCCGTTACACAGAAAACCTTCAATTAATAAACAAAAATAAGTTCTACTAGTCAGTTGCACTACCATTCGGAGAAACGTATAGAGGAAGAATTGATAGTATGATGCTAAAGATATTTGGCGTGAGTCAAAAAAGGGTTCAGCTTTTTATTTAAAAATTAAATTCTATGTATGACTCATATTTATGTGTATTAAGGGAATATTTTGGAAAATATTGACACCCTAAAATATGCATACATTTGTTTGTAAATTACATTTGATACTTATCTGTCTTGATACTTATCTGTCAGATTTTCCAAATCAATGAAATAAAACGAAGATTTATTTTATTTGCTTAAATCAAAAGGGATATATTTGGAAAATTTTTTACAGAATACTTTTAACGAAAATTTCGAAAACTGAGTTGAGAAGAAAACCATAACACACTTTTTTTAACTTTTATACAACATATACAGGGTGTCCCACGAGAAGTGGCCCAACCCCTTTAACTTTTGAACCCCTACAGATATAGTCATGAGAGTGGGGTATAGGTATAGTAAAGTGATCATGCCCTATCCAATGCGAAAACTTCTAACGCCCTCTAGAGGAAAATTTAGGAGTTATAATTTTTATTTTAAAAACTATTTGAGGTATGTGAAAAAAGTGAATGACTAAGTTGTAGAGCAGCATCGATTAAGTAGGAAAAGACACCTTAATGAGAAAAATATCTTGAATAAAACCCCTAAAACGCACGCTCAATTAGGTTGAATGTACGTAATTTTTACCTCTTAAAACGCTCCTAACAAGGCGAAAATGAGAAATTTTCATTTTTATACTTAAGTAAATGACTAAAAGTATTCTTAGTTCATTAAATTGAAAAATTCTCATTTTAGCCTCGTGAGCAGCGTTTTAAGACGTAAAATCTACGTAAATTCAACCCAATTGAGCTGAGCGTGCGTTTTAAGGGTTTTATTCAAGATATTTTTCTCATTAAGGTGTCTTTTCCTACTGAATCGATGCTGCTCTACAACTTAGTCATTGACTTTTTTTACATACCTCAAATAGTTTTTAAAATAAAAATTATACTAACTCCTAAATTTTCCGCGAGAGGGCGTTAGAAGTTGTCTCATTGGATGGGGCATGGTCACTTTACTATACCTAGACCCCACTCTCATGACTATATCTGTAGGGGTTCAAAAGTTAAAGGGGTTGGGCCACTTCTCGTGGAACACCCTGTATATTAGGGTGGGTCAAAAACATTTTTTTCACATTTTCCCAGGGGCACAGCGACAAAAGGGTGCCAAATGATCTCAAACTAACATGTGTAAAATATTATTCCATAATAATAACTCTTTTTGCCTCCGGATTGGCCTCAAAGTTTCGATTAATATAGTAATTTCATGTAAAAATGGACGAACGAAAATCAAGCTTTTACCTCGATTGCACAAACCCGTCATGAATATAAATGTACACAATGTTATAAAAATCATCATTGAAGACTATAAAATAATTATAAATGAAACCAGAGTTGAAATAATTGAGTTATAATACAACATATTTTGAAATATCTCAATGTTTAGAACTGACAATCAAAAATTTCTCGCTGGAATCATAAAAATGTGCGAAACCTTTACTGGGTTGAGTAGGATGGTAAAAACATTAAATTTTTAATAAAAATGGATATGTCAGAAGGTGGGTACCTTTTTTGGGCTATAGGTTTCAACCCCAAGGAAAACATTTGGATAATAATTTAAAAGTTGGGGTTTCCTTGAAACTTCTTGGCATATTAGGAATAGTTCATCCCAAGTGTCCCCATATGATTCCCTAATGTCCAAAAATAAATTAAAACCACATTTAAAGAGTCAAATTTTGAAATATTTTCTTAAGAAAAGCGGTAGATCCCCGTTTTCAGCATAAAGCTCAGTATTATCTCCTAAGTTTTTAAATAAGCTACATTACTTTTCAAAACGTACTTGTAATTATCCTTAACAGTTAAATTTGCTATATTTTAACTTTTATGAACGCTAAGAAGCTATTTTGAGTCAGTCCTCAAAGAAGTATAATTTCATGGGCCTGGGTTTCAGTCAATTGTTATAGCAAAAATTTAGGTAAATCATGACTGAGCGAATCCTAACTGATATTGCCTATGAACGAACTATCCATTCGACAATTGTTTCAACATATTTTTACGATCATATTTGGATCCCAAGACCAGCCAGTGAAATAACTGTCCGCTGAATTTCGAAAGCGCGGCATATTTATGAAAAATACAACTGTTTCTATTTTGAAAAATTAAAAATACCGGTTTTTACTGACCAAACTTGAAGGAGAATGTATATGAACTACCAATATTTAAAATCTGCACCACTGACAATCCACTGTTTGTTGGCAAAAAAGAGATTCATATTCTACGGCTCTTGTTAATATGATAGCATATTATATTGCCACTTTGGCAGTTGTTTTTGTATTAATAATGCATGAAGGTGACTAATGTGATTAAAATTGCTTTTAAATACCTTTATTTGTGAACTTTAAAGAGTTATTGACAAAAAAATTTAATTTATAAAATTTTAAAAAAATATGAAAAATTACATATTTTTGTTCTATTTGAGGCCAATCCGGAGGCAAAAAGAGTTATTATAATGGAATAATATTTTACACATGTTAGTTTAAGACCATTTGGCACCCTTTTCTTGCTGTGCCCGATAGAATTTGTAAAATTTTTTTTTCGCCATAGGAAAATGACCCACCCTACTTAGGGTGGGTCAAAAACATTTTTTTCACATTTTCCCAGGGGCACAGCGACAAAAGGGTGCCAAATGATCTCAAACTAACATGTGTAAAATATTATTCCATAATAATAACTCTTTTTGCCTCCGGATTGGCCTCAAAGTTTCGATTAATATAGTAATTTCATGTAAAAATGGACGAACGAAAATCAAGCTTTTACCTCGATTGCACAAACCCGTCATGAATATAAATGTACACAATGTTATAAAAATCATCATTGAAGACTATAAAATAATTATAAATGAAACCAGAGTTGAAATAATTGAGTTATAATACAACATATTTTGAAATATCTCAATGTTTAGAACTGACAATCAAAAATTTCTCGCTGGAATCATAAAAATGTGCGAAACCTTTACTGGGTTGAGTAGGATGGTAAAAACATTAAATTTTTAATAAAAATGGATATGTCAGAAGGTGGGTACCTTTTTTGGGCTATAGGTTTCAACCCCAAGGAAAACATTTGGATAATAATTTAAAAGTTGGGGTTTCCTTGAAACTTCTTGGCATATTAGGAATAGTTCATCCCAAGTGTCCCCATATGATTCCCTAATGTCCAAAAATAAATTAAAACCACATTTAAAGAGTCAAATTTTGAAATATTTTCTTAAGAAAAGCGGTAGATCCCCGTTTTCAGCATAAAGCTCAGTATTATCTCCTAAGTTTTTAAATAAGCTACATTACTTTTCAAAACGTACTTGTAATTATCCTTAACAGTTAAATTTGCTATATTTTAACTTTTATGAACGCTAAGAAGCTATTTTGAGTCAGTCCTCAAAGAAGTATAATTTCATGGGCCTGGGTTTCAGTCAATTGTTATAGCAAAAATTTAGGTAAATCATGACTGAGCGAATCCTAACTGATATTGCCTATGAACGAACTATCCATTCGACAATTGTTTCAACATATTTTTACGATCATATTTGGATCCCAAGACCAGCCAGTGAAATAACTGTCCGCTGAATTTCGAAAGCGCGGCATATTTATGAAAAATACAACTGTTTCTATTTTGAAAAATTAAAAATACCGGTTTTTACTGACCAAACTTGAAGGAGAATGTATATGAACTACCAATATTTAAAATCTGCACCACTGACAATCCACTGTTTGTTGGCAAAAAAGAGATTCATATTCTACGGCTCTTGTTAATATGATAGCATATTATATTGCCACTTTGGCAGTTGTTTTTGTATTAATAATGCATGAAGGTGACTAATGTGATTAAAATTGCTTTTAAATACCTTTATTTGTGAACTTTAAAGAGTTATTGACAAAAAAATTTAATTTATAAAATTTTAAAAAAATATGAAAAATTACATATTTTTGTTCTATTTGAGGCCAATCCGGAGGCAAAAAGAGTTATTATAATGGAATAATATTTTACACATGTTAGTTTAAGACCATTTGGCACCCTTTTCTTGCTGTGCCCGATAGAATTTGTAAAATTTTTTTTTCGCCATAGGAAAATGACCCACCCTACTGTATATTTTTAACATTTTGTGTATTCCTGATTAATGTACTAAATTGTTAAGTAAATTTTTTCATGCAATTCGATGTAGTTAGAAGTTAGAGAAATGCTACTTTCTTTTTTAAAAATAAGTATATACTATCACAAAAATTTAGATTTCCCGTATAAAGCTATATTATAAATTGCATAATTTAAATTTTAAAAAACAATTCCATAAAAAAGTATGTGAAGAAAACGTAACGTTCTTCATAAAATAAGAATAGAAAAGAAAGTTGCTGCAACAGAGAATCAACCATTTCTTCAAGAACATACTTCATAATCATGGATCCATCAAAGAAATGTCGCAAAAAACCCTTCTACCTCTGTTCCCTAAAGATAATCTGTATTTTGTTGTGCCTCTCAAAGAACAGACAAAGAGTTATGACCTTCGTCCTTTCCATTAACACAAATGGATGACCAGTGTCCGCTTTATGGTGTGTCCAGCAATGTGTATCCCATATTCAGAGGACATAAAACTGGATGTATTGCTGGATCATAATGCAGAGCACTAGAATTAACAGTTATAGCTCACGGCAATTGCAATAAGTAAACAGAATGCCGAACCGAAAGAGTGGACTTTTTTCCGTTTCTGTGTATCAATCAAAAGGACGGATATATGAGAGTTACTTTATCATTGCAGATGGTTATTTTTTAGTTACATACCTTAATAACAATAAAAAATCTTCATGAGATTCTTATTTATTTCTGAATGTTTCACTCGATATTTATTTTTATTTAACATATTAAAAAATTAATTAACTGTGAAATTAATAACTGTGTGTTCAAGTTAATTCCATTCTTTTAATTACCATTTTCAAAAAACTACTATGAAATAGTAATTGATAGTCTTATAATCTAGATAATACATGTATAAATAAGTAAGAGATAAGTATGTTCATATCTGTTTTTAAGTGAGAATTTTCCATATAACTTAAATAGGATTTACCAATGGAAATGATTGTAGGTTGTATAAAACTGTTAATTTTAATGTCTTCTGTGTTGTCCCTACGAAACTGATTTCAATAATTTCGGTCCGTTTTAAATAATCACTAAGGATTTTTTTCTGCCAAAAAATGACAAGAATAATTTTAGTGATGATGAAACAAGCCATTAAAGCTGAAATTCAGAACATTTAATTTGAAATTTGAATTGTGGCGTTTAAAAGATTAAGTACCTAGATAGGTACACAACTCATAGACTTTTATATCGTACAATCTTTTGTCACAGAACATCTTTAAGAACTCATATTAATACTAATTAATACAAATATTAATACTAATTTATTTTTTTTTCTTATAAAACAGCTGTGTAATAGAAACGTTGTTTGAATGTGAATAACAATAGTTCAGTAACTTTATACATCACAGCATGCGTCAAATTCGGTAGTTCTGATTTTTTGCAGAATTGTTAAAGATGTTTGTCTAATGAATAATCCAAGTGTGTGACCTCGAGCGCCGAACGCAACTTTGTCAAAAATTGAAAAAACCGCAAAAAAATCGTTTTTATTTTCAAATTTTAGCGATTATAACCCTAAAGAACTAGTTTTGAAAAACTTTCGTTGGATGTTTTTAGAATACACTAAATTTTCAACAATATGATACAAGAACTGTCTCTGTAGACCCAGTAGTTTCCGAGATTAAGCCTTTCAAAGTTCATTTTTTTCGAACTTCGCAATTTTTTGCAATATTTTAGATGTCACTCGAATAACTCTAGCGGGATGAAGTTGCGAAGTTCGAAAAAAATGATAAACTTTGAAAGGCTTAATCTCGGAAACTATTGGGTCTACAGAGAGAGTTCTAGTATATTGTAGCAAATTTAGTCTACTTTAAAAACGTCCAAAGAAATTTTTTTCAAAAACTAGTCCTTTAGGGTTATAATCGCCAAAATTAAAAAAAAAAAACGATTTTTTCGCTCCTTTTTTCGATTTTTGACAAAGTTGCGTTCGGCGCTCGAGGTCACAAACTTGGATTATTCATTAGACCAACATCATAAACAAGTCTGCAAAAAATCAGAACTACCGGATTTGACGCATACTACCCCATACGTTCAGGCGACAAAGTTACTGGACTATTAGGGAATGGATTTTGAATGAGGTGTAAAGCGTAAATATATACAACCTCATATTTCTGAAGTGTGTTTTTTTAGCTTAATGTTAGTTGGTGTATTGCGTTTTAAAGAGGATTAGGAGCGATGCAATGTACCCATCGTAAATTCAACCAATTCCCTCCAATGGATATACTTCAGAAATATCAATTCTAAATCCATAAAGTGGGATTCAGCTAAGGTGCCTCTCCAAAGAAACCGAAATGGCTTTTCCGAAAGCGGGTTTACTCTATATCGAAAAACATCTCCCTACTTAAGAATGTGGGGACGTGAATTTCGGAACATAAACCAAGATCTCCTTGCCTTGAGAGGTGAGCACTTATTGAAATACACTTTAGAGGTAGAATATTAAAGTTATTGAACTATTTTTTCTATAACTTCAAAAAACATGTCTTAGGGTGGGATAATATAAAGTCCAATATTTGAATTTTCAGTTGAAGTACCACTAGTCAATTGAAATGATATATTATGAATTATTAGGAAAACAAAGCGCACAAAATGATTTTGGGCTGTAAAATTAAGAAGCTAAAAGCCTCAAAAATTGTAATATATTGAACTCAATTAATATATTGAACTATTAAACGTAAGTTTAATTACTCATAAATCAACTTATGTAAAAAAGGAAGGTCTTAGCATTAACAAAAATATGTTAATAACAAAGAAAGTTTAAAATTTAAAGCGTACTTTTACCCGACGTGGTGGTTAAAACATGCAGTACGCGCCCTGAAAACTTGACAGAAATGACAAAAACATGCGTCACTGCCTACGCAATTGGGAGATTTCTCCCTCGTGTAACCTGTCTTTAAATATAAACCACACGATTCAATCTTCTAGAAAAATCCATCGTCTATGAGTACTCTAATTCGTCGATTTTCTTTATTTCTTTTTTAAAAAATATCTTTATATACAAAAAAAATTAAGATTCCTTCTTAAAAAAATAAGATGCTAACTCAAAGAAACTGATGTAATACCAGATAAATAAAATACAGAAAGTAAATATGAAAATTATACTGAAAGTCTTTAAAGATAGCTTATGATACATATGTTCATATGAACTTACTCGTCCCTCATTATACTATTGCCAACAAGGAAAAAACCGCATCGTACTGTTTCCCGACTGCGCACTCTTATCCTCCTTTCCCATACCTCCGACGAAAATTTTTTTCATAAGTATTGCATGCATCAGAAAATATTTACAGCATATTTTTTAAATCAAAAAGGCATAATAATATTGATGAAAAATTAATTCTTCAAATAACAAAGTTATGAGTATTACAAAAAAGCTTAGGCTTAAAATGTTTCTCCGGATTCTCGTATGATTTGCTCACCATATTTAATATGTATTTAATACGATTAATAATGATTATTAAGAATGAAAATTTCTGAATGCAAGTAAAATGATGTTTAAACTCTTTCGTTTAGAATTTAATTATAACACTTTCGGGGGGGAGGGTACATTAATAAACAATAACTTAAGAGCTTAATAAAAGGGCGAAGTGGTGAAAAAATATGTTTACAGATATTTAACATCTATTGCTTCAGATTACTTAATTTCCTTTTACTTTTGTAACTTTGTTAAATGAATAAACTAAATGCAATTAAGTTTATTGTTTTACATTTCACAAAGTAAACCTTTATTACTTTATATTAACTAAAAATTCATTTAAATTTCTTTTCAATTTATTAAAGGCATACAAAATGTTATGTTATTTATCCTGTGCTTTTTCCATAAAAGAGTTTTATATACACATAGCCGTGTTATAAAACACATTTCCACTGCGCAAAAACTTTTTCACTCTCCAAATATGCCTGACAAATCAACTGGTTGTTTCACGCATTTATTTGTTCAGTGCTTAATAAAATATGTACAGTTGGGGAAATAAAAAACGACTCAGTTGCGATTTCTGGCGAACCTCTTGGGTTAGGAAGACAAATGAGGTGTCATTTTTCATTGTTTAAAGTATTCTTTTACCAAAAAAATTTTTGAGTCCTTAGGGGGTCGTCTTCATATTAAACGAAACACTAACTTTTTTTTTCAATGGGGACTCCCAATTATTATGAGATTTTCTGAAAGGCCATCCCTCAAAACCCTTAAATACCCAGTTTCATCTAGATTGCTTCACAATTAAATTTTTTTTAAATAAAAAAAATTAAATTTTTAAAATTGTGAAATATTTTTATGGTAATCGTTTCAGGTAGTAATTTTATGAAGAAAGCCAAAATTTCAATCGATTTCACCGAATAGTTTTTGATAAAAACGAACGAGAAAGAACATTCGCGGTATGCATTCGGTCACGGTATACCGCCCCTTAAGATTAAAGTTCGTTTTTATTAAACTATTCGGTGAAATCGATTGAAATTTTGGCTTTCTTCATAAATTTACTACCTTAATCGATTACCATAAAAATATTTCACAATTTTAAAAATTAATTTTTTTTTAATTTTTCAAAATTTTTTTAATTGTGAATCAATCTGGATGAAACTGGGTATTTAAGGGTTTTGAGGGATGGCCTTTCAGAAAATCTCATAATAATTGGGGGTCCCCATTGAAAAAAAAAGTTAGTGTTTCGTTTAATATGAAGACGACCCCCTAAGGACTCAAAAATTTTTTTGGTTAAAGAATACTTTACACAATGAAAAATGACACCTCATTTGTCTTCCTAACCCAAGAGGTTCGCCAGAAATCGCAACTGAGTAGTTTTTTATTTCCCCAACTGTACAGTATTCAAAGCTTTCTTAACTTCACTTTCAGTCATTGGAAACAAAATTAGCATTTAACTTTATGATTCATACCAGCAGCGATTATGAGCGTAAATAAAAACTAACCGGCCTTAATTATTGAAATGAAATATTTTCAGCCTAAGGTAATTAATACTCAGCACAGTAGGGTGAGGAATATCATATTAGACGGGTTTTAATTGAAGGAACGTGGAACACTACGGGGAAAACACAGCCAAGGCGAATTGATTTTCTAATTTGATTTTAATGCCCTAGGGACGAATACGTATACTAATTAAGACGTCGTTAATGTTCCTAATCTACCTGAAATCTCTAAGGAAACCGAGAAAAATCATAAAATAATTTCTCTGGGGCTCAGTTATGAATTTTCGCGTGCAGTTTTTATGGCGCAGAGAAATGTACTACGCCATAAGAAGAGTTTCTTTATAATTTAAGTTAATGTTACGAAATAATACGGTTAGTGGTTATGCATTAAGTTGATATCGCACTGTTATATCGCGTTGTGTCATTAACTTTAGTGTTTTGATGTAAAGAGAGATGAATTCTTTCGGAGACTGGTTTTTTGTTGTTTTTAAAAATAATGAGGGTTATAGACTTCGGTATTGAAATGTATATTAAAATATTCTTTTGAGTTGTTTTGAGTAATTTTTAGTACATTTTTGTATTTACTTCCAAATTCATTTTTAAAAAGTTAATTTTATTGTAAATATTTGCATTAAGAAAGCCCTTGTAGAATATGGGTAAAATGCTTAAAATGCAATATACTATCTAATGGATTTTCAATGCATCAATAAAAACTCTATTTTGCTTTAAATTCAATGTTTTTTCGTGTTCTTCTCAATGCACGTAATCATTAACACATTTGTTTTAATAAAAGCTTCAAAACTGTAGTTTTTGCATTTTGGTATAGTTTTATATTAGTATTTATTTATAACACTTTAAATGTAGCAGGACCACATTCTAAGTCATAGAAATCAGAGCAAGAGTAAAGAAATTATGTGTTACACTATTTTGTAGTGTACCTACTAGAGGAGAGGAGGGTATTATGGAACACCCTTTATATATTTAAGAATAACTCTATTAGTTTTTAATAAAAATACGCCCAATCATTTTAAGTACATATTATAACTAATGAAAATGAAGGGTCAATGGTCAAATAAATCAGTAATTATTCTTCAATCAAAAAATGTACTTTAAGAAAAAGTTACAAATGGAGGGCAATATGGAACAGTTGGGTAATATGGAATAGTTGGATTTACAGCTATTGAAAACTAATTAGAACTTAGAGAACATAATTAATCTTAACTATAAAAATAAATTTAACAATTTACGTTCAAATAGTTTTGTTCACGAGTCTATTTACAATAGTCCCAAACATAATCGTCATTTTCTGGCCCTTTGCTAATGGAATATTCCATAATACCCGACAGGCCATCTTGTACTATGAACCCTTTTATTAACCGATAAAACATGGATAGCTAAAAAACGACTGCAGTATAAGAAACTATTGATCTTTTAGTGTACATTATGCTTAACAACAAAATCAAAGTATCATAGTTACTAGTAGGTTAAAAGGTTTGAAAAAATTAAATATAGTTTATTATTTGATACTTATTCACCGTATTCATGCCTGGGGTCTAAATGATCCCAGAAGGGGAATGTGTGACTATTCTCCCATGATACTTAAAACTTAAATAATAACCCCACAATTTTTACCCGTTTTAAAACCTCACGTATTTTTGGAATAGCTAGCAATGTAAACCTCCAAAATTAAAATATATGGGAGATATGGAACGCCAAAGTGCGTTTGGGGAGTAAAGACCCCATGCAGGGTAGAAAGGTTAAATTCTCACTAAAGGTATTATAGGTTTAAGGATTTAACTTTTAGAGGATTAAAAAGATAAAAGAAACGAATATATTAAATACGATTGACGAAAACTTGCTTTAAGTTGCTTACACTGTAAAAAAAACTGTAGAAAAACAGAAATTTTCAATAACAATGACTTTATGTTTACAGAGATATTCTGTCATGTAACATTCCCACCGCACTTCTATTTATTTTATGTAAAGTAACAGCTTTTACCTAGTTTTTTAGCTTATCTGTACTTAAACAGAAACTTACTGCATTGAAAACCAATACAGCTATTGGCAACGTTATACTGAATCTTCTTTGGTTCAGTGGTAGCGTGCGTGCTTAGCATGTGGTAGGTCGCGGGTTCTATCCCCGGATTTCAATTAATTAAAATTAAAAAAACGCTACTAAAATAAGTGCATGCGCACAAGCAGAAAATTACTGAGAGGCAACAGAAAAATCTGTATCCCACTTGACAGAAAGTTCCTTTTTACAGCATTTACCTGTAGGTTACAGCTTTTTTCTGTTTACAGGATTTTTCGACTTACAAAACTTTTCTGGCAACTTTTGCTGCCAGAAATTTTCTGTTTCATTGCAAGATTATTTTTTACAGTTTACGAATTTTTATTGAGGTTGAGAAAAAAAATAAAGTACCTCCTCGATTTGGTCTCTTGGGTGTAATTTGCTCAAATCTCAATGCTTACTATTTGGTGGTAAGAAGTAAACTTTTCAGTAGTTTTGAAATCAATTGATTTTTAAGTCCTTGAGAATTATACAACAGACAAAAGAAATGTTTTAAATGGTCATTCGCAAAAGAGTAATTACTACTTTTCAATAAAAACTATGGCATTCAATTTACATAAAATAAAAGTTTTATCTTGGAAGATAATTTTCGACTGCTTTACTCATGAGTATTGTTGCCAGCTTAGAGTTTTAAGAACAATGCCTCATTATTTTTTGTGTAAGAGCAAACTAGTTCTTAAAAATTTTACATTTTTACAATGATATATACGGCTGAGATGTTTCAAATTATTCTACTTTTGTAAGATGAATATGGAAATGGGATAAGAAAGTTTAAAACAATATAAAAATATGTTCTCTATAGATTAAATCCTTATAGATACTTGAATATAAGGTGTTCGTCCACGAAATTAAAAATTCTTTACTGTATTGGATGTAGAAAATCATAGTATATGTACATACATCTTTATTTTTTGCATATCCCTCTGTTAAAGATTTTGTAATTTCCACACCATTTTTATCATTTTGAACAAAATAAATGTTTATTATTTACTTCTTTGGAAGACTAAAAGTTTCAAGGCTATGCAAATTTACTATGCTTCAAGAACTTTTTAAGTGAGAAAATATCTGCCAAATAGCAAAAATGATAGTTTTAAAAAAACATCTTACTCTTAAGATCTTAAAATTACACACTGATATTAAATCACACAGATAAATCATAACACGCTTTTCCGTAAGTTATATTAAATTGAATTTTTATGGAGTAAAGAAATAAATGAAATAAAAACTAAAAAACTTGAATCGTTAATGAATTTATATATTAGAGCAATCAAACCCCCATAATTCCTTTCCTACTTGGTACTACTTCAGCAAATCATGTGTGTATTACACACATTATATTCTCCAAGAATTAACATATACGTACAATGTCTGTCCGATATTAATCCATAACAAGAAACTTGGGTATATGACATTCCTTTCCGTTCTGATGCAATTTCCCGACGTAGATATAAGGTAGTGTTAGAAAACGTTGATACACTACACTCTTCATTGAGAAAAGCTTCCGGTAATATATATCTATATTGAGCTGAGAACTCCCGAAAGTGTTTAGCTAAATATTGGTATTGGAGCAATATACAGCACGACCAAACAACAGAAGCGTCTTCTCTAGATAAATATTCAGATATACCGTTTTAGTATGAGCTGGAAATTTGGGTAATTTCAAGGTTCTATTACCAGAGGCGTATGTTCTTCTTGAGGCAAATTAATATCAATTTGTATGATAATTTTCATTTTTGAAGAATAGTTGCTGGCAATTTTTTTTAAATTTTTTATGTTGATTCAGTCAAAGTGGGTTTTATAAATTATCCGCATTAAAAACATTTAAAATTAGTGTAAAAGTACAATTGAGTTCTTGGAAATAATTTTGTCATTTATATTACAAGGACCAAGGTAATAAAGATTTAAAATTCCTATTGTATAAAAATTAAATAAGTTGAATTAATCACTGTGGGTATTTATTGATATTTTTGAACTGAGCAAATTTAATTTACAAATATAATAACATTTGAAATTACGATTTTTTTTAATAATAAAATAGAACTTTATTACACATAGAGAACAAACACAAAAAAGACAGATATGTGATTCGCCAAGGGGAAGAAACTTCCCGTACAGGCGAAAAAGAAATTATACAGACAAATGACATATTACAACAAAAGCATAAAACTGAATAAAAACAATAGCTAAATAATTAAATAATGATGGCAGCAAGCTGGTAAACCATAAACTAAATATGCTTCATTGAAGTGAAAAATATAAATCCAGGTCGTCGATATTAATTAATAACTCAAATAAATTTCTTTTGAACTCTGAATATCTAATAATGGAGGTTAGATTTAAAGGTAAACTATTGTATAATTTTGGTGCGAGGTAAAAGAAATGTTTACAAAAAATTGATTTAGAAAATTTTGGGATTTGATAAGTTGCTACAGCTCTAGTATTATATGGTCTTGCTATAGTGTTAAATATAGATTTATTCCGATAAAGATAAAGTATAATACGAAAAAACGCGTTGTGACGAAGAGGCAATAATTTGAGTAATCTAAAATTATTAGGATATGACTGCTGATTTAAAATTTTGAATATCTTATTTTGAATAGAAATTAAAGGTTGGAGATTGGATCTATATTCTCCACCCCAAACAGTGACACCATAATTTATTAAAGAATAGAACCAAGAAAAATATAAAGTTTTTAAAAAGGACAAATCAATTTTATTTTTTAGGTGGTAAAAGTTAAATAAAATAAAGCGTAGTTTTTTCCCCAATTCAAATATATGAGTTTTCCATTTCAAGTTAGAGTCTACATTAAGTCCAAGATATTTGTAGCTTTGAACACATTCAAGAATATGACATTGGCAGTTGTTTTTAGATTTACATGATGAAATGTGATATTTTAAGTCAAATGGTAACTCAGATGGTCTTAAACTGAAATTAATGTATTTAGTTTTGTTTAAATTTAAAGTCAAATCATTAGCATTGAACCATTTGTCTATTTTGATTAAATCAGAATCAATTTGAGTCACCAGTTCCTTTAAAGTGGAACAAGAATATAATAAGACAGAATCGTCAGCATAGGTTAATATCTTGCCTGAAAGATTTAATTTACAAAAATCATTAATGAAGATTAAAAAAAACAAAGGACCCAAAATTGAACCCTGAGGAACACCTCGATTTGTTACCAAGTACTCGCTTAAATTGTTACCAACCCTAACTCTTTGTGTCCTTCCTGTTAGATACGAAATCAACCAATTTAAGATATATCCTCTAAATCCTGCTCTTTCTAGTTTGTATATCAATAAAGAATGGTTGACGTTGTCAAAAGCCTTTTTTATGTCCAGAAAAATTGCCACGGTAACTTTGCTTTTATCCACACTATTCACAATAAACTTAGAAAATTCTAAAAGAACCATTTCAGTAGATCGGCCTTGTGTAAACCCATATTGGTTAGAGGCAAAGAAATTTGTGTGAGACAAGAAATTATACATCTTTTTTACAATAATTTTTTCAATAACTTTAGAGAGTGAGGGTAAGATAGATATAGGTCGATAATTAGAAAGAATATTTTTATCTCCAGATTTATAAATGGGAGAAACAGTTGCCCGTTTTAAAGAGGCGGGAAAATCACAAGTATTGAAAGAGGAATTAATAAAATTTACAAAAAATTCAATGTTATTAGGGGCAATTAATTTTAAGTACTTCACACTGATACCATCATAATCAAAAGAGTTAAGTTTTGAAAAAGATTTTAAAGCATCAAATATATCAAGATCGGTAACTTCATAAAAAACAAAAGATGATAAACAAGGTGATATATACTGTTGACAGTTAGTAAAATCAATATTCGTTGCAGTTTGGGTAGCATTATTATATAACATATTAAACTGAGAAGCTAAGATCGAATTCTCAAAGTTGTCAGGCAAGGTTCTAGAGTTACCTTTTACATTATTAAGAACAATACTATTAACAAAATTCCATTTTTGTTTGCCAGTACTGCAGGTTTCGAATTTGTTTCGATAAAATTGAACTTTTGTTGACTTAATTAAGTTTTTTAATTCAGAGACAGTAGTTTTATAAGCTGTTTTATATACGGTATCCCATGGGTATTTTCTGGCTTTATTGAATAACTTTTCCTTTCTACGTATAAGAGTTAAAATATCAAGGGTAACCCATTGCTTTTTAGGTTTCTTTCTTGAAAATTTAAAAAACTTACAGTTATTTTTAATGCTTTGTAAATTAAAGACAAGTTTCTGGTATTGGTGATCAAGACTAGAATTAGGATTAACTTTAAATTTGAATGTCTCTAAGTAATTATAAAACATGGAATGATTTAGAGCATATGAAGATTCCAATGGATCATTGGTATCTGAAGATTCAAAATAATTCAATTGACATAGAATAGGATAATGATCACTAATATCCGAGATAAAAATCCCAGTCTTGGTAGAAAATAAATTTGTTTTGACAAAAATGTGGTCAATACAAGTAGATGATGACAAAACAGTTCTGGTAGGTTTCGTAACATGACTATGGAAACCAAATTCAGACAAAATATTCAAGTATTCTAATGTATTAAGTTCATTTCCTAATATATTGATATTAATATCTCCCATCAAGATAACATTAGAAAAGTTCAAACTAAGCAAAGCACATTTTAGTTCAGAATTAAAATGATCGACATTGAAATCCAAATTACGATAGATTGCAAATATTGCAAAATTTAAGGTTTTTGAATGCAACAAAATCACCTCAGCTGATGTAAAGTTAATATTTATATTAGAAAAATTTAAGTTACATTTGGAAAAAACAGCGACTCCTCCAGATCGATTATTATCTCTACAACAAAAGAAAGAGTTAAAGCCCTCCAAACTATAGTAAATTTTTGTTTCAAGAATTTTTTTACTTACATTATTTTAAAATTAATATTTATTCATTTATTTTATACAAATTGGTTAAAAAACCCATTTAAGTATCACTATTTGAATATGCATGTGTATTTTATGGATTGAGGAGTTTTGACCGATTCAATGTGTGTGCACTGTGATTCACTAATGAAGAGTAATTTTTGGATTTAATTAAGCACCCTTAGTTTAACCTGAGAGTCATACTATTTTAATTATTAAATTCTATCTGATTTAACAACAAATGACTATAACTTAACCATATAAAATATTCAGATATGCCACTTAAGTGTGTACAGTAGAGCCCCGATTATCCGCGCAATTGGGTGGCAAGGGTGAAAATCGCGGATAACCCGAAAAAAGACTAAAAATGAGGTGAAAACACGAAAAAATATTTCAGCATAAAAACTATGTAACATGACATGTAAAAATTTTAAAATATGTGCAGTGCAGCCGAAACCTTTGCTCTATATCTAAAATGTATCTAATCTTATCTAAAATTTGCTCTCATCGTTAAAAAAATTTTTCGTGGCACTCGTGGATAATCCGCACCGCGGATCATCCACTCGCGGATAACCGGGGTTCTACTGTATATTGTTGGAAAAGGCCAAATTCTATTTTTGCCCCAAATTCGAGGAGCTAATATCAAAGGGAAATGCAACCTGAAAATCCAAAAGAAAAAGATTGCAAAAAAGTACTACTACTCGGTATCTATCTAGCCACACACCCAGTTATCTTGAAAATCAAAATAAATTCTCCACCACTGTCAAAGTTTGGTAAGAGCAGCTGAAGGCTAAGTCTGGAAACAGACAGGAGTTGAAAAGACCTAGATAAACGCTAGATAGCAGATGCCGCAACGGCGCAGCACTGTGGGTTATGTATAAAGATAAATTGCTTTACAAAACAAAGATAAATATTCCCTAAATCAAATACCTAAATTTTTCAGGCCTCGAAAAACTTGCAGTTATTGATAAAGGCTTTTCGTCTCAGTCGGCGAAGTATACTCCGTATGGGGATTTTGGGCTTCTTCTTACCAAGTTTAGGAAAAGGATATTCCGAGTAGGAATTGATATGAGGTGTGGGATCTTTTGGAAATTAGGAGTTAGGTGCTATGTGTGTAGTGTAAGTATGGGAAAGTTGGTCTCTCTGGAGAAGGCAGTCTGTTTTTTTCTTGTTTTTGCAGACTATATCGATGGAGACTTGTAAATAAGTGTACAAACACAGTAGAAAAAGGCAAAAATTTTAGTGCTTGCTTCACAACGTTTTCTCTCTCTTGCAAATTATATTTTCAATTTTATGATCAGATTCTTCAGTTCTCGTGCTTTTGGAAAGTTTGTTTTTGGTTATTAAAGCCACAAAAATATTAATGATTATTATCAATTACTCAACTAGAAATTAACAAAGAGTTTTTAATAATAAGAAGAAGATAATAATATTTTTTTGTCATTTTACAGCAAATATATTGAATTCATTTCTTTTACTTATGAAAAAAATATGCATTTTTAAATAACTAGAATAAGAGTGACCGGACATTGATATTTTAGGATAACTAAGTTACGGTTATTGTTTTCTAAATGCAAATCAGTTTAAACAACGTTTATATTCATTACAAAATCTTGGAAACAAATCTTGGGATAGCAAAATAATCAATATTTATAAAGAAAATTTAAATTACAAAGCAAAATAATATTTACTCTCCACTTTGAATCAGTTAAGAATAATTTTTTTTCAACTTTGATTAGGGTAATCTTATTTCAATGTTTTACTAAGCAGGCATACGATTTCTTCCTTTATCTAAATCGATTGCAAAGTCATTATCTTACAGAATCACCGACGAAAAAGTCTCCTCAGCATTTTATACCTTTCCATTTTAGTGATTCCTCGTTTAATTCTTAAATGTAACAGCATAAATTCTCTCTTAAATTAATTATAAAAAATACATCGTTTTATGGAGAATTTTTAAAAATAACAATCCAATTTTCCCCCTTTAACAAAATCTTAAATTTAACTATTTTTAATTTCTTTTATGTCAGAAGGTATTTTTTAAAGAAATATTTCTGTCCATACGATGATTTTAAAGTCGTAGCTGCTTTATTGATGAGGAAACCCCGCCACGCCATGTATTATAAATGTAGTTCATATTAACGTTGGGTTAAGTCAAAATATAACAAATGTATTCAATTATATAGTCTAAAGCAGTGGCGGATCTACGGGGGGGCTTTCGGGCTGAAGCCCCCCCCAAAAGTCGTATATTTTACTAAGTTTCTCAAAACGCAAAAAATCTAAATCCGAAATTTGAATGAGGCGTACCAAAACGAGAGGAAAAAGTGGTGTTTTTGACTTAAATTTCCAAAAATTTTCCGTATTACAATTAACAAGAAGATTCAATTGGATTATGAAAATTCTTAGCCCCCCCAAAACCAAATCCTGGATCCGCCACTGGTCTAAAGTAGTACCATACTATTTCTTACATTATTCTGTACTTACCGTTAAGTTAAATGGAAACACCTCTGAACTATGATGATTTTTAAAGAAAATAATAGTGAACGTCAAAAACATTGTATAAATTATTATATAAATGCATTTTATTTAATTTATATCGGAAAATAAAATAAACATGTTTTACAAGCTGTAAAAATTAAATGTAAAGGAAAGGTATTATTTTGGTAAATAAGTAAGTACCTTACGCGATTTATGATGCATTATTTAAATTTTTTGATTGTTTTCCTTGTAAGATGTTTATCATTTTATTTTAAAATTCCATCATGAATTAAAAACTTTGAAAAACAAAAATTAATTTTAAAATATTATTGCGTGATTTTTAAATAAATTCACTATTCGTTTTAATACAAGGTTTTTCAACGTTTACTGTTATTAATAGATAAAATTTACTAACCTATAATGTTTGAGTCCTTTTGGAAAGTATTCTTTTAAAAAATAAAAGAAAAATTCTAAAATATGAAAAAAATTGAAAATTTTGAACCATGAGAAAAAAATCATTTGTATCCCAAATTTATTATTCTTAAAACTATAGGTACACCTGGACTTACCTTGCGTCTTGTGAAAATAATTGCCTCACGAGTTTTTAATGCGTCCAGAAAAAGAGGCTGATATACTTATATTACTTACAAGATAATTAAGTATTAAAAATATTATATTTGCTTGAAATGATGCTGGAAGATTGCATTTCATTGTTTATAAAATTTGTGTTTAGTGTTTGGAATTGAAAATCTACGTATAAGTTATATAACATTAATTGATTTATTCTTTTCAAGCACTTATTGGAAGTATTATAAAATTTAAAGAAAAAATGAATGTTGTAGAAAAGGTTGGCTAAAAATAAATACTTGGAAATTATCCTGAAGGCCGGATAATTGCAAATACAAAGCTTATTTCGAATTTTTCTGAATTTTAGAGCTATGTAGACAATTTCATACATTTTTAGACTTGATCACTTATTTATTTTTCATGTAGAACACACTATGATAAGTTTTCAATTTTTAGAAACAAGTTAATACTTAATAATAATACTGCAATAAGTTTTAAAGTATTTTATTTGATGTTATACACCATCAAAATATTTCTATTTATATTTATCTCCTATGCATAATAGAAATTAGCATGTTGTATGAATATGAAACCCTTTGAAGGGCTCAAACTAGTTCCCGAGTGGAACCCCTCTGTAGAATAAAAAATCATTACTTATAAGCAAACTAATTTTCAAAACACTTTAGGTTTAAGTTTTAATTCTTTTTTTGAACTTCCTCACATTTACAGGGCCATATAGCTTCATAACAAAAATAAAAGTACTTAATAAATGTAATTAGAACCTGAATAAGAAAACGTAACCTCAACGCATAATCTATAATGACATACCATCGCATTAAAATCAGCCCTCGTTTCTGGACGCTATCAATGACTCTGTAATGAAATTCAACCTCTACATCTCGATTTTTCTTTCCAACTTTATGGAAATACTGACGTACTTCTCGGCCAAGGAAAATAAAATTTCTCTACCGATTCCCACAAGGTTTTAGACCACAATACAGCTCCTTGATGATCGAAAGCCAGAACCGATAAAAAGCAAGAAATAATATGCCTTCCACAGCTGGTGACGGATCTGAGGACATCAAACAAGAGCTGGTGGAAATTTTCCGCTGGGAAGACGTAGGCATCAAAACAAAGCGAAAGCGCTATCTGGGTCGGAAGGAGTCTTCCACCTCAAAGGGTTCTTTCTGGGCTGCATATCAACTTTGTGGTCAATGATCCAATTGGGGATGTTTTTAATGTTAAAAATGCCTGATGGGTTTTTAATATGAGTGGCGCAATGGAATGATGAGATAATGGTGATCAAAGAAAATATTATAGGCTTGCGTGTATAGTTTAATGTTTGGTTAATGTTTGAAGCTGAAATTACTTTATATCTTACATGCTAGGATACATACATTTTTATTTTAGGTATGGATATTTTGGTTTTAAAATTTGTTGATACGGTTTTGGTTAGATTGACTGAATGGTCGCTTGATGAAGTGCAATATTGTTGGTAAATTTAAGTGCTTCCTTTTAACCCAAACTACCTAATCAAAAAGGGGTATGCAGCACTACATCAACACCCAAATGAAAATATCGCAAAAGCTATGCAAAAGCGATCACTGGTTACTATTTATTTTAAACAATAAGTAAATAAATGAAATTTAAACTAGGAAAAAGGTTATAATTCAAATTAAAAATTTTTAACAAAAATAAAATACAAAAATACACTTAAACAGAAAGTACCGCACAAAAGAACAAAAAAAGGAGAAGAAAAGAAACGGAAACGGTTATTTCCCAAAGAAAACCAAAAGCTCTTCCATGCATGGGCTCATAGATTTTCTTACCAGACATTGAAAACTAAAAAAATTGTAATAAATTAAGTAGCTGAAAAAGGGGGGCTGAACTGGCAATGGAGATAATTAATAGAAATTTAGAGTAATGCAAAAAATGATGTCACCTTACTGATTGTAATTTTTCTGTAAAGTTAATTATAAAAAAAATGCAAATATTTTTGAATATACGGATATTTGATTCTGTTTGAATTTCGTTAGGTAATTTACTAAAAGCATGATGAGAGATATTTGAAGTGCTTTTTATGTTTATTTAGAAGGGATATGTATTAGATAGTACTGATCAGACAACGATAGTAAAAGGGTCACGTGATTTTTACAGACTTTGCACGGCCAATAGTTGGGTAACCGATGATAGTTGGGGTCTTGCTTCTATACAGGGTGTCCCAAAACGACCACATAAGCTCTACACGGCTAGATTCCTCGTTGGGAGTACATTAAAACTACCCAAAGAAGCGTTCCTGTACGATCCATAGTTTACGAGAAAAATTCGAAAAAACAAAGTATGACGTCACTGCCGGTGCAAGAAAAAAACACTTTATTGAACATATCAACAGCAGTATTATGCACAATTTAAAGTAGATGTTCAAAATGTCCGCCGTATGGAGCCATTTAAAGGAACTGGTGTATCGAGACGTAGTGACAACACAAATGGACTTAGTTGCTGGTCTGCACGCTGCTTGTACTTCATTAGACCCCGCGATGCTGCAACGTGTGATGACAGCAATTCCACGGAGTGCTTAAGCCCGGCTCGACATGCACGGCGGACACTTTGAATATCTGTTTAAATTTGTGCATAATACTGCTGTTGATATGTTCAATAAAGGGTTTTTTCTTGCACCGGCAGTGACGCCATACTTTGTTTTTCGTATTTTTCTCGGAAACTATGGATCGTACAGGAACGCTTCTTTGGGCAGTTTTTATGTACTCCCAACGAGGAATCTAGTTGTGCAGAGTTTATGCGTTCTTTTTGGAACACCCTGTATACTAGCAATTGTTTCTTCCTCTTTCGATCAACTGCCCCTCAACTTCCACTTGTCTCCCCTCCGAAATACTAGTTCCAGCGTTGTCAAAATCACGTGACCCTTTTACTATCGTTGGTTCAGCAATAGGTTTGCATTCTAAAATAATATAAGCTCGTAGAGTTGACAAAGGCCCCCGTGGGAAATTTCCTTAAAAATACTAGAAAATATAAAATTAGGAGCTGATTGACATTTAAAAGGAATGTATTCGGAAAAAATCGAAAAAATAATTCTTTGAAAGTTAATTAAGGGTTTAGTGTTAGTTTATACTCTCCAACCCAAACTACAATCCCTTTCTCAATCCGTGATTTCACCCATGCAAAATATAATTTTAGAAGTATGTCTACGTTAATATATTTTTTAAATAAAGAAATAAAGATTCATAATTTTCTGATGCTATATGCGCATTTATTTTTTATAAATTTTGCAACAATAACGGATTTTATTAGGCTAACTTTCTCCAATATTAGACCCAAAATAATAACAGGTAGTACAAGTTAGAACCCAGTAAAAAGAAGCAGATTATATTTTAATTTTATGTATCAAATATATCTTTGGAAAAGGAATTTCCAAACAGAACCAACCGGAATGAATGCATTTTGACAATGGGGATATATTTGTGTCGATTCCCATTCTCTCTCCCTGCTCTTTTATTAATCACACCCTAACCAAATTATACTTCTATAATTCTCTTTTCAATGGATTTAGTCTCATCTCATAAATCTTTTTGATATATCTATTCTTAATTCGGGGAAAATAACTCTCTCGCTAATTTGTTTTTATAATGGTTAAAGTTTGTAGGAGGATTAATTTATAATTTACTTTCATTATTGGAATATTTTAAAATTACTTCCTTTGTGAAATCTTCAAAATAAGAAATTTGAATCCAGCGACGATTCTTCATTGTTTAAAAGCCTCGTTTTTGTTTTCTGAAGCGTAACTTCGGGAAATAGTTTATTTGAGAAGTACGTACATAGATATTAAGTTTTTGTTATCAGCAAAATGTTTATTACTTTTGAGTATATCATAGTAATAAAAGTTTTAATTGATGTGTGTATGATACATTTATAACAATTAAATTTATTTATGGGACTCAATATTGCTCTTAAGATTTTTCTCTGCATAAAAAATAATCACACTGACTCTTTATCTTTCTCTTAATACAAATTAGTTATAATATTATTAGAATTAGCTCTGCTTTAAAATATTAATTTTTGGTTTTTGAATTTTCACAATGTCATTGTTTTAGTTTTTATGTTAATTAAATACGTAAAAAATTAATAATTAGACAATAATAATCTGAAAAATGTAAGATTTATTCTTCTGAGAGTATATTGTGAATATGATAAAAGTATTCAAGTATTGACACTTTCATGAGAACTTAGGGAGATAGTTGGCCTGTTTGATGTAGAAGAAAAATTACCATATTATCGACAAGTACCAAGGTAATTTGAATTTCAAGGTAAACAAAGAAATTTTTTTTACTTTTCAAATAATAAAAAATATCATTGTGAAATCATTAATTCCTGTGTTAACTTATGAACAGTTTTTATTTAGATATCTTCCAGGATTAATAAATTTAATAAGTTTCACTAATTTTGAAAAATATATTTATCTTTAATCTTCGAAGAAAAAGAAACTATTCGATTTAGGCCTGCTATACAAACAATTAAAATTATATTCCTTTCTTTTTTACATAGAAACTTCACCGACAGATTTGTGTTTATTGATCACTAGGGTTATGATTCTGAGACTTTTTTTTAAATATTTAAAAGCCTGATGTTGCATTCGATGAACTTTTGCCCATATGTTAAATTTATGGTATTATTTTCTTTGTATTGAGAAAAAACCTTGCGCGCCCAACATCATTTCACTTTCTAATATAGCAATCACTAGGGTGTCTCGGAAAAAACTTTTTTTCCCAAACACCTCGCTCCCCAGGGCTTTTCCCATTCCTTTTGGTCCCAAAAGATAGTGTGTGAAGTTTCAGCCCCATAAGTAAACTCTAGGGTTTGCCTATAGAGCCCCAAATTTGAAAAAAAAAGTGGAAAAAAACTACCTATTTTCAGAATTTACAATCAAAATATTTTTATATTTATATTGTTATAAAACTAGTTCAAATGTGTTCTTTAGAACATATTTAAATGGATTATATATATTTATGTGTATTAACTGTACCCTATAGCCCCTATAATTTAGGATTAAAAAGTTCTTATGGACGTTGCACTCACCAAAGCTTATAATGCACTACCGCGGTGGACGAAATGAATTAAATCCGAATTTCTTCGAAGGAATTCCCTCATATGATGCCATTTGTTGTTAAATTGATGTTTTAAATAATAAAGGCCAGTGAAATAACAGTAATTAGGCCTTCCACTGAACTTTTAATGTAAAAAGTACTTTAGTGCGAAAATGCTTGTTTCTAGCTGATCAAATCCAAAATTAACCCTGAAAAAGAGGGTTATTGTACTTTTTAAGATCAAAAACTTTGAAATACCTTTTTAAACCCTTATAGATTTCTTTTTTTAAGTAGAACTTCAGTTTAAACAGTACAGATTGGAAATTACATGAATTTCTCCTATACCAGAAATAAAAATAAATTTTATCTTATGAAATTAAGAAAATTACCTCTCTTCAACGTACTAGGGGGAAACTTTAATTGAAATCTTCTTTCATCAAAACATTATTGAAACATATATGAAAGTTTTTGAACTAAAAAAGTACACTAACCCTCTTTTTTAGAATAAATTTTAGATTTGATCAGCTTGAAATAAGCATTTTCGTAGAAAACCATTTTTTACATTAAAAGTTCAGTAGAAGGTATAATTACTGTTATTTTACTGGCCTCTATAACTTAAAACATCAATTTAACACCAAAGGGGATCATTTGAGAGAGTTCTTTTGAAGAAAATTGGGGGGGGGGGAATTTAACTACGTTCTACCACTGTATCGCATTATAAGCTATGATGAGCGCAACGTCCCTTAGCACCATTTACTCTTAAATTATAGGCACTATAGGTACAGTTAATAACCGTAAATAAATATAAACCATCTAAAATTTCCTAAATAACAGATTTGAACCAGTTTTATAACAAAATAAATCTAAAAATATAATTTTTTTAAAAATTCTGAAAATTGGTCATTCTTCCACTTTTTCTAACTTAGGGCTCTATAGGCAAACCCTAGAGTCAACTTAGGGGGCTGAAGCTTCACACACTATCTTTTGGGACCAAAAGGAATAGGAAAAGCCCTTTTACAAAGTTATACAATTTTTATGATTTATGTTACATTCAGCTTCAAAAAATATTTCATTAACTGCTTTTTAGTGCTTCAGCCTTATACAAAATCTTTTTAGGCGCGCAAGCTTTTTTCACAGTTTTCAAAAATAAAAGTTATTTTCGAGAGTTATGGACCAATACTCATCATTTGCCTCACAGGCTTTTAAATCTGCAAAAAATCATAACCCTATTGATCACCGTACCTATGCAAACCAAATTTAGTAATTTGAATTATAAAAAAACTATAAATAAATAATATTTCGTTTCTAAAACTGATGGTGAATGTTTTCAAAACATATACCAGTTATATATATTTTTCTAAACCTGGTCCCAAAATCCCATCACTACTTTAAAAACATACCCGAATTCAAGAAAAAGCAAAAGGATAGACTCTCAATCCCATAGGGTGCATTTGGTCTGTTTCTACCCTGGAATTCTATTCTCAAAATCGAAGATTTGATTACAATAGGATCAAAACAAGAGAGGAAGAGAGATAATATTCGAAGATGCTACGCCTTGGAATAGCGAATTTTTCTTCCAACTCTGCAACTAAAGGGGTTTCTTACGATTTTTACCTTTCTTGGAACTGAAAAACTCAAGAAGTTTTTAGCTCACATTTTCACGTAGATGTACCATTTGTGGCTGGATTTACTTTGCAATGCTACTTTTATATTCCTAGAAAGTTTAGGCATACCTTATTTTTTATAAACCCAAAGGGTATTTTAAAAAGTTTAAGTTTGTATACATCTTTAAAGGAGATGGAAAACATAAAATTTTTTAAATGTGTACATTTTTTCGTTAAACAGTACTTTTAATAATGAATCCTGTAAAAATGAATACGAATACTATATTGTTATTAAAAAGCAACAAACGAAAGTCAAATTCTATGTTTCATAATTAATTTTTCTTTTGATTTTTAAATTATGTTATCATTTATTGAATTTTCAAAATGAATCAAGATAAATGTATTTACATTTACATCTGGGCTATTTTCAATGGACAATAATTCATAAAAAAACTTCTTTCATACCTTTTTGCTTCTATTTTGATATTATATCTAAGAATATTATCCTTATATTATATTAAGATTATAATCTATATATCGGGAGAATATATTTTTCTTAGGAAGCAAAAAAAATTCGATTTTTTCATCATAGATAACGAATCTTGTATAACTAATTTCGCTAATAAAAATTAGGGAAAAAATAATTATAATCTAAAAATAAAAGAGGAAGAATATATTTTTTAGAAAAATTTCCCTTTCAATATTTATCCTTTAATTAAAAAAGAGTAAAAATACAAATAATACAATCCTTGTCATATATTGATTCTTGAAAAATAATAAAATTACTAAATTTTTCATTCCGAGTCAACCAATGGAAGTTAATAAAATTTCTTAAAACGTATAATTGAACTAAAACTTCTTCTTTCTATAAACTTAAATCTAACACATTTACTAGTATATTTTCTTATTTTCATTGAAAGTTCATTGACATTCTTGATTAATTATTGCTAAACAATTTTTATGAAAAGATATGTAGCAACTTATCGTAGTATCACATTTCTCTACAAAAATCTGTAATTAATTAAGTCCCAAAAAAGCAATGATTTGTCTTGAGTTAGTCTTAAAAAGAATTTCCAGGGCTTTGCCATTTAGAACTCGTAATTAACTTTTTAATAAGCAGGGTGATGGAGAAGAATGAATTTTAATTAATAATTTTGGCACACATTTTATAATGGAAGATAGGGACTTGTATTTTAAAAGTTATGTGTGTTATTTTTATATTGTTGTTTTACTACATGCGTACCACTCTTCTTATTACTTAAGGTAAGGTTTATCAAGATTTTTGATTCTTTCGTAGTACTAGCATATTAACATTATTCGTAAAGAATTATTGTAACAACACAAATCAGATAAACCAAAGGAACTGAAAAAATCGTCAGAATACTGCTAGCTTCAAAAAGCTGCATTTAAATGCGTACAAAAACAGTATTCAAAACATAGAATATTACTTTAGTTATAGACATTCGCCATTTATTTAATACACATTACACATAGCACGCAATTTGAAAATCCAATGCAAATATTGTTTTAGACATCTTAAAGAAGTCAACAAATTTACACGATATGAGGTTACAGGTAAAAGAGTTTAAAAAATTTTTATGCTTGATTGAGTTTTTTCCAATATCAGGTAATTTACTATTTTATTTTGCTACTAAAATTTACTATTTTTTTATTACTTACCGTAATTTCGAGCATATAGTCCGCGGACTATCTCTGTTTAAAAGTCAAATTTTTGAAGCTGCGGACTATCCACCAGTGCGGATAATACGCTGGTTTTTCACGGTTAAAACCGTTGAAATTTAAAAAGCAAGCTTTCGTGAATTGCCGATGATCAAATATAAAAAAAATCGCGAAGCGAAACCGAAAGCGAGTGAAGGTCACATTTCATTACCACATGTACCTAATAAATTTGTTGTTTTTTTATTGAACGGTTTTTGCATTGAACGGTTTTTTCGTGTTTTACAATTGTTTATTTCTGATACCGATGATTCGGACTTTGAAGGTTTTCTCTAATGTAGTACTAGAATGTGTGATTAATTAAAATATGATTAATTAGTAAGCACGGTTTTTTATTTGTATTTAGCGTTTCATTTCTGAAGGTATATTTGTAAGTACTTTTTTTCTATTTATACTTAGTTCTTTGTTTTGTTTCTAAAATACATTATTATTATTGCCTTATTATAAAAAAACGTAATTTCGGACGTATAGCCCGCGGACTATCCGGTGGTGCGGACTATCTGACTATTTTTGAAAAATTTTTTACATAAAATCGTGTATGCGGACTATACGATGGTGCGGACTATATGCTCGAAATTACGGTATTTTGTACCAAAAGGGAAAAATACTAGTTAAACTTGTAAAGAAATGGGAAAAATTTTGTCCCTAGTTCTCTTACCCTTAAAGTACTATTTAGTACTTAATGCTACTTTATATTATTTGTGTTTTTTATATTTATTGACTTTTGTTATTTTGTTTATCGATTTTTTTATTTTTGTTTATTGTGTTAATGTTATTTTGTTACTTGTGTTTATTGCGTTTATATTATCGTTTTATTGATCTTTAGTTTATGTTACTATATTTACAGTTATTTGAAATTTTATAATTTGTTTTTATTGATTCCAGTAGTTAATATTAAAGTAAAAACATTTCTTGCGAAAATACCCCGATCATGCAACCTTACACCGACGCCTTTTCAAAGTACAAAAAGTCATTTTAAAAAAATCAAAAAATCTTAATAAATAGATAATTAAAACGAAAGAAAACCGCTTAATAGCATTAACCTTTCACCGTGTCTATTTTAATGGGAATCACCAAAACTGCAACCTAGACAAAAGAAATAGGAATTACAGTTGACATAGAGGAGTTTTGTGAACCAAGTATATGTCCCCTTAGGGAAAACACTGCAACCAGTAACTCACTCCGAACAATAACTCACTCAAATTAACATGAAATACAGTTGAATTAGAGGATATTTATCAACCAGGTATAGAAAGGTCCCCATAGGCAAAAGAAAGCTATCCGAAACTCATTTCTTAAATTAATATTGACTCAAATTAACATGAATTACAGTTGAAAATAGAAGAGCTTCATCAAACAGGAATAGAAAGGTTCAAGCCAAAAGAGAGCTACCCGAAACTCATTCCTCAAATTAACAACAGTTGAAATAGAGGAGCTTTATCAACCAGGTATAGAAAGGTCCCCAATGGCAAAAGAGAACTAGTACCCAAAACTCATTCCTCAAATTAATATGAATTACAGTTGAAATAGAAGAGATTTATCGACCACAGAAGGTATAGAAAGCTCCCCTTAGGCAAAACAGTGTGACCAGAAACTCATTCTGAACCTATCGATCACGAGCTCAACGTGGAACCACAGCCGTAAATAACTCTTCTCTGGATCTTTAGCTCCTCTCGAAAGAACGCTCTTTGTCGGATCGCTTCCAGTCTTTAGGCACGGTCACAAGTGTCAAGTAGACGCCACTGAACCGAGTCTAATCGCCGGTTCCATCGAAGCAGGAGGTGTCGTCTCTGTCACCACCGTGGATCGGGGCCGCTCGCCTCTATTCGGGTGTATTCGGGAAATTAAAAGGCGGGCTTCGGGCGGGAGTCATCGCCGGAAGAGTGATGAGAGATCTTTCAGAGTTGGAGCGTTTGGGAGAGGTGAGATGAAGGATTTTGGTGAGATTGGATGGCTTATGTGTGGCGGTAGTGTTTGGGTTAGCCTATAAATATAAAGGACATGCTTTATACTTAAGGCCTTTATGTGCTTTATACTATAAAGGTGTATGCTTTTTATTAAGGAAGTAAATTTTGTTTTGGGAAAGAAACCGTCTGAATTTTGTAGCCTGTAACAGGTTTATTTTTTGAGGGAGTATGCGAACAGGATTAAATTTCCAGATTATTATTATCTCACAAAATATAAAGTTTCGAGTTAATCGCCAAAGACCCGATCTAAAAATTTTTGCTCATTTGTTAATTTACTGCCTAAAGGAGCGTTTTGTAAAAAAAGCACCTGACGTACAGGACATGTTAATCTGCTTCAGAACTCCAAAATCTCTATAAAACAACTAAATATAAATAAAATCTTTGTACTCAATAATCTTATTATGTAGTCAAAACAATTTTTCAAATTATATTTAGTTCTCATTTCTATACGCATATTAAAAATGTTCTATAAAATGTTTAAACTATTCTATAAAATGTTTCATAAGGTTTCTTTTATAATTTAAAAAAGTTATAACATTTTTAATATCCCTTTAACAAGCATGTACTTTCAAATATTATTCCTTATGTTTTAAAATAAAATCCCCATACGATTAATGACCCTAATCCATTTATGAATTATTGAGAAACATTTACTTTAAAAAAGGGAGGTATGTATACTGCACATGGTGCTCTTTTCTTTGTTTTTATTCTTTATCGTTCTTTGAGTAATCTGATAAGTATTTCAATTAAATCGTTATTAAAGGATTAACTAATCTTAGAAATAATATACAAAATAAAAGGAAGGGAAAACATATTTAATCATTGTACAACTCACGTAATAACACCATGTTACCGCAATTTTTCTGAGAGGTAAAATTTAAAACAAGTTAAAGTTATTTGGTATTACGAAATTGCGGTCTGAAATACTTACGAAAAATAATTTTGAGTAGAAGATTTAAGAAGAAGATTTAGTAGAAGATTTTTATTTAAACTTCTAAGATGATATTTAGTATTCTTTGTTTTAACATTTGATTTAGTAAAAGTTAGTAATACCATCAGCCTAAATCAAGAGATAATTATCGGCAGCTTAACTAATACTTTTTGTTCCCTCGTTTTATTGCATTGATTTTAGTAAATCTTAATTAAACGTGTTCCTCTAATCTAAAGAAAACATTTTACGGGGAAAAATAATAGGATTTTACATCGATAATCTGGAATCAAAGTGACTCAAAAAACGAAGGTTCGTAAAATTCAAATTATTACCAAAAAAGAAAATGATGGTCAACATTTATCTTAAGCATTCTTTAAAATGTTTTCACGTTCCCTTCTTCGCTTCATTGAATCTCCAAGGTTCGAAAAATTCTTTCTTGTTTTCCAAGTTCCTCTTTTCAAATTCAAATTCCAGCAATGCAAACAAAAAGTACTTAAATTTCCGACTTCATGCATCTTGATTCCGAGCATTAGTCTTGAAAGAAATGAAGTAGTTTTACTTCGGCGTTCTTAAAATGCACCATGCAAAATAAAAATGGTTTGAGTTGACCCTAGTTTGCGATGAATATGGAATAAAGTGGGTACGTTGTCTAGGCCATAAAGGCTTTAATGAATTCAGCTTCCATTTAATCTCCCCCACACATAGTGCTTTTATATTCTTATGAAATTGGCTACTCTACTTATGGTTTGATCTCTCGTGAATTAAAATGGGTTAAAACACGATTTTAAATCATTTACCAAAACTTACTTGCACAATTTAACTTTATTTTAAAATTTATATTCCTTTGACTCGCATTCCAGAGTACCATAACAGAGACCATGGATAATGGAAATCGAAAAAACATGGGGCTTGCCTTGTGATAAGGGAACTGGCGGCGCTCGCTGGGATCGTATCGACTACGCATGCAACTCACACTTCCCAAACCATGTCACGAGGGGCGGATAAATGAATCTCAATCATCGACTCCTGTCATACCTAACGTGACCAGACGTCCCGTTTTGAACGGGACTGTCCCTTTTTAGAGTTAAGAGTCCCGGTGTCCCCGTAATGAACTCTGGGACGCAAAATTGTCCCGTTTTCTGAAAATTCCCGCTTAATTGAAAAGGAATATATTGACTGTAATAAAGATACAGAAGTTTTTGACGAATTTTCGTTAATTTGTAACTACATTAGATCGCAGAAAGTAACCGAATGGAATAATATAAATGTTTCCACGAAAACTCGTTGGGTGTGGAAGTATTAAACACTTTCAAGCCAACAATCTTTAGCATGAAAACCTTTCTATTTTAATTGAATATATTTTATGTTTGCCTGCTAAAAATGCTCCAGTAGAAAGAGCATTTTCTATTATGAACAAATTGTGGCCATCTGAAAGGACACAGTTACAAATTTCAGTTCTAAAGGCGATGTTGATAATTAAGGTGAATATAAAAAACGTGCCAAGAGTTTCATTCTTACTTAAAATCTTCACCAGCTATATTAAAGCAAATTTGTTCCTCTGATAAATATAAATATAGCTAAACGTTTCGGATACGTATTTTTTAGTTCTGAACTTTTAAGCTAACTGGCTTTTTCTGAATAAATAACTTTTAAAAAGTGTTTTTTTTACTTACTACCTGTTAATTGACTTAAATAAACCAATGTCCCGTTTTGAGTCAAAAAATAAATGGTCACATTAGTCATACCCCTCCAAAAGTGACAGATTGAATGAAAATGTCTCAACAAATAAAACCTGTGATTACCAAATTGTACACCTTACCTCTCTGTCAATCACAGACATTTACTGGGCTGCTCTCTACAATGAGATGGAATAGGAAAATAGGGTGTTAGATCCTCTGTTTGGCTTTTTTCTGTGACTCGTACCGTCGTCTTTTAGAATATGACACACATTTTGAGGTTATTTCTAAGAATATGCAATAGATTCACGAGTGATTATAGTCTGTTCCACCCTAAGTTGGCACTGAAGAGAGGGCTACGGAGACCGAATTACAGCCCGTTCAACCCGGCTCTACTCTACGGACTATTATATTCATTCGCTTCGGTTAAAGACTTTTAACATATGATTAAATTGAGTTTTATGATAAAAATCACAATAAACTATGATGTTTGTTGCATTTTTACAGATGTTTCTGCATATTCTTTATTTTAAATTACAGTACAAGCTAGTACTATTTTTTTTGGGTGGAATGGTACATCCTCAGAAATTTCCCAACACTGCCAACTTAGGGTGGAACAGAGTATCTGAGAAGAAGCATTATAATTTGTGTGAGCTCAAAATTGAATGAAGAAATCTATTGAGGATAAAAGATGATTTTAAGACGCCTTAAGACTTTTTACGATGTAATAGCATATACTGTTAAATTGATTTTTTTCCATTTACACTAACTCGAAAAATATTTTTAAGCCGTATAAAGCGTTAATATACAAAGTAATTAGATAAAAATTTCAGAGAAATATTAAATTCTCAAGTTTTTAATACTTTAAGCTCAAGTGTGATTTTGTGTTGTTACTTATCTCACATGGTGTAGGAAGGCCTACACCAGGTCCAAAAGGCCCCTTCGCGCCAGATCCCCATAGATGAGATCCTGCTCATCCCACAGCTGCCTCCATGAGGCGCCAAGACAATTAAGTAGGTGAGCAGGACTGGCAGGGAGAGAACACGAACAAGGGGGGAAAATCCCCTCCCCATTCATGAACCTCATACCCCTTATATGGCCACTCCTAAACCTCGCCATAGCTGACTGAAGAGACCGGGGGCCGTTACAGGATATGGACAAACCAGGACTATGGGCAGCATACCAGTGGTGAACCGGTGGATTACGCCAAACAGAGAGCAATTGCTGTCTGTTTAAGGAGTGGATTTCCGAGGGAGTAAGCTCATTGGAATTTATTGTTGGAAGATCACAACCATTCTTGGCAAGTGTATCCGCAATCTCATTACCGTTCACCCCAACATGTGATGGGATCCACTGAATAGATACAGGTTTCTTCAGGCTGATCTCGTAGAGAAGCCTCATAATAATCTGGTCAGGGATATTAAATATCTGTGGCCAATTTTTAAGATACTGTATAGCACTCTTGCTATCAGTCAAAATCCAGATACTATCTTTTTCAGTGGTAAGGGTGCGATTTAGTGCTGCTCCAATAGCTATGATCTCCGATCTAAACACTGAACAACAGTCAGGGTTCCGGATGCTGAGTCTACTTTCGTCCTCAATATTATCCACGAAAACACCACTCCCGGTCCTACCATCTTCCATTTTGCTGCCGTCTGTATAGATGACCAAGGCCTTGGGTGGGATGTTATTAACCAATGTTATTAACTAAGGCCAACTGTTTTAGAAGGTCTGGGTGATCTACCTGTTTATTGGCGTGGGACCTCAGTACATCATTAAAACTGATATTCTCCAATGTTACCGTTGGGGGTAAACAATCAAAGGTGGTCATAGGAACAACCCCAAAATTTATAAAACCATCTTTCCTCACATATTCCAGTGGAGTGTCTCTTTTAAGACGTTGGTTACTTTTCCAATTCAAAATGAATTTTGAAGTCCTGTTAAAATCTCCAAGACTGTTCAGCTTGTTAAAATATTTAAAAGAACCAATCCTAAATCTTGTGGTCAAAGATATTATGTCAGCCTCGAAAAGGACCACTTCATTTGGGCAGCTATTTCTTAACCCTGTAATAATTCTTGCTGCACTTAACTGAACTCTATCCAAAATCTTTAAATTAGAGACCGAAGCCGTTTGAAATATCTGATAGCCATACTCGAGGATGGGACGTACAAGTGTACAATAAGTAAGTCTGAGAATGGAAGCATTAGCTCCCCAGTCTCTACCTGAAATATACTTCAGAACCCGAAGACGCTTTCTAGCCTTAATAGCTATTTTCTCTATGTGTTTCTTACAATTTATTTCAGGATCCAATGTAAAACCCAGGTATGTCGGATATGTGTGATTTGAATTATTAATAATATTTAAAAATTATGTTCCAAATATTTTATACCAATGTTCTGAACAACTTTTTCACGCTAAATAACACATAAATATAAAAGTGTTTCTCCCCAAGGTCAAACATTTAATCGCGAAATCAATATGGAGCTTCTTTTGTATCTAGAATGTGTAAAAGAGCACAACGGTATCGAAGGAACGCGTAAATTAACTGCTGAAATAGAACAGCGGCTGTTTCAAAAAGTTCCGCCCACTAACAGGCTCAATGGTACTCCAACCTGTTGCTCATCTCCTAATCCTTCAATTCATCATCTTTGCACATAATTTACCACCGTCGAAAAATTAAAAATGCATCACAGCGGAAAAAGAAGCCAGGATCCCCACAATAAATGATCTTGTTCGCTACGAAATCCCCAAGCCCGGAATCAAGAAAAATATAATGGCTTTTCCACGATGTTTTTATTAAAGCTTGTCTTCTCGTGTTTTTGGAATTACCCATTATCTAAAGTTACACTTGCTTGCTTTTGCTTACGCTAAAAAAAGGGCTTCGTAATTGATGTTGAACTGGGGACGAAAAAAGACTTGGGACGAAGTTTTTTTTTCGCTTCGCTCTTTAAATTAAACTTCCTTAATTAAGGTTTAACAGTTCGATGGAAATCTTACTCCAGCCATTATTCTAAAAGCTAGGGCATTGTCTGAGGGTCGTTCAAGATGATTGTTTTATTACGTTAGCCGGCACAACTGTCTTGAAAGGTTTATTCCTAATTAAACGGCGTTTATTAAATGTCAGTGAGTGAGGCAGGCTTAAAGCTTCAATAGATTTTCAGTATTGATTTAAGTCTTGGGTTGTGGGATAAGGTTGGAGTTACGGTAAACCATATGTGATAATTATAAAATTGCTTTTTATTTATAAAAAATAATTAGTTATTCTCTTAAGTTTATTTTTCTGCTTTATGTCAATTTAAAACTGTATAAAATATCGGACAGACTAAGACACTAAAAGGATTAATTTTTCTTTTTAAAGAAAAGTATTTTTCAAATTATGGTGTTTATAGCATATGGGTCATATGGGGGTTTATAATGCGTTATAAATGTTTCATCCCTAAAAAATTTACACCTTTTTCTACTTAAAACATTAAAATAGAGACATTAAAATCCCTCTATAACACTAATCTCAAAATCACTTGACTCATTTTAATCCAAAAATTAAAAAAATGCAGATTGCCGCCCGACGCCAGTATATAAACAAACGGATCGTTGCCAAATCTACCTTTAAACAATTTTCAAGTATACAAGCTCTTGAATTTACCCTAATTTAGTAGTATGAAAATGCAATAATGGGATTTTAGTTTCTTACAGAATAAAACCCAAATATAGTAACCCTAAATAGAAAATATATTTATATGAATTCAATTGCATTAATAAAATCTATTACCTACTTAAAACTAAAAATTAAGAAAACAGTATTTGAATCCCTGAAACATCCATCTATAGCTTCATACGCGCAATTTTATTTCAATTATGTTTCAATTAACAAAGAAATATGGAAAAACAAAAAAAATACAGTAAAACACTGGTATTTTTTATTGATTTTACCGTAAAGTTTCTGCTATTTTCCAAGAATACTATTTGGAAAAAATGGATAACCCAGCTGTCCAGTTTTTAAGAAAGAGAATGGAAAGATTTTTTACAGTGTACTTTTTGTACGCTATTTTTCATTTCATAAATTAAAACGATAGCAAATTTTTTTTTCGTGTAACAAACCACAACCTACTTTTCCCAAAATTTTCAAAAAAAAAGTATATACTAACGTGTGTGTGCTTACCTCTATGTATGTATGTGAAAGTGTATGTGCTAACATGCTCTTAGCAAGTCTATGCCTTTCACTAAGCCTACTTCGCTTGTCCCTTTAAAGAAATGAACAGCACGACCACCTAATTCATCAGTTCAATGGCACAAGACGTGGCGGAGACACAATAGACCCTATTTGGCGAGATCGATACCTGGGCATCGGTGCCACTCGGCCTTGGCGCCACTACGTCCTGCTTTTTGTCGATGCCCCCTCCTCAAAGACAGGACCCTCGATCTCTGCATCTCATTAAGGGCTATGGAGAGGTCTGGGGGGCAAACACTGGCAGGGGTCCTAAGCAAAAGGGTAAATAAACGGGCTTATATAAAACACGGAATTTATACGGTAGTTAGAATAGTTTTGTGAGCCTCTTAAGTTCAAAATTTTCATCCAAACTTCATTTTTAAGATATTCGAAAGTTACCTATTGGTTTAATGTATTATGTATCAATACTAATAATATATCCTAATAGAGGCTTCTCCCTGTGGAGATAGATGAATGTTTCCCTTTTGTAAAAAAAGTGTTTTGCGTGCGAACATGTGCGTAGGGATCTGGCAACAATACCTCACCTCCGTGGCTTCGATTCATAGATGCCCGATGGGTAACGTGGTAAAAGTGAAGTATGTGTATTGTGTATAGTCATACCGCCAGGAGAAAAACTTTTTAGACGTCTTACAATATTGTTGCGATTGTAATGAACACGGATTTTTCCGCTTAATTTCAGGGGCGACGGTAATTCATACAAACAATTTATGCAAAATCTACGAGGCTATCTTTGGCTTTACTTCTTTTCAGCGTTTTCGCCTGGCGTTATGACTATACTTTTATCGGCTTTACATGAATAAAATGGATGTTATTCTCAATTATTCTCCATCTACGAAATAAAATATACCTACTTTGAAGTAAATAAATAAAAGCCTAAAAAGTCAAATCAATGAATGTGGATCACACTAATGCATGCGTTCTTTAGGTTGTATCAAAAAAACTTTTTTATTTTGATGATGCATTAGTGTGGAAAAGTTGTCTAAGGTGACAGAGAGTACCTGTGATTTTTTTCAGAATTTTTGGATAATATTTTTAGGTGCCACATTGGCCCTGAAGATTCCCCATGCTATCCTATAGAGCGCGCAAGCCAAAAAGGCCGAAAATTGGCCCCTCATTCCTACTCTTATCCCCATGAAGAATGTCTTCACTCGAATTATGCACCCTATATGATGTATACAACCCGACAAAAGTTGAGTAACTTCCGAAATATCTATAGTATGTCGATTGTTCATCTATAGTATGTCAATTTTTCAAATTTCAGTGTTTTTTCAAAGTTAAATAGATTTCTTTCAATATTGTGAATGGGTTTTTTAAAAGCTTAGGATATTTTTAAAATTTAAGTTGGTTTTTTAAATTTGTTTTTTTCATTATTGATTGGGTTTTTTCAAAATGTAACACGTTTAAAGTTCAAACAAGTTATAAAATTAAGGAGGATTTTTTAGATTTTAGTTTTTTTCAGAGTTATATAGATTTCTTTCAAAATTGAATGGGTTTTTTCAAAGTTTAGGATACTTTTTAAATTTTAATATTTTTTTTAAATTTAAACTAGGTTTTAAAATTTAAATGGTGTTATTTCAATTTCAGTGAGTTTTTTTAAGTTATTCAGTGGGTTTTTTGCGTTGCCTGAAACATTTGTAAATTCAAGTGGGGTAAACTAGTTCAAGAGGAAAATTGATAGATACTGGGATTCCGGTAGCTTGGGTTAAAAAGACTGGACCAACCTTGCTGGGCTTACGCCTGTAGTTGGTCGACTTAATTTTTATTGGTATTTATATTATTGAATGGGTATTTTCGAAATTTAGGACGTTTAAAGTTCAAACTGGATAAAAAAAATTAATGAGGATTTTTTAATTTTCAGTGGGTTTTTTCAAAGTTAAATAGATTTCTTTCAATATTGAATGGTTATTTTTAAGTTTAGGATATTTTTAAAATTTTAATGGTTTTTTTCAAAATTTAAACTAGGTTAAATTTTTTTTTCGTTCGCGGTTGAATTTTTTTCAAACTTTAAAAACTACCATAATTATAGCGCGATTTGAACGAAAATTTAATATAATGCACATCTTTAAGTATACTAAAAGATTCCGGCAACTATTTACCGATTTATTAATTTTAATATAGTGTCATTTGAATATTACGGAGAAACTTCGGACTACTGTAGAGTGCTTACTGCATGAGGCCCATCTTATTGCAATACACCGTTTTAAGCCGCACGACGCCAGATACAAACAAACAAACAACTTTATTATTACAATTACAATTTAAACAAAGAATAAAAGAATACAAAAAAAGGAAGACATTTTCTTTTGAATCATGAAGGAGGTGAGAACAATATATTAACATTTCATATACCGATCTCAAGCAAAAATATTTTTATTCAAGTATTACGGAAACGTCTTTAACTTAATATAAATCACGAAATATGTATCCTATCCCTTAGTGCGACACATAGTTGTAATAAGCTCGATGTCTCAAACAACATACTAGAATTTCATAAATCTGCAATGACTTTGGGAAAAAAGGATTCACTACGCTTTCAAACTTTGATCCGAAATACGCCCCGCAATATGGAGAACACCCCTTAGCAATTTTTATTTCTTTAAAGTATTTTTAATTACTTTTACAACGATGTATAACACTTGTTATACGAATAAATGTAAACAAACTTAGAACTCGAAATCAGTCGAAAAAATGGAGTAATTGGCATTATGAACAAGTAGACTTTATTCTGCTTTAAAAAATCTTGAAATACGTCCTAATCACCGTGAAACCCGTAATTCTGGAAAAACTTTGCCAAAGCAGTCCGAAAAAAAATTGAACAGCGAAAAATAACAGCGAAATCAAAAATTTTTTTAAAATAATTATTATTGATTTATAAGTGAAATGCGGACTTGCATTTTTTAACGATACTGAGAACTCTAATATCTTACTAAATATGGAAGGTGTATTCCTGATGATGATATGATGTGATGAGGATATGATGTGCATATGGACGTATATTTTAAGAAACAATCACTTTTAAAACCATTATTAAAAATATTGTGCTTTATTTAAGAATTATAATTACTGTTCAACAAATTTGACCTTCAAAATTTTTTCCGTGATGAAAATAGTCATTTCTTATATATTTTGGGTCGCTGAATACGAAAATCACCATTGAAATTCTCAATTGACTCAGAATTTTTGGGGAACAGCCCCTCCCCCTTTTTACGTTTTTCGACGACTTTATAACTTTAAACACGATGTTCAGGGTCAAAAAGCATTGGTCTTCAAATTTCTCCCCAGGGGACAAGAAAGGTTCAAATTAATTAGATATGAAAAATTTATAACAAATGGATAGGTTTAAGAGATAACTACCCCCTAAAAATACACAAAATAGCTAAAAATTATAGAGGTTTCTATACGCTATTTTTTTCCTCTTATTTTTTACGCAATTCCCGTTTGAAGGGTCCTAACCTTTCCCAAAGGACCCAAATGTGATGATAATATGCAGCAATAATTTTTACTAAAAGCGGCTGAGGTGTTAGTCCCCCAGAAGCCCCCGAGGAGGAGTTCGGAAAGACTTCCAGAATCGCGAAGGCGCTCGCGAGCTCAGGAATTAATATTGATGATTTTGAAAAGATTACAAATGACATTTTTCTTATATTTTGGGTCTATCCTAAGTAGAAACTCTTCAGTTCATTAAAAACTGACCGGTTTTAGGGAGTGAGGATTCCATGTTTCAAGATGTTAATAGATGCACGGCTGTGGATAACAATTAGGGGGCGTCCCCTTAAAAACTGAGGGTGATGGAGGAAAATGGGTGTCATATTTGAATTTATCAGATCATTTTACAAAAGAATCAGCTGAAATTTAGTTAGTGGCTTCAATTTTTTTGCACAACACAGTTTAATTCTAAGTGCGGCATTGAACCCTTTCGTGGGTGCTTTGGGGGTGCTATCACCTCAACCGCTTTTAGTAAAAATCATTGCTGCATGTTGCCATCACGTTTGAGTCCTTGGGGAAGGGATCGGACCCTTCAAACGTGAATTGCGTAAAAAATAAGAGGAAAAAATTGCGTATAAAAACCTCTATAATTTTTAGCTATTTTTTGCATTTTTAGGGGGGTAATTACCCCTTAAACCTATCCATTTGTTATAAATGAATCATATTTTGTTAATTTGAACCTTTCTTGTCCCCTTGGGGGCAACTTGAAGACTAAAGCAATGCTTTTTGACCCTGAAAATCGAGTTTAAAGTTATAAAGTAGTCGAAAAACGTAAAAAGGGGGAGGAGCTGTTCCCCGAAAATCCTGAATCAATAGAGAATTTTAATGGTGATTTTCGTATTCAGCGACCCAAAATCTATAAGAAATGACTATTTTCATCAAGGAAATTTTTTCATTGTTGAACAGTGTTATCGACGTTTTTCGGTAAAGCCATCGGACTATCATATAATCCGTAATAATGACCGCAAAGGTTAATGCAATACACCGTTTTGATCAGCTAATAAAGACCCACCATATATTAAAATTCCATAATCATAGGTATAGTTCAAAGAAAGTTATGAAACCTATGGAAAAACTGACATTAATTTGACAGAACACATTTAACACCGTAAGACAAAGAACTCACTAAAATTTGAAAAAAAAAACACTTTCTATATGTAGGAGAAACCACTGATTTTTGAAAAACCACACTTTTTCCGAAAAAACCCAGTTTTACATGGGTTTTTTCAGGGTTTCATTGATAAAACGGTTTTTGCCAACCCTGATTGGATGTGACATCACAGCGCATGAAAACCATTGTTTTTACTGTTTTCACGTGATCAGAAAACGGGCTTCTATTGGATGTGACCTCACAGCGCATGATTTGTGATTCGAAAGAGTTTTCGCTCCCAAACAAAAAACTAAATTTCAAAAATTTACATATCAGAAACTAGTCTTCGGAAATACTTGATGTAAACGTCATTCTTCATGGTTTTTTATCTACTATTTTAATAAAATTTAATCTCAAAACGTGAGAATACCTCATTGATTAAATTTATTGTTTGTCAAATATGAATTTAAAAATATACTAATTTAAGTATTTAAGTGTAATTTTATGCGTGTGTTTTCCTGGCACCTTCACCAAAATAATCTAAAGCTTCTTTTACGTTTCAAAACAGTTCCCATTATTCTAACGCCTTGATTTATTCCATCGAAATCCTTAGTTTTTCAGTTCATTCGAATTCAAATTAAATTCTTAAAAAGCTCAGTTAGCCGTAACTAATACTCAGCAGAACAAAGAAAAGTGGATTTAAGGCTTTCAAAAATCCAGTTTCTTAGTGACTTCCGAATTGCTCTCTAGAGTGCTAACTATCATGACTGAAAGCTTCTTCCTTCGTAAAACAACTCAACTCACTTTCACCCGATTAGAGCCCCTACTCAGACCGGAAATCTGAAGCTTCCCGGAAAGTTGTTTTTAATTAAGTTCTGATCAATTCAGCAAGAAATTAGCATTCTGCAAGAACGATCCCAAAGCAAATACTTGTGAAGAAGTTTCAATGGCGAAAGCTGTACTGAAAGCGGATGCAAGTGTTAATTAATCCAAATATTTAGGCACCGATTTCTTCTTGATTCCCAGATGTCAAAATGCCTGTGAAGTAAATGAAGCTGTGGGTTCTTTAGATTTCGCTAACAAAAGGGGGTTTTTCAGGCTGTGGATCTTTACGTATTGTTGTTTACTCTTGGTTCTTAAGTAACTTTGATTCTTAAGTTATTTTTTAAATAAAAATATCCGTGAGAAGAGTTTGGTCATTTTGTTGGGATGTATAGGAAAAATGTTTTTGATATGCTTAAATTTATAATTAAATTTTTTTATGATTTTCGTTAAAATTAATCTCAAATAGATTTCCTCTTAACTTTTATTTAATAATTATCTAAGCAGCTAAAACTTAATATCTGGTTACATAAAATTAAGATGAACTCTGAAATATTTTGCGGTGACTGAGAATATCTATAAATATCAGTAAACCTTTTTTTATGTTTAAATATTTAAAAGTAAATATTATAATAATATTGCAGTGATTGATTAAAAATGTAGTATAATGAATCTATTAGCTTATTTAGATACAATATCTACGTACAAATGGACTAATGGACGGTATAAAAATATGCGGAATATACAAAAGTTCAATAGATGAACAAAAACAAACTTTAATTTAAAAAAAAAGTGTTTCGAAATATATATTAATTACACACACACACACACACACACACACACACACACACACACACACACACACACACACACACACACACACACACACACACACACACACACACACACACACACACACACACACACACACACACACACACACACACACACACACACACACACACACACACACACACACACACACACACACACACACACACACACACACACACACACACACACACACACACACACACACACACACACGTATTTAAAAATAAACTGTCATTCAATTTAAATTAAATATATGTTTACACAAATTATAAAAAATCAATCTTATTTACTTATCAAGTCGTTTATGAGTTAGACCACACTTAAAATAAATAAATATAAAAAACTCTAGTTTTGAATGTATCTACCCATGATACCAAGGTTGGTTGTGCTTCAAAAATCATCCATTTTAGCATCCAAATAAAGGTTATTCCTACAGTAGTCTTTTCAGAAGCCAGGAAAATTCCAAACCTAAATTCCAGTCTTACCTTTAGTACGTAATGGCCAAATTGTCTGAGATTCGATCACGTACTTCAAGAAAATTTTGTAATGACTTACTTCCAAAGAAGCACTCATAAAAATTACATCCCCGCCGCGGCTAAACTTAGCCTTTAAAAAACCCCAGAAGAACCAAAAACAAACCAATCAGAAATAAATAAGCATGGAAACACTTTTAAAAAACCAAGCCAGCATGGGCAACATTTATAAGTAGTTTGACTTTCCCGGAAGGGGGATAGCTATTAATTGACTCCCAAGGCTGTACTGGTGTCTGAAAAAAGTCCCAATCAATAAAGTGAGAAAATGAGTTTATTTTGGAAAAAAATACATAAGGACTGTAATAAAAGCGATGACCTCCTGCTGTGTATCCGATAACTTTTTAATGACCTTTTGCAAACGTGACTCAGTATTTTAAAATGGTTTTCCGGACGGCGGGTTCATGTCAAAATGGCCTTGTTGTTTGTTTTAGTGGAAAATCATTCAGAAACGGAAAAAAATCCCTTAATAATGGCGAAGGAAATGGTAATGTTGCATGGGATTGCTAGTCGAGAGGAAACAAATCGGATGTTCTGTTAGATTAGTTTGTTTCTGTGGGTTTGTAGAAGGAGAATGGACATTTATTACATCTGGCCTGTTTTTAAATTGACGGTAATGCCTCGATAATTATTTGACTTTATGTTAAGCATTTTCAAACAGCCTTTTTTGTTGGATTAAAAACAATCTTACTTGAAATTAAAAGCTTTGTTGAATTACCTGTAGGACGTTTAGTCATTTTTTACGGATGCCAGTTGGAATATCATCCTATTTTGTACGTGAAAACGTTATAATCTTTTATGCTATTAATATTTTATCATTCAAATTTGTTAAAATATATATAATTTACTATATTGGATAATCTAAATACTTCATGTAAAAAACATTCAACTACATGAAAAAAACATTCAACTACAAAACCTTCTTTGGTTTTACAATTAAAATCTTTATTTTGCCCATTACAGTTCTATTAAATTTCAAGAAATTCAATTGTGTTAAATTTTAAGACAAATAAATACTAAAAGCAAACTTACGCCAAATAATTATAGTCAGTGTGTGGAAAATTGTCATAGAAAATGTAAAAGCATTAGGAGTAAAACCACACAAGAAATTTTATATGCAAATGGGTAAAGAATTAATTAAATGAACCCTTAACTATAGAGAACAAAACGTTTTTATAAAGCATAAATATTATATGTAGGTAAAAAGCTTTTAGTAAAAGTTTCTCTCACCACCATGTTATAATTTTTTCACAGCATTTCAACACAAAGTCATAAATTTTGAAAAATGTGAGTAATAGTAGGTTGCTCTAAATTAAAATAAGAACTTAATACACTTTATCCCTCCACTCCAAGAATTTGTTTTAAAAAAATTCGGCAGAAAGGCTAATATTTTATCCGCTTAAAAATAAATTACTCAGCCTATTTTTTGTACATTGAATTGCAGTTCAATATTAATATAGTCATAACAAAACAATAGATATGAAATTCCTATCCTAAGTCAGAGCAATTCTGGACACAATTTCAAATTAAGACTAGCTAACTCTGAGAAAATAATAACATTTCTTTAATAAAAAACGATTCTTGTGCTATTACTCAATAAGAAATCATTCATTATTTCGATGCTTTTATATCAAATATCTTGTTACAAATTCATAAAATGTGGAAGAAATTACAGATGGTGTTCATAAAACAATGATTTCAAAAACCAGTCATTCTCAGTCGCGTAATATTTTCAAGCCAATAAAAAAACACATTAAAGGTTTTGATCTAAACCTAGTCCAGCAAAAACTCTATTTCGCCATATCTTCCCCAAAGCAAAGATGACTTCCTATCCTCCTCGCTGAGCCCCTTCCAAAGCTCCCCTGCGCTTAACTTCCTTGCTTAAAAATGCATTCTTTATAGTGACAGGATTTCTTCCGAAAAAACTTACCTTTCAAAGATTTATTTCTCAAAAAGAAATCTTTCTTCAGAGAGTGTTTCCATACAATTCCCAGGGAGAGCTGTCAGATTTTTGTGTTGTGTACTCAATAACAAAAGTAGCACTGACAATGAGCAGCTAGGGTATAAAAGCGTTTTAAACTGAAAAGCAGCATTGATATAGAAGGAAATGCAGTTCGGAACTGAACGAAATGAAAACGCGATTGAGGTTAATATAAAGTCTTCCGCTCTGTTATGATCGTTCTTTTTCGCGTTTATTGGTTCGACTCTTTTTATTCCTGGTTTCTTCCGACTTAATATACAAGCATGTATCCTTGGAAAAATGTGAAACATGCATATTGAGAATGAATGTATTCTGAATCCTACCCAAGTCGGAGGAAAAATCAAAATGGAATTGAGTTTGTGACTTTTAAAATACTCTCTTTTAAATTTAGTGTTATGATATCTGTTATTTTCAGGACCGTTATTTCTTAATATAAGTGAGTGCATATTCTTTCGCAAGACTATAGAGCACATATGGGCAACCTACGGCCCGCCTAGCCATTTGTTCCGGCCAGCGGGAAATTTTAAAAACTGTAGTCGAAAAGTCACTCTACGGAACTTTCCCTCGAATAGAACTTGATTTTTTGAAGTTAAATTTGCTGCACAACTATGTTGTGCTGTATTAATTCAGCTAGTCATTTCGAAGAATGGTTGGCCTTACAGCAGTGGTTCTCAAAGTGGCTGGTACCGCCTCTTAGGCGGCGTTGAAGAGTTCTAGGGGGCGGTGATGGTTGATAGAAAATTTGGAAAAGGTCACAAAAATCGTTCCCAAATCCCGTAAAAGTACCAAAATAATCACTTTTTGACAAGCTAAAACTCAAAAAAAATTCGGGGGAGGACCCCCGGATCCCCTTTTATCTATTGATGGAAGAATAAATAATTTAAGGGATTTTTAAGGGGAAAATAGAAAATTTTCAGGTAGGGTACTAAATTTCCTTCAACGTAGCAAAGCCTTGGTATCACTAAAAGGGGGTTCTGTATATTCAGAATAAGGGGGGATTACTGTTGAATGAAATAATAATTGAATTTTATAAAAAGTAGATGGTAATTCGACTCATTTTTCACCATTGCCTATTATCAACTTTACGGCCCTCCACGTCTTTGAGTCCGGCCCGCCGATTCAAAAAGGTTGCCCATACCTGCTATAGAATATACTTTTAGTATGTTAGTGAAACCGGCTCAAAATTAAAAGCAAGTAAGCAGTGACAGATATGAGAATGAAAATAAGGTTGAATTAACTGATAAAAGAGTAAAAATAAAATTTTGTAAATAAGGAGTATATCTGAGAATACAGGGCCTATATTAAATTACGAGGTGGTTTGATCGAGATAATATTGTTGTATATCATAGATGTTACTTAAAAGGATGACGAAAAAAGCAGGGTTCTAAATAGAATTCCCTAATTTGGCTCAACAGAAAATTGAATACGAAACTCATCAAGATCAAAACTCATCCTAAAATACAAATTCAAGCATTGGGTTAAAAAAAATAAGCTGCGCCTTGCCTTCGTGCAACCAAAAATCTTCTTACTAGGAAGTCTTCTTCATAAACAAAATGGGATAATTTAACTTTTAAATAAATAATATTTTAAAGAAGATTTTTACGGTTAAAATGAAGGATTCTTTTAACAATTAGAGTCCTGAAAATGATGAAGAAAATTAATAGTGTTAGCTATTAATACTTTGAATTTATATAGTTTTAAGACTTTTATACTTTTGGTGCTTATACATTAGGGTGGGCCGAAAAAACTTTTTATTTTATTTTGAAACGCTATACCGCGGAAAACTTGCCTCTGGGGTAGAGAAGTAAAATGCAACACAAAAATTTTTAAAATCGGTTAAAAATTGCAATAGCGCATTGCACCTAAAGTTTGAAAAAAATAGGCTATTTTCATTACTTTTCAAACAAATAAAATTAAATCAAATATCATTTATAAAAAGTATCTAAAGGCATATAATAGAATAAAAATGTAGAGAAAACATATTTAAATGAAAAAAGGTGGTATTTTACAATTAATTGGTAGTATAATAACATCTAAAAATACACGTTTTTACCAGAAATTCACATATTTCGTATGAAACAAAAAAATTATGAAAAACAATTTTTAATTACTATACTACCTTTCTAGCTATCACTCAGTAACCCCCTTAACAGTTAAAACATTTTTTACAGTTCGCTTCGCGATCGGAGCTCGCTCGTTGCACAACAAACCGCATCACTATCTCTCGCCGAAATAAAAACTTATTTTATATTTTGAAACGCTATACCACGGAAAACTTGCCTCTTGAGTAGAAAAGTGAAATGCAACACAAAAATTTTTAAAATCGGTTAAAAATTGCCTTAGTACATTGGTCCTAAAATTTGAAAAATTATGCTATTTTCATAACTCTTAAAAAATCAAATTACTTCTATAAAAAGTATCTAAAGGCATAAATTAGAAGAAAAATGTTAAGAAAAAATATATTCAATGGAAAGAAAGATCTTATTTTACAATATAAGGTTGCACTATAAGGTTACACTTGGCATTTCGCCTTTTTTTCTTCAAAAATCGCATTTTTCGATTGAATGAAAAAGTTATTATTCCTGATGGTGCATAGTATGATTTGTAATAAAATGTAGTCTTTTACGAGGGATGGAAACTCCTAACTGACTTTCTTTTAGAAGCTGAGTTTCTAGCCTTAATTGTTCTTCTTAACCAAACTCCCTCATATATGATCCCTTTAATCTATGATCAAAAGCAAGTTTTCAGAATGAGCAAAAAATGCATTTTGTTTAATCATTGGATCAATGATTTTTAATAACTTTTCTGACAATAATCTAGATGTTTCTATCACTTTAAACACGTGTCCAGGTTAAATTTAGAACCATTTACTTTTCTCATCAGGAAAAATAAATCAGGAAAAATAAGTTTTTAATTCAATCGAAAAATACGATTTTTGAAGAAAAAAAAGGCGAAATGCCAAGTGTAACCTTATAGTGCAACCTTATATTGTAAAATACCATATTTCTTTCCATTAAATATATTTTTTCTTAACATTTTTCTTCTAATTTATGCTTTTAGATACTTTTTATAGAAGTAATTTGATTTTTTAAGAGATATGAAAATAGCATATTTTTTCAAATTTTAGGACCAATGTACTAAGGCAATTTTTAACCGATTTTAAAAATTTTTGTGTTGCATTTTACTTCTCTACTCAAGAGGCAAGTTTTCCGTGGTATAGCGTTTCAAAATATAAAATAAGTTTTTATTTCGGCGAGAGATAGTGATGCGGTTTGTTGTGCAACGAGCGAGCTCCGATCGCGAAGCGAACTGTAAAAAATGTTTTAACTGTTAAGGGGGTTACTGAGTGATAGCTAGAAAGGTAGTATAGTAATTAAAAATTGTTTTTCATAATTTTTTTGTTTCATACGAAATATGTGAATTTCTGGTAAAAACGTGTATTTTTAGATGTTATTATACTACTAATTAATTGTAAAATACCACCTTTTTTCAATTAAATATGTTTTCTCTTCATTTTTATTCTGTTATATGCCTTTAGATACTTTTTATAAAAGATATTTGATTTGATTTTATTTTTTTGAAAAGTAATAAAAATAGCCTATTTTTTCAAACTTTAGGTGCAATGCGCTATTGCAATTTTTAACCAATTTTAAAAATTTTTGTTGCATTTTACTTCTCTACCCCAGAGGCAAGTTTTCCGCGGTATAGCGTTTCAAAATAAAATAAAAAGTTTTTTTCGGCCCACCCTATTATACATATTATAGTAAAATACTTTTGATCTGATACATTTATTACTATTAAATTTTTAAAAGTACCCAATACCTAAATGTTTATATTCCTAATATCTTTATTTATTCAAATCATGCCGTAGTAAGTCAATCACCAAGTCTTTGATTTTCTTTCTAATAATTCTAGTGAAATATTTCTTGTTTATGTTTTTCCAGGGAACTATGGCAATGTTATCTTCCTCTTAGTCCATTGTTTTCATTGTGCCTTCACTCCCTAAGAGAGCAACATAGAAGACAAACCACTAAATGGGCACTATTCATAATCCCACAGAATAAACAATACATGCCCCTTACAGCCAAAAGAGAAACAAATGCATACCCGTTGCATATACCCTACTTCTGTCAGCATATCCTAGTTATAAGAGCAGAAATAATAACTGCTCATAATCTCAAGTCCTCATACATAGCTTCTTCTCCCTTCAGGATCTAATCCTAATAGTCATGAACACTCGAAGACTGAGAAATACAGAAAATCTTGCAGGGTATCCAAGGAATTAGTGAAAGATAGCGAATCTCTTTCAGGGAATCATAATGTGATGGAAGAATCGGGTGATATTTAATGAATTCGTAAGCATGTGGAGTATCTCTTAGACTTGGAGTAGAAAATGAATGATTAGGATGTTTTGAGTTTGAAAGGTAACATTATTAGTGGTGTATTTTATTTTATAAATTGCTGAATTAATTATTGTTGGTTTTCTTTGGCTGTATTGAAATCTAGTCCCTCTGTGTCCCCCTGCTTTACCATTTTAGAAAGTTGAATCAAATCCCCTCTAATCCTTCTTTTCTCTAGAGTGAAAATATTTAGCTTCTTTAATCTTCCCTCATAACTTACGGCCGTATTCACCGGTAACCTGACCGGCGGTCAGGTTACCGGTGAATACGGCCGTTAAACTGGATATACCCTTGACCATTTTAGTAGCCCTATGCTGAACCCTTTCAATTGAATTAATATCTTTTTTTAAGTATGGAGACCAAAACTGAACAGCATACTCTAGATGAGGTCTCACCAAGCCTCTGTATAGTGGCAAAATAATATCCTCGGACCTTGAAGAAACAGTTTTTTAATGTATCCCAATATCCTATTAGCCTTTTTACTAACAGATGAACACTGATGAACCCATTTAAAGTCCTCATTAACTATCACCTCTAAATCTTTGATCATATTACCTTCTTTAACTTTGTCCCCTTGCAGATAAAATTCTACCCTACCATTCCGCCGCCCCGTATGAAGTACCTGACATTTACTTATGTTAAAGGACATACCCCATTTTTCAGCCCATTGTGATATAATATCGAGATCCCTTTGTAAATTTTGTACCTGCTCCTGAGTATCTACCCTCCCCCAAATTTTTAAGACGTCATCAAAGATACTGATTTTGTTCCTAATGTCCTGACTAATATCGTTAATGAAAATTATAAAGAGAATTGGCCCCAATACTGACCCCTGTGGCACCCCACTCATGACCTCTGCCCACTGAGAATAATTACCCTTGACTTGCACTCTCTGTTTCCTACCTATCAACCAATTCCTAATCCACAATAGTGTTTTACCTCTGATACCCAATTTTTCTAATTTGAGTAGTAATGCCTCATGTGGAACCTTATCAAATGCCTTTTGAAAATCTATGTAAAATATGTCTACACTATGTTTTTGATCAAACTCCTTTGTTACTTCGTCATAGAACTTTAAAAGATTAGTTTGACAGGATCTACCCTTCCTGAATCCAAACTGATTGTCTGAAAGTAAGTTACCCTCTTCCAAGTATAACATTATGTGCTTTAATTTTTATAATAAATATATATTATATTTCTTATACGGTGGCCATGCTTACACCCTTTATCCTATATATCAAAGAAAAGAATTGTACGTTATATTTTTATCTGGTGCTAATTAAAACAATGAACTTATATTTAAAATTCTTTAAAATATAAGAATAATGAATCCATAAGGTTTATTTTTTTTAAAGTTTGATGCTTAAATTATAATCATTTATTGTTATTAGAATATTCTGTGTCAAAGATTTTTCGAGTCGTTGAATCTGAATTAACATAGATTACATAAGATGAAATTATTCAGTAACGGAAATTGCAACAGTCAGAAAAAAACAGTTTAAACTGATATTTCACTACTTTAAAGAAATTTAAAACAACTGCATGGATTTTAAAAAATTAAATTTTGTAATAATTTATTTAGGCTTTCATTGTACATTTCAACAAAATTTGTAACTAGTAGTTAACTTTCAGATACTAAATTTTATACCAGCAAATTTGGAAAATATTTGAAAATTTTATTATAACCCAATGAATTCCCTTTTCGCACCTTAATTTTAAACGAAATGTTAAAAAAATAAAATTAAAAATTTTTTCTATTATGAACTGTTCATCTCAACTATGCACTTTATATTTCTCATAACATTTGCTCCCCTAGACATTTTTATCACACTTTTTTAGGCGTTTTCACATATTTTCTTTATATTTTCTCCCCAGAAACAGTCTCACTCTGACGATAAATTGAAATTTCAACGTGGATATCTTCTAAGCATAGGAGAGAGATTTATCTTTCTCTAAGAGGAAGGAATGGTATTTGAAAAGAGTGTTGACTACATTCTTGTGTTTTTTATGAAAGACAATCGGGCCCTGGCAAAACTTTAGGAGTGTTACTTTTCTTTTTCTGGGATGTCACTGGCATTCCTTGACACTCAGCTAAGAGGTGGCTAAAATAGCTTCGGAGAAAACAATTCCAGTGTAAACATTAAAGCCAAATAAACAACGCTTTTTGAGAAATACGATGAGGAGACGCAATTGGAGTTCACTTTTCAAGAGATGGGGACGAAAGGTTTGAGCGGTTTTTGAGACAAATGTTGTTTGTTCCTTAAGTTAAAATTGTATAGATAAATTTAAGGGAACAGGAAAAAATTGGCATTTGATTTTTTTAATGTTGCGACATTTTAGGTTGCGTCTTTATAATTTATTACAATATAAACACAATTACACATTTTATTATTATAAGTTGTATTTCTATATTTATTTTACCAATGACAAAATGTATAAAAGTATTTAAAAACGGGAACAAATGAAACACTGACATGATATGAATGGAAAGAGAATATATGAACACTGCTGAACATTTTAAGCATTTAACTTGTAACTCCCTTAACTTCTAAAGCATATCTTTAAATTCCTTTTCCAGTAAACGAAATAATAAAAAATAATTAGGCTATGCTAAGGGTATGGAATATTTAAAATCACTTAATCTTCAAAAAATCCATGTAATTTTTGTAATTTGATTTAGTTTTCATTGTCCTTTTTACACTACTGAAAAAATTAAATTACAAATTTTAATTTTAAATATTATTTTTAATAAAATTTCTATCTGCTTATTTTATTTTTACGTGTTTTATGATGCGGATCTACGTACTTTTATTAAAAAATCTGCTGCAAAAAGATTTGCCAGCTAAATTTGGTACACTCTTTTCTTGAATTTATCTTTGACATAATTAATATTCCTCCTATAGTACATTCCTTCTAAACACACTTCATCACGCTTAGAACTAACTAAATATTCAAAAGTTTATCAACAACACTCATTACGAGAATTCACAATCCTTGTTTCCTTCCTGAGTAAATTCATTTTCTTTAAGAATAACAAACTGCATGGCTCAGAGGTAATGGAAATTCGCAGATATTCGTTCTTGGTTTCTGTCCAACACTCGTTTAATAATTGGACCATCACAGTTCTTTGAAGATATCTCGTTCCCCCAAGCTTAATTTGATTCAAGTCCCTTCTACACACTCCCTTTTAGGCTTAAGATACTTCCATTTTGACAATGCACTTTTGGTTCTTCCGAAGTAAGGAAATTATTTTTCTCGTGTTGTCGAAAGCCTTGATTAGTTGACCTAGTTGATGACTTAAGTGTAGGTCTAAACTGCAAAACACAGTCTTAACGGTTTATGTTAAAATATACATGGTATTATACGTCATTTGGTTCAAATTTTAAAGAACTAATTTTATAGTTTTTATTATTTAGTTTTAATTAAGAAATTCCCAGTTTTGCTTTATTTTTAAGAGTAGGTACTAAATGTGAATTTGATAGAAATGTTGGTAAACTCTCATAATACAGTTATTTTTAACATTGATGAAATATAGTTTAATATAAATATTAACTTAGTATTTTTGATGATTATATCAATGAATTCTCATGGCGTACGATAAATTATTCAACCCAAAAACATTCCAACCAGTTACACGAAGTTTTTTATTTGTAAACGCAACTCAAATATAAAGGAATCCATGTTTTTGTATTTGATAAAATCATATAAGAAATTAATGTATAACTTTCACTTTTTTCTTTTAATAGATAGCAGAAATATGTGTGTAAATTAAAAAACCTTTGCCCTTTAAAAAGTTTATTTTACCAAACTCGACTTAACTATAACATCTCGTGCAATCACACTATTATGAAAGAGGAAAAATATTTGTTATTCAAGCTTTTGAAATTTCCTCCAAGAAACCTTTTATAGCGAAATTTATAGAATTTATTCTACATTGCTTAAGTTTTAAGAAAACAAATAAAGATTTCAGTATAAATGAAATTTTTATGTGATCTTTTTCACATCCATATCATAACCTTCTTACAAGATTGCGGGTTTTTTTGTCTGGAATAAATATTACTTTTACACTAAAATAAAGAATATTAGATTACACAAATTTTAATGAACTTAGAAATATATAAGCAAAAGCAAAAAGATTCAATAGTTGAAAAACTCTTTCATCTCCATGAAATAATATTATACGGAAATAGCTCAAAATCATATTATTGTATTCATTCTATTACTTTGAATAAAAGCACGCTGATTCAAAGCATGTTGTTAAAACTCATTTATTTATATGTTTTTATAACTCCAGATTATTAGGATAGTTTATGGTAATTTGTTTTCACTTCGTGTATGATGAGCTAATTAAGACTTTTAAATATTTTGACTGGTGCGTTTTCTGTAAAAATTAGATGAAAGTAAGAAAATATCTAAAAGTTTTATACCAAAAATACTTTTTTCTTATATGAAGTGTAAAAAATCTTAAATTCAAAAGTTATTCCCCTAAGTATGAATATACAATCACAAAACACCATAATTGCAATAAATAACATCACAAAATAATATAATAACCATAACACTTTAAAAAACCATTTTATAAAAATTAACAAGTTCTCATGCAATCCTTTAAATTGCTTAAGCAACCTTCTTTGATATATGACATGGGGTTTTTATGATACGAACCTTAAATAGAGAAACACTATTCGATATAAAAACGGTTAGCCTAAATCACGTTTAGACTCACACGATACACAAATAAAATACCTAATTACAAATTACGAAATTCAGAAGAGTATCAAGGTTCTGTAAATTACACTTTTTGTAAGGTTATTAACGTGTTTATTTTTACGCTTTTTTCCTTTGAAAAAGTTTTCTCGCCTTCAAGAAAAATCTTTCAAGTCAAGTAACGTTAATTTGCTAAGATTACATTGTGGCGGTAAATTATATTTGCGTTATGACACTTTTTTGTGAAGCAAAAATTGAAGCCTCAGTAATGGACCCTTTCAATCTCGTGGGAGGCTGAAGACACGAATTTGCATTATAATGTGAAAGAAATCTGTTCTTTCAGCTCATGCATCAAGCGGCTTGACAGAGAATGCTCAGCGCTTTTTTGTACTTGCATGATACTTGGGAGGATAAAAATTTGCCATTTCTTGTCCTGTTTTAGAAACAGTTTCTGGAGGCAATTACAGTGATGGAATGAAGCAAAAGAGGTAAGTTTTATTTTATAAGTAACATATATCACAGGGTCAGAAAAATCAAGCAGGGGAATTTCAAAGCGGGGTCTATTCAGACATCTTGACAGATAACAAAAACTGAAGGTTTATGAATTGGGAAGTTAAAGTCTGTTTCTTTAATTTTTAAATAAAAATTACAGGTAACAAATATAGAAAATAATGATCTACAAAATATCTATGATTCATTTGTGTGTGCGCGTAATATATCTGCTTGCAATCATCTGTAAAACCTCTGCAATTTGCAGCTTATTAAAATTACCTATTTAGGTTAACAAAAAAGCAGTCAACCTTACAAGTTTCTTTTAGAATCCGTCACTGACACTTATAATTATAAAGCAATGACGAAAGAATGAGAGAAATTTAAAACTCTCGCTGTAACAGATTTTGGGTGGAATTTAAGTCGCTTTGATAGGTCATTTCAAATTATCTATATAGCACAAGAAAAAATCTTTTACAGAAATCTTTTAATTTGGAAACATAACTTTAGCTGCACACATGAGTTCCGATCACATAAAGTACTGTCGAACCAAAGATACTAAAAGGGTCACGTGATTTTAACAGTCGATGGAATTATTTCGGAGGGAAGTAAGGAAGAAATTGATGGGCAGTTGATTGAAAGCGGAGAAGACATTTGCTTGCTTACTGGAAGCCGCTTTGTATTTTACTTTCTGGCTTTTTTGGAAGCTAAGATGTGGCTAAGATGAGTTCGCGCGCTTACGAACCTTGTTACATTTTCGATACTATTAATCACGAGGTCAATCGTAAAGGCTTCGTCAAAGAGGGGATATGGGGATATATCTCCCTCACACTTCTAATTAGAGTTGTTTAAGGGTAGGTTTACAACACGGTAATAAATTTAAGGAAATAAATAATCAGTAATTTGGATTAACTAACAAACTAAATATAACTTATTATTAAACTAACTAACTTATTAACTTAACAAACTAACTTAACTTATTACTTAATTTATTATACTATTTTACACTTTCAACATTATCTTCAAACACCCATAACAAAAACTAAATACAAAAAACAGGCATCTATGAATTTTTTTCTGCAAATTTTCTTGCATCATAAAAGATATAATACGATCGATGATAAAAAAAAATTATATCACATTCTGTAAAATTTGTTTGATTTACCGTGAAAACTTGAAGCCATTAAAAATAAGAGGAACAAAAATTTTAAGAAGGAAATTCGATTTTTTGTAGTATAATTGTTTAATTAAATTAAAATTCATTCATTCAAAATTCAAACGATTTCAAGACTTAAAAAGTTTTTAAAAAATCTAAAGTAGAAACAGTATTTTTCTCTCTGTCCAGGCTTGGACGTGGCTAGTTCACAGGAGCGATGGTATGGGGACGAATGAAAAATCATAAAATTCATGATCACGATCATGAAAAATCATAAATTTGTATTTTTACTATCTAAAAAATGTTCTTAGATCATAAAAACAAAAATAAAAAACCTTATGCGGGGTAAAATTGTTACAAGGCGATTATATTAAGGGTTTCCAAAATATTAAAACATCAACTTATAAAAGCTGGAGATAAACCAGTGGACTTAACAAAACGGTAATACATTCCGCTCTATTTCGATCTAAGACGGAAAAAATCATAAAGAGTGTCAAAAATGTAACAAGATTGGTAAACGAGCGAACTCATTTCAGCTTCCAAAAAAGCTAGAAAGTAAAATTCAAAGCGGCTCCCAGTAAGCAAGCAAATGTCTTCTCCGCTTTCAGTCAACTGCCCATCAATTTCTTCCTTCTTCCCTCCGAAATAATTCCATCGCCTGTCAAAATCACGTGACCCTTTTCGTATCTTTGGTTCCACAGTATACACATTTCTTTTTGAAGATTAAGTAACAAATGACAAAAATCCTAATTGAAGGCTTAACTGCATACATACCTATTTGAAGGAAAAACTTGTTTTACAGTGTAACCAGACCTTGAATTGCATATGAATGAAACTTACTTTACAAAATGCAAGGAAAGCTTCACAAATATACATTTTTTTAATTTCACACCCAAGAATCCTTTGCTTTAATCCCACATCTTACGTAGCATTTATATTTCCTTAAGATTTAATGTCCTTAAACCGAATAATTAAATTATTAAAAATAGACAAAAAAGGCGAAAGTAACTAAATTAACATAATGTTATTTTTAAAGATACGAATTTAATTTGCGACTCTTTGCATGGTCTCTTGGACTTAGTTTAGTTAATGAAAGTCAGGGGGGAAAACAACAACATCAAAGATACGAAATTAAAGTATCCTATTTATACTTTAATATCTCTTCTACAAAACTTTACCACCACCAAACACTAAATTTTAAAGAGGTACATAAAAAAATTTTCAAACAAGACATACCCCAAGAAAAGTTGCATTTCCCCTCTGCTTAACCTAAACTCCCCAAAACCAACAACCCCAACTGGCATACTTACACCCTAACCAAACCGCGAAAATTCATCTTCAATTACAGCACAACCCCAATATTCTCATAGACGCCACACGCCTCGCTTTTTCGCCATTCCTCATCTTGCGAAAATGAATGCCCCGGCAAATGTGTCTTAATTTCCTCCAGCACAGCCCAGCAGCCTCATCACTGCCGCTCCCATTTGGATGCGGAAATTAACTAATGCCACGTGATTTATTTTTCTGAAGTGGCGTATTTAGCGGCTAGTAAATGTTCCTTCTTAAACCCTTCAAAGCCGACTTATCTTCGGAGCTTCCGAGAGCAGCACTTGTGTTAATTGAGGCTTTTTAATTCGTCGAGGAGGAGGGCGTTTTTCCGCTTAGGGTAGCAGTGTTTAGAAGTACTTGGCTCCTTTCTTTTGAAATTGGCTCTTGTGGAAGAAATCGCGATTCGGAAGTAAAATACAGAGGGAACTAACTTTCCCGTGTGGTAATTGATGGATGTTGGTGGGTGGGAAGGGGAGCGTTCGGTTCTGTAGTTTGTTGGGAAGGAAAATGGAATATGAAACTAATGAATGGGATAGTGGAAAGGAAGGTAAGAGTACGCGCAAAAATTATTTTTGGCTTCAAAATTAAGAATTTAAAAGCCGAAACCGTTTAAAAATGTACTGAACGTAAGATAATTAACTCGCAAATCAACTTACAAAAAGGAAAGTATTATTAGTTTTTACAGAAAATATGTTGAAAATCTGAAAGAAAAAATTGAATGCGTAATTTACTCTTCGTGGTGGGTAAAACCCACTTAACCAACCGAATGAGAATAAATTTTATCACCAATATTTGATGTCTAAAAAAACTGGTATGAAATGAATCTATGCACAAAAATAATTTTTTTCCTAGTATGTACTAATCTAATATTGAAAGCGGAACGATGATTTAAATAGGATGTGCTTAAGATTTTTTATTAAGGACGAAAATATTGTCGAAATTAAAAAAAGCTTTGCTTAATCCGTTTCCCTTCAATAACATTTTCACAGACATTTTCCCGTAAACTGTAAAATGTTATTAGTTTATTCCAAACCTAGTTGTATGTTTCATACATAAATATGTCTTGTATTCATTAATATTTTTAGTTTTTTAAGTAATGAAAATACTTTTCATACTGGAAAATGCATTAACTTAACTGCAAAATTGTAACAAGCTTTTTTAATTTTTACTTCAGTTTTATAAGAACCTATTTACTAAATCATACGATGCTTTAGTTTAAAAAAGTATCAATTAAAAGTATAATACCTAAGTAAATTTTCTAAAATGTAGTAAGGCACTACACAAATTTCAGGAATATATAATTTACTCTTTTATTGCTATATATAATTAACTCTTTTATTTTGATGAACATATTTCATGGGATAGCCAGGTATAAGTATTTGCATCCATGTATACACATCCTTTTCTTCTAAAACACCAGAAGGCTCAGTTCTCATGCTGAAATTTGATCGCACCCTAATGAATTATCAGATTTCCTTCCACCCTTTAACTGATACCCTTTCCTCAGTTTACTCGGTAAGCTCCCCTTTTATGAAATGGCGTCGTAAATAAGGACTAGGAACAAAGAGTAGCTATGCTATATACATACTTTTTAGAACTAAATTCTAGTAAAGATAATTGTTTAGTATAACGGCGTATTTTGACTGTTCAGATAATTTGTTTATTATTTCAACCAACCCTAAGGTCATGTTATGAGGGTCATGTGTGTAACAAAAATTGTATTCAAGTGAAATATGAAGGAATGGAATCATATTGTGGGGCGTTTTTCTAAAGTGATGCTGAAGTTTTTGACGATGAAGTAATTCATTGTGACTGTTATTTCGATGAAGTTTGGCCGAGATAGTTATCAAGTCAGCACAGGAGAAAAATATATGAGCTTGCAAGAAGTGTTAAGAGGATCTCCTGCTATAGATAACATCAATAAATATTGGCTTAGGGGCCGTTCAAATATTACGTAAGCATGTGTTTGGGCATTTTTGACCCCTTCTCCCTTGTCAGCAAAGATAAACAAACCACAACTCCTCCCCCCTCATAATTACTGTCCAATCCCCCTTTGTTCAATTTTTTTGTTCAAAACAAAATTTATTTTGGGTTGAATTTTGATATTATTAATGCAAGAATCAAGATATTTTTGCAAATGCAGTGTTTGTAACATACCCCCACCACTCATACCCCCTCCCCTTTGAAAAGAAAAGTAAGCAAACAGTAAACTTCCTTCTCACCTTAGGTGCTTAAGTAATATTTGAACGGCCTCTTAAAAAATAGGACTTTGGAGATAATTACTGTTAATTTTAACGTTTTTAACTTAAATTTTAAGATATCTTTGAATAACATTATACAGTACTCAAATCTTATTAAATAAAAAACAAATAAATATCAAAATATTTAAAGGGAAGTAAGTATAAATATAACGTATATGCTAACTGTTGGCACTGTGGTATTTATATGCTGGGCAATTCCATGGGTAACTGACTGACATTTTTCAAGAAAAAGGCTTAGTATTTTGTAATTTTCTTCCCAAAAATAAATGATAAAAAAATACTTTCCACCCAGTTTATTGCTTTCTTGTTAGCTTAATCTAATGGCACAATTAAATTTTCAAAATAAATTTTTATTGATTTTTAAAAAATTTTAAACGACATGGTAACTGACTGACATAAATGTTTCACAAATGTCAGTCAGTTACCATGTCGTTTAAAATTTTTTAAAAATCAATAAAAATTTATTTTGAAAATTTAATTGTGCCATTAGATTAAGCTAACAAGAAAGCAATAAACTGGGTGGAAAGTATTTTTTTATCATTTATTTTTGGGAAGAAAATTACAAAATACTAACCGTTTTTCTTGAAAAATGTCAGTCAGTTACCCGTGGAATTGCCCTGCTATAAAATATTAATAAAATCATACTTTTACACTAACAGATATGTATTCATTTGATTATCAGGAAATCAATAATATAAAAAAAGAAGTTTAATCCTAAAAAATAAAATATTATTTCTTAGGATTACACTTTTTTTATAATATCCATTTAAAAGTATTCGCAAACAGTCATAAATTTTACAAGACAATTTATTCAAATTCAAATCCGGGTGTATCACATCAATACCCTTATATCTCTGTTTGAACGTTTTGGCCCATAAATGCACAGAATATTTTAGAGGCACCTTAAAACCTCCGATAATTTATTAAAACTTAAAGAAACACACAAGATAAAATTCAACCTATGTTACGACAAAAAAAACTACCCAAATAGCCGTTCCCGTAATCTCCCATTTCAAATAAAAAGGGATCTACAAAACGGCTCGGGCTATTCAAATCGCCCATTTTCTCCCTTTTAATACATAGGCTGACCCACATTCTATCGCAACAGGAAAACGCAGTTTGTTTTATTTGTGAGCTATGATAAAGACCTAAGCTTTCCTGTGCCGATTTCATAAATTTTCAAAACCCAGGATTCCGAGACAAACTTTATAAATACGATCTAAGACCTGTATCGCGAACCATTTTGCCAGCCATTACCGGTATTCGTATCCCACTTCAATTTTTTATTCCCTTTCTCCGAACAAATGTCCCTACTTTCGTTTCTGTTATATCTCTTTGCCCAACAAATGTGATGATTTCGAAGGTGCATATTCTGAGGGTTAGAGTTGAAGATACCTGTATTAGTCGTCTTCGCCGCAAGGCACTTATGCTGTTTTGGAACAAATGGCGAGTTTTACGATGCTAGTATATTTCCAATTCGACGAGGCGTTTGAACCGTACTTAAAAAGCTATCGTTATGTGTGATCAATGCATCCCCTCTTTTCTAGCAGTACTGGGAAAGCGTGATTTACAAGAGTGGGATCTGAAATGATGAGGTATCCGGAAGTTTTTTTAGGGGAAAGGAACTCTTATAGAGATGGTTTGGGAATACGTGGGAGGATTCTCTTTATATTTGCTTTTCAAGAATCTTGATATATAAGCAGGTGATTTCATTTTAAACAATTCTACAAGCCCATATCCAAGTGAGTGCTTCCCTGTAATGGTACTAAGAAATTTTTTTTTCTATGTATTTGGTTATCAGGACAGTTTTAATGTGCACAGCTGTTTATAAACCAAATTAAAAGGTGAGGATATAACGCCGCATACAATTTTGTATTTGTAATCGTCTTGTTTTTTCTCTTGCGTTATAAATAATACTCGATCAGCCAATTTTGTGATAAACGATAAAGATTTTTGAGGAAATGATTATTTTGCAATTAAGTTGCATAAGTCCAAAAATATAAATTTGAGAAAAGCGATGGATTTAGATTTTTTTAAAGATTCTTTTATCTCTGTGGTAGTCACCTAAGTCAAAAGGTCAATGATTGGCCAGTAAGAGCTGCCGAAAAAATGCCTTCCCCAATCTCCATAGGAACCGTCAGAGAAAACCTTCGATTACCCCCTATTATGTTCAGTAGACTTATGCCACTTTCATTCTACTAGGTCAATTGTGAAGTCATAACCACAGAGGTTAAAATTTAGTGAAGAATTATTTTTAACACTTGAGGGATAGAAAGAAAATAAAAGTTCTATAGATTTGAACTTAATGGTTCCTAGATAAATATTTTTTTGACTAATCCACTTTAATGGAAGTTACTAAATTGAAAAGATGTTCAAATCTTCAGAAGTTAACCATCGGTTTGCTTTAAAGGAAACTTCATTTTTTCTTAGGATACTTTTGAAAGCAAAACCAACAACAATATAAATCTTTTGAGGTTTAAAATCAATGCGTATCCTTTGCACGTCCTATAGATACACAATTGTTTTATTAATCAACATTACTAAAACACAAATAGTTCATTTGCGCAAAAAAACTACAATATTGTTAATAACAAATTGTATTTAAATATGAATTTAAAAAATAAAATTTGAGATGTACATAAGAATGTGTTAGGTTTATATAATCCATAGAAAATGTACTTATAAATTTTGAATTAAAATTTTATTTATAATTTGCATCGTATAGCACTTAAGTTTACGCACTCCTATATTTCAACATCCCAACATATTAAATAGGAAGCTATCAATTCGCCTAGGTTCAATCCTTGCGTCCTAATAACACTACCGAGCTAAAAAAATTCGATAAAATTGAAACATCACTTTGTTATGAAAACTGTGATTTCTTTAGTGAATCTAGAGAACCCACTATCACAGGTAATTCCCATATCGATCATACACGTCTCTCAACCGCAATAGATTTATTCTCTCTGTTAATAGATAAGCAATTTCAAACACCAAAAATCCTTCTGACTACCCACTATATTCCACTTCACTATATTCCACACTTTCATTTGACAAGATTGATAACTTTATTTTCAATTAGCTGTTGGTGGGTAGGTGGTTTTCGATTGTAGAAACTCGGCTTTATTGTGTGAGAAAAAAAACAATTTCTTATGCTCAAAATAAGTTCTTAGATCATTCCACCATTTGTTTAGGTAATGTTTTCTCAATTTGTCCTTCGTTAACACATTAATTTAATCAGTTTTCAGTTTTTAAATTGTTTAAATATTCAACCGCCATGCGTTCTTAAGAATTCGTAAGGGATACTCTAATATAGTTCGAAAAAGCGAGAGCTCGTAAAATTAAAGAAAAAAAAAACATTAAAAAATATATAAATATAGAAAATTTTGAGTATAATTTTAATAAATTGTCTCCTTTTTAGAATATATCTTCTTTAAAAATGCAATAGATATAACGAACTAAAGCTACTATAGTGCATTTATCTTTTGTCTTCCAATTATCTATACTGATTACAGTTTTAAGTTTTAAACATAAAATCATCACCAAAACTATTAAAAATACACTAATCATACTTTAAATAACTATGTAGTTGTATAATTTAAATAGCTTGCAGAATTTCTTACAATATTTTTGTAACGAAAAGCTTTCCAGAGTTTTCTTAAGTCAATAATTGATCTGGATGAAGTATAAAAATGAGTCATGCAAAAAAGGTTTTAAAACTATTAGGTCATTATCATTTTTTTCTGTGGAGTTGGTAAAACTATGAATGTTTGTAAAAATATTGTTGACTGTTGAATCAATAGCTAAAATAATAAGCTACAGTCATTTTTCAGTAACAATTTAAATTTTTCCCCATTATAAACCTAGAAACACTATTTTATACACAAGCGCTTATGTCTGTTTTCTTTTCAAAATTTTCAATAGTTTTTATGTTTTTCAAACAAGAAATTCTATTCATTAAGTTATGTTATCGTTTTATTTTTAATTTGTTAAATCGATATAACAATGCTTTCTTTGTTAAAGATCGATCAGTCTCTTTAATGTATGGTTTATTGATTGAAGCGTTTTAAAACTAAAGTATCTGAAATTTAAAGAAAAGAATATATTAAAGTAAAAAAGTTACTTAATTGTAAGGAAAATACATTAATAATAAAATTGCATAGATCAGCTAGAGCAGAGATTTAGAACTATATCTGACCAAAAACCGTGAAATAATTCAGCACTGTATAGGAAAGGGAATTTATTTTATATCTAACGTAAGTGTATACTTCCTTTCATAACAAGAGAGAAATACAGTCGAATCCGTTTAATGTGATCACGGTTAATGTTATTAATCGGATAATGTTATCGGAATCGACAGGTCCCGATCATTTCTATTTAATTTAATGTAAAATACATCATTTAATGTGATTAACTATGAATCATCAATCCGATTAATATTATCAAAATTTGTCCATATCCCCTTTAAAACGACCGCTTTTGGGTTCGAGTTTCATTTTGAAGGTAAATTTTTACAAGTAAAAGTCTTCTCCATGAGAACATCTGGCGCTTCTTTTTTCTGAAATTCAGTATGGGTAAGAAAAATAAAATATTCCGTATATTATATTGAAAGAAAAAGGTTATGAGGGGGTCCGAATCCATACTTGTGATTGGTTAAAGAATTACCAAGATCCACGCTTTGCAGATGTTTCTGATAAGAGATTTTGATTTTCCTTTGTTTAATGAAATTCAGATTATGTAATAAATAAGTGGTTTATTGGAGTGGAAGGATATAATGAAGCGGAAAAAAGAGAGACCTTTCTATAAAAATACACATTAAGCGATTATTTTAATTTTATTAACTGAACTACTCTTATGTTTTCCCCTTAAAATTTTTCCTAGTTTAAAAATAGAGTTCTAAATACATTTATTACGATTACATGATTTTGATTTTAAAGTAAACAATCTAGTAACCCTGATTGCTGTTTTTTGATATGAGATCGCTTATTGTTATCGATAGGATAATGTTATCAGTTTAGTCTCGGACAATTGCGATCACATTAAGCGGACTTGACTGTACTTTGTTTAAAGTTATGTAAATTGTCATTCATGTATTTCAAATATAAAGTTTTAAATTAATATCGATTTACATAAAGCAAAGAAGTTTATACCTCAAAAATATAAAGTTTTGTCGATAATATCTTAACAACCTAACATTCTTTTTAAATACATATCGCATTTCGTTATTTCCCGAAACGGAAATTAATTCCGGTCAATGCAAAACCGGTCGGTATATTCCGATCAATAAAAAACAAGTTTATTATATTGGTAAAGCTGTAAATATTTTTGTTTTTCTGACCGGAATTTACTGACCCGTTTTTGCATTGACTGGAATTTTCGCGACATCCCCTAAGTATAACACAACCTTAAAACAATAAAACTCAAACTTAACAACAACTCTCTCTAATTGATTGTTAAAGTTTTCAAGACAGGCTCATCATTCTTCAATCACTTAGCTCTCATAATCAAATATTCATTATAAACTTTTCCAAGAATTCCCAAGGACTGCTCCAATTTGCGTAAAGCAGTCTCAGATTCATGACTTTGCAACAGCGAAATAACCGAAGGCGAAAGGTCCTGGGACGCAATAAACAAGTCTTAATGAAGGATACCTTCAAAGACTGGGAGAAGAGCAGAGACTACTGTTCCGGAATTTCTTGGGATAAAAGTAGGAAGAACCTTTTTTTGCGTTAGTGAATAATGCAACCATGAAGGTACCTTTGCGCTTTATCGCCACTATGATAATAAGTCAGCTTGATTGGTCATTGACCTAACACTCAGCAGAGCAACACAATCTGGCTCCCGGCAGGGTACATCATTGAGCGGGGGGAAGCATATATTAGAGGTGGAATAGAATCGCAGTAGAATGCGAGTGGGAAGAGATGCTGTGAAATTGTTTTGATTTGTAGTTTTTGTTATGATGAGCACAAACTTGGTTGCTGTAAAAAACTATTTACTATCATTATGCGCTTTTAATTTAAATGATAAGTCGATTTCAGCTTCCCTTTTTTGTAATTTGCAGTCAAAATACATATATAAGCCAACAATTAGGTTTGAAAGGAAAATATCTTCTAAAAAATTAATATTCTAGCGTAAAATTTAAAATTACATAAAATTCACTAGAAAGTGAGATTAATTAATTTTTTAATCATCATTCCCTACATAAGTTTTCAAAACTAATATTAGAGAGAAAGATATAAAGAAAACTTCATTAAGGGTGAAGCTAATTAATTCCACCTGAGTTCTTTGTCATGGATAGTTAGAGAGTGTTTTTACTGGGGCATAATAATAATGTTTGTCAGTTTAGCGTAAATTCTTAATATGAGTTTCAGCTGAATGATGCGTCAAGGGTGACGCATTTTAAATTCTGTAAAATCAATGTGAGGTTGCCTTTAACACATAAAAAACAATGTTTTAGTACAAGTAATTTAATTCCATTCAGATGGTAAAAATTATCTATAGGAAATATACCTTCACAAAGTTGACTAATAGATAAGGGTATTCTTTTTGTGACGCATTTGTAAGTATATTATTTATTTCTTCGGTGTTTTACGTTTTCTCTTTTATACCATTTTTACATATATTCTAGAGTCTACTTTTTGTTGTGAGTTTTGCTGATTTTCAAACTTTCTTAGGAAAGCATAAAATAGGGTGTTAGCTTAGTTTGTGACCATTTTTATAGCGAACCTTTTAAACCCTTTTTATCATCTCTTTTTTAGACAAGTGAACTTATTACCTCGCAAGAAACCTACAAAAATATATATTAGTACACTCGTGTCCAAAAAAATAAGGATAATTTTATTTTTGGAATAATGGCAAAACGCTTAGTTTTTCAATTAAATTCATGCCATATGATATTTTAATAGTGTAAATATCTGGTCCGGGATCAAAATATTCTAATAATAATAATTGAGAGGGTTACAAAGAGAAACTCCATTGATAATGAAGCTCTACCCTTAATCCAAAAGGTTCCAGTGAGATTCATTTGGCAAATAATTCTCTGTTTTTTGTAAATTATATTGATATTCTTGAATGCGTGGTACCTATAAGCATGATTTTTAGATCATATTAAGGAATACTTCCTCTATCTTCCTTTTGGGGGATTTTAGTCCTTTGATCTTTTATCTGTGGGTATCTTTTATACCCTATTTTTTAAGGTATCTTATGTTGTTTTGGCGTATTACCAGGTACCCAGAAAATTGCATTACAAGAACTAAGATTTATGAAATTATTCCCCAAAAATGAAATTACCCTTAATTTTTGGACAAGAGTGTATTTCTCCAACATCCTGCTTCAAATCTTTCGACAAGATTTCCAAACCAATCAAGCACAACTGCAAGAATAAAACTAAAATCCTAATTTTATGCAAGGCCATAAACAATTCCCGCTCTCCATACATCGAAAGTTCAATGTATACACAAGCATTAACGATCGCATTTAAATAAAGGCAGCTATCTTCAGCGAGGAATCCTTCTCAAGCGCTTGAACTCATCGAGGGTGACAACACAATCTGTATATGGGTTTGTTTTGCCAGTGACTTTATCCCCACCATTACAAAGCCAATGTTCAGTTCTTGTGTAATGGGACCGGATCTTCAGTGGAGGACTGTTTCACAGGGGAAACGACCACATTAAGAAGGGGCAAGTTCAAACTTTCAACATCCGTAGGGGAAAGGAATGGGGCAAAGGATAAATTTTGTTTAATTGCTCCTGGGGAAAATTAAGAAGGGTGGATCAGAGAGGGATCAGAGAGAGCTTCGTGTTATTGCGTACCTGGAACTACCCTGAAGAATGGATGGTAACTAGATGAGCGTATGCCACTGCATGTTTGGTTGTTATGATGGGTTGAATGGGTTATGATGCTACCCATTTATTGAAACAGGCGGTGTCTTTTTAAAACTCAACAATCTAGTCTTACTCAGTTACAGCCATCTGGGGCAAAGTTTCACAAAATTTAGGATGAAGACGAACCTTACAAGGTATGAAATGTTAGTGAAAATGAATTGTATTAAAAAACAGTTTGTAGGTGAAGCGAGTGAGTGAAACCATATAAATTTAAGTTGTGAAAGTCCAACTCTTTAGGTAAAGTTATGTTACTTGGATCGTTAAAGTTGTCGTTTCAATTACGACATATTTACATTGTAGAAGTGTTCCGAAAATTACTGAAACCCTGTTTTGAATGTACATTTGAGACGTAAACTGAAATGACTTAAAGTTTTCAGAATAAATTAGCTATTGTTATATAAGTTTAAATTTAACAACCGTGAATGTTCTATGATAATTTACGATATTTTTTGAATAACTTAAAATATTTTATGAAACTGCTTTCCAAATTTTTATATTATATTTAAGTTAAGATTTACTAGATATAAATCTGAAATAGAATATACTATGAATGATGGAAAAACCTTTAATATCCCGAATGAAGGTATTATGAGACCAAAAAATTTTGAAAAAAGGGCTTCTTTTTTCTCTACAACTTGGTAAAAAAGTATGTCTAAAGCTTTCAATGAATTTCTAACGATTTATACGCCAAATAGTATCAGGAAGGTTATGGTATACTAAAATATAATTACATGTATCTTATTCCAGAAGACTGAATGCAAATAATGTATAGTGAAAATTGTTTGAATGTTTCTATCCCTAAGCTATTCGTTGCCTCACCTTCGGTGAAAAAGAAAACTATTGAATATGTTATAGACATGAACCATTATTCTGAAAGAAACAATTCCATTATTTGGGTCCTCCTTTCTCTTCATTTTAGTTACAATTTAAAGGCATAAAAATTATCATTAGATATTTATAAAACATTTTACTGGATAATGTATCATTTCTGTAATGGTACATAAATTCAAAATTATCTTCAACGTAATCTAATTTTTTTAGTTATCTGATTAAAAGTTCCTATTCTCAAAAAACTCTTGGAAGCTGATTAATTTTTTTTCTTGAACTGATGACTAATTATGGTGATAATACCGGGATCATTATTTCATGTGTTGAGACAAGAGAAGGGTGATTTTTTTTCATAAAACTATTTATAAAAGTACAATGATTATGAATACCAAGAATTAATCCAAAAACTCAAAATATATAAAATACAAAACTTATATTTATTCTTTCTAATTGATATTTATCGAAGTGTTAAGTTAGAAGTTTACATTATGCATTCAAAATTGAGCTGAAAGTTTATGCTCATTAATGCTTAGTGTAAAGATGAGAGATATTGTTTATTCTCTCGTATACCTTGAATTCAGCTTTCAATCTTTCTCAGTGCAATAGCCAACTGTCAATTAGAAATAATTTTCCAAGTGTGTATTAATTAGGGTTTTACAAGTAATTTGACTTTTATCTCAAAATGTAAATTGAGATTGAAATCATTAAAAAAAATTATGAATTAAGTAACTACAAGGATAGATTTGAAAATCATGACAAATAAACGAAAGCAGTGTGAATTTGTTTTGTAAAATAAAACATTTGTTTATAATGAGTATTCTGAAATATCAAAGAAACAATATTTTTAAACGCAATCGGTTTGCATGATTTTAAAACTAACATAATATGTAGATGTAGACAACTCTTCAAACATAATATGTAGACAACAGAGATGGGCAAAATGTAATCAGATTAAGGATTAACGATTACGATTACAAATGTAATCTGATTACATTTGTAATCTGATTACTTTTGTAGAAATGTAATCTGATTACATTTGTAATCTGATTACTTTTTGTAATCGTTAATCTGATTACAGATTACTTTTGTCATCGTTAATCTGATTACAGATTACAATTGTAATCTAAAATAACATACCTTGATACCTTTTTGCATACCTTTTTGCGACTGATAATGGTACGGTGCATAGGATGCACTTGTTGGTCCGCCACTTAATGGAAGTGGTCCACAAATGACATTAAGTGGTCCACAACTTACCGGAAACGATCCACAACTTACCAGAAATGATTCGCAACTTACCGGAAGTGACCCACAACTTACCGGAAGTGGTCCACAGCTGACCAGAAGTGGTCTGAAACTTACCGAAAGTGGTCCAAAAATTACCGGAAATGGTCCAAAAATTACCGGAAGTGGTCCACGGCTTACCGGAAGTGGTCCGTAACTTACCGGAAGTGGTCCATAACTTACCGGAAGTGGTCCACAACTTTCCGGAAGTGGTCCACAACTTGCCGGAAGTGGTCCGTAACTTACCGGAAGTGGTCCACAACTTACCGGAGGTGGTCCATAACTTACCGGAAGTGGTCCATAACGAATCGGAAGTGGTCCACAACTTACTGGAAGTGGTCCACAACTTGCCGGAAGTGGTCCACAACTTACCGGAAGTGCTCCGAAACTTACCGGAAGTTACGGTAGGTTACGGACCACTTCCGGTAGGTTACGGACCACTTCCGGTAAGTTACGGATCACTTCCGGTAAGTTGTGGACCACTTCCGGTAAGTTGCGGACCACCTCCGGTAAGTTGTGGACCACTTCAGGTAAGTTACGGACCACTACCGGTAAGTTATGGACCACTTCCGGTGGGTTACGGACCACTTCCGGTAGGTTACGGACCACTTCCGGTAAGTCGCGAACCACTTCCAGTAAGTTGTGAACCACTTCCGGTAAGTTATGGATCACTTCCGTCAAGTTATGGACCACTTCCGGTAAGATGTGGACCACTTCCGGTAAGTTATGGACCACTTCAAGTAAGTTATGAACCACTTCCGGTAAGTTACGGACCACTTCCGGTAAGTTACGGACCACTTCCGGTAGGTTACGGACCACTTCCGTTAAGTCGCGAACCCCACTCCAGTTAACTTGCCACAGTTATCAGATTGAAGATTGCAAATGTAATCTAACTACAAATGTAATCAAACTACAAATGTAATCTAACTACAAAAGTAATCAGATTACATTCATTCAGATTACAAATGTAATCATTACAAATGTAGTTAGATTAAAAACTCCAAAAAGTAATCAGATTACAAATGTAATCATTACAAATGCAATGATTACAAATGTAATCAGATTATTAATCTGATTACAAAAGTAGTTTGATTACGCCCATCTCTGTCTTCAAACATAATATGTACTCCTAATACTTTCTTCATCTAAATTGCAACCAAATCAACCTATACTGACGCAGGTACTAATCCTTAAAACACCAGGGGATTTCAGTGTCCAGGTCTTCCTCACAGCTAAATTTATTATAATGATCACTCTTTTGCAGTACACTTCTTTTCCAAAGCTATACCACGTCCTGCACGTGGCTGTATGCATCCCAGGAGTGATATTTTAGAGTTTGTAAGGAGAAGGACACTAACAAGCATATCCTGAATTATTTAGTGGTGAGAAGATTTCTGCGCTTGGGAGGTTTTAAGTCACTTTACCAAATCTATCCCATAAGAGACGATACGTGAGCCGAAGAGGAAAAGGCAAAATCTCCTTTAACTTGTTGATGCGTTTGCTTTTTAGATTTGACTCGTAGGGTTAAGTTAACAAACTAGCTTTGGTGGGATGGTTTTTAATTTTCAAATTTATTAACACAAACAATATCATCAATGCACACAAAAAAAAGACTTGAAACGAAATAAAAAAATAAACAGTACAAAATAACTCACAATTTAGTTTTTAAAAGATGGAAAAATAAAAATACAGCAAAACTACGAAATTAACAAGAAAAAATAAAAATAATAAATATTATCTGCGTGTTATCATAAGTGCAAAAGTTCATACCGTGATATCCACAATGGAAATTTAATGTGGCTGTTGACAACGCTAGTATTTATCTAAAGGTAATTTTTATTGATTTTTGTGCCTGGTTTTAATTTTGTTACATTACATAAAATACAAGTTTATAGCAATTCCTACATAAATTTATACTTATGCTAAATAATCAAATAAAATCAATAAATTTGCAGATAGTATGTATGTTCAATTTGTTCCGGCATATTTTATGATTTGTAAATATTTAATTATCTATAAATATTTGAAACTCGTGCTGTATACACGAAGAAAATATGCTTTAATGAGCTTTTTCTACTTTTCCTTATCCTTCCTATCCTATGTTATGCATAAGATTTTAAAACTTTTGAGGAAAACGTAATGATTCATACCCCCGTCAAATATTAGCTCATTTATCCACATTAAAACGCTTTTAACAGTTAAAAAACTACGTAAATTGTACAAAATTTCAAGAAATGCAGTTTTTCTGTACGTTTGTTTATCTACTATACGTTTTAATGTAAAGCATAAAAACTATTTGAGTAATTGTAAGGTTTGAATTGATTATACGACACAGTATAATTTTTCATGAATATTTTAATTTTTCGAACGTTTTTTACAAGTTGATCCTAATTCATTAAAAAAATTATGTGAATTTTCTTAAAACTAGTATATGGAAAAAATTCAATTTTTAAAATGGATAATAATTATTTAATTTAACATTTTCATATATTAGATTACAAATATGACAATTTTGCAGCATCAAGAAACCGTTTGTTTAATTATGTACTAAGTAGGGGAGAGTGTTGTACCTACGGACGGTTGTACCTTCAGCCACCTCATTTTAAAATTCGGGAAAAAATGTAAATTTGAATTTGTGGTAGATTTTGAATGTAAACAGATGCTATCTAGTTGCTAACGTGAAATCAGCTGTTTAAAATATTATTTAAATTTTCTATAATAAAAATACTGTTTTTAGGTGCTCAAAGTTTTTTTTAGTGCATCACTACATTAATTATTTTCTTCCTCTATGATTATGATATGATAAAATGGGATATATGGGGGAATACCCGAGATTTTGACTTTTTAGTTTTGATATTAGAAATCGTCAGATCTCAATTCTTTTATCTTTTATAGAACTTTGAATGCAAAAACACCTGATGCTGTACCTTCGGACACCATGAGTGTTGTACCTACGGACACGTTCTTGTGGGTGTCTGTAGCTAATCGGCGGTTTAGAATCAGGTTTCATTTAACTGAATACATTTTAATAAATGTTAAATTAATTCTAAATGGTAATCTATTTGTCAGCGATTATTTTCAAGTGAATTTTAGATGAAAAATCAAATATTTTGTGATATAAACTACTTTTTTAATTTTATGATTCTACCTGGAATTTAATGTAAAATATGGTGTAAAACCCTAAGCACCCTATCGCATTTAAGTATGATGATTAAAAAAACTTAAAATTTCCACTGAAGAAGATTTACCACCAAATTATTAGTGTTATTACCACCAAATGCTTGCACAACTAAGTGTCGATCGAATTGTTTTTTTTTGGATGAGTGAAGTTGTCAGATCAATCAGCATGATTGATGAAACTATTACCTTAAATTCTGATCTGAAAATACCATGTGATTTTTGTGTTTTTGGTAAAAAATCAAGACTTTTATCATTCAACTTCGTTTTAATGATCATTTACGATCTAAAACTACATTACTTTAAAAAATCTATTTTCAATTTTAAAAAGGCTTGAAATAGGTTATTAAAAGGTAATTCATCAATAAAAATGTTCATTCTTAGCTTTTTTCAACTAAAACTTCCCTTTTTAAGGGTGTCCACAGGTACAACTGGGTCTGTCCATAGGTACAACAGGTTGTTGTACCTTTGGACACAAATTTTTCCAAGTCATTATAAATGATTAAAAATCCAATTTTCAAGATTTTGACTAATAAAAAATATATCTCTACTCACAAAGGTTAGGACTATAAGTTGGGCACTTTAAATGGTTAAAATGTGATTTTACCTGTCTTAGAAAAATCCAAACGTGATTTTTGTCCATAGGTACAACACTCTCCCCTATAATATATCACTTAATTATAATATATTTTTACCTCCCATTACTTTTCATATACATTGGTGAATCTCAAACTTCTATAAAACAAAGCCACTAAGTAATTTATAGTGTTGTGTCACAGCTAATGCTGTAGTTATACCTGGAGCTTCCTCAAATAAAGTAGACTATAAAATAAAAGCTTTAGTAGATGCCGTCTTTTATGGGAAATTTTATTGAAATGACTGGAGTATTAGTATCCTTTTTAATGCTTAAGATAAATTTGAGGAATACAGCTCATCATAAAAGGGAAGCTAAATCATATATATATAAAACGTTAGAAACATCATAAACTTTAAGATATTCATCTCCAAAACAAAATAAATGAATGTCAACACAAAATTTGTGTTTGAGATTTCAATAAATGCTTGTGAAGAAATTTTGTTTGGATGATAATGTTTTTATAAATGCTTTTTAATTGGAAATAATTTATTTTTAACATAACAATTTACATATTTTGTCATGTATTACAAGTAAATTCTTTTCTGCGGTAGTAAAAAAGGTTCATGGATATATTATACTCTGTTCATTTTGAACTGGCACTTGAAAATATTTCCTTCCCCACCACCGATCGGTAACCATAGCAACTATCCTCGTCAAAGTGAAGAAGAAGGCGTACTATTGGCTGCGCGCAGAGCGTAACTATGGTTACGCTTCTAGCGTGGGGGAAAGCACTATTTCTCAAGCGCCAATTCTAAATGAATAGAGTATAATAAGTGATATCAGATTTTTGATAAAGGTACTTTCCAGACATAAAAAATATTAGGTTATCTGTGTTTCTGATTATGAGACAAAGTCTATAAATTTATTTAAAATTTATTAGAAAAGATCCATCTCATCATAGTGTTGTCATTTAATGTCTGAAATTGCAAAAAAAATGTCCTTCTATTCAGTCATTATTTTAAAAAAGAAATTGCACTTAAATTATACATGAGAATCTACTAAAAATATCTCTAAGGTTTTTATATTTTCAAAAATAATAAAACATTATTGTGAAACAAAACAATTTCGAATTTCAAAAGAAAGGGGTATCGATGCGAAATATTTCAATCTCACACGGGTGACAAAAATTTTGGGATCATTCAAGAAGCCGAGAATTCTGTAAAATCTTTTGAAGATAGGATGCAGGCTCCGTTTTGAAACATAAAGAGAAAACGAATCTAGGCTTTGAATATCGATAAGTAGGAAGCCAAAAGTGATGAGAAAAGAATATATCGACAGAACAAGACTTCAAATCTGATGCGTTGGGAATTTATTAATATGCCAAAAAAAGTAGGCGACAGAGGAACAGGTCAATTTTTTGAATACTTTTACGTTAAATGTTCAAAAACCATTTTTTACTATGTTGTTGACAAGACTTCCAGAAGTATGATTAGCTGATGTATTGGTTTATTCGCTTTTATTAGCAGTTAAATTCGCGCCTGGGGATATAAAATCATGTGGTTTTATTGTTATTTCGTACTAGGTATTTATTTTTTGATGAGACATGTTTGCTTATAAATTAGAATTAAAGGAGCATACACATTAAACTCGAGTTAGATATTAATAAAGAAGAGTATTTTAAAGGATATTAAATACTAAAGAATTTCATGCGATACACTTGAATATTTTAAAAACAATATCCTGAATGTTAAAATATTTCTTACGTGCAATTTTATTTTATTACTCCTTAAGTAGACTAAGGAGCACTATCACATTTCACTTTGAATATTTTTTGAATTTATGCTTTTTAAACTTTATGGTTGTCTTCTAGTAATAAGAAAGACAAAACTTCTTATTTTAAGATTTCTAAAAACTGGAAAAAAACATAGATTTTTGTTCAACATTTTAAGTACTTTTAACATAATGTTATTTCTAAAACCTGCAATATCCATTAAAATTTTTCGGTGGATATAAAAGGCATGTCTCTAAGAACTTTCTATAATTCAAAAAATTTCATTCAGTTTTAAATCTTCCATTTCAATATATTCTTAATTAAATCATTAAAAAATTAATTTTTTGTAACAATGAATAAAAATACATATGGCATATCTATAAAACCCCATATTTTACTTTAGGAAGTAAAAATTGGAACACAATTAGATTACCACCCCAACCATTTAACTGGGCATATCGGAAGTGCGTTTAATTTAAATACCCTCTGAGGACATCTGCTTGTCAAGAACATCATGTCCTTTGAAGCTTATCAAACTGTGAACTTTGAGATTGATTTTTCAGACGCCCGACACAAGCTGTTGGTTATGCATGCCTTGACAAAATTACTTCCCAGAATCTGGGTCTAAATGAACTGAAACTGTTTAATTAAGCACGTAACTCCCCTAGAACATTTTAATTAACTTTTAGATTTAATTTAGCATCATCTCTATGTTTACGCCTTGTCTTAAGTAAGAAGTAAATTTCATCTGTTTAATTCATTAACAAGTATTTTGTTCAGTTTCTCGTCGTGGATTGTTTTTTCATGAACTTTGTCCAATTTTCTGAGGAAGTTTTAGTGATGCCTTTGGCTCTAATTGATTAAATTAAGATAAGTGTTATGTAGAAACTTTTGCTTGTTTGCTGGAGAATAGTTTTATTTATTTATGAGAGATCAATAGAAAATACTTGAAAAACATCTCGATAAATAAGCAATATTTGATGCATTCCTTAAAGCTTTTTCCAAATTAAAATTGTTAAAACTATTTCATAAGTGAATCAAGCTTTTAAAGAAGGATAATATTAATCAATTCATCTTATGAGAGAGTGTTTATAAATGAATCCTCAGTTTGAAGAAGGGAATAAGTCCAAAAAATGAAAAATTGACTTTTTGTGCTCAAAACAATCTCCAAGCTTTATTCTACAAATAGGTGAAAAGAGGGGAAAGATAACTAACCCCTATAGGGAGATATCACCCCTTGAAGTTTTGAAATCGATGTCCATTGTATTTTTTAAATTAATTTGGAATTAAAGTTATTTTGTCTTTCTTTTCATATTCTTTGTGCTGTAAACTAAGTTAAAATAAAATTTTCTCTTAATTTCAATTTATTTTTTCAAACTTTTTTATGCAGAGAATGTTTGACTCCATTCAAGTTCCCTCACTCCATTGATACTGCTTTAATAACTCAGTTTCACAATAATTTTGAATTTTATTTATCTTATTCTTTTTATTTCACCCTTTTGTGGTGTAAGCTAAGGAGAAATATAATTTAAATGTGAATTTAAGGGTTTTTAAAGATTTTTTCATCAGAAAAATTCCATAAGGTGGAAGAAGGGAATAAGTCCATCAACTTATTTTGACCGTAAAATATTTTTGAATATATTTATGTTTGTTTTGATGATTGATCTGTTTTCTAAATAGGGTTCTGAACTTTCAGTAAAAATTTGGTGGTTATGGAAAATTCCATTACTTTTACAGTTTTTTTTTGATTTTCTCAAAACTTGGTTTTTGGACTTATTCCCTTCTTCCAACTGATGATTCAAATATTTCCTACCTTATTATTTTAGTTGCATTAAAGATACGTAAAGAAACTGTTACAGATAGATGTTAAAACCTCAAAGATATCTTTAACAATTTTGAAGTATAAAAAGCATCCATAGTGTGTCAATTTTTAAGAGGAAGAAAGATAGATAAAACTTTTTCGTTTTTCATCGTTATTAAAAGTTTAAAAAGTTTAATATAAATTTCATAAATATAAAATGCAATACATATGTATTTACATACAAAATTTATGTGTTCAAATAATGCATTAAAAATTAAGATTAAAAGTAATACATCTTTGGGCTAAAGTATATTTTTCAAAACGAAAGAAAAAGAAGGAGAGTAAAAAATTTATATAAGTTAACTGTGTAAAAATAGAAAGAAGAAAAGACTAGGGAAAAGAAACAATAAGTGAAAATATGTACTAAAAATAAAAGATTAGGGAAAGAAAAGATGGAACAACTTGGTATTTATAAAGGAAAGAGGTTCGCATAAAATTATTTTATCAGCCTTTCTGTTTTTAAACATTTTTCTCTCTAAATGTAAAAATAGAAAGAAGAAAAGACAGGATAAAAGAAACAATTGGAGTAAATGTGTACTATTAGTAAAACATTGGGGAAAGAAAAGATGTAACAATTTAATATTTATAAAAGAAAGCCTTTCTGTCTTTTCCTAATTACCTCTAAAGCGTTTCAATAATACACGTCGAACATACTCATTCCACTTTTACAGAAATTATCGCAATTTTTTTCAACATTACAGCTTTAAAAAAACCGAAGTTCCATCACTATCAAATTTTCTTCACGCTATCTAAACTCATTTATCGTCAAATAGAATGATAGCTCAACGAACCTCCTCCTCCCTCTTCTCAAAAAACCGACTAAAAATAAATAAATCCCCAAGACAGAAACGAAACGAAGCATGAAATTCGAATATGAGCTTTTCCGATAACACTGTCAAGCGCCACAGAATTGCGGTAAAGCAGTGGCAGTGTTTATCTGACTTTCTGTGGCGGTATTCGGCCCCTGTCCTTCATATATTCAACCCGCCCTTCATATTATTCAGTGAAGAAGAAACTGACTTTTGAAAACTATGTCAGAGAAAACTTGGTGATTGTCTGGTTAAATATGATTTTACTGATTTGATGTTTTAAACGGAGGAGATATATTTAATTATTTTTATTCATATTTAAATTAGAGGTATATTTTTTTTGAAAGGTTGTGCTAATTTTTCTTAAGGTATCCGACTAGTCTAAAATCCTCGTTTTTTTCAAAAAAAATGTGAAAATCATTTTATGATTAATTATTGAAGCCAGTTTAATAAGGTTTCCAAAAATGTCTTACTTTTTATCCTAGCTAAATTAGAAAAAGAGTTCACCAATTTTTAGTATCCAAAAAGCTATCTCATACTGTGGCCGGGAATATCTTAACACGCGTGTTGTGAGGAATGGTATTTTTGAGCAGTAGGGTTCACGGTAAACGTGATTTCTCCTATACTATTTAAAGTATGATTACAACACTTTCTGAGTTTGTTGTTCATATTATTATGAATGTTTTGTTCTATTATCTAAAGCCAGTTCCTAAATAAAACTTTTTTAAAGTGGTTTTGCATAAAAAATCGGATTTTTTGGTAAATTTCCATAGAAGGTGGTTTTGAACATTTGTATCTCTGAAACTTGTGTTAATATTGGAATTTCTGTAATTCACAACAGAGATGTATATATAAACTTCAGTTTCTTCCAAACAACATGTTTGTATCTTATTTGGAACTTTTATAATCGTGTTTGGCGTAAAGTGAAAATTTGCCTTTATTTTCATACAAATGTCTCAATATTTTGAAAAATTATTTTTAAAAAATTTTGCTTCTTAGTTTTTTGTACTAGTTTTGAAACATATCCCATTACAAAATAACCTTTTAAAATTTATTTGAGCAATATTTAAAAAAATGGCTCCAAACGTAGTCGGATACTTTAAGGCCTTTTTGCGGTGCTTCAAATTTATTTTTTAATGATATTGCAAATGAAAAAGCGTTTTAAGTGTAAAAGCAAAGAAAAAGTATTATTTTGCGTTGCTACTTTCTTATAAAACATCTAAATTACTAAATATGCCTTTGTAAAAGGCGTTAAATTTGTAAACATTGTACTAATGAAATTCTCATTTTATTTAGTTATATGTAGATTTGTGGATTTTGACTATGTTAAAAGTTTCAGGATTTTCACTAAAATTCCTGATCTCAAATTTAAGTTCAATGTTTGTCAAACTAGCTATGTAAAGGCAGTACATCTCTTAAAACTGATAGAAGTTAAACCTCAAAAATTAGATTACAACTAAATTGCACAATATCTTTGAGATAAAAAATTAACTACAACTCGTTCGCCATTATAATATAATTACGAATTAATGCTTAAACAATAACTACAAAATAAATAAAAAATTGCACAAAATATAATCATTTACAATCAACCAGCTATAAATATAAAATAAAAACACAAAATAATGATTGGCAAGAAATTTATCCAACACAATTAGGTAGGTATATTAGAGGAAATTTCAACTTAACTATTACTATTAGAAATAACATAAGAACTAATTTTCTATGAGACGTTAAACTAATTTTTCACAAGCGGATGGTGTTCAATAATAATTGTTATTAGGCCTGAAACTTGAGATATCCTCGACCTGGTTTCCTCTCCCCTTCAACCCAGACTCAAAATTCCTAACCATGCCCCCACCTCAAACTTCCTCAGACTTCCTCATTTCTGCGTGACATTGAAGCAAAAGAAGAAAAGAAGTGTTTTGAATACAGGCACAGCCTACCATCTGTCTTCGGGAGGATTGAGCACAAAGTGATTGTGGGTTCTGAAGCACCCTCCAGCACGCGAAAGAGGCTTCAAATTGGATCCTGATGGTTTATTTAAGGCAAGTGAACTATCTCTCAAGTAGAAGAATAAAGCGTTTAAAGCTAAACTCATCTTATTGACTTCAATTTTTTGTATCCTTGAATTGCTTACCATTATGCGGATCCCATAAAATCTTCCACCTCACGCAAACCCTGCAATTTTGTGTGAGAAAGGGTTACGGATCTCATAAAGAAGGGATTTCAGTAGCTTATTAGACGGTATTTGCTGGGAATTGCTTGTTTTCATTTGATATATTATGCGTTGTGTTTTTTTTTGGTATCCTTAAACTTTAACCGGAGTTTCTTTTAAATCAATGTTGTTTTCTACTCTTTCAACTCGCTCAACCTTTTCCGTAAGAATGATATAATAATAAAGATAAAATGAAAGGATCTTTGAAAGTTCGGTAGAAAACGTTCCTTTGTTCTTGAAACGGGGATTATTATGAGACAAATATTTGTAAACATTTTGCTGTTAAAAAAATTTCACGTTTTTCGTTATAACGTTGTAATTTTATGCATATAACTAACATCTTTATAATTACTAATGATATTATTATCTAAAGTGAAATAGTTTTATTTCAATGCAATGATAAATTTTCACTTGGTTTCACATTTATAAGTTGCTGTATTGTATTCAAAAACACTTAAATTGTGTTATCGTATTAGTTAAATAGATAGCGATATTTATCTAATATTATATTTTACCCTCCTTCTTGATATATTTTACACACATATAATGCTTATTTATTAATAAGGATCTTTAAAAGTAAAACTTTAACATCTTTTAAAATAACATCTTTTAAAAAATGAACCCATCTGATTTTTTTCTTCTGTACATCAAATTTAGTTCCTTTTATTATTAGACATTAACTTGTACTTCTAAAAGTATTTTAAACTTTTATCGTTAGATATGATAACAAAATAAGGTTTGAGTTTAAAGAAAAAAAAACAATTTTATCTTGGATATTTTATTCTCCATTGACTTAAAATAATCCCCTCTTACATTAGAATGGATGTGTTGAAAGCAAGAATGAATTGAACTTTCATCAAAATGAAAAACCAATAATAGCTTTTTTGGCCCAAGACCCATACATAAGTTAGAAGCCGTGAGTCATTACCAGTCTACGAGAAATACCAAGCTTATTTATTCTGACATTTTACCTTTTACGTGAAGTATTTCAAAATGAAAAATGCATCATTAAAAAAGGAATAACTTTTTGTACTCTTTGGAAATCTTAAAAAATTGAAATATAGAGTTGAGCTATCTTTTTTGAAGGTTAAGAGGATTTATTCAGAAGTATTGCATATTTATTTATAATATATTAAAAGTGTTTGTATTGCTTATTAGTTTTGAATTTATGAAACAAGTTACTGTCTCAAATTTACTGTTTGCAATAACTTAAAGTATTAACTGTTAAGAGTTTAATTCGTACACAAGACTTTGATGGTTTCTTAAATATTAATAAAGTGGCTTTTATAAGATAAATAATCAAATATTCATAAATTGTAATGCTTATATTAGAAATATTTCGAGACTAAAAATGTTACGTCGAATGTTGTGTTACTACTTATTATTTAAATTCAAAATCATAATTTTATTTAAATGGTATTATTTTTCAGCTTTAACTTAACCGAATCCATTTTAAATAAAAACAAAAGAGCTGAGTTACAAACTAAGAATTTAATTTTAATTTTAAAAATACTGTTTAGGTAGTTCTTATAATTTTTTTGTAGTGAAGAGTCGCCCAAAGTGGGTAGTGGCTCGTATATTGCGGATCGAGTCCGAGTGTCTAAGTAGGTGTATATTGTAATTAACCCAACACTCCCGAGTTTCAATGAACTACGATAGAACACATGGAATTTGTAACATGGGGGATGGGGAACAGTATAAAAAATATGGTGAAAAAGGAAAAAAACTTAAGGTATGTTCTTTCTGAATAATCAATAAATAGTTTATTTATTATACTATTGCTAAAATTACATTATTTTGACACAATCTAATTTTAAATACTATGAAAGAACCGGCGAGGTTTTTTTCTAGATTTTTTGAGGTTTTAGCCCCCCTTAAAGTAAGAAATTAGCTTTGGTGCAAAGCGGGTGGATTTTTTTTAGCACAAAATGTCGATAGGATCTTTTTTGGACTTATTCCTTTTTACGGAAATCTTTAAAAAGTAATTTCCCATGGGATTAACTGTTTCGGTAACCAACAGTTACTAGGTAATAGATATTTAATTTTGTTTCAGCTCCGAGTTTTCAATTACAGTTCCATGAAGCGTCATGATTTTTATGTGTTATGAAAACATTTCTAGAGTTCTATCTCCTTTCCATATATATAAAATTAATAATTGAAAATAAGTAACTCGATTAATGCCTTGTCACTCCGGAATGACTATTATTCAAAAATATATCTAGGTATTTCCATAAAAAAGAAGTAAATATTGTAAAATTAAATAATAAAGTGAAAACAGAAAGACAGAAAGCCTAGGAAAAGTTACCGTAAGCAGTCAGCAAACAGTAAAATTTATTTTTAGATTCAAATTAATGCTCTAACTCCGAATAAATCTAACAATCTAATTAAGAGTTAATTTAAAATAGATTCACATTTGATAAAAATGAATTGAAAGTTGTCATAAAATGTTTATCAGTTATTTGCTGGTTAGCAAAGTTATTCGTCCACTAATGCTTTTGAATTGTAAGTTATCGCCAGAAGTAAGTATGAAATATCCTGAAAAATCAACCATTACATCCGTATCAATATAAAACAAAATTCTTAATGGTATTTTGATAAAACTACCTGATAACTCTTAGAACTTTTCATAATGACTGAGTTGGAATCTAGCAAATCTAAGAGTACATTGGTAATTTAGCTGAAGATCCTATTTCCCATAAATGCTATTCTTATCCTTAGCGCATTACCTACTTATCTTTATGTTTTAAGTTAATGAGTACTTTCGTTCCAAATGGATCAACTGATAACATCACTGTGGAAATTGAAATTCTCTGGTCGTTTGAGAAAATTAGAAACACAAACATTTCTTCAAGGTATTATTAACAATATTTAAAACGTTCAATAAAAATTTAAATTCGTAGAAAATATCTAAAATGCATTTTGAAGTTAAGTAGAATTTTATATATATATATATAGTCATGAAGAATAATTATTTTCTCTTTTTGGTCTTGATAGGAAAGGGATTTTGATTTTCCGAAATTTTTGAAACCTTGGATCCTTTTTTAGAATCCCTCCAATACAGCCCGGTTAAAATTTCTTTTTTTATAACCAACGATATTTTTGATGCAATTATTTATAATGAATTAGTGATAAATAATGAATAAAAGGATCGGTATGTAATGGGTTAGATAAGAAATAGTTAAGTAAAGGAACAAACATTTGGTTTTAACCTATTATTAATATATGGCTCATATGAACTAGGAATTAATTTTCTCCGATATTTTACGTACTATGCATAAACCTTCTAAACTAGATATATAGTAATAAATTTTTATTTTTATTTTTGCAGTTTAAGATCGTCCCTGGTTAAAGATTCAATTCAAAATTATATAAACTTTTATAAATAAGAACTAGATACGCACATACTTCTGTATTACAATAACTCTCAGAACAGTAAACTTTATCTTATATACGAGTACAATGCACTACACTGTAAAAAATCGTCTTTTGTCGCATTCGTTTCCACGATATTTTTCACGGATTATTTCCGTAATCTAAAAAACGGAATTTTACAGAAAACTTTTTCACGAACTTATCCCATATATATTCTTACGACTTACGCAAAATGTTAAATTTTTATATTTCAGGGTTAAAGAGTTATTACCAGAAATGAAAATTTTTTCCAATCGTTTAAAAGTGAAAAAGTTCTTTAATTACAGCAATTAAGAGATCCACGGAATAGCCTTCTTTTAACTTGCCCGTATACATAGATAAAAAATTTATTTTATAATTAAGAGAATTTAAAACACATTTTTCAAAAAGCACTTTTGAATGTTTTGAAAAAAATCCATATTAAGAACGAATAAACAGTTTTGGGAATTCTTAAAACCATAAAAGTAATCTAAAATCATAGCACTTCTTATCCTTCAATTACTTGACTAATATTTTATTATAAAGTATTTTTCACAATCAAATACTAGTGGGGGGACAAGGGGAATCAATTCCAAAGGTTGCGCGATTGGGTTCAACCAAGAGAGATCACTAATTATTATTAATTTTTAATATTTTGAGCATATTGAAATCGTATGTTAGTAAAAGAAAAACTCACGTTTCTTCAAATGATGGAAATAATCCGGAGGCAACGCTGTCGGGAGATTTCCATAATTTTGTAGAAAAAATCTTTACAACGTATACATAGGTACTATTTTGAAGACGTGAAAACTCAACTTGTTGACTGTAACATTTAAATAAAAAAGATATAAATCCCCAAATTTGCCCTTTACCCACACCAACAGAAACAATCCTCAACGCATCAAGGCAAATTGCAGCGCTCGGATCCCAGTTTTCGCAAAGGCACAAAACGAATTTAATGATCTCATCGAAAAAACGATCCTGAAGCTTTCGGCTCACACCATGCTCTTCCCAGGAGGCTTCTGTTAGAACGCGCCAACCCCTTAACGAAGAGCTCAGTCCAAGAGAAAGGATGCCGAAGCGACAATATGGTTTCCTTGACAACGATCTTTCTCTTTCTTGCATATCTTAAGGATACCGTTGCCTCCAAATGCAATGAAGGTAATGGAAGAAGAAATCCCTCTTGTGAGAAAGACGGGAACGGTTTTTTTCCACACTAATTTGTAATCTCACCTCTTCGGAGGGTTCAAAATCCTAACGGATTCTGGGTGAGGAAAGGAGAGAAAAATCTTTGTGACGTAAGTTTGGGTTTTTTCAAAGGTGGTGATGTATGGTCTGAAGCTTCACTGATTTGCACGCTCGCTGTGTGATTTTGGGTTGAGTTGGTTGTGATAAATATTGTGGAATATCTAGGGGGAGAGCCACACTTTGTGCGTAACAAATTCAGCTTTTTATACTAAATTTTCCTTTGTATTTTGACGAAGCTTTTCCGTACGCCCAGAAAACGTGTGTTTTTCCGTGAATTCTTCAGCCAAAAGAATTTATATTTAATAAAATCTCTTCATAACCTTTCATTATCCTTAAGTCAAAACAAAGCCAGTCTTCCATTAGCTCGGTGCATAATATGTGTGCCCGTAACTTCACAATGTCATTCTGGTTTATAAAAGGACTTATATTTAATAGTGACTTTTATAAAGACATCCTTCTATTGCTGAGCTAACAAAACTCTGGAATTTCTTTAAGTAACGGAAAATTTCTCTTCTTGATAGAAAAAAGTAAAAACGGATATTTTTTCTTGTAAATACGACAGTTCAACGGCATCAGTGCTGTCGATAGTAAAATACTTCAAAATAAGTGATTCTCCCAAACACTTGTATTGTTTTTGATAGCTTGTATAGGTACGAGCACACCCAAAAATTATTTGGGGCTATAAAACCAAGAATTTAAAATCTAGATCCTAAAAAAAATGCTGAACTTAAGAGTTTATTGACTCACAAATAATCTTGGAAAATTAAAGTCTAGGCTTTAATGGAAGTATGTTAAAAATCAAAAAGAAAATGAAAAATTGAATGTGTACTTTTACCTGACACGACGGGGCGGCTAAAAGTACGCAGGATGTGAGGCCAAAAGTACTCGCTCTGAAAACTTGGTATAAATTGCAAAAAAATGCATTCATTCCATAGTAATTGGAATATTCCTCTTTTTTTCACCTCTCTTTTAGAATGATCCAAACAGGACTTAATCTTCTTTTTAAAAATCCATGAAAAATCACAGTGTTACTTTTCCAAGATTTTAAATGAGCTAATTTTCAGCTTCTGAGGGGTTTTAATCTTTCAATGGGATAATTTAAAAATTATTCATCAATTGTTGCTCATATCTTTCATGTGATAAAGAGTAAAATGAATTATGTTTCCCGCTACTAAAATTTCAATGATCTTGTCTGTTCGTACTATTAGACACCGATGTATTAATTCTCTAAAGCCCCCTTGAATCAACCCTAAAAAAGTTCTTCTAACGATTCCAAAATATTCAGAAGGAAGTAAACCTTACCTAAGTTTTCACCTTTAAAAGCAATCATTAGTTCTTTATTTACAGAAAAATTAAGATTCCTTCGCTGAAAAATTAAATGCTAACTCAAAGAAATCACACTTTTAGTTTAGTAAAGAAATCACGCTTTTCTTGATAAATGAAATACAGAATGTATGAAAACTAGGGTGTATCGAAAAAAAATTTTTTCGATTTTGATGGAGCGTTAAAGCGGAAAAGTTGTCTAAGGTGGCAGAGAGTACCAGTGATTTTTAAAAAATTTGCGGATAATATCTTGAAGTGACACATTGACCCTAAAGATTCCCCATGTTAATAATCCTATGGAGCGCGCATGCCAAAAAGGCTGAAAATTGATTTTTCACCCCTCATTTCTACCCTAATCCCACGACGAATGTCTTCCCTCGAGTAATCGACCCTATATGAAGTATGCTACCCAACAAAACTTGAATAATTGCCTTAATCTCTATTTTATATATATTGATTGCCCTGGTTTAAATTTCAAAAAAACCCACTATAATTTAAAAAATATCCTAAACTTTGAAAATACCCATTCAATATTGAAAGAAATCCATTCAACTATGAAAAAACCCACTGAAATATTTTTAAAAAATCTTCTTTATTTTTTTATATCTAGTTTGACCTTTAAACGTCCTAAATTTTGAAAAAAACCCATTCAATAATAAAAAACCTACTGAATAATGAAAGAACCTATTTAACTTTTTAAAATACTCTCTGAAATTGAAAAAACACCATGTAATTTTTAAAACCTATTTTAAATTTTGGAAAAAACCCATTAAAATTTTTAAAATATCCTAAACTTTGAAAAAAAACACATTAAATTTTGAAGGAACTGCCAAAATCTTGATTTTTCTTGAAAAAACCCAAAAATGGGTCCAAAATGTAGTTTTTTTACACGTTTTTTTTAAAAACCCATTGGGTCCAGTCCAGTCAAACTTGACAAAATGTAACCCAAAAATTATTATACGAACTTATTATGTGCTAACTTAAACCTTCAAACTAGGAAATATAATTCTGGTATATGATATTGTTTCTAAGTAGCTCAGTTAATCTTTAAGCTGTTACAAATATCGCCATTGTTAACTGGTCTATTCACACATTCATTACATCAAAATACAAAAATATTTCCCCTCAATTTATGAAAATATAGATTCTGCAAGATGAATTTTCCGAATAAAAAACTAGGAAATTAATAATCTTTGCATTAAAAGCGTCCGAAGTTGTGTGGAGAGTAACTTTTATTGAATTTACAATAGATTTCATCAAAAATACTTCACGAACATAACACAAGAATTCGCGTGAAATCAAATTTAAAAACCTCCATCTAAATGCATTTTCTGGCCCTGACAAATGAAATGCGTGACGTATTTATTAAGCTGACAACACAAAGATGTGTCTCCTGAGGCCCAAAATGTTATTAAAACACAAAGGAGACGCGTGCCAAAAATGCGGAAACGTACTTTATCTATGAGCTTAGGATCCATTTCTAATGAACTGAAGCTGAAAAGGCTTCGGCAAAGTTGACACGATTGAAACCAGGAGAGCATACGGTTTGATAATGCCATTCATAGGCTTAATAACATTAAGAAGTAAGTGGGGCATTCAACTGGGGGTATGATAATGTTTATGTTGGTGATGCTTAGGTCAACCAAAAATGTCAGCCTTAAATCTATTTTATTTTTAGGTAGAATGCTATTAAAATTATTTTTATTACTTTATATTTTTATGTGTTCTTTTCAGGGAAATAAAATAATGAGGTAATGGTGAAAATTCATTAAAACAAATATAGTTTTGTGTCTCTTTGAACGGTTCAAAGTTTGCGTGTTTTTTCATTGCTAAATCTTTCTAGAATGGATCAGTGAGACTTTTCTCTTTTCTCTATTTTACCTTTACCAATAAATTGGTTTTTTTAAGTCTCCCTCTTGCATAAATAAATAAAATATTTCCATACTTATTAAAAGTTCCTTGTATTTAAAATTAAAAAAGTTTGATTAGTTTAGGTGATATAACACAAATATAAATATCATATCATCACTATATAGTACTTGAATGCTTGCGAACAACTTTGGCGACGAAAACAAAACCAAAACTCACCTGAACAGTAATATTTTTCAATAAAAAATCACACTTTAAATTATACTTCAGGAGAAAAGCAAATGATCCCCAACAAAATGTGCAATGCATTCATGTACTACAAGAAATCCCATATAAAACGCCAACTATCCATGGTTATTCCTCACAGCAAAATGGAATTTTGTTTTCGAGCCAGTTGAGCAACTGCAAGGAAACCCGAAGCAATCGACTAGGCTATTAGAAATCCATCTAATATATATCTAAACGCATCCAGATCAAAGAGGGAGCAACCTACTGAGAGTAGAAGCTACGGTGATAATACTTCGATTAAAGTTTCACCGGACCTTGATGGATACCCGGCTTTGCTCGGACAGGAGTTGGAATGAATATGCATTTTAAAGGGCGGGAATTAAGCTCCTTAAGAATCTGTTGTGACCCGTGGATATTTGTCATTTTGTGTGCCTGACTGAAAGCTTCTATGTATGAATTAGGAGGCTTTTGATTTATCTCTGAGTTTTATGTTGTACAAATTTTATTTGCTTTTTTAGTTATGATTAATTAAAGCATTTTAAAATGTTTTTTACAAATGTCTATCAAAAAATAATATAATGCTCCGCTTTTTTCTTATTTTAGTTTACTTCATATTTCTTCTATCTTATTTATAATTTATTTCTGATTTGAAATTTTGTGATATAATTTTTTTTCTAAATTTTTAAATGAAATCGTGTTAATAAATTTTAAATAGTGAAGCAATTTAATCGCTTTCTAAAAATAGCAGTCAACTTTATTTTCTTTTCCTATCTTTATTTTCTCTTTCTATATAAATCACTCCACGGTTCTCCTTTCATTTCTCTACCTTTTTTCTTTATCTTCATATATCCCCACTTCTATCAACCCTTAACGAATAGTGAAATAAACCGTGTTTAATAAAATACCACAGTGTTACAATCAGTGGACTTAATTTAATCAATAGAAACAGCTTCTGTGTGTGTGGTAACAGTAAAACACATTTTTTTCAAAAATGTCAATCAATCATTGACACTTTATATGAGATAGATCTAATCAAAAGTTAAAACTTAAACTTTAACGTCCTAATGAGTCCTCAAATGGTAGGCTGTAGGAAAAGTACCATACCGAAAATTCATTAAAATAGAAGCGATTAGGATCATTTTTATCAGCTTATCTTCCCACAGGAAAAACAAGCAATAGCGATTTCGTTATCATAAAAGTTATCGAAATCTCTTTCTGTTTAATAACATTGCTTTGGATTTTCCGAGAAAGTGGTTGTATTTTCCGGCAAAAATATGATTACGTCTTGGGAGCATGAAAAGCACAATCCATCTTAAGGAAACGTTAATAACATTTGTTCCAAGTTAGTGAAAAAAGCTTCCAAAACACTGGTTAAGAATAGATATTTCTCATGCTTGCTTTTCTACAATTATTTTGCGTATTTCTCAAGTGTCTATAATACTTTTTATAGATGGAAACTTTGTAAATCTTATCAAAACAAGATATTTTGGGCAAGCGACATTGTTTAAGCAATCAATTTTTACGCATTTTTTGTAAAGAAAATGAAAGAGTTATTTAAAACATGGGGTAAATCCAAGTGTGTTTGTTCAGATGTCTATATTATAAGCTTCACGCGTTAAAAGGGTAAAAGAATTATCTAATTTTCTTTACAGTCAATCAAGTAACTATTTATGCGAAATATTGTGTGTATAAATCACAGTAATGCAATTAAAATGTTGCGAAACTTTATAATACTGATTATTTACAACTTAATTTCTATTAGTATGAATTAGTAGGGCATGTTTAATTGGCTTAAAACTGAATTATCTGTAAATAAGTCCATTTTTTTATTTTGACCCTTTAGTATTAGATCAACTCCCTAGTAGATTCTATTTGGTGGTTTTCTATTTAGTGATTTTTAAATTTGCATTTTGTGTTAATTTTTACTGTCACAATTACGTATTTCTCAATCCGTACTGACCATTTCCTTTTATTTTTGTTATAGCTTCAAATCTCAACTTACAACCTCTGAAATAAATGTAACACGTTCTGAGCGTGAAACGTAACACATCTGCAAGCCGACTCAACCAGATAAAAGTTGACTTACATTATTTTTTAACGAATTTGAGCATTCAATTAAACACGTTAGACGACTAACTCCAACCTACCAATTCTTCGCTTCCGGTCAACATAGTTTACATTTAGTACAAGGAATATTTACTGGATCTACTAAGCCGAAGCCATTCAAAACTAGCCAATTAAAGGATATTTATTAGGCCACGGCAACCTGAATCATGAATAATTTATGTATCGAGAAACTTAGAGGCAGCCTAGAGGGACCTTGATGGAAGGTAGACCCGTTGTTAAGCTTTAAAGGCATGGGAAACAAAGGCCTACATTGTGTTCTGGGGTGAAACAATTAGTAGCGTACAAGATCACAAAGGGCCGGATTTCATAAAGAGACGCTTATTGAATGAAAGGATGGACTATCAATAGACAGACTGGGACTATAAGTTATGGCAGTTGTTAAGAGGGTGATTTGTCCTGTGAAATGAAAACAATGGTTCGGAAATTTTAGGAGGGGACTGTTTCTGTGAGGGAAATTTTAGGAGGGGGTTGTTTCTGTGGGGGAGATTTTATCCCTAATCTAAGAGTGTCTCAGTTAAGAATTTATGTCGTTTAGATGCTTGATGGGATATTAGTGTGTGGTTGTAAGGTTGTTCGGTTTATGTTAAGAACTGGATAAGTATTGTGTAAAAAGTTCGGTTCGTTGTTCAGAATTGAATTTATGCTAACAGCGCCCTTATTTCATAAATTCGTAAATGAAAATACTGTGCTGGAGCTGGCTAGATGTTTGTTCCGTTTAAACTCTATAACGATATGATATTTTCTTCTGTAAATAAAATAGTCAAAAGGACTGACTTCAAAAGAAAATCTGGCATTCACTCTTAAGGAAACATCTATTTTCGTCAGTATATATGTTCAAAGAAATACATTCAAATTCATAAGTTATGCGAAAATGATATTAATAATCTATGAATAATAATACCAATTTCAAATTATTTATCTTACACAACTTATATATTATAAATTTACCTGAAAATCTATGGCGTATTTGAAATGACCTTAAGGATTAGAGTTTTAGAATAACTAAAACAGTTTTAATTCTCTCCAACCTATAGTAAATATGATTAATTTACAGGAAATTTTGGTGCAAGAAATATTCAATTACATTAAAATATCATAAATTTTTAAAAACATATTGAAAACTTTGTAAAACACTAAAAGATTTAAGGTAAATTTATGAATCCCCTCTCCATTACATAAAAATATCCATACTACACTATAAGATAATTTATAAGAAATATTGAAATGCAATAAATATATTTCCCTTTTCATTTATCCAATTGTAAAGTTCTAAGTTCAAAGCTTAAAAATTAAATTAAATGCAAAGAGTATTTTAAAAACTATGCTTGAAAAACATCAAGGGTGTGTTTCTTCACTTTTATAGTCCTGACATTGATGGAATAACAAATTTCTTTGCATAATAAATACATCCACGATGGTAATGTCACAAGGGTTATGATTTAGTACGTCAATTCATCAATAAGACATAGCATTCTGACATGTCTTTGTTTTTCTAATATTAGGTTTGAAACGTTCTGTGCCTTCGTTCATTTATATATATAAGTACTTTCAGAGCAGTTATGGTAATTTTTGAGGATCAATCATTTCCGTCTTTGCCTCAAACTCTGCTACCAGCTTTTAGTGACAGTGATTTTCGTTCGGAAGCATATTGATAAAACACTGAACATTGCATTGCCTACTATAAATTTTCAGTACTGTGTCACGGAATATATTTATAGTTTTTTTCAAGTATTCCAATTTCTTGATCCAGTAGTGGTACATAATGATAAGTTATAAACCTGAATCACCCAATCTAGTGGACGGGATAGATTACAAACTTTATTTAAGTTAGTATAATGTTATAAAGATGCTACATGTTTTTACTAGCTAGCAACTTAGGTATAAAACAAAAGCATTCTTGTGTTAGTTGTCTTGGTATAATATATGTACCACTATTTATGTGGAAAAGTTAGGTTGTCTTCTAGTATTATGTAGAACATAAAAATCATTAATATCATTATCAAGTAAAAGAAGGGATATAGTGATCACACACATAAATTTTTTTTCTTAAAACTATGTACCTGTAATCCTGCATTTTCTTATTACCTGTATGCGGTATAATAATAAACCATTTTGGAGATCCGAGTTAATCAGCTCATTTTGCTTCAAACTCAAAATTACTGAATTCATTGTATATTTATGTTTCTACTGTGTTAACTTCTACAGTCAGCACGTCTTAAAGTACACACTCAAAAATGAGATTTTTTAAATATTAATTAACATTTGTTGTGTTTGCGGAAATAATGAGTTAACTCCAATGACAAAGATGTTTGAGTTAGCCCATTGTTGCTGTAAGAACCTCCTTTTCTTCATGAAGATGAATAGAATCTTTATTCATGGGTCAAACTTCCCGATCCAGTGAAAAAATTGACTCTAAATTTATTTAATTTAAAAAAAAGCAACGAAAATTCTAAGATACAATCCATAATATCTAAAGGATTCAGATGACAAGAAATATTATCTTTTGATTGCTTACCATAATATATTACTCTTTCTTATTATTATTATTAGGAAGGAAATCTTATACGAGTTCATCCTTTTTATAAGCCTAGATATGTGAAAAACTAATATTTGTTTGTTTGTTCGCAAAATTATTGCATTTTTATTTCTATATCTTTATTAACCGATTTCTCACGAACCATTCATTCGGATATTCAAAACCTCGTATATTACTAATAATTTTCTGACGTCAAATTGAGTAACAATTGAAAACATGATTTTTTTTTCAGATATTTCAAAAAGTTTAAATTTTAATTTTAACAAAACCGATAGAACTGTTTTTGGTGAAAAAAACTCATCTGTATAAAAGTTTTAAGTGGGTTTCTTTAGATTACATCTTGGAGAGTGAAGATAGGAAAGAAGAAGACGTAACACATAATCTTTTAGCTCACATCACTGTAGACACATATTATCGATGGGTCAAGGTACCCGTATGCAAACTAACACTGGTCTTTACTACTTCAATATTCCAGGTATATTCTACATTTTCCTTTACTTGGAAAATGATAAAATAATGTGGATTAAAATGTTTGAAAATTATATTAAAGTTTGATCTTAATAAATACGAGTTTTTGTCAATACGAAGTATGCTAATGTTAGTTATTTAGTAATTGCTTAAAATTGTTAAATGGAATGAAAATATTATAAATTTTCCTTTACGAACTCTTCAGATAGTTAGTTATTCTGAATATCATTTAAATTAATTTTCAAGTCTGGAAATTTCAAGATGATTTATTTAAATATTTTAGCAAAAAAATTCCATCTGTTTCTCATTCTTAAATACATAATATTTGCCCTTAAATCTGGTAACATCTCGTTTATATAAAATCGTTTTTATTTTCAGTATCAAACAATGATTGATAAAAATATAATTTCTTTAAAATTTTTGAGAAAAGGTTATTTCGTAATAAATGTATGATATTCAATTAAGAAATTTCAAAAGATAAAACTACAGTTGAAAAGTTCCATTATATTTTCATTTTAATCTTAAGTTCATTCTAAAGTAGATTTTTCGTTCAGTGCTATGACAGTAGTTTTCCTTTTGCAAATTTAATTTATAGATTTGAAGTTATAATTGTTTCCATTATGTTTTTTTTTATTATTTTACAGCAGTAATAGTTTATACATTTATAGTGTTTCGGTATGAATGATATATATTTTTATTTAAAGAAAATTATTCATTTTAAAGTGAGATGTATTTTTATATTTTATTTTATTAAAAGCAATCTTAAAGCTAGTAAATTTCTATTCAATTCACTTTATACAAAAACATTTCTTTATACTACGAATTTGCCTATATTTCTTTTATACCTATTCATTTAGTACACTCCAAACCACCGTTAAATTTGATATCAAATCGCATCAATTAAAGAAAAATACATATAAAACATACTTGTGTATAACAAAAGTTATACACAAGTTTATCTTTGAATTTACTCTTTTACTTTTGTGTTCATAAATGTCAAACTGCGATTTTTTAAGTTCCTGTTCTTTTACATTTTAAAACTACTTTGAATGCAAGAAGGTGGAACTAAACCTTGTGGGTAAACGATAAAGAAATCATATTGGCATTGTCAATTGATTCTTACGCTTAGACATAAATCTTAACTCGCCAGCTAATTTGAATAAAGTATTATTAATATATCCCGTAACATCCCAAACCGACTAAAGAAAGAAAAATAATCTTGTTTGCAAAGGAGCCAAAAACAATTCATTCTTAAGAGAATGATAGTAATATATATTTTCCTCCTTTATTAGTACCGAACACCATTAGATTTCAATTATAATTTATTACTTTAAACCTGATAAAAAATTTATGGGAGAGTAAAACATGTTAAATGATTCGAAAAACCAAAGGAATTTAAAATAAATTTATTTTAATGCATAATTTTTACTTTACAAAAGTCATACTTTGGAATAGTTCGTTTTCATTTAATTTTCGAGATATTATTAAAATAACTGGGTTATGACTTCACTTTTAAAAATGGTTTCAATATAAAATGCCTTTCTACCTAAGTTAGTGTTGAATGTTTTGAATCCTCAATAGATAGGAGCTTTTTCTGATTAGTACCTATCTGTTTAGTTTAATTTTGTACATTTTGTAAATAAATCGCAAATTTAGATTCGACTCTTGCGATGTTTTATAACTTACATTAAATCTCCCTCTCTTATTTAAACATCATTACCTTTATTAAAATTTCAAATGTATCTCACAATATTTTCATCTAATATGAAATGCTTTAATTTAAGGTCATAAAAAGCAATAAATTCATTTCTTTAAAAGGTTCGATTATACTTCCTGACTGCTAGTTGACTTCAACTGCTAGTTGAAATGCATATCTGAAAAAAATTAATGCATTTTTCATTCGTATCTATGAATATTTTGCCAGAAAGTGCTTTAAAATATTTTCTCCACTTTTTAATGTTAAAGATTTTTATTTTTAAAAATTACATGGTAATGATGAAATAATTAGATTTAGATATATTTCAGAATCAAATTACTTTCATAATAGAATTATTGAAGAGGGGTACTTGTATTTAAAAAATGAATCTAGTTTATTTCCCAGTGGTGTCGTGACATATCATTCAATCGTATTCAACCATTTTTGTGGTAAGAATTGATAATTTTACTTTAAATGAATCAAATTTATTCTCATAGTAGTATCTAATGAAGCTGCCCTGCACAGCTTCAACTCAGAGGCGGGCAAAATAATGCCATCTTAACTTGTAGAGGGCCAATACAAACTTCCAGTCCAATTTCGCGGGCAAAAAAAAATCCCCATTTCTACTTCGTGACATTGATATAAATAGGATGACATTGATATAACTAAATCTTATTAAAAATAATCACTTTTATAATGTGCAGTTTCAAAATGTACTCCAAGTTTTTACATCGTACCTTTAAAAAAATTAAATTTTTAGCGATTATGGATTTTAATAGGAAAGCTACTTATCTCTTTACTTATAAATAGGTGAATTAAATTGTCAAGCATTTTCCTTTGGGGAATTCCTAATAAACCTTACACAAAATAGATATTTTCCAATCTTTAAAAATTTAAGTCATTCAAACCGTTTTCGGGCCTCAAAGAGGAGTCTGGTGCCGCATGGTGCTTGCGGGCCTTAAGCTGTGCAGACCTGCCCCAAGAGTTTCAACTGAGATCCTTCCGCCCACTTTGGCTCCTTCGCAAACGAGACAAGCGAAAGAAGCAACAAACTTTCCCACTTACTTGAAATGAGAGCGAAGATCCAACACAACCTCAAGAGTCTGTAGCATCCCCATCGCTGCATGCTTAACACCTAGTTCACGTGGAGAGACTCGAAGTCGAGAAAAAGGCACCGGTCAGTTAAACGACGGACATGGGTCAACAGCACAAGGTCCAGCGGACCGGAGGCGGGTCTTCCCTAGAGAAGCGAAAGGGACTTACGAGGGGGTGTGGAGAGCCCTGCCAGCTGAGGAGGGGAGCCTGATACCGTGTGGTGGGGATCAGGCGGCTCTTAGAACTGAACTCCTGCTGAAACGGTACGGAGAGGGAAAACGGCGCCAGGGGGCGCTACTGGCGGGTGGGATTGGGATGGTGTGTCTTTCTCGATCATTATTGCCGGGATGGGGGACCGCTGAGGGGTTGTGCACGTGTTTCTGGGGGTGGTCCGGAGTTTTTGGGAGGGAGCTAGGTGGGGAGGTGGGTTTGTCCAACTCTGTCGCTCTGCCAAAGGGAGTTGGTTTCTGTTGCGGGGTGAAATAGTGAAGTGAGTAAAAACGATTGACAGGTAATGTGTGTGGATGACAAATAAAAAGTAGCAGTAGGAGACTATGAAATAAATTTAAAAAACATTTTTACAAATAACAAATTTAACACAGATAAATTAACATTAATATTTTAACAGATAAATTAACACAGATAAACCTATTTTTAGCATACACACACAAATTTTATTGCATTTTTTTTAACAAAGTATTCAAAGTATGACTATTAAGTTGATTCATGTAATATATTGCGGCGAAGTTTTAAAACAGATATAGTAAAAAGGAAAATTAAATTATAGTTTATGTTTTTCTACTTTAGAATATGAGGAAAAGGTTTTAAATTTTGTAAATGAGTTAGCAGTGCCCATTACAATAAAGTTTCTTGTCTTGTGTGTAATGTGTGTGGATGTCATAAAGTACTTTTTTTTTAAAAAAAATCATGTTTGTATTGAGATTGAGTTTAAAAATTTCAACTGGGTGCAACTTGGTGTAATCCAGAATTCCTTCAAAAGGTTGTTTTTCGGTATAAATATTTAACTGGTTATTAGTGTCTCAAAAGATACTTATTGGATATTTATCTCATAATTAACCTTCATACAAGTTAATACACATAAAAATTACTTCTCACATCCGATGTACCGAGTTTGTAAGTAAAATGCGTAAAAATTATTTTTCATTTGTTGTGTATTTCAATGTATACATATTTCATTGGTTTGAAATAGAAGAATTATCTACAAATGGTACAAGAAGTAAAGGGTGATATTTATTTATTTAAGATACTTTGGCCTATTTAAAGGCCAAGCAGGGGATATAAAGAGCATGCGAAACAAACGTACTCCAATACGTTTTCTAAACACTTATATAAGTAAACAGTAAAATCATATTTTAGATTGTACGTACGTGAAAAAAATAAAACAAATAAAACTTTTAAAAAGCTATTCAATTTTTTTTATTCTAAGAAAATACGTTCAAAAAAGGAATCCTTCATTCAGCGATTTAACCACAATAAAATAAAATAAAATCCTGAAGATAAAACAGAATTCTATTCTACTAACTTACTGTTCAAATGTATATGACTCAACTACAACCAGATTAAGGCCGATTGAATGAAATGTAGACATCAATCGAAGAAAAGCAAAAAACCCTAATGAAATTCACTATCACAGCATAAATATTCAATCACCAAACACATTTACAAACCAGATAGTTTTCATGAGAAAGAATAGAACACCCTTCACAATTAGAAATAATCTATCTCGTAGAAAGTCTGTCCTTTTAATAACCTCTCGGATAAATTACTTTTGCGTTGTCCGCTGATACTGAAAAGACCTTGCTTGCTCAATTATGCAAATTTTCTAAAGTCGGATTAATTCCTATGTGTTCTATCTGGATTAGATGTGAAATATCATTAGTGAAATTACCCCTATCTCTCTGCTGCTTTTCAAAGGGAAGCGAGTGATTTGTATCTCCTCCTGAATTTGAAGTGATGGGCAGATTACTGTGGAAGCCGCTGTAATGGGCTATGAAATCTCACCGTGAGTTGTGATAGATTTACCTCTATGGGTACCTACAATATAACTGCCCAAAATAACTGTCGACCCCCTTTAACTTTTGAACCCCTATAGATATAGTCATGAAAGTTGGGTTTAGATATAGTAAAGTAACCATGTCCTATCCGATGCGATTACTTTCAACGCCCTCCAGCAGAAATTTGAGAGTTATAATTTTTATTTTAAAAACTACTAGAGATTTGCTAAGTTAGTCAATTACTAAGTTGTAGAGCAGCATCAATGAACAGTCGGGTGGATCGAAAAAAAATTTTTTAGAAATCTCTCGAAGCTGGGGTTGCAAAAGTTGTGTATTGGTATCAATAATGCGTGTGAGAAATTCGGAGGGAATCAAAAAACTTCTAGAGGTTGCGCATTGAGCTTGTAGAAATATTAGAAAAGTACACCTATGTCTAGAAACAAGTTGTGGATAGCAAACATTTTTATACCAATTAATTCTTGCTTAAATCTTAAAAGATGTTTAGAAGGTAAAAATAGCTCGTAGCTTTTTCTACTATAGCCACTGTTATAGCTAGAAACCATTAAAAAGTATTTGTTCATGACGCAACTCGTAACAGCTCGTGAGAAAATAGCTCAAAATAGAGCCAAATGCGGATAATATTCAAACTTAAGATTTTTCATCAGTTTTCAACTCTATCCAACGAACTTATTGACAGGACAAAAGTTCATCATTATATGATGAACGGAAGGGCGTTTTTTCCAAAATTCTATTAAAAATCATAATGTCCTTCAAATTTTGATTCAGTAATTTTTTGGAATAAAATTGATTCTTAGGAAGCATCAGTTCCTCCCGGGAATATTTATGCATATCTAACTAGACTTTAGAACCATAAAACCGGAAATTACTCGTTTTCCAAAATGACGTATGATCAAAAATGAAGGAATACCTACAGCTTATATGCTTCCTTAAAAAATGTGGCAATGTTTCAATGTTTAACTACTTGTAAGACATTGGAATCGCTTGTATTTAAAAATTTTGTACATGACATCAATATGATTGCAAACAAAAAACTGTAAAAGAGCACTTAGCTGGCAAGATCATATAACCGATTTTCAGTTGAAATTCTTTAAAACCCCAAAAAACGGAGTTTGAAAGCTGATTTTGATTCAATTAACTGTAAATGTGAACATATCCCGGAGTCTACTAGAATACACATAGTAAGAAATTCAAAATTTTTAAGCTTAAAATAGGTGATTCCTCCCCAAAATGAAACTTATGAAACTTAGTGAAGCATTTAGAACATATTGAATGTATCAGGATGCTAAAAACAAATATTTTAACTGAAAAATATCGCATTTTTTCAAACACACTTGTTAAAACCCTTTATAATATAATTATCCGCCATTTTGGGAAACAAAAAATTTCCGGTTTTATGGTTCTAAAGTCTAGGTAAATATGCACAAATCCACAGGAGGAACTGATACTCTATTAAAAATCCATTTCATTGTAAAAAGTTACTGCTATATTTGCTTTTAAATTAAGACTTGAATGACATTATGATTTTTAATAGTATTGGCCACCATCTTGGAAAAAACACCCTTCTATTCATCATATAACGATAAACTTTTGTCCTGTCACTAAGTTTATTGGATAGAGTTTAAAACTGATGAAAAAGCTTGAGTTTGAATATTATCCGCGTTTGGCTCTATTCTGAGCTATTTTCTCACTACTATTGCGAGTTGCGTCATTAACTAATTTTTTAACGGTTTCTAGCTATAACAGTTAGTAGAAAAAGCTACGAGCTAATTTTACCTTCTGAACATCTTTTAAGATACATTTAAGAAAGAATTAATTGGTATAAAAAATGTTTGCTTTCCACAACTTGTTCTAGACATTGGTGTATTGTTTTAATATTTCTAGATTTCAAGCTCAATGCGCAACCTCTAGAAGTTGTTTGATTCCCTCCAAATTTTGTACACGTCTTATTGATACCAAAACACAACTTTTGCCACCCCATAATGGACAGTTATCTTGAGACACCCTGTATATTGTATGTATGTTCAGATTACAGAGTTGTACTTCCATTGTAATAAAAAACTTATTCAATTAAAATGTCATACCTATATTACTTTTAATTTGAAGAAATGGAAGGTGTGAAAATGAAGTTGTTAATATCAATCCATATAGTATAACACCGACATTTATATTACAAATGTAGTGCACTAGTTTTTCTTGCGAGATTATCGTCTAATGAAGACTTTTTCTATAAAATTTTCGAGTGCATTCATAATGCATTCGAATTCGTAAATGTATTTCTGCATTTTAAATTATAGCTTTAGCAGTTCCTTATCCAGTTATATAGCATTATATCGATATTTATGTAAGGATATTATGCAATTTATTTTTATTTTTCTTTATTTTTTATTATTTTCTATAGCTCAACAATATCTAATTACTCCAAAACATAAACATTCCATTTCACAAATAACTTAAACACAGAAAAATGCTATTTTTTTTAGATCATATTGTTAAAAAATTGCCTCAAAAACTTAGTTTATTACTTTTTTAATTAAAACAATTGTGCATTTTATACTTTTTAAAGACTACATAAAAAACTCAATTAAACGTTCCTTTACAACTACTAATTTATAGGGACTTTTCGTAGTCGTAAATCCAACAAAACAGCGTAAAATCTTTAGTGAGAAATACGCTACTTAAGATTCAAGCCTTTAAAAATATCCCACATGAATAGAATAAGAAGCCTAAAAGGAGTACAATAAACAAAGCTGATGGTGCAAAGGAATAAAAAATTCAGTCGTAAAACTTAAAACTGAAAGTGCATCTCTGTAACTAAATATTTCAAAAAAGGGACCTCGAATAAGTAAATTACATCAAACTGGAAATATTACTTTAATTTATTTTAATACTCTCTTTTAAACCAGTTACACGTCGAATTATTTTTATAACAATTCTCACGAATGAATGTTTCCAGAATATTCAATCTCAATACTAATGTCTTGTAGAAGTGTGGATTACCTAACAGAAAGAAACAAAACACCTAGAATCTCCCCATTACAAAAACGTATTCAAAGCTCTCTTCATACAAGAGTTTAAAAGCTAATTGCATTCTTCCTCAATTCGTTAATCCAGGAAGTATAACTAACACTCTTTTCTTTGAGCAGGCATTTATTTCACCCTGAGTGCAAAAACCCCAATAAAGCGGAATTAATTTCTCAACCGGCGTATGGCGTGCGGAAATGCTCGATTCGTCACGAATTCACTATTCAACGGAAATCTTCAAATTTAAAAGGCGCACTTGATTAAATTATTTAAATGAAACCTTTTTTAGGGTACGCTCAGGTGAGGAAAAGCGATTGGAAGGAACTTTCCTTACTTATGTTTCGGTTCTGATTAGTTTCGTTTAAAAAGGGGATTTGAACTGTCGTATCGAAAGGTGTAATTTATTTAATTTTTTCGCCATGAATGAATGATACTTTGGCTTTAATCACTTTCAAATGGTGCATGTCTATAAAACTAAATACAAAGAGCAAGTATCGTTACTTTAAGCTTTACACATGACTTGGGAGCTTCGCGTTCTGTACCTGGGTTATTCAGAGGAGTGGAGGTAGAAATAATATTCAAGGGCCAATTATCTTTCTTACGGCTATAATCACCACTAACTTATAAGGTTAACTTGGAAACAAGCTTTTTTAACAACTCTGATAGGTTCATTAAAACTGGTTTCCCTTTTTCCCAATTAAAATCTTGATTCCAAGTTAACCTTAGGATAAGTTAGTAGTGAATACAGCCGTTATTTTTAAAAACTGTATTGTTATTTTAAGACTGGTTATCTTCAAAAATTTTACAGGAAAAATATTATTGACTCATTAAAAAACAGATTTTATAAATTAGTAAACCATAATAATCGGCACTGGAATTTTATTTCTACCTCCAACTGTTAGTCCACACAACCCTTTTCTTCATTGCATCTAGTAATGAGGTATTCTCACGTTTTGAGATTAAATTTTATTAAAATAGTATATAAAAAACCATGAAGAATGACGTTTACATCAAGTATTTTCGTAGCCTAGTTTCTGAGATATAAATTTTTGAAATTTAGTTTTTTGTTTGGGCGCGAAAACACTTTGAAATCACAAATCATGAGCTGTGAGGTCACATCCAATAGAAGCCCGTTTTCTGATAACGTGACTTTTCTGCCGTTTTGGAAAAAATAAAATTGAATTTTAAATTATTTAAAACACATTTTTGAACTTAAAAATCAGAAATTTGGGAGTTTTAGACCATAATGTATCGAAAAAGTATAAAATCAAGCAAATCCCTCACTCATGCAAATACCTCATTCCTGTCTGCCCTGTAGCACTTCAGGAATGCATACCTTACCAGAATGATATTCAATTGTCTTTGAGTAGTCTACATCTCTATCATTTTTGCCTGAGAGTTTTTAATCACCCTATACAGATTTAGAAAAACGTTCAAAACCAGCTTAATTTATTGGAGAGGCATGTAATATATACTTTTATAATATTTTTTAGCTTTGATTAATGTTTTATTCAACAAGTTGCTAAAGTGTTAGGTTTTATTACAGTAAATTAAATTTAAAACTTTCAAATATAAGTACAACCAGTTCAAAAAAAAATTTTTTTGTGAACATTGATAAAGTCTATTTAAATTAAAATAGTAAAAAATACAGTTGTAAATTTATTTATCCATAAAAATTGTATTGCCTTCACATATTAACTATTAATTTTGGAGGTAAAGTAAAGATTGTAGAGTTGCTCGTAAAAAGAAGGTATTATTACAAAGATATTTCCGCATTATAATATATTTAAAACGTGTTTTAGTTTATGGGAGTTTGTTGTAAATTTATAACATACAGATAGTAGTTTTCTCTCTGATAATTCAATGTAAATTTAAACCAAGTTTTGAAAATACTTAAATACTAAATAGTTTCCGTATTTAATTTTAAGTAAATCATTTTTTTTTATTTTAAATCATTTTTTTTTATTTTAAATAATTTTTTTATTTTAAATTATTCTTTTTAATTTTAAATAAATCATTTTTTGGACTTTAAATAAATACTTTTTTGAATTTTAAATAAATCCTTTTTTAATTTTAAATAAATCATTTTTGAACTTTAAATAAATAATTTTTATACTTAATTTCAAAATCATGTTGACGAGATATAAGAATTATATTTCTCAAGAAACATGTTACGGTAAAAATGGATCTTAATCTTTCCGAAATGAAATCAGATAATGTGCAAACTATTCCCAGAATCAGCATTATAATACGGATTCATTTTAAATTGCGTCAAAGTACACAGCATTAACTAACATAATTACAATCCACACATTGGTTAATAAAATCCAATTTGTATCCAGTCAATGTTATTGAAGCTTTTAGTTAACGAAAATTAACGTTTTCTGAATATACACTAATTCAATTAGAAATGGCTTGTGCGTTTGAGTAACATGCTACTACACACCTTAGCTTCAGTATATGGAATAGAGATTTGGATAATTACTCCCTGCATTATATAAACTCCACTCATTTAAAATCGGTAAATATAATATGCTCTAAAACCAAGGTATGAATAAGATTGCTTCCAAGTTAGTTTGAAGCACATAATTATAGGAGTTTACGTTTAATCGGATCAAATCAACTTACGTTGCTGTTTGTATTAGAACTCAAAACTTATTTTAAAACTTATTTAAGAAATATCACCTTCTGTTTATCAAGTTATAATTGGATGGATTCAATTATGAGTTTATCATCAAAACTATTTCAATAATAGAAAGATACCTATTATTCTCTGCGTATTTTAAGGGTAAACAAAGGGAGGTCTCAACAAGAATATCTTCATGCAGTTTTGTAAAGGGTCTACATTTGAATGGCATAAAAATTTATGACCCTATGTTATTTCATCATTTGTATTGCGTAATTTACATGTATCAATAAGAGAGGTAATTGCTTTTTGTTACTTAAGTGGCAAATATCTTTGTTTCTTACTGATTTGCTTATATTTTAAAAACATAAATAAAAAGTAATAAATAGTTTAAGTTTATATTTAAAGTTATTTTAGAAACTTATTAAAAATAAGTAACCTAAAATTTTCACTTTACTTACTTGGTAAGTTAGTTATGGTCTTAAAAGGGTAATTTGTGTCCATGAAACGTAAAAAAACATGTTCTATGACTGCAATTTGTAAGTTGTTGTTCATAAGTTTCACAGCAACCGATTTCTTCTTACAAGAGAAAAAAATTAAACCTCGGTAAAAAATAAATGAGAAATTGCAAGTAGTTAACTAAATCGCATAATTAATCACTATCACAAAACGACATTTGGTCTTCCAGCCATCAACGTCATTTTCAAGTAACTAAAACAACTTAAATTTAAGACTGATAATCGATTGTAATTAACAATCTCTGGATAGTCAGAGTAACGTCTTAGAAGATTTCACCAGTTCCCTATTTCCCATACCGGAAACACTCATCCGTATTGATTCTGCCTTCTAGTCCAGAAACCTTACATACAGAGTTCTTATTAAATGTCAGGTAAATATTCTAGAACTTGACGTTGGACTACTCGCGAAAATCTTAAACTTCACTCAGGACTTTGAGAGAGTGACGGCTGCAGAAAAATAGCAGCAGACCTTGGAGAGTGTTGGATAAATTTCCAGTTTGGAACGCGTTATAGTTCTGTGGTTGAGACCTTCTTTCCGTTTGTCTGTACATGAAATCTTATTTGAGTCGTAAGTGTTGAGTGAACAACGTGAAAGTGAGGGAATTCCGACCTATAGAAAAAAATTGTTTTAATTCCTATAAATCAATATTATTATATTATAATTGTTGTTGCTGAATATCACCGACTTGAGGATAATAATTATCTTTCATATAAAAAAGTGTTTACAAAAACACAAGGAATAGTTATGTTATACAGGGGTTTCAAAAGTCCGTTTCAGGGCTTTTATTTGGAAGCAACGTCTCTAGGTCATATATGTAAGGTTATACCCTAGGTAAGTGGCCATTGAAACGGTCCAAAAGGTTAAAATAAGGAAGTTTAAAAAAATTGAAAACTAAGGGAGATCCCGACAAGCGCACAAAAGAAGTTTTATAAATTTATCTATTATTCGAGGAGGTATTACCAAGTGAAAATAGCACTTTCTTATGCCTCAAAAAAGAAGTAGGGTTACTTGGGGTAAGTGGGTCACTGGGGTAAGTAAGTCACCCATACCTCTTACCCCATAGTTTTAGCATGGTTAGGGTAAGTGGGACCCCTCTTTATTTAGTAAGTGAGACCCCTTATTATGATATAACTGGTTATAGAGGGTCCCCATATGATGTAGGAACTATTACTGAAGACATGGGCGGTTCAGGGGGGTTATAGTGACAATTTCCCACAATATTTTCAGAAATTTTCGATTTATAGTAGCAAGACCTTTTACTCACCACTTCAAAATTCATTAAAATTTATAAATAGTTTGATCGACATTTTATATCAAATTTGCGTTTTAATTTAAGTTATGGTGAGTAAAGTGAAATATCCGTTTTCAAGGCCTAAAAAAGTGCTATTTTTACATGTTAATATGCCCTCGAATATTTAAGATATTTTCATGAGGCTTTTTCTGTAGTTTGTGTACTGTAATTGTAGTTTCTCGTTATAATACAAGCAATTTTATTACTGAATTTTTGTTCCATCTCCTCTAGTTTTTCACTTTTCAAACTTCCTTATTTTTCCTTTAAGAAAGATAAGCTTATTTTTCCTTCCAGTATAAGCCATATCAGTGGATTCAGCATGGTCACTTACCTAGGAGCACACCTTACTATCATGACCCCAAGAGACGCGTTGGTTCCAAATAAAGCCGCAAAACCGAATTATTAAGCTCCCTGCATATAACGCCAAGTAACGAATTTCTCCCATCCAGAAAAAGTGAAACTACTTAAAAAATAGTATATTCATTACACTAGCGGTGTAAGAAGGATTAAATAAATAAACAAATAAAATATTGAATGAATTGATAAATTAATAAACTTCAAGGCTCAGTAAGGGAAAAGCTAAGTAAATGTTCATTAAGACTTATCACTTTGGATATTCATTTTAGAGGAATCATCCGAAGTTGGATTCACTCTTTACTCTTTCATTTTTCTATAGCGATTCGCAGGAGTGAATTAGTGAATATGAATAGTGAAAGTGAGTTAGACCTAGCGACTATAAGACGCGACAGCGAGTAATCTCCATAAAAAAATCATGGAGAAAGCCTAGTCCCCTATCTTGACAGGAATGAAGATTCCTGTCAAGATAGGGGGAGTCTCAGGCTGAACTACATGCTTTTTACCCTCTTTGATTGATCACTGTCGCGACTTATGGTCGCTAGGTCTGACTTGGGCCTTAAACACAGTGTGAATGAGCCTTAAGTGGTTCCCTAGGGGTACAAGGGGCAATTCAGATTAGCTACTGATACCAGACAGATTAACATACTTGTCGAGTTTTTTCGCCATGTGTTAATTTGATAAAACTTGTTAATTTTTACAATTTAGAATTGAATCGTATATTTCAGAAACAAGTTAAACGCTGTGTTAATCCAATGGGGTTTAACTTGTTTCTGAAATAAACGATTAAATTTTATTCTCCACCAAAAATACTAGCTAAGGAATATCTGTGCTTTTTACCCACTCACATCGGATCTTTCATTCATTATTCAAAGTGACCTGTGCTAGTCACTAAGGGTAAATCCAACCTTAGATTTACATTATATCTAAACGAGAACTCCCCTGATGCCTCTGCTCCTTACTCCTCAATTTGGTTAAAATTAATTAAACGCCATGGATTTAAAGGGCAGTTAAAGTGTAGATATGTCCTTTCATGACGTAAGATTAAAATTCTCAAACACTTCAGACATGAAATACTATCGACTAATAATAAACTGTAGACAGGACAACATTTTATGTTAAAGCTAAAGAAATTTTTCATTTGTTCATGAGATACATTTTAAGAGTACTTAAATAAATTGGAAAGTTAAAGGTTATAAAAATGTCTTTACATTTACAGGAAAATAGCTGCCCTTAAGAAATTTATGGGTCTGACTTATTTATTTGTTCTCGTATATTTCCTGACACATTTGTTTACAGTGTCAAAATTTATTAACTATTCCGTCTATTTTTTTTCAAAAAGGTGTTTTTAAAACTAGTTTACTTTAATAGTTTATAATTTTTAAATTTAGCAAAGTGTGTGCTGAAAACGAACATCACTGACGAATAGAATAAAGAACCGCTCTACTAATTTTGATTTATCTGCTGTTTTTCATTACACAAGTTTCTACATAACAAAGTTTGCTGTTAATACACATATTTCTCTTAAGGGGTACTTTAAAATCTTCATATCTAATCATGTTAGTATTGAAATTGGATTTTCAGTTTGTGAAAGTGTTTGAAATATTTTTTAAAGATATTTTCTTCAGTTTTCATGTGGAAAACACAATTTTTCAAAGCGATAAAAGAAAAAAATCAATGCCTTTTTTGTGTGATGCCATATTTTTAAATGTTTCAAACCAAAGCATAACTTCTAAGAAATAAATAAAATTCTAGATAATATTAGTAAAACATGAACAACCATCAATTCCTTATTAGTTTTTTTTCTTAGAAATTAATTTTAGTTTAATTTTTTATTCATATCAGCACGTTTCAACATTGCTAATATCCGTAAGTTCCCCAATATTAAATATAATACTATAATAAATCTCCCTATATTCTGCTTCAAGTTAACACTTTTGCTTCTACAGAAGGGTATATTTTAATTTCCCTTTGATATTAATTGATACTCTTAATTATGAAACCCAACTACCCCATACATTTCCGACTTAACATAAAATATATAACTTATTTTTTAACTCTAATTATCATTAACTTAATATTTCCATCTGAGAGTCAAAGAACACTGTTATTTTGTGCAGCAGATTTTGTATTTATTCTTACCCCCTATAACTTCATACCTATATTTTTAGTGATCAAATTAAGAAGAAAATCCCTCCAATTCACAAGATTCATACTAGAAAACCATTCTATATTCAGAAGATACCTACTGCTCTGCATTTATAAAATAAACTCTCACTATTAATATTTTTCATATTCCAATGATCATATTATCATGATTCCTAGTAGAACTGTATCCATGGGTTTGAGTGTTCTACCCCCTAACTTTTGATATCTACAGTCAATCCTATTTTTGTGCGAGGAATAGGGAACACATAAAAAAATCGCACAAAACTTCACGAGTAGCTATAAAACATAGTTTTTGCAAAACAATTAAAAAATCACTTTTTTATGCGATAATTATTTATTAAAAAAAGTCTCACGTTGGTCAGTAGAGAAAATTCCTTAGCATAGCTGAATTGAAAAACTTTTTACATTCGGACCGTAATGCAATCCCCACCTCACAGCTGAATTGAGAAACAGTTTCTATAATTACCATAGATTTTTTTCAGTTACCATGTAGTCGGCGACAACTATTGTTTCACTAAACCTTTGTATACGTCTCGTATCGTAAAATCTTGTAAACCTATACAAGATTTTTGTTCTTTGTTCCCATTTGATTGAAATGTTCATACACCACACAAAAAAATCGCAGAAAAAGACCGCACAAAAACAGGTTTGAGTGTACTTTTATACAGATTTTTTTCCAATTCTTTGGCTTTCAAGGAATGATCCACTTCGGATGTAACCAAAAGGGTCTCAAAGTAAGTTTAATTATTACTTTTAAGCATCAAATTTCGGAAAATTTATTGAGGAGACCTCTAAACCTCTCCAAAAATTTGACATCTTTTTGTAAAATGATTCTTCCTTTCATTTCTGCAGCTTTCACGGAAGAAGTGGTACTCTTCGGATATAGTCCAAAGGGTCTCAAAGGGATTAAATACTCTTTTTAAGGGTTAAATAAATTTACAAAACTCTTTTTTAGAGCTCAATCGTTACTTTGTGCTCATATTGTACACAAAAGTTTGATATTAATTGCACCAAGATTCAAAGTGATGTAAAATTAATTTAATAAATATAAGCACGTTTCACCATTGCTAATTACTCGTAAAGTAGAACCTTAGAATACACCATCCCTCAAAAAAAGTCTGGTTACGGCTATAAAACCAAACTGTTCTACATCTTTATATAAAATTTGTTACTAAATCCATTTCGTACTTCAATTGTAACACGATATAATATCCCTTCTCCAATTCTCAACCAAATTGTCCCCGGTTCTCCATTTGTGCAAGACCCCTTAGTTCTTCGAAAGTGGGAGCGAAACAGCTGAATAAGATCGTTTGGAAAGAGAACCTAGTCTCTTCATAAACAAGCGAATCTCACTCCCACGTTCTTTTTGACACTACAGCAATCGGGGCTCGCTATGGAAACGCGTCTCTTGCGATTAATGAATTTCGTTGAACACGTGGGGAATCTTTCGTTCAGACGTGTTGGAGCATGCGGAATTAGTTTGGATAGCCCACAGGCATGGCGCGCTTAATGCAATGGTGTATGTTACAGAGAACTGTGTTTAAAATTTGTGAATGGACTTGTTGTTTATGTCAATTTTTCATTCATCTATCATGGGAGATGGAATTCGAAAATTTCATTTTTGAAATCATGAAGTTGTACAATATTATTTTTGTAATGTCCATTGTTTCTTGATTATAATTGTTTTAATTCATAATTGAAATCTATCTTAAGAGGTAGAAGTGGGAATTTTAAAGATAAATAAGAAATTTAAAATGTGGAAAAATTATTTACAGATGTGTAGGAAACATTTATGACTAATTATTAACATAAAACTATGTGTGACTTTTAACAGATTGGTTTTGAATATAACTACCTAAATGGGAAGGTTTATAAAACGTCTATTCCAAATCAAGATTTATTTTTTTAATTGTATTCCGAAAGAAAGAATTAAAATGCTTTTTATTTACTGACCAAAATTTATATCCCAATAGTTTCTTCTAACATAAAGACTTGAAGAGGTTTTTGATACTTATAGTATGTATTTATAAACTCTCCATTCCAAAACAACTTTTAACCATCAAGAGATCATTGTTTCAAACTATAGTGTGTTTAAATAAAGTAACACAAAATCAAAACATCAAAACTTCCTTTTAATCCATAAATTCGAGAAATGCTTGGAAAGGTTTAGCATGAAAATAATATCCAAATCCCTGAAGACAATAGAAAATTTCCCATTTTCATTAAGTAAAAGGAAAGTTTTTTGGGTTATCTGATCTTGAAAAGTATGAAAGGTTTCACTTGGTTTAAGTTTAAATCCAAACTCTCTCCAATTGCTTCATAGTTCTGATTATTTATGATCTTGCTTTTAAAATAATCATAATTATTGATCACAAAACTTTGTTTTCATCCAATTTTTTATTACTTAAAACTACACTGTAATAGTTTGTGATGAGTTTTTTAAGTATCCTGGCTTATTTATATTTACTCATTACTGCCTGACGTCCCTTTTTAAGGACGTTTTTTAAAAATCCTCCTATTTCTACAAAAATTGTTCCTTTGTATCAAAATTTGCACTGATGTACCTCTGATCTTCATAGAACATAAAGAATACAAGAAAAAAGCAGAATTTTTAAAAAATTTCACTTTTTTAAAGTTGGAAGATAGAATTTTTCAGAAAAGTGCTTTTTTAAAAATTTTAAAAGAAAAAGCTTAAAAAACTTAGTTGTTATTTAAAAAAAATTTCAATGCCGATATATATTACTGTTTATACATTAAATCAGTTGGGGTGTTTTTTATTTTTCCAAAGTATTCGATCTTGACCTTATTTTGGACCCCCGAAAAGCGTCCCTAAAAAGGGATGTCAGGCACGAATGCCCCCGTGGTTTTCCCCATAGTGAAATGCTAGTGTTTCCTTATTTTTTTTCATAAAAACACGTTCTATTCTTATGAAATTAATTAAATAACTGATATTTATAAAATTACTTTAATTTTAGCTAGTAAATTTATTATTATTATTATTTTTGGAAAATACTGTTATTTCTGCTAAATTAATGGAATAAAAAGTTTTAAATTATAAGGAATGAATTAATTTGTATTAATTAAAAGGAATAAATTAATTATTTACTATATTTATTACTTATGCAAATATATTCTGGTTATATTTTAATTAAAAGTTTAATAAGCATTAGTTATAATGACTTTTTTTTCATTAAAATTGCCAAAAAAAGTCGCTTTTGTGATAGATTTTCGGCTTTTTTTCTAATTTGATGTCGCTAATCATTGTGTTCTGTACCGCAGATCAAACGTAACATCTGGCTTGCTAATGCACATCCTACTAATGCTTGATTTTTGGGGAAAAATTTGTGTTCCGCACAATAAAATTAAATAAAATGAAAAAAGTATGGGCATTTGAAAGACTTAAACTTCACAAATTGAGATATTCTGATGAATTTGAGGTGTGTAAAAGTAATAATTACTTAATATTTGGTAACATAGAAACAAAGAATGCCTTTTTCAATTAAAAATCTTAATTAATTTGCAATTAACATAGATTTGGGAGGAAAAAACATGTTTTAGAGCATAAAAAATGCTCAAATTACGTTAACTAAGGTTAATTTTACAGTTAATTGGATAAATAATTAATATTTTTTGTTCATATTCATGTTACAGTATGGCTCCGATCACTTTTGCTGCACTTAAAAATGTAGAAGATGTTTTTGAGTCTTTAAAACAGTTTTCTACCATGCGTTTATAGGGAAAAAACACGGGGGCATTCGTAACTGACGTCCCTTTTTAGGGACGTTTTTAATTATGGTGTAGAAATTAAAATTTTAACCTGGAATTTTTTTCACTATTTTTCCAGTTGTTTTGGGGCTACTTACTATGTTTTACCAAATATTTAAGAAAAATAAAAAGTTGGGCATTAATGGGTTAATCTTTTACATGAATCCATTTGTTTGGTTCACTCCTAGACAGTTAATGAGAACATGTTGTAAAATCTTGTAAGGAAATATTAATGAAAAATACCTACTCTTTAATAATTTCTTAATTAAAACTGGAAAAAGTATAGCAGTTATAAAAATAGGAAAAATGTTTTTTACATATGTTATGTATTTTTTCTTACTAATGCCTACAATTCTTATTAGCGGGGAAAACCATTCCGACTTAATCGATCCGAAAAAAGTTCAAATATGATTTGGTAAAAATACGGTACGTTGTAATGAATATCAATAAATTTATTTTTAGCGATAAATAATATTCGGATCGCTTTTGAACTTTGAACTGCTGCCAAAAGTTTAATAATAAAGATTTCGGAATGCTTTGAAAAGAATGTATCGAGTCCCAATTAATACTTTTAGAACCCATTGAAAAATATCAATTATCTTGAACGGTTTATTTTGTAAAAATTTTTAAGTGCCGTGATCCGATTCATCCCGTTTTACGGTATATGTAAGATACATACAAATTTATTATTTTATGGAACGAAGTTTTTAAAATGAGTTGAAAATTATATTTTTACATAACAACTATAGAAATTTAAAATTTTTATGCAATATTTGTTTTCAGACTTCAAATGATAAATTTAAATGTTTTTGCAGGAAGATCCTTCGAATTCTAACGTTATCTAAAACCACAAAAAAATAACATAATGGAAATTTTTATTACTGATACTTTAACATTCTCCTTATCCCGAAAGAATGCAATATTGACTGGAACATCTTTTCAACATAAAACTACGTTTTGCTTCCCCTTCAAAGAGCACCTGCAGTTTTGAGAAAATGGTGATCTTTCTCATCTATTTTTCTTTTGAATCTAATCTTAAAAAACTTTGCGAATGCAACATTTTTTTCCCTTTTTGATCTAGTATATATAGACATCTTGATTTACCCAAACACATAACTTATATATTTTATTTTCAATCTATGTAATATGGTTAGTTTTAAAACCTTAATTGTATTTATTGGACTTTTTTTAGAATTAGTCAAAAATACAGTCTAACATTTGATTGTAAAAACAATATTTTAACAATGATTGTAAGTGTATCGCTCAATTGGCGAATCTAACTGTGAATAAATTTGGTTAGTAAGGGGAGATATCTTTTGCCGCAACGTCCTCAAATATTCTTCTAACTACCTCGATACCCCAACACCAATTCTAACCCAACAGCGAAGATTCTCCCATCGAAGGAGTAAAAATTCGGGGAGCGATCTGCATTCTGATTCCGCGTAAAAAGCGCCCCTCCATCTGTGGAGCTATAATCGCGAACTGATGACTCGGTTCTTTCCACGCGTCTCGCAAATGAGCCGAAAACGACGACGTCCCGACTCCAAAAATAAAAAGGGACGAACATTTCGAATCTTGTTTTTGTGTGTCCACCGATCATCCACTAACTACCATGGTGCGTTTGGGTTGAAGTGGGCTCTTATTTCGGAGCTGTTTGATAGAGGTTGCAATGAGATAATCTTCGGGGTGTTATAAGTAGGGCTGTGATTTTCATGTTGTTAAAAACTAAAGATATGTGGTTATAATATGCATTTATTTTAGGTAAATATGTAACAAAAAGTGCGAAATATGTATTTAAAAGTAGAAAAAAGAAGAAGATTTTTAATGAATTCATGAAACAAAAAATTTTTAAAACTCTCTAAATTTCAAATTCATCGGAGAAAATTTGGAAAAAGCTGAAAAACTAGTTGAAAAATTGGGAAAAACTAGTGAGATAATTCATGAAAAACCAAAACATTTTATGAATGAATGTGTAGCAAAATATGTATTTATAGCTTAAATACCTAAGAACATGTAAATAAACTGAAATATGTGAATGTGTAAAATAGTAATGGTCTGAATCGATCCAAAATCCCTTGAAATGTATAGAATTTGAAATATCTCTTCAATATCAGGTTTCTCTGAAAAGATATGTTATTACATTGGAATCCCAGCCCTATAGTTATGAGCATTTGCAAGAATTCAAAATTCATTGAAGTTTGTGGTTTTTATTACTTACTTTTTCTAAGTAGTACCTAAGAATAGACTAGGGATTTGGTACTATGACATTTTATTACTTAGTACCAAAAAGGCATGAAGAATTATACTTACTTATGAAAATGAAAAAAATATTTTCAGATATTATCTGGTTGCGTTTTAAGTAAACTATCAAACGACGTTTAAAAATTCAAATGTAATAAAAAGTTTCGTATTATATTTTATTCTTAATCAATTTATCTATTCAAATTCAAGTTATTCTATTGAAACAAACCTTAAATTACTGAATTTTATATATTTTATTTCGTTAGAAAAGATTCAGCTTTGTATAGTATACGTCTATTTCCTTGAGTGTTTTTGCTTTTAAATGCTTACTATAACAGTGCTATAATGTTAAATTTCCTCATAATACAAACATAATCAGAGTAGTTTTCGGTATACAAATAAACCTTCTTTGGGGGTATAATTTTAAGTATCACCTAAAATGAAAAGCACTTGTAAAAGATACACTTTGGTCGGTATGTGTAATGGATATGTTAAAGATTTGCATAAAATTTGTTACTTTTGTAAATTCATGTTAAATAGTTCAATACATTCAATGAAATGACAATCTCTAATTAAAATGACTTTATTTAAACCTTAATAATACATTTCCTAATAATATTCATTGCTTTTATCGCACAACTAAAATGCCAATATCTCAAATTTTACAGACTAAACACACATTGACATTTCCAGGTGTCTGAGCACCTTAAATTTCTTAAACAGAATATATCTCCCGTAACTTTCAAACTCAACCTCAAATTAGCTCCGTGTAACACATAAATTAAATCATCACGCTGGGTTACGCAATAAAGCTTCATACTTCATAAACCGCCTAAAAGACACCAATTCTGCGGCCGAAAACATTACCGTGCGTATTAATGGCGCACCTTCACGCAATTAGACGTAGACTGTGAATAAATTAACATTTCTTAGACCCCTATATTTGGGGCAATTCATAACATCTCATTTTACAACTGGCTAAAATGTCCACGGCTTAATTTAACTCTTCCACATCTCTAAGACGCAGCATAAATATCTCCCTGGAGTTCACGAGAAACATCTTCAAATTTAAAGAAGGCAGACCCTCAGAGGCACTTAAAGATAAATTATGCTTAAATGAGCTCCAGACTGACGGCTTTTTAACGGGAGGCTTCTTCTCTGCTGTTGAGCTGAGACATTTTCTTACGCATAGACTGAATGTTTCGCTTGAATAAAATTATACTCAGTAAAATTGTTCTGGGCAGTAGAGTAGAAGTTCATTTTCTAAAATTACTTCTAATGCACTTAGTTTTCTAATCCATGGAAATGGTGTGAATTTTTAATTAATAACCTAGGGATCAATTTTAGTTTTAGCAGTTTTTATACTAATCGTCACTTAAATATTCCTTTTCAGTTTCTAAAAAAATCCTAAAACTTAAAAATGTGACTATGATAATACCAACTATAAAAACATTAGAAAACGAAAATAATGTTAATGTATTTTCTTTTAATTATTTTTTGGTTCGTAGTTTTTAATACAAAACAATAGTTATTCTTATTTTAGTTATTCTATCTTTGACATTTCTTACCTTTCTTTTCTTTTTGACCAAATAATTTCTGGTAGTAAATTCCTGTAAATGTATCTATAGTAGAATGCTTATAAGTACAGATACTGAAAATTGTAACACTCAAAATAGTAAGTTTTATTAAAATAAACCTCCTTAACTTTTAGTTAAATGCTTAACGACAAACGACATTCTTTTTATCCAATAATGAATATATTGATTTATTTTGCACAACGAGTTGCATTTTAAGAAATTATACATTTTCACCGCGCTTGAGGTGAAATGGACAAGATAGTTGTAAAAATTTTAGAGTTCAAAAGTTTTAAAACCAAACAATTTAATTAAATGGTATTGTAGTTAATGACCCCCTTGCATATGCAGTATAAAAGTAACAAAGTCATTCATTTTAATTTTTTAGTGAAAATAATAAGCCATAAATGCCATAACAGTGCAATCTTACCCAATTCCCCATCTTATACCTTACCTTTATACCCTTATATTGCATTAGCTTATTGCTTTATATTGCATTAGCGGAGCCATACCATACAGAAAGGTTACCCAGTGTGCGGCTGCTGAATGCTGCACTAGGGTGTCTCAAAAAAAACTTTTTTTAGAAAAACCTCGGTCCCCAGGGCTTTTCCCATTCCTTTTGGTCCCAAAAGATTGTGTGTGGAGTTTCAGCCCCTTAAGTTAACTCTAGGGTTTGCCTGTAGAGCCCCAAAGTTTGGAAAAAGTGGAAAAAATTACCTATTTTCAGAATTTTTAAAAATTATATTTTAAGATTGATACTGCGATAAAAACGGTTCAAATGTGTCATTTAGGACTTATTTTGGTGGAATATATTTATTTATGTGTATTAACTGTACCCTATAGCCCCTATAATTTAAGATTAAAACGTACTACTTAGGGACGTTGCACTCGCCAAAGCTTATAATGCACTACCGGTGGACGAAATTAATTAAATCCGAATTTCTTCGAAGTAACTCCCTCAAATGATGCCATTTGGAGCTAAAATGATATTATAAATTACAAAAACCAGTGAAATAACAGTTTTTGGCCCTTCCACTGAGCTTTTAATGTAAAAAATGTTTTTCTTCAAAATTTCTCGTTTCCAGCTGATTAAACCCAAAATTTATACTATAAAAGGGGATTGCTGTACTTTATAGATACAAAACTTTGAAATCTTTATAGGGGTTTCATTTTTAATAAGTAGAATTAAATTTTATAGCGCACAGATCGGAAATGACATGGATATTTCCTATACCAGACGTGAAAATATATATTTTTTTTTTAAGTTTTGAAAATTACTCCCTTTTAACGTATTAGGGGAGAGTTTTAATTAAAAACTTCTTTCTTTAACATTTCAACCAATATTCACAAGTATTAAACTATTTTCCTAATTTTGAAAAAAGAAAATCGATTTTCACGTCAGGTATAGGAAATATTCTTGTCATTTCCGATCTGTGTTGTTTAAAATTTAATTCTACTTGAAAAAATTAAACCCCTATAAAGGTTTCAATGTTTGGTATCTAAAAAAGTTCAGCAAACCTCTTTTTAAGTATAAGTTTTGGGTTTCATCAGCTGGAAACGAGAAATTTTGAAGGAAAACACTTTTTACATTAAAAGCTCAGTGGAAGGGCTCAAAACTGTTATTTCTCTGGTTTTTATAATTTATAATATCATTTTAGCCCAAAATAGAATCATTTGAGGGAGTTTCTTCGAAGAAATTCGGATTTAATTCATTTCGTCCACCGGTAGTGCATTATAAGCTTTGGCGTGCGCAACGTCCAGAAGTAGTACGTTTTAATCTTAAATTATAGGGGCTATAGGGTACAGTTAATACACATAAATAAATAAATCCCATCTAAATACGTCCTATAGACGCATTTGAACCAGTTTTATTAGCATTATCAATCTTAAACATAATTTTTAAAAATTCTGAAAATTGGTCATTTTTTCCACTTTTTTCAAACTTTGGGGCTCTACAGGCAAACCCTAGAGTTGACTTAGGGGGCTAAAACTTCCCACACTATCTTTTGGGACCAAAAGGAATGGGAAAAGCCCTGGGTAGCGAGGTTTTTCGAAAAAAGACTTTTTTTGAGACACCCTAATGCTGCACCCCTGATGAAGTCATTCAGTGGTTGCACGCTTTATTTATTTTAATTAAAAATTATATATTTTTTTGTACTTATAAAAGATCTTTATGTTAAGGAAATTCTCAGTAATTACTAATTTGCATAACTGTTTCTGTTCATAAGCAAACTTCGTTGAACTATTTTCATTCAAAATTCGTCGTCTTTTATATGATAACATATTTTTCTTCATTAAAATGAATCTTGCATACGAATCAATAATCTCTTCCCCTAACATCTTTATAATGATAGTTCACAAAACAATCCCGTTTAAGTGACAAAAAAACGTGTCTTAACAACTTATCCGGGAATAGTTTTCCACGCATCACACAACTTTCTACTTCCTCACTGATATGAATATTGTGGATAACTGTGTGACCGAAAGCTAAAAAAAGTGTTCCCTAACCTCAAAATATTGATCCCATAATGATCCTTAAATCTTTAATATCGAGAAATGAGAAGAGGGAATGCAATTTACATAAAAATGGCACTTGCGCTCCAAATGAGACTAGATGTGTTTTCTTAGACCCCAAATGGCACTGGCGACCAAAATAACTGTTTGCAACCCACCAAGCTTGCTCTCTTAGATCAATATATACAAACTAGTCTTCAGACATTGGAAAACGGCAAGTTTCCCATAACCGCTAAAGAAAAGCAAGCTCCTTACTTAATCTTTCTTTAATGAGCTGTTTTAAGGACTTTGTATCTTAAGCAAACAATGAGTTTAACTCCATCCTTGGGGAATTAATGGTGTTTCAAACCGGTTGGTGGTACGGCCATTGGTTTCTGTGAATCATAAGCTTTGTAAAAGCTTCGGTGAATTAAAATGTGATTGCTTTCTTATTTATGATATAGGTTACCCGAGGTTTTGAATTTGTTTGCTTTAGGGTGATGTATTTTGGTTGTTAGATTTATTTTACAGTCCTTTGTGTTTGGTAATAATTATAAAGGGAACATGCATTTTTCATTTTATCATTATACATAAATCTCTATACTACAGCTTTAGATAAATGGGGCCGTCCATAAATGACGTCACGCTCAGAGGGGGGGGGGAGGGGGTTAATCAATTTGTGACAGTTTGTGACAAGGGGGAGGGAGGGGGGTATGAAAGATGTGACATCACATCCTGCAGCTGAAAATCAACGGAAAAAACCTTGGTTCCGGGCACTTTCAAATTAGTCTATTAGACATATTGTTGGTTTAAGAGCGTGACATGTGACAGAAGGGGGGAGGGGGTATGGGGAAGTGTGACAGTTTGTGACAAAGGGGGGGGAGGGGGTCAAAAATGGGCAAAAAAAGTGTGACATCATTTATGGATGGCCCCAATAATCTTATCAGTGTTACCAAAAGTTTTATCGCACACACAAAGAATGGTTGCGTGGTTGTATTGCTTCTATTTAGGAGGTATTTTTTAAACAGATTTTACATGCCAGTTATTATATTACTGTTTACTAAAGAATCAACTGCACTAAATAGTTATCAACAACAGTTCAAAAAGTTCTCAATTAAATACAAATGCATGCGGCTCATTTCTTAAATTTTTTTGCTTACCAATTTGTTTTCATCAACATAACTTAAAACCAATTTAATTTCCAATTGAGTAAACACTATCCTTTGATGATATTATCAGTAGTATTAAATGTTTGATTAAAAAAAATTTCAAATAGATAGATTTTTCAATTCTTTCAGCACATGTTACGGGCAATGTGATAAATTGAGCATTATTAATAATGCCCGAAGTAGAGGAGGGCAATGTGATAAATTCAATGGACATCAATTCAATAATTCATCAATGAAATTTATCACTTTGCCCGCCTCCCCTCTGGGCATTATTTATAATGCCCAATTAATCACTTTGCCCGTAAATACACATAATTATGTTGATGATAAGGAATATTGTTTTAATAGGATAATACGTTTTCATATTTAATAGATTTAAAAAATAAAATTATTTTTTTAATTATTATAATTTTATGATCCATATTTTTAATTCATGTTGCCTAAATTATTCAGAATTTTTATTTTAAATAAAACCAACAAAATGTAAAAAAATTGCAGTTCCCTTAGTTTTCAGTTAAAATTTTTCTAAGGGGATCTATCAAACGCACACGGCTTAGGTACCATTTATTAGTGAACTCATAAATCTAAAACTTCCAAGCTAATATAAATTGAAAAATAGGCCAAAATCATTTTTAACAAATTATACTTATTTGAATCACTCGTTCTTTTCCTCAAGACTCTGAAAATCCAAGTATTCTAAGAAATCTTGAAAACGTCTACAAATAAATGAGCCTCAAAAGAAATTTACAACCATGATAACTAAAAACTATTATACACTCTTCTTTAAAAAAAATGCATCCTATCTCTCTTCTGCTCTCCAAAATAGTTTCATAAACACGTAGACGTAGAGGGAGGTTTCATTTTGAAGGTGGTTTCTTTGTAAAAGTTTGTAATCCCAGATTAAAGCCTGATGAGGAAGTCTGGTGAGGAATAAAAATAATTTCAATTGGAGGTCTTGGATTAAAATTTTACCTTCAAAACCAATCCAAGTTTTTGCTCTTTTTGACGGTATTTTAAGAGAAATTGACAATTTAGCAGAAAAAAATTGGGGGGCTCCTCTGCCAGGTTAACCTCAGATTAAGTTAAAAGTGAATACGACTGTTAGAGGTACGAAACGAAAACTTTCATGAAACAATGTCCCAATAAGACAAACAAGCCTCCTGGTGATCAACTTTTCAATAGATTATTATTAATTAAAAATCGCGGTGCGTGTGTTTGCCCCGTGCGGGTTTTTACCCCTACATCTTTTCTTAGATAAAATTTTAAAAATGTGATTTACTAAAGTTTTTTTTAAACTTTTTTCAGGTCATTATTGCTCTATAAATAAAAGCGTGCGTATTCAAAAGAATATTCAGAATTATCTGAATCATTTTCATAATACTATAATATTTACATAATATTAAAGATTCAAATAGTCTATTACAAAATGATTCTATATAGTCTTTACAGGGGTTAGTGGTTAGAAAGTTCATATTTTAGATTATATTTTAATCAAAATGTTTGAAAGAATTTTTCAATGTCACCAAGATTTAGGATTTTTACAATCATCACTAAAAACTAATCTAACTAATCTTACCATAAAACTAACTTTAACTAGAATAGATCGCTCTTACTATTTAAAATTACCTATTGCTTCAAATTAATTTATCTTTTAAATTGTTTTAAAAATGTATGTTAAGTAATCTCTGTGACAGTATAAAGTGTGACAAGATATAAACATAGGTACTATATATTCAAATGGTGCATTTTCGTTGTTTTGTATTACAAAGGGGTAATCTTATACGCCGCCATAACTTACATAAATTTTTTATGGTGCTTTTAGGTTTTTAATAAAAAAAGTAATTCTTAAAGATTGTTGGAACAATAATTGATTCATGCAATAGTATTTTATATAACTGCTTTACTGTATTATATTGTTAATATATGTATATTTATGTATTAAGTACAACTTACCTAATAAATTATGTATGCTTAGAGAAAGATTTAAATATGTAAATACAAAAACTTCTGGCGCACAATTGATGTATTTAAAATATTTTCAACATAAGTATATTTATTAAATATATTTCTTCATATAAAGTGGAAAACATTCTAAAAAATTTTTTTGTGTACTAACATATTTGAAACGGGTAATACTAACTATTTTTTGGAATATTAAACTTTGTTACAATTGTTATATTCAAAGGTATTTATTTGCATAGGTATATAGTAAGATATTTTTTTTCTAAAAAGAACAATCTGACGAAAAGGCTTTTGGGACAGCCCGGTCCAAACATTGTTTCCTTTATTGAATAAAAGATATTTTCGCCATCGAAAAATAAAATGCCTTTTTGCAACGCTGTTGACAATTTAGAACACGCAAGATCCTTTTGCAACTGTGAACTGAAAATAAAAATATTACAACCATCTGTTGCGTTAGGGATTGGAGATCCTTTGGGGATCCCCTATTGTGATATAAATTGTTTCATGTTTCAATTTGTATTGTGTAGAGTTTTAAATTTTTCAACAGTTTTTAAATCATTTCTTTCTAATAAAGTCACAGGAATAAAGTACTTCAACTTAAAATAGGTCTCATGACTTTCCCTTTAATATCAAAACTAATAACAAGTATTAAACAAACTATAACACTATAGTCTACAGTTAATGATTAGTATTTCCAGTTTGATTTTGAATGTTTTCCCTTAAATAACATGGGTATTTTGGCACGCAAGCGTGCTCTCTCTCTGTAGTGCTATATAAAAATAACTTCAAATAAAAGTTTTAAAACGTAAGAAATATCGTTTTTTATTAATTCTTTTAAACTTGAAATGATTTCTTCTTCAAAAAATATATAATCCGATGTGTGGTAATAGTACATCCCATTTAGTGAGACGTACTTTGAACATTTAAATTCATCCATAATAAATTACACTGTTCAACATTGAAAAAATTTCCTTGATGAAAATAGTCATTTCTTATAGATTTTGGGTCGCTGAATACGAAAATCCCCATTAAAATTTTCAATTGACTCAGGATTTTCGGGGAACAGCCCCTCCCCCTGTTTACGTTTTTCGACGACTTTTTAACTTTAAACTCGATTTTAAGGGTCAAAAAGCATTGCTTTATCTTCAAATTGCCCCCCAGGGGACATGGAAGGTTTAAATTAATGGAATAAGATAAATTTATAATAAATGGATAGGTTTAAGGGGTAATTACCCCCTAAAAATACAAAAAATAGCTAAAAATTATAGAGGTTTCTATACGCTATTTTTTCTTCTTATTTTTTACGCAATTCCCGTTTGAAGGGTCCTAACCCTTCCCTAAGGACCCAAATTTGATGACAATATGCAGCAAAAATTTTTACTAAAAGCGGCTGAGGTGTTAGCCTCCCAGAAGCCCCGGTGGAACAGTTCTGAAGACTTCCAGAATCGCGAAGGCGCTCACGAGCTCAGGAATTAATATTGATGATTTTGAAAAGATTACAAATGACGTTTTTCTTATATTTTGGGTCTATCCTAAGTAGAAACTCTTCAGTTCTTTAAAAACTGACCGGTTTTAGGGAGTGAGGATTCCATGTTTCAAGATGTTAATAGATGCACGGCTGTGGATAACAATTAGGGAGCATCCCCTTAAAAACTGAGGGTGATGGAGGAAATGGGTGTCATATTTGAATTCAGCAGATCATTTTACACAAGAATCAGCTGAAATTCAGTTAGTGGCTTCAAATTTTTTTTTTGTACAGCACTGTTTAACTCTAAGTGTCGCATTGAACCCTTCCGTGGGTGCTTTGGGGGCACTCTCATCTCAACCGCTTTTAGTAAAAATCATTGCTGCATATTGCCATCAAATTTGGGTCCTTGGGGAAGGGTTAGGACCCTTCCGGTTGCGGTTTACTAAAAGCGGTTGAGGTGAGAGTGCCCACACAACAGAAGGTGAAGGTACCCACACAACAGAGTCACAACAGAAGGTGTCCGAACTAGATTTGCTTTGGTAAACTTATGTCTGAAAAAATTGAAATAATACAAAATAAAATGAAATCTGGTACAAGTGCTCCTCAACCTGATAAAATGGGTAGACATAATGCGAGACCCAACAAAACTAGTGCGGATGTTAAGGCTTCTGTTATAGAACATATTTCGAAATTTCCTTCCAAAGAATCACATTCTAGGCATGGTAATACACATAAAAAATATCTTTGCCCACTTCTATCTGTGTCCAAAATGCATAAATTGTACATCGATGAATGTAAAAAAATAAGCATCCTGATAAATTTTTTTATGCTAAAATAAAGTTAGTACCGCCAAATTTTCGTTACACATTATAATCTAACTTTTGGACAACCTAAATCGGACACTTGCAGCACATGTGATTCAGGTGGAAAAAATGAGGAGCATATAGAAAAGAAACCTGATTTACCTGAAACCTAGAAACTTACCTGATGCTCTTGAATCATGTGTTCAAGATGTGCAAGAGTTAATTATCTCTGCTGCAGGGAAATCAATTCCTTTAAAAAAGAGTGGTCCGCACAAAGTTCCCTGGTGGTTGGTTGAAATTTTTTGTATACGGAAGCAGTTGAATGCCGCTAGAAAACGCTATCAGAGAACTAAGAATTCTATTCTTAGGGAGGTCTATAAAGAAAAATATCTACAAATTAGAGTGAAATACAATTTAAAACTTGAGGAAAGTAAATTTAACTCTTGGAAGAATTTTCTTGCTGATATCACTGTGCAGAATGTTTGGAAGAAAATTTATACTCATGGAGTGAAAACCAATTTTGCTAAAAGGCTTGAAATTTCGGGAATTGAGACTTCTCCAGGACACTTTACTACGTCTTTGGGAGATACTATCAATGCCATCTTAAAGAAATCTTTCCCTCGTGACCACAAAGATCAAGATGATTTTAATCATAGGGTTTTGCGTTCAGAGGTTGAAAAAATTTACAAAAACGATGACGATGTCCCTTTTTCTAGAACAGAAATTTATTCTGTAATTGGTAATTTAAGCTTGAATAAGTCACCTGGCTACGACAGAATTACAAATGAACTTATTCAAAAGTTCTATGAGTATTGTCCTTCGGTTCTCTTGGCTGTCTTTAACAACTGTTTGAAACTTGGTGTTTTTCCAGAGATTTGGAAGAGAGCGAAAATTGTACTTCTTCCTAAAAGTACTGAATTGTTAAGGACGCATATTGAAAATATTCGTTGTATAAGTTTACTACCTGGTTTGGGAAAATGTTTGGAAAAACTCTGCATTAACAGACTTAACTACTTTTTGAGAAAGTCTTGCCTCTTGAGTGATGATCAGTTTGGTTTTACGCCTCAGAGATCAGCGGAAGACGCTTTAATTCGCCTTTGTGATATTGTTGGGAAGGGTAAACGCAAAAATCCTGTGACTTTTCTTGTTTCTTTGGACATTAGGGGATCTTTCGATAATGCATGGTGGCCGAGCGTTTTGCATTTGCTGAGAAGTTTCAAAGTACCTGAGAACATCTTCTACCTGATTAAGAGCTTTTTGCAATGCCGCTCTGCCGAACTTGCTTTGGTAAATGCCACAAAAAATATTGTTTTGGAAAAGGGTTGCCCTCAGGGGTCAGTGATGGGACCTTTTGTGTTATCTCAAAGTTCCAAAATTGTAATAAGATTGCCTTTGCAGATGGTTTACTTCTTATTATCCGGAGTAGAAATTTTCGGGAAGCCTGTATCTTGTCACTGGGTATTCTTGACTATATTTTTGATTGGTCAAAACTATTTAAGTTAGAGTTTAATCCACTTAAAACGAAAGTAATGATGATTTATAAAAAATCGCTAACTGATCAAAGAATTAACCCATTAATGCCCAACTTTTTATTTTTCTTAAATATTTGGTAAAAACATAGTAAATAGCCCCAAAACAACTGGAAAAATAGTGAAAAAATTCCAGGTTAAAATTTTAATTTCTACACCAAAATTAAAAAACGTCCCTAAAAAGGGACGTCAGGCACGAATGCCCCCGTTGTTTTCACTATAGTAAACGCATTGTAGAAAACTTTTTTAAAGCCTTAAAAACATCTTCTACCTTTTTAAGTGCAGCAGAAATGATCGTAACCATACTGTAACATGTATATGAACAAAAAATATTAATTATTTATCCAATTAACTGTAAAATTAACCTTAATTAACGTAATTTGAGCATTTTTTATGCTCTAAAACACGTTTTTTCCTTCCAAATCTATGTTAATTGCAAATTAATCAAGGTTTTTAATTGAAAAAGGCATTCTTTGTTTATATGTTACCTAATATTAAGTAATAATTACTTTTACACACCTTAAATCCATCAGAATATCTCAATTTGTGAAGTTTAAGTCTTTCAAATGGCCATACTTTATTCATTTTATTTAATTTCATTGTGCGGAACACAAATTTCTCCCCAAAAATCAAGCATTAGTGGGATGCGCATTAGCAAACCAGATTATATAGATTGATCTGCAGTATAGAACACGATGATTAGCAACATCTAATAAGAGAAAAAGCCGAAAATTTATCACAAAAGCGACTTTTTTGGCAATTTTAATGACAAAAAGTCATTATAACTGATAATTATTAAACTTTTAACTAAAATATAACCGGAATATATTTGCATAAGTAATAAATATAGTAAAATAATTAATATATTCCTTTTAATTCATACAAATTAGTTAATTCCTTATAATTTAAGACTTTTTATTCCATTTATTTAGCAGAAATAACAATATTTTCCAAAAAAAATAAACAAAAATAATAAATTTTTTAGCTAAAATTTAAGGAATTTTATAAATATCAGTTATTTAATTCATTTCATAAGAATCGAATGCGTTTTTATGAAAAAAATAAAGGAAACACTAGCATTTCACTATGGGGAAAACCACGGGGGCATTCGTGCCTGACGTCCCTTTTTAGGGACGCTTTTCGAGGGTCCAAAATAAGGTCAAGAAAAAATATTTTGGAAAAATAAAAAAACACCCCAACTGATTTAATGTATAAACAGTAATATATATCGGCATTGAAATTTTTTAAAAATAACAACTAGGATTTTTAAGCTTTTTCTTTTAAAATTTTTAAAAAAGCACTTTTCTGAAAAATTCTATCTTCCAACTTCAAAAAAAGTGAAAATTTTTTAAAATTCTGCTTTCTTCTTGTGTTCTTTATGTTCTATCAAGATCAGAGATACATCAGTGCAAATTTTGATTCAAAGGAACAATTTTTGTAGAAATAGGAGGACTTTTAAAAAACGTCCCTAAAAAGGGACGTCAGGCAGTAATGGGTTAACTTAAATTTTGGAGGTATACCAATTGAAGAAGTGCAGCATATTAAGTATTTGGGCATAGTTGTTGATCACAAACTGCAGTGGAAGGAGCATATTTCTCATGTTTCCAGTAGATGTGAAAGAGTTCTTCTTGGATTGTTAAGAATTTCGAACAACACATTTGGTGTGAAATCTGATGTTCTTCGGTTGATTTATAAACAGGGAATCGTACCACTCATTTCTTACGCATCGAGATCTTGGGGGCATTCCTTAAGAAAGAAAATAAATTTCAAACTTCTTAGAAGAACACAGCAGAGATTTTTGCTTCGAGTAATTAAAGGGTACAGGACTGTTAGCTATGATGCCGTTTTTGTTATATCTGGTTTACCACCTCTTGATTTAGTTATTCTGGACAATCTTGAGGTTAAGGAGAACTATCTGGAAAACTGTCTTGGCACCCTTGATGGGAAACTTCCGGTTTCATGCTTGCCTCACCCTTCAAAGAGGAAACCTATCACGCTCATAACTTACGACAGCGAAGTCTTTCTAGAATATAAAACTCTTTGTTTCACGGATGGAAGTAAATTGGATGGGAGAGTTGGACTAGCTTGTGTCATTTACGAAGACGGAGTTGAAAAAGTTACTTTCCAGCATCGCTTAAGAGATGAATGCTCTGTTTTTCAAGCCGAACTGCTGTTTATAAATCTTGCCGTGAAATGGATTAAAGATTCTCTACATCAAAATGGAAATCTCAGGTATCTTATCTGCACAGACTCACTTTCTTCACTTCACCTATTGCGTAATACAATCTCTGTGGAAAAGCTTGTGGTGGAAATTCAGTCCATGGTGCACGACCTTGATGGAGTTGCTGAAATCCATTTTTCTTATGTTCGGGGTCATAGTGGGGGTCTCGTAAATGAAAGAGCAGACCAGTTGGCCAAGGATGCAACTTGTCTTGAAGTGGTTGATCGGGCGATGTCGGTCCCTTTGTCTCACTGGAGATATGCGGCTTGGGAGAAAACTGTTTTGCTGTGGAATAATGAATTTTTGGCTTCGCCAAAAGCAATTTTAACTAAACAATTTTTTCCATCTATTTTTCGAAGGTCAAAGTGTAAAAATTTTTCCACCGATTTTAGGTTATCTCAAATTTTCACAGGTCATGGCAATTTCAATAGCTATTTATTCAGGTTTAATTTAGTAAGTAGTAATCTTTGTTCCTGTGGTCAGGATATTGAAACAGTAGAATATATTATATTTTATCGTAGTTTATATTCTGAACAAAGAGAAAAATTGAAGAAAGAGTTGATACATTTGGGGTATTCTTGGCCACCTGCTTTTTCATTGCTTGTAAAGTGTTCCGAAAATGTAAACGCTCTGCGGAATTTTGTTTATAGTTTAGGCTTTTAAATTTGCTCTGTTCTTTTAAAATTGTATTTGTAGCTACTTACATCTGTAAGCCTCGTGTTATACCATGTGGAGCATGAGGAGTTGTAGAATTTAATTAATAAAAAAATATAGAAAACTTCCTCCAAGCTGCATGTGAAGTTATGAGGTTAGAAAGAGAGCTAGGTAAATCAGATAACAAAATTGCTTATTTAACGGTCGACCTCCAGCATACCATCTTAGCACTTCAAAGGCATTTTATCTTCGCTAAGCCTGGTTTCACAACTTAGGCATTCATATCACAACCAAAGATGTTTCGAGAGCTATATTTTGTACCTGGACCAAGGACCATGCAAAGAGAGGGAGTTCTGAGGTCTTATGCTCATTACTTGAACTTCATTTGAAATACATTCATACTTCATTTGAACTTGATGATCAGCTAAAAAGCAAAGAACATATTATTTGGTCGGATTCTTGCTCAGGCCAAAATAAAATTTTTTAATGACATGTCTCTACCAATGTTTTGATAAAGGAAGTTTCAAACTATTGACCATAAATTTCCTAAAGTGGGGCACACTTTTTGTTTTAGTCAAATATTTCAAATTAGATATGCTAAGATATTTTGTTTTTGTTCTGAAATAGCCCAAATCAGTTCACTTTGTATACTTTTTTGAATCAAATATAGAGCTTTGCAATAATTGAATTAGACTATTTGGTCATTAGACTAATTTCATACGCTCACTTAACGACAAAACCAGAAAACGAAAAAGTTGCAACATTAAATTTTTGAACCTAAATTACTCGAAACTAGGATTTTGTAACATAACCCCTTCATCTCCCAAGCCCTTCAATTATGATGACCATATAGCCACGTTACTATGACGTGGGAAGTAGACCAGTAAGTTGAATGCGACGACACACCGTTGAGTTACACGTTATCACACCAACTTAATGTTTCTTCCGATATATTGCATATTTCAATTTTTAAATATAAACTAAAAATAAGCATAATTTGAGTGGTGACTATTAAATTGTTTGAAACTGAGTATGTCTGATGTTTCAAAATTTAAAGCATTGGGTCGTCATATTTGAACCAAAAAGTTTCATACCAAAATGAGAACATCAATTTACTCAAATTTGAAACTGTCATTTCTCTCAGTGAGGATCTAGTTAACTTCGTGCTGGAGATATCTTTGCTAGGAAAGTGTCACTTTTGACATAAAGTGGAGGTCAAAAATGGGGAGAAAATGTGTGACATCATTTATGGACGGCCCCCATTGAGAATCACTCAGTCCTAATGATCTAATCTGTAAGTAGCAAACATTTCTCAAAAGTGCGAAAGGCCGAGTTGCAAAATGCATTGTTTCCAATCCTCCCACAAGCGTTTTTCCTGACATTTCCGCGTTACAACCAATGCTACATTTTATTAACTTATCCGCCTGTTTATTTTGTTAGTAACACGGCCGACTCATCTGTCATTCCCCGTCTAATGATCCGTCTTCTTGTTCCCGTCTTGACCTTTGGCTCCACAGACTTTTCGTCTTCTTTGCCATTAGTAGAAGTAGAAGACCGGCTCCTTATCACTCCAGGTAAAGTACCCTGACAGGGGGTAAACGAGGTAGAAATATTTGATTTCCATTTTTTTCCATTCGCAGTGGTATCACTGAGAGTTGCCGGGTATCTTAGTGAAATATGCATTTAAAGAAGCATATGAAAAAGCTAATTAAGGGTTTTCCTTAGTTTTATCTAAGAGTTATGTATACAACATGTTATTATTAGATAATAGTTCCACTAAATAAGTAGAAAATAACGTGGTTCAAACTGAAATAAGGATAAAACTCATTCATTAATCTCTCTTTTTACTATTCCAACTCTAATAAGTAAATTATGTTTTCTCCCTTTCCCTCATTGGTAAAAACAATAAGCTCTTATGGAGAACCAGGTTTAACGAATCTCATATCTATTAATACCTCTAGACATATAAATCTACTAATCTGGAATCTACTAATACACGTAAGACATGCGTTAGTTGTTAGTAGTTTGAATTATAAGGAACGCCAATTCTGAAACCCTAACAGAACTTTAAATCAAAATGTATCGATTCATGCCCTTTGATTATTTTTATTGCATCTTCATTCATTATTAATAATATCTGCAGTGAGGCGGGCGAGGCAGTGCGATAAAGGGGACATTTATCACTTAAGTAATTAAGGAAATAGAAAATTTTGTAATAAATAAACAGTATTTATAATTTTTCCTAAATTACTACGCGGGGATTATTAATAATGCCCGTAATATTATCAATTATCAATCTAAAAACTTTTATCAACACAAAATGAATTTAAAATTTCAAACGCTTTTGTGATTATTTATGTATACAATCGTACATAAATCGTGACGCCGAAGGTTTTCTTAAGAGAACATATCTTAAAAATATTTGTAATTGAAAAAATCCTTAATCAACCCGAAATACTGCATTATGGTCCAAGTTTTTGAGAAGAATAAACTCAATAAAATTAATATAATCCTGAAAATTCCTCATTGGCTGAAGAGAAGATACAAAATATCTAAAACTTTAAACTCTTTTGATATATACCAACTTAGGAGGTAACAACAAAGCTGAATGAAATCAGATAGAATCCCAAATCTTGTCAAATAGCAATTAATCAAAGGCCTATGTTTCAACACACTCACCACATGCACTTTTACTTATCTTTCAAAATCAGCGCCTTACATCGGATGTTACAAAAACCACCCCTCCTTTGCATGTCCCCAATTACTTTCACAGCTCCGAAGCATTTAGTTCAGTTTCCTCTCCATTCGAAGAAGTAACAAGAGAGGAGTATAATTCATCACTCTTTACTGCGTTTGTTCCATCTTGTCGCCGAATATTCGATAGAGAATTCAGAGTTGATTTATCGAGGTTGTATTTATCCGCGTGCTTTTGTACCGGAGGATAAATCGGGGTGGAGGCAGGGCTCGAGAAGGATGTTTCCTGTCTACTCTTCTTTCTCTTGGATGGAAAGGTTAAATATTAGGCAGTAAATCACTTCCCTTAAAATTTATTGTGTTGTGATTACGTTATTCAGTACGGTTTTGAATGAAAAGATTATCGATGAATGATAGTAGTTTTATGCGAATCGAAAGCGTTCTTAGTTCATTGTGAAGTATTAAAGGGTTAGTGAAATCATGCATTTTGATAATAATTTGTAAACTGATGAAATTTGTCATAAACTGGGACAACGTGTGGAAAAAATAGTTTGATTGTTTACTTTGGAAACCATCCAAACACCTTTTTAATATCATATTTCTTATTTCATTACATATTTCTTCAAAAATTCAATGGCATATGGATGCATAACAGCTTGGTATGGCTTTGAACCAGAATCAATCCTAAAATTAAACAAACCAAGCATAACTTTCCACATTAAATTTAAACTGCGATAAAAATATAGTAGGGAAAAAAGGAAAAAATATTAAAAAAATATATGGGAAAAAATTTCAATATTGCTACATAGGTCAATCCTTTCAAATAAACTACTTAACTTAACCCTATCAGTCCCCTACGCACCAAATTTTCCATAGGATTTAGGTCAAGGGATGAAAGGTTAAATATTATATTTCTTCATTTCATTATAAAAGACTTCGTTTTACTTTTGAATCTTTGTACCAATACTACTCGATTAACTGCATAGTCAAACCAAGCAACCTCGTAATTCAGTTAACAAGTTTACAGAACACATTTGAGGATTATGCGATTTCCTTAACATAATTCAGCAACCAAAGTATAAGCTCCCTTTCTAATGGATCTTGGAGATCTTCCCATTCAGCTGGGATACCACCTCAGCCTCTCATGATTTGTGCCAGCGTTTCCCAAGAACTATTGATAAACCTCGTTTCAGCGTATTCTTGCGTGCAGCTGGGCTCGAGTGTGTGATGATTTGCTGCAAGTATGATTTTAAGATTCATGCTACTTCGCGTTCATGGATTCATTATGAGGGCCTGAATCAAGGCATTGCATTTAGATAACATACAAAATGTCTCCTTCACATTGCGCGAGACCGAGTGATTTAACGCGATGTTTGTTTAGTGATTCTTTGTTTTCTCACCGAATGAATATCAACAGATATTTGAATTTGTGATAGATATTCAATTTCATTCAAAGAGTTAAAAGACTTGGGAGAAATTTTTGATTATTTTAAATACTTATTTAAAACGTTGTTTTGATTTCCAAAGGTCAGAGATGATAGGTAATTTATTAGACAAATAACCGTGAAAATTTTAGTGATTTAACTGACTAAATTTTTGTATTGTTTTCTTGTTTTTAGGATTGTCAATAAATGATGTATGAAAATAAAAAAATATCCAGATAATCATATAAGAATATATTTTCATTTCTAAATTTTAATTATTTTTGAAAGAAAAATTACTGGAATAAAAAGTAACACAATATTTGTTCAATGAAAGTGAAACATTAAATAATGTTTAGTAACAATTTAAGATAAAGTTTTACATAGCACTTTAAAAATGTACGGCACATTTATAATGTTTTTGGATAGCGCTTTGAGTATTTAAATTTAACTAATTTTAAATTTTCATTCTATTCTAACAACTTTTTTAAAAAACTGGTAGAAAAATACCACTTTCAACAACTCTTAAAATTCTAGTGCTATAGATACTCTGCTTTTAAAAATTTAATAAAAACATATGTTACCGTGAATGACCGAAATTGGAGAATGTCGACATTCACCGGTGAATGTCGATATTCTCAATATTTCGGTCTTTCACCGTAACATATATATGTTTGCACTGTCTTCATCTTAGACAGAATCTAAAATTTTCTAAAGATTCTTTATAGGCCGTTTTTGCGGATGATGTGATTCAGCTCCGTAACTACAGCCTTTGATAGTTTACAGAAATAGTTGTGCTAAACCCAGTTCAAATTTCTTTCTTACTTCCCTCATTCCCCCCAGTATCGTTTCCTCTAAAATGAAACTAGAAATTCTTCCTTTCTCATAGGCGTTTATGATGCATATTTGAAATGCCATTTTATGGTTGAAATAGTTGAGCTTTCAACTAACTTCATAAAACCCAATTTCATATTCCAGAAAATAGATATGGGTATCATCTTTTCCAATGCGGCTGAAATATTGAATTGAACCGTATACTACTACACAAGTATACTACTTGTGGTAAAAAATCAAATTGAAATATGGAGAAAAGTATCAGTTAGTAAAGTCCAAATTACTTTTTAACACAAATTTTAAACTAAGTACTAAGTAAAACAAAAAAATTTCTGAGTTTACTTTTTGAAAAATTAAATTTTAAAAACTTTAAAATCAATTTTAAAAATAAATTTTAAGGTAATTCATAAATGTTTATCTATTGATCTTTAAAACACATTGATAGTCATTATGCTATTGTTCTAAAAGAAAGATAAAGTATATATTTACATTTTTATATCTAGTGATTATTTCATTTTTAATGCGACTAAAACAAGTTGAATCTTATGTAGTCCCATTTTTCTCCCTTACGTGTTATTTAATTTTAATTTAAAAGTAATTAAAATTCAAGTCATTAATTCCCGTGATTAATTTTTTTAAATTTTCACTTAGTAGTAGTTTTCAAAGAAAAAATATTGGATTTTTTTTCTGCTTTTAAAATATTTTCCCTCTTTAATACAAGTGTCAATGCTTTTTCAGTAAATGTTTCTCTCTAGAGTAACGAGAGAAAGAAAAATATCTACCTTGTTAATTAAAATTTATTGGAACAATATAAAGTGTAATTCATGTCAATTTAAAAACTGATTTGTTTATAATTTTTAATAAATGTGTTACAATAGAACTCCCAATGGCTATGGGGTGTTTAAATTTGGAAATGTGTTTCAAACTAAAACCGAAAATGGCGGGTTTAATAATACAAGGAATACAGGTTCTCTAATTCAGTGGTTCTCAACCGGGGGTACGCGTACCCCTAGGGGTACGCCGAGAGATTTTAAGGGGTACGCCACGAAATATATATTTTTCAACTTTCAATGATTTTTCAAGGGGTTTTTTTGTAGCGTTTTCTTCCAAACAACAAAATCCGAATATTTTTAAAAATTAAAATCTTAAATATTTTTCCATTGAAGAACGAAGGGAATGAATCGGAAATTCCCAATTAAGCTTGGAGAGGAGCAACAAATTTCCATCATTTTTGGTTCACAGGTAGTAGTGGAGATTAAGTATTCAAAATAACTTTTCAACGGAATTTTAAAAGTGTCCATAACTGTCGATTTTTGCAATTTCTACAGTCACAAAATCATTTATAATTCAAGAATTTCGGTATAAAGGTATTTCATATCTCATTTAAAGGTGTTTTTATGGCCTTTAATATGATGCGCAGCATTTAGTATTTGGAGTTAAAGAAAAAAAATTTACAAGCTTTTAAAAAATTTAATTGACCTGAAAAACACCCCCCTTCGTTTTTTTGAAGAAAAAATTTACGTTATTCTTTGACTTATCAGCTACAAGTATGCAAAATTTCAAGATGGAAAAATGATAGTTTTTGGAGCTATGAATTTTTGAATAAGTGTAACGCATAAAAATTCCCGAAAATGATACAGAAAATGAACCATTTTACTAAATTTTTACTATTTCCTTTCCAATTTTTATGCAAGTCTGGAAGGTTTCTCATTTATTTTCATTTTGTGCAAAAACTCTACCAAAAAATATATTAAATTTTTGAAAATGTAAGTCCGAAATTCGAATAAGGAGTACCAAAACGAGTGGAAAACCTGCTTTTTAGACTTGAATTCCCAAAAATTTTCTGGGGGTGAACCCCCGGACCCCCCTTTAAAGAAGTTAGATCACGATTATTTATGTTTTTTTAATATTATGGTTACTAAGATGATAAAATTTTTGATTTTGAAAATTCTTCGTACCCCCAAAAACGAAATCCTGGATCCGCCAATTTATGGAATATATTTAAACGAAGGTGATATTTCAACTACTAGCTGCAACTGCATGCGAGGGGTACGCAGGGAATTGTAATTTTCCTTTGGGGGTACAATCGTGAAAAAGGTTGGGAACCACTGCTCTAATTTGACACATTTACTAATACTGATGCAATCATCCTTCTAATATAACCATTATATAATGGGATGATTAATGAGAATCTTTCTAATACTAATTAACTCATTATTTAATAAATAGGTATATAACATTTTACTTAGTGATCTCTTAGTGGATCTAATTTTTAATTTTGAGAACTGTATTGGAGAGGAGTGTATGGTGCTTTAGTTATTGATCCAGCAACAAGGATCTGTTAAACTTATCTTTGCAAAATAACACTTATTGGTTTTGTTTTACATTAAAGTGAAGATTTTATTATATAATAACAATAAAAACTGACATCTTTTAGACAAATACGAATTTGAATTATCACAAATAATATGTATCATGCGTGTAAGAAAAAACCCATGACATATATTTTAAAGCTAATTAAAGTTATTCTTAAAATATGTTGAAAACTGACAATCTCTAAGGACATTATATTAGAGAAACAGAGTATCAACTTCTAATAATGAATACTTCTTTGTCCGTTCAATATATATATATATATATATATATATATATATATATATATATATATATATATATATATATACCTTGGTAATTTTGTAAAATAAATTTTATTTTATTTTTAATTTGTAATATTGTCCTTTTTTGTTTGTTTTACTTGTCCTTTGTAGTTAGAATTTTTACTCTGCACCAACAAAATTAGTCTTAAAACGGATACGTCAAATACTTTCCATTTAATTAGAATAGCTAGAATTATTAGTAAACATATGAAAGTTAAATTTTTATGTACTGCTATCAGAGGATCTTGAGCATTTTATGGATAAATTTCTTTTAATAAATTCATATCATGGGAGTTTAAAAAATATTAGTGTAAACGACAAAATTAGTGGTACTATTTTTTATAATTTTACAGGGTGTTTGTAAAAGACCAAAATCACTTGTACAGGGCATAAATATGTTATAAAATAAAATACTAATCAAAATGACACAAACTACAACTTTCTAGGGTAGATAGAACTTTATTTATGGTAACTTTAGTAATGCAGGAAAAACAACTTCACGAATATCGCGTATTGTTAAAAAAATTATTACTCCTAAACGAAGAGTATTAAAAATATGAAACCAACTGTAAACTATAAGGTATGGTATTAGATTATCCTAGAAAAATTATGAACTTTATATAAAAACTTTATCTTGGAGGTTTCGGTCGATTTATTGAAAAATGAGGCAATTTCCAAAACTTTGACCCAATTCCGGGGGACCTAAACATTTTTTGGTTGGGCTGAAATTTTTCATGGTGAATATGTGACCCCTAAGGCAACTTTTTCTCAGTATGCCTTTTTGAATTTCTAAAAAAAGTTTTTCGTGATACGCCCTAGTGTACATCAAGACGAACAAGAATTGGTATAGAAAGGGGGGTCGCAGTTACACCGTTAAAGAGCTAGGACTTAATGTAGTGCGAGAGCGTTACAAAAGGACGTTTTGCCAAGGCCCGTTTAACAAAAAAAAACATAATGAAATGAAAAGATTTATTGCATGAGGTACAGCAGTATCCTTTCTACTTACATCATAAATTTGATAGAAATTGGACCACTTGCTAAACCGTGGAGTGAGTTTTAAAACATGCAATATTAATCGTTTAGCCAAAGAATGGAGTTTCTTTAAATTAGTGTAATGGTATTTAGAAAATAATGATGATCGGGGAAGGAATTTTCAATGATCATACAGTTTCAATGATCAATGTTATGATCATTGAAAATTCCTTCCCCGATCATCATTTTTCTAAATACCATTAAGGGAACTCCATTCTTTGGCTAAAAGATTAATACTGCGCGTTTTAAAACTCACCCCACGGTTTAGCAAGTGGTCCAATTTCTATCAAATTTATGGTGTATGTAGTACGGATACTGCTGTACCTCATGCAATAAATTTTTTCATTTCATTATGTTTTTTTTTCGTTAAACGGGCCTTGGCAAAACGTCCTTTTGTAACGCTCTCGCACTAAATTAGGTCCTAGCTCTTTAACGGTGCATCTGCGCCCCCTCTGGTTTTTCAAAATATGCTTGTCTAGGTCCCCTCTACCTACCCTACCCAGTTTATACCACGAATTTAGGACCACCCTGTATATTTATATATATTTAAATATAATTTTTAACTGTTTAATTAAAACATTATAAATTATGACTCGTTAGAACTGATCCAACACTTTCACATTTTAATAGATGAGGGTAGTTAACGTCTTTGATAAACCCCTTTTAGTAACAAATCTTTTCGAATTAGTTTAATGCCTGTAATAAATAACGTTAGATACTAGTTGATGAAGTAAAACCCAAAGTAACGATGTAAACTTGTGAAAAAATACTTTAAAAATGAAGGTGCTTTATTTAATACTAGACGGGCATGTTTAAAAAATATTTTAATACCTTATTCTTTTAAATGGATATTGTTGGTGATGAAATTATCAGTAAATCCTCTCTGAAATTTTTAAAATTTTTAAAACATAATTAATATTTTACTCTAAAAAAGGGATAATATCGTCCACCACCAAGCCAAAAACACGAATATTCTGTTTATTACGAATGCAGATTCGCGTTTTTGGCGTGATGGTAAGGATATACACTGTAAAAAATATCTGTAAATTTAGAGATATTTTTTGTATTTTTTACAGGAAAAATCTGTTTTTAAGAAAAACAGTTTTTTTCTCTACTACATCTAGTTGGCTTTTGTCCCCAGAGATGGCGCTGCAAAACCTGAAGCAAAAAGCTTTGATTTTTTACAGATATCTTCCCTAATTAATCAAGAATTTGGTTTTAGAACATTACAGAGAGGTTCTAAATACGTCTGACTGTAACCGCCTTTATGTTAGCGTTCAATTTCAGTTTGGGTTTGGGTTTTAGAATTAGAATTGGAGATAGAATTGGCTTAAAACAAAAGTAAGTTTTATCTAACTTCATCCCTTCTTGTATCTCCATCCTAGACTGAGAGAAATGACAATTTCAAATTCGAGTAAATCGATGTTCTCATTTTGGTATGAAACGTATTGTCTAAAATATGACCACTCAATGCTTTCAATTTTGAAACACCAGACATACTCAGTTTCAAACAATTTAATAGTCACCACTCAAATTATGCTTATTTTTATTTTATATATAAAAATTGAATTTTTGGAGTATATCAAAGCGAGTATGAGTTGGTGTGATAACGTGTAGCACATCGTTGTGACGTCACACTCAACTTACTGGTCTATCTGGATGAAACCTGTATAATAAACAGGTGTTCTATAAAAATCAGCAGATGAAACCTGTATAATAAACAGGGGGTCTGTAAAAATTAACAGAAGAAACCTGTGTAACAAACAGAAACAAACTGGCAAAAAAATTGACAGTTTTTTTCTGTAAAATCGATTACCTTTTTTTTACAGTGTATTAATGTTAGTACACTGTAAAAAATAATCCTGTAAAAAAACAGAAAATTTCTGGCAGCAAAAGTTGCCAGAAAATTTTTGTAAGCAGAAAAATCCTCTAAACAGAAAAAAGTTGTAACCTACAGGTAAATGCTGTAAAAAGAAACTTTCTGTCAAGTGAGCTACATATTTTTTTTGTTGCCCCACAGTTATTTTATGCTTGTGCGCATGTGTGTCGACTTATATTAGCTAGGTTTTTTTTGAAATTTTAATAAATCAATAACCGGGGATAGAACCCACGACCTACCACATGCTAAGCACGCACGGTACCGCTGCTCCAACGAGGATTCAGTAAAAGTAGAAATTATCCAAAGATGTTCTTTCTTTCTCCACGAACTGAAACTTTCTGTTTAAGTACAGATAAGCTAAAAAACTAGAAAAAAGCTGTTTTTTTACATAAAATAAATAGAAGTGCGGTGGGAATGTTACATGACAGAATATCCCTGTAAACATGAAGTCATTTTTATTGAAACTTTCTGTTTTTCTACAGTTTTCTTTACAGTGTACTTACTAAGCATAGAGAAGTTTCTTTTAACTAATGTTTTTAAAACTGCATTACAAAATTTCTTTCAAGATTTATACATTTTTGAAATTTGTAGAATCAAATATTGTCGGAAATTGTTCGTTACTTTGTGTGTGAGTGTTAACCCTTATTTTATTAGAATATTTTTGTGTTTAAAATAAGTTATTCAAACACATTTCGATATCAACGAGGCCTTAAAAATTTAAAATTACGTTTTAAGCATTTATTGTTTTCCCAGCAAAAAAACGTGTCCAAAATTCCTTCAAAAAAGGGTCAAAAGTGCAGTTTTCTCAAAGAACTCTGTAGTTATTTTGTAGCAATAGGATTTCAGCACGTAAGTCTGCAGTTTTTTATAGCAATTCTTAATACATTCTTAAGGCATTTCAGCGGTCTTATAAAAATTGCAGAGTTTCTAAAGAAAACTGCAGACAAAATGTCCAAATTCCCTTCACTTTTTCGAAGAAATTTTCCTGATTTTTTTTGCTGGGTCGGTTTAAAAAATACATTCTATTTTTAGGATAATGAAAGGATACAAGTTAATTCAATGCACACACGTATATGCTGACACTAAAATTTGTAAACTTTTGAGTCAATATTTTCAAATTATTTCCTCGATATTATTCCAAATGTGCATAAAACATGCATCATGATTATTCTAAACAGCAGTAAGTTATATTCAGTGAAATTATTTTCCAAAACAAAGAGCTTTCAGTCAGCATCATTTTGCCATTTTGTTAATTTAATAATTTTACTTTTGTTCTAATTCAAAATTCTTGTAAATCGAAAAAAAATTTTATCATTAACTCTTTTATAGAATAATAATTAATAGTATATCACTGAAGGCCGAGTTAAATAATTAACATCGATTAATCAAAAAAAGGATAATCTAATTACATCCCATTAAAATATAAAAACAGTAAAACGTGTAACCGAATTTCGTCTGACCGTTCACCATTAAAAAAAATTATATCAATGAAATATCTACTCAATATCTAAATAAATTTGTAACCCAAAGAGTTTAAACTTTTTACAGAAGCATTTTGTGTTCCTCTTTTTATAGACACGCTTTTTTAGTCTACGAAAAAGGAATGGTTGCGCTTTTGAGGTTTCATTTCCTTGGGTGAATCCCTTAGCTCTCCCGAAGTTGCCTTTATCACTCTTATCCTATTTCCCAAGTCCGTTTCTTTCCCATTCCTCTGAATCTAATCAAATGTCTGGTAAGACCTCCTTTCTATTTATCTTACGATAGATTGACCTGGCCTCCTTATCAGTAAAACGTTAAGGATACACCTTGTTCAATGTTTTGTTAATTTAAAGAGGTACCCTACAGGTGCAGCTGCAGACAATAGAATCCAGGTTGTACTTTGCTTTTTCAGTGAAACGTCTATTTTATTTAAGATTCTTTGTTAAATGAATATACAGAACAACCTCTTTACAATGACCCCCGACACTATGGGGGGGTTAGGGGGCTGAAGCCCCCCCCCAAATGAAAAGTTTTACACTATATAATATGGCATTTTATTCACCAAAAGGAGTTAAAACCCTGTTATTTTAAGGTCAAATTTTAAAAAATTTTCAGAGGGAGGACCCCCAGACGCCCTTGGTAATTTTGTAACTCTATTACTACAACTCTATTTTATATTAAGTTCGTCAAAACGCAAAAATTCTACCATAAAATATATATCCAAAATTCGGAGGAGGCGTACCATAACGAATTGAAAAAATGAAGGTTTTTACTTAAATTTTCAAAAAATTTTTGGGGGAGGACCCCCAGACCCCCTTGGTACCTTGTAAACCTATTATTACAACTCTATTTTAAGTTCATCAAAGCTCAAAACTTCTACTATAAAAACAATTCTACCATCCGAAATTCGGATGAGGTGTACAAATAGGAATTGGAAAGAGTGGGTTTTTTACTCAAGTTTTCAAAAATTTCTGTAGATGGAGCAGGATAATTCACTACCTTTTCCATATTAAGATAATCAAGAAGATTCAATTGGATTATGAAAATTCTTAGCCCACCCCAAAACCATATCCTGGATCCGCCCTTTCACCTCCGATATAGCGACTAAAACGACCGTATATTGTTGGTGCCATGAGGGGTTTCTTTAAAAAGGTTCTTATTAAATTATTTAAATTAAAATAGTGTTTATAGTTTTATTTATCATAGAAATGTGGAGGGACAAAAACACGTTTTTATTTCTCAATTCGAGGACTCGATTTTTAGATAAAAAATGCAAAAGTAAGCTATTGTTAAATTTAATTTATAAGCTACTGTATTCAATTATTTTCTATATTATAGGTATATCGTATAAAATATTATTTAATGTATAATAAATATTTTTTCATTATTTATAAACTTTAAATTAATAATCCAGGAATTCCGATTTTATCTTCCTCAATAGAAATACAGAGTCAGTTTTGAGTACTATGACTTAACCAAATCTTATAAAAATCAAAAACCAATTAAGCAGAAAACCTTTTAACAACATGCATTTAAAAAAAGATATTCAAACCACTCACAAAATCTGTCATGTAAAAATAACATTTACCTACGATAAAAATATATTGCTACCTATCTTTTCTCTGAACACGCAAAATAATAAATTAAAGAACTCGTAACTTAAAGTTTCAGACACAAAAATACTCCAGCTTCCACAAGCAGAACTTTTATATTTATAATCGTTTTTACACTGGGATCTTGAAGCGAAATGAAACAAATCCAGTTATCGCCTTTTTACGCAAACATTCTCATTTTTAAGTGCGACGCAAAGGCTATTACAAAAAGAAACCAACTACAAACTGCTCTAACGGCCGCTCTCTTATTCAAAGAATTCGAAATACGATTCCAGCTGAAAAGCAAACCCCCATTACATACCTAATATTGCGAAAGTTTATTTCTTGAGGGAAGCGAAATCATCTCGACATGTCTGAACAAGAAATGCCTGAAAGACAATTGAAATAATTTTTATTGATTTTTCGTTGAGACATAAACTTTCATTATTGCTTTTTAGGATATTGCTTGTACATGATTCTCTTTATTTTTTGTTTTGATAGCGAGTTAAATGTAAGATGGAATGCTGAGTTAAAACTTCTAGATGCAACTCTAAATCATATAAAGCGAACAAAGATTGGAATTTTCATTCTTTTATTTTGCGAATCTGTGCTTTCAAATAGGCTGTAAAAGTTAACATAAGTAGACAATGTAACATTTTGAATTACTTTTTTGAGTGATTACATATCTTTGGAGCTTAAATAGGGGTTTACCACCAAGTGTACTTTAAAAAGCAACGATATAAAATTTTTTTACTCCAACATTATCTTTCTTTCAATTCTAATGACGTGAACGGAGTAGAAAATCTGATATTTTCGTCTCCGGATTTTTCCCAAAAGTGCGTACTGCCAAGGACTTTCAAATTTTAATTTAGATTGTTGTTCAGAAAATAATTTAAACCACAACGACTTCCATATCTATATATATCGTCTCTTTAAAATATTACTGCATTATCTCTGCATACGTACTTTTCGTTAGCTTCCCGCAAGTGAGAAATCGCCAAACAATGTAGAATTCCGCCGAGTTCCAGTTCGAAATCCCAACGCGATCATAATCTCGACAGGGTCATAATCCCGACAAGGTTGAAATCCCGACAGGGTCGAAATCCAACAGGGTTGAAATCCCGATAGGGTCAGAATCCCGACAAGTCCAAATCCCGACATGGTCAGAATCCCGACAGGTCAAAATCCCGACAAGGTCGAAATCCCGACAATATTTATGTAATCAGAACGGCACCTACTTTTATTATCACTTTCAATAGATGAAAATATTATTGAATTTGTGAGAAGTATTTCGTGCTTATAAAATTAAAGTGTTTTTAACTATTAAAGTGTTAACATTTTTTAATTAAAGTGTTAACAGAGGCCGATTTTGCTTGGTCACAGTATTGGCCTTTGTTAAGAAACAATCCTTCTATCATTAGGCATCTTGTGTCTTTGAGATGTTACTTATAAAATCAGAAACTTTTATAGGTTTTATTCACAAAAATGGAGTTTGGAATGTGTGTTTTTAAAAAATTTTAGAAAAATATTAAAAATTTCAGATATTTATAGACCATCGATATTTTCTTTGTTGGTCAACATTGGTAATCGATTGTTATACAACGGGTGGTTAATAGGCCAGTCAATAACGACAAAAAAAGGGGCGAAAATTGCAAAAAATAAGGTAGTTCCAATTTTTGTCTTATGTTGTTAGGACCCATCCCAGTAGTTAGTAACCAATTTTGCAACCCTGAAAGCCCTGTGCTAACTTCGCAATCATCAAAAACCTCAAAAATTTCCGATTTTTTTCCGTTTTTGGCTTATAACTCATACAAAATGCATCCGCACGAAGAAGTTTCAACTATATTTTTTAAAGTAGATAAAATTTGCAATAATTTAAGACCATCCCCAAGTTTACACGTCCAATAGATCCCGAGTTACATCTCTTCAAAAATGGGCAATTTTTTCCCAAAATTAAAAATTTTGCGTCTTAGTCGCTTTTATAGCAAAAAATAGGTTATAGTACTCATTGTAAAAGGTAAAAAAGGGCAATTAAGTTGTAGTACAGTTATTTAGCTTTAATTTAAGCCCTGAATAAAGTCTCTAGGCCCCATAGTTCTTACTTTATCTTAAAAAACAAAAAATTTCGGAAAACCGAAATTTCGGAAAAATATAGAGCATGACGTTGTACGGGAATAGTAAATGAAAAATAAAGCTATAACACAATATGACGTTATAAAAATTAATATTTATTTATTGAATACAAAATTATTTCTCTTAATACTTGTGAATCAATGTTAATTTTTAAATTAAATTGAGTTTAATTAGTATTAATTATATAATTAAGAAATTAAAAATATATACATTAATTTATTGCTTTTTTAAGTATTAGTTTAAAATAAAACTTTAATAAGTCTTGGATAAGTTTTATAAGACCCATAGTTCTTACTTTACCTTAAAAAGTAAAAACAATGGAGAAAGATAATTTTTAACTCGGTTAGCTTCCAAGGGCGTGTCAGAACTCGCATCCCCTACAGTTTTAGATATTTGCTATACTTTAAAAAATATATTTTTTTGGAACTATGAAGTTATAGAAATTGAATTAACACACTATTTAAGAAGATCTGATTACCAGGACCAGCGAAAAGATTCACGGGTTATCCTCATTAGTAACAAGATGTGACTGAGGAGGGGGAGGGGCAATAAACTAAATTTCCTATGGAAAAGTTAGTTTTAAAAGAAAAGATAAAGTGTGAACCTTAGCATCAGTTACTATCAAATTACAAAATCAGAAGGTTCAAATAGATCCACTCACAATTTTTCAAAGGATGTGTATCACGAAGCAGGCAGAGGATGACTTAAAAAACACTTTAAGTTCGAGTAGGCTCCCTACCCAATGGCTTTGTATTGTGAAGATGGGATGCGTAAAGGCAAAAAGTCCAGTTTTTTCAAAGCTTTTACCCCTCTTCCTGAAAATATATCTATAGGAGCCACTACGTTTGTTGTTGTGGATGGCGGCTACATACTTCATAAAGTAAGGTGGCATTAGAATATCACAACCATGACAATTGTAGCCACTTATATCAGCCACACTATTAGCCATTTTGGAAAGTATGTGTCACTTGTATTTGATGAATACCCAGACAATGGGTCTTAGAGAAGCACTAAAACTGCAGAACGATTACGGTTGAAAATATTTTCTTTCAAAAAGGTGTCAAGTGGGAATCCACTTGTTTGCAGTTTTCCTCCAAAACTTTAAATAGCGAAGAGCTGGCCTATCCCCCTGGATTTGACTTGTTCCTGCACGCTTTCTCTGGCTGTGACACCACCTCTGTAATTTTCAGGCACTGGAAAATGAAGATGGTAAGCATGCTTGAAAAAATCCACATCTGGTTGGTGTGGTTTCCATTTCCCTGCAGCTTGATATTAGCCACGAAGAAATAGCCTCTGCTGGAAATAAGTGTCTTGTGGCTCTGTCTCTGTATGGAAGAGGAGAATCCGACACTCTTCACGCTCTCCGTTACGAAATCTTTGTTCGTTCAGTTGCCAACACCAAGGTCCACCTATGGGTCCACCTGGCTCGTCTGCCTCCAACAAAAGAGGCTGCAGCTCAACGCGCATATCGCACATACCACCAGGTGCAGATATGGCAAGATATGGTTAGGTGCAGACAAAACACCAACTGATTGGGGCTGACGAGGAGTCAGCAAAAAAAAGGTCTGCTACCTATTACCTCTACAAAAGATCCAGCATCAAAAACTATCCTAAAATTCATCTCATGCAAGTGCCAAAAAGGGTGCGCTGGAAGAGGCTGCTCATGTCAGAAAGCGGGACTTGAATGTTTGCACTATGTAAACCATGTCAAGGCAAGTCATGCCTCAACAACCCTACAATTGAGATAGACGAGTCTGACACGAGGAAGACAGTCCTGAATGCTTGAAAGAGACATGATCTTTGATACCCCAAAAGTCCATTATTTTATAAACTAACTAGGGAGCTACCGCCCCCTGCTCGCTATCGCTCACCAACCCCCGTAAACTGCTGACGCAGGACCTTTTGGAATTGCTGCCACAAATTCCAACTCGCTAAAATGAATATATATGTATCATTCGGTTCAGTAATTAAAAAGCCTTTCTCTGGAAACCGTTCACCAAAAACTTTTTTTAGAATAGAGAGATACTTAAAAAACTAATAAATTAATATACCTTTTATAATTTCTTAATTAAAATTCATACTAATTAATTTGAATTTAATTTAAAAATTAACATTAATTCACAAGTATCAAGAGAAATAATTTTGTATTCAATAAATAAATATTAATTTTTATAACGTCATATGGTGTTATAGCTTTATTTTTCATTTACTATGCCCGTACAACGACATGCTCTATATTTTTCCGAAATTTCGGTTTTCCGCAATTTTTTGTTTCTTAAGATAAAGTAAGAACTATGGGGCCTAGAGACTTTATTCAGGACTTAAATTAAATCTAAATAACTGTACTACAACTTAATTGCCCTTATTTACCTTTTACAACGAGTACTATGACCTATTTTTTGCTATAAAAGCTACTAAGACGCAAAATTTTGAATTTTGGGAAAAAAATAGCCCATTTTTGAAGAGATGTAACTCGGGATCTATTGGATGTATAAACTTGGGGATGGTCTTAAATTATTTCTAATTTTATTTACTTTAAAAAATATATTTGAAACTTTTTCGTGCGGATGCATTTTGTATGAGTTTTAAGCCAAAAACTGAAAAAAGTCGGAATATTTTGAGGTTTTTTGATGATTGCGAAGTTAGCACAGGGCTTTCAGGGTTGCAAAATTAGTTACTAACTACTGGGATGGGTCCTAACAACATAAGACAAAAATTGGACCTACCTTATTTTTTGCAATTTTCGATGTCGTTATTGACTGGCCTATAAGACACATTACAATTTCCGGTTACTTATACAAATACAAATATTGTCGACCAGCTACAGGCTCAAAGCCCAACAAGGCTGTTCCATTGTTTATAAATTCACCAAATCCCACTGACTGTCTAATTTAAGCTTTGACTCATACACACCCTTTGAATTTACTATATTTTCTGGCAACGCGTTCCATATATCAGTTACCCTATTAGAGTAGTAGTATTTCCTAGTAGTATAATGACTTTTTTCATACTTCCATCTTCATAGCAGTCCATCCTGACTGATATAGCATTCAAAACCAAACAACTGAGTAGACCACTCTCAGTAACCACCGGATTAATCAACGACTCCATCTATTTACAACAAATCACATGTTATCATCTACAAATATCGACTGTAATTATTCAGAGAATCCTTACGCTCCAGAGACGATTACATTTATCGGCATTAATATTTCCTTTCATTCCAGAGCCCAATCTCTCATAGGCTTATCTGAAGATGCGAATGCGGAGGGCAAACACAAGAAGCTCAAGAGCATCGGAAGTAAACAGAGATAAGAGGAGGAAAATGGCTTTCCCCTACGAAGGTGTCGGATCATTGTCTCAAGAAAGAGATGAGGATTTGCTGAGGCGAATGAACAGGATAATCATTTCTTAGGAGCCACAACATGAGGTGTGGGATTTGAACACCCGCTTTTGGGATTTATGGAGTATAATTTTGATCCGCTGGTTAGGGTGTAATACGAGAATAAGGCTGTATTTTTCGTAAGCACCGAGGTATATTTATAATTTGCCACTTAGTGGGAATTTAGTTAATCTTGATTGGCCTGAAATCTTCTTCCTATAGAATACTTTATATAGTGAGTGGAATTTATTTTTCCCCTAAGGAAAGCTACTATTTAAGATGAAAGATGTTTTTTTAATATTTGATACTAATGAATTATTGGAAAGTAAATAATTTTTTCAGTTTCATACACGGTTTTTGTTTGTTATTATATAGCTCATTTTCTTATATTTTTGTAAAGAAAAATACAAATACAAATATTGACAAACAACAGGCTTGGACTTAACAAGATAGGTAAAATTTGCTTTAACCCTCCAATTCCCTGTAAATGGCAATCTTTTTCTTTAACTCACTTTTTCCTTGAGAATTAACTGTTATTTTTGGCAATTCATTCCCATCTATCTACTACCATTTTAAAATGACTGTAAGGGAGACTTGATCCCCAATTCATTTTTAAATTTTTTTTCTCTGCAGAAAATTATACAGGGTGTTTCAAAATTGCGTTGCACGGCTTTTATTCGGAACCAGCGCCTCCTAGGGTCAAGGAAGTAAGGTCTACCCCTAGGTAAGTGACCCTGGAAAATCCATTGAGAGGACTTACAGCGCCCCTAGCGGCGAAATTAAAAAGTTAAAAAACTTAATTTAAAAACTAAAGGAGATAGAGCAAAAATCTCAGTTACAGTATTGTTGCCAACGTCAAGAAGAACTCATTGAAAAAAATTTGATCAAAATATCTTGAATATTCGCGGAGATATTAGCATGTGAAAATAGCACTTTTTCAGGGGTCAAAATGGAAAAAGTTCGCATATTTGCAAATTTTTTTTTTATTTTTTGAAAAAACGTTGTGTTCTTTCAACTAAAAAAACACAATACTACACAATAACACTGACAATTTTGTAAATATGCGAACTTTTTACTTTTTGACCCCTGAAAAAGTGCTATTTTCACATGCTAATATCTCCGCCAATATTCAAGATATTTTGATCAAATTTTTTTCAATGAGTTCTTCTTGACGTTGGCAACAATACTCTCACTGAGGTTTTTGCTCTATCTCCTTTAGTTTTTAAATTAATTTTTTTAACTTTTTAATTTCGCCGCCAGGGGCGCTGTAAGTCCTCTCAATGGATTTTCCAAGGTCACTTACCTGGGGTAGACCTTACTTCCATGACCCTAGGAGGCGCTGGTTCCGAATAAAAGCCGTGCAATGCAATTTTGAAACACCCTGTATAAGATTTCAGAATTTTTTACATGAACAATAGCTATCCCTCTCACCAAATAGTATTTTTCATTTGAAATTAACCAAATAATTTTAGCAAAATAATTTTTTTACAACGGGAAAAGGTAACCCTTGATGTGGGGATACTTGATATCACGCAGAGGAATACTTGATCACACTAGGAAAGGACATTAGATATTCAGTATTTTAACAATGCACCGATAAATATAGTTTACCAAATAAAAATTATTTGGATTTTTTTCTTAGGTGTAGTAACAATATGAACATAAAAATAACATTTTTGTTTTAAAATCAACTTTGCAATGTGTAGAAAAAATGTGTTAGTTTTAGAAACATGTTTTGATGTTTTTGATAAGTACACTAGCGGAAATAAAAATCCCAACACCAAGAAGGAAAAGAGATATCAAAGTCAAATTTATTTCGATGATTGCACATAGTATCAATGTGAATTGATTAAAAAAACAGCCTTCCTGGATGTTAGAGGGCCGAGAAAACCAGGGAGGAGTGTTGTCTCCATAGGTGTCCATTACTGCTGTCACACGTCATGGTATTGAGTGACAGGGGCTCTAAATGACTTTTGAGGGATTGGAGGACTATGTTGCCTCCTCCAGTAGTCCAAATTCATAATGGTGCACCAGCGGACGTTGCATACCGGGCTAGGTGATTTCTCCTCATTAACCAGACTTGTTTTGTGGGTGTTGGTTCTAGAGAACGGGTAAGACGGGGTAAAAATGCAACCTAGGGGGTTAAGAAGAAAGCTTGGACATTGCATACAACATGTGGTTGTGCATGTTTCTCTTGAAATTTGTCCCCAGGACAGGTCTGAAGGTAAGGGCGGACAACCGGCTAAAAAACCTCAATGACGCAGCTCTGGTTCGAAGAAGTACTTGTGAATCATATTCAGGAGTTGCAGAAAGGGAATCCAATGCATCCCCACTCCGTTACCCTGCATCACCACTCCGTGGAACGATTAGAAAATCATCAGCTGAGTGCGCTCTCTCCATTGTGTCTTCAAACTCATACCCAACCGTCGTGGTGCTCCAAACCGAAGCAGGATTCTCTCATAAACACAAATGTCATGAAATTGGGATTTTCATTTCCTTACTTCGTGCACTATTGGAAACAGAAAAGCCCATTTTCAGCTCCTTGTTTGTAGACAAAGATGTAAGAAGCTATGCAGACCAAACGGACAATCAGCAGTACTGCAAACGACATCCATCCCACTGCCGCTTGTCCTCAGTATGATCTACCGGTACTTTGGCCAACCAGAGCTGCTTCATTGAGGTTTTTTAGCCGGTTGTCCGTTCTTACCTCCAGACCTGTCCTGGGGACAAATTTCAAGAGAAAAATGCACAAACACATGCTTTATGCAATGTCCAAGCTTTCTTCTTAACCCCCTATGTTGCATTTTTAACCTGGCCTATTCGTTCGTAAGAACCAACGCTCACAAAACATGTCCGGAGAAAGAGGAGAAATCACCTAGCCCGGTATGCAACGTCCACTGGTGCACCATATGAATTTGGACTACCCGAGGAGGCAACATGGTCCTCCAATCCCTCAAAAGTCATTTAGATCCCCTGTCACTCATATCGTGATGTGTGACGCCGGTAATGGACACCTATGGAGACAACACTCCTCCCTGGTTTTCTCGGCCCCCTAATATCCAGGAAGGCTGATTTTTTAAGCAATTTACATTGATACTATGTGCAATCACAGAAATAAATTTGACTTTGATATCTCCTTTCCTTCTTGGTGTTGGGATTTTTATTTCCGCTAGTGTATTTTACTCTCTGATATAATTGTGCACACACAATATATTTTATAAATAACGTTAACTTTTTTTCTAAATTAGTAGTTCTATAGAGGAAGCTAAAATTACAACAAATAATACAAAAACCCCCCTCATAATTACAAAAATTAACTTATTTACTTGTTAATATGCAATAATAATATTAATTAAGAGTTGTAATAATTTAGAGTTGTAACGCGTGTTGACCAGAATACTTGGAAAAAAGAAAATAAAGCCCAGCAAAAGTTTTTGAAGCCTAAAAATTTGAATGCAAACATTGCAATTTCACAATATTATACTTATTTATCATATTTACTTCAGTTTATATATTAATTAATCGAAAGAAGGGATCAATTATCCCTAATATAATATTTATACAAAACATTCATGGAAGTATATAAGAGGGGGTTTAAGGGGTCTGGACCCCTCCCTTAGCCTAAAGCAACAGTTTTTTTTAGCTGAATACCTACATTTTCAAATCTCGCGCACAAGCACAGCTAAGCACAGGTGCCTGTGCATTCTAAAACAGTTTAAAATCTAAATTAGAAATAAAATAGGAGATGCTAGACTTATCGGACTTCTCGCACATCATTAATGCGGGCAGGGAAACCGCGCTCCCCCTCCCCAAGGTTTTAACTTTCATAACGAGCTTTAGGTGTAACCCAAAATGTCTCAAATGAGTTAAAAATCTTATATTCAATATTTTTGTAGGTCAAATTTGAAAAAAATTTCTGTGGGAAACCCATATCAAACCCCCTTTAAAAGTTTGACGCCTGTTATATAGTGTTTTCCCTAGAAAATTCAACCACTTACCAGAAGCAAATTCATTTGGGTGTTCCCCAAAGAGTTTGAAAAGGAAATAAAACACTAGTGTAAAAAGGTAATTTTCAAAACATTTTCTGCGGGGGACCCTTAATCCCCTTAAAATTATGTTAATTTATAGGGGAGAGTGGGGCACATTCGCATATGGGGCACATTCGGAAAGACAGCATTTTTCCTAGTAATTATTAATTTAAAAATCTGAAAAATACTAGTAGATGGAAGCATGACTACCACCTCCTGCATGAATTTTCAAAGCCCTAAGCCATTTTGTTGTATACGTACTAGAAATTTGCTAGCGTTAGATGCAGCAAAGTAAATTTTCTTGTCATTTGGCGTAAAATATCAATCAAAAATAACTCTCAAATGGACATTCAGCATTTTATTCAGTAGAGGCATTACTAAATTAAGTTTCTAGAAAGGTTTTATTTCCCTGCTTTAATTATAAATATCTTGTTGAGACGTGGTAAGCTTGAACTGGTAGATGGGGCACATTCGTACACCAAAAGATGGGGCTGATTCGGACAGTGCGAATGTGCCTCATCTTTCCCATTTTTGATTAAGAAAGTGATTTATACGTTTATAAGTGCAGTATATTTAATAACTTGAAGTTTAATTGCTTTTTATTGTAATTGTTTCAAAATTTGGTGATAATAGAAAAGCTTTTAAATTTAAAGAAAGCTTCAGTTTTAAGGAATTTAGACCCAGATTTAAACATTGAAGAAATAAATTTCCCTGATACTTGACTTGGACTTAAGTGATTTTATTCTAGTCGAATTTGCTACTAAAAAGAAAATTTCGTTATGTTGGTCGAATAGAAAATTTGGAATTGAATGATGCTTATTTAAAATTAATGATGAAAAACTTAAAAATTAATGACGAAACTTTTATTTTCCTAGTAAGTAATGATTCAACATTCATACAAAAAGATAATAAAAGTTCCCCAACCGTCAGTTTCAGGTATTAATAAGCGAGTTGTTGGTTCACTTTCCTTTGGAATAAAACCTCACTGTAAAAAAAAGAACGTCTTTTAAAGTATTATTTTCCGTGAATTTTTCATGGATTAATTCCGTAAACTACAAAACGGAATTTTCATCGTGAAGTTTCCGTTTTTTAATTTTCCTCTCCTCACGCATGCGTATTGTATTATTTCTCCACTAGTTTTGGTGAGACTCAAATATAGCTGTAAATAAGTAATGGAAGTTTGTGCAAGCGTCTTCAGGCGAAACGAACCTTCAGAAAAATTTATTATTGGTAAGTAAGTTAAATATATTGTTTTTATTTTTTGTATTATTGGTAGTAAACGTTACCATGCTTTAAAATAGAAATACTCTGATATACTATTTTTAAACAGATATTTAAACATCGTACGATCGCTTTCTTCACCACGTAGCTGAAGTCTTAAAATATTGCATACCTAACTAGTCTTATTAGATCGCAAAAATGTGATCTAAATAGTTGTGATAACTTGTAACTTTTGATTAGACTTGTATTACTGTGATCGGTAGTGTAAATTATTTAAAAGAATAGTCTATTTGTTATTTACGGATTGTTTGTCATTTTTTTTTCAAAATTGTAATCAGGAATATACTGAATCACAATAATATTAGTATATTAGATCGCAAAAATATGTTCTAAATAGTTGTGATTAACTTGTAACGGAAAGTTCCACTCCAATGACGAAAAGATATTAAACGAACGTTCTCTAAAATAACGGAAGGTTTCCCTTCTTTGACAGAAAAATACAAAACGGACATTCCCTCAAATGACGGAAAAAGAAAATACGGATACCTTCTCAAATGATGAAAATAATCCGGCAGCTGTGCTGCCGGGAAATTTCCGTTTATTGAAGAAAGATTTTTTTACAGTGCTGACAGTTTAAATATTGGTTGAACTTTTTCTAACTAATTATATTATGTGAAATATGTCAATGTGCAATATATTCTTCATTACTACAATTGTTTTTCTCATCTCTCTTAGATGTTCACTATTTCTGAAGCTGTTTTCTTTTTGTAAAAAATCTTCAATTTAGAGGAAAAATATGAAAAGGAGATAAATATTTCGTTTAATTATCCTTACTTTAAAGTGCAATAAACTTTTTAGTTTGTAAAAATAATTATTGTATAATTTTTGGCATGTGTACGAATGTGCTCCACACGTGTGCGAAACTGTCCCACCCATAGGACACACATTCGCACGAAATTTCTCGTTTTTTAGATTGATGATATAGGTTAGAAATTCTAGATGAATGCTACCAATTATCGTTTTAAAATATCGGGAGAGGTCTTAACTTTCATTTGAATCCAAATTTGTTTCAATATCTCATCCAGATCCAGAGAAATATGCCAAAATGCACTTTTTGTGCGAATGTGCCCCACTCTCCCCTAACTATTTTCCCATGAAAATTCTGTGGTTTACAAGCAACTGTTTTCACGTCACGTTTTCTGACAGTTCAAGTTTTTATGTTTTATTGGGAAATGCCTCAAAATTTTCAAAAGTTATTATTAAATTTATTATCAAATTAAAGCTTTTGAATTCATTTTTAAAAAAAACGAAATTTGGCTGAAAACATGTTGATAAGAAGAGTATAGCAAAATTGTTGATTACTTTGCTGACGTTTCTTAGGGAATTTTTAAGGATTGGGACAACAGTATAACAATAAATCTGTACTTTTGATCTCGAAATTTCCATATTCTTTTTAGATTTTATGACTAAATACAAATGAGTATAGTATTATTTTTTGCAAAAAAATTCCAGTTCAATTTCTATTACATCTTTTCGATGTATCATAAAATTTAATGATTTATTTATTTTTAGCAAAATCTCATTATTCCTACTCTGAGTCCACCTCATTCCCCATAATCGTAACCAACAACCTTCTTTCAAGTGATAAGATTGATTATCATTCAAAAAACAACCTTAATTTTTCAAGGCACTTCTGGCATCGGAATCATTTTTAGAGTGAGTAAAGGAAAAATCACGGAAATGAAAAACGCGCTATTTTCCAAGATGAAAAGCAATTCATTTTCTTGTTCCCTGTTCATTTTTCAGATAAATCATTCTTCAAAAGAAACATTTGGAGGTTGTCATTAATTTATTGGAATTGAGAAACTTATTTTTCAAATTTGAAAAGCAAACCACAGTCAAGAAAAACTAAATTTGAATACATTTTTAGCATCAAAAAATGTCTGTTAGCCTGCCGAATTTAAATCCTGTTACCTTTTTTAAAAATTTCATTACATAATATTTTTTAATTTTATACAATATAAAATTTTAAGTAACTTTAATGGAGTAATAGCACATTTTAACAAGCTCAACAGTTTACTTTTGTCTTGAAATGTTGTATAAGTTATTTTAGTTTGCATATTTTAGTTTACAAGTACCTACCTACTCTTTTCTATTAGTGCTGAAAAATTAAATCTGTAATCAATTTACTTCACATTATTGTTTACATATTATTATCAATAGATCCTCTTCAAGCGAAAACAAGTTAACTACAACAGCAAATTATTTTAAAGTTAGGTTGTTATTGCTGCAAACGCATCAACTAATGTCTTTAATCTGAATTGATAATGATGTATTCTCACGTTTTGATATTTAATTTTAATAAAATAGTAGATAAAAAACCATGAAGAATGACGTTTACATCAAGTATTTTCGTAGCCTAGTTTCTGAGTTATAAATTTTTGAAATTTCATTTTTTTGGGCACGAAAACACTTTCGAATCACAAATCATGCGCTGTGAGGTCGCATCCAATAGAAGCCCATTTTCTGATCACGTGAAAACAGTAAACACAATGGTTTTCATGCGCTGTGATATCACATCCAATAGAAACTCGTTTTCTTATAACGTGACTTTTCTGACGTTTTGGCAAAAACTAAATTGAAATTGAAATTATTTAAAACACATTTTTGAACTTAAAATTCAGAAATATAGGAGTTTTAAACCATAATGTACCAAAAAAGTAAAAAATCAAGCAAATCTCTCACTCATGCAAATACCTCATTGAAGTTTTTAAAGTTACCAAACAGACTCTATGCAGAGAGGAAAGGACTTGTGTGTTACTAATTTTTTTATCAATATTTCACCTTGGGCTAAGTGTAAGTATTTATCTTTAAATAACTTCAATTAAGGATTCATAACAATAACTAAAACAGTAATTACACTACATAACTGTTTTGTTGCGCCAGTAAATTTTCAATAAAAAACCGTCTTTTCGAAATTAATATTAATTTCACTATTAAATTACAAAATTACACTATTAATTACTTCACAACCCGTATAAATGTTTAATAAACATAAAAAAATTTTCTGAAATGCCCACCACACGATATTTTTATGAACTAATAGTACTTCTTAGATTCCCTCCTCGTCAACCTCGTCCAAAACTAGTCTAAAAATTTGTAAAATAAATACATTAAAGAAATGTTACTATTACATTTTACTGCACTATAAACCACTTATGAATAAAATACAAAAAGTTCATTCCCTTAACATTTTATTTTGATGATAGAGTGTAATCTTATATTAGACTAACAATATATTAATTGTAGTCTTATATGGAGGGCTCAGAATTAAAATGGACCAAGTCCACTTTTTGTCATTTTTGAGTTAGCAACGCTATAACATGCACCAACTATGTAAAATTTCAGTGCAATAGTGAACCAAGTCCTAGTTCTGATAATATCCGCTTGGCAGCAGCAAGTTCTGTTGCGTTAACATGTAATTTGCTATGAAGCTTTAACTTTAAACGTCTGTAGCTCAAAAGTAGCTAAAGTGGACTTGGTTCATTTCTATTCTGAACCCTCCATATTAGACTAACAATACATTAATTGTAGTCTTATATTAGACTAACAATATAAATCTTATTGAAGCAAATTGTTTTAATAAGCAATTAAGTACATTTTCCCCATGCTTTTAAAGCTTTACAGTGTTTACCTTCCTCTGATTAACGCCGTATTCACCGGTATAATTTGACCGGCGGTTAATCGGGAATCAAAACCTCTGATCAGTGGAAAACTAGTTTTACTTCTTTAACTGCCCATCAGAAGTTTGACTGCCAGTTATTAATTGCCAGTCAAGTTACCAGTGAATACAGGCGTTAGATACTTCAACTTAAAAGTTACAGATAGCATACCAACATTTCTTGATAAGTAGGTATATTTACAGCATACTTTTTTACACTACATGAATCAGTTATAAATTAAATATATTCTTTGTTTTTTTATATATTTTATATAACTCATCCTATTTATCAATAAAAAATTCATCATAAGAATACAAAACATACTTTTTCTAACGAGAACGACTAACGAGGTTTTCCGGCTGAAAATACTTCCCTTTCTGCACCCTTCACCCGCGTTCAAAATAAATCAAACCACTCCAAAGATGCGCTCCAGGATTATTATTAATTGCCTCAACAATATCCTTCTTTCGAACGCCACGATTGAAAAATGAACGTGAAACGAACCTGCTCCCTGAGGGAACACGGAAGAAATCGAAATCAAAACCTATCCGACAAAACTCGAGAAGAAACAAAACGAAAAATCTGAAAAGAAAGGGGAATTCTCAGAATCAATAGGCCAGATACTGGACAAGGGGGAAAAAACTTTCAAGTCCTGAGAAATTTCGACCATTTTGGAGTCTCTCCAGAAATGAATGACTGCAATTTTGAGAGTCCTGTGACACTGACGTGAGTTCTGAGATATTCGGTTGTGAACTTTCGTTTCAAGAGCCAAGACAAATATATCCTGGAGAGGTGAGAATTTTCCGAAGGCCAAGGTCCTGAAAGTAGAGTTAGTTCGGGCATGAGGGAGTCGACGAAATATTCAGGAAAAATGAGGTGAGGTATTTTCTTACCTTTTGAGGGGGAGGAAAAGACAAAGGAACTCCACCAAAGAAATGAATAGGTAGAGTTTCATGCTAGGGACATTTGAATTCGTTCTTTAGTCAAATTTCGCAGTGACTTCCGACCGGCCACGGAATAACTTATTTAAGGATCCATTATCAAAAGAACCAGAACTTAGCTATACGGAAACCAGGAATTAAGATGCCGAGTTCTGGGGATAACTTATTATGATGAAGAATTTTAGAAATCTAGATAAAATTATCTCTAGAAAGGAATTTGAGTTTTAAGTTAAATTTAGCAATCTCTTATCAAATTTTCACTGGTCTTAAACGGTATTAGTTATTTTTCAATTTTTTTAGTATGTGAAATGATGAATTTATAATTATATTTTATATTACTTTCTTTTTCAAGGTTATTTTCGTTGTCGAAGTGCCAATTTTATTTTAGGAATACGTTTCAGACAGTTTAAAAACTTTTCTAATTAGTTTAAAAAAAACGCTCCCCCATATTTTCTGTGAAGGAAAGTTACTTTCTCATAAGAATAGGTATCAAAAACAGTACAAAAAGTCCGATGGGTAATTTAATGAAACTTAATAGAATTTCTTTGCATTTTTTCATGTAAGTTTTGTGCTACATCCTGTACGAACGTAACTACTAATTACAAAATACTATAATTACATTAAAGCGTATTTCCCTTGCATTTATCTATATATTTCAATTAAAAAACAGACAACATATAACTTTAACAGTTATTACGCTGGAATTAGTTCAAAAACCTCTGGAGAAATGTACACAATGCAAACCGAACGCCTTTTTAGGAAGAAAATACCGTGGAATAATTCATATTTCTGAATTGGTAGCGGCTAAGCTAAACCTTCCATTATAGAACCTTGCTAGAGTTTTCTTTTCATCAATCATCGGAATGTTTTCGAACGTTCTCTGTCTTCCCAAAAGCTTCTGAAAAGAAAAACAGCTTCTATCTTCCACACTTCCTGTCATCGTCATTAAAAGGAATGATGAAAAATGCTTCTGATTTGTATTGGGATTCCCGGTGTGCTGGCTTTCCTATGTTTTCATAACCTATCACGTTTTCCTATGCCTTTTCTTAGACTAGCAGCTCTGTTTATTTATACGACTTTTCTACCCTAATCCAATGGGTTGTTATTTGTATAGGTTGGTCAACTCAGATTCTATGCAATTATATATTTGATTAAAATCAAGGAACTACTGAAATTTAAGACACTTTTAATTAGTTATTTTTTTCTCCACCCCTACGTTAGTTACTAAAAACACAAATACTTCCTCGTAACAAGAAAATTCGTAAGTATCATTTATGTACAGTGAGGATATTAGGCACTTATTTCCCCTAGAACTCATCGTATCATCCATTAATGAACTGCAAAAAAGCTATTTATTTAAGAAGTTAAAAGTTACAGTAGAATGTATTTTTTATTTATATCAACTAGAGATTTATTCATCGTTAAGGCAATAAATACATAACCAGACTAAAGTTGTATACCATAAAATTAAATTACCAAAGATTTTAAAATTACGAAAACATAAGCATCATAGAAACATCAATCAACATTTTGTTACTCCGGTACAGAAATTCAAGATGGTTTTATCCAACCTAAAAACAATAAAATTGTTACGTTTAACCATTAGAGAGATTCAAGATGAAGAATTTCCCAATGGAATTAAATTCCCCACAATTCCTTATACACACCCTTCAAAATAAAATTACTCTCAATGGTGTATTTCCAGAGAAAGATTCAATTTATGTCACCAATCTATCCTAAAGAAAATAAATCCTTTTTCTTTAATTCAAATTTTGTTGCAGACTACACTGTAAAAATAATCCTGTAAAAAACAGAAAATTTCTGGCAGCAAAAGTTGCCAGAAAAGTTTTGTAAGCAGAAAAATACTGTAAACTGAAAAAAGCTGTAACCTACCACTGTAAAAAAAAGTTTGTCGAATTTACAGAAAAAAATTGTCATCCAGGACGCCAGTTTAATTCTGTTTTTATTACAGATCTTCTCTGTGTTTTTTCACAGTCCATCTGTTTTTTAAAAGAGAATTTCTGTTATTTTAGCTAAGTTTTCTTAGTTTTTTAACAACATAGAGGGTGCATTGTGTTACACTTTTTTATTACATTTTGAGGGAAATAGAACAGTAAGTTGAGTGTGACGTCACAGCGTTGTGTTGTACGTTGTCACACCAACCTAGCGTCGCTTTTGAAATGTACTCTAAATTTTTCAATTTTTAGATATAAACTAAAAATAAGCATAATTTTTGTGGTGACTATTAAAGTGTTTGAAACTGAGTATGTCCGGTGTTTCAAAATTGAAAGCATTGGGTGGTCATATTTGAGACAATACGTTTCATACCAAAATGAGAACATCGATTTACTCAAATTTGAAACTGTCATTTCTCTCAGTCTAGGATGGAGATACAAGAAGGGATGAAGTTAGATAAAACTTACTTTTGTTTTAAGCCAATTCTATCTCCAATTCTAATTCTAAAACCCAAACCCAAACTGAAATTGACCTCTAACATATAAAGGCGGTTACAGTCAGACGTATTTAGAACCTCTCTCTAATGTTCTAAAACCAAATTTTTGATTAATTAGGGAAGATAATTGTAAAAAATCAAAGATTTTTGCTTTATGTTTTGCAGCGCCATCTCTGGGGACAAAAGCCAACTAGATTTAGTACAGAAAAAACTGTTTTTCCTAAAATATCTGTAAATTTACAGATATTTTTTACAGTGCAGGTAAATGCTGTAAAAAGAAACTTTCTGTCAAGTGAGCTACATATTTTTTCTGTTGCCTCACAGTAATTTTCTGCTTGTGCGCAGCGCATGCGTGTCGACTTATTTTAGCTGTTTTTTTTTTAATTTTAATAAATCGATAACCGGGGATAGAGCCCACGACCTACCGAATGCTAAGCACGCACGCTACCGCTGCTCCAACGAGGATTCAGTAAAAGTAGAAATTATCCGAAGATGTTCTTTCTTTCTCCACGAACTAAAACTTTCTGTTTAAGTACAGATAAGCTAAAAAACTAGAAAAAAGCTGTTTTTTTTTACATTAAATAAATAGAAGTGCGGTGGTAATGTTACATGACAAAATATCCCTGTAAACATGAAGTCATTTTTATTGAAACTTTCTGTTTTTCTACAGTTTTTTACAGTGTACTACTTATAAAAAGAGAATTTCTAGTTTGTAAAATAATTTTGTAAACGAGAGGTAGAAAAAAAAAGACGATGTGACTTTTTATATTATACAAGCTAGAGAGCCTGTATACGAGAGAGAGGCGACAACTCAGTATAGCGCGCGCAGATCGGTAAACAGGTTTTCTGTTCGCCACAGCCGGTTCCCTCCATAGTATTAGCATTGGACTCGAGACAAGCGGCATGATACAGTTTGGACAGAATTTTGGACAGAACTGGATGCGCCGAGACGCTTTTAAGCGAGTTGTCGTCTCTCTCTCGTATACAGGCTCTCTAATACAAGCTATAGTGCTGATTCGATTTGGTTTTTTGAGTCAGACTTCTCCATTTCTTAATAATGAACTCAATTTATCACTTTTCCAGTTTGCTTTTCTTTATTTTTCCAAGATTGTTATTTCTGTAAACTTGATTCCCCTCCCGAACGAAGTTAGGGATCAGAAACCAGTTCAACATAATTCAATTGTAAAATATGTCTGTAAAAAGGATTAGGAGTATTGAACAGGTATCATTTGATATTTTTTACACGATGTTCTTTTATACTTTTTAAAGCCTTTCTCAAAGCGCAAATTTGTTCATAGAAACTGGAAAAACGTATTTTAGCTTTTAACTCTAAAAATTATTGGTTTCACTAAGAAGCATAACTTTTCTTGGTTCTCACTGTTCCAAAAGTAGATTTCTTCCCCATCATTTAGTAGACAATAAATCCATCTAAAATATTTAATAAGGGTGGTTAAATACTGCTCATCTGCATACTTCCTTTGAAAATTTCACGTTGTAAATTTAAAATGAAATCAGTCGTGAGAAAACTTGTTGATTCATTGATTTTCTTCCAAAATAAGTATGAAATGAACAATAAATGGATTATTTTTAATGTGTAATTTAGCAACACGTAAAAGATATAGCAATGGATGAAACTAATTCAACACCTAAAAATTTGGGCTTTTTTAAATCTTAGCCAAAATTACCCCAATTCAAGGTAATTTTGCTCCAAACTTTCAAAGATATTTTAATTTTAAATGCTCACTTTGATAACGAACATGTTATAAAGTTGAACATGTTAAAAATAATATAAACCACTGACCATACAAAATTTGATTTGGCTAGCAGCTTTTATTTGTTTTTAAAAGTGACAAAAACACTCCATTAGAATCAAAGTTGCCTCCTTTTATGGTAATTAAATCTTAGTGTAAATGACACTTAGCTTAAGATAGAACACAGAACATTGTTAATAAATAGCTATAGATTCATAATTAGTACAGATACTTTGTTGCATTTGCATATTAGAGAACTTTTTCCTTAAAACAAAATACAGTCAGCACTCGTTTTTACGAAGGCGTAAGAGGTATTCAATTGCTCAGTTCGTGAAATACACAGTTTGTTTAGTTGGAGAACATTTAAAAATACTAAAAAATAATTGCTAGTTGAAAAAATCCTATTATCGTGTTATATTTATTAAAGAAAGCTTTTTAGTAATGCTTGACACCAATGTTAAACCGCGTGAATTGCGCAAACGAACTGTCTGATGTTTTGAAAGCTTTAGTTCATGAGTAGGAATTATAATCATCATAATGTAAATGGGGTTTGGTTTGAAGCCGGTTTATAGTTCGTAAAAAATAGGTTTCATAAGCGTATCCAGTACCTATTTCCGTTTGTTTCATCTCTAAAAAATGAATACGTTTATAAACACATAAATAAATAAATAATATTTAAAAACTCACACAAAAACTAAACGCAATCGTTGAAACTCAAACTTAGATTTCAAACTTTTAAAACTCTGAAGCTTTTCCCTCAACCATGCCCTTGAAAACATTTTCTTTCGAAATTTTTCTCCTCGGCCAGATGGACTTTTATTTCGGCGTTTCCGAAGAACTTCTTGAACTGTGACACACAAACAACATGAACAAATATGGAAGTGAATTCGGAACCTCTGGGACTATGAAAACTAGCGGCTAAGTTAAAAAGTATCTCTATAAGCTTGGTTCCGAATCCCTTGGGCATATTTTATTCCTTTGCATTCTCCTTCGAACCCACATTTCGCTTGATTGCATTCTTTTCGATCAGCCATTGGGAAGTTTTCGTTCTTAAACTCTTGTTGAGAAATAAGTGCTTTTTTTTGCGATCGGCCCAGAGGTGGCTCTATTCTAATTCGAAGTTTTGAAGCGGAAGAAGCTATTTTGTAATTTTAGAATGGAAATCCACTCCAAAGAGATGCCATTTTGATATGAAAGCGGTAGTGGATACCTAGTAGGCACAGAGTGGCTAGATTTGATTCTAAAGTTGTTGCTCGAACCACCTTAAGAAAAGTGTAACGCTTACGTTAATTGGTTATTTCTTCAATTAAAAAGTTTACAGCAGTTTAGAAAGAGTCATTATTGTTCTTTCTACTTATATCAAATTGTATCATGGATAAATTTCATCTCCTTTTAAAGTTTTGAAAAAGGATAATATTTTTGTATTCATATACAGGGTGTCCCAGGATAACTGTCCACTCCCTTTAACTTTGAACCACTACAGATATAGTTATGAAAATGGGGTCTAAGAATAGTAAAGTGACCATGCTCTATCCAATGAGACAACTTTCAATGCCCTCTAGCGGAAATGTTAGAAGTTATAATTTTTATTTTAAACACTATGAGAGATTTGCTAAATTAGTCAATTACTAAGTTGTAGAGCAGCATCGATTTAGTATGAAAAAACACCTTGTTCAGAGAAAGCATTCCTCTGAACAAAGTGTCTTTTTGTACTAAATCAATGGTGTTCTACAACTTAGTAATTGACTAGTAATTGATTAGTAATTGACTATCTCATAATTTTTAAAATAAAAATAATAACTTCTAACATTTCCGCTAGAGTTTCCGTTGAAAGTTGTCTCATCGGATACAGCATGGTCACTTTTACTGTACCTAGACCGCTCTTTCATGATTAAATCTGTAGGGGTTCAGAAGTTAAAGGGTGGGGACAGATATCTTGAGATACCCTGTACATGAAAATAATAGCATTTTAGAAATTGTAATAGCTAATTATTATTATGAATAATCTAAATTAGGGTTTTAACTATTAATCTAACATAATTCAGGAAGTTGTTTTCCTTGCGTTACTAAAACTACCATAAATCAAGTTCTATCTACCCTAGAAAGTTTTATTTTGTAACACTTTTATTAGAATTTCATTTTCTTACATATTTCATGCATCTGTACAAATTATTTTGGTTTTAAGGCTTAATCCCTTCTTTAAAATTTTTTTAATTATCACTTTTTTTAAACATCATTACCTTTGCACACTATATTTGTGCTGAAGTTATTTATAGTAATTTATTTTAACTGGGCCCTTTATACGATAACAATAGTTCTCGGCCTCACCAAAAGGAGTTAAAATCCTGTCTTTAGGGTCAAATTTCAAATATTTTCACCTAATGAAATTAATACCAAGAATCATCAAAAAATGCCCTAATAATCTTAGAAGATAGATGAAAGAAGGTGGGGACATTTCTAATAATCTAGGAATATCGAAGCTATAGGTAGTATTATTAGGAAATACATTAAGATTAAATTAATTTAAACTGTTATCTGAGGATCTTGTGCATTTTAATGGATAAATTACTTTTAATAAATTCGAACAATAGTTTACAAATATTTTACTTTGAACGACAAAGTTAGTACAGGGTGCGTCAAAAGTTCGTGAGAACTTTAAAAATTAATAATAAAAAAACAAAAAGAGATAAAAATCTGCCGTCTGCTGCTATGTTCTTGATTTGGCTTTGGATTTTTTTACACCAAATTTTGAAAATTCGTAGTTCCCCGACCTTTATGTAGATGGCAGCACCACTTTTCTTCGAAAATAGGGAATTTCGGCTAGCTAAGTTTCCCCTTTTTCTTCATCGTAGGGATTTATCGAATATTGCGATTGAATCGATTTCCGAATCAAATGAAACTTTAATTCTCGGAATCTAATCGTCAGGGCCGGTTTTAAGCCATGCTGATCTTTTAAACATTTGATTAGAATGTTAAATTAAGATATTTTATGATCCTTTCTTTGTTTCTCGCACAAATTTAAACTTTTTACGAATGAATTTAGTTCGATCGCGTACTGTGATAACTGGTCTTAATTTGTATGCTAGTTTTTTTTATTTATTCAGTCCTTGAGAGTGAGAAATCTACTCTAATCTTAGAAATTTTCAGATTTTTCTTTTTTCCATCTGATTTTCAAGTTTTTCTATAATGTTTCAAATGATCAGATTTTTCGAAATATTTTAAATGTTAATCCCCCATCATCTTAGTAGGTATGGTAAAATAAAAAAATACAAATAAACAGATAAAATTTCCGTTTACGACTTGGCGAGTAAAAATGATAAGAAAGACAATCAGTGGTCATTTCAGAGAATCGATTAGGGGGGCTAATCTTCTGGCCAAAATCTATCGTTTCAGGGAATATTGGGTTGATTCAAACTTATTTCTATAACCCCTCATGCCAAGCGTACATGATTAAATCATTAAAGTAGATTGTTAGAAAACTTATTGCTATGATTTAAATCATAGAGTATTAGTTACGATTTGGTGTGCAACGAGCTAAGATGAGGGATAAGGCCCCACTGAATAGTTTTGAAATTTTATTCAGGAAGAAATGTCTTAACTTTCTTTCATAAAACCTTGTCCTTTTTTTTAGAGCTGCGATCATCCCGATCCACCCTTCTTTTGTAACGAGGGATAAATCTGGATGTACTGTGATGGATCAAGTGTACCCCAAGGAGGCGCACAAATAAAAAATAATTCAAACTCAATTTACAGAGAAAAACCAAAAGGGGTTAAGATTAAAAAAAAACTTCAAAAAATTTTATCATGAATCGTTTTTAAAAATCTATAAATTAAGTTGAAAATCAGATGAAAAAAAAAAGAGAAATCTGAAACCTCCTAAGATTAGATTTCTCTCTGTTAAAGACTGAATAAATAAAAAACCTAACATACAAATAAGACACTGTATATTTGGACGGCCATTTTTCAACTAAACTCTACTCTAATTTCCACGGCTCGGCGTTCCATTGGTTCCATCACTAAGCGCCGAGACTGCTACGTAATCACGAGACCTACAGCGCATGCGCCACTGGCCGTTTTGGCCGTCCAAATATACACTTCGTACAAATAAATACCCGTTATCACTGTACGCGATCGAACTAAATTCATCCGTAAAAAGTTTAAATTTGTGCAAGAAACAAAGAAAGGATCAAAAAATATTTTAATTTAACATTCTAATCAAATATTTAAACGATCAGCATGGCTTAAAACCGGCCTTGACAATTAGATTCCGAGGATTAAAGTATCATTTGATTCGGAAATCGATTCAATCGCAATATTCGATAAATCCCTACGATGAAGAAAAATGGGGAACTCAGCTAGCCGAAATTCCCTATTTTCGAAAAAAAGTGGTGCTGCCATCTACATAGAGGTCGGGGAACTACGAATTTTCAAAATTTGGTGTAAAAAAATCCAAAGCCTAATCAAGAACATTGCAGCAGGCGGCAGATTTTTATCTCTTTTCGTTTTTTTATTATTAATTTTTAAAGTTCTCACGGACTTTTGACGCACCCTGTACTTCATTTTTATAAATATGTGTATTTTTATTTATTTTTACCACAGAAATTTATTTTAAAATTTTAACAATTAAAAACACAATATAAATTTCTAATTAAAAGCCTCAAAACCAAAATAATTTGAACAGATCTATAAAATATGTAAGAAAATAAAATACTAATCAAAACGTTATAAACTACAACTTTCTAGGGTAGATAGAACTTGTTTTATGGTAGTTTTAGTAAGGCAAGGAAAACAACTTCACGAATTTCGTTTAATGTTATAAAAACTGTATTACTCCTAAACGAAAAATAGTAAAATATCAAACAACTAAAACTTACTCCATCGGTAATGGCATTTGAACCATGAGGACGAAGCAGATTTCTATGAGCAAGCAAATGTCCCAAAGTCTTTTACATCTCATCTCATCTCTAGTAAAATATCAAACCAACTGCAAATTATAAGGTATGGTAGTAGATTATCCTAGAAAAATTATTAACTTTATATGAAAATTTCATCTTAGAGGTTTCGGTTCAATTTCCAAAACTTTGGCCCAATTCCGCGGGACCTAAATATTTTTTTGATTGGGATGAAATTTTTTATGGAAAATTCGGGACCACCGAGGAAACTTTTTTTCGGTATGTCTTTTTGAATTTCAAAAAGTGGTACGCCCTATAGGTTATATTGTACTATTTATTTGCAAATATACTATTATACAGGGTGTCCCATAAATGTGGGTCACACTTCTAGGGGGGATAGTAGAAGGGTTGGCTGGACTGAACCGAATTGGGGTGGACCCAATGGGTTTTTCAAAAAAACCCATGTGAAAAAACCCACATTTTGGACCCATTTTTTGTTTTTTCAAGAAAAATCAAGATTTTGGCAGTTCCTTCAAAATTTAATGTGTTTTTTTCAAAGTTAAGGATATTTTTAAAATTTTAATGGGTTTTTTCAAAATTTAAACTAGGTTTAAAAAATTAATTGGTGTTTTTTCAATTTCAGAGAGTTTTTTTAAAGTTAAATAGGTTCTTTCATTATTCAGTGGGATTTTTCATTATTCAATGGGGTTTTTCAAAATTTAGGACGTTTAAAGTTCAAACTAGATATAAAAAATAAAGAAGATTTTTTAAATTTCAGTGGGTTTTTTCAAAATTTAAACCAGGTTTCAGTAATTAAGGGGGTGTTTTTACAATTTCAGTGGGTTTTTTCAAAGTATAAAAACTTTGAAAAAACCCACTTAACTGTGGAAAAACTGACATTATTTTGACAGAACACATTTAACATAGAAAAAACTCACTAAAATTTGAAAAAACCCACTTACTTTCTAGGAGAAAACCACTTAATTTTGAAAAAACCCACACTTTTTCTAAAAAAAACCTTCACTATTGCTTCACCCCTTCAACTATTTTCATCTCTTTATTATCTTTCTTTCACTCATAATGCAGGGTGTTTCAAAATTGCGTTGCACGGCTTTTATTCGGAACCAACGCCTCCTAGTGTCATGGAAGTAAGGTCTACCCCTAGGTAAATGACCCTGGAAAATCCAATGAGGTGACTTACAGCGCCCCTAGCGGCGAAATTAAAAAGTTTAAAAAGATAATTTAAAAACTAAAGGAGATAGAGCAAATTCCTCAAGGAGAGTATTGTTGCCAACGTCATGAAGAAGTAAAGATCATCCTACAAGTAAAGATGACTCTTTGTCTTGTTTTAATTTTTTAATATTTCCAATAGCATAAGTATAAATCACTCCTTCTGCAAACCTAAATACAAGTTCTCCAATCAAATGATCTCAAAAATCTAGAACCGATTCCCTCAATGAGAACTTCTTATTGAATTGCCCGATTCAAATCGTTTTTTGCAACAAAAACTTCCTCCTTGATTTCGATGAGTGGGATTGCATTTAGGGAAGTCATACCACCGAGATGTCAGCAAGCAAATTCAATTGAACATGACCCCTGGATAGAAGCGGTCCGATATACCCCTTTTCTATCTAGGACACAAATGTCAATCCCCGAAAAAGGAATGGAAATTAAATCTGAAGGTTGAACCCTGGGATGTCATTTCGCGGAATCGAGGTCAGAGAAATTATCTTAGATATTCATGATCGTTCTTTTAGGAGAGAATAATGAAATTCTGATGATGTGATTTGTATTTGCTTTAATTAAGGCGGGTAAAAGTTGAAGGGATAATTGAATCGTCAGATTGAAAAAGGGAATAAGTCCAAAAACCAAGTTTTGAGAAATTCGAAGAAAACTGTATAAGTAATGAAATTTTCATGTTATAGCCGCCAAATTTTTACTGGAAATTTAAAACACTATTTGGAAAACAGAGAAATCATCAAAACAAATATAAGTACATTCAAAAATATTTTACAGTTAAAAAAAAGTTGATGGACTAGTTCCCTTTTTCAACCTTATGAAATTTTATCTGAAGAAAAATCTTAAAAACCCCTTAAATTGACATTTAATTTCTACAAAATCTTAGTAAAACTACTGTATCTTATAAATAAACCAATTGCAATAAAATCACGGTTGTAAAAAAACATTCATTATATTCGTTTAACTATATAATGATATAAAAGCAATATTTTTCCAATAAGACTCCATGCTTTTAAACAGGTCTTAAGAGGTATTCGATAGAGAAATTTTCAACCATATACGTAGATTGACAGCTTATGCTTTCAGCCTAGCGTTCAAGACTATTGCCATCTTAGTCGAATCCAAGGAATCCCACTCTTTGACTGCCATGTAATTAGCGTGACAGTTCTCTCACGTTAATTGGATTGGCTTTTATTCGCTGGACCCGCGTAATGAATGATAAATGCCATTTCCAGATACAGCGCACTCACCAGTTTTAAAATTAGATTAATCGACTAAGGGTTCGTAGGTCCTGGCACGAATTTGGATTGGATTCGACTTTCAAATGGGGTATTTTGGTGATGGGATTAAATCGAATGTTAGTTTGTCCTTTGTTGGAGAAATATGAGATTCAATTCTACATTTAAGTTCACTTCACAGAAAATCTAACAAGGAAACGTTCCCTGGATAAACTCACAGAACCGGATGAAAATTTTCAGGGGTTAGTAGATGACTCAAAACACTTAATGTGAAAAAATTAGCTGCAATTTCAGTAGAAAAGCTGTAGTTTTTTAATTATCATTGTTAACACCAAGTGCAACCTTACTAGGCGAAAAATGCAGAGCAAGCGCCAAATGTTTCAATGAACTAGCCGCATTTTCTCTGAAATAGATTAAATCAACCCTCTGTGAATCGTCCGTTAAAAAAAGGTTCATCAAATGCACTTGAATAAAAATTAATTAAAAAGAAAGCAGCACATGAAGCAACACAAATTTTAAAGTAAATTATAGTATGCTTTTTAGTGACGGTCAAATATCAAATCTAATTTCTCATTCCAATTCTTACTGTTTGGGAATCGAGCACGTAGTTTTTAATCTATTAGCTGAGCCCTTTTTTATGCGTGTATAAAGAAATCCAACCTCTCATTCCATCTGATTGCAAAGTCGCCAAGTGTTGCTTACTGAATGGTTTTGGCAACTCAGGACCCAACTTTCAATAATAATTAACTCCTCTCCTAATGAAATTCCGCAGCTATTTTTTCACAATAAGTGTTTTGAGTCATATTCTTATGCCTGTAAAATTTTCCGTTATAATTTGTTTACATGTGAGAGGAAGTAATTGGTTTTTAAGAACTTAAAATTTATCTCTCTTTCTTCTCGAATAAAATTTAACCTTGCTAGGTAAACTATACAGAGTGTTTCAAAAGTATCCTTCACGACTTTTATTTAGAAACAACGCCTCCTAGGGTCATGGAGGTAAGGTCTACCCCCAGGTAAGTTACCATGGAGAATCCATTGAGATGATTTACCTAGTGGTAAAATAAAAAAATTAAAAAACTTATTAGAAAACTAAAAGATAATACTGTGATAATAAAGAATACTGTTGATAATATTATGAAAAACAGGAAATTTTCATGAAAATATCGTGAAAACAGCACTTTTTCAGGACTTAAAAAAAGAAGTTCGCAAATTTCTAAAGTATAACACCTAATTCTTAAAAAAACTCATAAGCGTTTTTTTATATACAGTTTTGGACAAAATAGATAAAAAAAGAAAAATTAATCTAGTGCTGTTATTATTAGTTATAGGTTCATCTTTTGTATTTAAAGCATGATTCCACAATTCATGAGATTCAAACATTACTATCACATTTTTTGAAACTTTAAATCTTTAATTGAATCGTCAGTTTGAACAAGGGAATAAGTCCAAAAACCAAGTTTTGAGAAAATTTAAAAAACTTTATAAGTAATGGAATTTTTGTTGTATAACAAATTTTTACTGGGAATTCAGGACCTTATTGAGAAAAAAGGGGTAATCATTGAAACAAATATAATTACATTCAAAAGTATTTTTGAGTTGAAAAAGTTGATGGACCCCCTTTCCCTTTTTCAACCTTATGAAATTTCCACTGAAGAAGCATCTTTAAATAACCCTTAACTTGACACTTAAATTATATTTCTGCTTAGTTCACATCACAAAAGTGAGAAATAGAAAGATTAAGACTGATAAAATTTCAATATTATTATGGAAACTGAGTCATTAAAGCAGTGTCAATGAAGTAAGTTAATATGAATGTAGTCAAACATTTTCCGGGCAAATAAAAGTTAAAACACTTTTAAATTAAGTAAATTTTATTTTGGCTTAGTTAACACCATAAGGAATAAGAACAGAAAGGCAAATTAACATTAATTCCAAAAAAACTGAAAAAATACCATGAATGGACAATGGACATTGATTTCACAACTTCAAGGGGCTATCTCCCTATCGGAGGGAGTTAACTTCCCTCTCTTTCCACTCATGTGTAGAGCAAAGCTTGGATATAGTTTTGAGCACAAACACAAAATTTGTAATTTTTTGGACTTATTCCCTTTTTCAAACTGGTGATTCGATTAAAGATAGTATTTAAAAAAACTATTTCCCTCTATAAATTACGACTGATCCATAACAATTATTTCTTACTTGTGTGAAATTTATGAAAAGAACTGGATGGTATATTTTCCCACTTAATGAACCAAAGTTTTCTGTCTGGAAATTACAGTTTCACGATATTCGATTTTTTATGCATCTGTATTATTAGTTATTCAAACACATGTATGATTATAATGATGTGTAACATTTTTATAAATAGAAATATTTGATTAACAAAAGATTTCTCTGATACTTTATTGAGGGTTGTATTATTAAATAAATCATAACCACACACAGAGACTCACTTTGGATATATAGGAGTAAAAAACCTCTCCACACTTTTAGTTGCTTCCATCTTTTAAGAGTACCTAATCCGATAGAAGGGAGTAGAGAGAGAAGCAATTTAATTATACTTCAGACAGTTGTATAATGAAAAGTAAGACTAACTCAATAACAGCTGAATGAAGCGAAGCACATGTGTGAATGACAATGATCATAATTAAACAGATGTTTTCCTTTCGTTCTCTTGAATCAAAGTGAGAGGGAAGTGTGATAGCGGAAATATATTTCCTTAGTGGTTATTTCGTCTTGGTCAGCTGAAAATAAATAAAGTATGTTCTTTTGTTCATGCACTTAGAAAATTATGTTGAAAATCGCATATTTTACTTGTTATATTTAAAAGGGAATTTAATCAATGATGTTCAAACAATTCAGTCTGTTTAAAACGGAACTAGAAAACATTGTTCTTAACAAACTTAATGTAAAATTATAAAAAGATTTTTAATTCGAAATTAATTCTTTATTGTGGAGAATTTTATGAGCTATTTAATCTCACCAACGGAAAATAATAATAATAATAAATTGAAATTTTAAAGCACCATCAAAATATTATTTTTTCGAAGTTACTAAAGAAGTTACTGTAAAAAACGGGATAGGAAAAGTTACTGAAAAATGTTCATTTAGTAGAGCAAAGTTTTTTTTAAAAGTGGAGTATAGTTTTTTTAGTTCTAAATTTATGGAGGGGGGGAATGAATGTCTTTATAATAGTTATAAGACTATAAGACGAATTTTGGAGGAAGCTCTTCGAATAAATGAATGCTTTTTATTATTTGTTAAAAATAATTTGGTCCCACTTCAAATTATTATTTAAAATTTAAAAATAATTTGAAGTGGGTAAAATTTTAACACCGTTTTAACATGCACATGCAACCTAAAAAAGCATGGTTACCTTAAATTAAAATGACAACCATGTAAAAGTCTAACCAATGTTTTTTAGGATGTAATTGAGAAAAATGTTTAATAAAATTTAACGTGCTGCCGTCTATCTGTAAAAGTTGTAAACAAATATACAGTAGCTCTTAAAAGATTTGTCTTTTCTAATAAACTCTGCTAAACAATGAGTCAAATTCAGTAGTACACTTTTAAATGATTTCATTAAATACTCATAAACTTTGAAAATTTGTATCAATTTATAAATCATAAATGAAAGTTATATTCCTTAATGTAAGAATTTATATAAAAATTACAGATTTTTGGCTCTACCAAAAGTTGTATACGTTTCAAGTCAAGTCAATTTATTACAAATAATTACAATTTTAAATATACCATTTACACAGAGAAAAGAAACCGAAATAACAAAAATAAAAACAAGTGAGTAAATACTAAAAATAAAAGAAAAATATTTTTTAAAAAATTGTGTGATATCATAAGAGATATAGCTCATACATGAAATAAATAGCATATTTCAATTTATTTATATCATTTTATGTTATTTATATCATATCGAATTTATGGTAATTTAAAATAGATTTAGTTTTAAATAGAATTCTGCTGTGTTTAAGTAGCTATAAGTACCTAATCTTCTCATTTGGATCGACAGAATAGCTTCATAATACAATTTTGGAATAAATGCCAAATCTTTATAGCAGATTCCTACATTTGTATATTTTTCTAACTTCCCAACTGATTTATTTCCAATACTTTTATCATTAGGGGTAATGCAAAAGGCGTATTTGGAGTACTTCTGAGAAATTGAGTATTTGTTTTGTTAAAGTGCTCTCTTTTACATAAAAATTTTAGGAATAAAATTGAAGAATTTTGAAAATAATGAAAAGTGTGTACTACATCTAAAAATACTCTTTTAAAGTAAGTTAGATGTAAGATATATATGTGGTTTAGTTTGGAATCTTCCATGAGAAACGCAGCTTTAATAAATCAATAAAGATAATTATGATAATCACTTCCGAAAGCTAATTAGATTTGAATGCAATTCGTGGATTTTATGCTAGATATACCGATATCCGTATAGAACAGTAATTTAAACAAATTTTTTACACGGAAACATAACTGTTTGGCTACGAATCGCATTTGAACATTATTCGTATCTTTTATACCGAAATATTACCCTTAGTGCCTGAAAAATGTACGGAAAAGTGTAGTGCATGCAATAAACATGTAATTTTTTTCTAATGAAAATCTATCAAATTTTAGCCAATCGTCTAACCATGGGTGGTAGTAAAGATGAAGAAACTGTCCAATATCATAAAAATGTTCTAATTATTGAGAAAACACTTATTTCAGTAATTTTACTTGAATTAATTGTGAAATATATGCCTTTGAAATCCCCATAAAAACTTCACCCCAACGCCGATGTTCCCAAATGGGAGCATCCTCAAAATCACATACTTAGGATTTTTTCTGCCAATAAATTACAAGAACGGTTTTAGTAATGATGAACAAGCCATTTAAGCCAAAAATCAGAACCTTTAATTTGAAATAATTGATTTGCCATTTATCTACTTAAAAAACGTTAAATTCATAATTGATAAATGCCGCCCAATACTCATATTTGTATTTTTTTAATTAAGCTCATGTTTGAGTCTTGAACTCATACTTTAGTCTTTAAATGTAAAAGTGTCTCAAAGAGAAAAGTATTATTAGTTATTTATTAATCTAACACGATTTATTTATATTGATAATGATAATAGTAAATATTGAATTTTATACCAAATATTCTTTTAACTTTACGCTCTTCATTAATCTTATTGTTGAATTAAATGTTCTAAATATTTTAATTTAAGTTTCTGTTGTGTGAGTTACATATAACACTTTTAACTAATAAGAATTGTTCAAAATTCAGCCACTATATTTTTAATAAAATTGTCATTGGGGTTTGTAGTTTAAAACTAAAAGATTGTATCCTGGTTTATAATATCTACGTATTCATTACCTTTATTTTAAAAGTTATGTTAATATATATGTCAAATAAATTATTTTTTTTAATTTTTATCATTCACTTAAACAAAATTATTCCTTTGTATGATTGAAAAGTTTATGAAAGAAATATCCTCTGTCTTAAATATTACTTTTGTGATATCTGTAAAATACGTTTTTTCTTCATTGTAGATAGAGTATGCAGATAAACAAACAAGTATGATTTATTTTGCATCCTTGTTCTCAAAAGGAGGAAAAAGTAAAATGAGCTTTTTTTCATTAATTTATCTATGTATCAATTTAACATTGGGTTATTTGAATGGAAATCGGCGTTGAAAAGTCAAGATATTACTTCAATGATATTTTAAAATCTAATAATAAAACGAAGAATTATTTTGTGAAATGAATTCTTTCGGTTAAATTATACATCTGTGTTTGTTTCGTAAATTTGTATTCAGGATAGACTTAAAAAATGTTTCGAAAATATTTACTTGTAAAAAATTAAGATACTATATACTCTATTCATTTCAAATTGGTGAATTGAATTTTAATTTACATTTCCTTCCCCCACCACTGAATTGGTAACCATTAGGGTGAAGCGAAAAAAACTTTATTTTTTCGAAATTCAAAAAGATACCTATGGCAAAAGTGGTCCTATATAATAAGATGAAAAACCGTGCAAAAATTTTTCAAATCGGTTAATATCTCAGTTCGCGCATCGAGCTCAAAGTTTATAAAAATGCTTAAAAATGAACATTTTCCGAAATTTTTAAGATAATATTTAAATAAAATTTATAGAATTATTCTCTCTTGTAACCTCTTTATAAAAGCTCAAAAAAGTAAAAAAAATAAATTTAATGTTTATTTTTACAATATTTGAGTGCACAATTTTGCAATTTTGCTTGAAAAATGCGAAATTTTCGAATAATTGGTAAGTTTGTTTCATTGTGCAGCACTTCACCCATTTTGTTAGTTTCATCCTAAAAATAATTTTGGAATTACTTTACATTCGAAAATACACTTAATTTTAATCGTACAATCGAAAACCATCACTGTCATCAAAATCCCATTCTCAGATGAGAGTTAAATTGAACGGCAACTGCATTAAATAGTAATAGATATGGTATCTTAGATAGAGCAACGGCTGCAATAGCATCTAATGTCTTACAAGATATAGGAGTGATTACAGACGCAGATTCTTCCCATGTAATTGACAGATCCAAAATAAGAAGAGGAAAGAAGCATATTAGAAGTGTTTTAAAGTTTTCAGAAAATATGGAAATTAATGGACTTTATTTTGATGGGCGAAAAGATAGTACCCTATGCTTAGAAAAAGTAAATAATAAACAATACCGTAGAAAAGTTAAAGAGGATCACTATTCTCTAATTCAAGAGCCAGGATCCTCTTATATTGGTCATGTGTCACCTCCCACTGCTTCATCACACTACATAGCACGTAGTATTATTTCTGATCTTATTGAAAAAGAAATTTCGCTGGAAAAAATCATGTAATAGGATGTGACGGCACCGTTACGAACACCGGTTGGAAAAAAGTGGCTATTCGTCAGTTAGAACTGCAAGTAGGGAGACCTCTGCAGTGGAGCATTTGTCTACTACATTTTAATGGACTTCCCTTTCGCCATATGTTCCATTATTTGGATGGAGTTACCACAGGGCCCAAATCTTTTTCGGGACCCATTGGAAAACAGCTCAATGATTGCGAAAAGCTCTCTATAGTCAAGCATGAATCCATTGACTGTTTCATTCCCGAAATAGACCGAAACATGTTGAGTACAGACCAACAGTATTTATTAGACATATGCAGAGCTATAAAGTCAGGGGATTGTCCCGAAGATTTTTCGTACCGAAATCCTGGCCCACTATCACATTCTAGATGGATCACTGATGCTAATAGAGTGTTGAGATTGTACGTAAGTGTCCTCAGCCCTTCTGAAAGCTTAAAAGAAATTTCAAAATTTATCTTAAAGTCATACATGCCTGTGTGGTTTATAATTAAAAAAGAATAGTTCTTTCACAGATGGGCCCAAGCATGTTTTTCATGCAGTTCAATCAACTCGATATCTATCTGAGAATCTACAACAAATAGTTGATCGAGTTGTTGAACGCAATGCATTCTTCGCACACCCGGAAAACTCATTGTTATCAATTATTGTCAATGAAAGTGTCTCTGTTCGACAGATCGAAGTTGAAAGAATCTTGAAAGCGAGGGAATCTGCCTGTAGGGTAGAAAGGATTAGAAATTTTGTTCCCCCAAAATTAAATTTTAATGCAACGGAGTACACAGATATTATTGACTGGAAATCATGCACAATCTATCCTCCACCAATTTTAAAAGACGTAAGTGTTGAAGATTTGAAATCATTAGTGCATTCTAAAGGTGGACACAAATTGGAGCCGAGCGGCGAAGGGAACAGCCACGAACACGCTCTGCGCAAGCGCCGCTCTTAGCGCCTCCGAGTTGCGCGTGCGCAGAGCGTGTTCGTGGCTGTTCCCTTCGCCGCTCGGCTCCAATTTGTGTCCACCTTAACACAGTGTTCTCTGCATACATAATGAAGTTCCCCTGCCACACTCCAAGCGGTTGAGAGGTGCGTTAAACTGAAGAATCAACAAAAGTGTGTGGAAGCAAGAGATGACTTCATAAAATCAACTTTATATTCATAATCAGTAATGCCAGATTTTTTGAAAAAAAAACCGGAATTTAAATTTATTACTGTTTAAAATTTAATTTTTAAAAAATCACAAAAATTATGGTTGGTAGGTAGGGGGGTGGGTGGGTGGAACTCGACGTGAAGCCACCTCCCCGTGGTGAGTTCTGGGCTGTTCTTACAAAGCGGGCGAAGAGCTGCACAGTGAAACAAACTAACTACTGATTTTAAAATTTCGCATTTTACAAGCAAACTTGCGCACCCAAATATTTATAAAATAAACATTAAAATTCCTTTTTTTACTTTTTTGAGCTTTTATGAAGAGGTTACAAGAGAGAATATTTCTATAAATTTTAGTTAAATATTATCTTATAAATTTCGGAAAATGTTCGTTTTTAAGAATTTTTATAAACTTTGAGCTCGATGCGCGAACTGAGATATTAACCGATTTAAAAAATTTTTGGCGTGGTTTTTCATCTTATTACATAGGACCAATTTTGCCATAGGTATCTTTTTGAATTTCCACCCTAGTAACCATGGCAACTATCAACGTCAAAGTGGCGAAGAAGGCTTACTATTGGCTGCGCAAAGAGCGTAACCATGGTAACGCTTTTACCAAGGGGGAAATCACTATTTCTCAGGCACCTATTCAAAATGAACAGTGTATAACTATTAAAAAATATAAAAATATATCATTTGATTTAACATCTGATAAAAATTGTACTGTTCAAATATTTTTCTGGGAAATTATTAAAGTTCCAGAAATAATTAGAAAATATTAAATACAACCCCTAATAGAAAATAATAAATTGATAAATAATAAATTATAAAATAAATATAATTAGGAAAAATTAAATAGATAGATACAACCTGAAAACTGCAGGTATGAAATATTTTTAATAACAAGGATAAGGTAATATTAATAACTAAAGAGTTGGAAGGAATTATTTAGAATTTAACTGATAATATCTAGTAACCATTTTTCTACCAGTTTTGGTATTTAAAATGAATATAGATTCATAACGCTTTTTAATTATAAAATCCAAACTTGGGTGTTTCATATTTGAATGTCTATAAAAAGTTTTTCTAGTGCTGAGTTTTAGGATAATTGTCTATCTTCAAGGGTAGTTATTTCTCCCTTGTTTAAGTCCAAAAATTATTTTGCCATTTTAGGTCTTTAATAACATTTAAACCATTTAATTATTCCTTTCATCATGGCAAGAGTTGATCTAACACTAATCTTAGATAGTTGAGCCTGATTCAACTACTTTAGTGAATGTATGAAGAAAATAACCACAGTGAAACTGAATCTAAAACGGCTATTGCCGGTTATTTGAAATGACACCAAAAAAATGGTTTCATCCCCAACAATCAATTCAATGATAATACGTATGTATAGGACTTAATTATAAACATGGCCTTTGTGACTTAGAAACCGCTCATTCGAGTCCGAAAAAAACGGATAGATCAACTTTCGAGTCCACTTTAGTGTATGGTGGGTAATCAGGTCTTGAGTGGGCATTGGCGCATGGAGTTCATCTTATGGAACGAAAGCGTGAAGTTAGGGTCCACACAAACTCAGAATTAACTCAAAGGTGAGTTAGCAAGGACCATCGGTGTCATTCACTTTCTATCCGCTGTGACTGTTTAGTCTAGGAATTTGAAGAGAAACGTGTGTCTAATGGATCAGTCTGCAAGGAGGGAAAATATAAACAAGGAAGCTGATCCCTGATCACGTGAGTGTTTTTTTTCTTGTCGGGATTACGTGTTAAATGTTTACCGAGTATCGATTTGATCCACACTTAATTATGTGAAACTGAATTTTTTTCATGAAACGCAAACTAGTTTGAAATTTTTCTTTCAGATGGGATTAATGAACATAAGTGTGTTTGAGGCTTTGGTCTCATGTGTGCATGAAAACGCAAATTCAAGATTTAATAATGTTTAAGAACATAGTTTTTACTTTTACTGTAAACTTGAATCAAAATTAAGTTTCAATGTAAATGGTCACCCTATTACTTTTCTTACTCTAGTAAATTAAAGTTTCATTCAAATAAATAAGCTGTCAACATGGGGCGCACACTTAGGATGGGTCAAAAATATTATTTTCATATTTTCCCAGGGGCACAGCGACAAAAGGGTGCCAAATGGTCTCAAACTAACATGTGTAAAATATTATTCGATTGTAATAACTCTTTTTGCCTCCGGATTGTCCTGAAAGTTTCGATTAATATAGTAATTTCATGTAAAAATGGACGAACGAAAATCAAGCTTTTACCACGATTTCACAAATCCGTCATGAATATAAATGTGCACAATGGTATAAAATCACCATTGAAGACTATAAAATAAATTATAAATGAAACCAGAGTTGAAATACTAGAACTGGCAATCAAAAATTTCTTGCTGGAATCATAAAAATGTGCGAAACCTTTATTGTCAGTTGAGTAGGATGGTAAAAACATTAAATTTTTAATAAAAATGGATGTCAGAAGGTGGGTACCTTTTTTGGGTTATGTTTCAACCCCAAGAAAAACATTTGGATAATAGTTTAAAAATTGGGGTTTTCCTTGAAATTTCAGTGGCATATTAGGAATAGTCGATCCCAAGTGTCCCCATATGATTCCCTATTGTCTAAAAATAAATTAAAACCACATTTTAAGTGTCGAATTTTAAAGCATTTTCTTAAGAAGAGCGGTAGATCCCCGTTTTCAGCATAAAGCTCAGTATTATCCCCTGTACTTTTTAAATAAGCTACATTACTTTTCAAAACTTACTTGTAATTATCCTTAACAGTTAAATTTGCTATATCTTAACTTTTATGAACGCATAAGGGAATGCCAAGAAGCTATTTTGAGTCAATCCTCAAAGTATAATTTCATCGGCCTAGGTTTCAGTCTTATTGCTATATAGCAAAAAATTAGGTAAATCATGACTGAGCGAATCATAACTGATATTGCCTATAAACAAACTATCCATTCGACAATTGTTTCAACATATTCTTGCGATCATATTTGGATCCCAAGACCAGCCAGTGAAATAGCTGTCCGCTGAATTTCGAAAGCGCGGCATATTTATGAAAAATACAAGTATTTCTATTTTTAAAAATTCAAAATACCGTTTTATACTGACCAAACTTGAGGGAGAATGTATGTGAAATACCATTATTCAAAATCTGTACCACTGACAATCTACTGTTTTTTGGCAAAAAAGAGATTCATATTCTATACGGCTCTTGTTAATATGATAGCATATTATATTGCCACTTAGGCAGTTGTTTTTGTATTAATAATACATGAAGGTGACTAATGTGATTAAAATTGCTTTTAAAGACCCTTATTTGTGAACTTAAAAAAGTTATCGACAAAAAAATTTAATTTATAAAATTTTAAAAAAATATGAAAAATTACATATTTTTGTTCTATTTGAGGCCAATCCGGAGGCAAAAAGAGTTATTATAATGGAGTAATATTTTACACATGTTAGTTTGATACCATTTGGCACCCTTTTCCTGCTGTGCCCGATAGAATTTGTAAAATTTTTTTTTTCGCCATAGGAAAATGACCCACCCTAGCGGACACCTACCCTGAGAAAAATTTGTTAAAAGAGAGAACAGGGGGAATCATAAATGGTCGAAATCTAAGTTTAGTCACAGCTCATTATGGTGACATGACAGGAAAAAAGATTGACAAACACTTACAGGAATAACATTTATCCTATACTACATAATATATAGGGGTCATTCCATGCAAAATCAACCAAAAACTCTCAATTTTCAACCTGACCCTCTCCGATTTTAACAAAAATTTCAGGAATTGTTCTCCTCTATGATATAAATGAGAAAATGTATTTATTATTCAACTTTATCAGTAATTTTTTTTATTAAAAATTTTTGAAAAAAGCAAGAAAATGCAATTTTTAGCATTTTAATGTATTATAACTCCAGTTATATTTGTTCGAGAAAAATCTATCACCCTTCGTTTTAAAGATAATTTTGCAAGCTTTAATTTGATATAATGTTTGACTGTGTCCATTAAAAAATTTACTTACATGATTTTTTAAATAAAAAAGCTTTTTATAAAAACAATGTTGGTATCCTTTAATATCTTTGAAAATTATACAGATATTTAGCAACCTTATAAATCATGATATCTGAAATTTACAGTGTGGGACCGCCAGGAGATCAGGATTTATAGCAAAAAGAGTTGTTTTGAAGTACTATTTTGGAGATTTAAGTGACCAAATATGGCGCAGAACGCAGTATTTGGCTACTTAAAAAGTGGTGAGTAAAAGTGATTAAAAACAACTCTTTTTGCTATAACTCCTGATCCCGTGGAGATCCCATTCTGTAAATTTCAGATATCATAATTTATAACGCTTCTAAATATATACATAATTTTCAAAGAAATTGAAGGATAAGAACATTGTTTTTTATAAGCTTTTTTATTTAAAAAATAATGAAAGTCAATTTATTTCGTTGACATAGTCAAACTTAAATTAAAGCTTGTAAAATTATGTTTACAACAAGGGGTAATAGATTTTTCTCTAACTATTATAACTGGAGTTAAGATACATTAAAGAGCGAAAAATTGCATTTTCTTCCTTTTTTCAACAACTTTTAATTTAAAAAATTATTGATAAAATTGAATAATAAAAACATCTCCTTTATATCATAGAAGAGAACAATTCCTGAAATTTTTGTTAAAATCAGAGAGGGTCAGGTTGAAATTGAGAATTTTTGGTTGATTTCACATGGAATGACCCATTTATTAAAAACATCTAATAAAGTCTTAATTTTCTTCTACAGAATGAAACCAAAGAGAAAACGCAAATGAAGTACTTGAGAGTCTTAACACAGGAATGATACAGAGACTATGGAGAGAAAAAGACAAAGTCCTCATCCAGCTGAGATTGTTCTGTTGCATCATTTGCCTAAGTTCTGGTTAGTATGCGTGCATTGTATTGATTGAGTTCTACACCATTTAAATGATTGTACTGGAGTCAAATCATAGCTTTTCGTTTCTTAGTCTTGTTTGGAGATGCTTTCTGTGGAACCACTAAATTTTTGAAGAAAGCAAAGGAAAGTTTTTTTTAATGAATTGTCAGTTTAAAGGGAATAAGTCGAAAAGAATAGCAAAAACTTACTTTTTGCGCTCAAAAAAAATCTACAGGCCTCCCCCTACACATGATTGGGAAGAGGGGAAAGAATAACTTCCCCGTAAAAGCAAATATAGCCTCTTGAATTTGGTGGAATCTATCTTCATTCTTTTTTTTTATCAAGTATGAAGTTTAAGATAATTTTTCTTTCCTTTCTTATTTTTTGTGCTGTAAGCTAAGTCAAAATAAATTTTTCTTTCTTATATAAGTGTTTTCCCATTTTTCTATCCTGTGAAGGTTTAACTCCATTGATATTCATTTACTCCATTGTTACTGCCTTAATAACTTTTATTGGTCTTAATTTTTCTATTTTTGCTTAAGACTGCGAAATAAGAAGAAATATAATTTTATTTTAAATTAAAGTGGTTTTTTAATATTTTACTTATGCTGAAATTTCATAAGTTTGAAAAAGGTCCTTTATCTTTTTTTAACCTAAAAATATTTTTGAATATATTTATATTTTTTCAGTGACTGCTCTGTGTTCTAAATAGGGTCCTGAATTTTCACCAAAAATTTGTTGGTTCTACAACGAAATTCCATTACTTAATACAGGTTTTTTTCGATCATATAGACTTAGTTTTTAGACTGATTCCCTTTTTCAAACTGGCGATTCAAATACTTAAAACCATTCCATACGTATCCCTTAGTTTTTGTTGAAAAATCTTTTAAAATGGATATAAAGGATTTCAGGACATTTTTATAGCACAAATTTTAAGTAAAGAAAATAAATGCTGAATTTTAAATATTAAACAATAAAAATTACAATCCAAGTTATGATAAAAAGTAGTATGTTTTCTCCGTATGGTGTTTTTGAGATTTATCGCTAGAATCGAAAAAAACTGCATAAGTAAGAGAATTTTCATTATATATTCACTAAATATTTACTGGAAATTCAGAAACCTATTTAAAATACAAAACAATCATCGAAAAAATATAAGTATATTCAATAATATTGTAGAGTTGAAAAAAGTTTATGGACTAATTCCCTTTTTTTCACACCCAAAAAATTTTAACCAAAACATCTTAAAAACTACTAAAATTGACTCGTAAATTATTTTTTGGTTAGTTCACTGCACAAAAGTGAGAAATAAAAACACTGAGACAAATAAAATTCAAAAGAATTATTAAACTGAGTCATTAAGACATTTTAATGAATATTAATCGAGTTCTACATTCACTGCGTAAAAAACGTTTGACTAAAAATAAATTTTGTTTCGGATTAGTTTATTGAACAAAGAATAAGAAAAATTACAACTTAATCAAATTGAATAAAAAAATACTATGAATTGACATCAGTTAAGCCAAATTCAAGCGGTTATATCTTCCTGTAGGGGGTACATATATTTTCCCTCTCTCTCCCTCATTTCTAGAGCTAATCTTGTAGTTTTTTTAGCACAAAAAGTCAATTTGCCATTTTTGGACTCGTTCCCTTTTTTTAAACTGACGATTCAATTTCTTGTTAGGATTAAGATTGGATTCTTTTTGTGTAAGTTAAATTCAAAACCATGGGATGATTTGGGTGAGAAACCTTTGTGGCCAATCTATAGGAAAAAGGGAAAAATCCTTGAATATTATTTTCTATTAAAAATGGGAAAATTCTTAAAAGTTTTTAGGGAAAAATATACCCTTTTTTTAAATCCGCCCATATGATAACTGAATGAAACTAAAGATTAATCTAAATGTTTACTTCCTTATTGTAGTTGATTTCTCGTTTCTCATTTCATTCTTCTATTTTTCTAAAAAAAATTCATAACTTTATAAAATTAATGTCATTTTAAAAAGATGTACCTACTTTCTTCCTAACTAACCTTGTTAACTTTTTCGGACTTTCCCGTTATCCACCGGTGCTGCTAGCCCCAATACCGTCTGGGGATTTTCTTGGTGAAACAGACCGGTTCTTTTATGCCAAAAAAGAAACTAATGACAGTCGTTCCAAAATTAGCCAAACGGTCATCATTCTGACCAGGCCTGACGAGAAGGGGGTGCGAGGGGGTACGATCCCCCCGGGCCCGCAGGGGGCCCGCGGGACCCAAAGATTCTCATATTGAGTACTAAGACGGATATCATTTTGAATATTTGGGAAATTAATTTGTTCACATAAAGGTCCAAAAATGAGTTAATTACCAGTTTTCTAGGGGCATATTTTCAAAATATCTCTAGGGGGAGACCCCCAGACCCCCTTTATTGCTTGTTACTCATCGTATTATCAAAAGACAACGATATTAAAATGAGTAAAATTCAGATCTTGTCTAGAAATATTGTAAAAATTACAATAAGCCTATGAATGTATAGGCGGGGGTACTTCAGACAATTTTTGCCCCCTGCCTCAGGGGGCCCGCTCCTCCACCTTGTCCCCGAGGCCTGACTTAGCTCTCGGCGGCCCTGATTCTGACGAATTTCAAGAAATTAGAAATATTGCCTTAAGTAATATAAAAAGAATCGGAGTAAAATTCTATGGTGATATAATAAGCTTGTTATTTCCAAACTGATATTATTTAATTTTCAAAACATGGTAAATAGTCACAAAAATTAAATCTTTACTTATATTCAATTATTTTAAACTATGGGCATATTTTATAAAAACAGAGGTATTTTGCAATTTAGTGTGTGAACTAAACTAAAATGTGTGAAATATTATTCCATTATAATAAATAACTCTGTTAGCCTCCGGATTGACTTCAAAATTTCGATTAATAGTATAATTTCATGTAAAAATGGACGAACGAAAATCTGTCATGAATATAAATGTGTACAATGATTAAATCATCATTGAAGACTATAAAACAGGAGTTTCCAACTGGCGGCCCGCGAAGCTCTCTGAAAACCCTCCAAAAAGTAGCTTCAAAACACTTTTTAGCTCAGTAAAATTCAAATTTTTTCGGAGGAGAACCTCCGTCCCCCCATATACCTCTTAGATTATGGACTAGCTTAGATTGTTTACTATGGTGCAAGAATTAAAAATTTGAAATTTCGAGAGGTCGTTTGTAAAACCTGAAATCCCCCCTGAGCGTCGCAAGGGAGTATGAAGGCTTTTATAACCATTATCATGAGGAGGGACAAAATGGAGTATCCAAAAATTAGGTAAAACAATCCTCTAAGGAAAATTTAGAAATATTTTCTTAAGGAAGACCTTTTCATTTAAGTAACATTCAGAATATTAAATATATTCAGTATTCCTATGAGTTGTATGAGAGTAAAAAAATTCATATATCCTCTGGAATCGTCCCTTTTTTGCTCGAAAAGTTTCATATTGAAGACTCTCACCCCCAAAAAATTATCATCGTTAAAAAGGAGCCAGATTACTTTGCGGCCCACCCCTTGACTTGTGATTTCGATTGCGGCCCGTGAGTACTTAGAAGTTGGAAACCCCTGCTAATTGAATTGAATTAGCTGATAATTAAACCCTGATAATTAAAATTGAAACCGGAGTTGTAATACAACATATTTTTAAATAACTCAATGGGAAATCAAATCAAATGGAATCAAAGATTTCTTGCTGGAATCATAAAAATGTTCGAAACCTTTATTGCCGGTTGAGTAGGACGGTAAAAACATTAAATTTAAAAACTGGATGTGTCAGAAAGTGAGTACCTTTTGTGGATTTTTATCTAAAGGTCCACTATTATTTTTATAACCAAACATTCTTCAGGGAAATTAGGGTTTACATTGAAATTTGTCTACAAATAAGCTAAAAACTATACATATTTGCTTGGCCAGCATAAACCGAATGTTTTACTAATGCACCATAATTAAAAATTTAATGCTTGACCAGCAAGTAATTGCCTGCTGTGTTTAGCCACACTAAGACAGGATGTTCCATAAAACAAAGACAAGCTTGTCAACCACGAAGGCGTGAAAGTCAATGATTCGAAATAAAACAGTAGACATTATGAGAAATAACGCTCTAATAGTTTTCAGACCGCTCGTGAACTACTTGTTTCTTGGCCATAATTAAACTTGGCATGCCATGCTTCATTTTCAACTACCCGAGAATTTTTATGCGGGAAACCAATAGAGCATTCTTCTTGTTCCAGATTAAGGAAACCTATTGTTTATGTTGTCCACATCAAGTATTTTATTGTATTGATTAACAAGGCGTCCCCATTCACTTTCATACATGCTTTGTGAATCGAGAAGTACATATGTTTATCATTTATCTATCATTGCTCATACTTCAAACGTTTTTTTTTTTCAGCGTTCCAGATCATAATTTAAAATAAGTATTATTCGACTATGAATTATTCTAAAATATTTGGAAAATTATCTCATAAAATTTCTTAATGTTTGGGCGATTTATAGACTTAAAAGAATGAATTATGAGTTTTAGTTGACATTCTGAAATCAATTTTATATGGATAGAAATATTTTGTGATGGAGAATTCCAAATAAAGTGAATTTATCACCCATTCTTTAATAAAAAAATATCTAGCGCTGAGGCTGAATAGTTTTACTTATTAGTTGGCATTGTTAAAAACATGAACTTGTGAAGGAAATTTCAATTTACAGAAACTTGCACTTTTTTAAAACTTTTATTAAACAGATGAGCGGCACATCTGGCAAAAATATAATTTTTGAATTATCCTAATAGCATACTTGATTTTTATAAATACAAGGTAACATGTCTTATGACATTTGTCGTAACCAATGAGGGTTACAGGGAGGAGCAGTCCCCCCCCCCCTCTCAACAAAACATTGTTTGATTGTTACACTTCACCAAACTTTACTATCAATAAATATTCTGACTGCTTTCTTTTCTATAACATAAGTAAGAAATAATTTTTAATGTTTAGTTAAGTTTTCATTCTTGTTCTAATTTTTTCAGGTCTTGTCTCAACACCTTTTAAGAACAAGTCCTTTAATCTGTCTTACAATGTCTTGACCAATCAGATTCATTTGAAGACTGATTACAACATAAGGGCATATCCCCGAAAGAGAAGAAATGTCATGCAAATGGCTAGAATGCTGAAATGCATGTCTGGATGCAATCCTTTAAGTTACAGAGGTTATGGGTGCTATTGTGGATATATGGGATCCGGACAGCCTGTAGATGAAATAGACCGGTAAAAAGATTTATATCAATAATGGTATCAAGATAATTATCCATAAGTACTTATTGTAATACAGCCGATTCTTATTAGAAAATCTTAGTAATTGAATTTTCTTTATTTATTTTAATTTACTTACGCAGTGCTTATTTTATGACAGCTACCTCACAGTATTCCAGACTTGTTTAGTGGTCATTCAAAGCAACTGAAAAAATATTAAATAATAATAGTAGGATATAATGTAAATATTCTAGTCTTCTTTCAAATATTTCTAGTCTGAATCCCCAGAAGAAAGTACACTTGATGATAGTAGTATGAGGAAAAGGTGTGAATGAAAACACATCGATATCTAGCTATATTTTAATTAATAAGTGACAACCGCTTATCTACAATTGTTTATTCACATAATAATTTAATTTTTTCTCTATATCTACTGTTTTTCACTCAATGATAGGAAAATATTTAAGTGGTATAGCAAAACTTCAACTTCTGTTTATGCCTAGATCTAGATCACAAACCTACTTCCCATATAAAGACTTTCGTGTTTTTATTGCAATAAAGTTATTTTATGGCCTAAAGTTCTTTCGGTCAACAAAATTGAAATATAATATATTTATTGACAAATTAATTCTGCTTGCAAATCGGAAAACCGTCTCCTATGAAAATGTGCCTCGGTCTTTCTTTATTGAGTTATGGGATTATTTTATTTCCAGTAGGAAACAAATACTTGATAAATTTAGAGCGAAATTCTTTACTTTCGAAATTCTGACCTTTTAAGTCTTGTTTAGTATAATACAACTTGCTGATTTAAAATTTTCATCCGTAAAACCCTTAAATGTGTTTAGAAGGGCATCCAAAGATACTGTTTTACGATATTTATGGCCTTATTCAATGCTATCTGGACCAGTGGTTAAAGAAGGACTCCACCAATCAGCGTCAGCGAAAAGCTGATTTTCTTTCTTTAGTTGCTGGTTAACCACTGATCAAGTGGATGTGAACAAGGCCGTTAAAGAGTTAAAATTAAATTTCGAAAAATATGAGTAAATTTTTATGAATTCAAAAATTATACTTAAGAAATCCTCTTCAAATGAAATTAAACTCAAAATCCGTGTTTTTATGACATTCCCAACGATTATTTCATATTCGGGAAAGGCTCACCAAAAAATAAGAAATTAAATTTCGTCATGTATCGATTGGAGGCAAAAGTGATTATTTATTTTTATTGCATATTGCTTTGCTGTGGCTTTTAAACAGTTCTGTTCTCTGCTGTTTTTATTAATACTTTTAAGCAATGCCATCACATTCTTGTCTTTACACTCTATGTAACGATACTTAATTGAATCCCTTAATTCTGAAACATGTCAAATGCCACTTTTTTCAAAAGTGACTTATTGGTGTCATGGAATTCTGTAGGGGTAAACGCACATTTTAAAGTAAGAATTATAAAAATATCGTGATTTTAAAATAGTTTTCCAGCCTACTAAATTTCAGCTTTAGTGCAAAAACATGTCAAACGACGTCGCTTGACTGGTTTCTGCACTTAAACTTTGGGGAATTTTGTTCATGCCGTCTCATCTGCATTTTGTTTGGGACTTTGGGCTTTTTATATTTAATTGCATACAAACACTATGTGCGATTGGAAAAGTCATTCTTTAGAGGTCAGATCCATCAAGCCATAGTAAAAACCATATTTTAAAGTTTTTGTACGAATCTCAATACTAAGGACGTTTAAGTAGCTATATATTTAAAATTTTCTTAATTGTGGCCCTTTATTACATCCATGTGATTGAAATTTTTGATCCATGAATCCACTTTACTAAAAGGGGACATCAAATCTATACCCCCAGATCATAATATTGAACTAATTAACTGATTTTTTGTAGGCTTTTAAAGCAAAATCGTTTTCCTGTTCACAAAGTTACATCTAAACAACTATCTAATTGACTTCGAAGATGTCATTCTGTTAACATTCCGAATTGGCTGACCACTGTTTTTGAGTCTAGAGTGGAAATCATTAATAAAAGGTATTAATACATCTACTAACCAAAAGAGAAAAACATAAGAATTCTATAATAATTTTATTGGTTAGTATTTAATAAGGAAATGTTATTTTCAACTAATATTCCAACTTTTATAATTAAATCCTTAAATAAATTTGGGTTAAGCTATTGAAATAGGCCTGAATACTCTGTTTTTCGCAGAAACCTGTCAAATGTAAATATTTCAATATTTTTTTTATGAAAAGAATAAGAACATTAAAAAAATTCTATTTGTCTGTAAAATATCTAAATAAAGTCTACTTTAAGAAAAAAATTACCAAACATCTTTATAAAAATGTAGTGAGCTTCTATACAGTTTTCTCGTTTATCTCAAAACAAGAAAAGTGGCATTTGACATGTTTCAGAAATAAGTGAATCAATTTATGAAATTAAACCTTAATTTTTACTTGATCAAATCTTTACGTCAGAAAAAAAAATAACTTATCATTCATTAATATTATTATTTCTTTTTCTTAATCCTTTAACAACAATGAAATAAATAAAAAGGAAAAGAAAATTTGAAAATATGCAATTCAGTATGGGTTATCTTTAAGTTATTCAACTTAGAAATATATTGCGTTTTCTCTCGATAATTTTTCCTTAAATTTTATAAAATTTTGGTTTTCTTCTTAAAATAACTCAAATTAAGTCACTTAAAAATTTAGGGAAAATCCACAACATATTTATTTACTTCTTAATTCAAAACGTAAAAACCTGATAAATTAACTAGCTGATTCTTCTATTCAGCAAAAAAAAACTTATTACAATTCTTGAAGTTTACATTATAGGTGCTGCTTACAACATGATTGGTGCTACGCATTTATTTCATGTCCTCAAACATTCATATATTTTGTACCTTATACATGGCAGTGCATGAATCCCGGTGCTGCTCATTGTAGTAAGTATAATCGCTCTCACGTACCCACATACCAAGTTCAATAAATTTGAGAATTACCAACTGTTCCTATAATAATTTTAACCAATTTTTTTTACTGTAATCTGATGTAAGTAATGCAACGGTTTTAGGGCATATTTGTCCGAGACAACTTGCGACACCTTGTTTATTATACTAATTAATAAAATCACTACATTTTTATGAATTAATACGCAATACTAATATAATTTCATTCAAGTTTTATAAGTATATGTGGTCTGAACGAACACAATTTTGTAATATTTCACATCTTTGACTCATGAAATGCCTTCTCTAACACAAAGAGAACGAATATTGGACTTTTCTCTTTTCTATGGTATGTAAGTAAGGCACAAAGATGTGTTTAAATTACTAAAAATTCTGGAATAAATACCCCATTACCCTGGGTGTGCATCAGATTATTTGAAAATATATCTTTGATTTTTTTCTAGAATCCCCCTTAAAAAAGTTAAAAAAAGCAAACTTTTTATTTGTGTTAAAACATATTGTATCTACTTATGATAAACAAGGGTAAGTAGCGAGTAAATATAACTTGGGATTTTTCAGATGTAGCATCAGTGCCAGGAGTTTCTCAAGAGTGTGCTACTCAGCTATGCGAATGCGACAGGGAATTCGCCCAATGTGTGAGCAAGTTTCCATGCCCACGTAAAAAACCAGAGTGCAAAACAAGCAACTATGTTATTTTACAAACTGTTAGTAATAACGATGTGTAATATTCAAACTAAACTATCATAAACTATGATTGAATTTCAATCTGTGAATAAAATTGTGTCGATCATAATGAAACGCCTAATTATTTTTTTTATCGTGGGATGTATTTATGTTTATAAGTTCCATGGAATCCATTTTTTTTGTTAAATTAAAAAAAACACGTTTTTCACTACAGTTCTCAAAATAAATAAATAAAAGAATGAACTATGAATTTAACGGTTCATTTTTATACAAACATTTTTAAATTTATAAACATTTAGACTAATTTTTTTATCTCACATTTCAATTAAATACACTGTTCAACAAATTTGACCTTCAAAATTTTTTCCTTCATGAAAATAGTAATTTCTTATAGATTTTGGGTCGCTAAATACGAAAATCACCATTAAAATTTTAAATTGACTCGGGATTTTCGGGGAACAGCCCCTCCCCCTTTTTACGTTTTCGAAACCTTTATTTTCAGGGTCAAAATAGATTGTTTTAGTCTTCAAATTGCCCCCCAGATAACAAAAAATGTTCAAATTAATAAAATATGATAAATTTATAACAAATGGATAGGTTTAAGGGTTAATTACCCCCCTAAAAATACAACAAAATATAACATAACTAAAAATACAACAAATACATAAAATACAATAAACATTATAGAGGTTTCTATACGCTATTTTTTCCTCTTATTTTTTACCAAATTCTTGTTTGAAGGGTCCTAACCCTTCCCCAAGGACCCAAATTTGATGACAATATGCAGCAATAGTTTTTACTAAAAACGGCTGAGGTGTTAGCCTCCCAGAAGCTCCCGCGGAAGAGTTCGGAAGACTTCCAGAATCGCGAAGGCGCTCGCGAGCTCAGCAATTAATATTGATGATTTTGAAAAGATTACTAATGACGTTTTTCTTATATTTTGGGTCTATACTAAGTAGAAACTCTTCAGTTCTTTAAAAACTGACCGGTCTTAGGGAGTGAGGACTCCATGTTTCAAGATATTAATAGATGCACAGCTGTGGATAACAATTAGGGGGCAACCCCTTAAAAACTGAGGGTGATGGAGGAAAATGGGTATCATATTTGAATTCAGCAGATTATTTTCACAAGAATCAGCTGAAATTCAGTTAGTGCCTTCAAATTTTTTTTTGTACAGCACAGTTTAACTCGTTTAACTCTAAGTGCGACATTGAACCCTTCCATTGGTGCTTTGAGGGCGCTCTCACCTCAACCATTTTAAGTAAAAATCAATGCTGCATATTGCCATCAAATTTGTGTCCTTGGGAAAGGGTTAGGACCCTTCAAACGCGAATTGCGTAAAAAATAAGAGGTAAAATAGCGTATTAAAACCTCAATAATTTTTAGCTAATTTTTTGCATTTTTAGGGGGGTAATTACCCTTTAAACCTATCCATTTGTTATAAATTTATCATATTTTATTAATTTGAACCTTTATTGTCCCCTGGGGGACAATTTGAAGACTAAAGCAATGCTTTTTGACCCTGAAAATCGAGTTTAAAGTTATAAAGTCGTCGAAAAACGTAAAAAGGGGGAGGGGCTGTTCCCCGAAAATCCTGAGTCAATTGAGAATTTTAATGGTGATTTTCGTATTCAGCGACCCAAAATCTATAAGAAATGACTATTTTCATTAAGGAAATTTTTTCACTGTTGAACAGTGATATCGATATCAAATAAAAAGTCACGTTATCAAAAAAGCAAAATCAATTACTTTTTGTACTAGAAATTGTGTAAACTAAAATAAATGTGCTCGAAAGTTTCCTTGTCATAGGATTTTTATATTATCATGTTTGTATAAAAATTTATATTAAAAAACTAAATTTCATATGATTTCAATCTTACAAAAACCTTTAAAAAGAGATTTAAAGGCGGTAAATACTCCTTTTGAGAGTGACAGATTGAATGAACAGGTCACAGCTTATCACGGCTATGATCTCCAAACTGTACTCCCATTACCCTACTGTCACATTTTACAGCAGTGCTGCCCTCTATCATGCGATGGAATTTAGAAATAATGTTTTGGGACCCTCCGTTAGGCTTTTTCTTTGTGGGAGAGATAGTGGTGGAGTGAGCAATGATAACCCTACAGAGGGGCTAAGATAATTTTAATGTGCAGGAGCCGCCATCATGTGAAGGTGGTACTGTCTACTTACAGGAAATTATTTTCAAAGCTGAACTTTCAAGCCAGCAGTGTTCCCTTGCTAATGCGGGCATTCTTGGCGGCACGTTTCGTCAAAATAGCGCCTGACTTTAGTAGTTTTGAAATTGCTTAGCCTGCGATAACGTACTTTACTCATCGCTAGAACAAGAATCCTTTGACCAGACAAAAATATGTGTTGTTATGTTGCGATATCTTCCTAACTCCGTTGACTCTGTTCATCTGTTATCGTGCTTTAATAAATCTCCTACCATAGTTGTCGTCACAGAGTATAGAGCTTGTAGTGCACTCTGTTTCTTTTCTTTTCCTTTCCAGTGAACAACTACTACTTCGACTTTTAGGTTTCGGTTCGTGCGGGGAATCCCCGCAGGAATTTCCCCTTTGTTATATAACCGAGTTTATATACAGGGTGTATCTGAAATGGTGTAACAAACTTTCAGGGATGATAGTACTCGTCAAGACGAACAAGAATCAGTATAGAAAGGGGGTCCCAGACCAAATCCCAAGGAGTTAAAAATGGAGCGACACCCGAAAAAAACATTGAAAAATTCAATTTGTAGAGCAACTACTATTGGTAAAAACTTAATTATAGCCTCAAAAATTATGGTTTAATATAATCCTATTAGAGCATCCAAATCGATATTTTCAAAAGTTGGATGGATGTGAGGGCGCTACGAGGAACTATAAATGATTGACAGAGAGATCGGCAGTAAATTTTGGTGACCAAACCTGTGATTGGCTGCCACTCAATCTGCTATATTCGAAGGAGAAGGGAAAAGGTTTTTCTCAGCCTTTTTTTCCACGCCTTCCGTGACGTAGATGCGAGCCAAAAAAGCCCCATATCCATCCAAATTTTGAAAATATCGCTTTGGACCCTCTGTTAGAATTTTTCTCTGTGATTATGATTATGAATAAGTAATAATAAACTCTATACGGCAAATCCCTCCTCATTCTGATTTCCCGTATGCAAAGCGCCATCTGTAAGTACTTGGAGCCACTTGAAATTAGTGCTTGCAATCTGCTCACTTGCTGTTACCCCTTACCCTGCACTGTATCCGTAACGTACAACTGTGTTGTTTCCAAAACAAACAAAAACTAAACGATATTTCGGATGAATTCTTGTATTGTATGGTGAGAAGTTTTTATGTTTAAAAGTTTGTCAGTTACATATTAAATAGAGCTACTTCTTAATCGTAAAATTAAACGTATTGTATATGCTGTACCTAACTTAAAAATTGCATCTTTTGGAATTAAACTGCATAGTGCCCGTCGTGCTATTGATTTAACTAAAGAAATTTTGTTATATAAAGATAGGTTACCGAGCCGCTGCTAAGAGCTTTCGCCGCATTGATAGCTTCTCTTGTTCCCGGTCGGCATAGAGGATCTTTTTCAAATATCTTCAACAAATCCAAATAATGTTGGTACTTTGCGTTGAAATGATTAAAATTTTTACACTTGTGTAAAACCTGGTCGCCAGAATCCACTTCTAAATCACAACTGTTGGTGTCAGGCCCAGATTCTTGGGATTATCCTGTTATATAACGAGAAGTGTCTGTGTGAAACTATAAACAAAGTTATTAAACATATTAACAAGTATACTGTTTGAAGCTTTAAAGATATCCTGGCACAGCTGGGATATAGGTCTATATGCCAAATGGGGTAAAATCCTAGCAGAGCCCACACCCTTGGCGATATACCAAAATAAAGCGCCAAACCAGAACAAGATGGCGCCAAGCGCCATCTAGTGTGTTAAAGTAGGTTTACCAAGATGGCGGAATTATCGCCATTTTTGGCAGGGTGTGGGCTCTGCTAGGATCCAACCCCAAATGGGAGCTGAGGTCGCCAAATGGAAGACTAGTTGGCGCTGTATCACGGCCGAGATGCCGATCGGCCACCATGTTTCACCACGACTCACTCAAATGAAGATCAACCCAAGAAAAAGGATGTTATAACAAGTTATTACGATTTCAGTATTTTGATGCACGCTCTGTATCTGGGAGATACATATTTCGATCTCCGGCAATTATGTAATTTAAAAATAAGAACAAAATTTTTATTTTGTATAAGATTTGACGCATGCGTAATTTCCGAAGGTTTTCAGGATCCGAAATAAAGGAAGAGAAAGATTATAAATATAATATAAAATTTAGTTGATTTAATAATTAAATACAATAAATCAAACTAGTTTTTATTTATTTTAATTTAATCATCCGTTAATAGTGACGGTGACAACGTTCTGAGCAGTCACGTTGTTAAAAGATCTTGTTTGTTGTGATAATGCGGAAGTAAGCAGCGTAGAAATCGGTGAGAGTAACGTTATTTCTTTGAATTCTCTAAATTTTACTAATCGCTTCTTATTTCTTGTTATGATTATTAAGATAATAAAATAAGAACATAATTATATTTTGGATATGAAGTATGAAGATATAACGCATGCGCATTCCGAGCCCGAGGGTTTTCTAGATCTGATATTCGAAGTAAAGGAAGATCAATATCATAAATATAATTATTAATCACATAATTTAATTGATTTAATAATTATAAAAATTAATTAATCAATCCAGGTTTTGTCTTTTTATTTTAATCATCCCGGAATAGTGACGACGTTCTGCGCAGTCCCGCAGTCTCGTTAATAGATCTTGTTTATTGTGGTAATGCTAGTATGAATAAGTATGCAGCGTAGAAATCGGTAAGCGAAACGTTATTTCTCTGAATTTTATTAATAACTACTTATATCTAGCCATAATTTGATTAAGAATAACATTTAATGTACTTTTGTTATTGCATGCATATTGTGCCTTTGTTATCGCATGATATTTTACTTAAGAGTCATTTTAATAACGATATATGACAATGCGTGATACAATGTTAAGTTGCACGTTTATTTTTTTAGTACCATGCTTTATACAATTTGCGAAAGTCTTATTTACAAGCCTAGTGTATTTCTTCTTTAAATCGGAGCCATCGTAATGCATTGAAGTGTTATCGTTTAAGTCGTGGTAAAACATGGCGGCCGGCCGCCATGCCCGTTTTAACCCGAGCGGCCGATCGCCCGTTCTAGCCGGAACGGGAGATCGGCCGCGATAAGCGCCAACTAGTTGGCGACCGCGTGAAGTGGTCGCCAAGTTATAGACTCATATCCCAGCTGTGCCGATATCCTTTTTTTGGCTAGGACTAAGGAGTAAACCAGTTTTGTGAAGTCAATTTTCACTCTTACTTTTCTGCATATTACGTATTTGGATATTGGGAATAATCCCTTTTTATGTCTATATTTAAAAAATGTGCATATTCTATGCGCAACATGACAGCACAATGCTTTTGTGAGTCATCACACTCTGCAATCAGCCACTTCGTAAGGTCACAATACATTGCAGAATACAAGAGTGCATTCTTACGTCACTTAGGATGAATCGTGCATTGTTTTTGTCATTCCATTCGCGATTGCTAGACTTGTCAATCCATCTCTTGACTACATAATCTATCACCAAGACATTACCATCAACTTGGATCAATCCTACTCTGGGTAACAGGCATCGTTTAAACCGAAGTGTTTTTTGACACTTTTCTATATCCCTGTGTTCCTAAATAGAGAAAAAAGTATCATCCTATGCTTATGTTTTTAATATTTTTGTAGGTACTATGAAAACAAAGCTTTTTATTTAACTTAACTTCATTTCATAATTTTTGGAAACACCAGTTTTCATAAATATAAGTATTGATATAACAGCATGTTATACCATTTTTATTTTTATAGGTGAAGGTCAAAAAAGAAAACATAAGCTTATGTAAGATTGAATGCTTGGATCATTATTACAAGGTGATATTTTAAACATATTTTAAAAGATTAAATTAAAATTATTATTAAGTATCATTTTTATTATATAATGCCTGAGGCCTGCATAAAGGGGACATAGGAAGCCTAACAGGCTTTTGAAACCTACAACAATTAAAAGTGTTAGATGTTTTACTGGAATAAAACTACACAAAGTTTCAGTTGTATATTTTAAACATACATAATGTGATTCTACTTGTTATGAATTTTTTCTGTTTTCTATCATAATCGTGTACAAATAAAGGGGAATTTTGATTGTAATTTTGTCCTTTGAGATATGGCCAGATTGTTTTTTGGCTTATTCAACATATATGGCTTATACAACTGGCTTAAGTTCATAAAGATGAACCTATTATGTCCTACTTCAATTTCTACTTTAAGATGTCATAATTTGGCCCACGCCACTTAATGTTTTGCAGGGCTAGTATAATTGATTTAATCACTGTATAATTTTTGTTAAAAAAACAGTGTATATATATATATATATATATATATTTATATATATATATATATATATATATATATATATATATATATATATATATATATATATATATATATATATATATATATATATATATATATATATATATATACAGGGTGTTTCAAAATTGCGTTGCACGGCTTTTATTCGGAACCAGTGCCTCCTAGGGTCGTGGAAGTAAGGCCTACCCATAGGTAAGTGACCCTGGAGAATCCATTGAGATGACTTACAGCGCCCCTAGCGGCGAAATTAAAAAGTTAAAAAAATTAACTTAAAAACTAAAGGAGATAGAGCAAAAACCTCAGTGAGAGTATTGTTGCCAACGTCCAGAAGAACTCATTGAAAAAAATTTGATAAAAATATCTTGAATATTCGCGGAGATATTAGCATGTGAAAATAGCACTTTTTCGGGGGTCAAAAAGTAAAAAGTTCGCATATTTGCAAATTTTTTTGATTTTTTGATTAAATTTTGTATTCTTTCAACTAAAAAAACACAAAACTACACAATAACACTGAAGAATTTGCAAATATGCGAACTTTTTACTTATTGACCCCCGAAAAAGTGCTATTTTCACATGCTAATATCTCCGCGAATATTCAAGATATTTTTATCAAATTTTTTTCAATGAGTTCTTCTTGACGTTGGCAACAATACTTCCACTGAGGTTTTTGCTCAATCTCCTTTAGTTTTCAAATTAATTTTTTTAACTTTTTAATTTCGCCGCTAGGGGCGCTGTAAGTCATTTCAATGGATTCTCCGGGGTCACTTACCTAGGGGTAGACCTTACTTCCATGACCCTAGGAGGTGCTGGTTCCGAATAAAAGCCGTGCAACGCAATTTTGAAACACCCTGTATATATATATATATATATATATATATATATATATATATATATATATATATATATATATATATATATATATATATATATATATATATATATATTGTTCCTTTCAAAAATTTACCTTCAATTCAAATTTTCTAATTATATGAATTATCCATTCTGTTACAGTGTAACCTTAAAAATTCTGCACTAGTTATATTTCATAAATTGTGAGGTTTTTAATTCCATTTCTCTCTTAAATGATTTTTTTTGGCACAAGCACAAATCTTTAATGTATTGATTTTTATCAAGATATCACACGCACAATCAACAGAAAATACATTTGAGCTTTTCCCAGATTAGCAAATTCAATAATCCTAAGTCAACTCCGACTTCAGTAGAATTGACTCCACTCAACAGAAACTTTTTTTAGAATAAAAATATAAGAATTTTACACATACAATTAAGGCTGATAAATGAATCACTTTCTTTTTGGCTCATTTTAGCTAATGCATCAAAGTTATCCATGCATCTTTTATCTTTAGCTCCTCTATTGTTTTCTCACAAACACCACTTACAATATTCTAAATTAAAGTTAGCAAACTGCAACATTCAAATCACAAAGCAGAGACAACTGTGCTTGGACATTATTTCACTTTTATCATTTGTATAGATTTAGATCCCTTCTCACAATTATTCTCCAATCCAATCAAATGTTTTCTTTTATCTGGAATTAGAGCAGTGAAGCTGGTTTTCAGGAATAAAATGGGAGACATGATTCGAATTAAGATTTTTCGGGTACACCATCTGGATCGCAGTACACTAGTTAGTTGGGTGGGCTAAAAGATGACTTTTTTCTGTGATCGTTGCATTCTGTCTGTCACCTGTATTCTGTCAGTCACTCCCTCGATGTAAGGAAGGAAAGTATAACCCATTGGCTTAGGTTTAACAGTATCAATAGCAACAGGTCTCCTTGGGTTTGTTGCTCTGATGATGTCTCCCTTGTTTGAGCTTCCCAGGTTCGCAAAAGCGACTTTATGACAGCTCGTTTTTGCCTGGGGTGGTGGTTGGAAAGGCGAGATGTCTGAGCTTTTACCAGCAAGACCTCAGCAATATCTCCCGGAAAATCTTAATTCTAATTTTGCCTGCTGAGAAACCCTTTCTGTTTTAATGAGATATGATTGCTTGTGTATATATATAGATTGATCTTTGAAACAGAAAAAGGATCCGTTTATAAAGGATTTGGAAAATTTTGATTACATTTAAACAATATTGTAAAAGTATTGTACAGTGTTCTAGCATTGACTTTTATAGTTGTAAGTCTAGAAGCAATATATGTTTTACTTGTATATTGTAATGATATGACCTTTTTTATTTTAAAAAATTCCCAAAATATCTGTATAAAACTACTTTGTCCCACCACATTTGCTTGGAAACAGAAATATTGAAACTAGAAAATTTTTTTCATTTTTGTAAAGAGTGAAATTTAATATAGTTAGACATAGTTGTAATTATTTAGAATAAACTAGAAATATGCATATAAAAATTAGAGAACATTACTCTTTGGTTAAACTTGACTCAAATATTTGTGTAATCATAGATAGTGGGAAAGCTAGAAATTTTTACCGATGTTAAAAAAATAGTCAGGGATTGTCCATAGATGACATGAGGTTTTTCTTGAAATTTCGGTTCCCTCCCTTCCCCAATGGTGAAATTTTGCTGGATCTCCCTCCACCTTAAATTACTCCTCCACCGCGAGATTTTCTCAATAACTTTTGAGTTAATAAATTTCTTTGATGTTCTCGCCACATTTGTTTCATCTAATCAGTTTCACACTTAACATACACATTGCAAAAGCTTTGATACAAATTAATGTTGAAATCCAAAGCATGGTCTCAACTTGTAATAATCATGACTGACTGGCTAATGATGTGCTGTTTTGACTTATCTGCATGTTTTGTGCACTTGTGCTATGAAAGATAAAAGAAAAATCATATATTTTCGTAACTAAAAGTTAACGGGAGATTTTAATTGACTCCCCCTCTCTGATGTGATTTGGTGAGATTTTTCTGAACCCCTCCCCCTCTTTTCAACCTCATGGAATTTATGGATGTCCCATTCTAAAATGCACTTATGAAAGGACATAAGAAAATTAAAAACTAATATTTAGATTTTTTTTCTGTAAAACAAGCTCATAGTTTTTATTTTTACAGTAGAAAAATTATTTAGGTTGTATTTTATTCCCATTATTTATTAATTATATTATCATGAATTACTTCTTAAGTTTGTTTCTATATTTTTAAATTATTCCTTGACCTGATATTTGCAGATAAAAATCATTGTTATATTAGAGTTCAACTAAAATCGCCATTTAAAACAGCATGATACTAGTTATAAAAGGAAACATAAATTTTTAATTCAATGTTAGCCATTACATATATATTTTATTTTCCCTGTTTAGTATTGATTTTTGAACTAAACAGTCTAAATATGTGATATGTAATGTATTAACTTAAATTCCTGTAGAAGTTTTTTGTAAAAAGTTGTAATTCTTAAAAAGTCACAGTCTATATTTCTCCCTTTTAGTTGTGAACAGAAATACTCTGAAGACATGTTACCAGCTCTTCTTATATTATTGAGATCTTATGCCCCCTATGTCACTTTGCCAATATCCATTGCTATTGGATATATTGGCTATAATATTGAGGGTCTTATCTCTGATAAGTTTACCCCTACCCAAAATTTGAGCACAAAAGAAGAAAGGCTTGAAAGACAGTTAGAAGAAATGGAAAATAATGATTCCGAACCTAAAAGCTTGAAATCCAAGTCATTCGTACCTAAAACCATGTTTGAAAGAAATATCAGCTAATACATACATTTGTTTAGTTCTTATGATTCTATGTAATATTCTATTTTAAAAAGTAAACATTATAGTTAAAAAGTGGTGTTAGTGTTTCTTTTTGTAGCATACAAGTATCATATTTTAGTTTCAAACATATTTAATTCAACCGGGCTGAATAGATTTTTCATTTAAGGGTTTATTATACAACTAGCTACTTATTTTAGAATGTATAAATTACAAGTCCTAAATGTTCCTTGCTAATGTTCACTTTTATTGTAATTCAATTATAAAACATTTCCTTTATTTAATTTTTTTATGCTGTCAACTCTGCTTAATGTGATCACTGTTGATGTAATCAAAACTGATAACTCCAGATAATTCCTATTTAAAATGATGAAAATGCATCGTTTTATATGTTAAAAATATCAATTTAAGTTATCAAAATTTTGGTGACATATCCTAAAAACCTCCTATTTTCCTGCTTGCAGGCCAGTTTTAATGCATAAATATATAAAATGAATAATTTAGGAGTGTTATTTGATTCATTCCTATATTTTCTTAAAGAATATTTTAGTTGCAAAATACAGAAAATCATTTTAAATATTTCAATCTGGACTACACCGTCGTGTTTTAACGCAAACACTCGAGAAACAGTTACCCACTTTTTAGTGCGAAACTGCTTATTATCATCAACCAGATATTGTTATAATTTTGCTCTTGTACAAATGTGATCACATTAAGTGGAGTCGACTATAATAAAATATAATAGAATTTCTATATTTCAATAATAATTTGGACCTAATATTTTGCTTGAGGGAAAATAGTTATTTATCTTACTCTTCTAAGATAGTTCATCCAATATCAATATTATTTATTTAAAACTGGAGGTAATCGTTTATAAACCTCTTATGCTATAATAATAAACTTATATTTTTTTTCAATCCCAAAACACTAATAAATATTTTTTAAGCTTCAAATTATATATCTTAACTAATTTTTACCAGTTATAAGGGTAGTGGTGAGAATGCATACCTTAAAGTAGGTTTAAGGTTCCCACATGAAGTCCAAAGGTTGCTTAAATACACTGTCAATGACAGTACAAAATTATTTTTGAAAAATTACTTGTTATTAAGTCTGATATTCATTTTAGCTTTTGTTTGATTAACTTGAAAAGAACACAATTATATACTTAATAAACAGTGGTACATTTCCTCATGGTTCTATAAAAATATAATGCATATTTTACTGTGATTTTCTGTCAATAATCATTGAGTTCTGTTAAATTTGACTTTATTTTTAACTTTAACAGGTTTTTATTCTCAAATTCAAAATGTTTTAGTTAGTTTTTCTGCTTAGTCCACACAAAATAAACTTTTCTCTGTAACATACTTTCAGGAATGAATCTTTCATTTTACCCCTTTTATATTTTTGAAATAAAGCATTTAAATCAATTTTAGTTTTTTATAGACTCTTCATTCTTTGTTACTTTTCTTAATAAAATTATCTTTGAATTCCAGAAAAAAGTTTTCAGTGATGGGAAACAAAAAGTTGGGGACCAAAGAAACTGCATCAAATATCTCTTATAAACCAGTTAAGACTGAAGAAGAAAGCGAGAATGAAGAATTGTCTAGTGATTGGGATTATTTGGATGTTGGTATTTTTGCTTTGAAAATAATTTTATGGTGCTTAATGATGTTACTATTCATTTCCTTGGAATTTGGTGCAGTTTTCTTTATTGTATCATTATTTTATGTTATGTTTACTAATTTCCGTAAAACAAAAAAAACACCCAATGAATTAAGTGCATATTCTGTTTTTAATCCAAATTGTGAAGCCATCAAAGGCACACTAACTGCACAACAATTCGAAAATGAAATTAAATTTGGTATAGGTGGTCTTAGTTGAATTAGATGGTTTATTCAACTAAATGTTCTCTATGATAATGAAGCTTTTAAGTCTTCCTTGATAAAGATATTTATTTTGTTTCATTTTTATGACATTTTCTATGACAGTGGAAATACTTTTGGGATTGTATATTTCTGTGATATTGTTGTCTTACTGCTTTTTAGCAAATTAAAGTATTTGTTTAACAAATAAGTTGTATTTACTTTCAAGGTTCTAAATATCTAAATCACTAATTTTTCATTGTAAATCCCCTTAGAATCCTCTGGAGAATATTATCGTTTTCTAAGAATTATTCATCATTAGTCTTTGAACAGGCATGAAATTTCGTATTGGTCAGATTGAAAATTTTACTTCTCACTGGATTGAGGTGCTAATCCTACAACAAATTTTATTTGTATTTTAGAAAATTATTTGAAAATGAGATTTACTCTAGATTTGCAGATGTTTTTATGAAAAATATTGGGCTAATATAAGAATATTCACTTTACATATACTGGAGAGAAGAAAAATATTTGTAAGATTAAATATAGATTTGTGAGGATGTGGTTTATGTTTTAAACCAGTATGGTTCAACCTTTGAAGGGGTTTTAAACACCATGTAAATTATTTTTTAAGTAGTTTGGATAAGCATTGATTTTTGTGGCTGAATGCCATAAAAATCTCTTCCAGCGCCACAGATTAGACCACACTTATTCTTTTTTTCTTCGCTATTCTTTTTTTTGCTGCTTAGCCAAGAACAGCAAGAAATGGCCAATCCTAATGATTGCATTAAGCTGTTTTGAAAACAGTTGCAGCCTAATGTTGTAACTTATTTGAAATTTTCAATCTGTATAATTAGAATTTCAATATTTTGATTTACTGTGGAAGTAATTAATAACTGGATTTAAATACTGGCTTAATCCTTGCATATATAAGAAACAGTGGATTCGGCAATGTTTGGCGACACATTTGAGAAAGCTTGTTGCTTTGTTTTATTCATTTAATAAAATCAATCAACTCAACTTAGTCCTAAATGAGCTTTTTCAATTAATACCATAGCTGATATATTTGATTTTTTATTCAAATCAAGAAAGTTTATCACTTCTAGGCAAAGATAAACATGTCACCAAACAACCTTCAATATGCCTTTATTATCAGAAATAGGATGTTGCCAGTTGGAAGAGTAATATAGCACATGATCCAAAATGACAATTTAGTTTTAATAGTAAGTAAAAATATCAAGTTGATAAATTAAATGTTTTAAATTAATTTGCCCATGCAATTTTTTATCTACATTTAATACAGCATTTAGATGTAATCAATATGATAATCACATTCAGTTACTTTCCAAGGTTTTTTATTGCAAAGACCAGCTTGATATTCCAAATAAACACATTTTGCTTGACAAAATTTATCAATTCTAAAACAACATTAAATCATCACTATAATCATATACATAATCTGTCTGATTATCTACAGTTTCTTCTGTAGTAGTTGTTGTTGTCACAGTTTCTTCAAGGTCTCTTAAGTCTCTTGTCTGTAAAGTCTTCACAGTACGATGGCATGTTGATTTAGCCAGTTTTTGGTTAAGTTCCCCTGATATTAAGTCACCATCCTTATCTACACAGTAGCATATGTCATCACTAAAACAATGAATAGGTTCATAGTTTCCATATCCTGTACAGTCGTATTGAGAGTCTGAAAGGATTGAATCTCGAGCACAGCCTAGGAAAAAATGGTAAAAATTGAAATCTGATAAAGTAAAACATTTATTCATATTTTTGTCCATCATTTCGTATAAAAATTCAGGAAAGAAAATGTGATAATTTACTGAAAATGTTTCTCATCCTTTAATGCAACAAATACAAAGGCACTTACTGCAAGTCATGTTTGTAGGTTTATCTCTTTTATTGACAAAGTAACTGCCAATGCCCAGTCCTTCAGTATTAGTGCATGCACATCTAATAAAAAAATTATTTGAGATGGTAGTAATATGCAACTTGTATTTCTCTATATTACTATGACTACTAAACACTGAAGCTGAAGATTATTAAAATGTATAAAAAGATGTGTGTAATTAAATAATACTAACATCTCTGAGTTGCACTGCACTGGATGGAAACTACCATCTGGATCACAATTTACTGGACTTGTGTACTCAATTATGAGTCCTTTTTTTCGGAAGTAACTTTTTAATTTTTGTATTCTGATGATTTCAACTTCACAAGGTTTTATGTAACCCTTGGGTTTAGATTTCTCACTTTTACCTGTAAAAAATAATGCATGAGTCAACTGATTTAAAGAGAGTTAAGAAGAGTCTGGGAATTATAATTTGATGGAAATAGTCAGGAAAAATTGTTTATTTTTGCTTAAACCTGGTAAATTCCAGGAACTCAAAAGTGATAAATTTTCTTTTTTATGACTAAACTAACTAGTAACTAAAAGTGTATTTTTAATTTTAAAAATTTCTTATTTTAAGCTAATGAGGAGAGAATTAGGAGGTAAACACTTAAAAACTCTGCCTTATTGAATGTGGGTTTTTGAGGTTCTTTTCAAAGCATTTTTCTTCACAAGGGTTTCTTTTCGTACTAAATCAATGCTGCTCCACAAATTTAAGATTGACTAATTTAGCAAATTAATAATTTTAACTTCTAACATTCCCGCTAGAGGGCGTTGAAAGGGGTCTTATGGATAGCTCATATGATCACTTTTCATACATAGACTCCACTTTGATGACTATCTCCAGTAGGGGTTCAAAAATTAAGGACATGAACAGGACTCTTAAGACATCCGGTATTATGACTTGTTACTCTTTTTTTCTAATAACATTTACGTGTAGTGAGAAGGTAGTGTAGGGTTCCGACGCGGCTCAGGAATTCCTGGAAAATTGGGAAATTTAAATTTGACCAGAGAAGTCTGGAAAATAGTTTATTTTTCCATATTGAACAATTGAAAAGGGATAAAATTTTACTATATGCAACTCTTTTTTTGGCTCTGGAAAGCACAGAAATATTATTTATTAAAAATATGTGTTTGAAAAAGCAAGAAATATCCGAAAAATACCTTGAATTGCTAGTTTTATGCCGGGAAAATCTTCCAAAGAGGAAATTTCTTTTTAAAAATTGAGTTGGATATGTTGTGGAGATAACTTCAGAACAATCTTTCTCTGCATGAGGCATTGTTGTTTGATGATGTTTCGCTCCATCTATAACTCCTTATTGTAGGGGCTGTTATTCTTAACCAGTTAGAATTTGCGATGGAAGATAATTTAACTAAAGCCTATACCTACCCCTAAAATTCACTTTGTCATACTATTTGGTTTTATTCATTTCTTATAACTGATATCTTAATTGATGTGGGAGGGAAAAGAGCTGTAAACTTTATTTTTGCAAAAACGGCAATTATAGGCATAGAGATGTTTTAGAACGTTTTAGCAGCATTTTGCGTGCCCCACGTTAAACTGTAATACCACGAGTACGACAGTTTATTTTCAATTAAAAGCTTAAATCACCTGATATTTCCTATCTTATGTTTGGATCTACTATCAAGTTAATGGAACCTAAGATTAGAACGTAATTAACTTTTATGGATGAATTGCTTTTACCGATAAGTGATAGTCAAATTCTCCCAGAAAATTATCTCTAGAGATCATTTGGAGATAAAGAAGGAATTAATATTATTCTTCGCTTTATGAACATCCGCTGAGTAGAAAAGTATAATTAGAAAATGAATATTAGAATAAAACTCATTCAGTTCATTAAAAATATCCTGCAAGAACATCATAATGGAGTATTCTTATTTTTTGAGATTTTATTTGGAGGAAAGTTGTTAATTCTTCAAAATAATAAACAGTGTATTTTGGAGAATGTTTGATTATTTTGAAGAATTTATTTCAGGAAATGGCGGAATATTCGATTTTGCATACCACTCTTTACAGTGAATACTCCCCTATTGGTACCGTACCGTGTCAGTCATCCAGAGTTCAGCATATTATGAAAAACATTTTGAACTTTTTAGAAACTTTTTGGTGCTCTAACCAAAACAGAAACATTAAAAAGAATTTAAAATATTTCACTTTTAAAAAAATTAAAATTCTTAAATTATTGTATTAATATTTTTCGTTTTTAATAAGAATAAAGACATAAAGAATAAATGTCCAGAAAATATTTTGAGTGTATTTCCATTTTAGACCAAAGGAACAAGATAATTGCCGAGAGAAATAAGGAATATAAATACTACTTTATCCCGACTAGAGTCAAGATGACTCATGAAATGATTACAAAATTAACTCAAAAAACAGGCCTATAGCATGAAAATTAAAATGATTTAAACTTTCGTTGCCATTCTGAAAAGGAAGGTTCAACACAACAGGTAATTCTCACAGTTTCTAAAAAGTTTAAATACTAATTTATTAATATAATTTAATCTTTCTAGGTTGAAAGACGCTTTTTTAAATCCATAAAACTTATTAACAAAGTTTTAAATACCATGTTAGGAAGAATAACTAAAAAATAAGTTTTTTTTGGCGAAAATCTACAACTTTCGGCTGGATTTTTTTGTTTATATCGTTACCATCACGCCAAAAACACGAATCTTCTATTAATTACGAATGCAGATTCGAGTTCTTGGCGTGGTGGTAACGATATTACAAATACTAAAAGATATTTTAGCTTAAAGATATATATTTTTTAGAAATGATAATTTCCACTATTATTAAATAAAGTATTGTAATTACCACCACTGTTATTGGAAAGTTATTAATAACTAACTTTCCACATTTCTGATAAAATATAAATTATTTAAAAATAATAATAAACTTAACTTGTAGTTTTTTTTGAGATGTTGAAAAAAATATTTTCCAAGCTATTAGTTTTTATGTCCGTATTATACTAAGATTAAACGTAGCTTTATGGAACATAAATTTGGTAGGATTAAATCTTGGATTCCTAACTTTTGTTGGTAATTCAAGTTTTAGAGAAAAAAAGGTCTGGATTCTCGCATCCCTGCCCCCCTTACGGTTATTTTTTCCTCCATAGGAAACGACAAAACCAATAATCTATAAACAAAGAAAGAGCAGGAGATCCACCTCCAGAAAAAAATCAAAATTATTGAATGCTATAAAGAGTGTTTTTAGGATACTTTTGGTGGTTCTCTGGGGGATTAGCCCCTTTGATATTAGCGAAAAAGGAAATAAATCGTTGGTTTTGAAACTAATGTAATCATAATTGATTTTTCATACTCGGCGGGCCGCACGAGTCCATGTGTCATTAATTTTCCACCTCTGGTTTACTTACCATGCGTAAAGGTTGGTGAAAAAGTTTTACCAACCCCTTTAATTTTTTTTTAAAAAATGACCAATAATGCAAAAATGCAACACAAATTAATTTTATCTTTTTATTGGAAATACTTATGTTAATGAAGCATAAAACCCTCTTATGAGGCGCATTATTTTTGAAAAGGAATATGAATAAATTTTACAGGTATTAATATTTTTAGTCTAATTAATTTTTTATCGTTTAAGCAGAGGAAAAGAAGAATATTTTTGAATCTTTGAATGTTATCAGAAATGAAGAATTATATATCATTTATTGGGTTGTCCCATAAGTTCTGTTACTTTTTACGAAGTTTCGTGTTTGAAAATTTTTTATGAAAAACTGGTAATAGGTGGAGATTTAAAAAAAGAGGATTTTAATCTATATATACTTAGGAACATTATGTGTGATTTTGGTCGTTCTTGTGATATTATTTCTTTTCAAAATGGAGGTTTGAAAAAAAGACCGCAAACGACGATTTTCGCGTAATTTTTTTCTTTTGTTTAAAAAACTAGGAAGAACGCATAATTCATGGCTAAAAAAATTTTTACTGTATGTTTGAAATGTTTATATTAAGATGTCATAATTTCAAGATAATTCGATAAGTTTAACTTAGGAAATTTTGGTCTCAAACATAACATCAATTGCAAAAAACTTTCCTCAGTAATGTTAGTCTTTTCAAAGAAATTCTCACAAAAAATCATCAAAAACAATAAAAAAGCTTACAGATAGACCCCAGTATTCAAAATATGCAGTATATTAAATTATCTCTGTAATTAAGTTAAGAAAGTAGTGCGCACTATTCAAGCGCGCAACATTTTAGCTTATCCGAATTACACTCGCTGAACTTATACGCTATGCGAACAAAGCAATTATTTGTTTCATACGAAAACACTACAATAAAAACAACTCGTCGGAATTTAGAAATAAATCTATTCAACTATAATATGAAAAGATGCTTTCAATGTTTAAACAGTGTAAAAAAGCATTATGGTTCAAAAAACATCTGCCTTTTATTTGCTTCATACCAGCTGCTTAGAAAAACAATGGGCGTGCTTTAAAAAACAAGTGAAATTAGCAATATATGAAGTTTTAAAGCCAAAATTTCCTACCTTAAACTTATCGAATCATCTTGAAATTATGACACCTTAATCGAAACATTTCAAATATATATTAAAACTTTTTTTAGCCATGAATTATGCGTTCTTCCTAGTTTTTTAAACAAAAGAAAACAATTACGCAAAAATCGTCGTTTGCGGTCTTTTTTTCAAACCGCCATTTTGAAAAGAAATAATATCACGAGAACTACCAAAGTCACACGTTATGTTTATAAATATACATAGATCAAAATCCCTTTTGTTTGAAATCTCCATCTATTACCAGTTTTTCATGAAAAAATTTCAAACACGAAATTTCGTAAAAAGTAACAGAACTTATGGGACAACCCAATATTTCACTTTCTACTTTAAACTATTGAAAATAATGGAGCCATATAATGGTTTTTTAAACCAAAATAACTGTGACGAAAATTCCGATAGAAATTCAAGATCATAAAAGAAAAAGCTTAAAGCTTGTATGCAAAGCAAACCTAATAGCATTCAACTAATTTAAAAATTTTGTCATCTTACCGGACTTTTTCCAACTGCATGGTAAAAGTTCCAAGTATTTAATTTTTACAATTCTGCTTTTCACTGACCCCGTGAATGGATCGGCACAATAGCATGAATCTCCTATGCACTGAACTTCATCATAATCTCCTGAAGGACTGCAATGAATTTGTGGTTCTGATAAAAAATCTTCGTGTTTTCTTATTTCTTCATAATACCTTGAACATTCTAAAAAATAATACTGTTATGAGAAATTTTATATCCATTTATGTTTAAAACACTAATTTTAAAAGGTTTTGCGCATATAAAAAGCTGTGTAACAAAATAGTAATTTAATTTATAAAGGCTTTTTTTACCTTTTAAGTTACACAAACTGTTTACTGCAATGATGGTGAAAGAAGAAAATAGGCCTTTTAGCCTTAATTCGATTCAAAACCTTGAATTGGTTTTGGTTGATTTTGACAAAGATAAAGACAAGGAAAGATTTGGTTGATAAAGACCAAGATGCATTTTCGGGTTCTAGATATTTTTCACATAGTTTAGTTCTAATTCTAATTTGATGGTTCAACTTTCGTGTGTCAGATAAACTCCAATTCATTCAAGCTGAATTTTAGTTTTGAGCAGCAAGTGATGAGGAATAACTTTAAGTCCTCAAAAAAGTTTCGTAATCTCATAAAGAACTGTTTAAGCTTTTTAACCGAAATGGAAGCAAGCTTATAACGCTAATTAAATTTTTAAGTTTGATAGACGAATTTATGCAAATGAAAGGAAAATTAATTGAAACTAGTTTTACACCCCTATGAACTACTCGCATGCGTGAATAGCTTATAACTTACGATGACAGTCCACTCTAAACCAGGGGTTTCCAATTTTCTAAGTACTCAAAAGCCGCGATTGAAATCAGAAATCAAGTGGCGGGACGCAAAGATATCCGACTCCTTTTTATCCATAATAAATTTTTCGGAGGGACAGTCTTTGATATGAAGCTTTTCCAGTGAAAGAGGGGCGAAGATTATTTACATATCGTCGGCTTACAGGAGTATTTGGCATTAGAATATCACTTTATGTTGTGCCATTCCAATTGATCACCTTAGACTCTAAAGTAGGTATGGGCGGGCAACCGTTTTGAATCTGCGGGCCCGACTCAAAGATTAAAATGACGTGGAGGACCATAGAGTAGATAATAGGTAATTAAAAAATAGAGTTATAGTACTAAATTTAAACATTAATCTGGACTAGAATTATATTATCTCGATTAACCATTATTAAAAGTATAATGCTTAAGTTACATTAATCTTAGGAGTGTAAATAAAAATTCATTTCGTGAGGGGCCCCAAATTATTCCCCAGTCCCCCCATCTATATTTAATAGGTCTAATGTGGCACTGCAGTACATTTTTGGGTGGTATTTGCGTCTTAAAGAACTTAGTAATAAAGTTCCAACTATACCAAAGGGGGGTCTGAAGGGCCTTCTCCGAAAATTTTTGGAGATTAGATTCTAAAAAAATGGGTTTTTAACTAGATTTGGTACTCCTAGTTGTAATGTTTTAGATTTGCATTTTTGGGTAGAAATTGGATTTGGATGAACTTATTGTAAAAGAGTTTTGAATTATTAAATTCCAAGTCCTAAGGGGGTTGGGGGATCCCCCCAGGAAATTTTTGGAAATTATGCTCTAAGAAACAGGGTTTTAACTTGTTCTGGTACTAAAATCTAATATGTTCCGCGGGCCGGGACAAATGGCATGGCGGGCCGGAGGTTGCCCATACGTGCTCTGTCTAGAGGTTGCAAGATTTAGGGAATGGTCCAAGGCTCGGCTTATTTGTTGGCGATGTTCTACCACTTTCAATAGATTCACCATAAGTGACTAAGTTCCTTTCGCTTGTAAGCAGACGATATTGTAAAGGTGCTACTGTATTTTCAAAAAGTTCTGAGGATATATAAATTTTTTACCTTATACAACTTTTAATACTAAGTACTACTTCAAGGGGGAGGTCTTCCTCAAGAAAATGTTTGTTGATTTCCCTAAAAATAGTGTTTCACTTAATTTTTGGATACTCCATTTTGTCCCTTTTCGTGAGAAAGGTTTACCTAAGCTTTCATAATCCTTGCTACGCTCAGGGGGAATTTCAGGGCATACAATCTCCCTCTCGAGGTATCAAAACTTTAATTTTTTACCATAAAAAACGACCGAAGCTATTTCATAATCTAAGAGGAAAATAGTAGGGTTCGGGGGTCCTCCTCCGAAAAATTTTTGAATTTTAGTAAGCTAAAAAGTGTTTTGAAACTACTATTGTGGTGGCTTTCAGGGAGCTTTGCGGGCCGCACGTGTCCGCGGGTTGCCAGTTGAAAGCCCCTGCTCTAACTAAACCATGCGTAAAAAGCCCCTCAAAATGTTAAAAAAACCTTTCATCTGATTATGCTTGTTAAAGTTAAATTTATTTTTGAAATACAGTCTTTTTTGTACGATTTTTCCTGTGATTTTTTTATGCAGTATATGAAAATTTCAAATTAGAACAAAAATCTTGTATATCTGGCTACTGAGATTTATTGCACAAGGGTCTAGTGAAACAACAGTCAACACCGACTACATGGTAACTGAAAAAGTCTACGGTCAGTATCAGGGTTGGCAAAAACCCAGGTTTTTTCAATAAAACCCTGAAAAAACCCATGTAAAACTGGGTTTTTTCGGAAAAAGTGTGGGTTTTTTCAAAATTAAGTGGTTTTCTCCTAGAAAGTAAGTGGGTTTTTTCAAATTTTAGTGAGTTCTTTCTATGTTAAATGGTGTTCTGTCAAAATAATGTCAGTTTTTCCACAAATAAGTGAGTTTTTTCAAAGTTTTTATACTTTGAAAAAACCCACTGAAATTGTAAAATCACCCCTTATTTTCTGAAACCTGGTTTAAATTTTGAAAAAACCCACTAAAATTTAAAAAATATCCTAAACTTTGAAAAAACCCATTCAATATTGAAAGAAATCTATTCAACTTTAAAAAAACACACTGAAATTTAAAAAAATCATCTTTATTTTTTATATCTAGTTTGAACTTTAAACGTCCTAAATTTTGAAAAAAAAACCTTCAATAATGAAAACCCAGTGCACTGAATAATGGAAGAACCTATTTAACTTTAAAAAAAAACTCCCTGAAATTGAAAAAACACCATTTAATTATTAAAACTTAGTTTAAATTTTGAAAAAAAACCCATTAAAATTTTAAAAATATCCTAAATTTTGAAAAAAAAACTATAAATTTTGAAGGAACTACCAAAATCTTGATTTTTCTAGAAAAAACCCAAAAATGGGTCCAAAATGTGGGTTTTTTCACATGGGTTTTTTTGAAAAAACCCAGTGGGTCCAACCCAATTGGGTCCAATCCAGCCAACCTTGGTCAGTATTAGAAACGGTTTCTCAATTCAGCTATAGGGTGGGGATTGTTCTACGGTGCGAATATAAAGGATTTTTAAATTCAGCTATACGGAGGGATTTTCGCTACTGTCCTACGTGAGACTTTTTATGCGGTCCCTATCCACCGCAAAAAAATTATTTTCCATTGTGTTGTGGAAACTGTTTTTACTAGCGAAGTTTCGCTTGATTTTTTATGCGTTTTCTTTTATGCGGATCCTATCCACCGCCCAATAACAGGTTTGACTGTAGTTTCAAAATCCAATACAGCATAATATTGCAGTTAACCCTTATTTCTGAAACGTGTCAAAAGCCACTTTTTCAAGAATGATTTATTGGTGTCATGGGATTCTATAGGGATAAACGCACATTTTAGTGCATGAATAATAAAAATAACGTGATTTTAAAATAGTTTTCCAGCATGTTAAATTTAAGCTTTAGTTCAGAAACAAGTCAAACGACGTCGCTTGACTAGTTTCTGCACTTAAACTGCGGGGAATTTCGTTCATGCCATCTCATCTGAAGCTTGTTTAGGACTGCTGTTTTTTTTATTTAATAGCATACAAGAACTATGTGATTGGAAAAGTCATTCTTTAGATGTTAGGTCCATCAAACCATATTTTTAAAGTTTTTGTACGAATCTCAAAACTAAACACGTTTTGCTAGCTAAGGGAGAGTAGGAAGAAATTGGGGGAATAAGAAACATTTAATTTGTCGCTTTGTGTGTGGGCATAAAAATCTGAAACGTATCACAGAATATCATCTTTTTAGAATGATTATTTCAGTGAAAAATTCCCGTGAAGACTTCCCGTCAGGTCAGCAAAATCATCCACCTAAAGCAGTGGTTCCCAACAGGTGGTCCGTGAGAAGACTTTTAAACTTATCCAAAATATGTGTGGAAATTTAAAAAAATAGTTCTCCTAATCACACATTCCTGGAAATTGTAAAAACACCACCGATAGAAAAACATAAGTAAAAAAATCATAACTTTCATAAATAAAAAATGTTAAGTTTTTCTTTCTCTCCTATGAAAATCATACGTTCATTTCTCTTATTTTCAACAAGTTTTATTCAACTGTAGTTTATTCCAGAGTAGAAAGGGGGGAAATGTGATGATTTGGAAAAGTATTGCATCAGATTAATTAAAACTGAGAGGCCGTCAGGTTGGGGCAAATAAAGAATCGAATGATTGGACTTATACTTGGTTTGTTACGAAGCTAAGCGTGGAAGTGTTGAAAGATACTTCAAACTGTGATTCTATGGTCAGTTAGAGGGTCTACAAGAAATTATGGTATGAAAAGAAGAAATTTCTGAGATACAAGTGAAATAGGTTTGTTCGGAGATATGAGAAAAATTTACTGCCGAAAATGCGAAAGTTTTTGAACATATAAATTATTTTCTCTTTTAATCGCTCCTTTGAAATAATTATTGACCTTCGACGCGGTTTCTTTCGGGAGAACATCAGTTAACCTTTTACCTGCCGATGTTCCCAAATGGGAACATCATTTTAAGGAATTTTTTCACCACTTAAATTTTCATACAGGAATTTGATACTTGGTAGAAAGCAACTCAAAGAAATGAAGTTATTTTACATGCAAAAGTTTTTCACTTGCAGTTAAATCCTTTTTGTAGAATTTACATCAAAATTAGAGATTTTTGGCTCTTCCAAAAGTTGCACAAGTTTCAACTTGTGAAAATTTTAAATAAATTTAGTTTTAAATAATTTTGCTGTGTTTAGGTAGCTTAAGTACACATCTTCCCATTTGGGTTGACAGAATAGCTTCATATTCTAATTTTGGTGAGTAATTACCAATATAACGTATATGTTCCTAAATGGGAACATCGGCGTTTGGGGAATTATATTTGAGGGGATTTTTATAACATGCAAAAATTCAAGTTATTTCCTATTTTCTTTGATTTTTGAACCCTTTTTTGTCTCAAAGGATCTAAACAGGTTATGAATGATGTTTTAAATTCAAAAATATGTAATTTTTATTTTTTTCACCTGATTTATGGTGAAATAAATTCCTAATCTTTATAGCAGATTCTTACACTTGTATATCTTTCTAACTCCCCGATCGATTAATATTCAGTAATTATCAATAAGGGTTATGCAAAGAGCATATTTGGAGTGCTTCTAAAGTTTTCCGTATATATTTTTGTTCAAGTACTTTTTTTACATAAAAATTTTAGGAATAAAATTGAAGAATTTTGAAAATAAGGAAAAGTGCGTACATCTAAAAACACTCTTCTAAAGTAAGTTGTATGTAGGATATATGTATATGGGTTAGTTCGGAATTTTGAGAAACACAGCTTTAATGAATCAATGGAGATTATTACGATTATAAATTTTGAAAGCTAATTAGATTTGAAGGCAATTAGTGGATTTTATGCTAGATATCAGTATAGAACCGTAATTAAAACTAATTTTTCTCACAGAAACGTAACTGTTTAGCTTTGAAATACATGGGAATATTCTTATGTATTTTTAATACCAAAATATTACCCATAGTGCAAGAAAAAATTTACGGAAAAGCTTCGCGTACGTAATAAACATGTAAATTTTTTTCTTATGAAAATCTATAAAATGTTACTCAATCGTCCAAGTATGGATAATAAAAATGAAAAAACCATCCACAATCATAAAAAAAGTTCATAATTATTGAGTAGAAACCTATTTCAATCATTTTATTTGAATTAATTGTAAAATATGTGCCTTTTGGAAATCCCCCTAAAAAACTTCACCCCAAACGCCGATGTTCCCAAATGGGAACATCCTCAAAATCATACTTGGAATTTTTTTTCCGCCAAAAAATGACTAGAATGGTTTTAATAATGATGAAACAAGCCATTTAAGCCAAAAATCAGAACCTTTAATTCGAAATTTGAATTGCGGCGTTTAAAAGGTTAAACTCACCCGCTTCGCCTATAGAATTTCTTCTGCCACAACTCAACAGTCAGTGCATGTCCAGTTTGCTTTTTTTGTGATCAATACAATTCCTGGTTATCTCATTTTCCCTGCAGTTTAATTTCAAGCTAAGTACTTTCTTTCAAATCTAAATCTACTAATAATACATTACCTTTTTTGTTGGTTATGAAACATAAATAAAAAAGAATAACTATTTTATACTGTTATATTTTAAATCTGTAACTTGTGTATAGGTGTGTACCCTTCCAGGGTTAATAGATCCATGAGAGGACACTGGGTTTGATTAAAACCAACACCATTTACACTCATCAGAACAATTATTGTCATTTGTAAAGTATTATCCTCTTCTATACATACATAAAAGATGAAGAAAGTTCCATGGTTAAGCCTCTTCTATGAGATAAATTGAAGTTTTTATTTGTAAGATATATTGCTGAAAAAAAAGAATTTTTCTTATTAAATTTCCTAATTTAGTTTTACGGTATTAAATAAACAATCGCAATTAATAATTGATTATATTTTATTTGTTGAATTTCGTGAGAGCTTGCTAAAAATGGTTAAATATCTTTTATAAAAGGTATATTTTTAAATAGTAACTATATATAAAATTAATGTTATGTTAATTTCTCTTTTAAATTTAATAGATTATTTGATTTTCTTAGTTCCATTTAGAAACATTGTAAGGCTTGGTTACCTCAGAAAAAAAATCAAAATTTTAGACCCTCTATGAGGAATGAATGCACTGAAAAAAAGTTAAAATTTTGCAGATACAGTTAGGGATAGAGATGTACCGCAGAGGTTCAAATTTAAGTGAAGTGGTTCGCAGACATATTTGAGTTGGGACCACTGACTTGACCTTTTAAACGCCGCAATTCAAATTTCGAAATAAAGGTTCTGATTTTTGGCTTAAATGTCTTGTTTCATCGTTACTAAAACCATTATAGTCATTTTTTGGGCGAAAAAAATACTAAGTATGATTTTGAGGATGTTCCCAAATGGGAACATTGGCGTTTGTGGTGAAGTTTTTAGGGGGATTTTCAAAAGGCCCATATTTTACAATTAATTCAAATAAAATGATTGAAATCGATTTCTACTCAATAATCATGAACATTTTTATGATTGTGGACGGTTTTTTCATTTTTATTATCCATACTTCGACGATTGAGCAACATTTCATATATTTTCATAAGAAAAAATTGACATGTTTATTACGTACGCGTAGCTTTTCCGTAAGTTTTTCTTGCACTATGAGTAATATTTTAGTGTAAAAAATACATAAGAGTGTTCCCATGCTCTTTAAAACTAAAAAGATACGGTTCTGTGAGAAAAATTAGTTTTAATTACGGTTCTATACGGATATCTATCATAAAATTCACTAATTGCATTCAAATCTAATTAGCTTTCAAAATTGATAATCATAATTATCTCCATTGATTTATTAAAGCTGTGTTTTCATGGAAGATTCCAAACTGAACCACATATATCTTACATTCCACTTACTTTAGAAGAGTGTTTTTAGATGTACGCACTTTTCTTTATTTTCAAAATTCTTCAATTTTATTCCTAAAATTTTTATGTAAAAAAAGTACTTGAACAAAATATATACGCAAATCCTCAGATTCACTCCAAATGAGCTCTTTACATAACCCCGATTGATAATTACTGAAAATTAATCGATAGGGGAGTTAGAAATATATACAAGTGTAAGAATCTGCTATAAAGATTTGGAATTTATTTCTCCATAAATCAGATGAAAAAATAAAAATTACATAATTTTGAACTTAAAACATCATTCTTAACCTGTTTAGATCCTTTGAGACATAAAAGGTTGAAAAAATTAAAGAAAATAGGAAATAACTTGAATTTTTGCATGTTTTAAAATCCCCTCAAATACTATACCCCAAACGCCGATGTTCCCATTTGGGAACATATGCGTTATTATGGTAATTACTAACCAAAATTAGAATATGAAGCTATTCTGTCAAGCCAAATCCGAAAATGTGTACTTAAGCTACCTAAACACAGCAAAATTACTTAAAACTAAATTTATTTAAAATTTTCACAAGTTGAAACTTGTGCAACTTTCGGAAGAGCCAAAAATCTCTAATTTTGATGTAAATTCCACAAAAAGGATTAAATTGCACATGAAAAAATTTTGCATGAAAAATAACTTCATATCTTTGAGTTGCTTTCTACCAAGTATCAAATTCTTGCATGAAAAATTAAGTGGTGAAAAAATTCCTTAAAATGATGTTCCCATTTGGGAACATCGGCAGGTAAAAGGTTAAAGTCATGCTTTTCCAACTATTTCAATTTATCTCGTTTTTGCTATTAAATTCTGATGAAATTTTATTAGTTAACTTTTAAGGAGGTTAAACAGGCTATATAATTCACATTTTGTTCTTTAATTTAGAGGTGTGGATCATTCGTAAAAGAACCCTGTTACTTATACCCCATATAATCAAAATTATTCGGTAATAAGAAACACTCGCATTTTATGCATGAAAATTAATTTTTCGAATTTTTCTCTTTATTATATTAATATTTTATTGTTCTTATTTCATTTATCAAGTTAAAACTTTAAATTCAATTAATTTTACTTCTCCTTAATTTTCCTGAAATAGGTGGGTTGAAAGACAACTTTTACTCACCACTTTAAAGTTTGTTTAAAAATTTTTAAGTAATTCGATCGACAGATTATATAAATTTTGCGTTTTAATTTAAGTTATGGTGACTAAATTAAAATATTACTCCGTTTTTTTATATTTAATTTTCCGTGAAATTAACTAAAAACAATATTGAAACACTGGGGGTGGGATGTAGGTTCGAGGTTGTCTTCATTGAGTTCCTGAACCATTCAAACTTGAAGAAATGGGGTAGCGCTGTGTTTATACAGAGGAAGTGGAACCGACCTTAAAAAAACTGAGCTTGCAAAAAATTGAGTTGATTTTGGGGGAGAATAACCAATTAGTATCACAAAATGAAATAAGAGAAACGCCATTTGATTAATATTGTCATGATTTTCAAATATTTTGTATAAAAATATAGCGTTGCTTATAACTTCCAACTTTTACTTTACTTAAGACTAATTTTCAACTAGGCATTATATCGAAAGGTTTTTAATGAAAACTTTAAAAAATTACTGGTGTTTTAAAATATTCTTTAGAGAATATATTAATACCTTCATTTGATTTTTAACTGTTGTAGTTAACAAAATTACTGACTTGTTGCCTTTTGAATTGGCTGACCACTATTTTTGAGTCAAGAGTTGAAATCATTTATAAAAAAAATATTTTTGCATCTACTAAAGAGAAAAAATAAGAATTCTATAATAATTTTATGGGTTAGTATTTAATAAAGAAATCTTACTTTCAACTAAATATTCCCACTTTTATTACTATATCTTTAAATAAAACCATGAAAACATGCCTAAATACTTTGTTCATTGCAGAAACCTGTCAAATGCAAATATTTAAATAATTTTTTATGAAAAGAATAAAAACATTTAAAAAATTCTTTTTGCCTGGAAATCCAAATGAGGCCTAATTTGAGAAAAAAAATTTCTAAAAATCTTCATAAATATGTAGTGAGTTTCTCTACAGTTTTCTCGTTTATCTCAAAACAAGAAAAGTGGCGTTTGACATGTTTCAGATTATTAGCGATTCAACTATCGAAGCCGAAATAAGTCAGTTAGGAGAGCGTTAGACTGAATATATCGAAAAGTCCCTCTGATTTTTGAAAGGGAATTCACGTTTAGTAACCGTAATATGTAGTTTGAGAGAATTTTTTTACGTAAAATATTTACCGCAAGTCATATTCTCAGAAAACATTGGGTTTAGCAGTCCAAATATTCTTTTCCCATCGTTATCCATACAAATGCTCCTAAAATAAAAGAAAACTTTCTATAAACCTTAAAATAATTTTTTTGATTGAGAATAAACCTTAAATAATAATTATTGTTACCTTTTTGTTTTTGTTTGTTTGGGTGAGTAGTTCCCATCTTCTGCACATTCTGGAATCCATAACTCAGGGGAATAAACATTTATTGATCTTACATTCAAGCGAAACTTTTTTTCTTGTAGACAAGTTGTATTTTCTAAAACCAAAAGTAGGTGAAATTAAGGTCCTAGAAATTTCAATTATCATTATGAAAAAATTTTATCTGTATAGAAGGTGTAAAGAGAAGAATGCTGATGTAAGAGGTCATTGAATTTTAACAAATATTGCATAGAAAAAAGGGTGATATCTCCATTTTTATATTAAATTTAAATTTATGTTACTGTTATTCTTATATAAAATAGTAGGATGAAAAAAATAATCAAAATCATTTAGTAAACTTTACCTAGTTATAGGATAAATTATTTTAGCTTGTGATGAAATTATTTGGTTGAATTAAACATTGAACTAAAGAACCCAAAATTGTATTTATATTTTTTTAGAATTAAACAAAAATTTTTTATTAAAAATGGAGTTAATTACTCAAAGAACATATCCCATCTATACACTGTAATCCTTTTTTACACCTGGGTTGGATGATATTCTTCAAAGTTCCTTCGATTGTTTTTTCACAGGTATGGCCTTCAGCTAAAAAAAAATTTAAAAAGTTTAGAATGTTAAGTTGATATAAGTAAATAAATAGAGGTATTTTTAAAAGGTGGAATTTTTTAGGATAGAACACCCAGGGACAAAGTTATACTTAATAGCTTTGAAATTCCCAAAACATCCCAAAATTAAAAACATCCCCAATTCCAACTAAACATCCCAAAATTAAAATAAGGGGATATTTCACCTTTTTCTATCTTCAAAATCTACTCATGTTGTCAATGATTTCGTGAACACAAATTATGATTGAAGAAGTGAAAGTAATCTGACGTAAAATATTTTTAAAAGTTATTCTTTTGTTTTTCTCAATTTCCACTGTAGTAAACAGATGTGATTGAAATTTCATGTTTAGGGAAAAGAAGGGAATAAAATATAGGGGCTAAACGGAAGTTTCCCCTATGATTATTTCCATCAAAAATCGTTGTATTTAAAATATCGCAAATAAAAAAATTTGGGAGGAATATTTTTTTGATATGCTATTTTTCATTGTTTGTTCTGATGTAGCGAGTCTTGCGTTTCTGCATAATATTTTTTCCCTGCGAAGGAATGCTTTCTTTGTTTAATTAAGGCATAAAATATTTTTTAATCATTCTTAAAACTGTTTTTTGCATAGAATATCTGAATTCTGTCTCTAAGCAAGAGTTTAATTATAAAATATTAGAAACATCTTTAAGAAAAAGTAAATGTTAAATCCTAAGATATATACCAGAAACAAATAATCCGGCGCGGTGGGAAATCGAAACACCATTGGTATATTATCAAAGAGTACAAATGCGCTCATGAGTGTTAATCTTAAGTATTTAATATTTTCAACCTTAAATTTCTGTGTAAATAAAAGTAAAACATACCTTTTACGTACTAAATTTATCATTCATTTTAAAATTTAAAAAGCTCCCCTCAGACTAAATAATTACCTTCCAATTTATTTATATTTTTAGCACAGGAACATCAATAAGTGTAGTAAAAATCTTGACCAACGTTTCAAAAATGAATAAGTGTCGGACATTTTGAGGAATTTTTAATTAATTAAAAACCAGGTTTAAAAAGCATTCCAAATAAAACTATTCGAACCAAATAAACCTGTAAAAGGAAACAGGAAAAGATTGATTTTTGCCAATTTTTTAAAATAAAAGTTGAAGGACGAAAGTGAAAGTTGATCGACGAGCAAGAACTAAAGTAGAGCAATGCCGTTGATAGACAATATTTAGGATGAGGCTGTTTCGACAAAGGCCAATATTGACAAAACCATAGGGGCTAAACTGAAATACCACTTATAGGATCCTTTGCAAATTTCACAGTTTTATCGTTGTTTTTTTTTAAGGGACAGGATTAAACTTTAAACCCATTTTTGAATAAAGTAAAAGTTATTCCAAGCCTCCAGCTATATAACAACATTTTATTGAAGAAATTCTGTAGGAAACAAACTGAATCCCTAATCCTTAAAAAACATTTATGCAACCCGCAAATCGTTGTTTCATCCTAGGCTTTAAAAGATAAATTTTTATTGCACCATTTCAACCAGGAGAGTACCAGGGGCAGGGGAAATTCTAAAAATATCCCTCCCTCCCCTAAATTAAGCAAACCCTCTTTCTTGCGTCTTGGGAAAATGATCGAAACAACCCCTTAGTAGTCCCTTGTACTTTCCTCCATTTTTTACTACTACCTCCTAGATTCGGCTATTCAAAAGGTTTCCTTTGCAATTTTTACCAGAATGGCAGAATTTCAGGCGTACCCTAGCATATAAGATTGAGGCTAAAATTGGTTAATACGTCTTGCAACCGGCTTCGATTTTAGTTAAAAAAACATATTCAAATAAAGTTTGTAAAAAGTCGAAACATACCTTTAGTTTCTATACAAGCATCACAGCAGTTACAAAAAGAGGAATTTGGAACTATTTCCCCATTTAGACAATCCTCATCGCTTATTTTCGCACACACAATTGAATCACAAAAGTTTCCACTATTTCCATGACATCTTATATTTTTCAGAATATCATCAGTTGTAAACTGCGCTGCACTAGAATTCAAAATCCATAAAACACATATAATACTTAAAATCATTCTGTTGCGCAGGTTTCATCTCATTATAAAGTGTAGAAGTCTCTAAAGAGAGGTAAATAATGCAGGTTAAATTAAAGCATTAATTTTACCTTATCTTATCACCGCATGGAGACCAAGTCACATTCGGAGTGATGCTACTTATCTGCTCTTTGTTGGTTTACAAAGAATGTGAAGTGCTGGTTTGTTTAGTAGATGGATATGAAGTCCTGACACTGGCTTGGTTACAATCTCTATATTATCAGTTTACATTAGTTTCACTTTTGAAATGAGATAGTGAAGATAAGTAAATCATGATAGGTACACATTAAAATCATTAAAGTGAAAACTGGAATTTACGTAGCTGGAACTGTCATTAACATAAAGAAATAATTTGATACATAATAAATCCGCGTTTAAATAATTATGTTCTAATTTTTAAAATTTCGTTGAATTATATAATTTGTTTAAGTTAAATGGAGGATTAAAATGAGTTTATAAATTTTATCCATTTAAAATGTTTTTTCACTTTATAGTCTTTATTTGTTTTATGATAAATTTATAAAAAAATTATCCTTTTAAATAACCTTATTCTTAAAAATAAAAACTGTTTTTTGAGATAGTTTTTTAGTTTAAGGGATGTTTAAAATTATTTAATAAAGTTTAACCATATTTTTTGTTTTATTCTTAATTTAACTAGTTGACGGAAATGGATAAAAATTAATCTGCATTTTATTTCCATATGGTTATAAATTAAAAATATTGTTGAAATAATTTGTTGGAGTAAAACAGGAGGTCAAAAGTAAATTAATTTTTATGTGATTATCTAAAAAAGAAACAGTTTGATTTTTTTTAAATAATAAAATTCGTCATATTCTTTTTAAAAGACATTGGCTGTTTTTGTGTAATATTAGTCAAAATACATTAGAAAGTTTTAACACAATAAAAAGATGGTAAATTAGCATAATATACTATGTAAAAAAGAGTTCCATAGAATTATCTGTGAAACAAAATTAAAAAATAGTTGATTTCACAAATAATCTTTTTTATTTGTTTTAAACACTTAAAATAACTTCTTTAGTGATTTGCAAGTTGTTTACAAGTTTAAATAAGCGACAATCAGAACTAAATAATCTCTTAAACTGTACAATGTCTTTAATACTTTTTGGCATTACTATTTTCATTAGAAATAATACCTGAGTTATAATTTTCTCATGGTAATCAAATAAAAAAATCATTTATCAAATTATCTCCGTGTCTGTTCCATAATGCAAGGAGCGGAAATTGCAGTTGCCCCCTGAAGCCAATTGCGGCCGTCGTCACCACACCCCCCGAAAACCCCTCATTGCGTGAGACAAATACGGGAGCTCGCCAACTCCCCCAGGGCGACGGAAAAAATTGCCGCCATTCATCATTCTCACAGAATTCTGGACTCAACTCAGTTAAGAACGTGGGTTGGTAGCTACGTTGCATTGATTTGAAAAGCTGCGCACTCACTGACCGCGCATTGCCTGTTTACGTCACTATTACTGACACTTTCTGAGGCTTCACTGCTGTTCTTTGCTGCCTTGTGGGGAAGATATCTCTTTCCGAGTTTCAGAAAAAGGTGAGTTACTCAAAATAGCGGAGGACCTTTGGAGAGAGTGCATTTTTTGGAGTTGTCTCAAGCGTAATGCACAACTGTCATTCCTCAATTGGGATTAGTTTCGATTCGAACTGCATTGCAGAGGTGTAGAACTGCGTAGTTACTTGAAAAGAAAGACTTAAAATGCTAAGTTTAGGAAAGCTAAATGCTCTTTAAATGATTGCTATTTAATAACTATAATGTGTCATTCCTTGCATTTAATATAGTGCACTTAATCAATTCGGAATTGTGAAGAAAAGTAGTTGCATTAAAAGTATCATTATTGTAATCTAAGTTTATAAACATTACAAGTGCACATAAGTAAAGGAGGTTTATTTACAGATTCAAAATGATTGAACGTTTCTTGGTCTTGGTGTTGATGGCAATGCTTTTTCCTTCTTGTTTACTGACTCCTCTTTCTAATAGTAAGTAAAAAATACTAATCATTCATCACAATATACACCAAAAACTTATAGCATTTAAACTAACTATGCATCAGAAATAAATCAATGCATAGAAGGCTTCTCTGTTTTCCTAAAAATGTTACAGAAGCAAATGTGTCTTTTCCACTTTTATCATTCATGCCCTTTTAGGTTTAAAAAAATAATTGTTCACATAATATGAAAATGTATTTATTATTTAAAATACAGTTGTTATTTTTTTTTGATTCATGCAGTAATTTCTATTAATTATACTGGATACATCATTTTAATATTCATTAAATTTTATTACACTTAACAACGATTAAGGTAGTTAACATAAACACAGTTTGGGATAGCAAACTTTGAAATAACATTGCATGCAAGAATGTTGTGGGGACAGGATAAACATAATTTAATACCTTCGCAGTAAAATGATTTAGTGCTAGTTTTTATTGATAGTTTTTAAAGAAAATTAGGCCAAGTTTAACCTATTGAAGAACTTGTTTTATCTTATGAAACATTCTTTGTGTTAGAATTAAGCGTTCAGATTTAATTTGATTTATTATTCAGTAAAATTTATGTCGTAGTAAAATATTGATATTATTTTTGCAACACGAAGGGATAAATTTCAAGTCTAAAGTTATCACGTCGTCTAAATCAAAATACCTAAAAAAGGTAAATCTTATAAAATAACAAAATTATACCTTTTCAGTTAAATTAAATTTTATAGTTAAAGGAATAATATTTTTCTGTTTGGTAATATATTTGTTTCATAAAATAGAAAAAGCAAAAAGCAGCTATTTGAAATTTAACGGGAAACACAGTTTTTTCTATTCAATCCTGAACATCACAATTTCAAAGGTTAATCCAACCCCAAACTAAACTTATTGCATAATACTGAATTTTTTATGATAGAATAAAATGAATAAAATATAAAAATTTAATAGATTTTGTACCGGCTTAATTCTCTTATGTTAATTAATACATATTTTCATAGAAAGGAACTCTAGTAAAGAATGTTGTTAAAGTTCGTAATTTAGAGGTTTTTTTCAAGTTTTCCAAAATACAAGAATTTTTTTATTTAATGATTTTATGCGTAGTTTATATCTTAAATAATTGGCTAAATTATTTCCAGTTTATATCCTAAGAGAAATGGTAATAGTTATGGGATTAAAATTTTTTGCGACCTTTGGCCGTAACTTTTGAGAATTCCTCAAATATTTTGTAATGAATTAATAGGAAGTGAATGAATTAATCGTTAATTCAGAAAAATTTCTTGAATCTAGTCAAATATTATAAAAATATAAAAATTACGAATGTTAAAAGTTTGTTTGAAGTTTTATGCAGCAACTTTTTTTAGTCTTGTTGGATTACCTACTTAAAAAAAGTTTTTGATACATATAACAATAAATTGTGGAATAAATACCTACCTCTGGTTCACGTATTTTTTGTCACAAAACAATTTGAACTTTTGCCCCCAAAATATCATTTTACTCTAATATAAGGTAGAAAAATTGTTAAGCTATAGAAACTGTTGGTTTTTTTTGCATGATCTTTAAAGTTTAGAAATTCATTATCCATTTTTTGAAAGGTTGAAATCGATATCTATATCCTTTTCCTATAGAATATCGTTTCAAAGTTGGGAAAAAAATATTTCATCTTCTATAAAAAAACTCTCATTTATTTTTCTTATGTTAAAATCGAGGTATCAGTCTTAAACTTTATCTGGGGACTATTCTACATACAATAAAAACACCATATTTAAATTTATTTTTGCAATGTATCACTAAACATTTCTCCTAAGTGCGTATTATTTCCTTCGTATACACTGAAGTTATTTATTTTTCAAAGCCTAGGAGAAATTAATTTAACATTTACACTTTGTATGATTTTATGTAATGAGTTTATTTATTAGTTGTACCTAAATAATTTTTTTCTTCATTTTTTATTGATATTTTAATTAAAATAATCAAGCAATCGTCATTTTTTTAGCAAAACTTTGTTAAACTACAAAAAAGTTTAGTCCAATAGATGAACTAATGTCTACAATTCACATTTATTTTATATCTTTTCGGCAGTAAAAATCCGAAAAAAAAGTTAAAAAAATTCAACAAAAATTACGATTCCGCTTAGCTTTACTTGTGTATTTTCATCTTTGGTCAACTAATAAGCTAACTAGAAGTATCTTTCTCCCTCTTAAACCTCTTTGGTGCAACAAAACTGTTTTTTTTTTGTCTTGAAATGTAAAAGCACCTGATAAGAAATTACATCTAATACCCGTGCTAGTTTTTTAACGCTATTAAAAATAACTGTAAAAAATTGCTCATGTATCTTAATATTGTATTTATTATATTTTTTTAAACATACGATCTCTAAGTTAAGGTCCATTTCACGTTTAAATGTATATTTTTTCATTAACCATTTTTTGAAATTTAAGACAAAATAGTATGCGTTTTGATAAAAAAATGTTATATTACGATCTTTGGATATACACTTAGTTCATTAGAATGCAAATCACTACAACTTAAGCTGAAAAAATTAAATAGCAACAGATTTCAACTTTCATTTTTATACGTATTTTCTTATTAGAGAATTTATACATATGCGTTAATATAAAAATTTAAAGCTTTATCATTGATAAGAGTTAGTAAAACTCAAAAGTTTTTTTTTTCAACTTTGTTTGCATAGAACTTTCTCCATACCGAATAGGAGCTTTATTTTAGATAATATCTTCTATTACAATATAATTTTTTGAAATATTAAGGGAAAAATTTTACTATATATTATTATTTAAAAAATAAAAGCAAATACATGTTATTAATTGTATTGTCATTAATAATACATTATTATTATTTACCTATCACATTATTTATTACAAATTTTGAAAAATCGTGTGTAATAACAAATCAATTAGGTATACCTTAATGATTTGATAACTTTTTATAAAAAGTACTATCACGAAAGTATGTACTTTAAAAAATTAAAAGTATGAAATCAACACAACCAATTAAATTCATGGTGATATTTCAATTACAAATAACTAACAAGCTAAGAAATTTTCACATAATTATTTTCAAAAAATTTAATTTTAATATATATAAAGGTGTTTTTACACTATGAAACTTGTTACAACTCAAAACTATTAAACTTAGTTTTAATGGGTAAATAAAAAATCAACAGGATTTTTTTCTAAGGACAGAATGGAAATCTTTTGAGCGTGTTTAACATTCCATCAAGTGGTAAAAATTGTTTTAGAACTTCTTTATCAAGTTACATACCGTAAAACCCACTTGAATGTGAACTGCCGATACTAAATTATCTATAAATTACATCACTTAAATTGTATTATAAAAGCACCAGAGTTGGTATACATCATTTCTTAAATTAATTATACAATTAAATAGCTGAAAAAATAATTTCATATAAAATGTGTGTGTTGTGCGTACGTATTGAGTATTTTTTTAATTTATAAAAATAGCTATATGTTAATAATGATTTTTTTTTATTTTGTGAAAATACCTAAAAAACAAAAAGTTTTACTGCCTTATTTTTACAGGCCATTTTAATTCTTATTTATATTATTTCCAGTTTACTTTTTAAAACGAGGAGTTATAATTTGGAAATAAAATACTCAATTACGAAACGTACTTTAAAGCCTGTCATAAGTCTAATTTGCCTTTATCAGTACGTTAAATCCTTATACACGTATCAGTAACATTCTTTTAAATTTTTCTTATTCTTCTTTATAACTATAGCTTTATAACTTAACTTCTTTATAACAAATTGTAAGTATTCATATTTAGGTAACACCGTACTATAAATTACAATTGTAAGAAAATTCCATCACGTTTTGAATACTACAAGCAAAGTTTATATTATCGTAATTTCGTATTTTAAAGTTGTAAATTAAACTCTGCGGCCTAACTTCCCGTGCAGGCTATCTAATGAAATTTTGCCGACTTGAGCATTTCAAAAGTTTGAATTTTTTTATACCTTCATTATCGTGTGTGCTACCTATTCGAACTGTAAAAAATATGGAACTTTACACAGTAAAGTGGTGGAAAGAAATTGCCACCACATACCATTGAGAGACGTTACACCGCGACACGGAGGGAGGTCTCACTGTGACACGGTGGGAGGTTCCACAGTGGGACGGACTCCAACCGAGTAACAAGGGACTTCCCTCCGTTAATATGGTGACAATATCTTTCCACCACTTTATAATGTAAAGTTTCATATTTTTTACAGTGCGCCGGTGCGTCTGATCCACCCAAAATTACGGCTAGAAAATAGGGATCATTGACTTAGGCTTCTTTGGATCTCAAGCACAATATTTATCCGGAAAGCCTGGGAAAATCCCTGTGGTCATTCCCCTCGGTCAACTTGTCAATATCATGCTTTCCCTCTGATAATCAATACCACTTGGATGCAATTTACGGGCCCCTCAGGGTTGCTTTACACGCTTTAACATCCCCCGTATCAGTAATTGTTGCGTGACTGCTGTCCATAGCAATTCTTCTGAAGATGGTGATGACGCCTGATAATCTGATTGGTCACGGAAGCATTAGGCTCTACGGTGCCCACTTGGAATGAGTGATTTTTTTCCGTTAAATGTATTGAATGTAATGGTTCGAGACTTGTTTTTTTAAGGGAGCCATTCTATTTCTGGGACCTGTGATTGGTAACTTCTATATAAATAATCAATGATTATTACGTGAATAAACGAACGAATAGAAGTATTTTTCTTTCATGAATGCAGAGATTGTTGTGAGTGAGGAATTGAAAAAGTTGATTGAAAATATGAAAAGGGCGCTCAAAATGGAGACGAATGAAGTCATTTATCATTGTATTAAAAAAGAGGAATTTTTAAGTAATACAAATGGGCTTTATTGAAATAAAGTTAATCTTTGAAATGTGTTACATTAAGAAAACATTAGTTTTGGGGTACTACACTTTCCTATTTCATTTTGTTTCATTATATTCATTGTTAGTAATTAATTGTCTTAAGTCTCCTGCTACAAGATCTTCTATTTTCTGTACTCCTATTCTTCCTTACATTACTTCACTCTTCTTTTTTATTCTTAACTTCTACTACTTTCTTTCCTCTGGTGTAATCTTCCCGATATGTATTTAACTATTCTGTTTATTTCATGATACTTTTAAAACTCCTACAAATTTGATGTTTTAGAAAAAAATTTCCGGGAAAACTTTTATGCTACATATACTATACAAAATTACATTATACATTACACTAGTCGACAGTGGTTTCCTAACAACAACAAAATTAAGATTTTTGTTACTAATTCATATAGTTATTTAAATATCTGCTAGTAAAAAAGTTCCACCACGTCCCATTTTTGTGTAACAAAAATTTTCGATTTTCTGCTTTTTTTCTTAAATTTTGCGTTTCAAGCGTCATTTTTGTCCAATAGCAACCCTGCAATCCCATCCAATTAATTTATTTCTAGTATCCCAGTATGTAGAAATTCTTTTAAAAGTGTGGTTATGTTTTTTTACTGCAGTTCATTTTAAAAATTAACGAGTTTTCAGTGTAGATTTTGAACATTTATTTCGTATTTTGTAGATTTATGCACAATACGTTTTGTTTAATTTGGGTACGATTTAAATTACAATTCAACGGTAATATTTAACAGAAAAAGTGGGAAAAGGTTTTTCCCCAGTGATTTGGGTCCAAATAGGTGACTAAAATGAAATTTGGGCTCCTCACGTGTGTTGCAGAAGTTAGAATGTGGCTCTTTTTAAATGCGTAAGAGTCAACAGTAGTTCTGTGCAAATTACTATCCCTGTAGTATGGGGAGGACATTTAAATTATCTTGGTTATTTAATATCAATGACAAATACAGAAAAAACATTTCAAAAAGTATTTAAAACGTCTTTTTTTGCCATTAAGTGAAGGCAAACTCAAAGTCAGTATGAACCTCTGATTTGAAAAAATTCACGACCCTGCTTATGAAGGAAAATTTAATAAAAACGCATTATCAGCTTGGGAAGGGTTTTTAGGAGAGGGGTAAGATGATTTCTAGAAAAAAAAGGACCGAAAAAGGTTTTAATCCCAATAGAAGATACTCTTTAGTCTTACCAAGCCATAGAATATTGAGCATCACTCAAAATTAATATTTTACATCCACGTTTCCGGAAAATATCACTGTTGTCAATCATAAACAAGGGTAAAGATTTCTTTGGGACATTGACTTGATACATAGGTCGCTAAGAAATAGAAATTTTGGGCTACAGCTCTTGGTTCATTGAAAGAGGAGATTTAACGCCCTTTAAAAGAGAAAAAGTGATAAAATTGTACCGTATTTAATGAATGTTTAATGGTTTTTAGTTTTATATTGCCTGAAACATGGATATAATCTTAATTCTGACAGTATTTGATGCTAAAATAATGAGATTAACTGTTAAAAAGGAGTGTTTTCAACGCTTTTGTCCGTTTCTTATAATACTGTTGCCATATTTGTAACAAAAAAACTGTTCGTGCTGCAGCTTTTTCACAATTATTTCTGAATTCTACACCCTGAAATTAGTCGGAAATACCTAATCTCGTTTTTGTTAGCTAAACAAAGTTTAATTTTGTTGACTAGGTAATTATTAAACACAGCACAAACAGTGTATACACAGGGTGTTTCAAAAACCCCTTTTGACGGCTTTTATTTGGAAACAATGTCTCCAAGGGTCATGGAAAAAAGTCTAGCCCTATGTGACTCTGGAGAAATCATTGAGATGACTCAGAGTGGAATATTCATGGAAATATTAGCAAGTGAAAATATCACTTTTTCAAGCCTTAAGTAAGAAAGTTCGCAAATATGTAAGTTTTCAGTGTCAATATGTAGTTTTGTGTTTTTTTGTTAAATGAAGGCAAAATTTAATAAAAAAAAATCCAAAATACTTGCAGGTTTGCAAACTTTTTCTTTTTTGAGGTCTGATATTCACGATATTTTCAAGAATTTTTTTAGTGATTTTTTCTATATCTCCTTAAGCTTTTTAATTAATTTTTGACTTTTTCATTTCACCGCTAGGGGCACTGTGAGTCATCTCAATGGATTCTCCAGGGTCACTAACCTATAGGGGTAGACTTTACTTCCGTGACCCTTGGAGAAGTTGGTGCCAAATAAAACCATGAAAGGGACTTTTGAAACACCCTTGACCTCCTAATACCTACTATTAGCATTACAGTTATTCATAGGATTAATACGAAAAACTTGTGTTGAACTAATGATATGAATAAGGAATGCAACGAAATTGAAAGTTATTATATATTTTAACTAATAGTTAAAGAGTTTTCTTTTTAAGTTCAAATTTTATAAGTACAACCGCATTGCTTTAAGTTTTATTTCAAGCTTTTAATTTATTTATTTATTGTCTAAATTTCTCATTTAAATTAATTATGATATGCAAAATAAAATTCGGCTTTAATTACTTTTAACAGACAGGATTCGGCTCTAAAAATAACATTAAAAAGATATAATTAAAATTTAATGATTAAATTGTTTTAGAAGTTTAAAAAACACCTTACATTTTTGTATTTTAGGTGATCAGACATCAAGACTAGAAAACACACTAGTAAGTAAAACATTTTTATTTTAAAATTGATTGAAAATGCCTTAACTTTAACTTGAATATAAGTGTTATAGTTTCTCACACTTTTTCCTTCAAGTTTTAGATTTTGAAAAAAAATCTTTTTTTTAACCTTGCGAATGTATACTTACCGTGGAAAGCAATGAGTACAACCATTGAGCACAGAAATACAAGAATTTTAAAAAGTTAAACTTACATTTGAGGAAAAATTTTTTCGTTCTCCTAAAGTAGAAGCTAGTTTTGCACATTTTTACTATGCAATTCAATTTTCTCATTTTTACTCTATTGTATCTATTTATTTTATATTTATTAGCTCCCCAAACTAAACGTTTAACTATAACTTTAAAAATAATAATGTTGTATTTCCACATTTCCGAAAATTTTTAAAAACATTTCCAATACTGAGGTTGACTTGTATTTGAATCCGCCAATACAAAAAAGACAGATATTTTTTGAGTGTTTAATAATGTTTTAATAAAAGAGTTAATGATGTTTTAATATAATAGTGTTTTAATATCGCAACATCAATTAGTAACAATCAATTAGTAAAGGAATATTTCCTTGCATTGAAAAGATATTCAAACCATTTAACATAAATGGGGTTTAAGAATAGAAAAATTAACGAAACAGCTTAAATTTAAACATATACTTTTATAGGTAAAATAGGTACTAAAACAAAATATACTATATTAATTCAACATTTTTAAAAGATCTTACCATATCGCATCAAATATTTTATATCGACGTAGAATGAACTTCCCAGTGAATAAACAGTTGACATTACAACTTGAAATAATAAGGAAATTAATCCCTTTGAAGACTTCCGCTAAAAATAAGTTGTTGCAAGATCTCATGAATTGGGGGGTTCAATCGTTTATTAAAACCTCTTCGATTTTGTAACTGTAAATGTCTTGATGATAACCCAGCTTCATGTCAACGAGAAAGAAACCTAAGTTGAGATTTGACTTCAGCTATCTTTTTCTGACTAAAAATTGTGCAGCTTGATGCTCTTTCATTATTTAAAGATTTTCATAATGTAGAACGCTAATTTTGGAAATTTGGGGATTTTTTCACTCACTGGTCTGTTTTTCCGCTAGCTGTTTTTTTTTCAACTGAAATCAAAATAATTTCAAAACAATCACTTCTTGCTATCTCAGAGCATTTTCTCTGCATTACAGAGAAAAATCCTGATTTGAAACCTACTTTATGGTAAAAAAAATCCCTGAAAAGAGGACAGTTCATGTGCTCAAATCGTAATTCCAGCTGCGAAGTGTTCCTTCAATGACCTATATTGTACGAACTCGAATTTATATAAGGTGCATTTTTAGAAGAAAAATCCATCTTTAAAAATCACAGCTTATTTAAGGATGGGCTTATATTCCGGGTACTCCTCTTAAGATTTGCGTCCAAATCGATCAGTAAAAACGTCCACTTCAATCTCAAGGCAGGAGTATCTGATGCATTTCTCGGATACTCCATCTTTTCCGATTGCGTTACACCACCCTCCTCCCCCATTTAACCCCCCCCCCCACTTTTCTGGTTCTGTCACAAAAATATGTTCCTTTCTCAATACCCCCCTTTCTATAAAGAAAAAAGAAAAACCGGACCCACGCGGTGAATAAAACCCCTAAAAATAAGCGCATCCAAGTTGCCTCCTCTCTCAAAGAGGTCAAGAGAGCGTGATAGGATAAAAGCGACTAAAAGCTGGAGGGATGCAACCTCGATCGAAGTGTATGGTAGAAGGGCGATTTATGAAGAAATCCAAATTGCTCTTAGGGAGACAAATCTATGGGGATCGTGATTTATCTCTATGGGGGGTTTCTTAAGAAGCCTCCTCCTAAATCTGTCAAGAAAATGGACGCTTTAAATTAGCGTCTCTTATCAGATTGTTGATAGTCTTTCTTCCGCAGACTAGAGGTCATTATAGCTAAAAGGAACCAGCCGGTCACCGATGCATTTATTAGCCACCGGTTGTTGTAATTCAGTTTGGAAGATTCTATTAAGAAACACTTGTGCTGTAAAAATAATCGGTAGTGTTTTTTATTTGTTACATTAAAAATATAGAAAAGGCCAGTTCAACTTTTGTTAATAGCTTACCTTCATTAATGGAATAGACGGGTGGATTGGAAACACTTTCAGTGGATCTTGTGAATATTTCCACATAGCGTCTCAGTTGAAATATCCGACCCATCTTTCCAATGTCATTCATTTTTCTCTCATTGCTGTTTCTTAATATTGACAACTAAATGTTCGAAGAAACAAGTTTGAAAGATTTTTTTAGTAAATAAGAATGCTAAGTACATACAAAACCATTTTATTTTCATGATATTGGTATACTCTAAAATGTGGGTCCTTTGGAATTCAGTCGAAGATACCTAGGAAATTTCTTGTAACTGGACCTAAATAGTTAAAATCTTAATATAAAATAAAAGGTAACTGTCCTAGATTATGATTTTCAATATAATTTACACAATACGAATATTAAGATGCCATAATACACACTGATAAGCTAGGTACTAGTGATAAAAAACGAAGTAATAGCACGTGGAATCGCCATTTAATATTCTCTCAAAACTATTCACTTCTCATTAAAGGTCTCGATGTCTCAGTTCTAGTAAACTGCCTCTTTTGTGGCAAAAATACCATCCAAAGCATTTTTAACCAATGCAGTTTCATTTCCCTTAATTATATTTTTTTATTTTCAGCGAAAATTCTATAGATATTATTTTAAAATACACTACTTAAACCATTTACATTCCTAGGATTCCGATGATGTCAAGGATCTTGAAAGTCTTCGAACTAGTGTATCAAGTAATATTTTTCTACATGCATACATCTTATTATACCAGCTGAATATTTATTGGTTTTATATTAATTTTTTTTGTTTTTCAAACACTTGAAAATACAGAAGTGGAACATACGACTTTTTATTTCAGATAAGGCTAATAATAATGAATCCGGTAAACCTGAAACTTCAGAGCCTCTTCCCACCCCCTTGCCTCAGAGTGATGGACCTCAGCCTAATAGCCGAAGTGCAATATTCAGGCATAGGGGTATCACAGAGGCAAAAAAGAGTTACTGGGCAGATAAAATGCCACAGGTGAAAGAATTAAGTATTTTAAATTTCTTCTCACCCTCTCTAAACAATGAAACGTTCCCAGGCTCCGCTCACTATGAACGAAAATTTTGCAGGCGTTAGTTGGTTAGAAGGTAGTAAGTTGCGGAATAGCAGTAGAAAACTGAAAAAATTATTAAAAATTATCATTTTTAATTATTATGAAATGCAACCCAACTAGGGGAGAAATTAGAGAAATTGACAAATGCTTAAATGATTGAACAGACGGCGTTTTCTTTGAAGCTGTTTGAATCAGCCAACCAAAATAGTTTCATCAAATGATCGCCATGTCACCAAATGGTGCTAACTGAATGACTTAGCTGAATAACTCAGAACCCAATTTTTAACACTATTATACTCCTCTCCTAATGAAATTCCCCAGATATTTGTTACAGTAAGTGTTTTGTATCATCTACTTATGCCTGTAAAATTTTCTTCCGTTTTTGTGAGCTTAGTCTGGGAACGATTCTTTGTAATATGATGATCCCACCGTATTAGAGCTAGTTTTTAAAGAAGGATAAATGGTAATATTTGACCCTCTCAAACTCATCTGGATAATATATCACTAAATTTTTTATGGACAAACAAATTTACCCAACTTATTGAGATTTCAAGATCATGAATGTGTTGACTAAGGGAGGTATTCATATATGAATGTGATAGTTCTTCATATTTTCGGTTGTTTAGTATATACTGTGATATATGAATGACAATGAAGATAATTTCAGGTCAGCAGTAGCTACAAAAACGTTGGAATTGAGTACTCACCGACTGAATTAGCTATGTACGTCTATAACACTGGAGACGAAGAAGGAGTTGCAGTGGCCGTTGAAGAGCTGGTCAGAGAAGGATTGGTATTTATCATTCCTCATTAGAAAGCAAACATTAATCTCCTATTTTGTACTGTAAAGCTTAGGTTTTCATTTGTGATTTTCAATAGATGGGACGTACTGATGCCATCAACTACCTCCAGGATGTAAAACAGATTCTGTCTTTCTTGAGAAATCAATGCAGCCATCCAAAGCCTGAAGATGAGTTCAAGAGTCAAATTTACTCCAAGCCAGATATGACACAAGTACTTTTTACTCAGCAAAACCAGCAACTGTATTTTGAGCACGGAGTTGGCAATATATAACGAGATATTTCCTTTCAGAGAATGCCCAGTCCACCCCGTGAGCAATTCCTTCCAGTCATGGAACTTAACAAAAGAGAATCGAAGCCTCTGGCTCCGGTGGTCACTACTGACACCCCCCACGAAGCGGTCATCGCGTCCACTTCGGAGCCCAAAGGATCTGTCCACTCCGCAAGCACAACCACGGGTCCTCAGGAGGCTCCAAAAGAAGACGATTTCCAAGACGTCAAAAGGAGAGTGCCCCAGAAGGACACCTTTGCCTTGCAGGTCGTCTACAGGCTGGCCAAAGAAATGTTCACTAAAAGCATATTGAGAGGTATGTAATTTTGAGACTCAATTTCGGTTCCTCTGTGATGTCTTGAATTTCATTCTTGCAATATCACTGCGTTAGCGTTTACATCCATGAACTATCATGTACGCTATTTTAGACATAGCAATTCACGAAGTATTTTTACCGAGTTTCAGTGATACAAATATGTTAAACAAGATTTAAATTTGAATTTACGCTACATCTATTTAAGGTTTATTTTCTTGCAAATTTCTCATATATCCAGTTATTACATCAAGTTGAAAAAACTGACACTGAAAACGGTCTACTTACAGTGACTGTCGCGTAGTATTTGAAGTTATATTTTTTTATCTTCCTTCTTCTACAGCCCAGAAGAGCCCTAGAGCTTCTCGAGAATTTTTCCAAGCCAGTTTTCTTTTTGCCAGCATTCTCCAGTTTTGTATATCCATAAAATGGACCTTTTTCAAACAGTATAACCATCTATAGATAGCACCTTTTTCAGATGCAAGTTGTTCTGACATTGCGCATTTTATTATTAGTATGATTTTTCTCCATTCTAATAACGTAACCTGCACTTTTCATTCAATGTCGTTTAATAGAATGAATGATGCCAAGTTCTTTGTGTGAACCAAATTTGATATTCTAATTTTCCAAATTTTCCAAAATTCCTAATATTCCAAATTTGTGTGTTCTAAATTTGATCTTTACCACGTGCATTATTTTTCTTAAATATTTGCTAAAACTGATCATTACTTTGAGAAGAGAACTATAATTCCATTCGTAAATTTAAAACAACCTATTAAAAATTTCTATCTGGAAAACCGGTTTTATATATACCCGCTATTTTTATTTTCAGGAAATCCAACTGCAGTAGACACTCTTAGTGGGCTAGTTGACTTTCTAGAAATGGAAGTAGGGAACAACCGAATATCTCCGGAAATGAAAGAGAAAGTTTTGGGTTAGTTTTAGTTGCCTAAAAATTATGGTTGTTACAAGTAACAATTTAAACTATCTGTTCCTCTTATTATCAACTTTCTTTCAGAACTCGTATCAACTGCGTTGGTTGATAGCCTAAGAGAGTATCAAAACTTCCTGCAACTGAATCAAGTACCGGAGTATGATAATGGCCTATACATGCATGAATCCAAGCCGAGTAAATCATCAGCTGCTGAAGTTCCTATCTCGAATATTTTGCGCAAGTTACCAGCTGGTAAGAGGACGAAATCCTAAGACCGATTTAAAAGGCATTAGAAAACTGTAAATGAAAAGGAATCACAAATTAATACAGGCGCGGATCCAGCACGGCTCCAAGGGGGGTCACTTTTACAAACCATCACCTTTACTTTTGACACAAAATATCAAAATGTTGGCTATTTTCTAATAATTATCACGCAAAATCCCCTTGTGGTACCGCTGGGGAGTATGGGGGCCTACTCCAGAAAAGTTTTTGAAAGTTGACTTGTAAAAGTAGGATTTTAACTCATTTTGTGTATGAGAACGTTTTTAGGTCCATCCTTCACCTTTTGACAAAAAATGTCAAAATTTTGGGGATTTTCTAAAAGGTATCATGCAAGATCCCCTAGAAGTACCGCCGGGGGATTTGGGGACCAGAAAAATGTTTGAAATGTGACTTGTAAAAGTAGGGTTTTAACTCATTTTGAGAACCTTTTTGGGTCCAAGGGGGGGCACTGTCCAGAGTGCCCCCCCCTTAGATCCACGCCTGAATTGATAAGGGAACAAAATTAGTTAATTGTTATTTCAGAAACATGGCAAACACAACATCTTTTTTTCAAAAATGAGTTATTGGGGTCATGAAATTCTGAAGGGTAGACACACAATTAAGTTAAGAAACAATAAAAATAACGAGATTTAAAAGTAAGTTTGCAGTTTACTAAATTTCATCTTTAGTGCAAAAACCTGTTAAGCGACGTCATTTGACTGGTTTCTGCAATAAACTGAAATTAATTTCATTCATTACGACTCTTCTTCGATTTATTTGACACCTGCTATTTTTCAATCGGGAATACAAACGTGTGGAAATTTAAGATTTCTACTATTGGAAATCATTGATGGGGTTATAAAACCTATTTCTTCAAATTTTTAGATTTTTTTATCGTTAGGTTTTTTTTAAATTTATTTTCAAAAATTTAGCTCGCTAGAATCGGAGGTGTGGCCTACGTGACGTCACCTCTGCTTTCGTCGACTCTTCAACCAATCAATACTTTCAAAGGAAAGGATTTAACCAATGCCGAATACGCTTTTGCACAAGTGTGTCGTGCCAAAGACAGAAGTAATGTCATGCACCAAACCAAGAACCCTTCTGCGCATTTTAGTTTTCGATTTTCAAAAAATTAACTAATGATTATATTTCGAAAAAAAAATTTAAAATATTTTTTAAAGAAGCTCTATCTAAAGAACTACAGTAGAATTCCAAATATCCAAATGTTGCTTTTTCATTTGTAATTAATTAAAATCTATCTTTCTTTCTTAAAAAATGTTTTTCTTCCCATTTTTAACATACATCACACAGCCAATCGAAAACCTAAGTTTAGGTTTCGGTTCGCGGTGAAGCTCTCTTTTTTGTCTGGGTTCAGGCAGACGCGCTTAGGATTCTCCCTCCAACGGATGCCATGTCTCTCGTCTCCCTCGAATACAATAAATCAATTTATTAAATTTACAAATTCTACTCTCTGCTTCATAGTGTTCTCCACAATACTCCAAAATACTAATAGTAGGTAATTTAAATAGACCTTTTTGATACATAATAATAATCCAATTATCCAAATTTTTTACTATCCCAATGGCTCCAGCCCCAGTTTATTCTGATAGTTTGAGTTCCACTGTACAACGTTGGCATACATTTTACATCTATGCTCTTTGTTTCTATGCTACATAATTTTATTACTGTAATTTCATAACAATCGTCTTTTTTTAGATCATGAAAATATGTTACAATTACCATCAAAGAACAACAGGCCAAATTCAAGTGAGATAATTAATTCATTTAACTATTTGTTAAACCTTTTAAAAGATTATAAGTAAATTTGTAATTCTTTCTTTTATTAAATTTCTCAATCATATTGCTTGTAAGCTTACACACTTTATTAAAATATATAGACATTTTTAAAAGTAGTTTTAAACCTTTATTTAACGAAAATTTCTATTATTTATTCAGCACCGTATTTTTTCCAGTTTTTCATGTCTTTTCATCATCTTAGAGCAAGTTATAAAGTTGTAGGGAGTTTATAAGAAAATTATAAGAAATTAAATAGTTAAGAACATTTTTAATTCTTGATATTTATGATATTAATACTAATTTTAATTAAAATTTCCAATTTGATTTTAACAAAAATTTAAACTTCAAGAGTATTAACTTTCTTTATATCTCAAGCTCAGAAACAACATTAAAGTCCTTGACTTATTTAAAGATTAATTAAAAACTGAAGTGGGGGGAAGTCGAACAAAACTGGGACCCAAACTTTAATTTTTGAATATTCACTTTATAGGTGACCAAAACAGTCAAAACTGGTGCTAAAATAATAAACTGGTTCCTTATGAAGAAAAAATAATAATAAATTAATCGTAAATAATAGTAAAAATTCCCGGTTTTGTCCGACCCGGGAATAATCAAATCACATACTAGTAAGTAAAAAAACATTGCTTATTATAAGAAACCTTGCATGGTATGACATAATAGACGTCTAGAATAAAAATTTATATAAAATGTTCATAAAATAACAATTTAATCTAAGGGTTAAACTTTTTTAGAAACAAAATTTCAAATGAAAGTTTAGTCTTGTTCATCATTTCAAGTGCTCGCCCTTTGCTGTGAAAGCTACACTATACTATCCAAATAGATATCTCTCCAAATCAATGAATTAAGCCCAAATCCCTGTTTCGTCCACCTTCCCGGTTGTATACGACTCTCCCCTAAATATATTTTAATGCTTAATTACAATTTCATAATTTAAACAGTTATTTTTAGAAATCTTTTTGATCCTAAATTTGTATAATTGTATTAATTCTGTTCGTTATACGTCAAGCAACGCAGTAGTTGTGATTCATTTAATGGATTTTCCAGTTATAATTTTTGCTATGTGCATAATCTTTCAATATAAATAAATTTTTCCTTTACTACAAAAAGTACATTTAAGTTCTTATTTCTTTGATAGGTTAATATATAAGAACCAGAAAAGGGTCATCTTGGAGATCTCATGATGAAGAGAGTATTATGATGGCGATTCCCTTGTATTTCCAGTCATATCCCTAACCTTGCAACTGATGTTCTAATCCCACCTCCTTCCAACTTGCACGTTAGTTCTTAAATCGTTTGGCACCAGTTATTATTCTATGACAAGATTTCGTTCTTCTCGTTAAAAAGGGCAGCTTCTGTTGTGTTCACAACGCCACTGTTTCTCACCGATTATTTATAATACTGTGGTTTTACTTAGATAGTCATACACTCTGGTGAAGGTATTGCATTTACAAGTTGGCCAGCTTTCGTTGCTGTCATAAAATATGTATTGTAATCAATACATTTTTTATTTTAAATTTGAAGGCTACAGGTCTTCCATAGTGTCTAGTATATACAGTAGCCACTAACATTTGAAATTCAAGAAAAAGTTTAAAACTCATACTTACATTAATGTCCATCTAAACAGCAGAGGTATTCAGATTCCAGTAAAAAAAAGGGTAGTAAAGATTTAAGGAATGAGGCTGCAATTTTTATTTATTATTATAAATATGTAGATGTAATTTTTGACATGCTCTTCAAAATTACACCAAAAAATGTACTAAAATTGTTTTAATAACGAATCCTTAAAATTCTAAAATAGTAATGGGACAAACCGTTATTCTTAGGTATCGAAAACTTCTGTATCTAGTTCTTTCAAGTATATGTAAACAACGTATGTACCTAAAAGTACTAGAGATAATTTAAAGTTCTAAGTTTTAATATTTAAAAGTACTTATAAAACCAGAAAATACACAAGTCAACGTATTTTGTACACAAAATTTCAGGCTTGCATTTCACTATTGCAGAACTTCTTCTCAATATTTACTATCATAAAATACAACAGCAAGTTAAAGTATAAACAATATTTTCTACTCAAAAATACGAGAGTATCTGTGTACCATAAAAAACTGCTATTTTAAAAGGAAAATTTTAAAATTTGAACACCACTGCTGCAGAGACCTTTTCTTCTAGGGATTTTTTTACTTTATCATCTATTGAACATCTAAAATAATATCTACTATATGAATAAAAATAATTAGCAATACAAGATTTAGATTACAGTATAATAGATTATTAAATTGACTGGTGTGTGCCCAACAGGTGTTTTGAAAGTAGGACATTCTGCTGCTTTCTATTGCAATCAATTTACACAATTATTTTAGATGCAAAGCCATAGTCTTAAAACTATTTTAGCACCAAGTTGACGCACTTAATAAATATCAATAAACAAAATATGCCGTGAGAGCAAAATCTTGAATTTCATTAAGCTATTTAGCAAATATTTTCTGAACTTTTTTAGAAGTTTTATAAGATTTGAATTTGGTCAATAGATTTTTAACCTATCATGTCAAGCAGATTTAAGCTATGTGAATGTAACACAATATAGTTTTTAAGTAACCATAGAGAAGAAGTTGACACATGTATATATATAATTCGAGGTGTGAATCCCATTAATTTAAACGTATTTATTGCATGAACAAGAAAGATGAGCCTCTTATTTTGTACTGTGTATCTTGCTTGGAAAATTGACTGTTATTATGCATTAAAATTATATTAATTTGGCAGTTGCTTTTTATGTAGTAAATAAATTCCTCTGTTGTGTTTGAAAGCATACAAATATCAAGAGTGACACATTCCTTCCTTTACTGTTGTGTTTGAATTAAAAAAATTCAACAGAGCTTCGTGACCACCATAAAATATTTTAATATAAACATAGTCGCTCGTTTACAGGGCTTTGAAACAAAACCGTCCCAACTCTGCTAAGGTCATAATACACATAAAAATCTCCAAAGAACTGTACCTCTACGATGCATAATTTTTTAGGAAAATGTGACGTCATATTCAAAGCAAATTATATAAACATTAGGGTGTCCCTTATATGACAGAAAAAATTTGAAAACGGTTACCCTCTGGGCCAATCCATATCAAGTGATCCAGAAAAAACAGAAATGGTCGCTCGACCATTTTAGAATCAAATAATTTTTTGAGGGTTGATTCTTATATCATTGAAGAGTCCAAAAACACTATCTTTAATTTTTTATCTTCATTTGAATTTTTATGGAAGCCGTCGAAAATGCTGATTTCTGCGTTTGTAAGGGTTTCTATTAACTTTCGTTACTCCTGACTGGTTTAACTTAAATTAATGCAAAAAATCCATTGCACTCAGAAAGGTACATCCTTCATAATGTACGGTACAGGAGAATTGGGTCCCAAATATAGAAAAACAGCCCAAAATTATGACTTTAAAAATGATGATTTTTCACTTTTTGAAGGCGTAGTATGCCAAAAAGATCTATATTTTCCCAATGTTTTTTGTAGGCAATGTGTACTCTACTTACTGGACTATATTCTAAAAAAATTCAACTCTGGTATTTTGTTCTTTTTTGTAGTTACAGGCCTCCAAAGTTGGAAAATTTCAGAAAAATCCAAACTTTTTTGACCCTCTATATCTTTGTTGGAACAAAGTTTAAAAATATGAAAAATTTTATAGGTAAAGCTTCACTAGGATATCATCCAACAGTAAAAATTTCACTTTTGGTATTTGCTTTCAAGTGGAGTTATGAACTTTCAAATTCTGATGATTTCAAAAAAGTCCTTACTTTGACCGTCTATATCTCTAGTGGAACAAAGTTTAAATACGTTTGAAAATTTCACAGGTAACGCCTCACTTAGGTATTATCCTCCTGTAATAATTTTTTTTTACTATTTACTTCTATGTGAAGTTACAGGACCATAAAAACGTTATGATTGAAGAACATTAACTGAAGAATGAGGGTATTGTTACAATAATGGATTTTATCATGTTCCCAACTAAGCGTTTTTACGGTCCTGTAACTTACTTGACTTAGAAGTAAAAACCAAAAAAATTTTGAACCAATGAAACCAATGACATTTTTACAGAAGTGTGATACGTAAGTGAGGCGTAACCTGTGAAATTTTCAAACTTTTAAACTTAGTTCCACCCGAGATATAGGGAGTCAAAGTAAGGATTTTTTAAATCATCATATTTTGAAGGTTCATAACTCAACTTCGAAGCAAATACCAAAAATGAAATTTTACAGTTGGATGATACCCTAGTGAGGCTTTACCAGTAAAAATTTCAGATTTTTAAACTTTGTTCCAACAGAGATATAGGGGGTCAAAGTTTGGATTTTTCTGAAATTTTCCAACTTTGGAGGCCTGTAACTACAAAAAAGAACAAAATACCAGAGTTGAATATTTTTTAGAATATATAGTAAGTAGGCTACACATTGTCTACAAAAAACATTGGGAAAATATAGATCTTTTGGGAATACTACGCCTTCGAAAAGTGAAAAATCATCATTTTTAAAGTTATAATTTTGGGCTGTTTTTCTATATTTGGAACACGATTCTCCAAACAATTGTACCGTACATTATGAAGGATGTATCTTTCTGAGTGCAATGGATTTTGTTGCATTAATTTAATTTAAACCAGTCAGGAGTAACGAAAGTAAATAGAAACCCTTACAAACGCAAAATCAACATTTTTCGATGACTGCCATAAAAAATCAAATAAAGATAAAAAAATTAAAGATAGTGTTTTTGGACTCTCCAATGATATAAGAATCAACCCTCAAAAAATTATTTGGTTCTAAAATGGTCGAGCGACCACCTCTGGATCACTTGATATGGATTGACCCCTCTACTTTTTTTATAAATGCCTTGACCTATTCAGATATAAATTTAATTTCTTATTTTTATCCTTCTAAGATGATATTAAACCTGTGCAAAATCTTAATTAAAGATGTTAAATGTGTCTCTTTTTGTCTCTTTTACGACCAAATTTTTTTTATTTCGAAATTGAAAAGAGATACCCTCTACTTTTTTTATAAATGCATTGACCTATTCAGATCTAAAATTTCATCCCTCTACGATAATATTAACCCGTGTCGAATCTCAATTGAAGATGGCCAAACAAGCTAAATTACCGGCACGCGCCCTCTAATACTCACCACTTTTTTCCTACTTTTTTCAGACTTTTTTATGTATATATTTATATTTTTGATTTAAATGTAATATTAAGGTCTGTGAATTGTCATCAACCGCTAAAGTTTATCTTCACGAATGTTAAAAAACAGCCCCGCAAAAATTAGTCGATTACATGGTAACTTAGATCCAGTAATCTGGTGACTAGAATCGTCAATTAAGTAAATTGGTTTTCCTTTACTCGGCTAACTTCTTTTAAAAGTGCTAGACGACATTTTTGACCGATTAATATTACATTTCTATGGCCAAACTCATATTAAAATATATAAAAAAGTCTGAAAAAAGTAGGAAAAAGAAAAAAGTAGTGAGTATTAACGGGTGCGTGCTGGTAATTCAGCTTGTTTGACCATCTTCAATTGAGATTTTGCACAGGTTAATATCATCCTAGACGGATAAAATTTTATAAGTGAATAAGTCAAGGCATTTATAAAAAAGTAGAGGGTAACCGTTTTCAAACTAGCAAGAAAATTTTTTTCTTATATAAGGGACACCCTAATAAACATGCCTGTGAATATTTTTAACGTCTTTCTTACTGCATATGCAAATAACCGTGTTCTCGTTTTCGATAAAAAAATTTTGCCATATTCGAAATTGATGTCATACACCTTTCTGTTTCAATTTTATCGATCGTAGATGTATAGCACTCTGGGCATTTTTTATTAGTCAACGGAAAGAATCTCGCTGTGTAGATTTTGTGCGGACTTTTCAATTTCTCCATATTACAGGGTTTAAGTGAAATGAAATCACGCAGCAAAACTACAACTGCCTTATTCGCTGCCAATAATGAAATTTAGTTCGGGAGGGGCCGAAAATTATTCCTCAGCCCCTCCCGTATATTTAATATTTTTAATGAAGCTTTTTAATACATTTTAGGAAAAATTTGTGTCATAAAGAACCTAATATAAGAAAAAATGTAGATGAAGTTTGAAGTACTAAAAAGGGGTCTGGGGGGTCTTCCCCCTGAAAATTTTAGAAAATTTGACAAAAAACAGGTTTTTAACTAGTTTTGGTACCCTTAGCACGAATTTCTGCTACACCAGTGGTTCCCAACAGGTGGTCCGCGGACCACTGGTGGTCCGTGAGGCCTTTAGAGGTGGTCCGTGAAAAGATTTTTAAATAACTTATCCAAAAAATGTGTGGAAATTAAAAAAAAAAATAGGTGTCCTCATAAAACATTCCAGAAAATAGTAAAAACACCACACATGCAAAAACAAGTAAAAAAATAATACAAAAAATGTTATTTTCTCTTTCTCTCCTATGAATCATTTGTTCATTTGTCTTATTTTCCACAGTTTTATTCAACAGTAGTTTATTACAGAGTAGAAACGGGGGGGGAATTTCTTAGATACAAGTGTTCGTAGATATGAGAAAAATTGTTTGTTCGTAGATATGAAAAAATTCATTGCCAAAAAAATGCGAACGATTTTTAACACATAAATTATTTTATATCTTAATCGCTCCTTTGAAATAATTATTGACTTTCGAAGCGGTTTCTTTCGGGAGAACATCAGTTAGCCTCGCCCGTCTCGCCTATAGAATTTCCTCTGCCACAACTCACAGTCAGTGCATGTCCAGTTTGCTTTTTTGTGATTAACACAATTCCTGGTTATCTTATTTGTCCTGCAGTTTAATTTCAAGCTAAGTACTTTCTTTCAAATTTAAATATACTAATAATATAAAATTACCTTATTTGTTGGTTATGAAAAAGAAGAAAAATAACTATTTTATACAGTTGTTTTTTAAACCTGTAACTTGTGTGTAGGGGTGTGAACCTTTCCAGGGTTAAAAATTCATGAGAGGACACTGGAATTGATTAAAACCAACACCATTCCCACTCATCAGAACATTTATTGTCATTTGTAAAGTATTATCCTCTTACACAAAAGATGTAGAAAGTTTCATGGTTAAACCTCTGCTATGAGATAAATTGAAGTTTTTATTTATAAGGTATATATTGCTGAAAAATAATGTTTTTCTGAGTTTCCTAATTTAGTCTTACGGAATTAAATAAACAATCATAATTAATAATGGATTCTATTTCATTTGTCAACTTTCGTGAGATCTTGATAAAGATGGTTAGTCTTTTATAAAAGGTATATTTTGAAATAATTAGATATAAAATTAATTTAATGTTAATTTTTGTTTTAAATTTAATAGATTATTTGATTTTTTAAGTTCCATTTAGAAAAATTGTAAGACTCGGTTTCCCTTTTTTCAGAATAAAGTCAAAATTTTAGACCCTCCACCTCCATGAGAAATGAATGCACTGAAAAAAAGTTAAAATTTTGAAGATACAGTTAGGAATATAGATGGTCCGCAGAGGTTCAAATTTAAGTGAAGTGGTCCGCAGACATATTTGAGTTGGGAACAACTGTGCTTACATTCTTAGGTAGTATTTTAATTTTTATGAACGTTCTGTAAAAAAGTTGTGAGAATAATAAAGTTCCAAGTAACAAAAGTTGGATCTGGGATCCTCCCCCAGAAATTTTTTGGAAACCTGACTCTAAAACTGGGTTTTTCTTTGTTCCTGTTACCTAGTTTAAATTTCAGGGGAAGCCAGGGCCCCTCGGCCCCCACCTTATATATATGCTCTTGTGGTTGGTTAACTAGCACCTAAGAGAGAAAATGAACTTTTCGCTGATTCTGATTGGTGGTTAATTTTTCTTTGACTGATGGCTAACCGCTGGTCAGATTGAAGTGAATAAGGCAATAACAGGTGTAGACTACCCGAAGAAAATTCAGAACCCTAGGAAGGTAGGTTCTCACACAGACGCACGCTTGAGGGCGGCTATTGTTGGCTAGCGGCTGGGAATGATATAAAACTTCAGTGCTGAAATTATGTGCGTTTATGACTTATTTTCCTATTTGATTTAGAATCATCTAAAGATAGTCAGTTTCCCCTAAAGTTTTGTTACGTGGTGTTAGATACACCTTGTAATAATGTGTTTTAATACTCAATAAAGGCTAATACTCTAAAGTATTTATGCTAGGTTACTAAAAATGGTCGGATAGAACATCTTTTTCTTATAATGACCACCTATAATTGTTCTAAAAATATAATTACAGTAGTAAAAGCTTTTTTATTGCTGGAATAAATGCTCAAATTTATCTTGGTTTTCGAAAAAGAAAAAGTTCATAACAGATTTAACTTGAACCCAGTCTTAACATACTTTCTTAACTGCTCAATTAAAAATAACTTGATTATTTTCACAATTGAAAACAAATTACAAAAGCTAAGCTAGTTTTTATGCTTTTCATTCATTGTTTCTTATTCAAAAATTTTCAGGATTTTTAAATAAGTGATAAATTACAGGAAAAATGCATTTTCGTTCGATAATTCTTAAAAAATTATATCACAGTGACATTGCAGACATTTTATACTCAGGCTTATTCTTTCATCACGCTATTCTACAGGACAGGCAATCGTTGATTTAACCGTATATCCCGATTTCAGACTGTGTAAATTTATTTATAGATACACGAGCTTCAGAGGTCAACGAAAAAGACACCGGTGAGTTAAGATTTGACTTGATTCATTCATATTTTTTAAACTCATAATTGCGTTTATTATGATCGTTGTTGTTTTTTATCAACTGTTAAAGACTCATTCTTCGATATGTCATAGTGCAGAAAGCTGTACTTTTGAAATTGCGATAGTTCCCAGTGAATGAACGGTCGTTCATTTACTGGGGAAAAGGCCCAAATCGTGAATCTTCAGGGTTTTTAGCTTATTCGATCTATAATGATGTAATCTTAACTAGAGGTGTAATGCTCGAGGTTTTAAATTGGGTTCTTAGAGTATATGAACGGGGTGTGTGTTGATCAGAAAGTCCATGTTAATACATGGTGTTTCGAAAGTTTGCTTCATAGCTTTAGTTTTAAACAACAACGCCTCGTAGAATCAAGGGTATGAGGTTTTCCTATTGAAAAGTAAACATGTGAATACATTGTGATGGCTTACATTACTCTTAGTGGCCAAATTAAAAATTTATTAAAAAAATTAAAGTAGGTAGTACAAAAACTCCATTTTGAAAAAATGTTTAGCGAAATTAATTACCAGTTTTTGCGTTTTGGAAAAATTATTATAAAAGTTTGGTTTATTCAACTATCGGTAAACTAAATAATAGGGTCAATCTAGGTCAAGTGATCCAGAAAAAATAAAAATGGTCATTATACCGTTTTAAAATTAATATATTTTTTAAGGGACGATTCTTACAGCACTAGAAAGTCCACAAATATTTTCTTTAATTATTTTTTCTTTTTCTGAATTTTCTGACCAGCCATCGAGGTCCAACAAGAAATTTAAAAAAATTGGGAATACTATGTCTTCTAAAATTGAAAATAATCTTATTTGAAGTTCCTCTTTAAGTCTGATTTTCAATACTTTAAACACAGTTATCCTTAAATTCATACGATACATAAAATGAAGGATGTATCTTTCTGAGTAGAATGGGTTTTGTTGTATGAATTTAAGTTAAACTAGTTTTGTAGTTATGCGAGTTAACTTAAACCCTTACAAACGCAAGAATTAGCATAGTGGGTATTACTTTGATGGCTGCTGTGAAAATTTAAAATAATAATAAAAAAATAAATGAAAATTTAAAGATACTGAATTATATATAGATGGATAAAAATACTCAAGCGACCACCTCTGGAGCACTTGATATGGATTGACACATTATTAACTTTTCCAAAATACTGTAACTAGTGATATAATATTCATTGTTCATTTACTGGGAGAAGGTGTTCATATTTAGGACAAACTTTGTTCATTTACTGGGAGAAGGTGCTCATATTTAGGACAAACTTTGTTCATTTACTGGGTATATCGCACTTTTTACACTAAAATCTGGATTCCTTTAAAACTATTAATTTCTGAGATCTGGAAATACTTCGATCATATTGCTGAGAAAAAGCCTGTATGGAAACATGCCTTTTTTTTAAATTGACCAAGAAAAAGCCCTGAACAAATTTGTAAAAGTGGGAAAATCGCAAATCCAAATGCTAAGTGTTCATTCACTGGGCGGTTCACCCTATAATAATAAAATAGTTGTAAAAATTATTCCACTGACTTTTAGTGACATAATGCTGTTGTAATTAATTCCTTCGTAAAAAAAGTTGTTTGATTTGTACATTGTCAATTAAAAATAATAACCATCATAATATAGAACCATAATCTTAACCCAAGTTCTCCTAAGAAATATAATATCGTAACACGGTAGCTAAAATATAACTCCCGTATTTTTAGCATATTAATACAGTACACAGAATAAACGAGAAAGTATTATAGAACACCATAAAGCCCCATTATAAGTCCCTTTCTCTGTGTTTTCCTTTCCCATATATTGAAGTAATAATCCCTTTCTCAATATGATTGATCCTGCTTAGCACAACGGATGTGGAAGTTGATTAATACCTGACCACATTGTTTTTACTTACTGTTATCCTCCAAAGAATCTCTGTTCATAATCTCCCTGTACGGAAAGATGAGCTATGGCTTTATGGAGACTTATGGCTGTATTCATGATTAGCCAGCAGATCTAAGGTAAACCTGTAATCAAGCTTTTTGGTCAGCTCTGATTGGTTTAACGTAAGACTCATTTTTATTCTTCAACTACCAATTAGATGTTTTGATTCCAGGTTAACTTTGTTAGGTTAGTGGTAAATACGCTCGTTATCTATAAAGAATTAAAAAAATGGACTTTTCAATTCAATATTCTGTCACTAACCTGATTTTGTCCCTTAAATAAAATGATAATTTATCTTTTTATAATTTGCGGTCGGTCTTTTTTAATGTTTTCAAACAGATATGTTTTATCTCTAGACAGTTTTAAAGAATATTTCGAGAAAATTGAATAAGTATTTTTCCTTCAAATCATTAGAATTATCTTACATGAACATTTTTTTAATAAAATTCCCTGGTTCTCTTTACTTAGGCTTAAATGTTCAAATCAAACATCGAAGGAACAGGAATTCATAACTTAAACTCTTTTTAACTTAACTTTTCTTTAAAAAATAGATTCTTTTCAGTCTTGTTCCTATGGAAAAAATAAAATTATCAATTCAATTGCTTAGTTAAAAAGTCCGAAATCTTGCATTATCTCTCATTAACCCAAAAGATAACTGCAACTATGAGCGTATCATGATCTATACACTGTTCATTTAGAACTGGCACCTGAGATGTAATATATTAGAAGCACTTACTACTGTAATCATCACCGAAACATTTTTTATTCTGCAATGACAAGGCAGCCTAAACAGAAGTAGTTAAAATACTGTAACAAAATCGGTAATTGAAATTGTGGGATGAGCGTTATTACGCATTCTTGAGCGTTTTTGACCCTGTCTCAGGCGCCAATTCTAAATGAACAGACTATAACTTCGACTGAAGTAAGCAAATTTTTTATTCTAACGATGTTTAAAAGTTCTGGTTTCACTCTATTGTAACGGATCACTAGTTCAATGATATCACTGAACTTGTGCTCCAAAGGATTCGGTATGGAGACTATCGTTGGCTGCTTGCGATAATTTGGTATGGTTTTAAAAGAAAAAAGATAGAGTTGAACAACTTGTTTTGTTATTTGTTGCACTTTAAATAAATTATTTCTTCAAATAACGAAAATAAACAGGCAGCACTGTTGCCGGTTAGTTTCTGTGTATTAGGAAAGATATATTTTTCTTACTCTAACAAATGAGAGAAACTTTCAGTTATGTGAAGAATTTTCAGAGTTATTATAGATTAGTCACAGGAGTCGGCCTTTATAACACAATCAATATGATTATAACTAATTTCATAAATCCGAATGACATCGTGACGTCACCGGCAAACATTTTAAATACCTATCTAAAAGAAGAATGGCTTCTATTTAACTAAACTTTCACGAGCCATTTTGACTTAAACATACTTGTTTTAAATTTATTCTCTTAGTGAGGATTTTATTTAATTCTTTTGTGAAAGAATTCACGTGAAAATTCTTGGCATACGGAAAATTATAGTTAAAATAGAATGAAAACTTAATGTAAATAGAGATAAACTTCAAACAATTATCTTATTTCTATACTGCTTAATATACTGCTGCAATATAATCATCTTTTCTTGCACATTTTAGAAGGCTTTAAGGGATTTTACTGTACGCACACAAATGGCATCAAAAAATATTTAGAATACAAAAGAAAGTAATATTTCTTTTAAATATAGCTTTAAAAACGTTGCTCTAACAGCTCTAACATGTCAAAAAAGTAACTTGAGACTGCAGTGGAACGCCCCTTGGAGAAAAAACGGAGCGATTTCAAACCACTCGTTAAGTATTAGCTACTTCCCTCTTACGATTGCACACTTTCTTATGGATCTTCGTTTTTTCAATGCTTTATTGATTCCGATAATTTTTTTCGGTAAGTATAATCTCGTTTATTTAATGTGTTAAGTTATATTAGTATTTTTTAAGTATTTCAAAGTTTTTATAACACTACATAAAGTTACACACTACGAAGTTCTTATACACTAAAGTTTATACGTATTCTTTCGTTTTTGAACGTTGAATAAGGTTTCATGTCGCTATATTGTAAAATATCATGTTTTGTCACTATATTGTTAAAAAACCACAAAATGAAAATATGCCCCAAATCGTATAGTTTTACTAATATATATCCTATTTTGAAGGTAGTTATTTAAGGGTTTATTTGTGAATGGGATAATTTTTCTTTATGATCAGTTTTGATAAAGGCTTGATAACAAAATAAAAATAGGCAGTATAGTACTCAATAATTATGCATATTTTTATAAATAAGAAAACTATGGGCAGTTCTAAACTTAATATTGGTAAAGTAAAATTATTTGTCTTATTCTCTGAACTAAGAAAACTGGAAACTATTTGCAAGAGTTAAATTTTAAAATAATTTGAGCGTTTTATTAAAAATAATATAAACTTTAGCTAACTGTGCTTGCAAGAGTTGTTATTAAAATTTTTTAATAAATTCTAATTATAATTTTCTCTGTAAGCAAAATTCCTGTTGATAATGAAATTCAGGATGGTACAAATGTTACTGAGAGAGTCTGGGATAAAAAATATTAACGATGTGAAATAGCAAGTGTTTGACAGTAATATTTGTTTTTGGATTATTTAATAATTAAATTTAAAATTTTAGATCTTAAAAGTATAACAATGCAATAATTATAAAAAAAATCGTCTATTACCAACAAATATTGGCCCCTTTTCAACGTCTAAATTAATTCTCCTAAATTTGAAGTTCAAGTGAAAATAAATGCCTCTTAGCAGAGTGGTTTTGATATTAGTATATTTCATATTATCACATGTGGCTCAAAATTAAAAATCAAATTCTTAATATTAAGTATATAAATTATAAATGATATTGGAAGGTAATACCTAGTTACTTACAAATCAAACTTAACAAAGTTATCAGAAAAAATTATTTCAAAATTAAAAGCCAAAGGTAAAAATAACCAAACTAGTGAGAACACACACATTATATATAAACCTCCACATTTCAAAGTTTTAATGTATTTTAAGGAATCCAAACAGTGGTTCTCAACCTTTTTAAAGCTACCGCCCCTTATAGGTGTGGAAAATTGTTCAATGCCCCCCACTAAGAAAATTTTGTAATTTAGAGAAGGGGCGTCCATAAATGACGTCAAACATCACTCAAAACCAAAAAATAATTGCGAAAGATGTAAGTTAAACGGTTTTCATTTAGAAATGACTCAAATAAAGACATACTAAAATTGGAAGAAAATCGGACAGTAAAAAGTTTAATTTTTTTTCTTTTTTTCATATTTTCAAATTTTTTGGCCTCAAAAATCTAATTTTTAAAAATTCTTGTAAAAAAAGCTTGAGGCTGATGCCAAGGGAATGTTTTCATGGATATTTTAGTTAGATATCTATATAACATAAAGAACCACAATTGTTGATTAAATCATTAGTTAATTAATAAACTCAAAATATTTATTTATTTTGTAATATACTGCAGCCCATCGAAGGGCCAAGCAGGGAAAAGCAAAACAAGGAAACGCAATTCAAAGAAAATCTATACAAGTACACAAGAAAACAAGGCCAATAAACACACCAAAAGAGCAAAGATACAAATTATAAATATTCTTTAAGTTTGGAAAAAAAAGAACCCACAGACTCGGAAAGGACAATCACATTTGGTAGATTATTCCACTCTTCAATTGTACGTGGAAAAAATGAAAATTTAAATATGTCGGTCCTACAAAAATATGGCTGAAACTGAAAATCATTTGTCTGTCTTAAACGCCTAATGTTAATTTTAGTCTGGAAATAATCATGGGAAATATGATATTTGCCATGAATTAGTTGAAAAAAGAACTTAAGACGAATAATTTTACGAATTATTGTAAGAGGTTACCATCCAATCTCACGAAGCATTGCAGATGGAGAAGCTGACCAGTAGGATGGAGCAAAACTAGCCAAAAAAGACCAACTTTGGAAATTGAAAACGCCTGAGGTGGGAATAGGTGCCATTTACGATAAAACTTAAAAATTCAAAACTTGAGTTCGATCAATTAATATCTTCAGGTTCCACATTCACGTTAAAGTTTCGAAGTTTCATCAAATTTTACGTAAAAATGGTTATAAATGATTCCCACACAATTTTAGCTCCATTTTCAAGCCATAGTTGGTTAAGTTTATATTCTTAGGATGTCAAAGAACATGTTAAGACCTTCCATGGACCTGAAATGGAGGCAATTTCCAATTTTTCAAGCCCGAAATAAGGGCGCATGCCATTATAATAGGCTAGCGACCGAAAAACAAATTTTGGAATATCGATGCCTAATAGAGCTCGAAAGTTGCGTTTTACTCTCCTTATTCATGGAAAAATAATAAAAAAATTCGTAAAAAATAATTTAGGTGTATTTTGGCCCTAGAATGTGAAAAAATGGATCTTTTGTATAGCGTATAATGAGAAAAGTCTTAATCAATCAAATTCAAGTTTTAGATGTAATAGAAACTTATAGTTGCCTTAATTTGGTGTTTTCATAGTCAATAATACTTTTGAGTTCTTTATTAAATTTTTTAATATCAGGTTAAAAGCCTTAAAATGCAAATTTGGATGAAAAATCTTTAAAACCCCTAAATTTATAAACTTTAAGTTCAAATCATTATTTAGTCAGTAATACACATTATTTTTTTTGCATAAAATGCTTTTAAAACACTAATGTTGATATTTTTACCGAAAACAGACAAAAAAGCGTTATATTGCACTATAGGCATTTTATTCCAAACTTTAACCTGAACTACCACTTTTTATAACAAGTCTTCAAATTTAAGGGGACGTACTATCAAATAAAAGGTTATTATTTGTGCTATATATAGTTAAGGAAAATTTAGGGTATATTATAAGTAATTTTAATGCTCTAATCTGAAAAAGTAAATATAAATAAGTATATAAATGAATTTTTCTCTCATTTGGCGATTCTAAGCTGTATGCCTTAACTGCTTAGCTCAAATAACAGCGCAATACCCTTGTAAATACTTTTTTTGGCTATGAAAACACCAAATAAAGGAAACTATAAGTTTCTATTACATTTAAAACTTGAATTTTATTGATTAAGACTTTTCTCATTATACGCTATGCAAAAGATCAATTTTTTTCATATTCTAGGGCCAAAACACACCCAAATTATTTTTTACGATTTTTTTTATTATTTTTCTTGGAATAAGAAGGGTAAAACGCAACTTTTGAGCTCTTATTGACACCGATATTCCAAAATTTGTTTTTCGGTTGCTAGCCTATTTTAATGGCATGCGCCCTTATTTCGGGCTTGAAAAATTGGAAATTCTCGCCATTTCAGGTCCATGGAAGGTCTTAAAATGTTGTTTGACATCCTAAGAATATAAACTTAACCAACTATGGCTTGAAAATGGAGCTAAAATTGTGTGGGAATCATTTATAACCATTTTTACGTAAAATTTGATGAAACTTCGAAACTTTAACGAGAATGTGGAACCTGAAGATATTAATTGATCGAACTCAAGTTTTGAATTTTTAAGTTTTATCGTAAATGGCACCAATTCCCACCCCAGGCGTTTTCAATTTCCAAAAAAAAGTTTTTCGCTCCACCCTACTGACCAGCGCCAATCGTTATTAATAAATCTTATGGCCTTTGACTGAATGCTTTGAAGGTTATTTATCCACAGAGCAGTATGTGGGTCCCAAATTTGTATAGCATAAATAATCATTAGTTAATTTTTGGTATTAAATCATGTAAAAATTAATTAAATTTAAAAAAAGACAAAATATCTTTCAAAAAAAATTAAAATTTAAAACAAATTTTAAGTTTTTTAAAATTTTAAATTTTGAAGTGCAGGCATGTGATACATGTCTATAGGCTATATTTTAGTGCTGTTTACGAATATTAGGTCAATTTTTCAATAAAAAATGGGGAAAATTGAAGCATATAAAACATAATTAGTATTAAGAAAAATACTTTAATTTTTTCACACTTATTCTAAATTGTATTGAAAAATTGACCTAATATTCTTAAACAGCACTAAAATATAGCTTATAGACATGTATCACATACCTGTACTTCAAAATTTAAAAATTTGGAAAAATTTTAAAATTTTAATATTTTGAAAGATTTTTGTCTTTTAAATTTAGTTAATTTTTACATGATTTTATGCCAAAAATTGTTAAAATATATTATTTTTCACATGATTGGTAGATTTTACCTGCCTTTTCAAAGTTCAACTTAATAAATAAACTAATAAACTGATTATTTAATCAACAACTGTGGTTTTTTACAAGAATTTAAAAAAAGTCGATTCTTGAGGCCAAAAAATTTGAAAATTTTTTTGAAATAAAATTTTTGAAAATAAACTTTTTACTCTCCGATTTTCTTCCAATTTTAGTATGTCTAATGAAAACTGTTAAAATTACATCTTTCGCAATTATAATGTGGTTTTGAGCGATGTTTGAATTTTATCGATTTTCAAAATTTTTAATTTAATTTAAAAATTGATATTGTAAATTAAGAAAATTATTATATAACGACTCTATTTCTTACCAATGGAAAAATACTTTGGGGCCGTTCAAGTATTACGTAAGCACTTTTTTGGTCATTTTTAACCCCCCCTCCCCCTTGTCAGCAAAGATAAGCAAACCTCCAACCCCCCACCATAATTACGTAAGAAACTTCCGCCCCCCCCCCGAAATTTTGACATCCCTTTTAGTAAGTACTGTTTTTTTTCCTTGAAAATTAGGTGACTTATTCAAGGAGCTGTCCTTTTTAAGGGTTCAAAAATGAGTCGAAACACTAATTTTCGGGGTTAAAATTTCAGATTGTTTGGGAGTCCTCAGAAAAAAGTGCTTACGTCAGATTTCCTACTTCAATTTTTGTTAAATTTATTTTTGGTTGAGTTTTGAAATTATTTATGCAAGAAACAAGATATTTTCGAAAATTCAGTATCTTACGTAAGCATCTTTCATATCCCCCTTCCCCCCAGTCAGGAAAAATAAGCAAAGAGCAAACCCTCTCCCCCCCTTAGGTGCTTACGTAATATTTGAACGGCCCCTTTGGGCCAAAATACAATTTTAGTGACAAACCAGATTTTAAAAGGATATTTGAACTATAATTCAATGGCAAATTGGTATATACTTACTTATACTATGAATGAGTCTACCATTGTTCGGATTATTACTGACTGAGTGTACCCAAATCAAATCATATGCTATTAAATGAAGCCTCTTTCAGGTTATGCTACAGCAGAAAAGGAGGACGAAGAAACCACTAAGAAGAAGATTTTGGAACACTATGACAAATCTGTCCCCCCTACTTTCTTCGAGGTTGAGGATCGTTTCACGTATGTTGGGATAAGCGTTCTGAGCTTAGTAGGACTAGTAAGTACATTTCTTAATTAATTATCATTTGAGTTGTGGTGAAGAGGAATCTAAGGTAGTCTTTACAAAAAGTATTGAATTCTTATGTTCGTATTTGTTAATAAAAAGGAGTCCGTATTTACATAGATTTTCTCGTATTCGATAATAACAACACGGATTTTTTAAGGCAGTGAAAGAAACTTAAGTATAACTTTAGTATTTAAATAATAGTAGAGAGATCCAATGTTACTTGAAATAATTCGAAATGGGTCATCTTTATAAATTAGTTAAATTTGTTTCTTTCCCTTCAATTACCATATATTTCATAAATAATGAACGTCTACTAAAGAATCAAAAAGTTACTTGCATTTGAAATAAAGTGTTTGAATATCTGCTACATATCGATCGTATGAATCGATAAATAGTACTAACTCATTAAATTTGTACTCGTATGTTGTGTTTTAGGATGAATCAAAGGGAGAGTTCATTTTGCATGCTGCTGTTATCATAGTAAGTATAATTCGTAGGAAATGTATAAACTATGATTCGTAATTTTGTTAAGGAATTTACACTTAATAAGTACTAAAGGAACTACTTCATTTTTTATGTAAAGCTTTTTAATTTTTTTCAATTACTTTCAATTCAAGCTATTATATCCCATTTGCGATGTAATTTAGTTCAATGACATTTTAAGTATTGGTAAATGAGCATTTTAGAAATATCAACAAAAATTGATAAAAAATTCCAGGCTTTTGGCTTTATTGGCTTAAAGGGATATATTTGATGTAATCTATTCTAACTATTCAAGTTTAAAATTTTATTTAAATTTTTTCAGTTATTTTTGAACAACTTCAGCTTAGAAAACTAATCACTCCTGCTTTACTTTTCTTAGTGAAGCTTACTTTTCAATATCAGTATTTTAACAGGAGTGCCAAATTTATTACATAGGATATTATAAATTTGTCACCACCTACAAATACTCGCTTAGCTAAAAGTAACATTAATAATTAACATAAAATTAACATTACGTTCTCGTGCTTTGTTTTTGAGTGCTATCAGTGATTATAATATTAAAGATTTAATAACGAAAATAGAATAGTGAAATATTTTGTGCATTAAATTTCAATAATTTTCTATAGTTATGGACAGACAAGCGATTAGATCCACCAGATGAAATTATTTTCAGATTCTCTCCCAGTCAAATCTGGATGCCCCATCTTCATGTATTGAATAGGTTAAGTATTGCAGTCCATAAATATATACAATAATTGTGAAAAGATAATCATGCTTTATTTGGCTATCTTATTTCATGAAAATTATTTAATGGGTTTTTATCCTTAATTTTTTTAATTGCAAATAGGCAATTGGAGAGTTTATTCATTTCTTAAACCGGGAGTTTTCTTTAATAGCATTAATTTTATGCATTATTTTTTTAGATACTCCCAAGTTGTTTAAAATAATCCTTACCTGTCATCTTGACAATATAGGGGAGATCAGGCTAATATGACATACCACTTTTTCAAAGAAATCGTCAGAGACTATTTGGTTATATTTCTTGTAGTTTTTAAAGCCAATGAAATGTTTATTTAATTCTAACACCTAACACCCCCTAATTGAGTAATATCATAATCTTTCTTTTTTCTTTTCCAAAAACTTACTTTTTCGAAAATAGTAGAAAATATGTCATTTTACCCTGTATAAGGGATAAAATGACATAGTAAATCTTCAGAAGAAAAAAAGTGATTTCTTAGAAATAATTTATTAATTTTAGTTTTTATTAGAAAAAAAACAAGAACTCTATGGGATTTTATTTCTAGTTACATTCTTAGAAAATTTAACTAGCAATGATAGACATAGTTAGATGACATTGTGTGTCATAAGATTACACACTATGTCATTTTATACCAATGGGTTTTATGTAATTTTACCCTGAAAGGTTTATTTTTATTTATTTTCAATTTTTGTAAAACAAAAAGGCAAATCAACTTCCTACCGAATAAAATATACCATTAATTGATTTATTATCCACACAAGAGAATCATAGATTTTACGCCAAATTTTCATTAAATGCAAAGTAAAACAAAAAAAATTTAAAAAGTTGTTTAGATCATTAAATGTTTGATTTTTTTTCATCTAAATATTACTTGAAAATAGTCGCCTACAAATAATTAACCATGTAGAATTAATTTAACATGCATTAAAATGTATTCACTTTAATGAAACTATTCAAAAAGGCCGATTAGCTGCAAGACACCACCAAGAACGTGTCCGTACCGTAGGTACAGCCCATTTGGTGTCCGAAGGTACAACGTCAGGTGTTTTTGCATTCAAAATTCTATAAAAAAGAATAAAAGAATTGAGATCTGAGGATTTCTAATATCAAAACTAAATAGTAAAAATCTCGGGGATTCTCCCCTTATATCCCATTTTATCATATAATTAAAGGGGAAGAAAAATATTAGTGTAGTGATGCACTAAAAAAAATTTCGAGCATCTAAAAACAGTAAATTTATTATATTAAATTTAAATAATATTTTAAAGAGCTGATTTCACGTTAGCAACTAGATAGCATCTGTTTACATTCAAATTCGACTGCAAATTTTTTTTCCCGAATTTTAAAACGTGGTCGCCGAAGGTACAACCGTCCTTAGGTACACCATACTCCTCATTATATATTCTATTCATCTTTTTATTTAAATTTTAAAAGACACAATATAGGGATGGAAAAGAGCAAATTTTAAGAAAAATAATTTACAATTTTATGATAGAAGGCGTCAAGGTCCCAACTCTTTAATCTGAACACATCAAATGATAGTTTTAAACTACGAAAGTCAAAAGTTAAATCAATACGAATGACACAATTTTCTTGGAAATGGGATTTTTAGTATATTAGGTTTGAAAGTTTCTTCATTGGCACCCAGTATGTGTATATTCGAAAAATCATTTTTCACATTATTGAAATAAAGCTTCTTTAATTCTAAAATAGATAGCAGCACCACATTTTAAAATGGCACCTCTGAAAAGTCAATGTATGCTTTTAGACATTTTGATTTTTGTGTTGGGTAAGAAATACTACACCTTTAATTAGTTTAACAAAAAGTGTACATACTACTTCCAGATATTTTCCTACTTATGAAAATTTTATCAAGAAGTTGCATTGTTAATAATTTTAAAGAAAATATATATTAAAGTCTTGAAGAGATGTATGTCAAAAATTCGGATTAAGGTATTAAAACGAGTTGAAAAACTGCTTTTTTTACTTAAATTTCCAAAAATGTAATGGGGGAGGACCCCCAAACCCCCTTAAGATAATTAGAACACGATTATTCCAAACCTTTTTGATATTATGTTCTTTGAGAAGATTAAATTTGATTTTGAAAATTCTTAGCCCCCTTACCCAAAAAAACCTGGAAAAACCTGAGCATAAATTGGAGTTTATGAATAAAAATAAATACCCTTGCAAGTTTTAAACTTCCTAATCGAATTAGTTGTTTTAATATTTTAAATGTTATTCTCTATCGAAAAACTATGACTAATTGGGAAAAAACACACCACTTACGACGACTACGACATTTTTGTATGTTTATTCCTTTTTAAATAATGCCTGTTGCATCAACTAATCTTTTAAGTTATGAATAATATTATTGTGCTTAATTAAGCTGCATAAACATTTTTTTTGTTTTTTTATAAAATTTATTTAATATTTTCTAACTTTATGTAGTTAAAAGTCATGAACTTGTTCATCTAATATAGGGTTGAAGCCGATGAAATGACCCTTGAATCAACAGTTGCAACTTATATGGGAAGGGTGACATGGGCTCCACGCCTTCTGCTTCGAACTGCTTGTGTTCCGAACCTTAAATACTACCCCTTTGATAAACAAATTTGCAAGATCATAATAATGGTTGAAAATGAAGAAGTAGGTGTGAAATTTTTTTATATATATATATATAATTACTTTCTTTTTTAAAGATTAAATCTTCAAACTAAAGTTTAGTTATACATTTAAGCGTCCGTCTCATTGTTTATAATAAAAGCCTTTAACCCTTTATCATCTACTGCATTAAGATTTCCTGCATTTTTTTGTATGAATATTTTTTTGAGTCACTAAATTGAAAATTAAGGGATGTACATAAATAAACAATGTACATCCCTTAATAAACAATAGTACTGTAAATAAACAATAGTACTGTCAGTACACAAAGTGCCAAAATATTCTCCAAAATACAATAAAAAACCCCACGGCTTTTTTACCGCAATTTTAAGTCATAAAAAATAATACACTTTCCTTTTGACTGACTAACTACTTTTGAGAGAACAAAAATGATAATCATGGAAATCCGATTTAAGTGGCAGAAGAAAGCACAACTTCAATTCAATCTATTCGCATTTCTCTCTAAAATACTCATCAAAGAACCCGTACCGTATTTTATCCTGGAAGAGTAAACCTGAAAGAGTGTTCCTGCAAAATATCGTCGCTTATATTCCTATAAGGATGGTTTTTCTACGTAATTTTAAAGTTGGTGGGACTTGTAAGTACCGTCAGTAGATTAAAGGGTTAAATGGCAAGCTCAATTCCCTGTAAACTCCAAAACTTTTCATTCAAATTTTAATTTCAAAAATATTTTTTACTGGGGAATTATTGTATAATTTCAACCTTAATGCTCCATTTTTTGTAGGGAGATCTGTTTCAAGGAAATTTTACTATTCCAGAAAATTTCGTCAGTTTTCTGACGACGTCCTATTTCGCTTTAAAAAACAATCACTGGAATATTCTATCTGTTCAATCTGAAAAGCAACAGATGGTTGTTGATTATGGTATGTTTATAAAAATATATCTACTTTATAAAAGAAAACTTTTTAAAACATATTTTTTGCAGTTTATATTAAAAATACGAAAATATGGTAAAAATGCAAAAAAGAGCATAGTGTCACTTGGGGTAAGTGGGACCCCTTTTTGGCCTAGTGCATTTTTGTAGCTTGATAGAAAATTTTTGAACGGGTTAAATTTAAATTTAATGGATCATTTCATTTAAGACTTTATCCATAAACAAAAAATTATTAGTAGTTTTTAAAATAATGCTTTACATTTTTCTTAACTGGTCTTTTTTTTTAAATGAGAGGGGTGCTCCACTTAATCCAAGAAATGGGGTAAGTGGGTCACTCACTCTTTATTTATATTTAAAGCAAGCAAAACTTAAAAGGAAGTAAGGTCTTACTTGATAAAGTACAGAAAATTTCAATATAAAATATCTTACTGTAACTGTATCCATGTTTGAGAAATCTAAACACATTACAATCAGTATGACAAGTTAAGAATAGAATGAAAAACAAAAGTATTTTAAAGAATGTTTTGAAAGGTCAAAGGGATATGTTTTACTTTAACATATAAAATAGTGTTGAAAAAACACAATAAGGTTGATTAAGATTTATTTTGGCACATTATAGTAAACACTGTAAGATAAAAAAGAAATCGGACACACTAAATGAGAATGAACACTATTGATGAGTATAACTATACTCACCGTAACTTAAATTAAAACGCAAATTTGATTTTTAAAAATGTCGATCTAAGTACTTAAATTTTTATAAATTTTGAAGTGTTGAGTAAAAGAATACGAAATTTTCTTAAAATTTTGGGAGAAAATTGTCCCTAAAACCCCCTTAAATCCACCCATGTCTTCAGTTATAGTTCCTATATGATTTGAGACCCTCTAGAACCACTTACATCACAATAAGGTGTCTAACTTACTCAATAAAGAGGGGTCATACTTATCCCATTAGTGAGGGGTTAGGGTGTCTCAAAAAAAAACCTTTTTCCAAAAACCTCGCTCCCCAGGGCTTTTCCCATTCCTTTTGGTCCCAAAAGATAGTGTGTGAGGTTTCAGCCCCCTAAGTTAACTCTAGGGTTTGCCTGTAGAGCCCCAAAATTTGAAAAAAGAGGAAAAAATAACCAATTTTCAGAATTTTAAAAAATTATGTTTAAGATTGATAATGCAAATAAAACTGGTTCAAATGCGTTCGTAGGACTTATTCAGATGGAATATATTTATTTATGTGTATTAACTGTACCCTATAGCCCCTATAATTTAAGATTAAAACGTACTACTTCGGGACGTTGCACACACCAAAGCTTATAATGCATTACCGGTGGACGCAATTAATTAAATCCTTATTTCTTCAAAGGAACTCCCTCAAATGATGCCATTTGGGGCTAAAATGATATTATAAATTATAAAAACCAGTGAAATAACAGTTTTTAGCCCTTCCATTAAGCTTTTAATGTAAAAAGTGCTTTTCTTCAAAATTTCTCGTTTCCAGCTGATGAAACCCAAGACTTATACTAAAAAAGGGGTTTGCTGAACTTTTTTAGATACCAAACATTGGAACCTTTATAGGAGTTTCATTTTTTCAAGTAGAATTAAATTTTAAACAGCACAGATCGGAAATGACATAAATATTTCCTATACCTGACGTGAAAATCGATTTTCTTTTTTCAAAGTTAGGAAAATAGTTTAATACTAGTGAATCTTGGTTGAAATGTTAAAGAAAGAAGTTTTTAATTAAAACTTTCCCCTAATACGTTAAAAGGAAGTAATTTTCCAAACTTAAAAAAAGAAAATAGATTTTCACGTCTGGTATAAGAAATATCCATGTCATTTCCGATCTGTGCGCTATATAATTTAATTCTACTTATTAAAAATGAAACCCCTATAAAGATTTAAATGTTTGGTATCTAAAAAGTACAAAAACACCCTTTTTTAGTATAAATTTTGGGTTTTATCAGCTGGAAACGAGAAATTTTGAAGAAAAACACTTTTTACATTAAAAGCTCAGTGGAAGGGCCAAAAACTGATATTTCACTGGTTTTTATAATTTATAATATCATTTTAGCCACAAATGGCATCATTTGAGGGAGTTCCTTCAAAGAAATTCGGATTTAATTCATTTCGTCCACCGGTAGTGCATTATAAGCTTTGGCGAGTGCAACGTCCCGAAGTAGTACGTTTTAATCTTAAATTATAGGGGCTATAGGGTACAGTTAATACACATAAATAAATATATGCCACCAAAATAAGTCCTAAATGACACATTTGAACCGGTTTTATCGCAGTATCAATCTTAAAATATAATTTTTAAAAATTCTGAAAATTGGTCATTTTTTCCACTTTTTTCAAACTTTGGGGCTCTACAGGCAAACCCTAGAGTTAACTTAGGGGGTTGAAACTTCACACACAATCTTTTGGGACCAAAAGGAACGGGAAAGGCTTGGGGACCGAGGTTTTTCGAAAAAAAGTTTTTTTTGAGACACCCTAGTGAGGGGTCCTACTTATCCCAATAGGCTAAATTTACGGGGTGAGTGGGACCCCCCTGTTAAACAATTCTAAATTAAAAATTTTGTAAAAATTCCCATTGCAGTATGTATTTTAGGTTAAACTTTGCACAACAGTTGAATAAATATCAAAATGTAATGAAAAATTAGCTGGAAATACTTCTTTGAAAAATGCATCTTGAACTCTCAAAAAAATCTATCCTGGGAATCTATTTTAAATTAGTTCTATAATCTTAAAAAGAAGTGAAACAAAAAAATCAAATATATGCAAAACCCATCAGTGTGACAAAGTGTAACATAATCAATTCGAGTAAGTGTGAAATTTCCTGAATATATATAAATTTGAAGGGGGGTGACCTACTTACCCCAAGGGACCCTAAATATATATTGCGCACTTCGTAATTTTAAAAAATTTTGCTCATTTTAGCAAGAAATCTTTTAAGAGTTTAGTTCTGATAGAAACAAAAAAATATGATCGTATATTTTTTTTCACTCCGTATAATATTTTTGAACGAATTAATAAATATAGTATAATAGAAGGGGATTTTTACTGTAAAGTAGAAATCTATATTTGATTTTTGTTTGATTTTTTATTTATTTTTCTTTTTAAATTTTTATTTTAGGTACTGAAACCGAAGTAGGGGTTTTTACTTTCGAAATTGAAAGAACTATGCCTATGATAGCTTTGACAGTACTAACACCTAGCCTCATCAGCACCATTTTGCTTCTTTCGACGTTCTGGATGAAGAGTGGTACTTCAGTTAGAACAGGATTGTGTGCCACATCAGTAGTTGTTTCAGCAGGTAGCCTGTTCACCTTAGGAAGGATATTACCAGTAACTGGAAAAAATACGCCTATAATCGGTAAAATAGCTTTTACTTGTCAAAATTTCTAACCAACTCGTTTACTTTACTCGGGGCAGTGGCGGATCCAGGGGGGTGGCACTTTCTCGAGTGCCCCCTTGGGCCAAAAAAAAGGAGAAGGAAGGGGGAAAAAAGAAAGAAAAGACTTAAAAATTGGGAAAAGGGAGAAAGAAAGTACATTTTGAAGACCCGAAAAAATCTTCCATTTCATTTTTTAGGCAAGAGAGGGCACTTTCTACCTTGCTGAAATTTCAAAGGTTTCTAAAATGTCATAAATTCATAAACATTTTCCCTAGTCAGAAAATTAGAATACAAAAAATGGATTTTTTAAAATTGATGTACCTACTGTAGGAAAAAAAAGGGGAATTATAAATTTCCAGAAAAAAATTATACACAGTAAGAATTATAGTATTTTACAGGTTTTTTTTAAATCCCAGCCTGGACATGCATTTTTTTATTACCTTTGTCAAACTAACTCTTTAATTAACGCATTAATACTATATAAAACATTGAGGTGCATTAAACGCTCCATGTGTGGTTTTTAAAATGCCATAATTATTTCGTGTACCCAAGTTGTTTCTGTTCCAAATGCTTTAAATTATATATTACGTTTTGTAAACTTTTAAACTTTAAGTCCTAATATTTTATTCTTAATTTTTTCTGTTTACCTAATTTTATACTCTATTAAGTTTTAATGTTCTGTCATTTTTCTATATTACTAACTACTAATACTGTAAACTGAAACTGTTTAGATTATTTGTAGAGTAGTAGTCTCTGAGCTAAAAAGTAAATTTAAAAATTAAAGTCAAATGTTTAAATTATGTTAATTAAATTTTAAAATATTAAAGTTAAAAAATTAAATTAAAATGTTTAAGTTATGTTAATTAAATGTCAAAATATTAAAGTTTAAAAAATTTAATTAATATGTAATTTTGAGGTTTTTCTTTTATATTTGGCCTAAGTGCCCCCTGAATCGCTGCTGGATCCACGCCTGACTGGGGGAGGAGGATAATACGTGAATTATAGGTACAGGGTGTTTCAAGAAGCCCCCTCAAACTTCAAAACCTAATATTATCTAGTAATTAATTATCTAATGCTTAGAAAATATTGCTTTTATTAGACATCCTTTGAGATCCAAAGTAAGTGTAATCATTTCAAGAATCATTGCCCCTTTTTAGTATGATGTATGCTTATCAAGCTCTATACGCGATCAAATATAAGTTATTTAGGGTCAAATTTACAAACGTTTTGTGGTGGAAGACCCCCATACCCCCTATTATGGTATTTATGAGAATTGGAGGGATCATTTAAAAAAAGTAAATATGTGATCCTCAAAAATACCCTCCCTCCCTTTGGAGCCCCGCTGGATCAACACTTGGTTTGTCCCTGTGAAATGACCATACGTAATCGGCGTGTCTTGAAGCAGAAGAAAAAAATTCCAATTCATCCAAAATGAGTTTTAACAGGTTTCAGAATAATTTTTTAAAGAATTTTCATTGCGGAGGCAAAATAATTTTTTGATGTCCATAAATGTTTCGTTAATGCTCTTTTAGATTGACGTTGAGGGTATCAAGAGAGTCATAAAGAGACTCCTCTTAAGCCATACCAGTTAAAGGGTATTTGGGGGATTTCTCCTCTGGAAAATTTTGAAAACTAGATGCAAAAAATTAGAAAAAAAAACTATATGCAAAGGCCCAATTAAGGCTGCAAAAATTCTAGGAAAAAGGTTTATTTTCCTCATTTTAAATGTCAATATAAGTAATGAAATTATAATGGTCTGAGAGATAGAGTATTGATTGAAACAATTTTTGGTGCAGTTATCAGATTACCTTTTACGCTTTGGAGACAAACTTTCATCACTACAGGGATAGACCACTGATGGCCTGACATCAGGCGTGATGATGTAGTGCCCCCCTTGAGGGCCCAAAAATGTTCTCAAAATAAATAAAATCCCTACTTTTACAGCCCAACTTTCAAAATTTTTTTCTGGGGAGGACCCCCATTCCCCCCATTAGTGATCCTAAACAAGGCAATCTTAATACTTTTTAAGAAATCCCCAATATTTTATCTGCTTGGGTCAAGAGTAAAGGTGATGGGGTGTTGAAAAGTGCCCCCCTTAGACCAAAAAGGTTCTCAAAATGAGTTAAAACCCTACTTTTACAGTCAAATTTTAAATTTTTTTCTGGGGTAGGACCCCCACACCCCCAATGGTACAACAAGGGGATCTTGTCTGGAAAAGTGCCCCCCTTGAAGCCGTGCTGGATCCGCGCCTGTCCGACATACGCTACAAAAAATGCACACCGTCAATATGCACTTTTTTCAGTTGAATACGTCGCCACTTCTCTCATCTTATCAGCTCTGTCTGCTCTCCATTCCATCCTCGTCGCCATACTCTCCCGTTTGCAGACCCAGCCTCCCGTCTCCTACTCCACGATTTTAGAGAAACTTCCCCGATGGACCCTGCCGCTCTTGGTGCTAGGGCCCCCTTCGGAAGACTCCACTGTCATGGATGAGAGGTTCTTGTACTCTGAGCTATCCGAGAACGATGCAAGAAGTCACCAGGAGCCAAAGGACTTTCAGATAGCGAATTCAGAGTCCATGCCAGCCAAAATGTGGGATAAGCATATTGTTCTCTTGGATCGTCTGGCTTTTTATATTATGGCAGTTGTTATTTTGCTAATGGTCGTATCCATAATTTTGACTGAATAAAATAGAGATAAATAAATGCTTGATGTTTGCAGACATCAGTTTACAGTATTTAACTGATACATCTTTTCAATTGATTGGTCTAACATGTATTTTTTAAGGGAATTAAAAATTTTTTGGATATTTTTTTTTCATTTGTGTTTGGGGGGTTATCCAGGAAGTTTTAAAATTGTGCTCTAATTAATTTTTTTAATAAAATTTTTGGCGATTCTGTTTGAACTTAAAAATAATAGTAAATTATAACTTTAACCAAGTGATATTACTTGTTACCTGGTTGGTTTATCTAGTAGGTATAACTTGATATAATTAAGATTTAAATCATAGTTATACTTTATATACCCCTTTTATAATGAACCCCATCATAGCCAGCATATATTGGGTTGTCCCATAAGTTCTGTTACTTTTTACGAAGTTTTGTCTTTGAAAATTTTTTATGAAAAACTGGTAATAGGTGGGGATTTCAAACAAAAAGGGTTTTGATATATGTATATTTATGAACATAATGTGTGATTTTGGTAGTTTTCGTGATATTTTTTCTTTTCAAAATGGCGGTTTGAAAAATAGACCAAAAGTGACGATTTTCGCGTGATTTTTTTTCTTTTGTTTAAAAAACTAGGAAGAACGCATAATTCATGGCTAAAAAAAGTTTTTCTGCATATTTAAAATGTTAAGATTAAGATGTCATAGTTTCAAGATGATTCGATAAGTTTAAGGTAGGAAATTTTGACTTTAAAGCTTCATATATTGGTGATTTCACGTGTTTTTTAAAGCACACCTATTGTTTTTCTAAGCAGCTGGTATGAAGCAAATTAAAGGCAGATGTTTTTTGAACCATAATGATTGTTTCAAAGGTTTAAACATTGAAAGCCTCTTTTTATAATGTCAATGAATTGTTTTATTTCTAAATTCCAACGAGTTGTTTTTATTGTAGTGTTTTCGTATGAAGCAAATAATTGCTTTGTTCGCTTAGCATAAGTTCAGCGAGTGTAATTCTGATAAGCTGAAACGTTGGGGGCTTGAAAATTGCGCGCTACTTTCTGAACTTAATTTCAGATATAATTTAATATATATTGCATATTTTGAATACTTGGTTATTTCGTAAGCTTTTTTATTGATTTTGATGCTTTTTTTCGTAAAAATTTCTTCGAAATGACTAACATTACTGAGGTAAGTTTCTTGCAAAGATGTTATGTTTGAGACCGAAATTTTCTAAGTTAAACTTATCGAATTATCTTGAAACTATGACATCTTAAACTAAACATTTCAAACATACAGTACAACTCTTGCCATGAATTGAATCGTCAGTTTGAAGAAGGGAATAAGTCCAAAAAATGACAAATTGACTTTTTGTGCTCAAAACAATCTCTAAGCTTTGCTCTACACATGGGTGAAAAGAGGGAAACAATAACTAACCCCTATAGGGAGATATCGCCCCTTGAAGTTGTGAAATCGATGTCCATTCATTGTATTTTTTAAGCTAATTTGGAATTAAAGTTAATTTTTCTTTCTCCTCATATTCTTTGTGCTGTAAGCTAAGTTAAAATAAAATTTTCTTTTAATTTCAATGTTTTTCAAACTTTTTTTATGTAGGGAATGTTTGACTCCATTCATATTCACTCACTCCATTGATACTGCTTTAATAACCCAGTTTCACTATAATTCTGAATTTCATTTGTCTTATTCTTTTTATTTCACCCTTTTGTTGTGTAAACTAAGGAGAAATATAATTTAAATGTGATTTTAAGGGTTTTTAAAGATTTTTTCAGCAGAAAAATTTCATAAGGTGGAAGAAGGGAACTTAAGTCCATCAACTTATTTTGGCTGTAAAATATTTTTGAATACACTTATATTTGTTTTGATGATTGCTCTGTTTTCTAAATAGGGTTCTGAACTTCCAGTAAAAATTTCGCGGTTATACAATGAAAATTCCATTACTTATACAGTTTTTTCGATTTTCTCAAAACTTGATTTTTGGACTTATTCCCTTCTTCAAACTGACGATTCAATTATGCGTTCTTCCTAGTTTTTTAAACAAAAGAAAAAAATTACGCGAAAACCGCCATTTTGAAAATAAATAATATCACGAGAACTACCAAAATCACACATTATGTTTATAAATATACATACATCAAAATCCCTTTTGTTTGAAATCTCCACCTATTGCAGGTTTTTCATAAAAAATTTTCAAACACGAAACTTTGTAAAAAGTAACAGAACTTATGGGACAACCCTATATTCCAGTGGTTTCAAAAATTTTGCATCAGGTAACCTCTTTAGCACCATAACTATAGAATGCTACTCTACATTTAAATAAGTGAAAATAATTTTACAACATCAGTCTATTTACAAAATAGTTGTGCAAATATAAAAGATAAAAATTATATTATTTGCAGTTCATGTTTAGACAGTAAGAAATACACAAGTATGGGTTAATTTATATCTAATCTGTGTACTTTGTATATTTATGTTAAAATTTGATATAATCATAAAAAATCAGATTATAGATGTTTCTGTAGTGATGAAATGATTTGTTAATCTTTGTGTAAGTGTAATTTTCAATTAAAATTTAATGGAAAAAAATTGGTACAAATTTTAATACTTTTTATGACACCCTTTTAGATTTTTCCCGCTCTGTGATTTCGGGTTAGTTTTAACTCTAACATATTTGCATCCTATAGAAAAGTTGACCTTTTATGATCAATAAGTTGAATAGGCATTGGAAAAAAAGAACAGATACTGTAACAATCAAAACATTAACTTCCATTTAAAAGAAATGAAATTGAGAGAGAACTTCTAAATTAAACTACACAAGATATTTTTTTAGTATGATATTTATTGGGAAAAATATTATTTTATCTAATTGATGTTACAAGAAATAGCTACTTTGTTTCAAACATCAATTTAATACATTAAATAGTTACACATGATAGGTTTGTTATTGTTGTTCTTATAAAAGTTAAGAGAATGAGTAAAAAATAAATATACCCAAATTAATTCTATTAGTAAAAGTATTGGTTTACTTTATATTTAAAACATTTCCATCACCCCTCAAGTAGTTTTGGTTTTCCAATAAAAACGTATTGTCCCCTACACCACTTGACTTAGCTGCCTATTGGGCGGAAAATATGAAATATATAATATAACATTTGTTTGATTTAAAGCAAAACGGTGTAAGTGCCATGGAAGAAAAGAAAAACAACTATGAGAAACCTGTCTCAAACGTCTGTAATAATGTAAATATTAAAAAACATTTTGACACCTACACCCATTTACTTAAAATCCTATCTCTTATACTAAGACAATGAAAAACCAAACTTCATGAACTTTTGTATACAAAATTTAAAAAGTTAATAAAAGTAAAAAAACATCACAATTATAAATAAACTAATCTGAAGAACTGTGAGAAGTCAATTAATTAATACATTACTTATATTATATTCAATTTAAATTTTAATTAGTTTTTAATATGAAATGACAAATTCAAAAGTATAGCAATTAGTTAATAGAAAAACATTTGATTCCTTTAAAAATGTTTCAAAAAATGTTAAGTACTCAAAATGCTTTGTTAAAAAGTGATCTATGAATAAATATAACATGGTAAAAATATCATTTTAAAGTATTAAAACATGACTTGCATTCTTTCATAAAGAAAATAGTACTAAACTTACTAAAACATGAAAGGAGAGGGTGAAAACCCATTAATAAATAATCACTTTAAAATATTTTATGATTACTCTTTGAGATAAAAATTGAAGAAACTAATTATTTTAAATAATCAAAGTTAAATAAGAACACATGTTTTAAAAGGGGCACATGATTGACCCTTGTAGCTAATTAAAATTCTAAAAACATTGAAAAACTAAACAGAATAATATGTTTCCTTTTAAAGGCTTTAAAGTTGGTATCATTGTTTATAGTTTTTAAGTTATTTTTGATCAATCAATAATTGTGGTCACTTTTCAGAGATCTACAGATTTAGGTTTTAAGTAATAACTACACATTGATTCCTATAGTTCTGTTGGCGGAGTATATGGCACTTTTTAAGTATTTTTTATTTTGATTAGAAATGCAGTTTTGACTAAAAAATATTCTTGAACAGGGGAAATTTTAAAACTTTAAAAGTAACGAAACTATAATGGCTATTAAAGTGGTGGCTAAGTAGAATATCTTATAAAAATACTTTAAGTAAACATAGTCCCAATTATTACAATTTAACTGTTCACAAAAAGAGGGTAGAGTTTAAGCTGTATTTAAATCTCATAAACCAGATGAGATAAAAACAAGAAAAGCATACAATCACATCATTTCATTGAAACACATTGAGACAAACAAATATGTCAGTTCGTTGTTAATAAATAAAATCCCAGAGCTCTTAACAAGCTCTTTATTGAACCCCTGTAAATTCAGTTAAAAGCATTCAAAAGTAATTATGCATCAAGAATCCAATTCGTTGCTGAGCATGTTAATCTCGACTGTACGCATGGTTAGAGTATGGCCCGGAGTATATAGAGGATCCAGTGGTAGATGAACCTTTCCTCCTCCTCCTTCTGTGCACGATGCAAGCCACCAACAGTATAACAGCAAGCATCAGTAGAATACCCGCGAGGGAGATTCCAATAGCAAATTTCCGTGAAGAAATGCAGAAGTCGTCTTCAGAGCGGGTGGACAGGGATGATGGATTTGCTAAACGCAATAAAACAAGGCATATAAATACAATTTGTATTTTAATGTAAAGTGCAGGGTTATTATAATTTATGTCTTAGTTCTGCTTCACCATTAAATTTTTCCCTATGACTTAAGGGAAGTTTTTGTATCTTTTTGTATTGTCTCTGGTGAAGTGTAGTGTCATCCAGTTTAGTGACATCTGGGAAATGTAAAAACACAGAAAGACTACAGCAGAAAATTACGAATGCAACATATTGTTTTTTAAGCATGTTTCATGAAATTTTTCAGGGTCAAAAATGTTTTACGCAACTATGAAGAAACCAAAACTGAATGAGTATTTAGACATTTTGTAATTTTATGAAGGATTAAAGCAGTTAAATGACAAGTTTTTAAGTGTTATTTTATTTATATTAATTCATGGTCATTGTATTTGACTCAAAACTAACAACATAAATCCTTAATCCTGTAACCAAGAGGCTTAGAATCAGATGGTGAACTACTAAGTTCTCCACGTGACTTGTAAGGTTATAAATATTGGTTCAACTAGTCAAGGGTTAAGAGACTTTACAAAATCTATATAATATAAGGACCACTAATTAGAATAACTTAAAACGTAACATGATGACTGTAGAAGGAGGGTAAACAAATGGTATAAGAAAAAACTAGTTCAAACATCAACACAATAGATGGCCAAAAGATAAGGCAGTTTTGAAGTGCTGAGAAATGCCATTTATCTTGATGGTGAAACTGCCTCTTTGAGCTAAAACACAAGTGCTTGATATTACAAGATTTGGAATAATTTCCTTTCCAGGACGGGAAATAAAGCAATTTTCCCCCTAATATATATGAAGGAGATTAGTATTGTGCATCACAAAGTGATGTAATCTGTTTTAAACTTATTAAACTGCACTATGTGCTGAACTATTTTTTTCCAATGCTTTTCCTTTTACCTTCTAAAATGGCCCTCCAGTGAAAGCGCAGGTTATTCCAAACCAGTAGAACTTGCATAGATTTATTTGAGTTTCAGTTTATTAATAATCACTCTGGTGTATACAACTCAAGTCTAGATTAAGTCAAACATCCTCACCTGATTCCTCTGATGACTCATCAACTTCATTAACGTACACTCCAGAGTAAACCTCAACACTCCTATCTCTGACATCTTCATCAGCCAATCGAAGATCTTGAAGACTGCCTGTTGACTCGGTTTGGCGCCTACGACGTCTACGCCGAACATTATGGCCGGTCTCATCACAAACGGGCGGCTACAGAATACAATAACTTTTTCAGAGAAATGTGTGAAATTTAAAGAAAAGTTCATTTAATGCATTATTTTTATTATTAATCCTAAAATTAACAATATTTTACTTAACAAAAAAGTAAGAGAGGTAGTTTTATGTATCAATTAAATAGAGGTTATATCACAATATAAAGTGAATTATATAACTAAGTTTTTATCTTATTAAAACACAATCCGAACCAATTCCCTGAAAAGGGAAAATTTTTATACACTCTTTTAAAAATTCCCGCCTTTTGTATTATGAAATAAATTACAAAAGAGTTGTTAGTTGGTTGATTTATCGAAGATTAATGGCGCAAGATCCAAAGAGTCGGACAAAAAGCCAGGACATAGTTTAAGAGTTTAAGCTGGTAAAGAGTTGTTGGATAGTATAGGCTCTTTAAATATCAAACGGTCATATTTTACACTTCTGAAAAGAATCAAAACTTAACTAGAACTAGTATTCCCCCTTTTTGTAAAACCTCAGAAAATAAATGATCGTACTATATCATCGCATCCATGGTTCTTTTTCAAACACAGTTTGACACTGCACTGATAGTAAACGACAGAAACAAATGGAAACTTGTGGGCTGGAAAAACGACATGTGCAGAGGTCAAATTTTTGTCGTATTCAAAAGAACCGAAAATTTCCTCATCAATTGGGCAACCTGAAAGCAGAATTTTCAAAGTAATTCAAAGAGTTTAAAAGAGTCAAAGTAATTTTTATGATTTGTGAAACAAGCAATCACTTCTGTGAATGCCCTAAGTACAAAGCATATTTCGCAATTTCACTCTAAGATTTTCACATCCACTTAAGAACCAATCATACTGTTAGTAGAGCAACTGGCTTTCTCATGTTTAAAACGGCAATTGAGTAACAAACCAATCAAAGCTCTTGGTTTACATCTTACAAAGGGGATTTGGGAAATATGCCTGTACATGTACAAGTATAGATCAATTCTATTAATTTAAGATAAATTAAAATATCTGCAAAACTTAACAGAAATTGAAAATTACTGTTTTAACCATAAAAGCTGAACACGGTGTTTCATCAATACCACCCGAACTTTGCATAGCCAGATTACTTGCATGGAGGAACATGAATACGCAAAGAACTGTATCTCTACAACCAATAGTTTCCAAGAGAAGTAGTATTCTAGAAAAAAGTATGATCTCATAATCTAAGAGTAACAAATAAAACTTGAGGAAATTAATAACATAGGACTTGCATATGTTTGCAGACTATAAAAATGTTGCATATTGAGGAATGGAAAAAAATATTTTTCATGTACCAGATATATCACATTTTTCTCAAAAAAATTACAAGTCGTAGTCCTGTTATTCTTTGGTCCTACGGTTCTTTGGGCATTTGTCATCTACTCCAAGTAAATAATCTGGCTATGGAGTGTTTGGGTGGTCTTGATTGAACACCCTGACGATTTCTCATGGAGCTTTTTAGTAAACTTGCTAAGACAAAATGATAATTGCTTGCTTATAACTCTTAATCAAAAATTATAATCAGATAATGTTGAATTTGCAGTGTAATATAGATAGTTTCTTGCTATTTTGTTTTGATTTTACTTACAGTGAAAGTTCTTTAAACCACTGACATTAATTATAAAATTATGATTATATCATACCCTATTATTAGGGATCACTTAAACAATTAATTTATAGTTCCATCAAACTTGCCTTCATTATTAATCAATGGTTGCTCAGCCCAGTTAAGGCCATCTTTGACAAGGCAGTTGGTCACATGGAATCCATATAGACTACCTACAAAAACAAATATATTTTCAATCATTAAAATTTAATAATTCTTTTGCTTGTAAATTTGGTTTGCAAATATGGACATATGGTTCTTAAACTTATCATAAGTATAATTAATTTACAAAAAATGAGCATCTCATAATTTTTTAAATAGAATAAGAGAACTATGCAATTAAATTTCCTGATTAGTAACACAAGGGGCTGTCCATAAATTATGTCACCCTTGGAGGGAAGGGAGGGTGTGCGTGATATATTGCTTACAGATGCAAAGATGTTGATAATTTGATATTACAGTTTAATAAAAAGATGATAAAGGAATATACAGTTTGTCTTTCCTGGCTAGGCGGTTAGTGCAAAACCTTAAAGTGCGCTTTCACAATACTCAGCCGCCTTCCGAATAAAAACAAACTATAGCTACATCAAGTAAAGAAGTTATGAATATAACCAACTGCTTATTTGCAATGTTTACCAACAAAACGAAACGAGTAAGGGGTAAAACCGAAGAATTGGGTTCGGGTTGGCGCCTCTTGGCAAATTTTTTGTCGCCAACTTCACTTTGATACTTACGTGCTACTACTTCGCTTGGGGACGAGCCCAATAAATGCTTCCAGATTCCCATACTACAGAGGACTTATCATACAGCGCACAAGAACAGAGGGTCCAAGGTAACTGCTTACCTGAGCGGTAATTAATCGGAAATCAAACTTCCGATTGGCAGTTAAAGAAGGAAAAATAGTTTTCTACCAGGGTTTGACTTGCGATTAACCGACACAAAGATCAGCTCAGCAGTGATATGGCCGTTAGCAACATAGGGGAGAGAGGGGTCAAAAATGTGACATTTATAAGTGGCCCTAACAACATATTTAGTGACAATGAAAATATATTTATAGAAGATGCGAGAAGTTATAGGATTTGAAATTGTTTGGGGATGTTTCTTCCGTAATAAATATTTTGACAAATCATTACAAAAATATTAGATTTACTTTGCTCTTCTAAGCTAATGACAAGGGATAAGTAGTCGCCAATTTTGACGTGTTCCGCTAGTTTGTGTTCTTCTGGTCTGCCAGCAAAAATCCTCATGTTAACAGCAGGAAGAGGAGCCATTGCCACTGGATGTGATCCAAGGGAACTATGGAAAAAGAAAACAGTTTTATGGGCAACCATTCAGAAATAACATTTTCAAACTATCTCCTATTTTACAAACACTAAGCACCTCTGAGAAAACGAATCAGATGTTGGTGAGATTGCACGACAAAAAAGAAAACTATAGGATATCATCGAATTTCGTGTAACTCGGTACAGAGAAGCAAAGCTGAAAGATACTTCCTTCTCAAAGCCAACAAAATAATGTTTACCATATAAATTTAAAACCTAGGAAACCCCACATACCTCTTTAAATCTTTTTAAAAATAAGGAACAGCTTTCGTCTACGGGTACGGTGACTTTTAATCCACTTGGCGCTTTTAGAAGACATCAAGTGGCAATATATCCATACTACGTATCCAAGGGGTTATCGCCCTTGGCAACTTTCAAAAATCGTCGTATCCGTAGAAGAAAGCTGTTCCAAAAATATCAATGAGCACCATATACCTGCTAACTTAATTGTAGAAAATATTAATAGTTAGCAATTGGTAAGACAGTTTTTTGTTTATTTAATCAGATAACCCTTACATCTGAGTAATTTGATCTTAAACTCATTAAATATTTTATAAAATGAACTAAATTTTCACTTACTTCACCCCGTTAGAAATAGATTTGTCCTTTGTTTCATAACGACAACGAACATGGAATCCTTTTCCCAGGCTAGTTACTAACTTTTGATGGGGCTCAATGACGACTGTATTGAAGTACTCTACGCCATCTGTCATTTCATGGCTCATGGTGTTACAACTGCGAAGCGGCAATTTGTATGTGACTTTGGACCCTGCATGCTCATATTCGACAAGGCAAGTTGAATTTTTAGAAAGTCCCTTAGGGTAAATCATACCATTGAAATCGTCTTTGGTTGCCACTGTTACCATGATGTTATCGGTGTTACACTTGATATCCACCTCTTCGAGTCTATTAACTGAAAAGAAGAGTTACTTTTTAATTTGGCAGAAGACTTGATATCAAAATAAAGTCAAACCCCCTTATAAACACCCCCATAGTATATTATCGTATACTATGAGGTAAAGAGCATTTTTAACTAGCTGTTATTTTAACTAGCTAAACATTAAATTAACACGCCATTATCCCGCCTAAAATTGTTCCACCCACAAATTTTGCACTTTTTTTCAACAAAACACTATGGAACAGCTTTTGTCTACGGGTACGGCGACTTTCAATCGCTTTGGCGCTTTTAGAAGACGCCAAGTGGCCAAGTGGCCATATATCGATACCACGTATCCAAGGGGTTATCACCGTGGGCGACTTTCAAAAATCGCCGTACCCGTAGAAGAAAGCTGTTCAATCACTATAAAATAGTATCATTAAATTAAATCCCTTTTAAAACTTTGGTAACTTTTGTACATGTACAGCAAATATCATCGTCTCGGTTTTCGGTTACGATGGAATTTGGAACCATGGAACTAGGAAGATAGGGAACTGCCGTAATAACTTTGACAGGCGCCAATGATGAGTGACCTAGGGGGCGCCTCGTGCGCGGTTGGTTGGTTGGATTGGTAGAACCGCGGCTACGTCTTCTTGAAATAAAACAGCAGAAAAAGTGAAATCGCTAGGTAGAAAATATGCTGAAACATGTAACTAACTTAGGAACGCGCGAGAGTTCGTTTCCTCCACTGAGCTGTGTCCTCCTCCGCTCCGCATGTAACTTATCAATCAAGCACCATGAAAAAAACTAAGACAAAGCGGCTTTTAGTGAGCAAGCACATGTCTCTACCCATCGATTTCTCTCCTCTGATCAACCAAATATGCACACGTAGCTCCCTCTATGTCACTTATATTTGGCACCTGGGAAATCCATTGGAGAGATAGACCACGGCAGTTCCCTATATTCCTAGTTCCATGTTTGGAACAATTCAGATCATAACAAACCACACGTTTTGTAAACAAAACAAACTGATGGTTGCCAAGCAACGACAGAAAAAAAATACGGGGAAATTTTTGTGAATGCCAAAGCCAAGCTTAAAACTTAAAATTAAAAGTTTTTTACAGGTCAGAAAAGAGATACGAATTTATGACTTTCCAATCAAGATAGTGTATGACACAGAGAAAAATCCTAACAGAGGGTCCGAAACGATATATTCAAAAGTTGGATGTTATGAGGGCGCCACGATGAACTAAATGATTGACAGAGAGATCAAACCTGTGATTGGATGTCACTCAGTCTTCTATTTTCGAAAGAGAAGGAAAAAGTTTTTCTCAACCAATCAGGCTTTTCCCTCCCGCCTCTCGTGACGTTGATGCGATCGCAGTGCAAAAATAGCCCAACATCCATCCAACTTTTCGAATTCCATTAGCGCCTATGGCGACGGACTCTCTGTTCTAGTACTTTGTGGTATATGATAGGTAGAATAACGTAGAAAAGACAAACAAAAGTTCGTAAGTATCACGAAACTGTTGTTTTGATATCCTAAGCATCCTAAGTTTACTTTTAAAATTATGAAGCATCAGCTATATGTTCATGAAGCGTTTCTTAGCATGGTAGATATGACAATAGGTTGGTTAAATGTCCGTCAAAGAGAACAATGGGAGATTTAATTGGAAAAGACAACAATGCGGAAGTAGCTTTTAACTTTTGTTTCATCAAAGTACGAACGCAAAAGCCTTAGTAGACAAGTAAGGACGAATATTCCAAGAAATATTCTAAAAAAACGCGTTTCGTATTTCAGAGCATTTATGTTATTTTAAGATAATAAAAATAACCAGTTAGAGATGCGTCCAACCCCATTATTATTTTAAAAAGTATTAAAAAATAAGAATATGAAGAATGAAGATTCCCCCAAGATGGAAAAGGATTCTCTACGCTTAATAGTATGGTATGAGTTCTAAAATATTGTAAATAAAGATGATGTTTTCTAAACATGATTAGATGGTACGAGATATTCAGTCGTTGGTAGCAAAATACGTTTTTTCCAACTAGCTAAAAAAACAAAACTCGAATGAAAAACTAGGCAAGTACAGAAAGTTAAAATTTAAGGCAATTATTATTATTTTTTAACTATTAATGAAGAAATAAGTAAAATATTTATAAGATTATAACTTAACACAACATTAGTTGAAATGATTACGAATAACAGTGTTGCAATCAATGGATGCAATTATTTCTCCAAAGCGGTAATTAGTGGTTTTAGCTGAGAAGCACATCTTTGTGTAAGTCAAATCTTTGAAAGTTCCCATTGATATAAAAGTAACTGATTTTTCAGCCCCAGTTCTGAAGCAATTCTCATTGCGGTGCAATACTACTATAATTTTTCAAAATGCTTTTGTACCAATGCCTGTGAAACCGTCTGTATTTATTATTTTATGAAAACCTTATTAGATTCTCTGTGTATGTGAAATAAAAGCATTTATTTTTCATGGGTTATATAAGCTTTCAATTATTTCCAAAGATACAAACAAATTTATTTTTGTATGATGAACACATTACTAACAACTATTTAAATTACCATGCCTAATTTTCGCTCGCAGGGGGATTTGAATCTATTATAGAAACTTCCATCACAGTTCATTATGATGATGAAGAAAAAAAAACAAAAAAAACAAAGGGGAAACAAGTCGCCATCACAAAGCTGAAGGGTTTAAAAGGTTGCACGAACTAAAAACGGAACTCACGATCATGTGGATTATGGCATGGCGTAGTCCAGATATTTCCCTTTCATTTTCTTTTCAATCAATGTTCCACTATGTTCTTTAGCCATGCATGGTTACAGGCTCCGGAAAACACCCCAAATGTTAGTTAAATGTTATATGACAGGCATTATGATGAATTCTAGAGCTAACTATAAGATTGAATATTGCAAAATTACAATAGAACCATAAAAATATAATGTTTATATGATGTTTTTAATAATAATGAAATACTAACAAATAAAATGTATGGTATACTGAGGAGCGTATGCAAGAATAGAGTAGATAGTGGTTTTTCTTTAAAATTTAAGAAATAGATGAATCTCATTTGTGTCATTTTCAGCTTTGAAGGTTTAAAATTAAAGTCCCAAGAACTATGAATAATTATTACAATGGTGTTTGAAATAAAAATGCTTAATGAATTTTAGACCGATTATATTACATTTCTATGGCCAAACTTAAAATAAAATATAAAAAAGTGGTGAGTATTAGTGGGCGCGTGCCTGTAATTTAGCTTGTTTGACCATCTTCAATTGAGATTCGGCACGGGTAGAGGGATGAAATTTTATATCTGAATAGGTCAAGGCATTTATTAAAAAAAGTAGAGGGTATCTCTTTTCAATTTCGTAAAGAGAAAAAAATTCTGTTGTAAAAGAGACAAAAAGAGACACTTAGACCATCTTTAATTGAGATTTTGCACAGGTTAATATCATCGTGGCGGGATGAAATATTATATCTGAATAGGTCAAGGAATTTATGAAAAAAGTAGAGGGTAACCGTTTTCAAATTAGCAAGAAAATTTTTTTCAGTCATAAAAGGGACACCCTAATGCCTGGTGTTTCAAAATTGAAAGCATTGGGTCGTCATATTTGAACCAAAAATTTTTAATACCAAAATGAGAATATCGATTTACTCAAATTTGAAACTGTCATTTCTCTCAGTGTATTTGGGATTAAGCTTCCATCCTCCCTTCTTTTCGAAACGTCAAAAAGAAAAATTGTTGGGGAAACTGTGGATACTTGTTCCCGTAGCCAAAAATACACTAAAATCAATTAGAAGAGCTTTGATACAGCCACAATATTAAAATTATACTACTTGTTCACAAAATCTAGCAACACTTGGTATTTTCCATTCTTTCTGTTTTAGCTCAAGAAATGATTGTCTGAATGTGGCAAGGAAACTTTTTCAAAAGGCAAATATGTTAATCTTTATAGCAGAAAATTAAATGAAGTGTAATTTTAAAGTATAGACTGTTGTTAATAATTGAGTAATTTGTTCAGTGAACAACCTTCGATATATTATTATTAAAAATGAATGCTTTGTAGTATAAATATCATATAAAGGATACTTGATCCTTTTTATGTCCTTTTTTATGTCCTTTTTTTGTCTACTGAACCCACTGTTAATAGTTTAAAAATCCATAACCCTTCTTGTAATCTGGAATGTGATGGTGCATTCTCTACCTGTGATAAAATTAAGCGCGTTGACTCTATTAAGTACTTAGGACTTCAATTTGATAGTAATTTAAAATGGAAGTCTCATGTAAGTTATTTTTTAAACAAATTACGGTTTATTAATTTGAAATTTTTTAAGCTTAAACGTATTATTGACCATAAATTTTTAACTTCAATATATTTTGCCTGGGTTCAATCTTTAATCAACTACGGAATAACATGTTATGCTTCAGATTACTATAATAACATATAACCTCTTAGCCACTTGCAGAATAAAATCCTATCCCATATTAAAAATAATTCTTTATTAAATCCTATCTTGTCTGTAAAAGAACTCTACATATTTCGGTTACTGCTTTTCATTTTCAATAATAAATTTTTCTATCAATATAAAACTAGTATTTTTTCTCTTAGAAATACACAAGGAAATTATTTTATACCAAAATCTAACAAAGAAATTTTTCACAAATCACACGTGTTTCTTGGTCCCTTTTTGTTTAATAAATTAAATGAAACCCTTAAAATCACTAATAATAAATCTGAATATAAATCTGCACTACATAATTTCATAGCAGGACTTAATGACATAGAAATATTATTTAAGGTAGCTAAATAGAGTCAGCGCAGCTTTGTTGCCTAGGGAGAGTTTTTGGTATTGGGTACCATGGACGAGCTACGAGCTCTTTTGGTACTTCAAAACTACTATTTTCTTTTTGTATGTATGTGTTCGTCTTTTTTTGTCTCTTCAATGTTGTGTGCGTATTATTCCATTGTTTTTTTCTCTCTTTTGTGTAATTTTTAATTATATTTTGTTGAAATAAAAATCCTTGAATCCTTGAATCCTTTTTTTCCAGGGCAGTTATCAAGTATCCCATTACATGATTACTTTGGGTTTTCTATTAATTAATAGATATAAACTGTAGTGAATCTGATAAATAAGTATAATATTGGATAATTGCAATGTTTGCATTTAACTTTTTAGGTTTTTAAAACTTTTGTTAGGCTTGATTTAGGCTTTATAGGCTTTTTCCAAGTATTCTGGTCAACACACGCCTTCACTTGTATTTTCAATAAATAAAATTTTTACAACTATTAATTAATTTGTTTTGGCATGTTAAGAAGTAATTAAGTTTATTTTTGTAATTATGATTGGGATTTTTGTATTCTTTGTCGTAATTTTAGCTTCCTCAATAGAACTACTAATTTAGAAAAAGTTAATTTTATTTATAAAATACTATATTGCGTGTTTGTGCACAACTGTATCAAAGAGTAAAAGACTATTCAAAAACATCATAACAACGTTTGTAAAATTAACATAATTTTTTAACACATTGCAAAGTTGATTTTAAAACAGATATGCTATTTTTATGTTTATATTGTTATTATACCTGTAAGAAAAAAATCAGAATTATTGTTATTTTTTATAAATATTATTTAGTAAAATATTATTTAGCATTCTCAGAGTTTACGTTTTAGCAGAGGAAACTACGTACTTCAATTTAACTTTACTGAATGAAAATTAACTACATAGTAAAAATATATTAACAGTTTTTCATAATCCTTCCGAAATCGAAAAGCCTCATCAAATTCACAACTATAGTACTAGTCAAGTGGTTAGGTGTTAGGAGAATCCCACAAACAAGTTTAAGTGTGGTGCAATGGAATAACTAATTTGTAAATTACTTCAAATAGCTTAAAAAAGAAATAACTAAACGAATAAGTCATTTTGCCATACTCTCTGCACCTCTTCACTTCATATTTTCTCTTTAATAATTTCCGTTCAACGTGATTGGGATCGGTGAGGTAGAATAAATGGAAAAGGTGTAGCACAAATTCTCTTTCAAGAACCACCTTCTAACTTTCGCTTTGCAATCCCCGCCGAGAAGTGACCTGGATAGACTAGTGGGTGTCGGTCATTGGCATCTGTGTAAGGGTGAAGCTAGAAAGCATTCGTGTGTGCATTCCCGAAATTCGAGTCCTGAGGAGTTTGCTATGTTAAGCCGTGTGGGTGGTACAGTAACTTAAGGGTTTGCTCAGATCTTAGTTTTACACGAGTTTTCCCGACTAAGTTGGTTAAACTCAACCATAAAGATGCTAATCGACACAAAATAAAGTTTTTAGATAGCTTATTGTCACCGTCGTACTGTCAAAATGTACGTTGTGCAGTAAAAACAGGGTAAAATTGTTACTTCAAAAGTTGACGTTTTTTTTAATTAATTTATAATATAAAGTAATATATATACACTAGAGAGAAATAGAAATCCGTTTTTTATAAGAAATATTTTTTTTAACAAAATGTTATTTTAAAACGAAATCTTCCTAACAGACAAATAAAAAAAGAAACTCAACAGGAAAAGTAGAGCGTAAAGCAGTTTTCCTCTCCGAGGGAAAATTTAATGGAGCAGGGGGCGGTTACAATTTTTGGAAATTTCTTTAGAGATACCTGCATCTATAGTCTGTTCACTTAGAACTGGCGCCTGAAGCAGGATCAAAAACACTCAAAAAGGCCTAATAACGCTCATCACACAACTTCAGGGACCGATTTTTTTACAGTATTTAAACTACTTCTGTTTCGGCTGCCTTGTTATTGCACAAGAAAAATTTTTCGATGATAATTACAGTAGTAACTGCTTCTAATACATTACATCTCAGGCGCCAATTCTAAATGAACAGAGTATAATGTGTTAAAACCTGCTTTAAGAGTCTAATTTTAAAAAAAATTCTGGGTAGTCCCCCTAGACCCCGCTTTCTGGCGTGGTATTAACAACAAAATTGAAAAATTTCTTGCACCAAGGTTCATTTCCTACCCTTTTAATTTTTTAACAAGGTACATTTAACCTCTAATGCGTGAATGGCGTTAATGTTGGTAATAAAATACTAGAGACCGCTCCACTACGAATGTTATGACCCTGAGGGAGACTTTAAAATAACCTTAGGTTCATTTAGAACCAAGATTTTTTTCTCATATATTAAAAAAAATTGCAAAACTTATTACAAAATAGTCTGGGTAACCTGGTTTATTGTCTCTATACTCATGTTTCCTTTTTGGGGGGAAAATTCACAAATTCACAATTAATTTTAAAATTTTTATACTGTGAGATGGGTATTCTAACGGTTTGCCAAAGGTCAGAATACTATCATTTTGATGGATAACTACATAGTTGCTAGATGTTCTCCTGTGCGCCTCATCTTTACTTGAGTGATTTTCCCAACCGCTTATTCATAAAACAAGAGTTATAATTTTAGTATTCCGACAACTCCCTTTAGCACACACAAACCACTTTAACACCCCCAAAGCCGTTCGAAAAAATGTCAGTTCCCCCTCTCCTCAAGGTTGACCACTCAATGCCTGTAATAACGAACCGCAAAATTACACCCCTGGTGTGAAGGTCTTACGGTGAACACTGCTTATTTTGGATTCATTCGTGATTTAGAAAATATAGGGTAGAGGAATTCCGTTTCTTTCTATCTATGAGAAGTGAATGAGAAAATCTATGGTTGTGAGCGGCAATTTTCTCTTATGGAACTCCCTTTCGTCCTCGAGTCTTTTTCATATAAATTACTTTCACACTGTTCTTAAAAATTCAGAGAATCTAATCTTTTAATTCAATTTTGCAACACACTGCTGTTTTGCAATGCAGTGTGTATGAAAAGGGAGCAATTTTATTACTGTTTGTAATAAAAAGGTAATCAAAATCAAAATATATTTATTATAATTGAATTCGTTTGTGTCATCACATATAGTATGTGTTTCATTTGTTATATTAAAGTCTCCTTTAATTTCCTTTCGATTTTCATATAATTTCCATTCTTTTAATTAACTCCTACCTTAACATATTAATTTTCAAGAAATTTCGAAATATATTTAACTTAGCACCCCATTCGATTCAATGGCAATCTCGGGCGGCGTAGAATGGAAAGAGTTAAGGGGTAGTTTAACCACGAACACACTCCCGTAGATTGAGAGCATCAATTGAGATCTAATATTAATTATTAAAGCTCTTGTACTTTTTGTTGTGGTTTGATATTTGTTTTAAGGCGCAAGAATATTTGTTTTTTTAATCCATAATACAATGAAGGCTCTTTTATGAATTATTTTATTTTTTTCAAATGTGTTGAATTTTTTACATTTAAATACTATTGTAATTTACAAAACTTATAGGTACTCACAAGGGAAGTCTTAAGATTGTATACCAGCTTTTATTATTTAAGTCAATTGTGGAGAAAACTGATGTCTACTTCTATATATGTTTGCTGATATACCGACAAAATTTAGAGAATTTTTCCTTGACTCATCAGCAATATATAGTCATCTTCTATGCAATGGGGGATTTTAATCCTTTGTCTGTTCCAATCAGATAAGAAAACCTGTTTGCGTGAGATGAATACTCTTTTAAACTTATCTAAAGTTTCAGCTTCAAGGTTCCTTATACGAAGATCATATATTTCATTAGGTGAAGCCTCAAGCTGCATGCACTTGAGGTTTTTGCACTTCTGTTAAGCAAAGTTTTAGAATATAAAAGTAAGCTTCATTGTAATTTTATTCTCATTTTGAGGTTAGGTATAAACAAATTTTAAATGTTGTTTAAGAATGAACTATATGTATAGAGATATTTAGGTTAAAAAAATATGAACGTTTTCCTGAGTGATCCCACGTACAAAATTATAATCATTTCTAAAATTTTCAGTAAAAGGTTAATCTAAATTTTACGCTTCTACTTATAGATTTTTGATGGTTCTTTGTAATATAAATGCGTAAATTCTTCAAAAATCTCATTTTAAACCAGAAATCAGAGAGAAATTAGAAAATATCATAGTAGTTTATGTCCTTTCCCTGGATATCAACATTGAAAAATAAGAAGTCAAGGTTTTCAAGCTCAAATAAATGTGCAACAAATATTTGAATGCAGATAGGTATTCAAAATTAGATGATAATTTTCACATAAAAATGTAAACTGATATAAAATTGCATCATGTATGCTGAGGGTATACGAAATTATTTAAAAACAAAGTGAAAATTAAGTAATTTTTTCAACCATTTGAGTTACATGTATATATTGTATAAAAAACTCCGTATAACTCAAAGCTTCTAAACAATTCATTTTGTAACATATTTACCTTTTTTATCAAATAAGCTAGAGCTGAGAGAAAAGAGTTAGAACCCCACGATCATCTTTTTTCATAAATACTATAATAGCACGTGAAAAATCTTTCAATTAAAAAATTTCCAACTTCCTATTTTTATTTAAATAAAAAAACCTGCGTAAAACTATGTATCACATGGGGCCTGTAGAAGTATGCTTATGAATAAAATTTGCTACCAGAAATGTGTTTTTAAAAATACAATGTTCTAAATGTAAAGTGCCGCTAAAAAGTTCCAAAAATAAGAGATGTTTTCTTGGAGTGTTTCGATCCAAATTTAAGCTCATTTTCATATTCTAAACCCATTTAACCCTTTATTTACCAAATAATTTTCGGCGCAAGTTTAGTACTGGTGATGCGCCAAGTTTTCAGGGATAAAAATCACTATATAGTTACCCCAACTATTGTTAAGTTAATTATGTGGCTTTTAAATATGGCACCAAATAGCCAAAACTCGCCAACCGTCAGCAGTTCTAAACCTGAGCCAGTGGTACTCACAAGTACCGTTGGTAAATAAAGGGTTAAGACTTAAGACACAATCTTAGGGGATGTCCATAAATTACGCGAGGTCGAAAAGGGGAGAAGGGGGGCTTAGCAAAATCTCAGCAGAAGGGAGGGGGGATTCAATTAAAATCTCACGTCAACTTTTAGTTTAGTTTTTTCTATTATATTTTTTAGCACAAGTTTAGAAAAAAGCGCAGATTAGTCAAAACAACGAATCATTAGTCGTGATAACTATGAATTAAGACCATGTTTTCGATTTCAACAGGATTTGTATCAAAGCTTTTTCAAAATGTTTGTTAAGTGTTGATTCCGATAAAAAGATTGAGGATTGGTTTGGTTATTGTTTTATGGCGTAAGAATAAGAAGATTGCTGAAACAAACGTGGATAGAACATGTGAGAGAAATTTATTTTCTAAAAATTTATAGAGAAATTAGACAGAATTTAAGGGGAGAAGGGGTCTAGAAGAATCTCATCAAAGGGGAGGGAGGGGTCCAAATTAAAAAAAACACCTCAAATAATTTATGAACGTCCCCTTAGAACACGCTTCTGGATGGGAAAACTTAAAGACCATATTCGGAACACAGGGCTTGTTCATAAACTCGCACTCGTTCAACGCGTTGCACTCAGTTCTCCAACTATGCGTTCAAAAATTTTTGCAGTTTTTTCCGTGCGGTTAACTGGGGGTTCAAAAACTCAACTGAACTGTTATTGTGAACCGAATAAAGTTTGAGCGTTCATATATTTCTCCATGCAGTGAGTCTTTTCGGGTCACGTGACCAGCATATTTTTCAATGCACACTGAAAAAGTGTGAATTTATGAACAAGCCCACAATCACATCGTAATGAAGTATTTCTTAAAGGCACTGTCTAAATCTACGAAAGTAACAACTCAACTCTAACGAATTTCGCTATAACCTAGCATGGGTCAACTTTCGTGGATTTAGACACTTCGTTTCTTAAATTGAGAGGACAAAAACTTGTCGAAATGAAAAGATTCTAGCATTAGTACCTCTCCCGTACCAAGGCTACGGACTAAGATAAAGAACATAGGGCTCGATTTCCAACAACAAAATTTTTGATCGGATTTCGATGTTTTTTTTTGTTTTCATAATTATAAATTCCAAACCCTTGATATTTCCCTTTTGTTATAGGTTCACTTACAACCAAGTGAAGCGGGTTGTAGGTGCGCATGTAGCACAAGGTCGGCGGCGTCAAGAAAAGGCGTACCTGTTGCACTATGACGTCAACATTTTAACTAGAGCAACTCTGCACAGCGCTGGTCACATTGGACACCTCCAAGTAGGAAGCGACAGTTCAAACCTGGATCCATCTTATTGTTATGGAAATCAAGGAGGAATGTGGTGTTTCGTTTCAGCTGATTCGAAGTCGAGTTGTTTGTTTCAGAAAAGGCCCGTCATGCATTCCATTTAAAATATTTAACTGTTCTTTAGGATGGTCTCCATTGATTGGAATTTTCCCCTTGTTTCAATAATGATAAAGTTGGTGAGGGAAAGGAATTTTGTCATTCATGGTTTATATCAGTTGTGTAGCCAGAAAAAATACGGGACAAATTTAGTCATCGTCATAGAAAGAAATTTCCAGACTTCAGGAGGTAATATATCCTCAAATTTCCATTGGTTACGCTTCTGGAGGATAATGTTAGAATAATGGTAGAAAATTATATCTATTTTAAAATGTTTTTAGAAAAATATGGAAACATAAAGACATCTCTCCAAATTGCTTGATTGAAGATTAAGCCGATTTTAAAATTAGTTCGTCAAAAAATTTTCCCAAAACCGAATTCGTATTTTTCATGGATTCGAACTATGTTTCTTTAATATTATAGTAATTAAAGATAACTTTATAGAGAAAAAAATTTGGATTCAGAACATTCTGTAACAAAAAAGAGAGTGAGAGAGAATGGAGTCATTAAGTTTTATCGAATAATTTTTTATTTTTCGAAAATTAAAGTAGTCGCGGTATAATCTTCAGGGATTTAGGCAAATTTATCTATTCCACGCAAGGAATCTTTCTGTACAGAGTAAGGCAAACTTAGTAAAACACCTTGTATGCGCCACCGGCCCCGTAATACCATAACAGCCTTATATGAGCCCCTTTGAAGTGTTCACCGCTTGAAATGGAAAGTAAAAACAAGTGTTCACCGCTTGAAATGGAAAGTAAAAACAAGTGTTCACCTTTACCCTCAAACAGGTTGGGTGCGAAACTAATAAAATACAAAAATCAGGCTTTTCTTTTTATCTTTTCAGTTGCACACCTATCCATTGTGGCCTTTTCTCTCTCACAAACCCTCATCAATTTCTTAGAATGCAGGGCCTCTCATATAGAAGATTTGAACTCGTACCACGGGTTAAAAAACTACAAGGCGTAAAAAGCCATGGAGGTTGTTCTGATACAATACCGGTTGCCAGTTTTCCATTTATTTTTATGCAGGTGTCTCAACACCTCCAGAAATAATAACTAAATTTTTGTAGTGATAATGTAACACAGAACGGTTTAGGGACCTAAAAAACCGGGAATTTTCTGTTGTTACTATTGGTTCTTTTTTAAGTTTCTTTTGTTGGGTATTGACAAAATCCTTGAATGTTAATGAAGAACTGCTTTTGAAGTTAAAAGAATTATCTAAAACAGAGTTTCTCAAACTGTGGGTCGCGACCCACTGGTGGGTCGCCAGTCAATTGTTGCTGGGTCACGAGAAGATTTTGAATTTTTCTAAATATATAGTATATTTTTTTTAATTTTTACAGATGTGTTATTGACTTTTGAAATTTATCAAATTACCGTATATGGGTCATTCCATATGAAATCAACCAAAAAGTGGCAAAATTCAACCTGACCCGCTCGGATTTTAACAAAAATTTCAGGAATTGTTCTCTTCTATCATATAAATGAGAAAATGTTTTTATTATTCAATTTTATCAGTAATTTTTTTTATTAAAAATCTTTGAAAAAAGGAAGAAAATGCAATTTTTCGCTCTTTAACGTATTAAAACTCCGGTTATATTTGTTCGAGAAAAATTTATTACCCCTCGTTTTAAAGATAATTTTGCAAGCTTTAATTTGATTTAAAGTTTGACTATGCCCACAAAATAAATTTACTTTCATGGTTTTTTAAATAAAAACATTTTTAAAAAATAATGTTGGTATCCTTCAATTTCTTCGAAAATTATACATATATTTAGAAACTTTATGAATTAGGATATTTGAAATTTACAGAATGGGACCGCCACGGGATCAGGAGTTATAGCAAAAAGAGTTGTTTTTTATCACTTTAACCACTTTTTAAGTTAAAGTGGCCAAAAACTGGGTTCTGCGCCATGTTTGGTCCACTCTAACCTCTGAAATAGTACTTCAAAATACTCTTTTTCCTAAAACTCCTGATCTCGTGGCGGTCCCACTCTGTAAATTTCAGATATCATAATTTATAATGTTGCTAAATATATGTATAATTTTTAAAGAAATTGAAGGACACCAACATTGTTTTTTAAAAGCTTTTTTATTTAAAAGGGTCAAACTTCAAAATTTTCTCTGGGGGAGGACCCTCAGTCCCTCTTTTTATTGTAGGGATCATTGTTCACTCATAATTAACCTATTTCATGCACTCAAATACAACTACCTACTTTAATTTTATTAAAAGTTAATTTTTCTTCTAAGACATGCATATAATTTATTGTCCTAACGAAATAGTTGGTGACCAAACCCCTTCCCCACGCCCGAAGTTAAAATCCTTCTCTTAGGGGGGCGGGGCATGAAATAATTAACTGAAGATGAGGTGGGTCGCGTTAGATTTTGTTTCTAAAAAGTGGGTCACGAGAATCAGAAGTTTGAGAACCCATGATCTAAAATATTGCGGAAACAAACTTAATACTGTAAGTCTTCTAAGAAATAGGATAAATATTTATTTCTTTTTACATCTAGACCATTAGTTCCCAACCTGGAGACCATCGCCCCCAGGTGGGCGATTTGGGTTATCAGGGGAGCGATAAATAAGTGGGGGAGCGATTGGGAGGCGTTGAGTATTCAGAGGGAGAAAATAAAATAGTACTGTACTGACAAAGTGTATTCAGATTTAATGTACCAAAACAAGTTAAAACCCTGTTTCTAAGGAACAAATTTCCAAAAATTTTCTGAGGGAGGACCCCCAAACCAACTTTTAGTACTTGGAACTTAATTTTTCAAAAAATTTTTACGATTAGTTCAAATCCTAACTAAAATTGTACGAAATCAGGAATAGGTGTACCAAAACTAACTGTAGTTAAAAACCCGTTTTTTGGTGTCTTATTTCCAAACATTTTCTGGGGGAGGACCCCCGGGTATAAAATAGATTTATTATTTACACTTTCATTCCAATTAAAACCAGACATACGGTGTGAATAAAAAGGGGGCGATAGGTGTTAGTCAACCCCTAGAAAGGGGCGATGGGCCACATAAGGTTGGGAACCACTGATCTAGACAATCAAAGAATAATTATGTCAACAATTAAAAAAAGACCAAGACTAAATAAGTTCCTATAAAATCCAATAGATAACTCATCAATTAAACCATAACATATAATTACCTTAATTTTATTTAAAATACAAAAATACTTACTGCTATGAACATCTGCCCCATATACACACAGTAGCTAAAAGAAAAACCTTCATTTAATACATGCTTTTTACACCTTCAAAAATAGACATAAACTTACATAACTTGCATAAAAATTACATTAAAGAAAAAATATATTATTATTAATTATAAAACAAACGTAAGTGGTAAGTAACGTAACGTTATTTTTATGCTTAATTCTAAATATTCAAAAAAGTAAAGTTTGTAATAAAATATGTAAAAAATAATACTATTTTATGTTTGATGTTTGAACACTCCTCCAAACATTAAAAGAGATTGTTTTGTTTTTTCCCTCAATGTTTAAGGAATTATTTGTTTTAAAATTCCGATACAAAACATGATAGCAATACAATTTTGGACGAAACCGGTGCTTAAATAGAGTTGAAAACTATATCCAGGCTCTCTCACTCTAAGTCGTAAAGGTGTAGGAAAAATTGTAACTTGAAAAATCTTCGAGGATGTAGTTTCGCCAGGGGTTGTCCCTCATTTAAGTTTTACTGTATATCAGGCCTGCACAAGTATGTTTTGAACACTAGTAATACGTAATCCCTTTAAATTATTTTATTTTTCGTTTTTCCCAAGGTCAAGATTGAAAATTTTAGCCTCCAACGCAATTGACGTTGGGCAGGCCTGCTGCGTATGAAAGCATTGAAATTAAATGAGCTTATCTGTTCAACTTTCAACACAATAAAGAAGAAAAAACATTATATTGAATAACATGTTCAAAATCGACATCGATTCTTTCATGTAAACCCATCTCTACTTGAAAAATATAAAACTCAGGAGACTATCTCCGAGGTTGCCAACAAACAAAGCTTTCCCATCCACAATGCCTTGCTTGAAACAACGGTAAGCTTTCAGTAAAAGCTAGTCATTTGAGTACCAAATCCGAATGACCTTGCTCATGGACGTTTCTCGCTATTGTCCCCGCATCCTGAGCTTTGAAGTGTTCAAGGACCTGAATCCACTCGGTTGTAACTAGTCTGAAGTGATTACCATGCACCTCCATACTTGTTTCAGCATTTTTTGAAACGGCACGACTTCTCAAACCCTATCATAGCGGAATGCTGCGTACCCATCCATTAAAAAGCATCGTTTCCGACTGCAGCGTTAAAAGAAGATTTGAAGTTTCTTCTTAAGTTAGAGTCTATCAACTGCACTACAGCTATATGGCAAAGTTTCGTCGGCGATTTGAAACTGGTCGGCTGGTTTTTGGGGATAACGCTGAACTAAGTACATGGGCGTAATTTTTAATTAGTTGGTGTTGTGAACCTTTGGAATATTTTTTACAACCTTCTGATCACAAAAATGAAAGTATTAGCTAATATACGTTGTTAAAAAGTTAGATTTCTAAAACTTATATATTCTTTTATTCCCAAGATTTTTATTTAGTCAAACATAAGACGGAGGAATAAACGGAAATATTTCTAAAACGTTTCCCAAATACTTTTCGTAATTCATATTCTTATCAACTATACTTATTAAACAACTTTGTATATAACTGTACTGTTTGTCTACAAACGTAAAGTAACTATCCTTTTCATATCTTAAAAATATTGTCGACTGGAACAAAACCAGTAATAGTGAACCCCCAATAATCTTTTCAGGGTCACATAAGATTCCCTCTAAAGGGGTTGGATGTGTATATATTACTTTAAAATCAAATCCTTAAATAGATAAAATAATCAGTGCAATTGGAACCAAATCCTAAAATTCTATCATTTCGTTTTATTCACTTTCAATAAAATTTAAGGGAACCTACTAACTACAACATTTTTTTGCTATGCTATTTTCAATAAGTTGGTTTAATGATAATCTATTTTTTCGAAGATATGATAAACCCAATTTATGTTCCCCCTAAGCGTGTTGCAATGTTCTGAAAGGCAGACAACACTTTCTATTCCAGTCCTGACTCCGAGTGACCTCCGAGGTCAAGAAACCTGCTGGCGTCGTAAGGTCTTGATTTTTATGAGGTTTTTTATATATAGATTAATCCCCGCACTCGGAATCCCACACCCAAATATGCGCTGGTAACAAAGGAGGTAGTCTGTATCTACAGGATAAAAAAGTCTAGAGGGGCTTTCATAGTAGTTTTTTATTATAGCCAAAATATTATAGTTTACGAAATTAAGAGAAATTGTTTTAAAATTTTGCCTGTATTGGTGCGCAAAAAAAAGAAATCCTGACGTGGGAGACACTAAATTATAATTTTTCAATTAATGTTAATTAAAATTGAAAAAAACTATTAACATAGCAGCATTATAAATTTCATAGAATTTCTTTAGTAAACCTAACCCATGACAATAAACATCAATGGAACATTTATTTTCGTGCACTACTTATTTTGATTCATTTTCTCATAACATATTTTTATTACGTTTACTTAGATCCTGCATTCTGCCTTTTAATATCAAACAGGTAATCTTCTTATTCTACAACTTCAAATTTAAAATCTGTTGTAACGGTAAATAAGTCCAAATAAATTACCAATACAATTTTAGTTTGCTTCATAAAATTAAAAAGGAAATATCAAGATAATTGGATATTGAATTTTCTAAACATAAACATGCATTAATCTTTAAATGATCTAAAAGGTACTTCATAAATTTTCTTCACTACGTATTCTAGTTCCGTTCACAAATCAAGTTGCCTCATTAACATTTTACTCGTTAGCATCCCTAACTCCCATAATTTTCCTTGGAGGAATGTTTTCGTATTTAATTTATAGGCACTTTATTTTTTAGCTAAACCTTTTACCCTCTCAAGCTGTCATCCAATTCATGTTACGAAATAATATAAGAGTGAGAAGTTCAGAAGACCTTTTAAGGCAGGACAGGATTCTTCATGTCTTGACAAACAACTGATGAAAATAATCAAGTTACCCTAATAAATAAGCTGTGTGTGTACTTTAACCTTGTCTGACTGGTAATTGTTGAATTAAAGTGAAATTTTTATTTTTAAGTAAACTTATTTAAGTTTCTTATTGAATTGTTGGTAATATTTTTACTGAAGTAAAAATACCAAACCAACAACAAGGTTTAGAGTTTTAAAACAACTCCAATTAAAGTTTAGATTATACCCACTCACTTTTTCAGCTAATAAGAGCTTACTAAACATGAGTCACTAAATTGAAAAACCTGCTATATTTAAAAAAATAAACAGTGTAGTTATTCGTTACTAAAATCATTAGATAGGTTTATGCGTTCTCCACTAAATGGTGTAATTTATCAGAGTATAAAATCTTCAAAATAGAGACTTATGTTTTCGTCTGTCTGAAAACCTAAGTTTAGCTAGCATCTGTTCGCATCAAAACGAGAGCTTCGTTCGAAAAATTGCTTGCCCGTTATCATCGTACAATTAAAAAATTTGGCATAGTTTGTTAGATCAAAAAACACAAATATGATGCCGTTTTTAAGAAAGAATTAAGTGCTCTAATTTAGTTGTTTTACTCCAAAATTCACGTTTTATCAAATTTAAGTCAAATAAAAGCTTCATAATTATTCAGTTTGGATAAAAAAACAGCTGAAGGTATTTATCGAGTTCCAAAACCAATAAAATAAACCATACAATTCCCCACATTAATCTACAATATTTTACAATTATTTTTGAAATAAGCTTTTTTATTTTATTTAGTTCTTTTAAATTAAAAAAACGCTATCCTGTTCATCTGTTTTCTTTCTGTTATTATAAATTTAAAATGTCCCTTAATCTTTGTACAAGGGTTGTTTTTTAATTAACTTCCGTTTTGCTCCTGAAAAAAAAGTAGTAGGAATTTCAAAATAATTTTGCTACTGGTAGATAGGTACATCTTTGAGGATCAATTTCCAGTAGCGGATTTCTAAATAGGCTAGCTAGGCTATAGCCTACGGCGGCAAATTTTAGTAGGCGGCAAATTTTCGACAGCCAGAATTTTTTTTCCGAATAAAAAAAGAGAAGAGAAAGGAAACAATAAACATAAGCTCTGGAAAGAGAGAGAACGTCCTTTCAGAAAAGCAATTATGTGATGGTTTACAAGGAACTGTTCTCTTTGTTACCCAAAGGGTCTCAAAATGAGCCAAAACTACGTTAATGGGCAATTTTCAAAAAAAGTTCCGGGGGAGGACCCCCAACTTCCCTCTCAAATTTTTATATCTGTTGTACAGTGTTTTCCCTTGAAAATTACGCCGCCTACAAGAAACTTTTCCCTTTTGGTGCTCTCTCCATAAAGTTTGAAAAGTAGATAAACACAAGTTCGGGGGGAATTTCCAAAAATATTTTCTGGGGGAGGACCTCTGGCCCCCGTTTTAGACGTTTTTATAACTTTCCCTCCCAGAAAATTATGTAATTTTCAAGGAATTGTAAGGGTCTCAAATTGAGCTGAAACACTACTTTAAAAGGCCAGTTTTCAACATTTTTCTGGGGGTGACCCCCAGACCTCCCATTTTACTTCGAGCTCACATTATAAATTGTAACATTTCGTTTACGATATTACTTTTAAGTGATCTAACACTTCAGGTATAAATACACTCCGGACCTTAAGAAGAGGTTTAATCAGACCGCCCCCCCCAAAAAAAGAAAAATAAGAAGCCAAAAGTCAACCCATGGCGTGTACCAAAATCTTTGGCCTCCCCCAGTGGCGAATCCGGAAGGGGGTGCAGCCCCCCAGGAATAAGACATTCACGTTTTTGGTAATAGCAATAAAGCCAAAAAAGAAATTTCAACACGTTGCGGACATTCGGTGGTGTTACTTAAAGGGTCTCAAAATGAATCGGAACCATAATTTTAAGGGGAAAAAATCCAAAATTTTTCTGGAGGAAGACCTCCAAATCTCCTCGAAATTTTGGAATCTAATATAAGTACAGTTTTTCCTTGACACTTTATAGGGATTTACAACAAGTGATCCTCTTTAATGTAACCTAAAGTGTCTCGACATGAGTTAAAATGCCACTTTCAGGGGCAAAATTCAAAACTTTTTCTGGAATAGGAACCCCTATAAACCCCCTAGAAATTTTCCAATTCATAATACTATAAACTTTTTTCCTGCCGCTTATTCTGCCGCTTACAATGAGTTGTGCTCTTTGGGTGGAATCTGAAAGGCTTCAAAATGAGCTAAAACACTATTTTGAGGGGCAAATTTTCAAAATTTTTCTGGGGGAGGACCCCCAGACCCCCCCCCTTTCATTTGGAGTTAACATTTGTACACACTTTTGAAATTTTTAGTGCACCAAAATTATAAAACCCTACGAAGTCATCTCACCTATAAAACTTAGTATTAGACTTCAGAAAAGATGTTGTGTAACCCCCTAAACAAAAATCTGGCTACGGCACTGGCAGGGCAGCCCCCTCCCCCTTTCAGTTGCTTACATTAATATTTGAACAGCCCATAATAGCAATTAATTTATTTGTGAAACTCAGCCCCCCCAGGCAAAAATCCTGGATTCGCCACTGCCTCCCCCAAACCACAAACTGAAATGACGCCCCTGTTTAGTTTTGTATGTATAATTATAGCATATAGGCGGCAAATTTTGGTTCAGCCTATAGGCGGCACATTTGGAAATCCGCCACTGTCAATTTCCCTCATTACTGGAAAAAATCGGACATTTTTTCAATTATTTATCGAATTTACAAGCGCGCTCCTTGAACTTATTTCCCGCCAACCCATGGAGAATTTCTCTTCCTTCAAACTCTGTTCGCATTAACAATAGACAATCGGCAGGCAGGTGATTTTTGCAGCATGCTATTGTGGATGTTTAAAACCATATGTTTTGCATCTGCCAAGTTCCAGGCATTGGGGATTCTGGAGTTACAGCCATAATAAACAAGGCAATATCGATAGATTCGCTGGCAAAGTGTGCGCTGAGGGGGAAAACGGCTGTCCGAACCGATGCGAAGCTCAACGAAAAATCAAACTTTTCATGAAGCGGAATCGAAAAACTTGTGAAATGGTACAGTAAATGGTCTATTTAAAGGTGATTACGATGAAAAGTAAGTAAAGATGTTTGAAACCTTCCGTAATAACCTTATTTTTAAATATTCATTTGTATTTTTATTTTTAAAATATCAAAAACGGGAAAATATCGAAAAAGAGGATTTCTCTATGGGTTGGCGGGAAATAAGTTCGAGGAGCGTGCTTGTAAATTCGATAAATAATAGAAAAAATGTCCGATTTTTTCCAGTAATGAGGGAAATTGATCCTCAAGGATGTACCTATCTACCAGTTGCAAAATTATTTCGAAATTCCTACTACTTTTTTTTCAGGAGCAAAACGGATGTTAATTAAAAAACAACCCTCGTACTTTTAAAGCGATAATCCCTTTCAAAGATACTTTGATCCTCAAAGCAGCAGTCAGTCAACAATTTTATCCGTTTCATAAAAAGGTGTGTATTTCTTACATAAGAAATATGAAAGGAAAAACAACTAAGACAAATTTATCTCATAATTTTGGATAGTTAAAAAGTAATACAAACATTACTTTCGAAATTTAAGATACTATTCTACATAATACCTAAATTCAAGCGGTATTATCTCTGGAAAGTTATTTCTGTAGGTATATTCCGATGAGAGTTAAATTGCTACTCACCGATCCATGATAGTGAAAAAGTGAAAACTGAACGCGAGATTATATCTGTAAAAATGAGGATTAGTTCTTCTCTGCTGCATTTAGACGCATTGTAAAAAAGACCAAAACGGTTTTTTTTACAGAAGGAACAAATGTAATTAAGAAAATACTTTTCATTGAACTTTTAAAATACGAAAATAAATATGATTGAAATATGGCACGTTACATTAGATTAAAATCACAATATCTATGTCTTTCTAGTTCATTAATACAACTTAAACACTACAAATCTTAATTTTTAATAATAATTTTCAATAACTTTTTCATACATAAAATATTATTTAATGAGCCAGGTAGTGTTTTCCAAGAACTTCTCTTAAAATGTTGAAAATAGAAATTCTTTATCATATGAGGGGAAAGGTTGTGTGGGAGTTCTTGTATTCTCTTTAAAAATTTTCTAGTTAAAATTTTCTCGTTTAAAGTTTGTGTCAGGATATTTTTTAAGCATGCGATTGTTTTGAAACAGTTTTATTTTAAAAAAAACATTTTTACAGCATCCCGGAGGACCTCAAGAGTAATTTGATCCCCACGCATAGTATCTCTGATTTTAAAATGATAACATCTGAAGATTGAAATATGTAAAACTATCCTTTAGTTTACATTTAAATAATTAATAATTACCATCAAACATGAAATACTATTATCTCAGACCATTATAACTAGTGATAGAGTGCATATTTTTAGAGTTCAAAACTTTCGGAAACCTTTTTTGTTGCTCTGAGAATGGCTACAACTGTTAAAAAGTCATTTTAAAGATGTTACTGCCACGCTCCAAGTATTCTAGAGTTCATTGTTACTACAAAAGCTTATATTTCACACCGACCTATAAAATGCCTTTTTTAACTGCTGTCTTCCATGCTATTCTTTCTAAAAAACACGAAACTGATGATGTTTGCGAAGTTCATTCAAGACATTAAATGGACTTCCATTCTATAACAAATCAGGTTTCTGTACTTCGGTCATCATTATTCTTCCAAGTTCAACAAATAACTCTGATAAAACTAGGGTGGAAGCCACGAACGTTCAAAGTTTGGAAAGTTCAATAACCCCAGGATATAACAAAACAATGCGAATATAATGTGAAAATCCCTATTATCTTAAATAGTCATTATAGAAATTTTACATCTTTATTAACTTTGGAAGATAATTTAAAAAAGGAAAGCTTGCTTTTCTCTGAAAAAAAGGTTTTGTTTGTAAAAATGCAAAATTGATTTGAGAAACTATATACAGATTTCTCAACTTTACGGATATATACCTAAGGTGTATTGTAAAAATAATTTAATTTGAATTTTTTTAGAGCAATTACTGAAACTTTTATATGTGGAAAAAACTGGAGAACAGAAAAATTAGGTACATATGACAATAAGACAATTAGGAAATGCGTAGAGCTCTGGACGTGGCTTGAAAATTCTTTACTTAGTTTTTAGACTAGTTAAAGATTACCATTAACTGTTTTATTCATCAGTTGTATGAAGTCATGAAAAAATACATGAGTTCTGAGTAGGTACCATTATAAGAATGAAATACTTCTTTTATCAAAGTGAAAGAGGTCATGTAACTCTATTAGTGTATAACTAAACTTTTTTACAGTAAAATCTTTATTTTCCTTTTTATGCTCTTTTTAGCTCAGACGCGCTTCTTAGCTATTTCAGTTCTAGCCGTTCCAAATTTTCCATAGGATTTAATAGCAATCTCGAGCGGTCTAAGACTGAAAGGGTTAAAATTGATGCTAAAAAAGCTGTCTTAGTAAGAATTTGATTGCCTTAAAAAAATTCTACCTTTCCAAATCTTTAGAAAATGAAAAATCCAAGTATTGTAATTCACTGTGTTTCATTTAAACATGGGGCCATTCTGCCAAATTTTATTCGACTGTAATCTATCTTTTAATAAAGATTCAAATAAATGTAACCTACATGAGTCATTCCTCTCCACACCCACACAATGCATGAGGGCTTCTAAGGCGTTACCTAAGGAAATGACCCTCTCCTTATCAGAGCCTCTTTGGGAGACAGGTGGAAGGCGCACGATGCAAACAAGAAGACCAAACAACTTCAAGCTTTTGCGATTGATCAGTAGAAAATGTATTGATCTCAACCTCTATGATTGATGCCTTGAAAGGACGGGATATGGCTAGTCCTTTGTTTTTAGACGCTTACGTGATTTTACGAACGCATGATTGAAAGTTTTGTATTTTTCCGATTTCCTATCTGGCGGTTCTCATGGATTCCTTATAAAGGAGCAATGGATTACTCATCCTTTGAAATACACTTAATTGATGCTGCAGGTGTTGACCCTTTGGTGACCAAATAGACTTAAAAAGAGTTTTGCATAACTTTCGTTTATTCGCTAGGTAGAAGAGACGTTTATTGCTCTAGAGGGGTAAGGTAAAACGACCGCCTACTCAAGCAGATGGTTTTGTTGCTTTTTTAATGTGCATCGTTATTTACCTGCAGGTAAAAGTCTTTGCCAACCCAACAGGAAGACTGAGGCTCATTTGGAAATTAATAACGTTTTCAACCAAGGCCGGAAATATGCGCTAGGGTATTTTCATTTGTTCGGAGTGTTAAGGCCATGGTTAAGGCTCAGTGCTTTCTAAATTAATTTATGCAATTAGGAAACAATGCATTTGCTGGGGAACGTTCACAAAATTTACTCAAACAAAGGCTTGACTTTGAAAGAATGAGTATGATTCTGAATGAATGGGGAAAACAACGATTTTTCAAATTAAATTTATTTCGATAAAGCTTCTTTAAATTATATTTTTAATTTTTTTTTTCGAAATCTGATCGTTAGTTAATTTTTTTAAAATTAAAAACTACAATGCGCAGAAGGGTTTATGGCTTAGCTCATGACGTCACTTCTGTCTTCGGCACGACACACTTGTACGAAAGAGTATTCGGCATTTGTTAAATCCTTTCCTTTGAAAGTATTGATTGGACGAAGATTCGGCGAAAGCAGAGGTGGCGTCACGTAGGCCATACCTCTTATTCTAGCGAGCGTTGTTTTTTAAATTCATTTAAAAAAAACTAATAATAAAATAAATCTAAAAATTTGAAGAAATGCGCCATATACCTCTATCAATGGTTTCCAATAGTCGAAATCTTGAATTTTCACAAGTGTTGTATTCCCTATTAATGAGTATGTTATTCTTGCTTTTCTAACATTTTTTTTGCTGTTATCCCTTTTGCTTGATATCTAAGCATGGATATGATTTCTAGAGAAAAAGTTGTAACATGACTAAACTAAAAAAGGATAACTTTAAAATTAAGGTAAATCTTGTTGCGCTAAAAACTAATTCGTCAAAATTGCACTTCCTTTCTTAGGTAGGTATTTAAAAAACGTATTATTATATTTCGCGGTGGTGTAAATAATAACTAAACAAAAATATGATAATTCAATCGTCGATTAATGTGGTTTTTAAGATTTTTTCATCTGAAATTTCATAAAGGTTGAAAAAGGGAATAAGTCCATCTGACTTTTTCAAAAGTAAAATATTTTTGTGAATATACTTATACTTTTTTCGATGATTTTTCTGTATTCTTAATAAGGCCCTGAATTCTCAGTACAAATTAGGGGGTTATAAAATGAAAATTCCATTATTTATATAGCTTTTTCTATTTTCTCAAAACTTGGTTTTTGAACTTATTCCCTTTTTCAAACTGCCAATTCAATTCATAATACTTACTGCTCCAAACAGTATTCCTAAAATATGTGGCTTCCCCATGATTTTTCGAGGTTAGCTAAAAAGAAAAAAACATTTATATAAATTACATGAAAAAAAATATTGTTAAAAAGACATTAATAGCATTGAATACAACTATCGTAAAGGAATAGAAATACATATTTTTTTAAAATCTTTGTAATATTAAAAATACAATCTTTTCAAATGCCTATAATTTCAAAGTAGTTTCCATGATGAATAAGTCAGCATAAGAATATGAAATTATGAGAAAGCTAAATGCTAAGACAAGAGAAATGAGGCATTTACAAGAGTGAAGGATTTGCTTGATTTTATACTTTTTTGATACATTATGGTTTAAAACTTCCAAATTTTTTATTCTAAAGTTCAAAAATGTGTTATAATTAACTTAAAATTCAATTTTATTTTTGCCAAAACGCCAGAAAAGTCACGTGATCAGAAAACGGGCTTCTATTGGATGTGACCTCACAGCGCATGATTTGTGATTCGAAAGTGTTTTCGCGCCCATACAAAAAACGAAATTTCAAAAATTTATATCTCAGAAACTAGGCTACGAAAATACTTGATGTAAACGTCATTTTTCATGGTTTTTTAACTACTGTTTTAATACAATTTAATCTCAAAACGTGAGAATACCTCACTGAAAAACAAGCAAGTTTTATAGCTGTTTTAAAACCACAGTGTGCACACAAAGCCCATTTCGTTCAAATAAAGGAAATACAATAATTTAATTTGTCAAACTGAAAATCCTTGCTATCATGTGAAAAATAATTTGTAAAGGAAATTTGTAAAAAAATACTCTAAAAAATTGATTTAAAGTTTCGATGATTTTTAGAAAATGAAATTAAATCTGAAGACAAAAACAAGGAAAGGAACTAATCGTATTTGCAAAAATGCTAAAAACTCCTCTGAAGTTCACTTGTCTATCAATCGCTGAGTTAGAGACAACTAGATAGCTTTGAAATATGCATTATAATTTCGAATATCCTAATTATTTTATTTTTTAAGTTAACATGTTTGATTATACATACAGTCGACGTTCGTGTTTACAAACTCGAGGGGAATTTTCAAATAGTTGGTAAAATAGTAAATATTTATAAACCATATCAATATGTAAAATTTTGAATCCACTTTTATTAAACTTCCACTTTTTAAAATAGTTTTTAAAGATTATAATGCATATGCATAATATAAACGAAACAAAAGTATTTATTAAGTTTTATGAATCTTGTTTATACTTGGTAAAAAATTATAAACTTAAGACATTTTACAAGGATAAAAGCACGAATACAAATCAGACATTTTTACGTAATACTTAAAAACATAATTCAGTAGTTGAAATTGGTATTGTTACCAGAACTTATAACAATACTTTTAAAATGAAAATCTTTTCAGCGTTGTCTAACATCAATGTCCGAATCAGGTGTAAAAATAGGTCCACAAGAACAATGTCTTGGGAAGTGAAATTATTATGTCTATGGATTTTTAAGACCCCTAAAAACTTTTAAAACTTTAAACTAAACTTAAACTTTAAAACTAAAAACGAGTCTCGACTATAAAATTTTAGTTCTTAAATGAAAATTTAAGTTATTATTGTATCCTTTCGACAATTATTATGTCTATGGGTTAAAGACTCGCTTACAGATCGTAAAAATGAGCGTCAACTGCATATTTAAACTCCAATCAGCGAAAAACTACAACAGAAAATATTAACAAACTTTTAATTTGACTACCGCTTAATGAGTAAAAGTATGACTATTTTTAATTATATGGGTGGAATCAACAGAATCAAAAATTCCATTTATACAACAATTCATCCAACAATTGCATCACTAAAAAAAGGTACGTTATTTTGATGAAATTCCATGTTGACAAAATACGAAGGGAGATGAATAAATAATTAAAAACCCGTTAACACCCTTATCATCTCCCATAGCAGTAGTGATCTGGTTCCGCCTTGTAAAGCAGTAAATCAAATATGCGTGTTTTCGTGTATGTACCGTAAACTCGGTTCTATTTGCAGGTAAAAGCGAAATAATAATACACCAAAAAATGAAAAGGTCAAGCGCAACAGACCAAAACACACTTCCTGCTCGAAAGCCGTTTCTTTAGAGAAAGCTAAATCCGCACGGAATAGGGGATTCTCCGCTTGTTATAGAACGTGCAGAGGAAGGAATGCCAGGTAGATGTCACAAGAACATTGGAGGAATAATAATAACAACAACAGAGGTGAGGTTGAGAAAAGTTCACCCGGTATGAAAAGTTCAAACTTCTCTGCTATCAATATTGAAGGATTAATGTCAATGAAGGAAAGAATTTCCATGTTTTAAACTTGGGTTGTTTTAAAATGATTTAGAAATGCATGTCTTAGGAAAATTTTGGAGCCTGTGATACAAGTGTTTGAGGTCACTATTTTGAACATAAATCGATACTTTTAAAAAGTACTAAAAATTTATCTTACGTTACTTTGATCGAGCTTAGTAATAATCGTGTAAGGATGTTACAAGGTTTAAGAAAGAGGCGCAACTTAAAAGAGTTAGAGAACAGTAATGGAATTTTGCATATCAGGTAGTTTTGGTCGTTTTCTGCGGTCAAAAGGGGGAAAAAGCAGTTTTCGGAGGTACTACAGATCTCTTTCACTATTCCCCTGATTCACCATCCCGAGCAAAATTTTGGGATTTTAAAAATAACTTCAAGTGTTTGTAATGTAGAAAACAACGTTTAAAATCCTCAAATAAATGTAAAGCTATATATGCCCGCTTTAATTTTATTTGTGCATTTTATACGTTGTTGTCTACATCACATTCAGTTTGCACAACGTAGTTCTTGATCTTTATGACTGTTTGTATTTCCGAAACAAATTATGAGGAATTTTTCGTTCCCCCAAGTTAAATTTGAAACGTAAATATAATACAACCCCACCTGACCCAGAAAAAAATATTGTATTTCCCACTGGATTCACCTTAAAGGTAAACTGAAAGTTGTCTATTTCTTAATGGGGGCTATTTTGAGCATTCGTCAAAAAACGTTTGGTTTTACCCTTGGTTTATTGCTAAAAAAAAGAAATTAGTTCACAAATTTTAAATTTTCCTTAACTTTTTTAGGACAAATAGCAACAATATTTAATCACATATAGATAAGATAAAACGATATCTGCTATACTTAGTATGATTACAATAAACAAAAGTAATGCATCGTTGTTTATAGCAGCTTTAGTAAAGAAATATCAAAAGGCAATATAGTTTTGGGTCATAATTTGGAGAAATAATTTTTTCAATGATAGGTAGGGGAGGTATAGTTACGAGTTTTTTTACTGAAACTCGTAAAGATATCTGGTTTTCATATATGACATTTAATAAAGAATACTGTTTATGTACTCTTATTGAGTGCAAGGGAAATAACGAAAGGATCATTCACACTATTTCACTTTCACCTATTCATCCCAAGTGATTCACATCTGTGAATCGCTAGTTTTTATAGAAAAGTGACGAAGTAAAAAATGAAATGCCCAAAAGTTACGATACATTTGAAACGGCACTTTCAATGATTACTCCAAAATGTATATTAAAAGCGATAGGTCTGAATCAGCTTTAAGAAACACAAGTTATAAAATTTACAACACGTAACTAACTACGTATAATAAAGTTCAAACCTGAAATAAAATACTGGATTCTGGACACAGTTCTCCAATTATTGTTAATTGTCTCGTACGTGGCGTCGTTTGACTTGAGAGCAAAATGTTTAGTGCCTGACTCGTCCGCCAACATGTAACACCAACGCATCGAAGCATGGGGAAATCCTTCGAAGTCATTGCATCCAATCCCACGAGATTCACTGGATTGTTACTAAATGTCATACGAAAACCATATATCTTTTCTGATTTAAGTCTTGAAGATACTTTTATGAAGATACTAAGATAAACTTCATTTGAAGCTACCGTCTTTGGATATGCTAAGATAGGGGGTCATGAACTCTTGTTTTTCAGAAAAATCCGTAAGAAACTTGGTTTATTCTCAATCCCCACACGCCTTTCTGGCATTAAAAATTTTGATAAACCCTTAGAAACTGGTTGATTTATATTAGGGGTTTTAATTTCTGTAAAGAATAATGGAACTTTTTTTTCTTTGGAGTAGTCTTGACTGAGCTAGAGAAAAATTATAGGAATAATATATTCCGATTCAAATTGTAAAGAAATGATTAATTTAAAAATGACCTCTTTGCATAGGTGAAGTTCAAAAGAAATTGAAACTGACATGAAACTTCGGTTCAAAAGTTAAAAGACCGTTAATATTACAAATATATTTCACAATCATTAGCCCTAGAACAGGAAAAAAATTGTGTCTACAATTATTGAAGTAAAAATAAGTAGTTAAATAAAAGAAATATAAAAGGGTTCTCACGTGGTACACATTAGAATTCTTGCATATTAAGGTAAACCAATAAGATTTAAAATTTAAGTCTTAAAATTAAGCTTTTAAGTTTCATAAAACTGAATTTCAGAGGACCTGTAGTAGCCTTTAAAATTTAGCTATTAAAGAGCTTTATGTTTATATCTTCGTATCAAAATAAAATTATTTTTAGAAATAAGAAATTTGTTTCCTATTTTTTACAATATTTCAAAGATACGCTCATATTTCATGAGTAGAATAATTAGAACTTCTAGGGTCTACTTAATGAGAAAAACCCTAAATATTAATGAATTAATGTTATTAACAAATCTTTAATACATATTCAATAAATACATAAATTAAATCGATGCCCTCGAAAGAACTTTTTAAAACCATATTGCTTGCATAAAATATTGTAATTAATTGTTTTCTCTTTATAATGCCTGCCAATGAAAAAGATAAATAACTCTAAAAACTTAATAATCTTAACTTAACTTTAAACTTAATAGTCTTCTAAATACTTAATTTCATGGTGTCTTCCATTTCTTTAAATTTTAAATTCCCTATAGTCTTTTTCCGCATCTTATTACAAAATGATTTTTATTACAGAGATTAGTGTATTAAATTTTTATAATCTCTTAATATATATAATTGAAATCAACAAAAAACTGTTTAAGACAAAAACAAATCCTGTTAAACTTTAAAAATAAAGTAAAAAGGAATGATTTTCCACAATTTTGGCGAAGTTATGAATTTCAAGTGATCAAAGAAAATTTCTAAAATCTTAAATAAAATGGTACATTATTTGTTTTAATGGAGTTCTTTTTTAAAACCTGATAAAAAAATTGGATCCCTTTAAATAATAATAATTAAGGAAACAAATCATACCTAATTTTATAGCTAAAACTTGAATTTCATCTTAACGATCTTGAATTAAACAAAGCCAAATATCTTAAGCGAAACCTAAACAAGCAAAGTATTCAACCCACCATTTCAGATATTTTAAATACTTTTTTAAGAAAATAAAGCAAATATGAAAAAAAGTATTTTGAAATAAGTTTTGATTAAATTTTATAAAAAAATATTCAATTAAAAAAATAGAAATATTTACTGAATTGTTTACAACCATGCCAATTTAAGTTAAGTAACACCAATATAAGCCATATAAACTAACTAATCAACATATTTTTTTTCCCATTCCTCATCAGACTTCATTCCAACAATCCCATTCTTTGGAAATTGAAACTAATTAAGTGGATATTTTAAAACTACTTTTACCAAACTTAAAAAATTTTAAATGAGTTAATAAAGATATATCCTCCCCCTTCCCCCCTTGGTATGCAAGTAAGTTGGTACAATTTAGAAGCCCCCTACAACTTTATTTATCAGAAATAAATGTTACCCAAAACACTCCATGTTCAGATTTCACTGCGATGCATGTGCTTTTCCAACCCAACCTACAATCAAAAGTTTCTATCCGTTTAGTTAAGATCTATCCGACTTCAAGACGGCTATATTTGGGCATATGCGGTTAGAAGGAGGTAATCTCTTAAGCAACATAACGAACTGGTCTATGCCATCCCCCAAACGGGGGAAGATGCCAATCCATTACCTCAACCCAAGTATAATGAAAATCTACTCACCAGCTATTAGACGTCAGCTGCTACCATAGACAAGCAGCTGCAACTTCACAAGTTCCTTTCCGAGCCAGCTAAACGCGGCTCCTGCCCCTGTGGTCTCCAAACTCGTTCTGGAAGTCTGGTTCTGACCTCCGTTCACTCGTTCTGGTTTACTACAGCCCACGTGACCACGTGGGATGTATGAGGACCTACGCCGTTATTAATATTTTTCATGCTGCCGATTGTCAGGTTATTTACGCTATTGTGTCCGACACTGAGGTAGCTTCTCGGATGAGTGGACGCCAAGAAAAACTGACCGCAGGACCCGAAGGCCGAGTGATTTCCCAAGTACCATTGAAGAAGCACACTGACAGATGGATCTGTCCATCCGTTAACTCTGTCTGTACCTCAGCAAAGCTCTGACCATAGATTTAAAAGGCCAAAAACCCCATAGAAAGATCAGTTGAGAATCTTCCAGAGTCGGCTGTTGAGTAATTCGACCCTTTCTTCTTGATCAGTCTAGTCCTATTTATAGAATTTAGGCCCATCAAATAAAGTTCCAACATTCAGATCAATCTAGTACACCGTCATCTTTTTTTTTAAATATCTTCTTAATTTTATACTTATTATTTTTAAGATTTTTCTCAAAATAGGTATAAATGCACTTTTATTAGTTAAGTCCATCATAGTTCTTGCATAAATTTACTTCAGGATCAAAGTTTTATGGGTTCTTTTACATGTCTTGTCTCCCACAACAGTTAATCCTCTTACACACAGAAGATGATTGGATGAAAGCAATGAAATAAAATCACTCATAAAAACATCTGATTTGAAATTAATTCTAATATTTTTTATTAATAAATTTCATACACTTGCACTCATATTTAATCTGTAAAAAGGATCTCTCTATTCTAAAAAAAAGTTTTTGGTGAACGGTTTCCAGAGAAAGGCTTTTTAATTACTGAACCGAATGACATGTATAAGGTATCAAAATGTCCGGATTCTTTCCGGATTTCCGAGTAGGCCCTTCGATTTTTCAAAAAAATTCTCAATTTTAAAATATTTCCATTTTTTTAGATAACGGATAAGGTCGCAGTTACAAAGCAAGAACTGTCAATCAAATTATTATACGTCCAATCACAACGATCGATTGACGCTATATTTTAAGATGAAACATGTTTTTCACCTTTTAAAAAAGTACTTTCTTGATGAAATATCACTCAAAGACTGATAAAAACATTCTAAAAACTTACACGTACGACATTTTATACTAAAATTTCACACTTTTTGTCCAATATTTATAATTTGTAGTCTGATTTTATCGAAAGTAATTGTAAACATAGTGATGTTTTGTCTCTTATTATTTTCAATTGCTTAAACGGTATTGTTTAACAAGTCTGGGTTTAAAAAAATATGAATGATAAACACTAGGCATATTATACTAACGAGTTACTTTAAAATAATGGTTTTTGTTTGGTCCGAATATTGATAAACAATTCGAATTAGTTATTTTTATAATCATAGATTAAAAATTATTAAGATGAATATTTTTGAAAACATTTCGTTTAAATTTTTGATAAATTCGAGTTAATATATATTCAAACTTTTAAGGGAGATTTATTCATGGAGGGGATTTGATGACGTATTTTTGGAAAGTTGGTTGACGTTTTTTCTGTAAATTGTTTAATTGTTTTATAAAATGTATTAAGTTCAGCGAGTTGGAATTTGTGTGAATTGCGAAGCAATTTCAAAAGGTCCTGCGTCAGCAGTTTACGGGGGTTGGTGAGCGATAGCGAGCAGGGGGCGGTAGCTCCCTAGTCTTTTAAAAAAACATAATATGTCATGAAAGCTTTATGAAAACCACTAAGATTTTTTTCATGTCTGATAAAATTCTGTACATTTAGTAACATTAAGGAAAACTGGAGTATCTTTTCTTTTATGTAAACCATCTCATCTCCCAATTTAAATATAGTAAACTAGTTGAAAATCTCCCCTGACCTATTCACAATTTTAACACCCCAGTGCAAAACTTCTAAATCCAAGTTCAAATAAACTTTCTGATCAATCAAAATTGTATACTTTTTAATGTTAAAGATCCTTAAAATAGTTTAATACATATTTATTTAATTTTTTTATTTATATAGAGGATATTTAGTTATAAAGTATGCATACAAATTTTGTTTTTATAGGGTATAAAGACTCACTGGAAAACCAAATGAGGGCGTTAAAGTGAGTATTAAAGGAAACATTATCTTTGAACTAGAAACCAGGCATGAGGTGGACAATGAACCCAAAAATCGTTACGGAATATACTCATCGGTATCGGTATAATAAAAAATCATGAAGATTCGAAAAACTACTGTTAACTCAGTTAAGTTTCCTTTTACGAGCAATAAATTAAGTATGGAGTAATTTGTATTTCTAGGAACTGAGAACCCTAAGTTTAATTTCATGAAGTCTTGCATTTGCTAACTCCTGTAAAGATGCATCCATCTATAAAATAGGAGCTTAATATAAGAGAGTTTGGGCAGATTTAAGAGGGAGTGTGTCACTGATGATGGTTAAGGCTGAACCTGATGACTATGAGCATATTTTTTGTGATTAATAACAATAGAATAACTTGAAATATAGTTTGGCTGAGGAGAGATTGAATCATATACATGCTCTCTCCGTAAATCCGCCCATGTTCAAGAGTTCATAAAGAATTCGCCTCGTTATTTCTTTTTAAACATAGATGTGATACTTGTTTAAATTTAACCCTAGATCTTTTTTCATGACAGATTTTTATTTAAGTCTGGTTTACAAAGATAAGAAAAGAACGATATAGTTTGACTATTATATAAAGCTAGGTTTGGTTTTTGAATTTACAATAAGATTTAGGAAATCTTTATTTCTTTATACCTTTAGTACGATTATCATTGAGAGTAATAGTAAAATAATTATTTTATACGTGCTTTTAAAAAGTAATTTTATAACTTTGAATCAAACTTTGCATCATTTACGACATGAAAAAAATCTTTTACCATTCTCTATCAAAGGGTGTGACAGTTTTCTTACACCTTATTACTATATGTTTTAATTGTTTTCTATCTTTTAATGTTTACAGAATTATTTGCAACTCGTGTCACCATTACGTGATTAATAAAATGACCTGAAATGTTTAAGGCAACTTTTCAATAACTTATAAAAACTTTCAAACACATTTTATGAATATTTTTGATTTAAAACTTCAATTTTAACATAATATTGTGTAAATTAGACTTCTATTTTTTTAGAGCATTTTTTCAGAATACAGAATACTAAGACCGGATTACGGACAATTCAAATGATTGCCCAAAATCAAACTCCCCCATACTTTAGAGGATGAAATTTTTCTCTAAAAGCATTACGCAAAAATTGGTACACAATCGTGTTCTAGCTAGATTATTTCCTTCATATCACTATTTAGTTTAACTTTACTGATTGATTTCAGTTATATTTTAAAGATTAAATACTTATTTTTAAATTTTGAAGTTACTTTTAAGATTTATAACAGTGATCAATCCTCACTAAGCTTTATAATTTAGAATTTATCCTTGAAACGGTATAAAAATAAAACTTTTTTGGACAACTATTTGATTGATGAAGGATGGAATATAAAACATTTTCTTCTATCAAAAGAGTTATAAAACACCAGAGTTGTCCATTTTTACTTGATTGAGGAATAAAAAATAAGATAGTTTAGTTAAACACTAGAGAAACACATGATGAGATTTGTAGTATGTTTCATTTCTCCTGAATAAAATACCTGGATAAAGTTTATTAACCTGGATATTTTTATTTAGGTTTTCTATAACCCTGCTTTTGTTAAACTGAAGAGGAAAACCTTTCCACTAAAATTTACAAACAAAATTAGAAAATCATGTCCAAACTGAAAAATACTTCACATTTTACATTAAAGCAAATAAAAGAGTGCTCGGGAAACAACAGATGTTTAAATACACTAAGAAACATAACGAAGAAAAGATACATTGAAATATACTTAAAATTTCCGGGGGTGTTTCCATCCCCACACTTTAAATAATGTAACAATAAAAAATAAAAATATACATCAGTATGTTTCTCTTCGAACATTTTTTTGTATAGAACAAGATGTTTTTAAGGGCCTGCACAGGTTTATTTGATGGTAATACATACAAGTAGTCATTAGTAAAATTAATACAAAATGTTTTAGATATTCTTGATTTTCTTGTGTTTTGATCTACGGTTTCTAATATTTTGACTTTTCTCACAACCTTTAAATTTCCCTTTAATTTTCGTAACCCCGATCAACAAAAAGTAAAATGAAAACATGCTCTCAAAACTAAAAATTGATCTTTGAGAATAAGGGAGAAAATTGACTTCAAGAGCTTTAGCTTTCTCATTATTTTTGCACTTTATAGTGCAATGCAGTAATAAAAATTTAAGTAAAAATTTTATTACTGCATTATCCTATGTATTGATTTCAATGAAACTTTCGTGTGTCTGTCTCTTCTTATTAACCCAAAATCAAATTTAGATTTATTTATATTTGATTTAAATATTCAAAATAAAAATATATTCATATCAAAAATATCTATTTCTAAACAATTGGCAGAGAGCAAAAGAGTAAAAATAGGGAAAATTCCAAATTTTCTCTGATCGATAATAATTGTTTAAATAACTCATACTGACAGATGAAAAGATTTACGTCATAACTGAAGTATCCAATAGGATTATGTCGGTAAATAAAAACGCCCCTCCCACATCAAGAATCATATTGGCAGAGTGGACAATTTTTTAAGTAAAAGTTAAATGTGTTTATATCATCTGATTTCATGTGATTAGTAAGGGGTGTTAACTTATATTTCAGTTTATATTTACCCACACGGACCTAACCTTCATCCAATGCTTCCTGGTTTGAGGAACTCCTGATGTTCTCAGTGTTTGACTCTCAGAAGTTGTAATTAAGTATCCCTCAAACCTAAAGAGAGAAGCACCGAGGTTGAGTTGTAGGCAGCAAGTTTTGACACAAGGTAAAAAGCTTACAGTTGAAAGCAGTTACATATTGGTATGATTTTAGGTTTTACGTGAAGAAAACTGCATTTGGTGAGTCAAAGTTTTCAATAAACTTGTTTACGTATTCTTTGAAGTATTTTCTTTAGAAATAATATAGAAAAAATATATATTTATTTGTTGGTTTCCCAATCATTGATCTTATTGTGTTAATCTGATTTATTTTTAGATTTGGTTCATTGAGTTTATCTATAATTTTTCCCGTTTACTTATTTCATCAAGCTACCTTACAGTTTTGTTTTGAATCGAATAAAATAAGGATATTTTAGTTGATGTGTTTGTTAGTGACGATTCTGGGATAAATATTTCATTATTTCTGATCGATAAGTTATGAGGATTTTTTATGAAGATAGAATATTTGTTTGATGCCCAAAACAAGGAATAGCAAGAATAAAACAGAACTTATTTATAATAATCATTTATGCAGCAATTTTATTTTGATGAATCTAAAAACTTTATTAAAAATGATCATGAAAGATTTCTTACTTAAATTGGAATTATATTCCCCTGATATATATTTTTTCAATGTTATTCGATGCAATTCAATAGTTAATTTTATGTACTAATATAGCAATAAGTTTCAAATTCGCTAAATTTTTCAAAGGATTTCTGCAACAATAAAAACATTGAAAATGGTATACTTGAAAATTTAAAGTTTTATTAGTCTTTGAATATGATTGCTGGATAGAAATTTCAGTTAAAAAACGTTGAAATTAAATATAGAATTACATAAACCTGTTTGGTACAGTTAAATTCCTTATTAATTATGTTTGTAAACTGCTGAAAAAACAGGCTCCTGATTAGAGGAGTCGGCTGAACTACAGCCTGCAGAAGCGTAAATCAAGCGCATTTGAATTTTGTCGTCAACTTGAGTGTTTTTCCTTCAGTGAGAAACTCAACACCTACATATATTATTTTTCTGGTATCCAAACGAAAATTTTGATTTTTCAAAACATATTAATAGGTTTATTAAACCAATCCTCAACACAGATGTGAAAGTCTAAATATGCATTCCCAAGATTTCTTGTTTATGTGTCTAAATATGAAAAATTCGTTAGTTACGTAAATAGTGGTTTAGTTAAGCAGATAAGAAAACAATTTTTAAAATTATAAAAAATCTAAGCATATGATAACTTACTAAACTTTAGATTCTTTAAAATCAGTCATCTCTGAAAATATTGCCGCAGCCAGATGGAGAATCATTATAGAGGATGACTTGGTCTTTAATCTAGTTAAATATCTAGATCAGGCATGGCCAACCCGCGGCCCGTTTGAAATACGCAATTTTGCGTTCCACGAGAATTTTTTTAGTCAAAAGTTTAAGTTTTAGGGTAAGTTAAGGCCCCCAAAATTTTGACACATGTACTTAAAAAGCGTTAAAACCTGATAATTAGAGTCGAAATTCCAAAATATTTTCTGGGGGAGGATCCCCAGACCCCCCTTTAGTATTAGGAACTCTATTGCTCACAACTTTTTAAAAGATATTAAGTTCAGCCAGCTGCAAATCCTACCTAAGAATATATTTTAATTTATGCATGGCGGCATCAGAGGAAGATTTGGGTGTACTCTTTCACGGTGCAAAAATCTAGCTGCAATTTTTAGAGAAAATTTGGGTCCTCCCGAAGTAAATTTCTATAAGCGCCACAGGCTTCTTAGTTTTTAGTGACTCAAAGTGTTTTTAACGGCATCTGTTTAGTTCCTATGGATATACTACAGAAGATATTCTTAGGGTTGCTCCTAATGGTAAATTTAAATGAATATTTTATTTAGGAATCTGTCAAAGTAAGCAAAGGATCTAAGAGACTACCTAATTTATACCTAGTTTATTCAATTTACTTCAGTCATTCCGTGCACCTAATACCCTAAAATTTTATAAGCGGCCCGTGAGAGTATTGTGGTTTTCCAAAAGAGGCCCTCAACATCATTTGGGTTGGCCACCCCTGATCTAGATCATGGGGCCAACCTTTTTCAGAAGTGTGCCACTATTTAGGAAACAATGAGTATGTGTAATGTATGCGTACCACTTCCACCTTTTTTACAATTTACCCCAAAAATTTTTTAAATAAAAAATGGTATTTTTTCTCGAGTAAGGCAGAGTAGTGGAGATTTAAAAATAATAGAGGGTTACTCCCCTGTATAATTTTAGGGGATCTCCCTTTAAACGGACTATAATGCATTTTATAACTCTAGGTCTTTTGAAAATCCCTAGAGTCAACAACTTCAAAACAGTTTCCAAATCCCCAAAAAGTTAATTGTGAAATCTCAATAAAAAGAATCATAAAGAAGTTTTGAGCTATTTAATAAAACTGATTCTTCATTAACAAACTGAAAAAATCGGGATGGATATATGCTACTCTCATTCAGGCATCTAAACAGAGATTTGGTTTCCTTGAAAATTACGCTGATGGTAAGATATTTTTTAAAAATAATTGATGAAATCACAAACAAGAATTAATTTCTCAGAAAACTAAGTTAAAAGGATATGGGTGGAGAACTAAAACCTCATTCATAACGTCACAAATTATTATCCCCCTCCCCCTAAAAAACAATTTACTATGACTTCGCGTGTCACACTGTAGCACTAGTGCCAAGGTTGGCCAATTGGCCATCCTTGATCTAGAACAACAGGGTCATATCCTACCCACAATATCCATCCGGAACTACAGTAGCTATGTTAAAATTTATCAAAATTTAACTATGATGGTAGCATCTCAAATAACCATGATCAGATATTAAATAAATAGGCGTTAACAGATCACGCTGACTCTCTACTCTACTCTAACATTCTATCTCTACTTCCCAAAAATATATTAGAATATTAATAACTCTCCTCTTAGAAATTCCTTGAAACCGCCTTAATTAATTAATAGAAAAAATTCTTCATAATGATTTGAGTTATACTCTCAGAAGATAAGCAATTAACCTTGTTTATAGAGACTGTTCTTGTATTTTATCATAATTTTATGCATTAATATAAAAATACCCGAAATTCACCAAATTAGTGTCATTAAAAACTAAGACATTTATATTGGCAATGTAAATATCATAAATATTATCAACAGTTTCTTAAATTCATTCTTTCTTTAAAGTATAGGAGAAGAGTTATAGAAACTGTAGTTAATATTTTACATATTCTCACAACAATGAACAAAATATCAGTGTTTGTTTTAATGACACTAATTTATTGAAATACAGGTATTTTTTATGTTAGTGTATAAAATTATGATACAGAACATGAACAGTTTCTATAAGCATGGTTAATTGCTTATCTTCTGAGAGTATAATTCAATCATTATTAAGGGCGGGTTAATTTTGTATTTACTGTAGCTTTTTAACTAACTTACGGAATAAAATACTCGTGGACACACTGTAGTCTTATTTTTAACTGGTAGACCGTTTCTTTTCGGCAGCTAGTTAAACTAGGTTTGTTTGGTAATATCAAAGGGTATTATGAAGAAAAGGGAGCGAAATATAGATTCCTATTTTACTAGGAGTGAACCCATTCAAACGCAAGAGATGATGCAAAGCAAGCACGGATCCAGGGGGGGCAACCGGTCAACTGCCCCCCTATGGGTTCAGACTCAAATTTCCAAATTTTCTGCGGGAGAACCACCAGACCCCTCTTTTGTACTTAGAACATTATTATTATTTTCTCTTTCTGTGCACGTTCTTACCCAGAATTTCAAAGCTTTCGGATATTTTCGGTTGTTCTTTGTTATGTTACAATTGTTCTTCGTTCTGATTAAACTTACAATCAAGAACAAAGAACAAGAATCGTTTAGAACATCTTCGTATGCTTTCGTCATCCTCCTATAGTCCAGGGGTTCCCAACCGGTGGTACGCGGGAACGTTTCAGGTGGTACGCGTGAGTCAAAGCCAGGGTTTCCCAAAGGGGTCGGTACCGACCCCCTAGGGGTCTATGAAGGTTTAAAGGGGGTCGATGAAGTTCTAGGGGTCGATTGGGGGTCGATGAAGCTTAAGGGGTCGGTAGGGGGTCGATGAAAGCTAAACAGTCATAAAAAATAAAATTGCTGATGGAAACAGTTTCTTATTACTGTAGATCAGCGGTTCTCAAACTGTGCTCCGCGGAGCCCTTAGGGCTCCGCCAAGCATTTCCAGGGGCTCCGCGAAGAAATTTGAAATAAATACATTTTTTGATAATTTCTAATTTGCTTTTCTCTGAAATGTTATAAATAACTTTCTGTAAGGTCTGCTGGTTTTTGCCTTTTTCAGGTCTTTTTTGGTTTACCAAAACAAGTTAAAACCATGTTTTTAGCGTCAAATTTCCAAAACTTTTCTGGGGGAGGAACCCCCAGGATGGGATGGTTTGGCACTGGCCGTTTGGGCGCCGTTCCCGTTTCGGCACCCAAATTTTTCTTCTTCTAATTTTTAGAAGAATCATGAGAGATCTATTTACTTTCATTTTATTTCTGCCGCTGAAACGGCCGAATAGTAGCACACCAAGGAACCCCATTCCCCCACCTCTCAAATTGATTACTCAGCACCTTTTTTTATAAAGTTCACCAAAACCAAGGGAAAACCTGTTTTTAGTAGAATCAAATTTCCAGATGCAAATTCTGCCAAAAATGTATAAAAAGCTAACATTGATCCTATGGCATGGGAGGGGATAAGGAATGATTTTGGGCCCATGTGTAAATAAATTTCGATATGTACCTCTGACGTATGGTCTAACAGCCCCCAAAACAGCTCTCGATTTCAAAAGAAGTAACTTTTAGGAAAACAAAATTTACAGATGTATAGATTTCCATATGAATCCTTTGTTCATGCATCTCCGGCATAATGATTAAAAAGTGATAGCTTTAATATTCAGAAATTTAAAATAAAGATAAACATTGTATCCAATGATAAAATATAATTGGTAAACAAAATATTCCATATATCCCGGGGTGTACATCAAAGGGGCGAGGGGGCCCTGCCTCTCCCCCGGAAAATCGGACTACGTATAACAAAACAAGTTAAAACTATGTTATTTAGGGTCAAATTTCCGAAATTCCTTTGGGGGAGGACCCCCAAAACCCCCTATTGTACTTAACTTTATTATTGTCAATTTTTATAGTAAGTTCGTTAAAATTAAAATCCTACCTAAAAATGAATGTCCAAAATTTGGACAATGATGTACCTAAAACGAGTTAAAAAAACTGTTTTTAAGGATCACATTTCACAAAATCTTCTGGGGAGGAAGGACCCCCAGACCTTTCTATTGTACTTTGATCTTAATTCGTCACAATTTTTCTTACAAATAAATTATCTTAGATGCAAATTATACCTAAAAATGTTTTTAAAAGCTACGTTAAACTGTTAAATATGCATGGGAGGGGCTGAGGAATAATTTTGGACCCCTCCCGATATAAATTTCTATTATGCTTTTATTTCTAGAAGCAATGGGTTTTATGTAATTTGCTTTTATACCTTGAAAAATTTATTTCGGAAAAGGGCTCCGCGAATAATTTGTCTCTTGAAAAGGGCTCCGCGACATAAAAAGTTTGAGAACCCCTGCTCTGTAGATAATTCAAAGAATTTTCCTGGTCCCTTGAACTTTCTTTAGATACTAATTTTTAATTTCAAAATTTTGAAAGGTTAATGCTTCATTGGTGGTCTATTGCTTATTTGGATCACCTATAAATTATCCAGATTATACTGTACATTACTAGTGAGTGGAACACTAGCGAATCCAGGGGGGCTAGGGGGCTTTAGCCCCCCAAAGGAATAAGAACTAACAGTGAAAAATAGGGGAAGTGGAAATTGGGGAAGTTAAAAAAGGGAATAGCGACTCCAAAACGAGTTAAAATCCTGTTTTTGGGATTAAACTTCCAGGAATTTTCTGGGGGAGGACCCCCAGACTCCCCCTCTAGATATATGAAGACTATTTTGATATTGAAAATTCTTAGCCTACCCCTCCCAAAAAAATCCAAATCTTGGATCCACCGTTGGAGTGGAACCAGTTGAATAATTTTAGTTTGATATTCATTCATAAATAATTTTTCTTAAAGTTTTAGTCGGATTTTTGAAAGGGGGTCGATGGCCTAGGTAAAATACTACCAAGGGGTCGATGCATGAAAAAGTTTGGGAAACCCTGGTCAAAGCGATATATATGTAAACTTAAGAGTGAAGATAAGTTCCATTACTCCTAAAGTTGATATTTTAATCACAGGCAAACAACAACAAATTTCGCACTAAAGACTATAAAAGTATATTTTGTATGATGATTAATTTTTTGCCGAGTTTGTACTAATTTTTTACTTGTATGTTTTTAGACCTATGGGTATAATAAATAAAACTGTAAATTAATACCATTTTCATCTTTTTATCCCTCCTTTATTATAAGCATGGTATAAATAAACAAATATCTAACCATTAAATATGAAGTTTTCTCAGGAATTTAATTCAAAAAGCCTTTGAACACTTTTAGAAGAGTATAAATATTATACGTTTATTAAAATATTTAGGTCTGGTGGTACGCCAAAATTTGTCAAAAAGTCAAGTGGTACGCAGGTGCAAAAAGGTTGGGAACCCCTGCTAAGTCTATTCATTTAGAATTGGCGCTTGAGAAATAGTGCTTTCCCCCACGCTAGAAGCGTAACCATAGTTACGCTCTTCGAGCAGCCAATAGTAAGCCTTCTTGGTCACTTTGACGAGGATAGTCGCTATGGTTACCGATCGGTGGTGGGGGAAGGAAATATTTTCAAGCGCCAGCTCAAAATGAACAGAGTATAGGAAGAAATAGAAGGCAAATTTTTGTGAAAAAAGTGATTTTTCAAACGTGAGAGGACTCAAAATTTGCAGTTTAAAAAAATTATTTTAAAAATCATATCTAAATCAAAGAAATCGAAAGGTGAGTTTCATAAATAATTTGACTACTCTTTATTTGTGTATCCTAAAGGAATTTTAAAAAAATCCAAAGATAATCCAAAGATCAAATCTAAAGGCCAAAAGATAATCCTGGAAATAAAGTGCTAATAAATGAAAAATTGTTGCGTTAAATCGGGGTTTCATGTCAAAAATCGTAATTAAAAGCTACATTGAACCAGGCACGGATCCAGGGGGGGTAACTGGTCAATTAATTGCCCCCGTGGGGTCGGACTAGGTTTCCAAAACGAGTAAAAACTCGGTTTTTTGGGTCAAATTTCGAAAAATTTTCTGGGGGAGGACCCCCCTTTGATACTTGTATCACCCATTATTACAAAAAACCCCTGTTCTCTTGTATTAATATAAGATCAGATTACACGAATAAATGAAGTTCTCTTAGATGAAAATTCATCCCAAAAATGTATAACAAACTACCTTAAATCTATTAAATATGCATGGGAGGGTCTGACTAATATTTTTAGGCCCCTACCGAAATAAACTTCCATATACCCTAGCACTGACTGAAAAGGGAGGTTAGGTTGACACCCTTTATAAAATTATGTCAATTTACAGATTAACAAGGAGTGATCAAACTATATTTTCGAGTTTTCCTTTTCAATTCTGGAACTTTCATGGAGCAATTCCTTCTATACTTTACCCAAAGGATCTAAAAATGGGCTAAACCTATTTTAAGCTTCAAAATTTTTTTTTTAATTTAAGAAAGGAAAACTTAAGAAAACAGAAAAGATAAAACTAGAAAAATTTAGGACCTAACTCCTCCTGAAACTAAAGTCTTGTAACAGCTCCTTAGGCTTGAGCGTCTTATGGGTTTTTCCCCAAGTCAAACAGTTGAACCTACACCTATGATACCTCCTGAAAGCTGGAAACCCCCTTGCCCCCCCCCTGAAAAATTGGGCGCCCCCCCAAAGGGAAATTCCTGGCTACGGGCCTGACTTATACTTGTAATCTTATTCAGTATTTTAAGTTAACGTAATTAAGTTCAGTAAACGTAAGTATTAAGGATTCAGCGTTTTCTCGCGAATTTTCTTATTCCCATGAAAGATGTTAAATATCTAAAAAGAAAAAAAAAACGTATTTAAAAGCTACATTGAACTTTTTGAGGGCATCGAATTTAATAGGACACCCTTATTAAGGTATCATCCTCCGATCCAGATCCCGTCTTAAATGTTCAAAAATGAGTCGAGATACTACTTTTTTAAAAAAAATTCTTGGTGAGGTGAGGACCCCCAAACCCCCCTCTGTTCCTTAAGGTTCTGAAAACAAAAGTATGGTTGGGGGTAACATCCCTGTAGTTAACCTAAAATGGGTTTTATTTTCAAAAATTTTCTGGTGGAAAATCCCAACCTAAAAATGTGGTTGCCCCCCCCACGTTAGTCCAGGCTGGATCCGCCACTGATGCAAAGTGGATCTGCTATCAGCAATATTCCTATATCATAACATAAACTTTTCATGGATGGCTAATGGGGTTTGTAACAACCTCTAAGACCTGATATCAAATTTAGTTGGTTTTATTATTTTTTGCAGTGTATTTTAATGTTACATTCTTTCAAAGTTTTACTTTCCATAATGTTTCTGCAAACACTATTTTTTTAAATATAAAAAATATGAATACAGAGTAGTGGCGAGTAAAAATTATTATTATTAAAAAAGTATTAAACCGTTTTTAAATTATTTTAAAAAATTTAAAAATTTTAAAAACCAGAGTTACGCTATAGTCCACTGAAAATAGCGAAAAAATGGGCCGAACCTCGGACAAATTGCAATAAAAGGTTTCTCAACGGTTTTCACTTAGGAATGACCTCAATAATAACATACTAAAAATCGGCCAAAATCGGCCTGGGGGAAGTTTAATTTTTTTTAAATTTTTAAAAAATGGCCGAAAAAAAATTTAAAAAACCCAAAACAATAATATAGACATGTGATACATGTTTATAGGTTATTTTTGAGTTTTAAAACCGAATATTGCCTTTAGTTTTGAAAAAAATTTCAATTTCAATTTTTAAAATTAATTTGAAAAATGAACTATATGAAAAAATTAAAACCCCCCTAAAAACCTAATCAAATCATCAAAAGAGATAAATCAAACGGTTTTCATTTAGAAATGACCTAAATATTAACATACTAAAATTAAAAAATTTTACGAGTTAAAGAAGTTCAATTTTTTTTTAAAATTTCAACTTTTTTTGTGAAAAATGCATTTTTTTTTCAAATTCGTGCCCCAAACTTTTGAGGCTTTTGAAAAGGTCATTTTTCAGTGGATATTGTCCACAGATAGTTATATAATGGAAAACCGGTGGAATTGACCCTCAATGAATTAGTTAATTATTTTATTTAAAATTTTGAAATTGGTAAAATGTAGTAAAAAGTGAAAAAAGGTGATACTTTGGCATATTTACATCAGAATTTAAAATAATTAACTAATTCATTGAGGGTCAATTCCACCGGTTTTCCATTATATAACTATTTGTGGACAATATCCACCTAAAAATGACCTTTTCAAAAGCCTCAAAAGTTTGGGGCACGAATTTGAAAAAAAAAATGCATTTTTCGCAAAAAAAAGTTGAAATTTAAAAAAAAATTGAACTTCTTTAACTCGTAAAATTTTTAAATTTTAGTATGTTAATATTTAGGTCATTTCTAAATGAAAACCGTTTGATTTATCTCTTTTGATGATTTGGTTAGGTTTTTAGGGGGGTTTTAATTTTTTCATATAGTTCATTTTTCAAATTAATTTTAAAAATTGAAATTGAAATTTTTTTCAAAACTAAAGCCAATATTCGGTTTTAAAACTCAAAAATAACCTATAAACATGTATCACATGTCTATATTATTGTTTTGGGTTTTTTTTAAATTTTTTTTCGGCCATTTTTTTAAAATCAAAAAGAAATTAAACTTCCCCCCGGCTGATTTTGGCCGATTTTTAGTATGTTATTATTGAGGTCATTCCTAAGTGAAAACCGTTGAGAAACCTTTTATTGCAATTTGTCCGAGGTTCAACTCTATTTTCAGTGGACTACTATTTTTAATGAAAGAACTGTAATCAGCATTAAAAAATAGCCCAGAAAAAAGTATAGCATGAGTATTAAACCGCTTTTTAAATTATTTTTAAAAAATTTAAAAATTAATAAAACCAGTCACACTTTAGTCTGGCGGCGCAAGTTCAGAGGTGCGGATGATTGGCGAATTTTGGTTATTTGGCGCCATATTTAGAAGCCAAATGACTCTTTTAACATTAGTTAGGGTTACCATATTAGTCATGTTTACTGCTAAAAACTTGGCGCATCCGCACCTCTGAACTTGCGCCAGTCTGGCTAGTACCTTTAGAGCTGAAATTTCATGCCCTGCCACCAAAGACGGAAAAGTGGATTTTATGGTGGTGCCATCTATATTCAAAGTTAAACACTATATCACCGTCGATCTGAAGTTTTCTTCTCTCCCTTTGTTTACTTACCCAATGTGAAGATGGGAAAGTTGTTCTTAAAATTTCTTTTTACTTTCAACAACACTATAAAATCTAAAGTTCTTAGGCTCAAGTTTAAATTTATTTAGAAGCTTAATATTTATTAAACATAAATAAACATGTTTAATGTTTATATTTCTGATTTCCAAGTTAAAAACTAGTGTAAAAAATAAACAAGCAATCTTTTACTCTGCAGTGAATGAAAATCTTTTTCTGTTTACAAGATTTTTTTATTTTATGACCTTAAAAATTAACATATTTGTTTTTGACTGTTTAACCCGCTAAACAATGCAAAACTACTGACCAATAGAAATTGATGATATCCTTCAGTCTGCTCCGTAGCATCTTTGCAGCATACCCGCGCATATATGAATTAAATTTCGGCAAGTGCATTAAAAATCAAAACAACAATGAATCTTGTCTCACCTCCCATCCCGAACTGTTAACTAACTTTTTAATTGGAACATCATGGAGGAATCCGAGGTGAAAATGGATATTTCCAACGCTGTTGAACACGAGTCTGATAACACAGAGAATCCACCTTGTGTAGAGCCAGCCCTTGTTAGTAAAAGAGGTAGGGCAAAGGCGGGAAAAATTGTCAACAAAGTGAGAAAAAAACGTGGACCGTATAAAAGGTATCAACACCATTACACTTGTTTCATTTCTTTAAGCACTGTCAAATAGTGAATTTTGTCTTGGTTTTAAGGTTAGTTTTTGTATGTTTGATTAGAATATTATAGTAATTCTTATTTTGTTTGCATTAAAACTAACTGTAAAAATTAAGTATTGGCTTGAACTTAACTAAACTTTGGAAAAATTGTTGTAAAACTTCTTTATTAAATTTGTTATTTGGGGAGGCCATGCAATGTTTGTTTTTAAATTGTTACAAGCTTCTACCCATCCTAAGATATTCTAATTTTACATTATTTTATTAGGTGCATTTGCATTTTGTGACCTTATCTAACTTTTATCTGAAAACTTTTTTTAGTAATAGGAATATCTTAATAAGTTTTATAACGTATCTGTTGTAATTATAATAATAATAATTTATTTCCATAATGTACAAAGCAAAGCAAAATAACATAATTATTAGTAGATAGTACCAATTTTTCAAGTAGCATAACAGATTAAATTATTTTAAGGCCATTAATTTACTTTTTCATTCACTCAATCAATTTCATTCATTTAGTTGATTCATTGTTATATTTTTAATTCAGTTTTAAATAATTCATGTTATTTCTGTGGATTTTTGGCTTTTACTAGCCAGTCATGTGGTACCAATTGTCTTGTAATAAATTTACTATGGTCAGAAAACATACAGGAACCATAAATAAATATATGAGATTTATTTTTATATGATAAATATTAAGTTAATAAAAAATTATATTATATTGTATTTTATTGGTTTTTATGCTTGGGCATAAAATTATCTTGAATTTTTTTCCTTGTAGGAAAGCAAAATGGTTTATTGAACAGACAAGTTATATAAAAAGTAAAGAGAGAGAAACAGAAAAGAAGTAAGTCAAAGCTTATCCCCCATGTTACTAATTTGAACCAGTTAATAAGTTTACAGTTTACATAGTTCAAGGCAAGTTTATATTCTTGCTATATAATCCTTACCTTTAATTCTGTAATTTACCTTTTGATCAGATTTGGAAAGAGTCCTGTATGGTGGCTGGTCTACCAGTCTCCTGTTCTCAGTGACTCATAGCCCTTTAGTGTTATAAAATATTTTAATGATAACTGGAATACCATAAATCAACATTTTCTCTTTATCCACCTTAAATTTTTATAGATTTCTCTAGAATGTATGTAGAGCCCTAAACCTACATATATCTCTTTAGTTCATTGGATGCCTTTCTTCCCTGGGGGTTGAGATCGACCACTTTTAGAAACTTTTATCTTCTTCAGAGTAGTACAACCCTTGACTTTAAATCGCAAAATGTTACACTCTTTCAATCTGCATAGAACTTGGCTTCTAAAACAGTATGTTGCGACCTGCTGGGAGTAGTATGATACGTCAAAAAAATGAAAAAGAAAATTTATTTTACTAAAGGTTTTTTGGATTGAATCAACGAAAAAGTTGAGCATGTTTGGAATTAACCCATGTCTTTCTTACACATTTTTTTATTACACACAGACATACATTTTTCATGTCTTGATTTCTATAACAATTCTCTCTGAAAAATCCTTGTTCATTTATGTAGGATTTCAAAATAAAACAATTTTTAATCATTATTTAAAATTGGTTGCCCCAAGCATTGTTAAAAGTTTGTGTCATTGCCTGACCACTATTAATTCATCATTAAGATGAATACTCAATACTAAAATGATACTGATTGTTAGAAGTAAAACATTACCACCTATTTTCAACATCGTCCCAAGGTTGCCAGCAAGTTTTGCATCATGAAAAGGGGTCGCTGGGTCTTTTGGCTGAGAATCCCTGGCATTGAATTGTCAGATTATATCAAAAATATGTTGAAAACGTGTTGAATTTTAAGTTTTTAGGGGAGTACCCCTTCAGAAATGTTTTTTTTTTAATTCAAAAGGGACATTTTAAAGGCTTCTAGAAATTTAACTTTTCAAACTATATTGTTCTGGGAGGTCTACTTAAATTCATTTTTTAAGTTGGGTACAAGGGGTACTAGAGAGTTTAAATGAACATTTAAATCTTACCCCCACTAAGGGCTTTATTGTTTATGCAACTTAAGAGTTTTTCCATTGATACGTTGTTCATTGTAATTAACATTTATCTTCTGGTGTAACAATTTCGGAAAAAAAATTACTGAAAAGAATCCTCCAACCTCTCCTATGCATATGAGCTACAACACTTGTACCTGTAAATCTCGAAAACCTAAAACTTTTTTCCCTTTTACTTACAAAACACTGTTTTCTTTTTACTGTGGATTGGACTATATTTCCTATTTAATAAATAAGAATCTTGTATGAATTTAAATTGTGTACTGCATTTGATAAATATGTAGAGTTTTAAGGATCCAGCTAGTATTCTTGCATTGCATCTTCAATGTAAAGAAATTCTTAAGAGATAAATGCATCCTCTAATTTGAAATAAATTATACATGGTTGAAATAAACTCGACTTACCTGCATTAAAAGAGAAAAATTATTTTCACTGATTTTTACTGTCTGGCCTTCACCCCCTGTACCTAATTGAGTTTGATTGTTTGAATTATACTGGTCTACCTAAACCATTGCTTAGTGGAAGATTGAACTTAGCTGTTTTAATTGAATTTTATAAATTTTAAATGATATTTGCAATGCATACATTAGTGAGGTTAAATTTCTCTTAATTTACTCCATTATTTATAATTTTATTTATCTTAAGAATAGAAATTACATTACTATTAAAAAAATTGATTTTCCCTATCAAAATTTATACTAACAAACAGGGCCGGACTGGGAAGAAATTTCGGTCCGGGCATTTTAAGTCTGAATCTGCCCACCGCATAATTTTTATGGAAAATATAACTTCATAGAATTTAAAAAAAAAAATTTTTTTTGGGGGGGTCGTAGGTATCCATAGGTTTTGAAAATTGACCCATAAGAAATAGTCTAAAATCCACCTTGAAGTCAATAAACTCAATATAGCCTTTTAATTCTTTGTTTGTAAATTCAGTGGGTAGAAATAAATTCCATCTTGACGAACTTAATATTAAAAGAAATTGTGAATTATGTAGCTTAGCTCAAAATAGAAAGAAAAACAGAAAAATTTAGAAAATTTTACTCTTAAAAGTTCTGTTTTAACTCATTTGGGACCCTTTTCGGTGACATCCGAAAAGGTTCGCTCCTTTTATGCCGTAGAATTTTTAAAGATGAAACCAGGAAAATTAGTTTATAAAAGTATTTTAAATAATAAATATAATATGTTTTTGAATTAAGTAATTTATGCCATCATTAATGAATTTAATTGCTGGTAAATTAATGGGTTTGGCGGCCGTACAAAAAGAATTCGTGGGCTGCTAGTTGGAAATTCCTGTGGAGTGCGGATTCATTTTTACAGGATATTTTTCATTCATACCACTGTAAAATATTTTGGTAGTAGGAGGCCCACAAACGGCCCTCGATGAGTAGCGGCCCACCGGGCATTTGCCCAAATGCCCGCATGGCCAGTCCGAGCCTGCTAACAAAAACATTCAAAAGTATTGATATACAGTAAAGCACCGTTTATATGTTTCTCATTTATACCACTCTATCATTTATATATACAGTATATATACATATTTATATATACAGTTTTTGCAAAGTCCCAATTCATTCCTATTCATTAAATGCAAAAATTCTTTGTTTATACAAGGCATAATATTCAAATTCATTTAAACAAACAAAACAATAAACCACAAAATACACTTTTTCAAAAAGATAACATATTGAACACAAATTAAAGTGGAAAAAAATAATAAAAGAGAATAAAAATTTTACATGTTTATCCAGAAGGATCCAAAGCTCGCCAAATACATCTTTTTTGGCTGCCTTAAAATTCATAAAATATCCAGTATCAGTTGTTCCATGGGAAAATTTCCCCAGGGAAGGTTGAAAGACACTGCGTTCCTTGGCTGGTGTGGGGGGCATGACCAATAGAGTGGGGGTGAGTATAAGGGCACTTCGATGAACTGATAACAAGATGTACTACACTAGTTTTATGGCCCTTATCTCTGGTTAGGGGCCGCTAGCACCCCCTGCAGAGAAGAAATCTTTTGATCACTAAATGACCCCACAAAGAAAGGGGAACCATAAAACTTCTGTTCTAAAAAACCTTAGCACTATAAAGGTATTGTTTCTTTCATTTTTATGTTGAATGTTTTTATAATTTTAAAAAATTTAATTATTTTCAGTTTAAAAACTGTTTTGAAGTAATTTTTTCTTTAGTAAAACCTTAAATTTAATGTTCTTGTGTAAATCTGTTCGGAGTGTTAAAACCTAATAATTAAAGATATTTTCATTCTACATCGTTTTACATAGGTCCCTTGAAAGACGTATAAACTGTGCTTTACTGTATATATTTTTAAGTACACTTTTCATAATATTTTCATTAAGTTAGTTTTACTTTTCTTTAAAAAAAATTTCCCAAAATGCTCACTTTTTTTATTCTTTTCTATGTTAAGTTTTTAAATAATTGCTGATATAAACTTATTAACACAGTCATTTTTAATATGTTTATTAATCCTCTAAAAAAATTTAAATAAAATCACAAAATTATTTTATTTAATTTGCAGTAAAGCAAATGTCAATGCTTCAGTAAAAAAAGTATGTTTAGTTTGAAGATATATTTTTAAATTGCTGAAATATTGAACCTTTTTATATTCAATTTAAAATTATCCCATATGTTTTGTGATTTATTTGGACATTCTAAACAAGTTATATTATGTTGTATATTTTCAATAATAAGTCAAAAATTAATAGTTTTTAAACACCTGAGAAATACTTAAAAGGAAACAAGTATCTCGTAAGTTACATTTTAGTATATCCCTTTAATTAATATTTAAAAGAAGTTAAACTTTTTTGTTTTGCTGAAATTAACTTTGATATTTAATTGTTTTTGTCTTTTCAGAATTACTAAAATACCCAAGAGAAAGTACTCAAAGTCAAAAAGTGGATCGTTTGATATCACCTACAGAAATTTGTTAAAACATTCTATTCAGAACTTAATACCTGTTCAAACTTCAAATGGAACATCGCGTCTGCTACCAGTTGTAAACTTTTTGGAGAAACATAATTTTCAATATGAAGTGATGCCAGAATCTCTTAAGCATGAAAACTTTTTTCTTCAAGATAAGTACATGAATTCTTTCTTTGAATGTTATCCTGAATACATGTGTATTGACTTTTTGTGTGAAATACCAGAATTAGAACTTAATTTGTGTTTGTTTACTTCTATTGATGGGAATGGTTTTTGTGATATAGTTACTATTGGTTTATTGAAAACCTTTGATTCTGGACTTTCATGGTTGTTAGAAGTATTCAAGAAGCATAATCCTAACTGGAGGAAAACCAAAATCATTACTTGTGATAAAAAGGATAATTCAATTGATATTGCCATGTTGGCTTATCCAGATAAACTTGTTCTTGTGTCATTTTTTCATTCTTTAAAGGCTTTGAAAAGTGAAGTATCAAATCAGAATTTCTTATTGACTGAACAAGAGATGAATGATTTTATTCGAATTTATGAAAAAATGGTTTATGCCTGTGATGAATCTTCTTATGACGAACTTTCAAAGCAGATAAAATCTGACCAAGTTGCATCTTTTTTTAAAGAAAAATGGCATGATGAAAGAGAAACTTGGGGATTGGGCAGTCAACTGAATTCGAAACTTTTCTTAAAATCATATCATAGTTTTTTAATTAAAATCAGGAAAGAAATACGACCTGCTATAAATATGGAAAATTCTATTGAAAGTGTGATTGAAAAATTATGTGTTTTATCTGAAAACTTTCGAAAAGAAATGTTTCAAAAGTTTACATCAGTTTTTCCTGTGGCAAGTTTGAATTCTAAGGAGACACCTCTTCAAGCATATACCAAGTTTCTTACACAATATGCAGCGGAGCTTGTACTTGAACAGTATAGCTATTCACACACTGTAAAAAATATTCGTAAACTGTCTTGTGGAAAATATGTTTGTGCCTCTGAAGATATAGTTACTATCCATGCCTGTTCATGTAATTTTTTTCAGGTGTTTCTACTTCCTTGTTGCCATATTTTTGCCATAAGAATGCATCTATCCCTTCCATTTTTTGCAGAGACTCTGTGCAGTCCTCGTTGGACTTCAATGCATTATAAAAATACAGTTCTACTACTGCAAAAATTATCTTTAACAGAAAATGAGAAGTGCTTTGATAATGAGCGGTTTGAAGAGTACTTCAATGCATGTTCAGCATTATGGCCTCTTTTGACCGAATGCTCAGAAAATGTTTCTCAGGATCGTTTCCAAATTCTCAGTAGTTTTATGGATGCTTGGACCAAAGACCTTGTTGTGAGTGTAAAAGAAGCTATTAAAGTTGAAAACAGTTCTTTGGTTTCTAACCCTGAATCAGTGGATGATGGATCAGCAGATAACTGGAAAGAAATGCATGGAGTTACATTAAAAGAAATTTTGAACTCTGATTATGATTTTTCCTCAGTCTCTGTTTTTGCAAATCATATTTCTTGAATTTGTAAACGTTTTCTTTTTTGAAGGGCATTTAAGTCCTATACATTAAGTTCTTTTTGTATAAATAAACTTTGTAGTTTATTTTATTATTTATTACTATGGATATAGATAGAATGTGTTAAGTTTGAGAATTTTATAGTTTATTAGGTTATGCATATTTATTAGTTCTTGGACTACTCCTAAAGTCATGGTACAAGGTTTTCTTTTTGTGTTTATGGTAGAATTTTATTATTTTAAGCTGGATTTTATTTAATGTTACTCAAGGATAATGTTTTTTCTTTAAAATAAATTATTATTTTGTTAGGTTGTTTTTCTAATTTAATGTTTAAAAGTCTTGAATAATAAATTTTAAAACAGTTCCCTTCTCTAAGTTGAAAGACATTAAAGAATTTTTACACCTACAAATACAAAAGGTTTACTTAATTTTGTTTTGAAAGGCCCTTATAACTATTTAATTTTATTTAAAGTTAGGACTAGGAGTTATATAATGTGCTTACATTTTATTTAAGTACTAAAAATAACTTCTAATTTCAGTTATGATTTTACTTTAAGCTTTAAAAATAAAGGAAGTAATTTAATATTTAATTAAAGTTTTTTTTATAAACATTCTCTTTACACATAAGTCAAGCCTGCACAACTAGGTTGTTGGCCAAATTATCAGAACTCAACTTGCAGCAAGCCAAAAGTAAAAATAGGTAAGCACTCTTTAAGCCTGAAAAAACTCATTTCTATTGTCTCCATATAAAAACTTTACATTTTGTGTTATGCCTTTCCATTTCCATTGTGGTGGGCCCGCAACTGTAAATTGCCCATGGCAGCTTTCGGCGGCCCTGATCATAACTGTCAATCTCAACAGACCAGTTTAAATTTCATTGGATAGTTTTAGAAATGTCCCGTTTTATTTAAATCAACAGACCAGTTTACATTTCATTGGATAGTTTTAGAAATGTAACGTTTTTTTACTTTGATTAATATTAACTTTAAAAATTACTGTAGGTTATATGAATTTCTATCTAAAACCTCGAAAATCATCTTCCTAAATTTCCTTGAAAATTTTCACTTGTAAATTAAATGGCAAGTCCAGTAGTTAAATTTTATTTTTTTATTTGATAGAGGTATTCAATGATTATTTATTTTTAAATTTAATTTCAAAGTTTGACGATAAAAAAGGGCGTGAAAAGTCGAAAGTCAAAATGTGATGTCATTTAATCCTAAACATTGATTTTAAAAAATGTCAATTTTTCAAAGAGATTGTTGGTTTTCACTTTAAAGTAAGGCCGAACCAGATGTGACGTCATTCAATCCTATACAAATGCAAAAGTTCGCAAATTTGTAAGTTTTTTATTAAATGTTGTCTTTATAATAAAGGCAAAATTTAATTAAAAAAATCAAGAAAACTTACAAATTTGCGAACTTCTTTTTTGAGGCCTGAAAAAGTGTTATTTTCACATGCTAATATCCGCGAATATTCACGATATTTTCTTCAGTGAGTTCTTCATAACGTTGGCAAAAATACTCTCAATGAGGTTTTTGCTCTATCTCTCCTTTAGTTTTTAAATTAATTTTTGTAACTTTTTTTATTTCGCCGCTAGTAGGGGCGCTATAAGTCATCTCAATGGATTTTCCAGGTCTTTTTTTGTACCTAGGAGTAGACCTTACTTCCATGACCTTAGGACGCGTTGGTTCCAAATAAAAGCCGCGAAACGGACTTTTGAAACACCCTTTATAATGTACATAAAAGGTCTCGATATTCAATTAAAAGATGCCACATAAGGAGAAATTATTTCATTATTCATTTACAAAATTGACCTATGAATAACTTAAATGAAAACAAAATAGCTTTCTAAAATTACTTGGCAGGGGCAATATTTATCCCAAAAAAATGAAATTGATTTTTTATTACTATTTCCGAGTTCCAATATACCAACAAAGAAAGTCACTAAAGATAATGATCTCAATGCAAAAAGAATAACAATAACATTAAGTTTATATTAAGTTAATTTTACTTCTTTGAAAGAGAAGTAAATTCGAAACAAAATGGAACAGTGGGAAAAAAATAGCGGAAAATTTTCCGACCCAAATACATAGAATTTTAGGGAGGGAAAAAGTCTTCGGGAACAGCATTTAACCTATTACATCTAAATCGCCAGGCCATTTTTTAAGAAGTTTGGGGGCAAGTGCCCCGCAGTGATTTATTTTTCCCCCCGTAGTGATGAAAGTTTGCCCCCGAAGTATAGGTAAATTTCTGATATCCTATACGAGTAAAGTAGTCTCGTAGTAAATCTATAGCCTATAGTAAAAATAAATCACTGCGGGAACACTTGCCTCCAAACTTCTCACTTTTTTATAATAAACGTTTTTAGAAATAAGGGGCCGTTCAAATATTACGTAAGCACCTAAGGGGGGTGGGGGGTTTCACTTTGCTTATTTTTGCTGACAAGGGGGGGTAAGAGTGATGCTTACGTAAGATGGTGCATTTTCTAAAATCTCTTGTTTCTTGCATAAATTATTTCAAAATTCAATCAAAAATAAATGTAACAAAAAATTGAATTAGGAAATCTGACGTCAGCACTTTATTTTGGAGATGGACCACCCTAAAATTTTGAAATTGCAACCCCGAAAAGTAGTGTTTCGACTCATTTTTGAACCTTTAGGGTAACACCCAAAAAGAACAGCTCCGTGTACGAGTCACCTAATTTTCAAGGAAAAAAACAGTACTTACTAATAGGGATGTCAAAATTTCGGGGGGGGGTCCGGCAATTTCTTACGTAATTATGGTGGGAGGGGGTTTGAGGTTTGCTTATCTTTGCTGACAAGAGGGAGGGGGGTTAAAAATGAACAAAAAGTGCTTACGTAATATTTAAACGTCCCCTAATGGTTCAAGATTGAAAGGGAGGTCTGGGGGCCCTCCCCCATCAAGTTTTTTGAAATTTGACCCTAAGAACAGGGTTTCAAACTGTTTCTTGGTGTACGTAATCCCAAATTTGGACATACATTTTTAGGTAGAATTTTGATTTTAATGAACTTATTATAAAAAAGTGTGAATAATAAAGGTTTAACTCAGATTACTAATTTTTTAAGGAATATTAAAAAAGAATATATTGAGAAAGAAGTTAATCAACTGCTGTCCCGACCTCCCGCGGTCCCCCTTTTGTAGGAGGGGTTCATGAATAGGGTTGTTTGTTGCTATTCTTCCTTTGTCCGATTCCGTGAATTTAGATGGGGCCGAGAGCGCCTGCGTGAGCCTACGGTGACCGTAACTTACTAAAAAAACCTACCTACTACTACCGTAACCTACTACTAACTTTTTTTATTTACAACTTTTTTATGAGTTCGTTAAATGCAAAACTCCTACCAAATACTTAATTCGTGAAAAGTTCGAAAATTAGATTAAGTGTACCAAAACGAGTTGAAAACCTGCTTTTTAGAATTGAATTTCCAAAATACTTCTGGGGAAGGTCCCCTAATCTCCCCTTTAGTTAATTCGAACGCAATTGTTTTCAACCTTTTTAATGTTATGTCCGTGGGAAGCAGGGGCGTATTTGGTTTTTGGGGGGCTAACAATTTTCATAATCAAATTGAATCTTCTTGATCTTAATATGTAGAAGGTAGTGAGTTATCCTGCTCCAACTACTGAAAGGAAATTTTTTGGAAACTTAAGTAAAAAAACCTACTTTTTTCAACTCGTTTTGGTACGCTTCATCCGAATTTCGGATATAGATTTTATGGTTAGAATTTTTGCTATTTGACAAGCTTAGTATCAAATAGAGTTAGAAGTATCAAGGGGGTGGGGATCTCTCCCACATAAAATTTTTTGAAAATTTGACCTTAAAATAACTGGGACTGAACTCATTTTTTGTGCATAAAACGCCATATTATACAGTGTAAAACTTTCGGGAGAGGCTAAGCCCTCTTGGATCGCTACGCTAGTACCTTCGAGAAAAAACAAAGCCTGAACACGAAGTGTATGAGTCATCAGTAAGAGACCGATCGAGCCAATAAGCATTGAAATTTGAAATTCAGAATAATAGTGGTTTAATGTAGTTGGAGCTATCCAATGAGAATACATTCATCGGTCTCACAGCAGTGACGATATAGCTCCGTGCGTTGGCTTTATCCCAAGCCTCGCAAAACCAAAATTTGGATCCACCACTGCCTCATAAATTTTGACGTCAGTTTTCTAACTGTTTTTCTCTGGCTTATAAGGAGCGGTACACTTCGGTTATTATCTCAAAATGAACTAAAAAACTCCTTTTAAACATCAAATTTCCACAAAAATTTTGTTCCCCGAAAAAATTCCACAAAATCCACAAAAATTTCCCATACATGTGATTCTTCCGCCAATTGGCGGAAATCCGCCAATTTGTTTAGCAAAATTAAAATCCAACAATTCGATTTGCAAAATTGAAGTTACACTGTCTTATTTTCCAATCGTGTTTTTACTGAAAACTCTAGCCGCGAGTGTTGTACATTAATAAGTTTTATGTAAAATCGAAATAATATGAAAACTAGTTGATTTAAGCTTAAAAATATGACTAGCATATCGAATCGTAGATCTCGGGAAGTAGAAGCCAATTGACCCCCTCTTAAAATGAAGGAAAATTTAGGTGTCATGGAATTTTTTAAAAATATTTTCCGCCAATTTATTGTAAGAGTGATCACATGTATGATTTCCCCAAACCCCCTATTCAATATGGAGCTGCAGCTGCTTGCTAATAACTCAATGAAACCTTTTTTCCCACTGAAATTTGTCTTTTGAGGGTCTGTACGTAATAAAAAATTATGTGGATGAGAACTTCGAATCGTATCAAACTAAGTAATACTTAATCTTGTGATTATTACACTAGTTACTACTAAATGATTAACTATTAATTAAAATAGAAAAGAAATTAAAAGTAATGTGGAATAATTTTATTTAACTAATTGTGGAAACTTTTATAACCGATGATAAATTTTTCCCACTGACCCCCTAAAGGAAAATCCTGGCTACGCCACTGAGTGTGTGGACCCCTTGAGGCGCATTAACGATCCCATTTCGATGTTTCAACAAATCAAATCAATTTCTCAAAATTGATGGGACAGTATATATCCCGCCGCGCCGTATTGAAAGGGCTGAATTAAAAAAGACCACGTCACATCAACGTTCCTTATTATTGCGGATGCGGAGACATTTCCCCCTAGGATCGGGGATCGGGTTCAACCTTCAAGCAAGGCAGTGGTCTGTCTTCCATATGGGCCAATGGTCACATGTGCATTCCAGGAAGAAGGCAAGGTCGAAACAGGAGATAAGACCCCCTTTCGCGTGGGGTGTTGTGGAGGAATAGTGGAATGACTCATTTGGTTCCATTCAGTACTGCTCAACTGGCCCTGCGCTAAGCGGTCGGACGGACGTTGGCCTTCGACAAAGGGGTCTCGTAGGTTCCATCTCTGTATGATCGACGAAGTATCAAGCATTTTCACCTTCAGTTCTTCAGAATTGTTTATTTTGTGACTTGAAAGAGTGAATGGACGAAATCATCTAACTAAAACCTATATTACGGTAAGTACAAACTGCTTTGAGAAGTATTTTTTTATTATCTGTGAAAGGCCCTAGATTTTCCTCTTTATTTTTTAATAACTTTTAAAGTAAAACCCAGGTTCGGGGAAATTAATCACCATGTTTTGACACGAATTGAATTTTTTTGTTTTATAATAGTTTATTATCAGGGTTTAAAATGCACCGGAGCGGAGCTCCGGTACTTCTTGGTTTTTAGTTAATATTTACATTTTAATCGGAACGCACCGGAGCGCAAAAATTCGCGTTCGGAACCCTTTCAAAAAGACCAAAATTTACCCCTCGCCCCGAAGTATTCCGATTACCGAAAATGACAATCGCCTTTCACCACACTATCCCCAACGTCTTGAGGGAGGATGGATTCTGTACTTGTTTCTAGGGGGAGAATCGAGTATTTTTTTGAGGGGTGAGGGTAGGGTTCTAAAAAATCGTTCGATTCGATTCCGGAATCGATTCCTGGGGTTCGATTCTTTCGATTCTTCGATTCGATTCCTGAGGTTCGATTCCAACCTGGAATCGATTCCTTGACGCCAGAATCGAAAAAGTAGAATCGAAAAAAAAATTCCCAAATCGAAACAGTAACCTGCTTGCATGTGTCCTTCAAGGTTGATCCCCGAATCTCCCACTACAAATCAATGAGTTTTTTAACCTCGCGGAGAGGACGGTAGGACGGAGAGGGGTCAAGGCAAGGGTCATCCGGGGGCAGGGCCCGGGGCTGTCCTCTGCGTGTTTTTTTTGTCGCTTGTTTGTTGTTTTGCTTTTTTGAAAGTGAGGGAGAAGAGAATTTGGGCCCGGCCCACACTCACACACACGATCGGGCCATCGTTTTACATGAAAAATTCCTGAACTCAAACTTAAATTTTGAAATCCATTTTTTACGCTATCTAAAAATCGAAAGAATTTCCCATTATTAAATTTTTAATTAAATTATGTCATTGACTCCATGGAATCGAACGATTCTTTCGATTCCATGGAGTCAATGACATAAGTTACTACATCTGAAGTCGATAAATTTTTCACACGCGCGTCATCGACTCTAGAATCAAAAGAATTTCCCATTATCAAATTTTATATTAAATTATGTTAGACTCCAAGGAATTGAACGATTCTATCGATTCCTTAGAGTCAATACCAATGACATAAGTTACTAAAACTAAAAATTTGTAAATTGCTCCTATTTTTACTTTCCAAGAATGGAAGGAACTTTTCGTCATCAAAATTTTATTACACGTCATCGACGCCCAGGATTTCAAATATCCAATATTCAGTTAGTTCATGCAAGGAATTTTTTCGATTCTTTCGATTCCTGGCCCAGTAATGAAAAAAATTCCTTTCGATCCCTGGGCCAGGAATCGAAAGGAATTGTTTCGATTCTTTCGATTCCTGGCCCAGTAATGAAAAAAAATTCCTTACGATCCCTGGGCCAGGAATCGAAAGAATCGAAAAAAATCCTTCCGATTCCTGCTAGGACAGGAATGGGAAGAATCGAAAAGAAATTATTTTCGATTCCTCCTGAATTGAATATTTGATGATTTTGAACTATCTCCATTTTTACACTGCGATTTATTTACGATCCCTGGGCCAGGAATCGAAAGAATCAAAAAAATCCTTCCGATTCCTGCTAGGACAGGAATGGGAAGAATCGAAAAGAAATTATTTTCGATTCCTCCTGAATTGAATATTTGATGATTTTGAACTATCTCCATTTTTACACTGCTTAGATTTTATACACGAATGTAAACAAATTTCATATCCCTTCAATGAACAACTATATTAAGTTCCACGATTCCATGAAGAGATTTTTCGAAAGCTTTCTTTCAAGAGTTGCAAAGTTCCCGATATCGAAAAAAATAGCTAAATGGTCAAAAAACGATGGTTTTTCGTAAATTTCGCTAGAACCAAGCAATGTAGAGCTTCGAGTTTATGAAATTCGAATTTTCGGGACCAAATTGCTCTAGAAAAGAGAATACTGCACAATCTGGAGATCCTGAAAAAGGAGTAAATGGTCCTGGATCGTTTTGGCGGGAAAAAAGTAGGAATTTTAATTTTCACTCACCCCCTAATGCGATACATGGTTCGATTTCGTAATTTTAGATTGCACATATACCAAAATTTCAGAAGCCTAGAGCAAGCGGTTCGTGTGTTATCCGGGAAAAACGGAATTTTCGGATTATCGGTTTTTCAGGAAAAACTCCCAAAATAATTTATTCCACACCAAAATGATTTACATATCCGTAATCTGTGAAAAATTATCGATTTATCCATGTAAGACACTTGGGGCGGGGTCGAATTTTTTCCGAAACTCTCTTGACAGGACTTGTCCCAAAAGATGGAGTGTTTGACATTAAATACAAGTAAGCTCCAATCTTTTTCTAAAAATCCTGGATGACGTAACAACCACCGTGGATTCCCAGAGTTCTGGAAAAACTTTGCCATAACAATTAGTTACTATAAAAAAAATTAAAAAATAAATTTATATTAATATTTTCGGATTTATAAGCTTTCTTTGGACTTGTGTTTTTTCGTCGAAATCTGAACTTTTTTTTCGAAGTTCAATTAGTGCCTTAATTACCAGCCGATTTTCACCAAATTCGAATATGAAGTATATGGCAGGGTATATTTTGAGATTTTAAGGTCGAAAATTTAATATCATTTTTCAATTTTGGTAAAAATCACGACTTTAGTGCGATTTACGCACGAGTCCAGGGACCCTAATTTTTGTCCTAAATTCACAAAGCTCCTGATTCTGCAAGATTATGGAAATGTAATGAAGGTTCAAAGGTCGCCGACCCGATAAAAATTGATTTAATTGGTTTTTGAGCGATTCTCCACTGCACTACTGAATCGCACTTTGGAAAGGCCCCTATCACGTAATTCCCGGTCTAGAAAATTCGATATGTTGCTCTCGGACCCAGGTGTATTACTAGAATTCTTTGTCGAAATTCCTCGGAAATCCATAAGTATTTTTTTAAAGAAAACCTCTTTCCCAATAGTACTGCAGTATGCAAAACAGGGTCTCAGAAAATCGTCAAGTTTCCTAAATAATGTTCAGAAACAGAACCGTTTAGAATTCCAGATCCTGGTAGTACTCCTAGACGTAGAAAATTAACCGACCATCAGTCGAATTTTATAATTAGTTTTATTATTGTTTTTTAATTTTAAAGTAGCGGTATCGAAAATCCTTGGTTCGGAGGTACTTCGTACTATTGTACAATTACTGCTTTGTTTATTTATATTAAACAATAATCTTGTAAAATCAGTTGGTAATAATAAAAATTAAAAAAGGAAACATTGATTATTATTAAAATTAACTAAATAGTTAATTATTAATTAGTTTAATAAGTTAATTAAAATTTAGAAGGAAACATTAATTAATCAGAAACATAATTAGACAGTTTAATTACTTAATAATTATAAGTTTTTATTTGAAAAAATGGTTCAATTCCTTGGAATCGATCCCAAATGGAATCGATTCCTCAAGAGGTACGATTCCTAGGAATCGATTCCAAGCCATTCGATTCCGATTCGATTCCGGAATCGATTCCTTCAGAAATATTTAGAACCCTAGGTGAGGGCTTGTGTTTTTACAACCCTGCTATAGCTCGTTCTTCTTTCACACGTGAGCCTCGTATGAATTCGATGAGGCTTTGTGGCGCTCCTTTTGGTAAGTTGAACTTTTTAAGTAATCTTTCTCTTAGGGGCTCGGCTTCAAAATGGGACAACTAAATACTTTTTTATACTCTCGCATTGTAACGACGACTGAGGATTGTGCTTGCGGACCCGATTTCCGATGTGGCTTTGCAATGTGCAAGTGTCTTAAGTTAACGTTTGACCTTTGAACCTTATGTTTTGACCAAAAGTTTAAAATCACCATGGATATGATTAAATATTTTACACGCGATTTCTTTACCGACATACTATACTTTACTATTTATTTACATGGTTTTCCTACTTTTTAACGTATCATTTTCGAAATTCTTATTTTTTAAATCGAAGTTTTCATATACTGACAATATCAAATAATTTTTTTTAAATTTGTAACAGCTGAATACTTATCTTTTTTAAAAGCTTTGATTCCAAGTTTTATAATTAAGTACGTTTTTCTCGAGACCCAAAGAGTATATTCATATATTTTTGTACTTATGAAATACTACATGAGAGTGAAATTGATGTAATGGCTCATCATATTATAGAATTATTATTTAATGCAATATGGTTCTGAATGTCTGGTTAAAAGTACATACTATTTTTATTTTATGATTCAATAAAAGGTACTATTCCGTTTTAGTTCCCTCTAAATATATCGCCATGTTTTTTAATTCAAATATATAAATTATATTCAAATATGGATATATTATTCTGATTTTTATTAATAAACTGAACTTTTATTGGTCTAATGAAACGCTTTAAACATTGACTTTGAAATTAATTAGCGATTTTCTACTTTTTGGATTTCAAACAAAACCTGGCGATATTTTCGGGAACTAATCTGGAATTATACCCAATAAAATAGCGTGAACGCATTCTGAGCCGCGTTTTAGTTTTTCCTCAACTTTATTAAATTTGGAAACAATGTAAATTCTGTGGTGAAGTTGAAAAAAAATTATTTTGGGGGACTTTTTTTCAATGCTTTTTATCATCTTTTATGGCTTAAAACTAAATCTTTCGAGGAAACGGCATTAATAATTAAGGAAGCGAAGTTCCTCCCGCACCCATTAAATCTAAACACTGTGAAAATTCAATTTTTAAGAACTGGCAAAAATTATATTGACTAGTTTGAGTGCAAGTTGATATCAAATAAAAATATCAGTTAAAATAGTTATGATTTTTAAAAATTAAATCTCAATTTATAATGAACTTAGATTATTCTGTTATTTAACTAATTTACTTTTAAATTGTTTAATTTTTTCCAGAATATCTATTTAATTATACTAAATGAATTGACAAGAATGGCTTAAAAAATAAAGAAAAATGGTTCAGGTAAACTTAACTCTAGTCTGTAAGTTATAATTCGATTCCACCTTATATAGAAATAGATTTAATAGGTAGTATAAAAAATGTCCTGGTCCCTTATGTCCGCTGTTATGCTGAAATTATTGCGCTCCGGTACTTCTTTGGTTAGAATTTAAGCCCTATTATACTTATATTAAGACCTATTATACTAAACCTCGAGACAATTTTAAAAAAAAACATACGTGTGGGTTGGGTTTTTTCGAGGTTTTTTTCAATAAAACATGGTTTATTCCATGTCAAATCAACAAGCCACTCACAACCTGACCCTCAGATTTCAATGAAACCTTCAGGAATTGTTCTTTTCTATGATATAAATGAGATAAAGTTTTTATTATTTAATTTTATCGGTAATGTTTTATGAATTTTTTTAAATGAAGAAAATGCAATTTTTGGCTCTTTAATGTATCATATCATAACTCCATTTATATTTGTTCGAGAAAAATCTATCATCCCTCGTTTAAAGATAATTTTGCAAGCCTTAATTTGATATAAAGTTTGACTATGTATACAAAAAATTAATCTGCAACATTATAAAGTATGATATATGAAAATTTCAGAATGGGACATCCACGGGATCAGGAGTTATAGCAAAAAGTTGTTTAGAAGTACTACCTCGGAGGATAGAGTGACCAAATATGGCGCAGTACCCAGTATTTGGCCATTCTAAATTAAAAAGTGGAATTTTAAAACAACTCTTTTTGCTATAACTCCTGATCCCGACAGGGTCATTAAAATGAACTTTAAAAATAATTAAAATATAATTGTTTTCTGTAATATACTACTCAGAATTATGTTTAAACTTGTATTCGCCTGAATAAGTTGGGTAGAAAAATTCTGAAGAAATTTCTCTGATTAAAAAATTTCTTCAAATAAAATATTTCTTCTTAAGTGTGAAGTTAAAAATACCTTAAAAAATTACTTAGCCACTTGCCTGATTTGCTCGAGCACCGCTCGTTCGCTTGCGCCAGGTACTTCCCTGTTTATCCCGCGCGGCGCTTGTCCGCTGGTTCGCTTTGTATGCTAAGTTTTTTTCCCTCATTTTTCGTGGTTTTAATTCCTCTTTTTTTACATAGATGTCACTACTTGTCCATAGGAGACCTATTCCCTCTTGTCAAGGGGATAGGCATGACCAATTTTGTTCATTCAATCGTGAAGTACACCAATTGGACATGCATTCCTTTATGCTTTTGTCACCGATTTCTCCCCCTTTCTTTTCAAAGAAAATATGTTCGGGGGACATCAGTTTCTTTCTATCAGGAGGTGCAATTTCCGCTGCAGCTGTGTTATTGCTAGAAAACCAGCTAGACATACAGTATTTTATTTTCAATGCCCACACACCAAAAAGCGCGCTATATGGTCCGGATTGAAACGTAGCATTGTTTTTGACACGTTTTTTCAAAATTTATCACTCAAAAATATATTTTTAAAGAATACTGTAAGTAATTCAATTCATAAAATGTTTTCTTTGCCATCCGTATCGGTAAAATCTGCTTTCTGGCTGAATTCAATGTTCGGAAAAAGCCAACTTTAAGTAAAATTGCCGCATTTTCGCTAAGATTAAATACGGCCATATATTGTTAAAATCATAATTTAAAAGTGTTTGGATTCTGTTTTTGGTTTGAGTTAATTAATCTAATCTCGAATATTATTTTGAAAGTATGCTTTTTTACCAGTAATTCCAAAAAAGCAAACTGTTAAGTGGTTATAATTATCGGAACTAATTATTTTTTAATGATCATAGAGGAAGATCCAGAGTTCCAAGTTAATTTTATAAATGAGGAGCAAACAATCAAAGCTTGCTCCTTCAAATACAGATTTTCAGGAAACACAAAAAACTAATAACTTAAAAAATAACTAATTTAAAAACCTAATTATCGTTTGTTTAGTTCTATTACGAGTAACTGAGACGATTTGTAGTCGTAATTTACCTAAAAACTTAAAATTAATTATTAAAAAATGCTTTTGAAATTTGGAGAAATCACGTTTTGATCGAACACATAGGAGGACATGGTTTGAATGTTTCCAACATGGACAAAACACTTTTTTAATGAAAAAAATTAATCCTACTCTTCTCAAAAACTATTCTTTTTATTTCTGATATACAATGTAAATTTTTTAAATAAACATTAGGCATTAGGTGATTTCGTATCAAAAAGTCCCCACCAATATTTTTACATCACCAACTTTACGCTGACAAATGAGTGGGTCACGTGACGAGTAAGAACAGCTATGATTGGCTGTGACTGGAGGAATCCTTGTTTGACTGAAAACAGGCTCTGGAGGAACAGTTTTTGATTGAAACATCAATTTTCGGCGCAAGTTCAGACTTGCGTATGCGCCAAGTTTTTAGCGGTAAAGATGACCAATATGGTAACCCTAACTCATGTTAAAAAAATTATTTGGCTTCTAAATGTGCCGCTAAACAGCCAAAAATCGCCAAGCATACGCAACTCTGAACTTGCGCCCAATTTTCTAAGTAGTTTAAGAATAGGTTAAAACTTGTTTTAGTTGCAGATAATAGCATTATTTTGTGCAGTTTAATGTGGAGATCATGAAAAAATAGCAGTAGCACTACATTCACACTTGAAAAGTTAATCTAGTTTAAGTGCTTATCTAGCTTAAATATAGCATTGCGGCAATGCTATATTTAAGCTAGATTAGCAATTAAACTAGATTAACTTTTCATGTGTGAATGTGGTATTACTCATTTTTTATTTTTTTTTGGAGAAAACACGGTTTGATTGTTTGCTCCTCAAATAATTGTTTTAAGATTTTGGAAGAAACGTTAAAGGTTGCTAACAAATACGATTGAGTGCTTTGAATAAAAAATCAGGTAAGAATACTCCTCCACGATTGGATCATCCGTAAATGAGTTTAAACATCAATCGTAATGACATTAAGAATGATCCGCATTGAGGATTGAACCCGAGAACTTCCGATTACGAAGACGTTACTCTAATCAACATACTACTATTTTGAAGCATTTTTATTAACTACTAGTTGCAACTAGTAGTAAGTAACTAAGAAATATTCAGGTAAAATTCATGCAAATTGAATTAACTTAGAGTTGGGAACTAGCACTGTAAGATTTTGAATCGAATCTGTTAATTGTCTTATTTTCTGAAATTTATGTGACAATTTTTAAATGTTTTAAGGCATATGAACACCCTCAAGTGATTTGATAAATTTTCCATGGGTGAATCGCTCTTGGTGTATAGTTTTAGGGAATGTGTAGGGATTTGACTGAATTACGGTTATTTTTATTTTTTTATACATGATTAAATTTTTTTTCAAAAGAAAATTTTAAAATTTTTTATTAATTTTTTTCCACTTTTTTCAAATTTAAAAAAAACCTTTTTGAAAATGATGATCATGTTGCATACCAAATCAACGACAAAAAATTTACGAACAAAATGGGACTGATTTCAGGTTTTTAAGTTGTACAGTTCTAGAGTTATTAGCAGTTTAAAAATGCAGGAAAAAATGCCTCCTCTTTACTCTTTCCTCCATGTGATATAGGCTCTCTTGGCGCAGCAAGATTCGTTTACGTTTTCGCGAAGAAAAAATAAAATAAAACGTGAATTCCGTAAAATTGCGGGTCGACGGATTGGCGACAGCATCTAGAAATTTTGATCGCATTAATTTTTTCAGACAGGGGAAAGACATTTAATAGCCAGAAAGAAACATTGGAGGGGACAACATTTTGTACTTGAAGAGGTCAGAACAGTTGCATGGTGTTCATCTATTTTTTTTGCTGTATCCCTCATTTATTAATTGATTCTTGCGCCCTAAAATCATAATAAAACCAAACCATCATCATTTATTTAACGATTTTCAAAAGGGTAAGTGTTTTGCATTTACTTGAAAAAAGTGAGGAGAGCAACTGTTAACAACGGTTTCTTTTATATTAAGTAATTATTTTTCGTGTTGAAATATTTGTGTAACATGTGATTTAAAAACTGTTCTATATTTCAATCTAACATTAATTTTTTCTTCTCTCACTTTTCTTATTAATTTTGTTGGTTCCCATACAAATTTCCAAACTTTTAGAAATTTTAACTCACAGTTCCCATTTCTAAAATGTGTTGTAATTGATCGTTGGCGTCGTTGGCGATTAAGATAGGAATGTGAATATGGTAAGAGTACCAGACCGGAGATACCTTTAGCAAACGTTCGAGTTGCTTATTACCTTATAACTAACGAAAATAAGCAGATTAATTTTAAAAAGTCGATAAAATAGTATTTAAACCGACATTTTTTCATTAAAAATAGGGTAAAAAATTAAAATTTGTAACAAAATATATTTTTCATTTTAGGTACAAACTCATTCACTGAAAAATGGAACAATCTGCAAATTTTGATGACGGGATTCCTGTGGTTGATGCTGTGCCATTGGATTTCCACATCCAAAAATATAAATCTGAACTGAATGTTACAACCGTAAAATACAATCAAGACTACTGCTCTGTTGGGATCACTAAAAGTGGAAGCAAATTACCTAAAAGGGTTGAAATTCCTGACGAAAAGCAGAGAAATTCAACTGAATCTATAATTCCAGATATTAAGACCGAGATAACTGAAAATTTTGAAATTCAAAATAATGAGGAAAGAGTAACTGCCCTAGGGGACACAGATTTAAATCTTGAGGTCACTGGAAATAAAACAGACTTTTCTAGGCAATTCGATAAACCAAAAGATGAACGGTGTATTCCGATCGAACACATAATAACAAATGTAAAGGGCGGTGTAATTGACAATGAAGTTGACTTACCCGGACAATATGAAATCTTTAACAACCAGCAGGGAATCTTCAAAGTAAAGGATGATGTTTCAGAAAAGGAAACATATATGCATGAAAAATTAGAAAGTTTTAGTAATGACCGGTGCGTTTCTACTCAACTGCAAATTGTTGCAGATGTAAAGAAAGAAATTACGGGAAATGAAATGGATCTACATGACCAATTTGAAATTCAGAGAAATGAGCAAAGTTTTACCATCCAACAAGGTATTGTTACAGATGTAAACAAAGAAATTACGGACAGTGAATCGGACTTCCTTGGAGAAATTAAAATTCAGAACAAGACGTATGTGAAGCATGAAATAACTGAAAATGATACGGATGTATCTAGTCATTTAAAAGGTAATCAGAAAAGTTCGTTTTTTGTACGTTTTGTAATGAGATTTTAAATCAAGATAATCGCTTGAAAAAACACATAAATAGTCATAAAAAGAAAAGGATTAGTTATGAGTTTATCGATAAAATTAATACAGTAAAGCACCGTTTATACGTCTTTCAAGGGACCGACGTTTTATGATTATGGTCCCCCTTTCTTTGTGAGTTCATTTAGCAATCAAAAGAATTCTTCTCTGCAGGGGGTGCTGGCGACCCCCTAACCAGAGATAAGGGCCATAAAACTGTAGTGTGGCACATCCCGTATCAGTTCAACAGCCCTTTTACTCACCCCCACTCCATTGGTCATGCCCCCAAATGCAGTTTCCTTCAACCTTCCCTGGGGAAATTTTCCCACGGAAGCAACAACCGATACTGGACATTTTCGAATTTTAAGACAGCCGAAAACGACGTATAACCGATATTGCGCGTCGTATAAACGAAGAATTTTTGCATTAAAATGAATAGGAATGAATTGGGACTTTGCGAAAACGACGTATAAATGATAAAGTCGTATAAATGAGAAACGTATAAACGGTGCTTTACTGTAATAAAAAATCAAAACTTAATGCAAACATCACTAAAAATGAAACTAATTTTAAATGCGAGTTTTTTGACAAGACTTTCTATTACTACTCGACGTTTATTAGTCACTCGATAGTTCATTTCTTTGGAAAACAGTTCAAGCCCGAGTTTTATGAACAGATTATTTATCACAACGAACACTCTTCCGAACATAAGAACCTCCCTGCTTGCTAAGAAAAAGGTCTTTGAGTGCGAAATTTGTAATGGGACTTTTGATAAAAATAATTATATCGATAGACATATGAACCACCATACCAAGAAAGAGGAATTTAAGTGTGAATTTTGTGATAAGATTTTTCATAGGAAAGATAAATTAAACTGGCATATAAACTTCCATAATAAGGAAATTAAATTCAAATGCGAATTTTGTGATAAAATTTTTTATCGGAAAGATAATTTAATCAGAAATTTGAATACTCATCCAGAGAAAGAGGAATTCAAGTGTAAATTTTGTAATCGGACTTTTTATCGATACGATGATATTTCTGAACACATGAACCTCCATACTAAGGAAAAGGAAATGAAGTGCGAATTCGAAGTTGAGTCGAACTTCAATTGAACGCTCTTAGTTAATGTTTAGCCCCCCTACTTCCGTTTATCATAATTAATATTAGGTTTGAAAACAAATTGTGACAAATAATTATGTGTTTATTTATTTATTTTAAATAATAATTAGTGACGAAAAAGAAAATTCAGTAATTAATTATTGACAGTCATGCACACAGATAATAGAGCTCTATTATCTGTGGTTTTTTATAAGAAAAAATTAGTTTGAAAACATGACTAAAGTTATAAAAACAAGCTTTCGATAAAAATCATCCACATACTTGTATTTTAAAATTTGATACAAGGTTAAAAAAATAAGATTTTAATTCTTGTTTTTAGTTTATCAAAATTATTGATTCCAAACCCTGCTGTTTACCCCTTTTCGTCATAGGAATTTTTGTTATTGATAGCAAAAATTTTATCTTGAATTGAAATTGCAGGCAATTTTATGTAGGGTAACTTTTACCTATCTCTCCCAGTTACATATCTGGTAATGCAAATAATCTTAAACCATTTTTAAAGCACACAAACAAATTTTTATTTAGATTGTGGTAGTTTTACTTTTTTGATTTAAATCAATGATTTAAAAAAATCAAGTGATTTTAATCATGATTTAAATCAAGCAACCCTGTTAAAAAGTGGTAAATTTCACATGGATATTTAATAGTGTTTATTTCATTAAAATTATAATTATTTCATTAAAATAAATAATAAGGATCATTATTTGTTTTAGAAAATTACACAGCGGCGGAAAAATACCATAAAGAATGCCTTAACAAATCTAAGTCCTTCTTGGACGACTCCATAAGGAGAAGAAAGGTGGAGCACCAAGTGGTCAGCAACGAGGAAGATGATGAAGAGGAGGAGGTAGAGCAGGTGGACAGGCAGGACGACACACCCGACCTGCCCATTCCACCAGCGAAGAAATCGAGGATGGAAATTGGATTTCCACAAATGCTAACTTCAACGCCAAGGATAACAACACCGGTCAGCGGAGAAGATACATCAACATGCAGAAGTAAGAGTTGTTACTATATGAATGTTGGGAAAAATTTAAATTTAGGGTCACTAGTGGTAAGTGGGGCACCCCTCAAACTTAATTATGTACAAGAAATTTCATATTTACTCACATTTATTATGTTACAGCAGACCTGAAGCCAGGAATTTCCCTTTGATGGGGCGCCCACTTTATTAAAATTTTAATTATTCATTAAAATTAAAATTATTTCATTTAAATAAATAATAAGGATCATTATTTGTTTTAGAAAATTACACAGCGGTGGAAAAATACCATAAAGAATGCCTTAAAAAATCCAAGTCCTTCTTGGACGACTCCATAAGGAGAAGAAAGGTGGAGCACCAAGTGGTCAGCAACGAGGAAGATGATGAAGAGGAGGAGGTAGAGCAGGTGGACAGGCAGGACGACACACCCGACCTGCCCATTCCACCAGCGAAGAAATCAAGGATGGAAATTGGATTTCCACAAATGCTAACTTCAACGCCAAGGATAACAACACCGGTCAGCGGAGAAGATACATCAACATGCAGAAGTAAGAGTTGTTACTATATGAATGTTGGGAAAAATTTAAATTTAGGGTCACTAGTGGTAAGTGGGGCACCCCTCAAACTTAATTATGTACAAGAAATTTCAAACTTACTCACATTTATTATGTTACAGCAGACCTGAAGCCAGGAATTTCCCTTTGATGGGGCGCCCACTTTATTAAAATTTTAATTATTCATTAAAATTAAAATTATTTCATTTAAATAAATAATAAGGATCATTATTTGTTTTAGAAAATTACACAGCGGTGGAAAAATACCATAAAGAATGCCTTAAAAAATCCAAGTCCTTCTTGGACGACTCCATAAGGAGAAGAAAGGTGGAGCACCAAGTGGTCAGCAACGAGGAAGATGATGAAGAGGAGGAGGTAGAGCAGGTGGACAGGCAGGACGACACACCCGACCTGCCCATTCCACCAGCGAAGAAATCAAGGATGGAAATTGGATTTCCACAAATGCTAACTTCAACGCCAAGGATAACAACACCGGTCAGCGGAGAAGATACATCAACATGCAGAAGTAAGAGTTGTTACTATATGAATGTTGGAAAAAATTTAAATTTATGGTCACTAGGGGTAAGTGGGGCACCCCTCAAACTTAATTATGTACAAGAAATTTCACACTTACTCACATTTATTATGTTACAGCAGACCTGTAGCCAGGAATTTCCCTTTGGTGGGGCGCCCACTTTTTCAGGGGGGGCAAGGATTTTTTCGGGTGGTATCACAGGCGTAAGTTCAACTGTTTTCTAGGGGACAAAACCCATAAGACCCTCAGGCCTAGAGAGCAGTTAGAAAATTTCGGGAGTAGTTAGGTCCTAAATTTTTCAACCTTTTCCGAATATTGTGTTTTAAAGTGTGTAAATTTTGTGCAATATTGTGTAAATTTTTCTTATAATACATGTTCTGACGCAAAAAGGGGGGGTCTGGGGGTCCTTTCCCCGAAAAATTTTAGAAATTTGAAGCTTAACCCATATGGATGGAGAGTTCAAGATGCAATTTTCAAAGTAGTATTTTCAACTAATTTTTTATTATATTTTGATATTTATTGAACTGTTGTGCAAAGTTTAACTTAAAATACATACTGCAATTTTTTTTATTTAGAAGAGTTTAAAGGGGGGTCCCACGTACCCCGTAATTTCAGGTAAGTGGGACCCTCTTTTCTAAGGTAAAGTGGGACCCTGCATTATGAAGTAGTGGGACCCATTAATATGATTTAAATGACTAGAGGGTCCCAAATGATATAGAAACTATTACTGAAGACATGGGCGGATTTAAGGGGGGTTATAGGGGCAATTTTCCCTAACATTTTCAGAAAATTTCGATTTATGTAGCAAGACCTTTTACTTACTCACCGCTTTGAAATTTACAAATAATTTTATAGACATTTATTTATCAATTTTGCGTTTAAATTTAAGTTATGGTGAGTAAAGAGAAATATCTCATAAATAGTGTTCATTTTCATTTAGTGTCCGATTTCTTTCTTAACTTACTATGTTTGCTAACGTGCCAAAATAAATCTTAATCAACCTTATTATGTTTTTTCAACACTATTTTATATGTTAAAGTAAAACATCCCTTAGGTCTTTCAAAACATTCTTTAAAATACTTATTTTGTTTTTCATTCTATTCTTACCTTGTCATACTAATTGTAACGTGAGTATAGATTTCTCAAACATGGATACAGTTACAATAAAATATTTTATTTTAAAATTTTCTGTACTACCCACTTAGTTCCTTTTATGTTTTCCTTGCTTTAAATAGAAATAGTGGGTGACCCCTCTGATTTGAAAAAAAAAGACCAGTTAAGAAAATGAAAAGCATTATTTTCAAAACTAATAATAAATTTTTGTTTGTCGATAAAGTCTTAAATGAAATAAGTCAATAAATTTAAATTTAACCCATTCAAAATTTTTCTATTGAGCTACAAAAATGCACTAGGTAAAAAAAGGGGTCTCAGCCCATGTGACCTAATGGCTTTAAGCATTAGGCTCTATTATTAGGCATAACATTATTTCTATTGCATATTGCAACGTGTCCGTCGTATATTTCGGATTTTGATATTGGTTTAAAGTCTTATAATAAATTAAAGCTTAACATATTTCTTCCTTTTCCTTAAAAGGAAAAATAAAACAAACGAAATTTTTGTTAAATATTCTCCTTTCATGATTTCAGATTGCTGTAATTACAAAAAAGACCTCTTAAATGCCATTTACAGCCTCCAGAGCAAGGTGGTTGAATTGGCTAAAGAGGTCAGGGAACTTAAGGGACAAAAAAATATTCATGATAATTCTGATAGCAATATAAGCTTGCTGCAAAAGCTTCCTCTTAAAAGTGAGGAGAAGTTTGATTTAATTGAATCTGTTCTTGAAGATTCAAAAGCAGCAACCTCACTCGTAAGTTTTATTTATCTTTTTACTAATCATTGACATTTAACTATTTTATTATTTTCCTTTAAAAAAAACAAGAAAAATTATCTTGACGGAAATAGTTTTTATTATACATTGTAATCATATTTCAATCGTATATGAAAATAAATAGTGGTCTATTAATGCTTATTACTACCGATAAAAATAATTCTTGGTAGAATCTTATAATTTACCCGTCATGTCTATCATGGCGTATCTTTCCCCAGACTAAAAGTGAGATACTCTATGCATAAGGCCGGCCGCTAATTGAAGCGCAGGCTAGGTGCGCGAAGCAGAGCGACTCACGATCACGTGATCATTTCCTGAGCACATCACCCTGCCTCACGGAGTTATCTACGCTAGTTACTTCGCAGGTTCCGACGCTTTACTAGGGCTTTTCTTCCATTCGCAGTGGACAATCTTAAGCCATATTCAGATTTATTTTTATTTCATCGGGCACTATTAGATTTTATTATATTGAGCCCTATTAAAATTTCTTACTTTTTTTTAACCATATTCAGAACTGAAATATTGGATTTCAGGCCGTGACTCGGGAACTCTTGTCTGCCATATTGATTCGAAATTTGAATCTAGGCGGATTGATTTTTTTCATTTCTTGTGGGCCGTTAAATAATTCCACAAACACTAGAAAATATATTTATCATCAAAAAACGTTTTATCTCATCAATATATTATGAAAGTAACAGAAATCTAGTACTTTAATAAAATATATAATTATCTGCAAGTGTGCGCTCATGGTGCCATCTTTCGCCCTTTCTAATAAGTAATTATAGGTACACTAGTAATACAAAAAGCCGCTAACACTAGATGTCTATTACTAATAGCCATAGACCTTGGAATTGATAGACGGAGCAAGTGGGCTTGGCCTGCGTTGAAACATGTTCCGCCGTTTTCCCCATTCCACGTGACCTAGTAGGTATAGATATTGGAGCATTTCAATCACGTGACGCCGATCACGTGATAAAGCCAGCTGGCCAGAATCGAACCGACGAATCCCGTTCCCAGAGCTCCTATTACACGTGACTTTGGGATGGGAGATGTTTCAACATCAAGCACTGGCTCACCGCTATGGGGATGCGCGCGCATGTTCCGTCTATCTGTGTTCTAAGGTCGATGCTAATAGCGCTCTCAAGATATGGCGTTTTTGGTTCAAATAATGATCAAAATATGAAAAATAAGTTGTGAATCCCCCAAACATTTCGTTTTAACTACAGCACTAAGAAAAATCACGCCGCTCACTCCAGTCACGTCTAGAAAAACTGCTTTCCAAAGACTGCGCTTTGTGACTCACGTCTCCTGCTTGAACCACGCCACTCACTCTGCGCCGTAACGTGCGCTGTCGCATTCAGATTCACAGCTTGCAGAATTTCTCCGTGAGTCGCTCTGCCTCGCGCACCTAGCCTGCTTCTCAACTAACGGCCGGCCTAAGTCTTGCTGTAAGTGTTTTCACAATGAGTTATTAGGGGACATCCATAAATAACGTGAGGTCAAAAAAAGGGAGGGGTTTGGAAAAATCTCATCAAATCTCACCAAGGGGGGAGGGGGTCGATTAAAATCTCACGTCAACTTCTTAAGTTAGAAATCATACGATTTTCTTTTTTTTAAGTATGAGAAAGGAAAACACTCAGATAAGATACTGCAAATTATTTTTAAAAAGTTATAGGTAAATGTCACTTGGGGGGGAGGGGGGGTCCAGGTTTTGGAAAAAACGCCTTACGTAATTTATGGATGTCCCCTTATCATCTTGCTATTTAAGAACATTGCATGGGTATTCACAAGCATGCCAGAAAAATTCAGATTAATAAATATTAAGTATTTAAATTAAAGCAAAACAGCTGTCTGATGCCTAGGGTTCTAAATATTTCTGAAGGAATCGATTCCGGAATCGAATCGGAATCGAATGGCTTGGAATCGATTCCTAGGAATCGTACCTCTTGAGGAATCGATTCCATTTGGGATCGATTCCAAGGAATTGAACCATTTTTTCAAATAAAAACTTATAATTATTAAGTAATTAAACTGTCTAATTATGTTTCTGATTAATTAATGTTTCCTTCTAAATTTTAATTAACTTATTAAACTAATTAATAATTAACTATTTAGTTAATTTTAATAATAATCAATGTTTCCTTTTTTAATTTTTATTATTACCAACTGATTTTACAAGATTATTGTTTAATATAAATAAACAAAGCAGTAATTGTACAATAGTACGAAGTACCTCCGAACCAAGGATTTTCGATACCGCTACTTTAAAATTAAAAAACAATAATAAAACTAATTATAAAATTCGACTGATGGTCGGTTAATTTTCTACGTCTAGGAGTACTACCAGGATCTGGAATTCTAAACGGTTCTGTTTCTGAACATTATTTAGGAAACTTGACGATTTTCTGAGACCCTGTTTTGCATACTGCAGTACTATTGGGAAAGAGGTTTTCTTTAAAAAAATACTTATGGATTTCCGAGGAATTTCGACAAAGAATTCTAGTAATACACCTGGGTCCGAGAGCAACATATCGAATTTTCTAGACCGGGAATTACGTGATAGGGGCCTTTCCAAAGTGCGATTCAGTAGTGCAGTGGAGAATCGCTCAAAAACCAATTAAATCAATTTTTATCGGGTCGGCGACCTTTGAACCTTCATTACATTTCCATAATCTTGCAGAATCAGGAGCTTTGTGAATTTAGGACAAAAATTAGGGTCCCTGGACTCGTGCGTAAATCGCACTAAAGTCGTGATTTTTACCAAAATTGAAAAATGATATTAAATTTTCGACCTTAAAATCTCAAAATATACCCTGCCATATACTTCATATTCGAATTTGGTGAAAATCGGCTGGTAATTAAGGCACTAATTGAACTTCGAAAAAAAAGTTCAGATTTCGACGAAAAAACACAAGTCCAAAGAAAGCTTATAAATCCGAAAATATTAATATAAATTTATTTTTTAATTTTTTTTATAGTAACTAATTGTTATGGCAAAGTTTTTCCAGAACTCTGGGAATCCACGGTGGTTGTTACGTCATCCAGGATTTTTAGAAAAAGATTGGAGCTTACTTGTATTTAATGTCAAACACTCCATCTTTTGGGACAAGTCCTGTCAAGAGAGTTTCGGAAAAAATTCGACCCCGCCCCAAGTGTCTTACATGGATAAATCGATAATTTTTCACAGATTACGGATATGTAAATCATTTTGGTGTGGAATAAATTATTTTGGGAGTTTTTCCTGAAAAACCGATAATCCGAAAATTCCGTTTTTCCCGGATAACACACGAACCGCTTGCTCTAGGCTTCTGAAATTTTGGTATATGTGCAATCTAAAATTACGAAATCGAACCATGTATCGCATTAGGGGGTGAGTGAAAATTAAAATTCCTACTTTTTTCCCGCCAAAACGATCCAGGACCATTTACTCCTTTTTCAGGATCTCCAGATTGTGCAGTATTCTCTTTTCTAGAGCAATTTGGTCCCGAAAATTCGAATTTCATAAACTCGAAGCTCTACATTGCTTGGTTCTAGCGAAATTTACGAAAAACCATCGTTTTTTGACCATTTAGCTATTTTTTTCGATATCGGGAACTTTGCAACTCTTGAAAGAAAGCTTTCGAAAAATCTCTTCATGGAATCGTGGAACTTAATATAGTTGTTCATTGAAGGGATATGAAATTTGTTTACATTCGTGTATAAAATCTAAGCAGTAGGAAAATCAGGAGGAATCGAAAATAATTTCTTTTCGATTCTTCCCATTCCTGTCCTAGCAGGAATCGGAAGGATTTTTTTGATTCTTTCGATTCCTGGCCCAGGGATCGTAAATAAATCGCAGTGTAAAAATGGAGATAGTTCAAAATCATCAAATATTCAATTCAGGAGGAATCGAAAATAATTTCTTTTCGATTCTTCCCATTCCTGTCCTAGCAGGAATCGGAAGGATTTTTTTCGATTCTTTCGATTCCTGGCCCAGGGATCGTAAGGAATTTTTTTTCATTACTGGGCCAGGAATCGAAAGAATCGAAACAATTCCTTTCGATTCCTGGCCCAGGGATCGAAAGGAATTTTTTTCATTACTGGGCCAGGAATCGAAAGAATCGAAAAAATTCCTTGCATGAACTAACTGAATATTGGATATTTGAAATCCTGGGCGTCGATGACGTGTAATAAAATTTTGATGACGAAAAGTTCCTTCCATTCTTGGAAAGTAAAAATAGGAGCAATTTACAAATTTTTAGTTTTAGTAACTTATGTCATTGGCATTGACTCTAAGGAATCGATAGAATCGTTCAATTCCTTGGAGTCTAACATAATTTAATATAAAATTTGATAATGGGAAATTCTTTTGATTCTAGAGTCGATGACGCGCGTGTGAAAAATTTATCGACTTCAGATGTAGTAACTTATGTCATTGACTCCATGGAATCGAAAGAATCGTTCGATTCCATGGAGTCAATGACATAATTTAATTAAAAATTTAATAATGGGAAATTCTTTCGATTTTTAGATAGCGTAAAAAATGGATTTCAAAATTTAAGTTTGAGTTCAGGAATTTTTCATGTAAAACGATGGCCCGATCGTGTGTGTGAGTGTGGGCCGGGCCCAAATTCTCTTCTCCCTCACTTTCAAAAAAGCAAAACAACAAACAAGCGACAAAAAAAACACGCAGAGGACAGCCCCGGGCCCTGCCCCCGGATGACCCTTGCCTTGACCCCTCTCCGTCCTACCGTCCTCTCCGCGAGGTTAAAAAACTCATTGATTTGTAGTGGGAGATTCGGGGATCAACCTTGAAGGACACATGCAAGCAGGTTACTGTTTCGATTTGGGAATTTTTTTTTCGATTCTACTTTTTCGATTCTGGCGTCAAGGAATCGATTCCAGGTTGGAATCGAACCTCAGGAATCGAATCGAAGAATCGAAAGAATCGAACCCCAGGAATCGATTCCGGAATCGAATCGAACGATTTTTTAGAACCCTACTGATGCCATGTCTATACCCACACAATGGAATTGGGCATTTACAAACCATACAATAACTTCGATCATAGTGCTTGGCAGCAATGTACAGTTGGGGAAAAAACGACTCAATTGCGATTTCTGGCGAACCACTTGGGTTAGGAAGACGAATGAGGTGTCATTTTTCATTGTTTAAAGTATTCTTTAACCAAAAAAATTTTCGAGTCCTTAGGAGGTCGTCTTCATATTAAACGAAACACTAACTTTTTTCCAATGGGGACCCCCAATTATTAATAGTTTTTCTGAAAGGCCATCCCCCCAAAACCTCAAATACCAAGTTTCATGCAGATTGATAAAAAAAAATTTATTTTTCAAAAATAAACTTAAAATAAATTTTTTTAAATCGTGAATTTTTTTATGGTAATCGATTTTTTTAGTAATTTTATGTAGGAAACCAAAATTTCAATCGATTTTATCCAATAGTTTTTGATAAAAACGAACTAATATCTTAAGGGGCCGTATACCGTTGCCAAATGCATACCGCAAATGCTCTTTCTAGTTCGTTTTTATCAAAAACTGTTAGATAAAATCGATTGAAATTTTGGTTTCCTACATAAAATTACTAAAAGAATCGATTAACATAAAAAAATCTCACGATTAAAAAAATTTTTTTTAAAGTTTATTTTTGAAAAATAATTTTTTTAATCAATCTGGATGAAACTTGGTATTTAAGGGTTTGGGGGATGGCCTTTCAGAAAAACTAATAATAATTGGGGGTCCCCATTGGAAAAAAGTTAGGGGGTCGTCTTCATATCAAACGAAACACTAAGTACTCGAAATTTTTTTAGTAAAAGAATACTTTAAACAATGGAAAATGACACCTCATTTGTCTTGCTAACCCAAGTGGTTCGCCAGAAATCGCAACTGAGTCGTTTTTTTCCTCAACTGTACTTTGTTTTTATGACCTATATATAATTTATCTATTTATTTCAGACCAATCTTTTGGCAACAGTTGGCGGTAGAGACTCGAGAACAATGACATACTCGTGTCTCAAAAAGATGGTTACCTCGGAGTTGGCGGAAAAATTTTCGTTCACGGGAAGGCCCCCGAAAGGGAAAAATGGGGTCATAAAACGAAAATTTGGCGAAACCAAAACCTATAAATGCTTAATGAGTAAGTACTAATTAAAATTTTTTGCTCAGTTATAATTTTAATGTTCAATGGACAATTCCATCATTCATTTTTTACTTTTTATTAGATAGAGGAATCCTTAGTGAGGAATATTCGAGCAAGTTTTTTTTTATTATTTTTATTTAATTTCAAAGTTTGACTTCTGAAAATTTCACCCATTCTAGAACTATGAAATGTTTCAAACTTCTATTTGGCCTTCTATAAGTAAGAATTCGCCCAGTTATCGTTTTAAAATAGAGGTAAAGTGAAGTAGAATTATTTCAAAGTCATTTTTATGAAAAATGTGATGAAATTTCAAAGTGATTTAGGCAACTGAAGATATCAATGGATTTAGCTCATATTTTGGGATATTAATAGACTTGATAGTGGACAACTATTCCCAGTAGTCTTTTCAATTTCAAAAATTTTTGTTTTTCACTCCACCCTACTGTACAGTCGCAGAAAAAAAAAGTGAGACAGTTCGCATTGTAAGCGAACTACTGGGGTTTGGATGATAATTTTTGTGTCATTTTTCATGATTTAACTTCTTCTTGAAAATGAAATATAGTTTATGTCCTTAGGGGGCCGTCTAAATATTAAACGAAGCACCAACTTTCGTTTTTCCTATGGGCAACATCAAAGATTATTCCCGATTCTGAAAGAGCACCCTCTAAAACCCCCCAAAACCAATTTTCATGTCATTTGGTCCCCAAATAAAGCCAGGAGTGGGGGTTGAAGTTCGTCGAATTTACGTTGAAATCTCGTTTTTTACGTTGAATTCTCGATTTTGATCCTTACAACCATCAACCCCGCACGAGAATTCAACGTGAAAAACGAGATTTCAACGTAAATTCGACGAACTTCAACCCCAACTCCTGGCTTTATTTGGGGACCAAATGACATGAAAATTGGTTTTGGGGGGTTTTAGGGGATGATCTTTTAGAATCTGGAATAATCTTTGATGTCGCCTATAGGAAAAACAAAAGTTGGTGCTTCGTTTAATATGTAGACGTCCCCCTAAAAGCATAAACTATATTTTATTTTTAAGAAGAAGTTAAATCATGAAAAATGACACAAAAATTATCATCCTAACCCCAGTAGTTCGCTCACAATGCGAACTGTCTCACTTTTTTTTTCTGCGACTGTACAATGCTATTTCAATGGGTAAAATGGAGTAGAAAAAGAGCCGAAAAACACAGGGAAGGAGTTGTTTGAAATCCTTTCCTTGTGCTCGTCTAATGCCCGAGACGAAAGTCTCTGTCAAGTTTCAAACCTCTGGGTCCAGTAGTTTTGGTGAAATTTCGTGATGAGTGTACACCGTTATTCAGTTTGTCAGTGGTATTTGGATTTTATAGGTTAGGTAAATAAAAAGTGTCATGAAATCTCCGCGTGTCGGTTACAGAATTTATCTTGTAGCATGGTAACTTTAAAATTTGTATGCGGTTTTTTTGGGTAGTTATTACTAAGCTCAAATTATTACTATTACTCTATGTTAGAATGTTTTTATTGTCAAAGCGCAATAATTTCACCCTATCTATCCAACCAATCCTAAACTCTCCTTTCCTATTAAACAAGAATTACAGTCATCCCCGTTACCTCCACTGTCGTGTCAAATTTGGATCTCTTAAGTATACTAACACTTGTTGTTTAAAAATTGTTAAAAAATTTATATGTTAATACATTACTATTCTATTATATATTACATATTTTAGTAACCTTATTACATAATTTTTTAAGGAGCGGTAAGGAAATGCTACCCTTCCACCAAAGAAAGCGAGATCCGAACTAATGTCTCTTTATGGCTTCAACAGGCAAAGCGACGGCTCCAATTAAGGTAAACAAATTTATGTAATGATCTCTCGTACTCTCTAATGCTAATGGAATTACTAACGAAGACATCTTTATCTTTCTTTATGTTTAGTACGTAAAATAAAATATAAAAATTGTTATAAATTTAATCATTTAGTTTACAATTAAAAACACTTAAATGGAACATTTTGCCGAGTAGGGTAAGCAACTCTTGCGATAAAACAATCTATAATAATAAAAGAGCTTCACCATTCACCGATTTATTCATTCACCTATCAACGCACAGCAAAATTTACTGGGGCGAAAGACTCGAAACTTGGTGTAATGGGTAGTTCTACAAATCGAATTTTTCAATGATTTTTTTGGGGTGTCGCTCCATTTTTAACTCCCTGGGATTTGGTCAGGGACCCCCAAATCCTAGGCGATTCTGATTCGTCTAGGTGTCTACTATCATCCCTGAAAGTTTTTTTGCACCATTTCAGATACACCCTGTATAAAAAGTTTTTTTAAATACCATTTTTTTAAATTTTAGCTTTAAGTACTGATTTGCGAAATTAGTCAAATGTTTTTTATACGCAATCTTTTCGCAACTGTGATCTGCATCTTAAGTTTATAAATTAAATCAACTTCAAGTGCAATTATTCATTTATAAATCATTATTTCCCACACAAATTGAACGAATAAAAAATTATGATAGGGCCGATTGTTATGTTATTAAGCTCAGAAGAAGTATTTGATTCATGTTAACATAATTTTTCTTTTTTTCTACAGGAGCCAACAATCCTTGATGGACAACGATGATTGTCAGTAACAGTTTAGATCCAGTGACAGATATAACAGTTATCTTTTATACTTTTGTATAATAAACACTGAATTTTAATCCTTTCAAAGTTCTATTTGTCTTGAAGTCTATCATAGTGTATGTTCATTACTCTAATACATACTAGTATATCTTTTGTTATCTTTTGAATAACGCCATTGTTGTGGAGATAGCTTATAACTTAAAGTCAATGATTTGTTATTTGGAGAAGGCTTGTTACAATTTTCGGTATAGTTTTTTTTGGTTTGATCAAACATACTAGATATAATATTTTGAATTTAAAAACTAATTCAACAAACTATTTCATTAGAAAACTCTTAAAATTAGGCAGACTGTTTCATCCAAATCCAATTACATTTATACCAACCTCAATTTGGTCGACAGAAGAGATAGTGCTAAGAAAAATGGAAATACTAAGTGAGGTTAATGACATCAATTTGAAGGTAAAATTACCTATAAAAAGAAGAAAAAACGCAAAACTCAACTCTAAATTCCATAAACTCAAGCATCTACCAGTACAATTCAAGGAAAATTCAAGTTTCAGATCAAGTAAACCACATCAAATATCATCCCTCTAAAATATTAAATTCATACATGAAAACTTAGTTTAAAATAGAATTAAATCAAATAGTAAAATTGAATTAAATCAAATTAAATCTTAAAATCTAGTTCAAATAGTGAAATTTAAAATCAAGGAATCTCACTACTTAATTAAGATAAATTCTGGAATTAAATCCAAATCTGGATGCGTGTCAACTGCCCAGGAGGATTCAGGCGGGACCTCTAGTTAAAATCCAGGCAATTTCAATGTGAAAATCAACTTAAATTCAATGTGATGTTAAATGAAATATAATGAATATCAAGGAATTATTTCAGCTGGATCTAGCTAAAATCAAGTCATGAATCCAACTGGAATCAATCTGGATGTGCGTCAGCTGCCCAGGTGGTTTCAGGCTGGGCCTCTAGTTAAAATCCAGCATGATGAAGTAAATTTCAATGTGAAAATCAAGTTAAATTCAATGAGATATTAACAGAAATATGTATATTATAAAAATCTAGGAATTTTTCCACCTGGATCAAGCTACATTCAAGCCTTGAATTCAACTGGAATCAATCTGGATGTGCGACAGCTGCCGATGTAGATTTCAGCTGGAACTGCAATAATAATCCAGGTTGAGCAAGTCAGTTTCAAGGTCGAGATCAAGTTAAATTCAATGAGATATTAAATGAAATATAATATTAAAATCTAGGAATTTTTCAGCTGGATCTGGCTAAAATCAAGTCATGAATCCAACTGGAATCAATCTGGATGAGCGTCAACTGCCCAGGTGGATTCAGGCTGGAAATTCGGTAATAATCAAGATAGAGCAAATCAATTTCAAGGAAGAAATCAAGAGAAATTCAATCAGGGATCAATGTTAATGTACAAGAAAAACCCGAAGAATATTCCAGCTGGATCAGGCTAAATTCAAGTCTTGAATTCAACTGAAATCAACCTCGATGTGCGACAACTGCCCAAGATGAATCCAGTCGTAACTCTAGTAATAATCTAGGTTGAGCAGGTCAAGATCAAGGTGGAGATCAAGCTGGATTCTAACTTACTGTGCTGTCAGGGATATACTCCTGATAAAGAAAATTAGATAGGAATTTTTTGACAAAACGTTCTTCGAAAGAGGAGCATAAACAATGCATTTAAAAACCAATTCCAAAATGTATAGTAATAGTATAATTCCGATTGCATTTGGATCATAAAAACAGTGACATAAAGAGAGAAAATACAAATTAATTTTTGGCAATCGTCAAAGAATCCGTTATTTCGGAAAAAATATGCTTAACAAAATAAATTAGCATTTTGTAATTAAGCCAATATTAGAGTACATAAATTTGAATTTTGGGGCATAAGCACTGCATTAAAAATTAAGAGAAACACATTCTGACAGTAAATTTAATTTTTACTATATCCTTTTTATTTTGGTTGATTCCGTTAATAAATATTTTTTCCATCATAATGTTGAAATTTCACTGTGTTCTTTTCTCCTATACTTTTTTGTTAAGTGAAAAATGCTTTTTGTTTCTTGTGTGTTTTATAATCATTTGTGAAAGTTGTATGCATTTAGTAATCAAGGTTGCTTGATTTGAATCACTTGATTTCTTAAAGGGGTCCGGGACACAAAAATCGTCAGACTTTCAAAACAAAATTTTGTTTTTATTATGTTTCTATCTATCATAAATAGAACCGGAGATACAATCCTTTGCTGCCGGCTGCTTTGGTAGTCTAGCATTATTGTTCTGCATTCAAATCCGTTTTTCTCTATGATGTGTTTTTTCACTGTTTCTCATCTTTAAATTGATATAAGTCAAGAACCGTTCAAGATAGAGAGTTGAAATTTGAAACACATGCTATTCATACATTGTACTGTAATTGTGAATCAGCAAATAAAAAAAATTTGTTTATTTTTTAAGATATGAATTTTTAAAAAAAGGTAATGTAAAAATTTGAAGAATTTTTTACTTAATTGCTTATATTTTTCCAAATTATCAATATTTCTTAAAATGCTGAATCTTAAATTAAGATAATATGTTTCTGTTTCATTAAGTGAAAAAATTTTGAAAATTGATTGATAATATTTTGAGTTATATCAATTTTAAACTACCCCTCATTTTTTGACAAAAATTTAATTAAAAAATTTTTCAAACTTTTTCTGAAAAGTTTTGAATAGTGATTTTTACAATGAAACCGATGTTTTATCTTCACAAAAAATTTCAAAATTTTAAACTTATAAATAAAAAAATTTTCTGAAGTGTCCCGGACCCCCTTAAATAAATTATAGTTGAACTAAACAAAAATTTTAATAACCACAATTTTTTAAAATTAAATTATATTATTCTTAAAAAGTGGTTTTCAATGATCATTGGCTCATCATTTTTCAATCTCTCGTAGATAAGGAACCGAAACGGTTATATTCAAGATATTCTACACAAAACAAAACCTTCGAACTAAGTTTTTTGAAATTCAATTTTATTACTGGAAGTTAAGCGGATAAATAACAGGGTTTTAAATATTTTATTAAATAATTAACAAAACTAATAAAAATTAACACCAAGTTAGGAACTTTAAAAAATTGATTGGTGATTTTAAGAGAGCGAATTTCCATTTTAACCACTTTTTCCATGCAAATTTCCTTATATACAAATACAAATACAAATTAAGTCGACCAACTACAGGCGTAAGCCCAGCAAGGTTGGTCCAGTCTTTTTAACTCAAACTACCGGAATCCCAGTATCTGTCAATTTTCCTCTTGAACTCGTTTACCCCACTTGAATTTACAATTGTTTCAGGCAACGCATTCCATCTATCCACTACCCTATTTAAAAAATAATGCCTTTCTACAATCCGTCTTAAATTTTACTTTATTCAACTTGAAATTGTGACCCCTTGTTCTATTACCCGTATTGAAATCTAGTCCCTCTGTGTCCTCTTGCTTTACCATTTTAAAAAGTTGAATCAAATCCCCTCTAATCATAGGCGCCGATTTTTATCAAATATTGGGGGGGGCCCAGTACTAGACAAAAAAGATATTAGTTATTCCGTATAAAAGCGGTCCTTTAACTTTTGATCGCCACTACACTAATGCTAGACATAGCCCCCCCCCAAGATTTTGAACGTCCAAAGGCTTATTCCTAAAGTACCCCTAAGGAGTATATTTATACATAAAGTTTTGGATTCCTTAAAAGTAGTACTCAAATCATATTCCACATTATGTTAAAATTTTACAATTACTCGAAGTATAATAGGGGGTCTGGGATTTTGAAAATTTTGAGAATTTGCCACAAAAAGTAGTGTTACAGCTTTTCTTTGGACATTTTTGGTTCCCCCAAAAGAGAGAAGTTCCTTGTAAAACAAAGAATTTCTAAGGAAAATATTACAACAACAACTAGAGGCATCGAAATTTCGAGAGGGGATAGGGGTCCTCCCCTAGAAATATTTTTGAAATTTGTCTCATTAAACTTGTGTTATTTATTTTGAAACTATCAAAAGGTAACTCGCGAACCCCCTCTAGGAAGGTGCTGAGGACCCTCGGAGGTCCGCGGACCACTGCTATAAAAATTCAAATAAAAAGCAGCATAATATTTTTAAAAAAAATTTAATCGAACACAAAAAATTAAATACCTATCGCGAAGAATGAAAGTGGATTTATATCGCTTTTAAAATCAACTGCACAGAGCCGTTTTGTTTCGGGAGGGATGGTACCTGATCACCTCAAAAATCAATTAAGTTTCAGGAGAAATCGGTAAATAATAGATTTTAAAATTTGAGGGGAGCTTGGGGTACCTACTTACGAGTTCTTTTTTACTTAAGGTGTTAGATGACTTGCACTAATTATCTTTATTTTATTACTAAATTATTAATTTTGTTGAAATTAATTTCAAAATTTTATAAACATTGAAAATTCCAAGCAAAGCGATATTTTGAGGGTCCTCTCCCCAAAATTTGGAAATTTCCACCACAAAATAGCGTTTTATCTCTTTTTGAAGCCTATTTGGGTTCCACCTTTAGAACAAAGGGATCATTTTAAAAAGCAGAATTTTCAAAGAAACCCAGTATATAAAATTTTTATTACTATTTGAAATTTTTACCCTAGAAAGTAGTGTTTTAAGTCATTTTGAGACCCTTTGTGAAGACCAAGTGAACGGGACCAAAAGAACGACGTCCAATACATTGCCTTCTTTAATTCATGAAAGAAAATAGGTATATTTTTACTAAAAATATTGGGGGGGGGCTTAGCCCCCCTTTTTCCAACTTTGGGGGGCTCAAGCCCCCTCAAACCCTATGGAGTCGGCGCCTATGCCTCTAATCCTTCTTTTCTCTAGAGTGAACATATTTAGCTTCTTTAATCTTCCCTCATAACTTAAACTGGATATACCCTTGACCATTTTAGTAGCTCTATGCTCCCTTTCAATTGAATCAATATCTTTTTTTTAAGTATGGAGACCAAAACTGAACAGCATACTCTAGATGAGGTCTCACCAAGCCTCTGTATAGTGGCAAAATAATATATTCGGTCTTGAAAGACATAACTATCAATAGTTGGATTATTTTGGACACAATTATTCCTTCAAAACAATTATGGTTATTAAGAAGTATCCAATGACTTGAGACAAACAAATTTTGTAATACCACACTAAAATTAATTCCCATATTTATAATGATTAATATAGCTAACGTAAGAGTGATAAAAAATGACTTACTTGAATTTTTAATGAAAAAAATAACCATTCGAATATTAAATCTGAAAATTTAATACCAAAAATTTTTTTCTGTGTATGTTTAAAAGTTTTTCTTTGGACGATTTTTATCAATTTCGAAATCGGAAGTCATAATATTTAAATAAAATGTTATTGAAAACTGATTAAGTTAAATTTGTGAAAAATTTGTACGTACTTTGATTAGTTTTATTTTTTTGAAGGTTTACAAAGGAATTTAACTATTCTTTATTTTAACTATTCTATTCCGCGGTAAAAAGAAGAGAATAAGACTATTTCACAAGTTTTAATAAAAAATAGTAAACTATTTTCTAATAGAGAACGGAACTACCTCTGTGAGCGCGCGTTTTTTTTTTAAAGTTCTTATTGCTTAGTTTATTTTTTATAATTTCAATTATTAAATACGCAATATAAATTAAATATTGAGCTTTACAATTAGCTTACAAGCATGTATTACAAATGTCTATCAATAGATTAATATAAAAAATAGGCTTATAAATGTTTTGAAAAATCAATATGTCAAGGTTCCAACATCCAAACAAAAATTTTCCCAAGACAAAACAAAGAAAATGAGACCACTTCCCTATACTGTTGTATTGCGAAGTTTCCCCGTATGCATTTTTCCTACCAGAGAAAAAATAAATATTTCCTAAATAGATTTTTCATAAGAAATTATGAAAATTTGGTTTCAGAATTTTTCAATTCAAAACTGAAAAATAACATCAGGTATAGTCATAGTCATACTGCCAGGAAAAAAACTTTCGACGTCTTACATTTTTGTTTCGATTGTTTCAATTCAAATTCTTTCAATTCAAATTCTTTATTTGTTACGTACACAACATGAACATTTTACAGTTGGAACAAACACATACACGAAAAAAAAAACAAGAAGACATATGAGTTGCCCAGGGGTCAGAAACCCATAAGGGCAACCTAAAGGAGTTGTATTTAAAAAAAAATAGATTGAACATACAAATATACAATACATACAGACATTACACATATAGATATTACACATAGAAAATGGATAATAGTGGCATCGCAAGGCAAGCTTCATAATGACTAGATTGGAAATTAGAGAGCGTTTGTTCTTTTTTTTAAAAAAGTTCTTCAATATTTTCTATTGTAAAAATAAAAAGCTTTAGTAATTTTTTAAACTTAATAGGGGATTTTTCTGTTTTTATGTCATTGGGTAAAATATTGTAAAACTTAGGTGATAAATAAACATAATTTTTATGAAGAATTTCTTTTTTTGCTTTAGGTACAAAATATAAGTTTCTTGAACGTAAATTATAAGTTAAATTTCGTAGGTCAGATTCGTTTGCTTGCTTAGTAAAATAAACTATTGTTTTAAAGAAAAAAAGGTGACGAACTGGTAAAACGTTAAGTTTTTTGTAAAGATCAATTAAAGGGAACTGATTGTTACTGCTTAGAAATTTAATGATTTTATTTTGAATTTTAATTACTGGATTTATATTTTGTAAGTAATCCCCACCCCAGGCCAGAATACCATAGCTTATTATTGAATTAACCCAAGAGTGGTAAAGTTGAAGCAAGAAGATCTTATTTATTATCTTTTTTATGAAGTAAAGTTTGTGTAAAATATAGCGTAGTTTATTTGTTAGGCAATTAACGTGGGATTTCCATTTTAGGTTTGAGTCTACATTTAAACCAAGGTATTTTATTGAAGATACTTGTTCAAGAGGGGGGCAATTACAATTAAGACCTATACAGTCATTTACATGATAATAAAGACGAAGATGCCCAGGAGGCCCGTAGATACTGAAATTGATAAATTTTGTTTTATTTACATTTATTGCTAATTTATTAGATATAAACCAGTGTTTAATGGTCAGAAGATCCTTATTTATGTTATTTTGTAGTATACTATAGTTAGAACATGAGTATAGAATTACAGTATCATCTGCATAGGTTATGATTTTACCATTTAATTTTAGTTTACAGAAGTCATTTATATAGATTATAAAAAGCAAAGGTCCAAGGATTGAACCTTGTGGTACACCAGACTTTATGTTTAATAGACTACTTTTAGAATTTCCCAATTTTACGAACTGTTTTCGGTTTGCTAGGTAGGAAATGAACCAATCTAGTTCACCGCCTCGAACCCCGATTGAAGATAGTTTTTTAATTAAAATTTCATGATTCACACTGTCGAATGCTTTTGAGATGTCTAGGAAAATTGCAGCTGTTTTGTTGTTTTTATCTATACTGTTATATGTATATTTAGTAAATTCTATTAGCGCGTTTTCAGTACTGAGACCCGGCAAGAACCCAAATTGATTATCAGATATTATATTGAAAGTCTTTAAATAATCATAAAGTCTGGCGTGTACAATTTTTTCAAGAACTTTGGAGAAAATCGGCAAAATAGAGATTGGTCGGTAATTAGCAAAATCATTTGTCACCAGATTTATGGATAGGTACCACTAAAGCTGTTTTTAGGGAAGCAGGGAAAGTACCACTTGAAAGGGATAGGTTTATGATTTTTGTGATGATAGAGATATGGTGGTTTGCAGCAATTTTAAGGGCTTGAGATGTTATGGGGACTATTTCAGGGATGACGCCAATTCATAAACGATGAATAATCGTTTTGTACAAAATCTACGTGGTTATCATTTAACTTTGTACTTATTTCCGAAGTTTAGTTTTTTTTAAACATAAACATAAAAATAACGTTTATTATTTTATGTAGCAATTTTACATTGAACATAAAAGGAACGAACAAAACACAAAAACTAAAAATGTACATAAGAATACATATTTACTATAAACAATAGAGAAAAAAAATATGAATAAAGTTGTTTGAATTGCTCAGGGTTTTCTGTCTGTAGTTTTTATCATGACGGTATGACTATTTTTATATTAATAATTAATAATTACAAAATTAGATTAAAGTTTAAGAATAACTTTTCTTTCACTTACTAGATGGCAGCATGTATTTTGTGAAAGTAGCTATGGTATTCTATTTTCTATTACCTACCCATACCCATACGCATAGGCATAACTAGTTGGGTAGTTGGGTTATTGGGGATGTAACCCGTAACCCTTCTGCTGCATCGTCGGGTTCTAAAGTAAAACATGAAGAAATGAAAAATTTCAATAGAAAATTGTGTGGTTTACAAGGAACTGTTCTTTTCAAATCTGACCCAAAGGGCCTCTAAATGAGCTTATTTTTCGAGAGAGGGGGGCGAACAGTTTCTGAAGTACCTCACCCATGCATAGGCTTTATGTAGTTTTTAAAATATTTCTAGGCAAGATTTGAATTTTGATGAACTTAAAATTTCGTTTCCTTGGTAAAACGATGAGTAACAAGCAAAGCAAGCATTAAAGGAAGGGGCTCTGGGAGAATCCTTAGACATTTTCTGAAAACTCGACCCCTTACCAGTGTCACCCGAACTGAGCTCGGGTAACTACTACGTGCAGAATTTGTGTTTTGTGAAGCCCAAACTGAGTTCGTTTCGATGAGGACAGTGATTTTTCTTCGTTTAGTTTAGAGATTGGAAGACATTATGTTTGGATAATCTTTCTCTTAATTAAATAAGATGTGTGTGTGTGTAATCCAATACTTTTGTATGTTAAAATAATTAATACACTTGTAATTTCATTTAAATTTTGATTTTTGTTATGAAAAACTATTTTCTAACACTAATAATAGTAATATAAAGAACAAATTTAAACAGTCAAAAAAATTTCCAATTTTCGTCAATTTTTCTGAAATAAATGTCACTGTTAAGGGTAAAAAAAGGAATTTCAACTTATTTTTGCATAATGTTCACAACCCAGCGATGGGTTTTTTTCTGAAATGAAGTTATGCCCCTTTAATGATGATTTATCTTATGCATAAAATTTTAGTGAATTATTATCTCCTACTCGAATTGAATTCTTTTGGGGGTTTGGGGGTATCCCCCATAAAATGTTTTAAAATATGCCTCTAGAAAACTGGGAATTTACTCATTTTTGGCCTTCCAGGTGAACATATTATTTTAAAGTTATTAAAATGAATTAAAAATCCAATTTTAAAGATTTTAGCTGAATAAAAATATTACCCTCTTTTCTAAGGTTAGGGCTATAGGTTGGGCACTTAAAATGGTCAAAATGTGATTTTACCTGTCTTGGAAAAATCCAAACGTGATTTTTGTCCAAAGGTACAATACTCTATCTTATGGGTATAATATACAGGGTATTTCAAATTGGAACCAACATGTCCTAAGGTCACAGAAGTTAGGTCTACCCCTAGGTAAGTGACCCTGAAGAATTCATTGAGATGACATACGGCGAAGTAAAAAAAGTTAAAAAAAATTAATTTAAAAACTAAAATAGATAGACCGAAAACCTCAATGAGAATATTGTTGCCAACGTTACAAAGAACTCACTGGAAAAATTTATGTAGATATCGTGAATATTCGCAGAGCTGTTAGCATGTGGGACATTCCATGAGAATCAACCAAAAATTCTCGATTCTCAACCTGACCCTCTCCGATTTAAACAAAAATTTCATGAATTGTTCTTTTTTATGATATAAATGAGAAAATTTTTTTTATTATTCAATTTTATCTGTAATTTTTTTATTAAAGATTTTTGAAAAAAAAACCCGGAAGAAAATGCAATTTTTCGCTCTTTAATGTATTGTAACTCCAGTTATATTTGTCCCAGAAAAATCTATCACCCCTCGTTTTAAAGATAATTTTGCAAGCTTTAATTTGATATGATGTTTGACTATGTCCACGAAATAAATTTACTTTCATAGTTTTTTAAATAAAAAAGATTTAAAACAACAATGTTAGTATCCTTCTATTTCTTTGAAAATTATACATATAATTAGCAACGTTATAAATTATGTCATTCTTAGCTTCCGGAACATTGCTTCGTAATTTTAAAATGAAAAAATTAAAAGCATATTCAGGAAGATAATATTGTAAACGCATCAAAGGCATATGTTAATGACGCGTTAATATTTTTTTCAAGGATTCGCAGCTTAAAGATGTCTAATGTTTAATACGGATCAATCTGGATTTAATAAAGAGATACATTCAGGGAGAACGCTTGATATTTTTGGGTCAAAACAGATCGTAAGTGCTGCTCAATCTCTTCATGCTGCGACCCATTCACATACTATTATGTTCACAATCAGCAAATGAACTGACTATAACAAAAGCCATCAAAAATGATTTTTTACTTTATTTAAACATTTTTGTCACTGGATAAGTATGTATCTATGACGAACGGTATATAGATAAAATTGGTCCTGAAGTAAAATCCGGTGTCGTTTTCCAGAATCAACTGGTCCAAGTTCTGTATTTACCTAGCAACTATTCATTAACCGAATTCTTTACATACATTAACGCTGTTTTTACTTGCATGAAAAATACTGAAACATGGAACACAGAAGGTGAGTGCAAACTAATGGAAAAATGACCCTTGCATTTAAATTCTCAACAGTTAATAGATGTAAATATTCCTTTCCTTGCGTTTTTTATTTATAACTTAAATAAAATGTTTCATTTCCATACCTACTTGATTTCATGTTCGTGATGTGTGTAAAGGGGTATTTGGATTATCTCCACCACACATTACCTTTTCCACGTTTGATTCCTCAAAGTCTTTCTTGAAACATATCATGACCTGAAGTAGGTAATTCTGATAAATAGGTTTCTCTTGCATCGGATCTTAAGCAACATATAACTGGCAGTTCATTAATCAGTATTGTCAACTGTTATCAAATGAATTCGATGTCTCCAAAGGCAATCAGTTCCTAAGATATATGATCCCTTATTTCCCCCCTTTAGATTTTCGCTACTGATTATACCTCTCCCAGGTGATTTAATGTGAAATCTCTCATTAAATTTACTCGCAACCTGCAATTATACTCTATGCTCTCCTCTCAGCCTTGGACGTAAACAAGTCTTATCGTTGCATTGCCCAAGACATCCGCTGAAGAGCTCAGCATCTCTACTGCCCTTGCTAAGGTCTAACTCTGCCTGAGGGAGAGGCCCTAACAGGGTTGGACGCATGTCTTTGGAGAAAGTGTTTTACTCCGTTAGACTCAAGAAGAGAAAAGAAACAGCGGGTTTCACACACTCATCTCCTATTTGCATGAAGTACCGCAATTAATCTATCTTCTCCCAGGTACTTGTTCATTCACAAAACGGAGGTTTATTATTCATCAACCCTTCCAGAGGTTAAGAGTCTGTAGATCGTTTACCTGTGGTTCGTGTCCGTAGATTAGAGTAACGGAGTTGGCGTACATTGGCTTCTTTATGCAATTTGCGTTGTGTAGTAGTTATTCATTGATTCCTTCTTTCATTCTTCACTATTCATTCTTTGATTAGCTATTCCTTTATATTAGCGCTGTAGGGCACGTCTTGCTCAGAGGACGCGCGTGTTTGTGTTGTAAAAGGAGAGATAAACATCGAAAGTTTACCTTTTGAGAGGTAACAGTTTTTTAGTAATGGAAGTAAAGGTTTAGTAAACTAGAGAGGTGTAACTTTGTGAATGAATGCATGTGGATGAAAACAAGTCTTTTGTAATTATTTGAACTTTCTATATTTCCTCTTATTTGCGTTTGAAAAATTCATTAAGATTGAAGCATTTAAAATAAGAAACTTATGATAATTAAGTAATGTAAGATTTTTTGACTCAAATTTCATTAAGATTGAGGCATTTAAAATAAGAAACTTATGATAATTAAGTAATGTATGATTTTTTACGTATTTTTTTCAACATTTTAAACTTTTAAAAAACATTGTAGCAACTTCAATAAATTAAATTGTGCTACTTAAAATATCTCATAATAGTTTTAATTCAAAAATATTCTTCTTTTGAGATTTTGGGATTATTCTTCTTATGGAATTTCTTTGGAAATTAAAATTTACGAAAACCATACTTATATTAAAAATACTACGATGTATTTAAACCTGTTCTACACAACAGCAAAAGAAATTTAAAAGTATTAGATTTATTTATAATTGAATAGTCAGTTCGAAAAAAGGGTATTAGTCCAAAAACCAAGTTTTGAGAAAATCGAAAAAAAAAATGTATCAGTAATGGAATTTTTCGTTCTATAACCACCAATTTTTTCTGAAAATTCAGGACCTTATTAAGAAAACAGAGCTGTCATCGAAAGAAAAAATAGGTACATTCCAAAATATTTTAAAGTTGAAAAACGTTGATGGACTTATTCCCTAATTCAACTTTATGAAATTTCAACTGAAGAAAAATCTTAAAAACTAAAACTTTTCACCAAATAAATAAAATAAAATTAATTTCTAATAAATTACAATTATAATAGATAATCAATTAAAACATAATAAATTAATTAAAACAGAGTAAATTAATTAATACAGAATAAATTAAAACAGAAATAAATTAAAATTATATTTCTGTTTAGTTCACAGCACAAAAGTGAAAAATAGAAAGACTGAAGCAAATAAAATTCAAAATTATTATAAAACTGAGTAAAAAAGGCAGTATATACTAATGGAGTAAGGGAATCTGAATAGAGTCCAACATTCCATAGATATAAAAAAGCTAAAAACACTTTTAAATTAAAAGTAAATTTTATTTTGGCTTAGTTAAGGCTTACAATAAGAACTAGAAAGGAAATACAAATTAACTTTAATTACAAATTAATATAAAAAATGAATGGACATCGATTTCGCAAATGCAAGGGGCTATATCTGCCAATAGGGAGTAGTTATTTATCCCGCTTTACACTCACGTGTAGAGCACAAAAAGTAAATTTGTCATTTTTTGGACTTATTCCCTTTTTCAAACTGTCGATTCAATTAGTAACGAACAAAGTATTATTCAAACCTCGGAAGAAACGAGGTGATCAGGAATGTTGTAGGGAGCGAGGCTGCTTCGAACGCCAGTAGCTTTTGCGGTTGTAATTGCGTTTAAGAAAAAACAGAAAAAATTTATTTTTGAAAAAAAAATAGTGTATTTCCAGCAATTGTTTCTTACTGATCCAAGGGAAGAGTATGAAAAAAAATTTGGATTTATGCTGATTTTAATTCTTAATTTAGTTCTAGGTTTTTTCGGAGGTCTACATGCCCCAAAGAACAAGCCCCTACTAATAGTCACATAATCAAATGACCTGCTGTTGAAATGAGTTTGACACCACTGATCTAAAGTAATCGTCAAATATTGCTTTTGTAGATATACCAAAGCATTATAAGGTATTAAAGCGGATTGCTATAAGGCGAAACGAATTGCAACCAATTTTTCTTTTACCATTCGCTCCACCTTAGAGAAAAAAAACTCGCCTTTTTTTGTAAGACACCTTTTCATTTTTTTCTTGCTCCCCTTGGGGCTCTCGTGCTTTCACGTTCCTCAGGAGGCGTGTCCTGCAGGTTGAGTATTGCCTCCTTGATGGAGAAGTACTTATCACAATCTTTCGCCACACCGGCGCCGGCAAAAAAAACTTATTTTTTCAACCGACAGAGGTTTTTATTTTTTATGTTTTGTTTTTGAGCGGACCACGAGAGCGAGGGTCACATATTTGAGAACAGGTGAGATCTTTTGGCGAACACATTAAGGAACACCACAGAATGCACAAGTGGAAATTTTATCTCTCTTGGCAAAACATGACGGGAAAGAAATATATGGCGATGACTTCAATCTCTCTGACAGGAGTTTCGTGGAGACCTTACCTACGTGATTTGGGAGCTGAATAAAATCCCTTTTAAGACATCTATCTCGATTTCAGGCTATAGTCATATCCCACGAAAAGTCGTTATTGGATAAAAAAAGGTATGAAGCCATTGAGGGTTTGAGAGAGAGGTGAGGGACAGCATCATATAAGACATAAATAGTGCCTCCTACATCAAAAGCAACATATACGGATTAGGAACGAAATGTTTAGGGAAAACTATATAGAAGTGTAAATAACGTATGTTTTATTTATTAGACTTAACTCGGCCATTGCATAGGCGTATGCCATTAATATCAAGCTATTTGAAGAAAGTGTGTGTGTACTTCTCGTATTAAAAAACATCAAACTTCCCTGTGGCTGTTTGTTGTGGGAGAACGATTCTATTAATTCATTTGTTGTTCTGAAATTATCATTTTTTATAAACAACAAGGAAAGTACTGCCTTAGAACGCTTATAAAAGAATAAGCTGAAACTAAAATAGTGTGTTGAAATATGTAGTAGTTATGTTTTCCATGAAAATTTAATTCGTGTAGAAGTTTTTCCTGCAACCTGCAATTGCGTTTTGTCTTAAGAAAACTAGATTAACCCCGAAATGTTTCATAATTTTTTTTCATATGCTTCTCTTAAAGGCGACGAATTTCATAAAATTGTAAGAAGTAAAGCAATGAGTATAGTGTTTTTTGACAAGCTAATGTTGTATTAGTGTACCCCTGTGTATAAAATTTAACACTTTGTAAAAAACAGTATAAAAATTTAAATCACAATTTCGGGTGGTGGATTGAACCCCTAAACCCCCTTGGATACGGTGCTGGTGACTAGTGAGAATACTGGGATATCACTCAAAACAGTTGGTGTGTGTTTCCCAAATAGGAAAACTCCAAACTTGAGGCCATGTTGATACACCTTAAATATCCGTGTCTTGTTAAAACGGAGTCGTCAAATCCTGAACAATGGCAGAGTCTGGTCCAACCTTATTAAAACAACCTGTCTTATGTTTACTCCACTTGTAAATCTCCTTACAGGAAATGTTCCCCATAATTACTCAGTGCTTCGATCCAAACTCTCTTTCTGGCTCCACGGTCGCAAACGCTTTTACCTATGTTTGAGTGACAGACGACGATTATTCTACGCGAGCTTAATTTTTGTGTCCCTTTCCTTCTGAAAACAAACTCGAAACCGGTCAGTTAACCTTCAACTCTCTCTAGCCACTGAAGCTACTCGTGCTCAAGGATCTCGCTGTGGCTACTCCACTGATTAATTAGAATCTTCTGCATCAGACGGTAAGTATCACGTTTTTTGCAGCATTTAAGAGGGTTTTTTTTGCCGTTGTGGAGGTTTTGTCGGATAAAAATGTTTTTATAAGGTTTTTATCATTAGCTCTTAACGAAGTATCCTTATCTTTCCTTTTACAGCTTTAAAAAGAAAACCGAGTTAAAATGCAAATAGTTAAAGTCTATGCTTGAGAATTTTTTTGTTAAATTTAAAGTGCAAATAGTGTCCTTTATTTGGCTTTTTTTAAAAGTCAGGGAAACTTTTGCGACACCCTCCCAATATTTTTCCTTTTGGTATCCTATCCGAAGAATGTGTGAAAAATCTTATATCGATTAGAAAACATGTGCCTCAAACAGCCTAAAGTAAGATAATTTTGACTTTTTTTCCATCTTTTCACATAAAAATGTTCAGATGTGCTTGAGCCGTATTATTTGGAAAAATAATATTTTAACATATTTTTAAAAATTTTCGAAAAAATGGTGATAAGTCAAACTTTAAGCCATTTGAGGCACGTGTTAATATTTTCTGATCGATTTAAGATTTAGCACATATTCTTAGGGTACTAAAAGGAAAAGAATTAGGGGGTGTCGCAAAAATTTCGGGGATTTTCGATTTTAAGGGACACACTGCAGTGGTCCCCAACCCCCGGTCCGTGGATCAAATGATACCGGGCCGCAGGCTGACCATTTCATTGAAAATGAATCGGTTAATCGAAATTAATGAATGAAATGATTTTCACTGTATATTTCTTTTTTGGTGAAACTATTTTATTTTGAAAGCATGTTTAAATACAATCTAATTAAAATTAATAAATCAAAATAATGCAGAATCTAAACAATCAACGCCCCCCCTAGAGGGCCGCGGTAAAATTATCAAACGTTGACCGGTCCGTGGTGGTAAAAAGGTTGGGGACCACTGCATAATGTATAGGCTCTTTCAGTTTGCTCCATTCCATTGCAATGATGTAAAGTAATTTAATACTATCATTATATTAACAAATAAAGAAAATGAGAAGACTAGCGTATTTATAAAAAGTTTTGAATTATATTCGAACATTTATTAAAAATCAATTGTGGTTAGAAATGGAGTCATTAATTATAATTTAAGTTAAGCTTAGAAAAGGTTTTTATAGCTAGGTTTAACTTTGAAAAGCAGAAACCTTACTTTTAAGCATTATTTTAGTTTTAAATAAGTTTAAAAATGCTTGAGATAGTTTTAATTTTTTATATTACGTATAATAGTTAAGAAATTATCCATTAAGGTTTGAAGAGAATTTTCGAAAAAAATATAGTGGTTGTAAATTTTTTTTGTGAGTATCATTACAATGTAGTATTTATGATGTTGTTTGTTAAACAATTTTGTTGTATTAATTTAAAGCTAAGTTTTCTAATTGGTATACTAGATCATGAATTCATATACAAACAAGATCATGATAATGATCTCTTTTGGGGATTATTGTAGCCTTACAGGGGTTAAGGAAGGTTATGAGTTGATAGAAACTTTCGGGCGTTTTAGCTATACTCTTTTAAAATTACATATTAAAAAAAGGATAATAAGTAGTTGATTTCTCTAATTTTGTTATTTTCTCTTCTGGTAAAGTAATAATTTATTTTCAACTGATCAGCAATTATTTTTTGCCATTCCACAATGCGACCAAACAAATAATTTATCTAAAAAACTAAAAATTATTTTTGAAGGACTGCGGAACTAATTAATGGGAAAGGTAGCATATTCTTAAGAGGGTTGTTACTAGTGAAAGTTTAGAAAACTCTTAACTATACCATAACCCATAACCTATGCTTTAAGGTCAGTTCTGTATCCCAAATATCTAATAAAATATGAACAGTAATTTATTCCCTTGGAATTAAGTAGTCGGCAGTAATACATTAGAGATCATAGTGTTGTTTGAGACGGCTCCTGACTAGGATATCGGAGATTGTTGCTAGAACAGGGTTTCCTAAACTGTTCTTAGCATCTACCCACTATATGAATGATACCTTTACCCAGGGCTCGATTTCTAAAAGAAGAGGTACCAGAACGGTAAAACTATTGGTCTCAAAACTGAAAAAGCGAATACTTTTTAATACAAAAACTTAAGCATTTATTTTCAAATTTAAATTTGAAAAAATAATTCAAATGTGATGTAGTAATTAGGAAGAGTGTTCTATCTTAATTATTGTATAAGACGATGAACTCTTTAAATTTTTCTCTTATATAAACACATTTTTTACAGTGGGTTGCACATTTTTCCAACAGGGTGCCTCTTGTAGGAGGCGGGACGGCTTATCATCAATGAACCATTAGTGTTGTATATTTTGCTAATTTTTAAAGAATAGAATGAGAAGTTATAGTCCTTAAATGGTAGAATTTAAGGCAAATTTTCTTTGCAAATTTGACCAGCAATCTGGTGAATCTGGTTCAAATAAAAAAGAATCAACACCAGGAGCGGATCGTGGGTAGTTCAAATCGGGGTTCACAATTATGTTTTAAAAGAACAATTAATTAACAACCTTACAATTAAATCACAATTATTGCTATTTGCAAAAGAGATAAAAATGCACTTTAAATGTTTTTTAAATTTGAAATACTATCCCTTTTTATATTTTTCAGTAGGATTCTTACTTTTACGAACTTAATATGAAAAGAAATGCGATTAGTTGAGTTCTAAGTACAAAAAGGGGGTCTTGGTGTCCTCCCCCAGAAAAATTTTGTAAATTTGACCCTAAAAAAGGGTTTTAATTCATTTTAGGACTTTCATACATAGAACTGTATCCGCGGGTCTGATGAAAGGGTCTCGTCGTAGTTAGGAGACCCCTGAAGTAGTATATAAATTTTTTTTCCCGAAAAAGAGGTTCCGGAACACCGTTCCGGACCGTTTCGGCTCAAATCAAACCCTGCCTTTACCACTTGTTTTACACAAAAATATTTTTAAAAAGATTTGTTATGTCTTAATTTGCTAAAAAAATTCTATATAATCCTGAACCTTCATCAACCATTTGAGCTTCATCGTTTCATTCAACCATTAGAACTCTGAACAGTACACAACATTTAGGAGCAATACGCCAAATGATTTTACAAAGGGCCTAATTCAATGCTAGGGACAGGCACTATCCCCCATTAGCTATTTTGGAAAGGTGGAGTGGATAACCGCAACATGAAGGGATGCTTTGTTTCTAACCACACCCTTAAATTTATTGATTACGCCCATCCGAGCAAAAAAAAACGCGTAGTGGGTCTAACGGCTCTGTAAATATTGCTTCACCACAGAGGGGAGAATAATTATAGAAAAGCTAAAAACAATTATATTTTTTTCCTTAATGTTAAGAGCACTCCTAAATTCAAATCAGTCGATTGATTGAAAATGAAAAAAATTTATAGATGCAAATCAAATAATCTAAATCAAATAATAATAAAACGAGAAAAATTGGATCAACTTGTCAAAAAAGTATCGCTTCTTTGAATTAACCTTACCGTGGTATACTTCTATAATAAAATCACTCGTTATATTAACAACAAAAACATTAATAAACCATCGGTCTAAATATTGTAATATTGAGAATAACCTAAGATTTAAAAAAAATTTTACACGTTAGTAGTGCTTTGTGGTAGTACTACTAAAGATAATCCCTAAAGACAGAAAACATTCAATATTGAAAAGAAATAGTATGGATAATTAGAGACATTCTTTAAGGCATTTTGAATTATAAAATTCATATTACATCGAAATATAAAATTCATATTGCGGTTTGTGTACATTTGCTTATTATATACTAAATTGAATAACGACCGTATTCTGTTTTCTGACCAGCGGTAAAACAGCAATCAAAGAAGGATTCCACCAATCAGAGTCGTCGATATTGGTGGTTAACCACTAATCAATCAGCACAGAATACGGCCATTCTCAATATAATAAAAGGCTTTTAAATGCCAACGCGTTTTTTCTCAAATGAGTTTAGTGCCCCCAACAAGACAAAGCTGACACTATAAAGCATTCGAAATTGCTCTTTTTTCCAAATAAATGTAACGCTTAAAGAGATATACGTTTAAATATGAGTATTTAAAGGATTTGATCTACTCACGCTTAAGAGAAAGGATCTAATGTTTGGTTTCGTTTTCTTATAAACATTTTTTATCTCAGTGAAAAAGACTAAAAACAATAAAAAATTTAAAATCTAAAAAATAATTCCAAACATAACTATCTGTTTGAAAGATTTAAAAAGATTTTGTAAAAAATACCAGCTTTTTCTTTATTACCGTGCAAATTCGTTGATTTTCACCATCCAGACCAGTCTTTTATTTAAACCCTTACTAGGAATAGGATTGGTTTTATGAAGCATTCAACAGGTTAAAGTATTTTATTTCATACTGGTTATAACATTTCAATTTATTTATAACGTTTAATTGTAATATTAGATGCTTGAAAAAGAAGAAACATAATAATAGGTATAGCTTGAGCATATTTTTTAACACAACGAATTATGGTTTTTTAATTTTTATCATTTTTTCTTAGCTTTAAGAAATGTAATTTCGTTAATAGAAGTTAAACTAGTCCCATGTATAAAAAACGATAAATAATAATAATATATTATTTAAGCATAAAATTGAAAACTTATACATATATGTTTTATTTATGATGAAGGGTTTTACATTTAATTAATTAATTCTTTTTACCCCTAATTCAACTTACCCTTTTCTTCTCTTAAAGTGAATTTTGTGTTCGCAGAAAAGTATTTTTATTCATAGTTTCAATCGAAACAAATTTGGTCCTACACTGAAGAAAACCGGTTTGTAAATAATGGAAGGTTGTTTAGATAATAGATTGTATAAAAGTAGTGGTGTTTCATTGCTACCTATTAATTTCAGCATTTTTATAGCGATTACTAACCCGGAATAATTTTTTCGAAATATTACATTGATTGTGTCTCGGTGTTTCCTTAGCATTTAAATCACAAGTTTATACTTGTACAGGAAAAATTCGTTTACCTAGACACATCATAGAAGGAATTAACCTTTTGTTCTTAGAGTACAATTATCTTGATATGACTTTGAAATCATGCAGAAAAATTTGTGTACGAATAATTTCCCTTGTCTCAAGGTTTTTATCTTTGAATAGCAAAATCTCTCGGACTTAGTTTGTTTGGATATTTTGAAATTACTTTCAAATATAGTGCTTCGCTGTAAAGCTTTTTTTAATAGTTGCTTATGAACATATTATTTTCTAAATGTGGTTGAAAAGTGATATTTTATCACATTCTTAAATGTTTATTTCAATTTAATATATTTCTCATACAGAAAGTTTTCTTCGTCATGCATTTGAATGATGTGGAGAAAAATCGAAAAATATATCATAAATTAAAAAAGTGGGGATAACCCAATTAATTAATCACGTTTCTGTAGTATGAAGGTTCGTTTATTTGCTTTTTACACCGTTTTTACCATAAAGTTGTATAAAATTAGTTCTCTTATGAGAACAATCATTCCTTATTTTTTTACAATAACGAAAATAATATGAAAGTTTTCTTAGACCAAGAGTCATAAATCGATGCACATGTGCCCTGCGTAAGTACTAAGCGGATTGCAGTAAACGTTTCTAAAAAGTATAAGATCCATTTGAAGTAATGTGGCGTGATAAAATTTTGTAGCGGAACCTAATAGAGACTACAGTCAAACTGAATCAAACCTGTTTTTGTGCGAGGAATAGGGGAATAGGGACCGCACAAAAAACACCGCAGAAAAAAAGATCGTACAAATAAAAATCACACCAAAAAGGTTCGCCCGAAAACAGGTTTGAGTGTAATCAAATTATTCCTAAAATTATTCTTTGAAAATAATTTTAAATATCAACGATTTCAAAAAATAATCTGCTTTTCTGTAACATTTGTTCAAAAACCAAAACACACTCAAACTAGAGATATTGAGCAAAATGTTTTCTATAATGATAGTAATAAATTGCTTAATGCCCCCTAAGGGTGGAACATTTTCTGCAATATCCTGCATTTATGCAGTGAAGAACCAGATTCTCCTTAATTAATCTACAATTGCAATTTTCGAGGAAGTCTCCAGCATCTACATTTCAGTGTTTCAGCGGGGGATATATATTTTCTCGGGGTTTTCTCCTATATTTGCCCTCACTATTTGCGCTTCTAAGTTTGAACCTGTACAAAGGATGCAGGAAACTCATTGCCAAAGGAAGAATAAATATACAAGTGAACAGCAGGGAACTGCAGGAAAAATGCTAATACAAACCATAAATGGATCTTGCTATTACTCTTTCTCGGTTGCAATAAAAAAAGACCTTCAAGTGTGCTGGAGGAGGCAAAGACAACGCTGGTAGTGACCCATTAGGAGAATACCAGCGGGTCATGGAAAGGTGTTAGATTTTATGACAAGTGTCATGTTTCACCTTCATTGCATTTGTGAATGAACATTAAAACTTATTCTTCAGTATTGGTAACCTATGTTTTTACTTTTTAAGATATTTTCTCTTTGAAATTATTAGTATATTAGAATTCTACGCTAACCAAACAAAATTTAGAAATTAAGTTTAATAAAAAAGTTCAGATGAAAAATTAATTATAAAAATATATACTATTAGAAAACTTTTGTTTTTAAATTGAAGATTAATTCATTAAAATATGGAGGAGAATTTCCAAAATTTTCAATACTCGATAGGATACTAGTTTTGTGTGCAAATTATATAGCTAGTGTTTCTTTTGAAGTACCGTTAGATAGGTATTCGATTAGTATTAATTATTAATAAGAATTAGGATTATACGATTGATATGACTGTATTTTTAGGTGAGACATGATAGAATACCTGAATTAAGTTCTTAAAGAACAAATACGGTTTTATGTCTTAGGGAGAAAAATAATTTCTACATAAGGATCATACCCTATTTCTAAACAAAGTTAAAAATATTACGAAGTTAAAGTTTTCTCTTTAAAGTTACTTTTCTACCGTTCATTTATAATTCTAGTGAACCAGTTCGCTTCTTTTTCAAACAAATGGAAGTAGAATTATGCTATTTGAATTTTAAGTAGCTGGAGCGGTTGCGGTATGTATTAAGCAATGTGGTAGCATGAGTAGCAATGTTATGTTTCTACTACAAAGTCTTATTTATGTCTTTAGGCAGGTACTCATGAACTTTAAAATTCGGAAGCAACAAGGTCGTAATCAGTAAGAGTAAATCGTCCAATCTAGAAAAAGTAATTGAATTCAATGTGCGTTAGGGTATTAACCCTTTATCTACTGACGGTACTTACAAGTCCCACTAACTTTAAAATTGCATAGAATAACAATCTCTACGAATATACTAACGATAGTTTGCAGAAACACTTTTAATTCTGCCAGTACCCCAAATGGCATCAAGGGTTCTATGATGAATATTTTAGCGGGATATGCGAATAGTAGATTTAAAACTGAAGTTGTGTGATTTCAGCTGCCTTTTTGATCGGATTCCCATAATTGTCATTTTTGTTCTCTAAAACATAGTTAAAGTCAAAAGGAAAGAGTATTATTTTTTAAGACTTTAAACTGGGATAAAAAGCCATAATATTTTTATTTTGCATTGGGAGGATATTATAGCCCTCAGTGTACTGACGGTACTCAAAAGTATCCATTTAATTAATTAGCTCTAGCGGATTAAATTTTCCAAATATCATTATTTTATTTACATGTCCCTGAATTTTCAATTTAGTGGCTGAAAAAATATTTGCATGGAAAAAAAAATTGCAAAAATTCATAATGTAGTATATAAAGGGTTATGGTAAACTTTAAGGTAAACATTTAATTCATGTGTCCAAGTTTTTAACTAACATATTTTTTCATTCATTATGAAGTTTTTAATACTATAAGAGAGCGAAATAAGAATAATTTTTTGTATCACATCTATGTTAGAAGTTGTAATAATTTTTAGTTACTTCAGATCATTGAGTTAATAAAAGGTGATGGCTAAATATTATGTAAAATGGTTAGATAATAAATTGCTAACAAGCTTTATAGTTTTGAAATACATATTTTTAAAATAATTTATTCTTTTCTAGAAATACCAGTGCATATGAAAAATGGGTGGTTATGTCATTCAACATCCGAGGGTATTCCCTATTATGATGGCAATATGTATATTGTTAGCTGTTACATTACCTTATATCTTTACTGTATCTAAAGAGAGACTGAACATGTTTCTTCCTTACATTAGGTAAGTGATAAAAAAGTAACATTTTAATTAATAGTTTCATTTTTATAAAAAGTTTGAAGATAGAATTAAAAAAGTTTTAAAAACATCAAAATTTTTGAAAAGGTGTATTTTAAATTGTAAAACATAAGTAATTGTGTGCGTGTTTTATTAAATTGAATTATAAAAAAGTGTTGATCATTCCATAAAAAAGAAAATATGAAGGTACTAGTGAAATAATTTAGGGGCAGCTTAAATATTACGTAAGCACCTAAAGAGGGTTGCTCTTTGCATATTTTTCCTGATAAGGAGGGGTAGGGAGTATGAATGATGCTTACGTAAGATGTTACAAACACTGCAATTTCCTCATCAGTATGATTGTAAATTTCTATTGATGCTTAATGCGTTTTATTTTAGGAATAAGAGAGATGCTACTTTTCTTTCTAGTTCAGCGCGATTATCTTAAACTTCACCTTTATTCATTCACTGCGTGTAATTAACCTTCTACTTTCGTAATCGTGCTCTCTTTTTTTTCAGTCATGCAGCGTCACTTCCGCCTGAGTCTGCTTTCTTGAGCATTTTTACGACGATCGGGACTTTTTTCGGTAGGTAGAAAAAAATGTTTTGGTTGAACCGTTGAGCTTCTTGAGCATTGGTTCCTTAACACTCCAAGTGCTCCGCGAACGCATTGAAATCTCTTAATTTCTCCGAGGGATTTCTCTCTTTTTTTCATGGGGGGCCCCAAACGCTCTTTTTGTGATTGATGCACTATTATTTACAATTTCTTTAATGTAAAAAATGTAACAAAAAACTGCATTGAACCATTTAAACCTTAGGAATAGTTTTGGATCATCTCTATCGGTTCAAAAATCTACCTTTAGACCAGATAATGACTCCATTTGTGGAGGATATTGGGCCTAAATAAATTTCTAACACGCCACTGCCTGTTGGTTTTCTGCGGTAGTAATGTCCCATGAGAAAAGGGGTTGTAGTCAGTGGCGGATCAAGGATTGTTTTTTTTGTTGGGCTAAGAGTTTTCTAATTAAATCAAATTGAAAATTTTTTTTCGATGAACATAATGGGAAAAAGTTGTGATAGTCGTGTTCTAATTATCGAAAGGGGATCTGTTGAAATTTAAGGAATTTTTTAAAAATTAAGTCTAAAAAGCAGGTTTTAAACTAGTAGTTTTTCACAGAGTGCTCAATAAATAAGGGTTTTCATTACATTGTTCTCAAACTTCATCATCTATTGCATGGGTCATTCATCATCTTGTAACTGAGTGATACTTACGAAAAAACTTGAGTCTATTTACTTAACACTTAATATTTCTTAGATTGTCAAAGTTTCCTCTTTCCTTCAATTTCATTTTCCTTAATGGAGTTGAAATATGCTTTCTCGTACTCTACTGTGTAAAATTTCTTTAAGGAATTTTTATAAAAAAATTACAGAAACGATTAAAACAATTAATTCTCTCACTCCATTGTGATCCGCTACTGGTAACATTATTAGATTTTATTTTTTGACTAAGTTCTATGTCAAATAAATCATAATTGCTATTTTAAAGTAAAGACATTGCTTTTAATTGTTAGTAATTTAATGTAACTCAATCAAAAGCTATAAATCCGATTTTAAATTTTATTTAAAATAATTATATATATAATTATAAATAATTATAAATATAATTTATTTTGAAATAATGATGCTGAAAGTATTCATCATTGGTAGAAAGTGAAACATCAACTTTAAACTTGCCTTCAAGAAAAACTTTAATGTAGGTAAATTACTACAGGTTTACTAGAGGTTAGAATTATTTAAAATATAGTCATTTTTAACAAGATTTTTTTTTGTTTTTTTGCATTTCCTTCGAACTTAATTGGATTCTAGTTGAATCCAATTAGTTTATGTGGATGGGCAAAAATATTACATCCTCTTTGGTGTTCCCGTTTCCATTATGGCTGAGGAAATGATTGTCCCACATTTATGAGATCTTCTTGCAACTGTACTGAATTTTAGTGGGAGACCCCAGAGAAATAAAATTCCTAGACTTGTGTCCAACTGTTCATTCACTGGGTTCATTCCCCGCATCTTGAATTTAAAAAGTTGACAGTACATTAAACATCAACTAAAGAATACGCTTAACTAAAGAAAGGGATGCATCTGGAATTTAATCAAATTTTCAGTCCCGAACATCACTTATATTAATTGATGTTTGTGTTATTTCTAGCGGTCCCTACCTTTATTCTGCGATATGTGTGCGTTGACCAGAAACGAAGTCGGGTGGAATCCAAGAAGATTCGCATCCTGAATGCGATGGCCGTAGTGGTAGGCCTTGCAGCCGCATTGGCTATGCTTATGACCAGCCACTATCCCCTTGGATATATAACACACAACAAAATTGATTGGGTATGAATTTATAATTATGAATATCACACCTTACATAAAAGCTACCCGCATTTGTATTGTATTTTTCTACATTTATAATCAATTTATATGAATTTCCATTAATGTATTGTATGTAATCTATCTTTTGAGTAAGCGCATGATATTTTTAAAACCTAACTATGTTAAACTGTTGTAAATTTATCGAACTAATTTCAATATTATTAACATGTCAATGTTATTTAATTCAGCTTTAATTTTGCTCTTTTTTTATTACGAAATTGTAACAAGTTCCTATATGTCTCTAGTTCTCTTTTACTTATCTGTAAGACTTGAGAAGAAGGACTATTTTGAATTTGTATGTGTGCGTGTGTGTGTAAACAATTTTAATTTTCTTGCACTCTTATGTATGGAAATTTATGATCTTTAAAGTTTTGCTCACTTACTGATCCCCATTGTTTGAAAGATTAATTTAAGATTTAGATTAATTTGATTAAAAGATGAATTGATAGATCAGTTTCTATGCTTGAGTATAATTAAAAAAGTTTCAACTGTCTTACCCACTGATAAAATTCTACAAACTTTTCAATATTCCTAATATTAGTTGTAAATATATACAAACCTAACTCTTTCTAATTAACTTATGTATAAAATTTAAAATTCTGCAGTAAGAGCACGTTTTACGAAAAAATAATTTGCATTTATGAACGGAAAGATAATTTAAAAATGGTTGGATAAGGGCGTTAATCACAAAATGTGTTGTAATAAATTAAAGAACCACATAAATAACTGTTATGTGACGTGACACTGTGTAGAGTATTTTTAGTTATATGGTAACAGGAACTGTCACTCAAACTTGTTTCTTCTTTCAGATGGCCTTCGTAGTAGTTCCTCATTTTGCATGCACAGCAACCCTCGTTACATTGTACACTGTGTACGTGTTAATTCAAGCCTACCTCACGTACATGCAGAGGAAGCGATCTACTAAGAATGTGTTTATTCACGCTACTCTCGCCATGTGTGTTGTCATAACCATGTGGACTTGTATCCTTTATATTCTATATATTACCTCTGTTTATAATCTTTCAGGAACATCTTTAATATATCCGGGTTTTTACAAAGTGTCAGCTTGTCTCAAACTTGGCCCCATAGACAATATGATACAAACTGATTCCCCAGTTTGAAAAAAAGTAATAAATCCAAACGCCAGGTTTTGAGAAAATTGATCAAAACTGTATAAGTAATAGAATTTTTATTGTATAAATGCACCAAATTTTTATTGGAAATTGAAGACCCTATTTGGAATACAGACCAATCTCTTAAACTGACAATTAAATTATATTTTAACTGATTTCACACAAAAAAGGATAAAATAGAAAAACTAAAACAAATAAAATTCAAAACTATTATGAAACTGAGTTATTAATAAAGTTTAAGGAATATCAATGGAGTATCAATGACGTACGACATAATTCACTGGAAAAAAAGTAAAACCACCTCTTAATTTTAAAGCAAATTTTGTATTGGCTTAGTTTACAGCACAAATAATAAAAAAAAGATTCAAATTAAATAAAAAAATGCAATGAATGGACAATTATTTCACAAAATTCAAGTTTCCTTATCAGCCTATAGAGGGCAATTATTGTTTTCTTTCCTCTTTCCACTCTTGTGCAGAGTGAGTTTTAGAGAGACATTTTTTAGAAAAATCTCACAATTTTTTGGACGTATTTTTATCAAATCGACGATTCCATTCATGAGTGATCCCTTTAATCTAGATTAAATGTTTCATTTTATTTTATGGTATGTGTTAATTATTTAAAAAACTTAGACGATGTTTAGTAAGTATATTCTAAAAGCTGAGTATTTAATTGCTTTAGTATGTTTGAATTAAAATTCTTATCAGATTGAAGCAAATTATTTAGAAGATAATTTTAAGAAAAATTTTCTTTCAGGAGTTAGGTCTCCCTTTTAAAATCAACTTTCTACCTTATTTTCAAGTATTAAATTCAAACATAGCGTTTAACTACCTCAAGAAAATTACTGTTTCAAGTTAGGATACTAGTCCTTCTTTTTAAGGAGTAGTATCTAAACAAAGAGAAAAAATCAAATAGTATATTCCATATTCATACATAAATTATTCACGAATACTGTTTTATAAGAGAGACAAATAAGCGTGTTCACAAAAAAATTAAGTTTTTTTTGAGGAATTAAAAATACGTTCATCCTCCTTCATTCTTATCTCCTTAATAACCTCTGAACTCTCAACTATAATAGCGCAATATCTGTCGTGTCACCCCCGTATCTGACTTTTTCCCAGCACAAGAAAACCCCGATAGATAAAAAGTGCTTATAAACAACTGTTTACTTCTCTGTCAAGCGATTACGTCCGATGCCAGGAGTTTCTTCAAAGAAAACAGAGTTCCTTAACCTTTGCGAGAAGGCAGTTGCGAGGGAAGTTTCAAGGCTGTTACAGTAACAGGACTTGCTCCTCTCTCAAGTCCTTCGAAAAAGGTGTGCCAAAGGCGCGGTAATACATAGTAACAATACGGCCCACCTTCGAGGAATCTTCATAACATTTATCTAAATTAATTGCAACAAACTCTTAGAGGGACGTTCGAATAGTTCGTAAAATAATCTAATGCAAAAATAACAATAATATAACAATAGTTCGTAAAATAATTTCGTGTACATTTTAAGAATGCGGCCCACCCACGAGGATTCCTTATTACATTTATCTAAACTAAATTGCGCGTTCGTTTTTACGAACACTCAACTCAAATAGTTCGTAAAATAGGGAAAATATTTTATAAAAACATTTAAAACTTGAAATATGTGAAATTTTAAGTCTTTTCCCTCCTTCTTTTATAAAAATGGAATTTTAAGATTATTATGCATGATTACGAGATTAAATTTAAACATTTTTATGTATATTATTTCAAATGGAAAATTAATATAATCATGTATAAAACTTAGATTCAAAAGTTTACTAATCTAATCATACTTTTAATTCTTAAAAACTAATCAAACTAGTTGCACTGATTAAAGAATTTCGTACAATATTTTCAAAGAGATAAAAGCGTTTGACACCAATTAAGCTGGGTAAATGAGAGTTCACTCAAACAATTTTTAAAATTGTAGTTTATAAATGGAGAATTATAAAATGACCATATGTCTCTATGGGGCTGAGTTCGGGATCACATTACATTTTGTTCAAACGGAAGTGTTTGTAAAACGAGAGTTGAATGTAATAATTGATAATATTTGATATTTTTAATAGTCAATGATGAAGCTAGCAAATTATCTTGGGTTTAAAATTCATGATTATTTAATAATTTAATATACAATTCAACCGCTGAAAGTACTATTTTAATGTTTATTTATTTAACTTTGGTTTTTAATTTATTAAAAGCATGCTTCTCTAGCTATGGATCTACGTACGTATGAACACACAAATACGTTCACACAGGAACACAAGTTTTAAATTGTTGTTGTGAATCAGAATTATGTTATTTTACTTCACCCCTGATTTTAAACCTACCACATTAAATAACATGTTTTTAATCTATCAGTGACTACGTTCTTTTATAAGGTGAAAATGAAATACTAAAAAACGATGCTTTCTTCATTCAATTATTTTTCTGAACACAGATTTTTAAAAGTAAAACACAGTACATTCACATCCCTCTATAAATGAACTTAAAAAAATTCAGAAAGCAATTCAAGATGGCTAATTTATGTAGTTAATGAAGTTTTTAAGGTTTGAACGTTGGGGTTAAAACACTTGAACTAACCGCTCTTATTTTTCTTGTGTGGATCGAGAAGTGAAATTTCTCAGTTCCACCACTTTTACTTCTTCCAGAGGGAGAAAACGAGAGCACGTCATTTTTATATAATTATCTCTTTTCCTCTATTTATAACTGTTTCTCTTTCTTTCGTCTGCCCTAACTGCATTTGGCTTCCCAAGCCTTGGGTTTTACAAGCTGCTGTCGCTTGCCAATAATTATGAAATCTTACTTGTATTCCTATCCCTGCTAGGAAATTGGAACCACTCTTTGAGCTTTAATACCTTTTCAATTAAGAAACCCAATTTATTAAACTTTTATATCCGTTTTGCTGCCCATGGCAGAAATTATGCTACCATAAGTTTGGATTCAATTTTAAACATAAAGAAAACTGTTTTTAAGTTATTGAAGCAATAATTACACCTTCAGGTTGTATAATTTATAAAGTTTCGGTTCAACCCCAGTTTAAATTTTTTTAATTAAAAAAATCAAAACTTAATTTTTTGTTACATTTTATTTTACTTGGCATAAAACTTCATAAATAAGGGGAAAAAAATTCCGTATTTTTTTCCGATAGTGGGCATTAGAGCGTTAAATTGGTTACAAAACTCATTAATTTTGAGAAATCTGTTTCAAAACAAATATTTTTCAAAACTAAAATATAAGATGACTCAGAAAAACCTTCTCTCGTAAATAGATAACATTGGAAAGTAAATAAAATTTCACTTAGGTGTGTATCATCAGAATTTAGTGAGATTTTTGAAATTTTATGTTATTTACTATTTTAAAAATAAATCAACACACTTGTATAAGCTTTAAGTATGCTTTAAAAATAAAAATCCTTCTTTTTAGTACCATCTTCATAAAAAAATACTAACCTGTAACTTAATTTAAAATAAATAATATAAAAAATTAAAAAATAGTGTGTCCTGGATTAAACATTGTGAAACTATAAAATGATAAAAAATGCTAAACAGCGTCAATCCAACAGAATATTTCCAGAGCTACTGTTGAGTACTTTATAAGTCTAAGATATCTAATCTATAATCCAATGTAAACCAAAAAGTGTAGAATAAATGTTATCATGGGTCAAAGGAATGACAGAAATCTTTCTTCCATCCCATTAAGCCCCCTTTTTTCAGTTGGGGCCCCTGAACTCTGGACGCACTTAGTTTCCCCACTGTTATTTTACTGAGTAGCTCATTAACAATAACCTATTTTATAACACGATAATGTAGATTCTAAATGTATTCAAAACACATTCATTAAATGTTCTCTTTAATACACATTCACATGCAAAATTAGATGGATTCTTTTAATTTTGAAAATTCCTTAACATCTGAATTAGGTTGCCTACCTTTTTATGCAGCTATGAGAGATATGGTTCCGAGTATAATCAACTCTGAAACCGGAGAAATCAATCTAGAGTCTAAAGAGGTAAGAAGAATTTCCTTTTAAAAGTCCTTTATGGATTTTAGTTTTTATACCCCCTCTAAACACCTTTACAGTTTCTCCCCTTTCACCATCATCCTCCTTCAAAAAAAAGTGGCTTTTATCTATTTCAAAATCTTTTGAACGTTTTTTATGCAAAGATGAACCTGTGAAAGAGGTTTCACAAATGAAACATATTGTCAAAACACGTTTAATACCAGCTAGCACCTCCTCAAACATTATTTTAAAATTAAATAAACATCATTTTGAACCATCAATTGTCCTTAGGTTTTTAAATAATTAAATATGAATTTCAGCCTCTTTTACACTCTTGAAATGTGACGAAAACCTTTTTGAACACCTCAATACACCCTTCCTAACAGTGTCCGTAAAACTTCTTAAAATGCACAGTTAACTCCTTCCAAATAATTTTTAGAGATGAAATAAAAGATCTAAATCTATGTGAATTTCTGTATCTTTCGTACTATTTTATTTACTCTAAAAACTTACTTCGCACAGTGCTTTTTTGAAACAAACATAAAAAGAAAGTAAAAAAGAGTACGCGCAGTAGAGAGAAATTGCATTCTCAGTTCCGATGGAGCCTTCAGTAATAGAGCGTTGTAGGCTCTAAATACGCTAGAGGGGCGAGTTAATACAAGCGAATTGAGTTAAAACTTTCAAAACTAACTTATTTGACTGAGTGAACAAATTGAGAGGGTATTGCATGAAAAATAAAACTACATCTTGACAATTATAAGCACAATAATCTACATTAACATTAGAAAAGGGTAACCTGGTTAGACTGTTAGGTTAGGGGTTACTGAACCTGCACTGTAAAAAAACTGTAGAAAAACAGAAATTTTCAATAACAGTGACTTTATGTTTACAGAGATATTCTATCATGTAACATTCCCACCGCACTTCTATATATTTTATGTAAAAAAACAGCTTTTATCTAGTTTTTTAGCTTATCTGTACTTAAACAGAAACTTACTGCATCGAAAACCAATACAGCTATTGGCAACACTACACTGAATCTTCTTTGGTTCAGTGGTAGCGTGCGTGCTTAGCATGCGGTAGGTCGGGGGGTCTATCCCCGGATATTAATTAATTATAATTATAAAAAAAACTCTACTAAAATAAGTGCATGCGCACAAGCAGAAAATTACTGAGAGGCAACAGAAAAATCTGTAGCTCACTTGACGGAAAGTTTCTTTTTACAGAATTTACCTGTAGGTAACAGCTTTTTTCTGTTTACAGGATTTTTCGGCCTACAGAAATTTTCTGGCAACTTTTGCTGCCAGAAATTTTCTGTTTTTTTGCAGGATTATTTTTTACAGTGTGGTAGAAAAGGTTACAGGTATAATTTTTGCAATGTGAACAAGTCTTTTTAAAATTCACAACTTGTTACGGACAAAAGCATGACTGTGTATGGAATTATTGTATATGCTACGGGCAAAGTGATTAATTGGGCATTATTAATAATGCCCAGAGTGGAGGCGAGCAAAGTGATAAATTTCATTGATAAATGCCATTGAATGTATCACATTGCCCACATCCCCTTCAAGAATTATTAATAATTTCCCGATTTATCACATTGCCCCTAACATACATACATTTGTTACGGGTAATGGAATAAATCCGGGCATTATTAATAATGCCCGCGTATTTCGGGCAAAGTGGTAAATAATCATTGATAAATGATTTATCACATTGCTTGTCTCACTTCGGGCATTATTAATAATGCCCTGTTCATTAATTTACCCGTAACAGATATAGTATATTCTAAATCATAATTCCTATAAATATTTTTCTCTTTACAGTACACTTTCTACTACATCATCAGCTCTCTATCACAATGGGCTTTCACGTTCTTCAGCATTCTTTTCATCACTACATTTTACAGAGAGTTTGCTAACATGCGACTGACCATAAGGGTGGCACCAAAGGAGATTAAACAGATGCGATTAGACAGTGTCCAAGCCGCCTCTCACTCCCATTTCAACGGAAATGACGAAATCACCAAAATGTAGGCAATGACCATCCTCATCATCTTCAGAAGTCATCGAGTATCATCTAACTCTTTAAAGGAAAATTTACCATTGTATTTTTATTCTTATAAGTCGATGTTTTAGCTGAATAAAAAATCATTTTTATACTGTTCTCATTTAGAAAAAAAAGAGGATTCTATGTATATGAGAGTTTCTTGATGTTATGGGCTTTCTAATGTTATGTGTTTTCAATTTTTCCATCATTGCCCAGAGAGATTTTACTAAGAAAATAGTAAATATGGAAATCAGTAAGTAAAGATGAAAAATTGATTATATTTCTGTATAAAATGAATTGATATCGTTTATAATTTTTTTATAAAACCCACCAATAAAGTTTAATTTACGCATCGAATCATTGCTGCATCATTCTTTTAAATAATGGAAACTCAGTACCTCCAAATCGGTCAAAATAACAAATTAAGGATTTTGCTCTCAAATCGATGTTTATACTCATAAATTGATTCTGCAAATTTCATTGTGATGCGCGAATTCTAAGCATAACAAATTTCTAATTTTGATTGAGCACAGTTACCACATATTTTTTCAATAAATATTTCTCAAAACTACTTTTTTTTGCACTTAAAACCCTAAGGCTTTTTTTCTACTGGACTATTTAACTTGAAACTCTGTATATATATTAACAATTGTGTTTTCTATAAATTAATGCATTCCAATTAAGGATTCAGAGTATAATATAAGGTCTTAAAGTGAAAAATGTGTTTATTTTCATGATATTTTGGAGGTGATTGGAGAAAATTTGTTTTTATGAAAAACTATTACAAGTATCACAAATATGAATGCATAGTTCCATGGACAATAAAATACATTACGTTGGGGTAAAAAATCATATCAAAATTATCAAAATTGAAAAAGAAGTAGCGTTTTAAAACTTAGTTGAAATTTTTGAAATTTTTGAAATTTCTCAAAAACTGCTTTTTAAAAAATATATTTTTTGCTTGGATTATGTTCATATTGTCATTACAAGTGTTTTGACGTTAAAGAACTTCAAAAAATTTGTAAATTAAAGAAAATAAAAATTTGGGTACTGAGTCCCCTTGGGTTTTAATAAAATATATATGACAAATGGATATTGAGAAGAGTAAACTTGGTTTATATAATCTCTTGCATTTTTTATTCTTTGATAATCACAAATTTTAGATGAGTGATGGGAAAGTACTTTTTACAAGATTAGGATCTATTACTCCCCTTCCCATACCATACTCATTTTCATACCTTTTATCTTATAAGTTTAAAACAAAATTTGAAGTAAGATGTTTCTCAAATTTTAATACTTAGTACTTACTCAATATGGGTTTCCAAAACATTTAAAAATTTCTTTTTGAATGAGTGTATTTTTCAAAGATCTAATAGAACAGTGTTTCTATCTTGGGAGACGTACACTTCTGCAGATTCTGTGGATTTTAATTGAAGTGATTTAACAACATTTAAATTTTTTTAAACTTTATTCACTTTTGAAAGATTGTAAAACCTTTTTTCTTAAGTAATCAACTTTATAACAGTGAAAAAATTACTTCTGTAGCCTCAATATGAAAAGTTTACATTTTATGTTAGGCGTAAGAATACACTGAATGAGTTCGTGAAAATTTCACGGTTAAAGTTCCGTTTTTGGATTACGGAATTATTTGGTGAAAAAATACCGGAAATGAATGTGAAAAAGACTGATTTTTTTACACTGCAGAGTTTACATAATTTGGCCCGCATCATTGTTGTATTCACCACTAACTCAACCTGAGGTTAAAATGGAATCAAGCTTTTTCGACAACTCTGATTGGTTTAGAACTTGCTTCCCTTTTTCAACTACCAATCAGAAGTTTAATTACAAGTTAACCTTAGGTTAAGTCAGTGGTGAATACGACCGTAAGTTATATAGGCCTGGAAGAGCCCTATCAAATCAATTGGGAAGTTTGATATCTCCTTAAATCATAGGGCAATGTCCTGGGAACGCCGGCAGCTTCTTTTTAGAATCGTCTTATCACTTTTGCTGTCATACAAAAAAGATATCAAGTTTAATGATTGTTGATATTTGGGGGCTACCTCGTGGGAGAAAAGTTCATGAACCTTTCGAATCTTTGGCGCCTGTGATGTTTGTTACAAAACTCAAGTACCTAACCAAGGCCACATTTTTACACAATGGGATTTAGCAGATATTTTAGTGAAGTTGCCATTGCAAGATAGGTTTATTCTGTAAATATTTGATTATTATGTTTGTGAATCTTATGTTTAAAATAGGTCACATTGGTAATTACGTAAAACTTTTACTTTGCGGCAAACCTGATAGTATACCTATAGGTAACCTATACTCGTATTATTTTTAGGTGTTCGAGATTACTATTTTACTAAGTAAGATGGAAACTGCATCTAAACATCAAGTATTTGGAAAGAAATCTTTTTTGATTGCATAATTCTGGAAAGCAAACTAATATTATTTCAAATTATCTGAAAATTTTCAGCAGCTTTACAAAGAAAATTAATAAGCTAAATATGAGATGAATAAATAATTATTTATGTTTGATTTTAAAAATTTTGCACGCAGTATAAATGTGAAAAAAAAAACCATTAAACGTACTCGTGAAGAAAATACTTAGGGAGATAAAATGTAATTTATCCAAAAAAGTCTAGAATATTTAAAGATAATTAATATTATTGTTGGCATCCATTATCCTCTTTCATTTAGAGTTTTATGGGATTTTGTAAAGGTCAAATTACCAATATTTCAAAAAATTGATTTCTAATATTCTATTTGTAAAATAAAAACTAGTTCGAAACTTCCCAAGATTATTATTCTTATGAGTCCTTTCAAAAGTTTTTTTAATTTTAAACGGCAATTAATTCTGAAGTAGTTTCCTCACTTTCGCCAAATATCAGCATGACTTGAATTGAAAATCTGAAGTTTAAAAAGGGGAAAAGTCCAAAATATTGCAAATAGACTTTTTGTGCTAAAATAAATCTCCAAGCTTCGCTCAACATATAGCTTACATGGGGAAAATATACCTCTCCAGGCAGATATATAGATAGCTTTATGAATTTGACAAAATCAATTCCTTTCATTGTATTTTTTTATTTAATTTGAAATTTAAGTTTATTGTACTTTCATTTCATATTCGTTGTGCTCTAATATTCTTAGTCTTATAGTAATATATTATTTTTCTATGGACCAAGGAGAAATCTAATTTTATCGTCATCAAAGTGGTTTTTAAGAAATTTTTAGCTGAAATTTCATAAGAGTTAAAAAAAGGAAAAATTCAATCACATTTTTTCAATTGTATAATATTTTTGTAGTTATACTTTTTTTCGATGATTGCACTGTATCCTAAGTAAGAGTTCCAGATTTACAGTAAATATATGATTATACAATGAAAATTCCATTGCTCACTCATACAGTTTTTCTCAAAATTTGGTATTTGCATGTATTCCCCTTTTCAAAATATCGATTCAATTACTAATGAATAAACGTATTTAAATATTAATTTCTTCCTACTCATGTATCTTTGCCCAAATAATATTTGAGGGAAACTAAATGCGAGAGAAGAACTATACTTGAAACTGCTCCCGTTATCGTAAAGAAATCACATCTTAAGATCAAAACCAGTTTCGCTTCATGATAGAAAAATAGAAGCCTCTAAGAACCAAGGGGCCCAAAAAGGATGGGAAGAAATTTTCCGATAGCAGCATTACAACACACGCGTCAGAACTATCGTATCTTTCTTCAGGCCGTGTTTCTCAACATGTGAGCTGCGATATACTTGCGTGCCATGAGAGATTGAAAAACTTGCCATGAGCGAAGCGTTTATGACAACTAATTAATTTTTCAAGTTTGAAGTAGTTAGTAGTTTTGTTACTTATGAGTAAAACTTTAATTACCTTACTGTTATTACATAATTATGTCTTTTAAATTTAGTTATTCGACTTTTTTTATTTGGTGTCTTTTTTTGAAAAATTGTAGTTGACGTTGATTCAAAATTGTAAAATGCTTCAATGCTGTCAATGAATTTCAGCCTGTTGAAGCTGCTAAAAAGTTTATAAATACTTTTATCGAGTTTTTAATATCACAGTTGCTTTCATTAACTTTCAAGGGTTCAATCGATGGTTTCGATGGAATACCATCGATTTATCGAATAAGGATAGTTAATTATTTCATTTATTACTAACAAGACCTAAAAAATGAGAACGAGAGATAAAGAATAGATATTTGATTTCAGAAAGAATGAGATGAACTGTCAACAAATTTTAGTGAAAAATTTATTATCGATGAATTTTGGCTTTTTGTTAAAAATCGTATCCGGTATGTAGTTAATTTGTAGGCTGAATTAAAATTCCTCTGCTTGTTGCATCTTTACTTTATAAATTTAGATTTCCAGCATTGCGTACAAAAAGCAGGAATTCCTCTATGGTGGTTTTTTCGCAAAATGCAAAAGAGAACTTATGAATAATAAAAAGAAAATTAGTCTATTTTTGAAAAAATGCGATGGGAAAAGCTGAACGTTGATAAATACTTGAAAAATGAAAGTCGTTGAATTTTTTGAAAACAATATAGTGGAAATTTTAAAGAAACATTTAGTATTTTTTATAGTAATGTAATGTGAACTTAGCAGATTTTAACTCAGTTTTGATTGAACTTGTATCGAAGAAAAAATAGGTTTGTGATTTTTCGTATACAGGTGTGCCTTCAATAATTCAGGATATTTTTAGTGAGGCGTCAACCAAAAAAGGTTGTGAAACGCTGCTCTAGGCGCAGGACAGCGAAAAGCTTGTTTGGCAACATAAAGTCTCGAGATTCTCTGTGCCCAACGGCGAGACGAGAGTTGAAAACAAATAACTTTCCTTCTTTCTGTTACACAACAGTTCGCCGTGTTGAAACAGATTAACTTATTAATTCCTTCTCAATTAAGGAGATATAACTTTAAGAGCTGTACTAATCATAATAAATGCTTGAAGATACTTTTTCAATACCTACAAGGAAGAGGATATATGCGGCTGTTGCGTAAAAAAAGACAGCTGAGGTGAGGAAACGAAACCAGTTTTTACCTTCCGAATATAACTTTCTCTCGTCTCCGTTACGATGTTTTTACGTAGGAAAGCCCACGAGGAGCAATGATGCACCTGGGTGGACACGAGGGCGGTTAAAAAATCGTTCTCCTTCGAGTTTCTTTTTAAAAACGCTTTCGTTGAACTAGTGGGAAAACAATGTATCTTTGTTGGGATTCCAAGACACCTTTTATAAAATGCAGTCTTAGGGGTTTTAAGAGCTCCAACTGGATATTAGAATCTTCGAGAAATATGTCAATCATCAAGTCCTAAAGTTTTAACATGATAAATAAGTGTAAATTAATTATCATAATTTAGTTTACGCCCAACAATGAATGAGTTAACGAAACTGAAAAAAATGGTTGCTGTATTAGCTATTTATACCTTCAAAAGAAAAATTTCGTTCGAGAAAGTTCAATTTCTTTTAAACAAAATTTCTGTTAAATAATTTTTTTCCTGAATAATACATAAAACATTACACATATTTCTTACTTTCTCATCAGTCTTGATTTAGAATTATTTTACTTACTAGTCTATATTAATTAATATTGAAAATAATTGCAAAAACTCTGTCCTTTATTTTAATAACCAGTGAATGTCAATGTGATGACCAGTGTTTGTAAAGAATTAAAAAACATTATGACACACATCATCAAATAAAAGGATATTGATAATTAAAGTATAAAATGTTACTTTAATCATCACTAATTAGACAAGTAACTTAATCTTTTAATCACTATACTTATCAAAAGAAAACTAGAAAAATTACAACTTTTTATAAAACTTTTTGATGCGTTAAGTGTAAAGGATGCACTTTACTTTTGTTGGTAAATAATTAAAGTAAATCTATTAAGTTATATAAACTACTCAAACTTAATAATTTTCAAACATATAAACATATAAAGATAAACAATGAATTCCCTTGTGTGAAAATTCTCAACTTAGTGGAAGCTTATTGCTTTGAACGCAAACATCGAATCTCAATTTTACTAAAAAAGTGATTTTAATACATTTCTACATGATAAGCAAATCTTGAATCTAAGTTTCGGTAGAATCAGATATGAATGGAAAACAAAAAATAAAAATGACTTAAATTAGTTAAAAAAACCTTTTCAATGCATGCATATTTTTATGCAGTTAGTACTTATTAGAATTTAACTTCATTGTGAGTTATGAATTAAATTTTTTATTATAAACAAGTACATTTTTACTATCTACATTTCGAAATTTTTATGGTTTGACGGCAGGTGTTTAATCTAAATGTAAATTCTTAATTATAACCAACACATCACTAATCCCAAATGCATTCATTTAACTCCTCTTTTAAAACTACCAATCCTGCCCGTAGGCCGCAGGTAACTGATCTTTTCGTAGGCGTTTTCTTCGCCGCTAAGCACGAACAATATAATCGACCTTTGCTTCGCTGCGAGTAAAACAAGAACAGGATTCCTTCCAGCGATGATCCCAGACAGGCAGGCTATGGGCTCACGAGGAAAGACCCTTAGTGAGGGGCCCAAAGAAGGAAGAGCAAAATTTTTCGAATAGCATTACAATACCTTTCGTCCGTGCCCTTCGCGTTGAGAAGAAGGGCAAGGAGATGGTTGTTTGGCAACATAAGTCGCGTGATCTCTTGTGCTCTGAGACAGAGTTGCTAAACAGAGCTTCTTTCTTCCTGCAACAATGAAATGATTTTGTGGCGGACTGCGGTTTGACGGGATATCGTGCTGTTTATGAGAAGATTGAAAATACTGCCGATATTATTATCAATAGCGATGAAAACATGTTTGATTTTTTTTTCGAATAGTAGAAAGATTAATACGATATTTGTGACATTGTAAGGATTTTTCATGAGTGTTTGGTAAAGAAATTCTTCGAATTTGATAGAAAATTTGAAGCATATATTTTTTTACAGTTATTCTTTTATTGTTATAGTCGAATCTAGTTTTAACGAAGTCGTAGGGATACTCAAATAGTTCGTAAAAATAGAAAGTTTGTATAGAAACGATAAAATTTTAAAATAAGTAGCATAAATGTAATAGTTTGAGTATATTTAATTAAATTTATTCCTCATACAAAATTATTTTTTTGAAGTTTATAATACTTACAATCTACATATTACGAAAAACATCAACATTGCATAAATTTATAAACACTTAACTCCTTTAATTTCACATTTTACCTGACAGTCACTTCAGAGAATACACTGAATATTTTTATTCAGGAATATTGAAAAAATAAAATGGAATTAGTGCTACAAACGATTATTTTTTAAGGATTAGAAGTATGATTAGAAATTATCACTATGTTATAATCACTATTCATAAAATAATCATTTTATCTGTGGGACTAAACTTTTAGGACCAGTTTTAAGTTCGTAAAAAAGAAGTGGATAAAAGCCAATGTAGACTATGTGATGGGGCAAAATATTATCCAATCGAAAAGCCCGGTTATTTTATTGAACATATAAAAAGTAAATTGCAGAAAATTGTTTCGGGGATATAAGGATTCCCTTCTTTAGTGCTAAATTTGATGAATATAAATCAGATTTTATACAGCTGTAATAGCTGTAACAAAACGAACGTTTTCCCAAACTGCGAGTTGCTATCAGTTTATGAAGAGTCAAGAAAAATCATAAAATCTCTCGATTAAATTAAATCAAGAAGAATTAGCTAAATTTTAAATTAACGGAATACGTTTAAATTGTGAAATAAGGGGATAGAAAGTAAAGCTGATTTTGTTCTGTAAAGAATATTTTATCGAGATTTTGAGTCAGTTTTATTTTTATGATGTATCTTTCTTATAGCAAGAGCTAAAATATTTTCAACAAAAGGAGCGATACTGATGTTATCAATGAGCCTCGATTGCTCATAGGTAAGTTGATATCCTACTTATAGTATGTTAGTGTCTGAAGTAGGTTTTTCGAATTATGAACCTTTAAATAGGGTGTTTTGAGTAATACTTGGAATGAAGAATTAAAACTATTTTGGAAGCACAGATCCAAGAAGACATCGATAATTTCGAAGACGCTAAATATAAAACATAATTACCAGATTCTAAAAGCATAACTTACATCAAGAAGAACTGTGGACGTGCTGAGAACCAAATCTGCTTTAGCGATTTATCGATAAACTTATCAAACTGTCTGGAGTAAATAAAAAAATAAACAATTTATTACAATCTTCGTAAACATTTTGGCAGCTATTTGTGTTGACCTGTTTGCCAAAATCCTATAAATCTCGATTCTTATCTAATAACGAAACCAGGTTTCGTGAGAACGTTTTGAAGTTTATTAGTTCACAACTGAGATAAAACATCATTTTGGGATTTACAGTAAAAACATCTAAGAGCGATCAGCTTTATATAACGAATACTTCTGTTAATGGCCAACTTTCCCAGCACTCACTTCTCCCCATATCCACAATCTTCTTTGGAAGAAACCATCAGTAACCGTCTGCTTACAGGCTCATTCACTCTTCCACTTCCACTGTTCATACTGGGTGACTTACTCGTTTACATAGAAAAGTGAAGGAGTAAAGATTTAAACGCTCACTTTTAATGATTCCTTCAAAATGAATACAAAGTGATAGGTTTGAATAAGCCTTTAAGGCTCATTTACTGTTTCCCTTTCAATGTTCATCATAAGTGATTCCCTCTTGTGAATTGCTCGTTTGCATAGAAAACTGGAGTAAAGAATAGATATGATGATTTACTCTTATTATTTTAGATGAATCCTTCAGCAGGTAGACAATCTAAATTGAAAAGTCTAAATAAGCCTTTAGCGACCATTTAGCAATTTTTTATTGACAAAATTTATACTTCTTTCATTAAATTGTTTTCAACAATTTTCTTGAAAAGGCTAAAAGTTTCATTTCTTATAAATTTATGATATTCCTATAAACAGTATTTTGAAGGATTCGAATACAAGCATACAATTTTTTTGTTTCTAAACGTTTCTGGTCAGGATTTTTATGAAAGTTTAAAGAAAATCCTAAAAGATATTCGCTAAAAAACACATTAAAAATATTATGTCGCAAAATTTTTAAGCTTTAAAGGGCAACATTTTTTTTATATACATTTTAAATTTAAAAATATAATCAAAATTTTAAAAATAAAATTAATTTTGCATATTTTCTTTAATCCTTAAGGCACCTTCAATTTTATTTCGAAGTGCTTTAAAAATGATTGGTTGAACAGTTTAAATTTTGTTTCACAAAATAATCAGCATAAGACCAGAAAATTTTCGCTATCAATTTTATAAATTTTTATTTTACTTGGTATAATCCATGTGAGAAAAATTCATAAGGCTTATTCATAATCTAAAAGGAATTGAATAGCTTTACTGAAAAATGATTAGGATTTTTACTATCGATGTTAATTTTGGAGGAATCATCTAAAATGACAATTGTAAATAACTCACTCTTCTTTCGCTCTTCTCCCCGATTTCCTTCACGAATAAGTGATTCATCGTAGAGGATCACTTAAGATGAACATTACACCCAAAGTGAAGCAGTGTAACCGAGCCAGTATTTGTATATCTTCTCATGAACTAACTGGCCACACCATTTTGTGCTCTAGGCTCTTAGGCAGTACATTATGAAACTAAGGAAACTAAGGAACACCGAAATGGGACAGAATTCCATGTCCTTGCTACATCACTCTTCAGAGTCTTGGCACGCCTTGGTCAGATTCTCAGAAATAGGGTTTTCCTGGATCCGAAGTAGTTATGTATCAAAAGCGGGTCGTTATTATCATGTTAGATGAAAAGTTTGGCACGGTGTTATCACGTATCGAGGCTCCAACTGTCAGGTGAGGAAATAGGCCCACAGGGTAGCGATGGTATATGAAGGTGCTTCTGATTTATATTACTCACTCTTTTCCAATCCTTATCAGAAAGAGTACGGATCATAAAATTTTTGAAGTTGGTTCCCACATCCTGGTTGAAAAAGTATTTTTTTGATGTTAGGGATGTAGTATTTTTAAACCGACATTTTTTCCTTGTGTTTTAGGAAACAAAAAGGTTAAAAATACTTTCAGAGATACTAATTGTGATATAGGTTGGCCAATATACCTACCTTAAAATGTTGTCACAATTGAACTAAAAATATTGAATAGGAAGTTGTGAACCTTTTTTAATTAATCAACTGTTTGAATAAGTTTGAGTGATCTGAAATTCAAAGCACTTTCGGCAGTTTGAGAGATTCCGCTATTTTCAAACTTATATCATGAGTTCCTATATGATTTTTTTTGAAAAATATGAATTAAATGAAAATAAGTTCATTTGGGGAGTCGGAAGAATTTTTACTATCAAAAGGGGATCACACATATAAATTATTAACTACAGTTCTCCCAAGTCATTTCAAACCCTTAAAAGATCTTCTATGAAGTTATACTAGCACCTATGAAGCTTAGGATCATCTGCATACAGGTCGCAACTCATCTCTAAGAATAGTAAACTGCTCTTGAGAAGATTATCCGCCCCCCTTGCACGAAATATTTTCATAATCAATTAAAAACTGCGAGTAATTAAAAACTGAGAATAATGTAAATTCTCTTGCTTAGAAATTAGAAAACAATTGTTCTATCGGTATTTTGCATATTGTAAATCTTCACAAACACATCTTTATCTTTGCATCTAAATTATCACATTTTAACCATTACCTTAATAGTGATTTTCTATGAATTGAATAATTTTACAGTATGTAAGCTATCTGTATAAACGGTAAAACCAAATTATCACATATCCCAAGAGTAATTCCATCATAGTTTTTAAACACCTATGAATCTAAGTATCATTAGTATGAGTTCTGGTAAAAAGTAAAGCAGGAAAAGGTGTGCAACTTTTACAGCTTCGACAACTTAGCAATTTGGGGCCACAGTGGCATTTCTTTGTGAGAGTAGTTAGGGTGAGAAAACGTGACACCGATACCAATTAGAGAACTGGACGGGTCTCAATCGCTTCTCTAGCGTTGATCAATTATTTTACCTCCCAGGCATCTTAAAAGTTGTTTGTTTCAAGTCGCCGTAGAGGATGGACACAAAGGGTCCACAGTGACAGCTCTCGATAAGATCTGGATGATTTATATTAGAAGTTGCTCAAAATTTTGGAAACTCGGACGTGATGGGTCATCTAAGCGGAAAATGATACGCTTTCCCCCTACCGTTCGGACAGTCCTTGGACATCTTTATTGACTTGAGGGAATGAGTTGTTGCGATAGTATGAACCCAGATACGAACAAAGACGAAAGGATTCTTACGTTTGTCCTCCAAACTAAGTTTTATGTCATCAGATTCCCGATAAATGGATTTTTTTTCAAGTTGGGGAGACATTTTTGAGATTTTGGGGACAGCATTATTAATTTATTGCTGATGGCATCTAATGGACCCTCTTTTCTGAATGTTGAAACTAGTTCGTTGTTGGTCAGGTTGGATCAAACAAAGAATTGAAGCTGGTTTCGATTTGTGGACGGCCTTGGAGATTCTGAAAAACAGCGGTTCCTCTTTGTTAGAATTTCGGGGTTTTTCGAACTCGGGTCAAGAATGCCCATAACTGGTTGGTGCTGGGCCTGTTTTTCACCTTCACGACCATTGAGTTCCCCTTGAAGAGTGACTAGAATCACTTGATGGAGAAACTCCTGATAGTATTGGAGATTTAATGGAACGTCCCGAACCACTCTGGAATATAGATGTTTGAGTGGATTCGTGGGAAAGATTTGGACAAAGAAAGTAAAAAGGTGTTTTGGTAGACCTTGGGCTAATTGGTGACACCCTTCAAGAATGTTCTAGAACTTTCGAAGCACATGTGTAGCCCGTTGCAATAGATCCTATCAACATTTTGTTTTCAGCTTTTAAATCTATAGTATAAATTTTTATTCTAAATAAAAGACAATGTTTTCAAAGGGTATCAAGTTACAGAAAATATGATTTTTAGATGGTACAGTTTCATGAAAGCTGTTTTTATTTTGAGATTAAAAAGGGCTTTATACGAAATGCATTAAGGTAGTAAGATAACGTTCCAATTTTTTCAGTTTAAAAACTTTTGAAGAGAAAATTCTGTAATAATTTGAACAGAAAAGTACCTCTATAATGCATATTACCATTGCATAATTAATGCCTTTTGGATCTGAAATATAATTGCAACATTTGCCCTCATATTAGCACCGATTTTTTAAGCACATACATATTAGGAAAAGTTAATTTCAAAATAAAAGGTGAAAATAAAAGATAATAAAAGGTGGTAATCCTAGAATTTTATTTTCACTATAATTTATACATATTTTCTGTTGCATTTTAGTTAGACACTCTGTTTTGAAAAATAAATTTTTAATAAACAAATGTTCAGTCAAAAAATCATAATTATTTTGTTTCTGTGTGCATAATTCATTTTAAAAAGTATCTAAATATAAAAAAGAGATAGTGTGCTCATTAAAAAATGAAAATCTTCTAAGCCAACCTACATGTATTTAAATTCAACAAAGGTTATCTAAGGGAAGAAGGGATTTTAAAATTCATCTTTTTAAGAGAGGAATCAGAATTCTTGCTTTGTTTTACTTAGAAAACTACTAAATCTACCCTTAACCCCCCAAAAAAATCCAATATCCTTTCCCAAAATTTTATGGCTACTCGACTGAGATATCAGTACTTGCAAATTTAAGGGATATGATCCTTTACATTTTAAAATAAGCTCTTACACCATCTTACTTATCTTAAACATTTTAAAATACAGCCACAGCTTTCGTTTTGAATAGATATTTTACTATTACAGTGAACGAAAACACTCTAATACCATCTAAAATTTATAGGAACCAGACCAAAACCATGAATTTTCTCTACATCAGAGTGCCCCAGATACAATTTTTTTTCAAACTTCACATTTACACGGAAACGCATCTCCAATGATATCACCCACACCGATAATCGAAAATCCGAATTTCTGCGCTGAACAAACACTGATGAGCCTGACCTTTCACCCTAACAAAAGATTGCGGTAGGCGCTGCTTCTGCAGTATCTATCATTCGCAAGAAGAGCATCTCGGGCCTCTCGATTGCAACACAGAAGTTGCTAGATCCCCTGTTTTTCTCAAAGCACCTCCCATTGGTTCGATGAACCTCTATCTGCAGCAGCCTTGAGTTGCATAGCCCGGGCTTCTCGGCCTTTGATACCTCGGGCGGTTCGTTTAGAGGTCACTTTCCGATGGAAATTAGGCCACGGGGCTTTTTAAAAGCCCGCGGACCCCACTGCAAGTCACTCTCTCTCCTGACAGAGAAGAAGGAAGATCTTCTCTTCTGGGGGAGGACGGAGCACCTGACACCGCTGTCCACTCGTCCACAAGTGAGTAGGATTCTTTGTTGCTTTTGAGCGCTTTCTCTGTTTCATTGCTTCTCGTTGTTGTTCTTTGTTTTAGGAGAAACTTATTTTCTTCTTGTGAACTTAATTATTTTTTTTAGTTTTGAGTCATAAGAGAATTTTTCTTTTGATAGAATAATAGGACTTAGACTTTTTCTATAGATCACAATTGCACACAATTTCCGTATCACTTCCGATTTAGAACTTAGACTTTTTCTTCCAATGAAGAATTTGAAATTATTTTCTTTAGGTACACTTAAGAATTTTATTCTAGTTTTGAGTCGTAAGAGAGAATTTTTCTTTCAAAGAAGAATAGGACTTCAATTTTTCTTTTTATTATGATTTTGGACTTAAAAATTTTCGTACTGATTCCGAATCGGGACTTAGATTTTCCTTCTGATGAAGATTCCCTTTTTCACTTGTAGTGTGTGTGTTTCTTTGTCGACTCTTCATTTTGATTCAAAATTCAAACTTGAATTATAACTTTAAGTTTCCGTTGTGAAAAGTCTAAGCTGACTTATATTATTTGTTTACAAGAAATCAGGAGTTTCTCATTTTACAAATATCTCCTTTGTTTTCCTATAGTGCCTGTGGTTTATGATTAATGATTTTATATCCTATCCCTCGTCCCCCTCATTTACTCAATATTTAGCTTATTTATTTACTTAGTTCTCTTTTGGGAAAGTATTAAAAATTTTCCCCTTTTCTCTCTCTCTCTCTGCTCTGTTCTATTCGCATAGGCATGAAGGTTCGTATGATAAAATAAGCCTTTATAGAAATTACATAAAATCTATAAAAAGGAAGCATTTTAGGGGGTTTGATTGAACTTCTTAAATAATAAAACAAGGGGACACGGAGGCTTTAAACAGGATGGTAGATAAATGGGTTGCAAGTACTAAAATTTAATACTGAGGGACTCTAAAGTCAGGGTACTATTAATTTAATGGGGTTGTAGAATGAAATAGTAGAAAAATTTAGAATGAAATAGAAAGGGGGGGCAGAAACAACTTGGCATAAATCGGGGACCTGTTTAATACAAAAAAATTTTTCATAAAACCCTGAAAAAACTATTTTAAATGGGTTTTTCAAATCCTGTAACTATATGTATGGTGATGAACTAAACTGATGAACCTGATGAACTAAACTGATGGTAGGGTGGGCCGAAAAAAACTTTTATATTATTTTAAAACGCTATACCACGGAAAACTTGCCTCTGGGGAAGAGAAATAAAATGCAACAAAAATTTTTAAAATCGGTTAAAAATTGCCTTAGCGCATTGGACCTAAAGTTTTAAAAAATTAGGCTATTTTCATAAATTTTCAAAAAAATCAAATTAAATCAAATTACTTCTTTTAAAAGTATCTAAAGGCATATATTAGAATAAAAATGTGGAGAAAATATATTTAATTGAAAAAAGGTTGTATTTTACATTTTATTGGTAGTATATATAACATCTTAAAAACACATGTTTTTACCAGAAATCCACATATTTCGTATGAAACATAAAATTGTGAAAAAAAATTTTCATTAATGTACTACCTTGCTAGCTATCTGTCATCAACCCCCTTAGCAGTTAAACCGTTTTTTACACTCGCTGGTTGCAACACTAAACCGCATCAATATCTCTCGCCAAAAAAAATTATTTTTTATTTTGAAACGTTATACCACTGAAAACTTGCTCCTGGGGTAGAGAAGTAAAATGCAACAAAAAATTTTTAAATCGCTTAGGGCTTAGCACATTGTACCTAAAATTGGGAAAAAAATGCTATTTTCATAATTCTTAAAAAATCAATTAAATCAAATAACTTTTATAAAAAGTAACTAATGGCATAAATTAGAAGAAAAATAGTAAGAAAAAATATATTTAATGGAAAGAAAGATGGTATTTTACAGTATAAGATTGCAATATAAGGTTACACTTGGAATTTCACCTTTTTTTTCAAAAATCGCATTTTTACATTGAATTAAAAAGTTACTTTTTAGATGGTGCATAGTTTGATGTATAATAAAATGTAGTTATTTACTCATTAGTAACTTCTTTTGGTTGTTCGAAAGAAGATTTGCTTGAAAAATTTGGCATAGAAGATCTTGAAAGAAAAGTAGTTAAACCCATCTATGGCATTCATACCAACGATTTTTCGTGATGCCTCTGTTACCAGTTTACACAACGTTCTACTGTTTGTTTGTGTGTGACATGGGAATCTGTCAAAGTTCCAGTCATCTGCTGTTCCATTAGATTTTATCATAGATAATATCTCTTGATTGGTGAATCTTCGTAGTATATGTGGGGGGAGAGAAGCAGTATTCCAGCTAATCATTTTAATATGATCTGTAGCTTGCAAATTAGGTTTGGGGGAGGGGAACTAACTAACTTTCTTTTAGAAGCTGAGTTTCTAGCCTTAATTCTTCTTCTGAAACCTAACTCCCTTATTTGATATCCCTTTTATCTACGATTATGCTCAAAAGCAAGTTTTCAGGATGAGCAAAAAAGGCCTTTTATTCAATCACTGGGTCAATTATTTCTAATAACCTTCATTTACTTTTTCTTATATTACCTTATATTGCAACATCATATTGTAAAATACCATCTTTCTTTCCATTAAATACCTTAAGATTTTTCTTCTAATTTATGCCTTTATATACTTTTTATAAAAGTTATTTGATTTAATTTGATTTTTTAAGAGTTATGAAAATAGCATTTTTTTTAATTTTAGGTTCAATGAGCATGCATTTTTAACCGATTTTAAAAAATTTTGTTGCATTTTTCTTCTCTACCCCAGGGGCAAGTTTTCCGGGGTATAGAGTTTCAAAATAAAATAAAAAGGTTTTTTTCCGCCCACTCTAGTATAGCTCTTAATTAAAGTTACATGTTTTTTTCTAAAATCATGGTGGGTTTTTCCAGAAATAAGAGGATTTATGGAAAAATTAAGTGTAATTTGTGAAAGCTCAGTAGTTTCTTTAAAAAATAAGAGGTTTTTAAAAATTAAGGGAATTTATTTACACCAGGTGATTCAAAATTCATGAGGAAAACGAAAGGAGGTGTAAGGTACAGTCGTAGAAAAAAAAAGTGAGACAGTTCGCTTTGTGAGCGAACTACTGGGGGTAGGATGATAATTTTTGTGTCATTTTTCATGATTTAACTTCTTCTTGAAAATAATATATAGTTTATATCCTTAGGGGGCCGTCTACATATTAAACGAAGCACCAACTTTTGTTTTTCCTATGGGCGACATCAAAGATTATTCCAGATTCTGAAAGAGCACCCTCTAAAACCCCCAAAAACCAAATTTTGTGTCGATTGGCCCACAAACAAAGCCAGGAAGGGGGTTTGAAAATTTTGGGAAGTTTACTTCTAATAGGAAAGATTGGCAACAATTTTGCTTAATTCTTACGAAAGTTAAAGCAGATTTGGCTACTTATCTGTGTTTTGGCACAATTCATACAAAAGTTAAAGCAGATTCGGCTATTTATCTATATTTTGGCGCGATTTCGTCTTTCAATTAGAATACCCTATAGTGGTAGCCTACTTGGTGGAGTAAGAAGCTCGTGATCAATAGGCTGCAGGTTCTGCCCCGCAATTCCGCATGCCTCATTGTTCAAGGTTAACCTATATAGGGATACAGGCAAACACAAAGATGAATAGATGTTGAATATTTTTTTCAAATCTAAAGCCTTTAAAACAAATTTATAAAATTTTTATTGCCGTTTGTTTACAAATAATAATAATTTATTGATAGTTATTATTTAAAAATAACGTTTTTATAATTCCGGAAAAAAGGGAATAAAAATCTTAATAAAGGTAATAAATAATCACGCTAAATTATGAAAGTGGTTTCGTTGATAAGAGCTAGCAATTTAACTAATTAATGAAACAATAAATCATATTTTTGCGGATCAAAAATTACTATAAAAATACTTTAATACAGATAGTTTGATTGATTTTTTGAGGTATTTTTAGCATATATTTAATTGATGTTTCTAATAATTTTCAATTTCCACCTACGACAACTAACTTATCTTGAAAAATTAAAGCAATTACAAAGTTTAAAATTTGCAAAATTTGCAATTTAAATAGGAATAGAAAAATTTTCAAATACTGATTTTAATGATTCTGCAGTCGTGTTTTTAATAATTAATTACGAGTTATGTTTCATTTGGTTGGATACAGAGTTTATTATTAATTTTTAAGGATAAACATTGAAGTTTCTGAACCTATGTGCTTGATGAATAAGATACCAAAATATCAATATGAAACATGTTGACTAGTCAATCATTAAATTTCAAAGTTAATAAACTTGATTAACTTTAATCATATCGACGATTTGAAGCTTCTTGACATTTTAAACAATTGGGGGTTTAAGGAAAAAATGAAAAATGCATCATCGTATGGCCATTGATAAATTTTCAATAAATTACCTTCGAATAATTTCGATTAATTTCATTGATAATTTTCTTGAGCCTCAATAAAGATCAGCATATTAATTAATGGTAAATTTTACAAACTCAACCTGTTTAAGTCCCTATTTCTATTTAACCTCATCTATCCCAATTAAACTAGTTTAAAATTGTCAAGATTAGTTTCTAAATCCAGTACCAGTGAGAAGCAACGATGTCATCCATATGTTTGGTGACAATAGCGGCTGGATCTGCTGTGCTCTCAATTCCAGGTTGAATGCAATTAATGATTGACTATACGTATAAGGAATAACATTAAATTAAAAAGTGGTAGCTAAATTCTTATTATAGTGTTAATCTTTTATTTTATAGTCACCACTTTATTATTAGTTAATTATATAAGTCAACTTTTATTCCCAGCATTGAGCCCTCTGGCTGCGTAAGGTAGTTTTAATACGCATACGCTGTTTGCCTTACCCCTGAAAACTACTGTAGGGGTAGGCGGCTGGTGCAACCCTCGGATGAGCCGGGTATAGGCGAAGAGATGGTGTAAACCCTGGGGTGCATCATGTGGAAAAGATGTGTGATCCAAATTTCAGCCACACGATAATATTTCTGTCATGGGTAATTTAATTCATGTCTTGCTAACATGTAATATCAATGATAAAACGTTGAATTCCTTTTAATAAACAATGCATGCAAGATGAGACCGTTCTTATTAAGTGACGACTTTTCTTGATCTTAGATTTATATTTAAAACCACAAATATCTTTATGAAATCTGTAATTAATTCGAATCTTTATACCGAATACTCTTTTTTCAAACTGTATTCATGTAATTCAAAAACATTTCAAATTTAATGCAGGCGAAATTTTTAGTCGAATAATGTAAAGTATTGTTTCGAAATTTTTTCATCTGAAAAAATTGTAATTTTAAATATTTTTAATTTGTAAACTTTTATTTAAAAATATCATCAAAATTTAAAAACAAATAAAAAATATTGCATGCACAAAAAAGTAGATTAATTTTCCCTTTTACTGAAATTAATAGTGTAAAAAATAAGAACTTATTAATTCTAACTCTATCGGTAGTTTAAGTTCGACGCATCCACAAACTTCCAAAAGCAAAACAAGAACACGGAAGCTTTGGGGTTCGAACTTGGCTCTAGAGATTTGCGACCAGGCACACTAACCGTTAGACCACACGGCTACGTTCAACATCAAGGTTTAAACAATAAATGTGTTGATTTCAGTTAGTAGATTATGGTTACCGTAAGGTTACTGTAATTTTCCTAGGTTGTGTGTCTTTGGCGATAGGAGATTGGCGCAAATTTTTCTAATTGAAATTTCCTACAGTGTGCGCGGGGTTAATGGTTGAAAGGATCAAAATCTATGAAAAACGAGATTTCAACGTAATTTCAACGAACTTCAACCCCCACTTCTGGCTTTGTTTGTAGGCCAATCGACACGAAACTTGGTTTTGGGGGGTTTTAGAGGGTGCTCTTTCAGAATCTGGAATAATCTTTGATGTCGCCCATAGGAAAAACAAAAGTTGGTGCTTCGTTTAATATGTAGACGGCCCCCTAAGGACATAAACTATATTTTATTTTTAAGGAGAAGTTAAATCATGAAAAATGACACAAAAAGTATCATCCTAACCCTAGTAGTTCGCTCACAATGTGAACTGTCTCACTTTTTTTTTCTACGACTGTACCAAGACAATTCAGAAACACCAGAAAAACGGGACCCCGAAGCAATCGTGAGATGATAAAAAATGGCCATAAGTCACCAAAGCAAATAAAATTGGGTTATTTTAAACAAATGGTTAGAGGTAGCAGCAAAATTCCAGGGTCCAAAATGTGGGTTTTCACCTGGTTGCAAACGCAATTCTGAGTTTCTACATAGAATGCAGAGAAAAGTTAATAGAAGCAATAAAAGAAGGGTTAATGGCGTAAATAGCAAGCTATTTCGGGGAGAATCCAAATATTATCGAAAGAAATAAAGTAGTATTTAGAACGTCAGGCCGCCCGTAGCAAGATTTTTTCTCGTAGGGGGATGATTTGAAATTAATATTAAGCTCTCATGTATGCAAAATACATTAAATATAGCTTTTTGTAACCTTATAAAAGGGATTTGCATCTTGATTAACAAATATTTTCAAGTACAAAAAAGGGTGAGTTTGGGGATTCCACCTTAGAAATTGGAAAGAAATTTATAGTGTTCAAACTAATTTTTGGATATTTAGAATAGTTGAGATGGCCACCACAGAACAGAACCACAGAACTTTCAACGAAATAGGTAGCAAATGTTTGATTTTGGGTTTGAGATTTATAATTTGCCCTTGTTAAGGTATCTTTCATTGTTAAAAGTGTTGACTTTAGTGTGATATTTTTCTGAATTATGAATTATTAGAGCTCAATGACGGGTAAAATAATATGAATAGCCCTAAAAATGTTTGGAAATTTCACTGTTAACAAGCAACAAGGATTTTAACTCGTTTTTTTCACTTAATCCTGCTTTTGAGGGAGGGGGTTGGGTCCAAAAGCTTTACATTGAAACTAGTTTGCAGATTCTGCAAGCGTCTCAATTGTATTAGTATAATAGGAATAATAGGATGAGAAATTTAAGGATAGATAGGGGAATAGTAAGGATAACAAGAATAGGGTAGGGAATGATAAAATAGGAATAATAAGAATAAGATAGGGAACAATGAGGATGGGTATGAAGCAAGTAAAATCAATTGGGGACGCCTATAAATTACGTTAGGTCGAAAATGGGGAAAGGTTCTTGCAAAAAAGGGGAGAAAAATAAAAGGCACGAAGGGACAGGCAAGATACCTATCGTTTTTGTATCAGAAGTTATGTAGTAACGGGTGTCATGCTAGTAGAAATTTGTTACTTTTTATATCATTAGTATTGTGCTTAAATAGATGCATAAGAACAAATTCCTTTGAAAATTGTGATTTTTAATGTTTGAAAAGACTTTTTATGGTAATGAAACAGAATTCTTTTCAAGAAAATTTGATTTCAAGGAATAGTGAAGGGGACTCTCTTAACAGGTAGAGTCTAAACTGCCATTGTTTAGTCTACACTCCATTTTATTTTTTCCCGTAAGTTTTGTATCAACCTGTAAAATTTATAGAATAAAATAAGCAAAGTTTATTAAAATGATTTTCCCTCTAATTTAAAAAACAATCAAGTTAACTCAGAAGATAATGGTATTAGGTGGTATGATGTAGAAAAAAAACTGCAAAAATATTTTAGGGAGTAAAATTTCACGGGATAGGCTGAAAGAGAGGCATTTCACAAAATCTCACCAAGAGAGCCAAAACCACCTTATGTAATTTATAAACGTCCCCTTATGTTCCTTAAAAACATGTCACCCTTTCACAGAAAATCTATATCAAGTGAACCTGACCATCGAGGTCTAATGACCTCGATGGTCAGGTTGGACCCCAATCCTGATGAGACCACGCAGGTTTCCCACTCCGAGCGGCAACCGTCCAGTCTTCGACAACACCCCTTGTTCGGAGGTTGAATCTTGCTGTCGTGAGAATTCCGCAGCGATGCAACGCACATAGCCTTTAAAAGCTGTGCCCATTTATAACAGGTAAATTTTGATCTCCTAAAAGGGTAGTAGGGAAGAAGCGTAAGTCAGAACTAGCTGATCTGAACTTGAAAATTTTTAACATTTGTAAGGAATAGACGATTGAAAACACATAGGGCATAAGTAATTGTCTGAAATTGGTCTAGTCTGACAAAATATATTTTGACTTCTAGTCTGAAAGAAAAAGCAGATTTTCCCGTTCTTAAGTTGAAATAAATAGTTATATTTCTTTTGCATAGTTTGCATGCTTTATGTTTTGTTTATTAGTTATATAATTGTGACTAAACTTTTGGCTAGAAGGCAGCATTAGTTTGTTTTATGTAGTGAGTATTGTGGCTTACCTCTTTTCCCCATACCTACCCTTTGTGCTTGTCGTTATTGTAACACAATTATTTTTAAATCAAGCTTATTCCTGATTTATGTTTTTTTAGTATGTTTTAGAATTATGTGCTTAACTAAAATCTCCATTGAGAAATGTTTAAAAAAATCCACCATCTATTACTTTTTAGGACAACTTATCTAAATATTAAAAAAGGAAAAAAGTGTTTTTCTACTTAATAATCAAAACGTTAAATATTTATGGGAACTGTTCATTTAAGAGCTTGTTTTGTTACTTGAAACCTTCATCGCGGATGCTTTTGAACTCCATACTATTTTTTTCTCTGAAAGAGAATATCATTTCCTCCACGCAGTCTGACCATTCACCGAAAATTCTTTCCCAGTTCACCGCTTTATCCCCTTGTTTGGGCCCCAACTAGTTTTTAAGTTGGGTTTTGTAAAAGAGAATAAAAAGCAAAAGAAGAGGTCAATGAGATTACTCGGTCTAGCTTGAAGTAGGGTTTTCCGAGTTGTCTATTGTTTTATCTTCAATCAGAATGGTGAATAAAACAACAAGCAAATCAATAACCATAACGATTAGAATGTAGTCAATGATATCCCTCAAAAAATAGAATTATCACAAACGTAATATGAATATTTACCGTTTCAAAATGATAAAGAACCTAAACAATAACAATTTTTGCTGGTTGCAGCTAAATAAAAACAGTTTTGTTCAAACGCAGTAAAATGGTTGTGTTTATTTATGTATCCAATGATGTCCCTCAAAAGTTAGCATTACTATAAACGTAATATGAGTATTTACCGATTCAAAATGATAGATAACCTAACCAACAATTTTTGTTGACTGCAGCTGAATGAAAACTGTTTCATTTAAACACTTTAAAATAACTTTTTTCACTAAGTATAAAAATTATACTAATAAAAAAAGCGTTTATTCTTGCGTGTAATACGTGTCACTTTTAGGCTATCTCGTTTAATGCATTAAAAATGCGATTGTTTCCTGGGATATACGGCATAGGTCTTGTGAAAAGAAAAAAGTAACAAAACAAAGCGTGACCGTAAACGTGATGGTAGAGAGTTCAGTCACTCTGCACCCTCGGGGTGGTAAACAATCACGTGACTGTGTTTTCTTTCATTGGCTGTCAGAGGATGTTTAGGTCAGAGAACCTCCCAACCACATTCTTGAGCACAAATAAATTTCAAAGAGGTATGGAGCTTACTTAGTTGATCTTCTTTCTTTAGGAAAACATTAGAGGTACTAGATCCTGTGAGAAAAATTCCGAACTTTCAAGTTACTGAAAAAGTATATTAATTTACTTAGTTGATAAATTTATTTTATAGGGTTGTTTTTTTGACGGGTTGATTTCGAAGGGCATCATCATCCCACATCAACTGCAAGCACAGTAAAAGACTTTTGCAGGTATTTTTCCACACTTAGTTTATGTATTTTATTTAAGAAAAAAATCAACTTGAGCTGAATTTTAAAAAAATACTTTTTGTAGTTGAAAATTTTAATGAGTGTTTTTTTACGAATTATCTGTTTTATAAATGAAGTTTACAAATGTTAAGGAAAAACCGAGGTTAGATTTTAATTCAATAATAGATTTTAATATCAATAATCAAATCAAATCTGGCCAGGCCTAGTGGCCTATTTAGGCGGTGCCCATCTCCATTTCATTAGCCTCTTGGGCCTGGGGTGCTAATTACTTAGCTTGTGTCCAGGCCGAGTGGCTATCCCGACGCTGAACCCCCAGTTGATTCCCCAAACAAGCTTGGTCCTCATTTATCGACCCCGGAAGGATGAAGGGCTGAGTTGACCCATGACCCTCAGCTACCCAAGCAGGAGCTGTGAGGCATCGAATCTGGATCGGTAATGCTCGTAGCCAGACACGCTAACCACTACTCCACCGCAGTTATAAAAATATCATGTTACCGAGTAAATTTAATTTTTAGAAATGTTACAGCATACGTGATTTACCTTATGTTTAATAACAACAGAGTGTTCTTTTAAAATAACCCAGAAAAGATCCCAGCAATCGCGGTTCCGGTAGGCGTTTCAATCTGGGTACACCTATTAATGTCTTTTCATACGGCAAAGTACCAATAGTTTTGCCAAAATAAATTTAATCATAATTGATTTTTTATTGAACTGCTGAACTATAATAAACATGGTAGGCTTATAACAGTTAAGAATGTTGCATATAAATTTTCTGCGGATTATTGAATAACAATTAGTTATTGACTATAACTATACATTTTGCAGAATAACCAGGCCAATCGTGTAACCTTTCCCTTCAACGATCCTGTAAAAGAAAAGAAATTTCCTCACAAGCACCAATTCACAGAAATTTTTAGAAAGTCGAAAGGATTCATTCTTAGAAGAAACTCTAATATCAAATTTACAACAGAAAAAATTTAAATGGAGCCTGGGGATCCACCCACTCCTCCTTTTGGTTTCCGGGCGTGTACTCTCAAATTTAGACTTCCTCCCATCGGCGAACATTATCCCCCATTCAACTTCGATTTCGTTGTAATTATATTTTCTTGAGAAATTTAAAATCCAAATCATCCTTCCGTGTGCTTTGAAGTCTCACTTCCCAACCACATTACAATACATTACCCCAATGATATTTGGAAATGATAACCCGAGCATGAATTTAAAGGGGAAGAAATAGTATCCTTATAAAAAAAACTTAATTTCTGAACACATCTTACTGAGAACTTAGTAAGAAAGACATCAGGGGTTTGTTATTAAAACTGGTTACCAGAAAATCTAGATATGCCTATAAGAAATTTATTCAATGAAAGAATTAGAAAAACTTGGAGAAAATTTCAAAAATTTATCTTGGACAGTACTTCACACATATCAACAAAGGAGAATGTCAATGTTCTTTGCTTTTTAATTGCTTTAGATTGGTACCCTCCAAGTATGCTCCCATTCCATTGGCTTTATGAAAAGAGACTTTATTTTTCCGAACGTAGACCTCCAACATCGTATCTACTTCTCTCAATCCCCAAAAATGTTTCCAGTAAAGAAGAAAAAGAAGGAAAATGGAGTGCCAATTTGCTCATCATGACATTCATCATTTCTTTTTCAAATAGAATCAATGAAGATTTCAATGTGCAGCCATCTAACCTCGAGATACGCGTTTAAAAACAAATTATGAATAATTTTGAACATTTCCATCATATTCCACTTGAGGGGGAGCATGATAAAATCACTTCAATCAATCAAAATTTCAAATTTACCTAATGCGTTTTAAAAATTTGAAACATTTTCTCAATTTTTCAAAAAATAAGTTGAACCCAATGAGTGATTTCGTTGCGTTTGCATTAATCCAGTTATCTTATTTTCCCGATGCTTAAGCCACAACTAACATTTTATCAACTATTTTGGAAAAGGGGGGATTCAGAAATTTAAATCAATATTCAACTACACATTCACAGGGGAAATAGTCTTCTTTCTCATCATCATACCTTTACGAAAAAAGAAAGTGAACTTCACTTTCATTAGTTATGCATGATCCAGTTTTTAAAGCATCCTACAGGAAGTGACCTGCACTTCCACCATCATAATTAATTTTGGGTGGTGATAAGTCAGCATACACACATCGGAAAATAAGGTCTTTTATTTACCAATCCCTAACATCTCAATTAGAGATCTATTTGATTGAAATGATTTTTAGTGTAACCCTTTGCAAGACAACAGAAATGGTTTCAAGTCAGAAGAACAGAAAGAACTTCGAATGAACCTTCTTTTCTTGAAGGTGGTACCTCGGTACGATTTGGGTGAACTCTCCCACGCTCAAAATCTGCTTAGTTTTACGCACCTGCGTTAGTTTTTACTTAAGTGACAAGTTTTATTGTCACGGTATTCTTGTAACTTTTCATGGCAAGACTCCATACACACTGTGAAATTTTGTCATCAAAAATTACCAGTGGGCGAAAAATCACTAGTTGGAAAAGATCTACCACTTTCAAGAAAATTATGTGGATTCAAGTGCTATTTAAAACTTCTCACAAGTTGCATCCGAATTTTCAAACTTCAACGTATGCCCATACCATTTCTTGTATTTTCAAATCAAACATAATTAGCAAGAAAATCTTCTTCACTTCAGTTCAAAGTCATAAACCCTTCAAAGTTCAATTCTTGAACTGGTCAAACTCCTTGTTTTCATTCCTCCCTAATTGAAAATACCCATTTGGAACTTCATGAAATCATCTGTTCGAAGCTTCAAAAAACTATGAAATTTTCAAAAACAAAAAAGCATTGAAACTGTCAAAGATCATTGATAATTTTAAAACTGCGGTTGGGAGTGTAGATTTTCAAATTTACAGATGTAAAAGTTTTTTTGAACTGTGAAGGATTTGATGTGGGATATATATTTCTTATTTATAGGGTTTGGGTAGGTGGTGGAAAATATTGGATGATAATTCGAGTCACAAAAGGAAAATTTTGCCATACCAGAAAAGAAGAAAAGGCTAACATTTAATAGAAATATAATCGAATACAATCTCAATTACTACAGATTTTCAAGATAGTGTATCTTACTTGCAATTTAACATCAAAAATTTGAAAAAGCCCAAATAATTTGAAGTAAAGATACATATCTAATCACATAAGTGTTACAAAAACAACAGGGCTAAAAATAGGAGAGCTTATGAAAAGATCTTTAGTTCTCCAGTTGCGAGATTTCAATTGGTGCTAAGATCCAAGGTGCTAAGAAGACTACGATCTTCCAATGAAAAAGAGTTTCCTTAAGAATCAGGGCATCGATGATGTGGTAAGCATACTAATTGTTTCATCTATACCCAATTGTATCATTTGTTATCTTTTTTTGAGGGATATCTTGAATACTATAACTTACTCTAATACTCTAACACTAGATAACTTAATATTATTCATTGAAGTTTTATCTTGTGTACGTTATTTGAAATGTATATGTTACGGGCAAAGTGATTAATTGGGCATTATTAATAATGCCCAGAGTGATAAATTTCATTGACAAATGCCATTGAATTTATCACATTGCCCTCCTCCACTTCGGACATTATAAATAATGCCCAATTCATCACATTTCCCGTAACATAAATACCAGGTTTTATTATTATTATTTCTTATATCAATAATTAAAATTTTAATCATGAATGGTTATTTTGTTTGAGCTTCCAGAAACCAAATAGATCGTTTCATAAGGGCTGTTTCATTCATCTTTTAACTTGATCATCTGCGTTTTCATAGGTAAGTTACTTGTATTGAATTTATACTAACTCTTAAACAATCATTTTGTATATTATAAACGCATTTTGTTAAGATGTAATTTGAATCAAGTAACATATTTTAGCTTAATACATATAATTTATAAAATGAACTATTTGTTTTTTAGGAGGAGTCACTGTACATCATCGTGTCCAGGAAAAACATCTGAAATAGGGAAACTCGCCATCCTAAACAGAGAAAGAGTCCTTCGGATTTGTCCCCTTATTTAGAAAAATCAAGCTCATCTTCAGGTAAGTTGCAAATAGTATATCATTTTCGGAAGATGTAGATATTACATTTTGATAGAAAACTTACTCAAGATACATTCCTTTTGTTCCTTCGAAATAAAACAGACATCAATAAATGGATTTGCATAAATTATAGAACTTAATTTAATTTCAGGAATCATTTCATCCCAGATGACTGGTGCTGAGCTTTTCCTTTAACCGTGTCCACGTCCGTATTTACTGTGTGTGTGTCCGTGTAAAAGACTCTCTCCATACCCCGCTGTCTTTCTTCAACGACTAAAGAAGACCCTTTGACTTTAGTGAGACCTGGCGAGACCGAAAATATATCATCTGATGGTATGTAAAATACTTTCTCATTTCCTTCTTTACAATCATTAATTGATTGTTCCTAAATCATGTCATGCCTGCTTGAATATATGTGTTTTTTCTTATAGGATGTGGTTTTTCTTCTTAGATTTATATCTAAGTAAGGAAAAAACGAAATAGATCTTATTTTTATGTTTTTTAAATTCGTCTCCTACAAAAATATATATTTTTTAATATAAAAATATCCTTCCGGTGGTTTAGAAATAAAGGCAAGAGCTATAAAAATAGACTCCACTTTACGTAGATTTTTTAAATTATATAGGTTGACGGTTCTTTCTATTTACATTTATTATTTAATGCCTCATTTGCTTTAAACTACATCTTTTAACTTCTGTAAACCATTTTGGTAGACAGTTGGTAAAAATCCGTGGTTATTCACTTAACTTGGCTGATATAATTGTACCCAAATTGTGCGCCAGCACCACGAACGTTACTTATTTTAATACCCTCCTTTCTCTAGATTAGTGTCTCATATTATTTAGCAATATCCTATTTGGTTTAATGGTAGGTTTTTATATTTACTTTGCAATATTGCCGTTCGGCCCGAATCACAGTCAAAGTTTTTATTTCTCAGGCCTGATATTAAGGAAGTTTTATGCATTATCATTATTATAAATTTCTTTTTTGAAGGATAATTAACCATAAGTTGGGTAAATATTTTATGTGTATTTTGTTCACTTTTAATGTTGTGTGTGAGGTTTCACTGATAAAAAATTTTCTCAAAGTAATTTAAGGTAGAATTAGAGATTTTCTGTAGTTAATTGATTTTTGTTTTTACATGCTAGAATGTAAACCAAATTATTAATTTTATTTACTTACTACTTGATTTCAGTATTTGATTTGTTTAACTTAATGCTTGAAATTTATTTAATAATAATGTTTGCAAATCGAGAGAAAAATCTAAGCATATAATACTCTCTAAATCAGCGAAATGTATATTTTATTATTATATATATTTTATCTTTGAATATTATTACTATATATTTTATCTTTAGGATTATATAAAGTTATTTTATTTAGGAATGAAATGGGGTAAGGCCAGGATGCAGTTTGTAGAACGTGATTCAACCTAGACTAAATTAGTGGGGTATAACTCAGCACTTTCCATAACTTCCAATAAAATAAATTCATTTTTACTTTTTTTATTTGTAGTTTTCTGTAAGATATATTTAGTGTAAAGGTTTTTACATTTTACACAATTTCCTATGTAACTATTTGGAATTAGTGTAAGCTAAATATAAGATTCAGTGGGCATATAGTCTTAGGTGACGAATGAAGACTGAGGGTTCAAGAGATGTAAAGAGCCGCCGCAATAGACGAAGTAAGTGTATAGTCCGACCGTCTAAAAATGCTACAAAGATTTGGCAAAAAACACCTCCCCAGCGTTTATGAATTACTATCGTCCCCAAAATTAAGTGTAATAAACCGTTTCCGTAAGTCTTGTGGGGCAGGCGGTCGGAACTATACATTTAGTAACAATTAAGAGGGTAAGGTGGGTGGCAAAGGGGGAAGCAGCGAAAAGGTACGTGTTTCTTTTGTTTTTATTCTAATAAGCAATGCAATCTCGATATCCAGAAGTAAAGGCATTCGGATAAAATTTCGGTGATAGGAACTTTCCAATATAGAAAATCAAGCCATATGTACGAAAAAAGCAGCAAAAATATTCTTTGCTAATTATTTTTTCATCCTTAAAAAAAATTTCAATTTTATGCCTTTGTTATAAAACAGTTTATAAAATTGAAACTTTCCTACCCGCCCCTCCCAAATGATGTCAAACACTTTCTTTTTACGTTGAAAAAACTTATGAAAAATGGATAAGCAATTAAAACTGTAAATAACCAGTGGATTAGAGAAAAATTCGATAACAAATTTTTGTGTTTTCCAGAACAATTTGACCTATAGTTAATTAAAACTTCAAATTATGTATTTCTACCCAATTGAACCACTCCCTTTATTCCAAAAACTCATCGCTCAAATTTAAAAACTAAGACTGCTAGAACAAAGTCTTTGACGAATAGAAATTAATATGAGAAGAATGCATTTTTAAAAGGTTTTCGGGAGAGTAAATTTCATGATGTCGAGAGAGCACTGCACTGCATGCATGTTTTTTTTCAGCAGCTCTATAGAATTTTCCAAAATGGCGAAACTTCCCTATTCGGACATTCGTTTAAAAGTATAGAAAAAATTGACACAATGACAGCTTTAATCGTTTAAAAATTTAATTTTCTGTGCCTCCTTAAATCACCATTTTGGTCAATTCCTTGTAAGAAGTTAGAGGTATGTACTTTTTACTTTTACTTCTCTCTCTCTCTCTCTCTCTCTCTCTCTCTCTCTCTCTCTCTCTCCTTTTTCTTCCTTTATGTAGGCACCGGAGGGGAGTCTGAAGCGTAAACATTGAGTCAATTGGAGGCATTTGATAACTGCGTTATTTGGACTGTCATCATGGCATTTCTAATAAGCAGGAAACGATTTGTTGTATATACATTGACTTGATGTTTTATTTATGGTACGTAATTTTTCATAAATAGTAGTCGAAATCCAGTTTGAGGGTTGGAGCACAATTGTTCCCTAGAAGGTACCCTTTTTTATTTTATGCTTTGAGTCATTTGGGGGCATTATTGTCTTAAAAGGTCGGTTTACATTTTTGTGGATATGAGTTCGTTTGAAAATCATGTTTGTCATGGCATGATAGACCCGCGTATTACGTTGGACACCGACCTTTTGAGACATCCTGTTTATAGTTGGTACGTACTTAGAGTAGATAAAAACATATTCATTATACACATATGCAGTCTCACGATAGCATAGCTAAATGATTGAAATTTATTTAATAATTATGTTTGAAATCGAGGGAAAAATCTAAGAATATAATACTCTCTAAATCAGCGAAAATTATTTTATTATTATATTTTATTTTTACTATTACATAAATTTATTTTAATTAGGAATGAAATGGGGTAAGGCCTGGATGCAGTTTGTCTGACATGATTCAACCTAGACTAAATTAGTAGGGTATAACTCAAACACTTTCCTTTACTTCCAATAAAATGAATTCATTTTTACTTTTTTATTTGTAGTTTTGTGTAAGATATATTTAGTATAAAGGTTTTTTCAGATTTACCCAGTTTGCTATTGTAACTACTTGATGTTAGTGTAAGCTAAATGTTAGATTAAGCAGGCATATAGTCATATGTGACGAATGAAGACTGAGGGTTCGAGAGATGTAAAGAGCCAACGCAATAGACGAAGTAAGTGTATAGTCCGACTGTCTAAAAAAGCCACAAAGATTTGGCAAAAAACATATCCCCAGCATTTATGAATTACTATCACCCTCAAAATTGAGTGTAATAAACCGTTTCCGTTATTGTCGTGGCAGGCGGTCGGAACTATACGTTTAGTAACAATTAAGAGGGTAAGGTGGGTGGCAAAGGGGGAAGCAGCGAAAAGGTACGTGTTTCTTTTGTTTTTATTCTAATAAGCAATGTAATCTCGATATCCAGAAGTATAAAGGCAATCGGATAAAATTTCGGTGATAGGAACTTTCCAATATAGAAAATCAAGCCATATGTACGAAACAAAAAGCAATAATATTCTTTGTTAATTATTTTATCATCCTTAAAAAAAGTTTTCAATTTTATGCCTTTGTTATAAAACAGTTTATAAAATTGAAACTTTTCTACCCGCCCCTCCCTAATGATGTCAAACACTTTCTTTTTACGTTAAAAAAACTTCTAAAAAATAGATAAGCAATTAAAACTGTAAATAACCAGTGGATTAGAGAAAAATTCGATAACATATTTTTGTGTTTTCCAGAACAATTTGACCTATAGTTAATTAAATCTTCAATTTATGTATTTCTACCCAATTGAACCACTCCCTTTATTCCAAAAACTCATCTCTGAGTTTTTAAAAACTAAGTCTGCTAGAACAAAGTCTTTGACGAATAGAAAGTAACATTTGAAGAAGGCATTTTTTAAGGTTTTCGGTAGAGTAAATTTCACGATGTGGAGAGAGCACTGCACTGCATGGTTTTTTTTTCAGCAGCTCTAGAGAATTTTCCAAAATGGTGAAACTTCCCTATTCGGACATTCGTTTAAAAATATAGAAAAATTGACACAATGGCAGCTTTAATCGTTTAAAAATTTAATTTTCCATGCCTCCTTAAATCATCATTTTGGACAATTCCTCTTAAGAAGTTAGAGGTATGTAGTTTTTACTTTTAAGTCTCCTTTTCTTTCTTTACTCCTTCTTTTTCTCTCTCTTTCTCTCTCTCTCTCTCTCTCTCACTCATCTCTCTTCTTTTTCTTTCTTTATGGATTTAGGCATCGGAGGGGAGTCTGAAGAGTAAACATTGAGTCAATTGGAGGCATTTGATAACTGCGTTATTTGGACTGTCATCATGGCATTTCTAATAAGCAGGAAACGATTTGTTGTACATACATTGACTTGATGTTTTATTTATGGTACGTAATTTTTCATAATTAGTAGTTGAAATCCACTTTGAGGGTTGGAGCTCAGTTGTTTTCTAGAAGGTACCATTTTTTTATTTTACGCTTTGATTCATTTGGGGGCATTATTGTCTTAAAAGGTCGGTTTACATTTGTGGACATGAGTTCGTATGAAAATCTTGTTTGTCATGGCAAGATAGACCCGCGTGTTACGTTTGGCACCGACCTTTTGGGACATCCTGTTTATAGTTGGTATGTACTTAGAGTAGATAAAAAACATATGCATTATACACATATATAGTCTCATGAAACACTCATGAAAGTATATTGGTATTATCTTTTCGTTTAGATACGCATTTCTTAAGTGTTAAATTTGGAACGTTTTTTATATCTTTTTATCATGGATAAAGAATGCATAACACAGAAATGTGCAGATTACTATATTTGGGGACTTATTCAATTGTTGCATTTCAATCAATTTTCTAAGTGTCCAGCTTTTTTTCATAGAAATTATGTGATAATATATATGCATACAAAACTTCCCTTTACTGACACCCATTTTTGTATATTACAGATCCAGGTCATCCGGCTTCGAGAAGAATTCCATTGTGGTTCAACCTCCAAGGTGAAGAACATCCGTCACCAAAGGTAACTTCGATGCAATGGAACGATTATCTAAGGAAATTCCCCCACACGATGGAACGAATAGATCCAACTTCATCCGATCATGCTCATGATTCAATCCCATTGTTTACAAGGTCGCCTTCAGGATGGTCATTAAGGATTTATGTTCTTATCCAAGGAGCACAAAAGATTCGTCCAATTTGTGCCATTATAGTCAAGTTTTCATCTAGTTTCTTTGACGTGAACTTGACATGTTTGATACAAGCTGTGCTACTTGGGGATAATATCATCTCAGAAGAGGAACTTAACATCATCTCTTGGATAATATCATCTTCTAGAGGAACTTAACATGTTTCCTATGAACTTTTCAACCAATGAAGGACACTTGTGTATTATCGTCGTACTCATGCCAAGCCGAGGTCCTACTCTACCCAGTATCAACTAGGTGAAGTAATGCTTTTTCATGAAATTTAATTTAGGAATTCATTCCAATAGAACTTTAAAATATGTGAAAACTCCTCTAACCAGAGGTTATGGTGATATACTCCCTTTTCAGAACTTTAAAATCATTTTCGTTCAACGAAATTTTCATTGCAACAGAAATAATAAATTTAAAGTATTTTTTATTGACAATTCATGGGTTTAAAACTCTGCTCCATAGTTGAAAAAAAAATCACTCAACTGCATCATTTATGTGTGGAACTTTGAAGTAATGTCTTGTGTCTTGTATATATTTAAGTGCAAGGCAATAGACTAGACCTACCAAAGGTTTCGCTTATGGACTTGTCACAAATCAGCAGACTTCATCTGCTGCAATTCAAATAAAGCCAAATTTTGTACATTTTGTTGTTATTTTTGTGAATTCATCATGAGGCTAAGCGGGTGGGATGTCAAATGGGGAGGACTGTCTACTTGATGTTTTCACATTTTGTTTTCAACTGATGAACAAAATTGGACAAACTACTGTTAGTCATGGGAATTTTAATTCAATAACTTTTAAAATTAAATTAAATTACTTTGGAAACAATAGCTTAAAATGAATCTTTTTATAGTCATTAATAGATCCCTCGAATTCAATACAGTTTGACCGCCACGTGAAAAACTTTTGACCTCAACGAACAATATTGCGGCATTTTAGAGATCGGGTTCTTTTACATTTTTGAAATTTTTTGGCAAAAGTTATTCTCTAGGTGGTTAGACTATTCTTTCATCTCAGCTGTGATATGCAAATAATTTTTTCATTTTCGAGTTGCCCATGCCTAAGAGGAGTTCGTCCGATTATTTGTTATTGTTTATTTGTTCGTCAGTTTTTTGTTTTTGTTATATTTTTAGTTTGGTAGACAAAGTTGCACTTTGTATTCTTTTTGGAATAACAAAGTGGGCTCTCAAAAAAGCAGACTTGTGATTTGTTAGACCTTAGAGTATTTTGTTATTATTGATGAATAGTTTATTAGTCTAAGTTGTCTGTGATGATACCTCATAAATGAAATAAGCATTTCAATGCTATATGTTGCAGGATATTTTATTAAATGGGTTTTAATTTTCCTTTAATATCAAATATAAACTAATTTCCGAAACCAAGTTAATCAATATAATAGTGTATTTCAAAACTCATGAATATTATTCATATTAGTTAAAATTTGTTATTTAAAGTTTAAAAAATTCTGTGTGACAACTAGTCAGAATTACACAAGCACAAATTTGATCATCATCAGATTTGTCATCAATACTATTAAATAATCTAATTCTTATAAGAAAAAACAGCTTGCGTCTTCCTGCTTTTTTTTATAAAATTGGATTATCGCAAAACATAAAATAGCCTTTTGTTAAGCTCAAAAACCTGCAAAAATTGTAAAGTAAATGTAATTATTTTTATTTGTTATTTCTGTATTCGTCTGTTCTTTGTTTTTCTCACGGTAAATGATGCTAGTTTGAGTGATTTTTCTGTATAATAATTAATACATACTACAGGGTGTAAACTCACAACTCTCAAGAGGCGACGCTTCAGAGTTGTGAGTTTACACTTATTGTCCACTAACCAGCGATAATGGTGAAATACTCCTTTCATATACTACAGGGTGTTCCAGACAAGTGTTTCATAACTTCTAGGAGGAGTAGAGCACACCTAGACGACTCAGAATTACCTAGGAAAGGGGGATTGGAAATGCACTCTTAACGACCTAGGGGTTTTTATAAGCGGACATGGGAGGTTGTACAATCTCTAGTGGAAATGGACACGTAACCTTTTAAAACCAGCAAAATTGTTCGATTCTAGCATTTATTTCTTACAAACTAATAGAAGAGCTGAAATTTCATAACATCTTACCCACAGACCTATCGGTTTTATGAAATAAATTAATGCTGGAATCGAACGATTTTGCTGGTTACTTGTTACGTTACATGGTAAGGTTACGTGTCAATTTTCACAGGGAGTTTTATGATTTCCCATGCCCGCTTATAAAAACCCCTAGCTCGTTAGGGGTGCATTTCCGACTCCCCATTTCTATGTGATTCTAAATCGTCTAGGTGTGTCCTACCCCTCCCAAAAGTAATGAAATGAAACACCCCCCCCAACTTGGCATTATGAGTATTGTATATAGTAATGGGGATTGACTGAAATATCGTTCTGTGGTGAGCGTATTTTAGGGGAATCAAAAACCTTATGTGTCTGTAGTAATTGAGATTGATTGTGCATTTCTTTATTTCTTTTTCCATTTTCCTATACTCAGTTCAGGGATTTAAATGTATTGCGGCTTTTTTACCTGTATTATCTTTTTTCATTGAGTATGTCTCTTATTGATGGATTTTAGTGTCAAATACATTCCAAGTAAATTGCATTTGTCATTAAATTTAATCTTGTAATGAGCATTTAAGAGTTAATGACCTTAAATAAATTTTCTTAATCACATTTCTACCATCAAAATTTTAAAGATGCTTTGGTTTAAATTTTTTCTTCAGCCTTACTTAATTTCTACACCATTTGTTGGTCTTATATACCATCGGGAATTCTGGAAAATAAATTCAAATTATAAAGGAAACATTACCTTTTTAATAAACTTAATTTCGATTATTTTTCTATAATCAGTTTAACTTAGACAACTTTTAAAGAAATAGATTTGTAAAAGATTACAATTCTTGCAAAATTTTTAGTTACAATTAATTTGTTTAGTAAAATTATCACTTTGCATTTTCTCTTTTATGCTCATGTATCTTTTTAAACTCTTTATATCTTTTTATTCATGTTTTTATGTACTCTTTAACTAACCTTCAAAGATTCATGAACTGTTAGTGAGTAAGATCTCCAACTTGTAAAATCTATTGTACTGGTGTTTACACCTAAAATTGGAAGTACTTCTCATAAGCATTCATGTTATCATGCATTGTATTCGGTTTGTAAGCAGACCTACTAACACACAAAAAAAATAAACAACATATATCTTTTTTAAATTTGAGTTTTCTGTTCTATTGTTTAATAGTTACTGCTTTATCGTATTGGAATAAGTTTGATACTTAAAGATACAAGCCACAATTTTAAGGACATATCTTCTATGAAGAAATTAAATAGGCATTTATCTTAACTTACAATTTTTATTTCTTCACAGTTACCTGAAACTTAAACATACCCTTCACTTTTGTTTATAGTCTGTTCATTTAGAATAGGCGCCTGAGACGAAATGTATTAGAAGCAGTTACTATTGTAATCATCATCGAAAAAATTTTCTTGTGCAATGATAAGGCAGCCTAAACCGAATTAGTTCAAATACAGTAAAAGAATCGGTCACTGAAGTTGCGTGATGAGCATTATTAGGCGTTATTGAGAGTTTTTTATCCAGTTTCAGGCGCCTATTCTAAATGAACAGACTATAATATATGTAGTACTAGCACATCGTAATGAGATTATTTCTTAACAAATCACCGTTAAAACCAATAAAACAATTACAATTTACTTGAACTTTTATACATTGTATAAAAGTAATTTACCTTCTCTTGTTTCTTCGTTTGACATAGAAAGCAGAGGGAAAATTCTGTCAAAGATATATATTTATTTAATGAGATATAATTTATGCATTTATAAAAAACTATTAATCTATTAATTATTATTTGTTTCACTACTTTGTTTTTAATTTATCTTCATGAGATAATCGCTAGATTACAACACCATTTTCAATTTTAACTTTATAAATTGTAGTTTGCAATGTCATATTAAAAGTTCTTCACAATGAAATATTTTTTCAATCCATTTATGGACTAATAATTAGTTTAACAAATTTAAGTAACAGTCTAACATCCTTTTGTGTTATAAGAGAAGCATCTATTTAGAAATAATATTACATGATCATCTGTATTTTAGACTTATTTTTCTAGAGTTCAAAGGTTTCATTTATAATTTTCCTTCATAAAACATTCTACTTGTGAATTTAAAAATATCTGAGGTTTTTGTTTACTTTCAAAATTGTTTGGTTTTTTATAATATTATGAACAGTTCGTTGTACACCAAAATATATATTATAATGATGGATTTTGGATTGGGAATTTCAGAGCTTACTATATGAGGAAACTGAAACCACATTAAGTATTTGATAAAAAGGAAGCAAGCAAACATTTTTCTTTTAAACTTGGAAATTCAAAGTTTAATTTCAAAGAGCTTCAAATACTTTTAACATTTACTTTTAAAAATGTACGGAGAGTAAACAAATCAAACATAAACATTACCGTTTTTGACTGATCCAATATTAGGTCATCCCGAAAGTTTTGTCGCTCTTGGGAGCATCTGTATGCAATGTATATTTTGGTACTTTTCCTTTACGGTAAACCAGTAAAGTACTTCTACTTCTATCTAAAGCCAATTTTGAGAATTTCGGCTCTTTTTTTTGTTGGCTCACTTTTCCAGCTTTCCTAGTTTCTACGATTAATAATATTTTGTTTACTTCGAGTTGACATTAAATTGAAAACTTTCAAAGTTCAAATTCAAAGGAATTTTAAATTTAACTTTAATTTAAAGTCATATTAAGATTGTATGGAAGATCTTATATATTTCATAAATTGAAACTCATTTTATACTACTTTTGAAGAGCATTGGTAGAATTTCCAGTGATCTAGATTCCTGCAAATGGACCATCCGGATCTTTCCTAATAGAGGGTTAGGAGTAGCAATCCAGCAATTTAATATGAAGGTGCCTCAGAAAAAATTCAAATCTAAGTTAAATTTTCCACACGTGTTAAAAATACTTAAAACTTTAATTGTTTTATGGAAGTAGCCAGTTAATTTTAATTTGAAAATCTTAACTTTAGGAAAATTGCAAAATTTTGAGCAGAAAAGAAATGAAGTAACATGTTATCATAGATTTAAGGTAAGCCTACTTGTCGGGATCAGTCCCCAAAATCAAGCCAAGATGCCAAGTTGACGGTAGATAAAGTTACAGTTTACATTGGTATCACATAATGGAAAGGTGTCAAAAATATCTCATATACAGATGCTCCCAAGAGCGACAAAACTTTCGGGATGACCTAATATTTGGAAAATAGATACTTTTCAATTAAATTCTTTGAATACTATAAGAGAGAGTAAAAATAAAATTGAAGCAATTATTTAAAATTAAGAATTCCAATGCTTTGTTTACTAATTAAAACAATTAAAAATCAAATGGAGGTATTGATAAAATCTTAAAAGAGTATTTTATAACCCCGGTAAATTTCAAAAAATTTCATTAAAAATCTTTCGATACATGCCCAAATATAAGTCTAAAAAAGGTACAAGTTCAAAGTTTTGAGCAACATAAAACATTTGAAAATCATGACAAAACAAATCAAAGGGTATTTCTCTTATTTCATTTTGTGAAAGTTCCCCCTAGTAAACTCAATTTTTTAAAATTGAGATTTTTGTGTTTAGGAAAATGACCGTGTTTAGGAAAATGAAGAAAAATGCACTTAATTGAATTTAAATTTTCTATTAAATTTTCTATTTTGAATTAAAAATTCTATAAATAAATTTTTATGAATAAAATTCTAGTGTTTCTTCCCCCTTAGTTTGGTTTAAATGGGGTAATAAGAAACAGGGCAATTTTAAGAATGATCCCCAACCCTAATTTAAAGAACAAAAAGGGCATTATACAGCTCATTTAACCTCTTAAAATTTCACTAAAAGAATCCCAAGATAATTTAATTGCAAAGCCAACATAAATTTAAATAGTTGCATCAACATCAAATGGAAATTTTTCTCTAAGATTGTTATTCTAATATGATAAAAGTTTTATGGGGTATGAAGTATGTCTTATAGATAATACTGTTATTTTTTTCAGATTTTTAGGCCTACACACAAAGCAGCAAATTAAGATGTTTCTTATTAGGGTAGGTGGGGGTAAAGCCCCGCACGTGGCAAAAACATGCACCGCAATTTTTAATTGATAATAATAGATTCAAAAGTTGACAGCCAGGTGGCTGGTTTGTCTTATTTTGAAGATGCGGTAAGTTTGCTTTTTAACATTTGGAAGTAGTGTTTCTGATCTTTTATTTTAACACTTTATAAAATAGGGCTTAAGGAGAAATACCAACAAGTAACCAAATTATATTATAGCATTTTAACTTCAGTTTCCTTTTTTTTTGAAAGACCTGCCTCAACATGTCTCTAAAAATAAAATGGCTTGTTTTTGAAAATAAAATAAAAAGGGCCAAAAGGGGAAAATCCCCGCAGTTTCAAAAGTTCGAGGGTTTGCCCCAAAAGGAAATTAGAACCTACAGAATCTCTAAAAAGTTTTTAAGTACAGTCTTACTTTTGTATGACTGACTTAATAAATGAATATTATTAAAATATTACAAAACAGTAATAAAGAAGACTTTTTATCCACTCACTCAAGACTCAAAATCTGCAGATTTTATAAATATTTTTACATTAAAAAATACTCATTTTTTATGCTTAAAATTACATATGAATCATGTATCTGTTATGGTGAATGTCCGAAATTGGGGAATGTCGACATTCCCCAAATTTCGGACATTCACCGTAACATATCCATCAAATACAGGGGAAAAATTGTACAATTTTATTGTGTCTACTTCTGAGGACTATTTTGGTAACCAATACGGTATTTTTTTACCATTATTCGTCTTTAAATTGTTTAAATCAAGCACTCCTCAAGGTTAAGATTTTGGAACACACGTTTTTATGAATTCGATTAAAAATGGAGCGACACCCCAAAAAACCATTGAAAAATTCGATTTGTAGAAGAGCTACTATTGGTAAAAATTTAATTATGGTCTCAAATTTTGTGGTTTAATATAATCTTTAAAATTATTCTAAAAGTTTTCACTTTAAGTTTAAAAGTGAAAAAACCATAAAAATGTGAAAATTCTGCCAAAACCTTATTTTGTATATCGAAATCATTTCTTTTGATTTGATTTACAGTAAATATTTGATTGATCATAGTTGAAAATCCTTAAGACCAAAGTTATTAAACGCTTGAGATCCAGTTAAAGTTTGTTTTTTTGCGTGCGCAAACAGTTTTCTAGAGCTGTTTCCTAAACGGTTGTTTGCGCACGCAAAAAACAAACTTTCACAGGATCTCAAGCGTTTAATATTCATTGTATTTACGTGAAACTTTGGTCTTGCGTGTTTTTTACTATGATATTTCAGATTATTAAATCAAAAGAAATTATTTCGAAATACAAAATAAGGTTTGGCAGAGTTTTCACATTTTTTGCGTTTTTTTAAACTTTTTTCATAATAAAACAAACTTTGTAGTGAAAACTTTTAAGATAATTTTAAAGATCATATCAAATCACAAAATTTGATACCATAATTAAATTTTTACCAATAGTAGTTCTTCTACAAAATTGAATTTTTCAATAAATTTTTTGAGGAGTCGCTCCATTTTTAACTCCCTGGGATTTAGTCTGGGACCCCCAAATCCTATGTGATTCTGACTCATCTAGGTGTCTACTATCCCCCCCAGAAGATATGAAACACTTATATTAAACACCCTGTATAATAAATATGAATTTAAAGAAAAAATTAATTGAAATATTCAAGAGTTTTTATAACATTTTTATTTCCGTTTGATTTGATGAAAATATTTTTGAAAATTAATTAATATTATATATATTTTTAGTTTCCTAAATTTTCAACTACCTAAACTTCTTTTTTTTTTCAAAGTAAATATTTTCTTAAATTAAAATTCCGAAAAGTTTTGCAACTTGATAATTTATAATAATTCCGATAAGTAACAAATAAAAAATATACGTGTCTCAGGCTTCCTCACGTTAGTTTAAGTCAATTTCTTTTTGGGGGAGAATAGGATAAAATTTTTAATTCTTCTTTTGGCCACAATATTTTGATTTTCAATAACTTTCTTTGACATGATATAACTTTTTAACGATATATAACATTCAGAAAAAAGTTTTTATAAAAATAAAAGTAAGCAGAATTTCAGGGAATATACATCTCCACAATTTAAAAACTATTTACAAATATAAACCAGATAAATAGTAAATTTCCTTGAAACGAATCTAATAGTTTCCTCCTTAAACACTAGATGACACCACGACAAAGATCAAGGATCTTGTTATCAAACAAAAATCGCTCGATACCAAACACACTAACAACGGTGGAAGCATTGCGAACTGCGTAATAAGCACCCTGAAATTCAAAATATGTCGCTTCTCGGGAAATTTAATGCCCAAAGAAATGTCTAAATCTTCAACCGTCGATATAGATCATGTTCCTGAGGCCAAGGTTGTATACCAAGCTCCGCCCTCTGAGGACCATTACTACCATGTGCTCCCGAGTTTTCCTCGTGTTCACCTTGGATCACAACAGCCCGCTCTTCGCTTAGAAAGTATTGCTCTGTTTTGACTTGATTGTTAAGTCACTGCAGTAGCTATTACTTGCACGGTAGCCAGTGTCCAGTGGAGATCAGTACTGACCATGGAAGCCGAAAGATCATCATTGAAATTATCCGCCATCTCTTGGACACCCGTTTGGCTAAGTGTCACTTTATGTGTCGGTGCCTTGTTTGGTTTTATTTCTGCACTTGACCATGGTCATGCCAACTATTATCTGCCATTCATTAGGTGAGGATTCATATTTTACTTACTTTTTTTTTATATTAAATTTTCGTGTCATTCTTTAAAGTTTCTCTCTAGTGAATCTCCATGATTTCTCCCCTTTAGGTAATGAAGAATTTTTGTTGGTAAAAAAAAACTTTATTTGGACTTGACAATTAGTACACATGCATTTAAATAAAACAATTTATGTCTCGAAAATTTCCTGAATTGAAGAAAAATTATCTAAGTATAATATAAAACGAAAATGAAAGGCGTCAACTGTTTTTACCTCTACTTAAGGAGTTCTCTGATTGACATGATTACCTCTTCCATCAGATTGTGAAAATATATTCACATTTTCATCTACTTACATTTTATGCAGTTTTTTTCTTCATTAGAAAGAAATAACATTCGGAATGACCGCCAAAAGCTAACCGGGCCGGGAACAGTGTTTGCAATGGAACCCCAAAATTATAAATCAAAATTATTTCTTTTTATAACATTTCATTTTCTATATCATCCTTTCTCCTTCACCCTTTTAGAAAGTGTAGAAAATTTAAATTTTTTTCCTGAATTGCCCATTTTTCACTTTACTATAAAAAAGAAGCAAAAGAAGAGTTTCTATTTCAAGATAATGCGTTCTATGTATCGTCTAAGTGCTTAAAGATTAAACTATAGCTTATTACTCTAATAAATTACTAGAGGAATACTTAAAAGTAAAAACTACAAAAAATACTAAAAACTGGGTTTATAAAGTAACGAATTTTTAAATGAAAGGCGCGAAGGGGGGCGTAAAATTTTCCATCGGATGGCGAAGAGCAATAAGTTTGAGAACCACTGAATAAAAGGCTTAACTAAACTAAACTCATTGGCACAATAGCTCTAGTGGTCCAAGGCTAACGATCCCCATCTTCGTTTTCTTGACCGTTGGGCCCTGGGGTGCAAGGCATATGTCCCGGTTATGTGGTCATCTTAACGTGAGACCCCCCAGTGTTAAGAATAAGAGGCTACTTTCACAGAAAATCGTTTTCAGTTATTCAAAATATCTAATAGAACTTGTGCCTTAAAACTTGGTGTCTCCAAGGTACGGTCCGAGAGCCAGTGGTCAATAATATTGTTGGCCTACAATGGTTGTTAGCGGACGTTGGCTTAATGGAAAAATTAGTTTCCAACCTAAATAGTTTTGCTGTTTCTTATCTACTTTGAGGTTAATAAGGTAAGGCCCCCCACTAAGGTGGTCCGAAAAAAATCCCTTTTATCGAAATCTAATTACGGGTAGTCTGAATTTTTGCCCTAATGAATAAAACGTGTAAAAAATCAGCTTGATACGACAATTTCTTCTGCTATCGACTTGCACCCCAAATACGGAAAAACGTATCTTTTCAATACGTTTTAGTTATCTTTTTTAATACGTTTGCAACTAATCACATGTTCTTAAATAGCTTCAATAATACGTGTAAGAAATTCGGCTGGATTTGACTGTTCCTTCTGCTGTTAACTTGCGCCGTAAAATTTAGTAATCGACACAGAAATAGTTTTGTTTAAAAATAAACTGTAAAAAAATAAGTGTTCTTTTGTTAAATTCGCTTGCTTTTGGGTGGATTGGGAGGGTATATGACTTCAATAAAAAGTATAAAATATTTCAGCTCTACTCGACATTACTTTTTGCTGTTGACATGCGCCCTATAATGAGAAGCAAGAAATTTTGATAAAAGGGCACAGGTGAACAAAGTGTTTCTCCAACTCAACACTGGGCTTTTATACAAAAACTGCCTAACTATATTTTAATTAACTAAATGCAGTTTTTATTACAAATGATTTAGTTTGTTCTATACAGTTGGAAATTGTCTTATACAGGGTGCTTAAGAACGTCATGTTAACCTGAAAATACGTGTGAAGGAAACACTAGAGCTGAGCAAGTTAGTTGACATTATAGTAAAGCAACTACGTTCGACGTAATGCACACGACAGCGGCGACCCTAGTGGCAAAATAAGAAAAATTAATTTTAAGAAGAACAGAAGAACTAATTTAATTAAAGAAGAACAGATACTTTAAAGAGAAATTTGTTGGCAATATTATAAAAAACACATAAAAACATTTCATGAAAATATCAATATTCAAGAAGATGTTAACAAGTTAATATTATGGTCAATCCATATCAAGTGATCCAGAAAAAATAGAAATGGCCACTCGACCATTTTAAAATCAAGTGATCTTTTGAGGGTTGTTTCTTATATCATAAGAGTCCAAAAACACACTATATCTTTTTTTTATCTTTATTTGAATTTTTATGGCACCCATGGATGTTCTACGAAAGATGCTGATTTTTGCGTTTGTAAGGGTATACGTTAACGCTCATTTACTCCCTAACTGGTTTAACTTAATCTCATGCAACAAACGTCATTTTACTCAGAACGATAGTACAAATTTAAGGAAAACCATGTCCCAACTATCGCAAATCAGCCTGAAAGCTGAACTTTAAAAATGACAATTTTTCAATTTTCGAAGGCGTAATATTCCCAAAAGATCTGCATTTTGTGTAGCCACTTTACTGAACTATATTCAAAAAAAATTTCAACCCTGGTATTTTGTTCTTTTTTGTTGTTATAGGCCTCAAAAGTTGGAAAATTTCAAAAAAATCCAAACTTTAACCCTTTATATCACTGTTGGAACAAAGTTTAAAACTGTAAAATTTTTTTCAAAGGTAATCCTCACTAGGCTATCATCCAACTGTAAAAATTTCATTTTTAGTATTTGCTTCAGAATCAAGTTATGAACCTTCAAAATATGATTTCAGAAAAAACTAAACTTTGACCCTTTATGATTCTGGTGGAACAATGTTTAAAAATTACAAAATTTTGCAGGTTAAGCATCACTAAGGTATTAGAACATGTTCCCAAATAAACGTTTTTACGGTCCTGTTACTTGACTTAGAAGTAAACCCCAAAAATGAAATTTTTACTGGAGAATTATACCTTAGTGAGGCTTAACCTGTAAAATTTTCAAACTTTTAAACATTTTTCATCAGAGATATAGAGGGTGATTTTGATTTGAAAGTTTTGATATTTTTTGAAATTATTAGATTTTGAAGGTTCATAACTCGACTCTCAGAGTTTTCCTTCTGGATTTCAGAGTTTTAAACTTTGTTTCAACAGAGATATAGAAGGTCAAAGTTTGTATTTTTTTTGAAATTTTTCAACTTTGGAGGCTCATAACTACAGAAAAGAACAAAAAACCAGGGATGGATTTTTTTCAGAATATTAGTCCAATAAGGTGGCTACACATTGTCTAGAAAAAAATTTGAAAAATGCAGATCTTATGGGAATACTAAGCCTTCGAATATTTAAAAATTGTCATCTTAAATAGTAAAACACTGGTAATAAAATGATTTTTGCTGATTATGGTAAATGGTAAAATAGAAACGCACAAAAATAGTTCCCCGAAAACTAATCTTACTGAAGAGTTTTACCCCTTACTGAGAGAGATGAAAAACCCAACTCATAATTACAAAAATAAACTTATTTACTTCTTAATATGCAATAAAAAATTAAGAGTAGTTATAATTTCATTTAAAATATTAAATAAAAAAAGTGAAAGCGTGTGATGACCAGAATACTTGGAAAAATGAAAATTAAGCCTAGCAAAAGTTTTTAAAACCTAAAAATTTAAATGCGAACATTGAAATTACACAATATTATACTTATTTATCATATTCACTACAGTTTATATCTAATTAATTAATAGAAAAACAAAAGTAATCATGTAATGGGATACTTGATCCCTGGAATCATGTATCCCACGAAAAAAGGGATCAAGTATCCCTAATATATTAATTATTAATTTATACAAAACATTCATTTTTAATAATAATAAATAGAAGGTTGTTCACCGAATAAATTACTCAATTGTTAGAGACAGTCTATACTTCAAAATAATTACATTTTATTTAATTTTGAAAGTTGCATAAAACAGTTACTATAAAAATTAACATATTTGCCTTTTGAAAAAGTTTCCTTGCCACATTCAGGTAATAATTTCTTCCGCTAAAACAAAAATACTCAAAAAGACCAAGTGTTGCTAGATTTTGTGAGCATGTATAACTTTAAAATTGTGGCTGGGTATCAAAGTTCTAGTTGATTTTGGTATATTTTTGGCTTCGGGATCAATTATCCCCAGTCTCCCCTACTCTAAATATTTTGTCATTATCTGGCCACAAGCTTTATGTATTGCGCCGGGGAAGAGGAGCCACACAAAATTATTCATAAGCTCCCTGTATTGCATGTAAAATGGGTTCAATGTGGCTTGTTAAAATACATTTTTAGGTAGGATTTTCATCTAGATGAACTTAGGTAAACTTAGGTGAATAATAGAGCTCGAAGAACTGGGGGGTCGGCCCCCAAAAAATATTTATGGAAATTTGACCCTAAGATAACAAGGGTTTTTTACATCTTGTACGGTAAGCAATATATGACAACGTGAAGGCGTGTGAAGTGTTGCTAAGTCAATCAACCAACTATTTTTAAGAAATTTAGCTAGTTGCAAAACTTGGCCTTATTGGAAAATGTGCCTATGCTTTTTTATTGCCAAACCAAAATATGCCCAACTCTAAATTTATTCGATTAATATTCAGCCTCTTAAGTGGGTATAAAATCTAATATTGTTTTCAAAAGAGGTAAACTGCTTGTATGTAAGTGCATTAAAGATAAGGCGTTAATTGTGTTATTGTTCAAATAGAAAGTTGTTAAAATTAAAGCATTTAAATCACTTTTTGTGAATGTTTTATCTGGCTTTATAGCTAGATATTATAGATATTTAATTGTATTTTTTAATAATAATATTATATCTTTAATATATCATAGTATATCTTTTATTATAATAATATTTTTGTTAAAACAAAGCTCATAGTAAAAACAATTTCATTAAATTTTTTAAAATACTCTAAGCGATGTTTATAAACATCTTACTCGAAACTCAAGAATGATAATTTTTACTTCATTCCTTCTGATTGGAGGAAACAACTTAATGTAACGGTAAAGAAGAATGCTTATGTTAGGAGGTTATTGACCATAAATTGTCTTTTCATTCAATAGAGTTCAATAATTTAAAATTACAGGTCTGTATTAAAATACACACAAGTTATATTAAAAGAAAAAATACTCAGCTCATTTTTAATAAACTTAGAAAATTGTTTTTATCTTTTATCATGATTGAGATTCACTTATCATTTGCGTCATAATTGCGCTTTCTTCATTCAGGTATACAACCTTAGGTAGAACTTCCTCTAATTTACAGATGACTTAACATCGAGCTATAGGAAAGGAGCTTCAATCGAATTTACTCGGCTTATAATTTGACCATAACAAAGAGAGATAAGACGAGGAAAACTCGTATATATGAAGTTCTTTCCTCCTTTTTTAGTTAAGAGTATAAAACAAGTTTCTTTGGTCATGGGGTTTCCGGAGATAAATCATTTTTCGATTTTGTTTTGTTTCTTTGATATTTTTTGGCATGCTATTGCTCTTTGTAAACAAGATGTTTTGTGCAAAAAGACTTACACTTTCAAAAAGGAATATGTCCTTGATTATTTTGTACTTTTTTTCTGCGTTTAACAGTCATTATTCCTTAAGGCTGCACTTAAAAGTAATTGATTGGCTCAATTAATTTCATTACAATTTATTTGTTCATTTACCGAAGTTAATAGATTTAAAATAACTGAAAAGGATATGATAAATCTGATCTTTTATTTAATAATCTTATTATAACACTTCTTACAAATACACATAATACAAACTCTCTTTTTTAAAATTAACCCTAAGAACCTAAAGTTTGAATTATAAAATATATAAAGCGGGTTTTACAAAATCTACGAGAGAAAAAGTTTGGCGACGATTCTGATAATATTCGCATACGAATACGTAGAGATGAAAATAAAAAGTCAAGTAAAATTTCAAACATAATAAACATTATTAGTTTAATCTAATTTTGAATAGTTAGTTAAGGGTGAGATTTAATTAAATTGGGTGCTAAATTTTAAATATTTTTTAAAGAAAAAATTCGTGAGCATAAGTGGGAAGGTCCGTAAAGAATTCGTAAGCATAAGCTTTGAAAAAAATTTAAATGGGAATTTAACATTGGATGATTCCCATTTTAATCCTCCCTTGTGATCTCTAGAACTAAGGGATATGAAACTTGGTTTTTAGGGGGTACTTTCAGAATCTGGATGGAATAACCTTACATGGTCTACATAGAGAAAGAAATTGCATCGTTTAATACGTGCACTTAATACTTTTTAATTCAATGGAAAAATGTGATTTTTGAAGAAAAAAAAGGCGAAATGCCAAGTGTGTCAAGTTTATAGTGCAACCTTATATTGTCAAATACTATCTTTCTTTCCTTTAAATATATTTTTTATTAAAATTTTTCTTCTAATTTATGCCTTTAGATACTTTTTATAGAAGTTATTTGATTTAGTTTGATTTTTTAAGAGTTATGAAAATAGCAAATTTTTTTTATTTTAGGTCCAATGTACTAAGGAAATTTTTAACCGATTTTAAAAATGTTTGTTGCATTTTACTTCTCCAATCAAGAAGCAAGTTTTCTGTGGTATATCGTTTCAATATATAAAATAAGTTTTTATTTCGGTGAGAGATATTGATGCGGTTTGTTGTGCAACGAACTAGCTCCGATCGCGAAGCTAACTGTAAAAAATGTTTTAACTCTTAAGGGGGTTTCTGGGTGATAGCTAGAAAGGTAGTATTGTAATTAAAAAATGTTTTTCACTATTTTTTTGTTTCATACGAAATATGTGGATGTCTGGTAAAACGTGTATTTTTAGATGTTATTATACTACCAATGAATTGTAAAATACAACCTTTTTAAAATTAATATGTTTAAAATTAATATTTTTTATTAATTATTTTTTTGTAAAATTAATATTTTTCTTCTATTATATGCCTTTATATACTTTTTATAGAAGTTATTTGATTTAATTTGATTTTTTTGAAAAGTAATGACTTTAGGTCCAATGTGCTAAGGCAATTTTTAACTGATTTTAATTTTGTTTTGCATTTCACTTCTCTACCCCAGAGGCAAGTTTTCCATGCGTTTCAAAATAAAATAAAAAGTTTTTTCGGCCCACCCTAGTGAATAGCCCTTGTTATACAGGGTGTTTCAAAATTGCGTTGCATGGCTTTTATTCGGAACCAACGCCTCCTTGGGTCATGGAAGCCTGGAGAATCCATTGAGATGACTTACAGGGCCCCTAGCTGCGAAATTAAAAAGTTAAAAATATTAATTTAAAAACTACTAAAGGAGATAGAGCAAAAACCTCAATACGAGTATTGTTGCCAACGTCATGAAGAACTCACTGAAAAAAAATCCTTGAATATTCGCCGAGATATTAGCATCTGAAAATAGCACTTTTTCAGGGGTCAAAAAAGGAAAAAGTTCTTGAAAACAATTTTTTTTTATTTTTGGATTAAATTTTGTATTCATTCAACTAAAAAAACACAAAACTACACAATAACACTGAAAATTTTGCAAATATGCGAACTTTTTCTTTTTGACCCCTGACAAAGTGCTATTTTCACATGCTAATATCTCCGCGAATATTCAAGATATTTTGATCAAATTTGTTTCACTGAGTTCTTCATGACGTTGGCTCGTTGGCAACAACACTCTCAAGGAGGTTTTTGCTCAATCTCCTTTAGTTTTTAAATTAATTTTTTTTACTTTTTAATTTGGCCGCTAGGGGCGCTGTAAGTCATCGCAATGGATTTTCCAGGCTCGCTTACCTAGGGGTTGACCTTACTTCCATGAGCCTAGGAGGCGTTTTGGTTCCTAATAAAAGCCGTGCAACGCAATTTTGGAAACACCCTGTATAATTACAGATTACAGGGAATGTTAGGGACTAGACAAAATTTCGAAGATTTTAATTTTTTTCTACACGATTTTAATTTTATTTTCAACTTGAAATTTGGTGGAAATGTTTATTTTAGGAGTTAGAAAGGTTTAAATTTTCTTTTAAAAATTAAATAAAAAAATTTTCCCCATTTGTTTTAATTTTGAAAAATAAATGGTGGTTATAATGCACAATTTATCAAAGAGAATAAAATTATGATCCAAGGGACGATTTAAAGTTTTTAAGTGATATTTATAGAGCTGTTTTAGAGTGCAGTAAAAACAATTTTACGAGATTTCTTTTGACACATTAAAAATTATTTCTACCGAAAGAGGGGGGATAGAGGAATGGGACCTGTAACATTATGTTAATAACTATATTAGTTCCCCATAAAAATCATATACAATATGTAAGGGTTTAAGCTTTGGTTGTTTAGTAGTACATTTTGTATACATTATTTTCTATAGTGACACAAAACTAGGGGGCGTCACTAATTGAATTCATAAAAAAAGCTTTACTGTACAAATAATGACCTCCCTAGTACACACCCCCTTAAGCACAAAAACTTTAGATGGTTTTCAAGCAGACAGTAAATCATTCATGAATATATTGGAGTTTAAATTATCCTTCTAACTCCAACCGTTTGCTCACAATCGTCTCAGTAACTTTTTCCTCCGGCCGACTCTACAGTATTATTTCAATCATTTAAAGCTGAATCCCGATGATGGAAAAGAACAATAGAGTGATTTTTTTTTCAATTGTAATGTTTTTTCTTTAATTTGCAGTGAAACCGGTGCCTTATCACCTGATTCTTGCATCTTTTCATTTGCTCTATTTCTTGGAAGTGCTGTAGGTAAGTAACTTTTAATCCGGAAACTTTTTTTATTCATAAATATAATAACATTCCAACTAATGGCAAAATTTTGAGCTATGTGAGCATTGCACTGTCAATCCACTACAGCTCCAACCTGTTCACAAAATATTGAAGCTTTTAACAAAATCGTACAATGAAATGTTCATCCTATAAAGGCAAACGCTTGTACGCAACACAACTATAGGTACTACAATATACTACGCTAGTGAAAAATTGCTCATAACCTTTTTCGGATATGTGAGGAAATTGTCTCGCAGGTAGCTTTTTAAGTGAATTTTCTTTATAAATAGAAGCGATATAAATTAAAAACATAAATTATTTTTCCTCACGAAGTTAATTACAAATTATTTTAAGTAAACGAAGTAAGTTCCTCCCATTTGCTACTAAAGTAATTACTCTTTAAGTAATACTATATGGACTTATTTCCCTAAGATATACTAAAACGTCATTGCTATCTCAATTAATTTGTTCATTGCGAAGATATCAATAATCTTCAGTGAAATAGTTTGTTAGTTTCGTACTATTTTAACCATTCATCACTAAAATATAAAACTATCTAAAAATTTCGGTTCTTACGCATTATGCCGTCGACCGTGCTGCTGAATCCGAAAACGCTTAAAATCCCATTGACTGTTCTATAGCTGTACCTCTGAATTTAACGGCTGCTGAACGATCGACGGTATAATACGTAAGTACCAAATTTCCTTGGATAATTTCCCGATTTTTTACTAGGTTCCATGATAGTCGGCTTTCGAAATCTAGTCCTTAGGAATTCCCTGAGCCAAAGAAGAAAACTCCGAAAAATCAGTGATGTCGCCACAGTTTGCGGGATTATATCAATGATCGGGATGGCAGGAGTTGCTGCAACACCTGTAAGTTCGGTTTTTATATCGTTATTGGCTTAAATTTTTCGGGATGAAACGGATAACTTAATGAAAATGCTTCGCCTATATGTTTATGGTATTTTCTTCCTATTTAGGTGTCAACTGTGTTATGGGCTCATCTAATGGCGGCAGGGATTCACTTTATGTTTGCTTTTGTGTACATGTTTCTACAGGCATTCATACAGTACAAAATAAAAGAAGATAGCAAGCTGAAAAGAGTTCGAATAGCTCTTTGTGGTCTTTTGGCAGTTCTTCTGCTTTTGCGTATCCTTTTCGGATTTTTATCATCGAATTTCTAATATAACTATATTAAATCCTTTGAATTTTCACAATAAAGAAAATGATTTTATAACACATAGAGATTATTCCCTTTTAAAACATTTATCCCACTTAATGAAACCCTTTTAAGAAATAAAATTAACACACAAAATTCCACTTGAAACTTTAAAACTAGAATTTTTCTAGGAGTTTTTTATTGAGTTTGTTTGAATAAATAAAGTACATGATCTGTACATTTAGGATTTTTATTGTTTTATCTTAGATACAACGTATTAATATCCTTTATGATTCTTAACTTTCTAGTGATAATTATTTTCCCAATCGGATTTTTTAGATGGAATAAACTTCATGATATTGAACCAGCACTTAAGATGCCAAACATGGAGGTAAAATCTATTTATTTTATTGCCTTCTCATTTTTAGATACCCGGAACTAATTTTGTACCCTCTGTTCGGCTTTTTCTCTGTGGATCAGCTTTTTCTATGCTGGAAAGAGAAATTAATCTCTTCTGAAATATTGACAAGAGAGAGAGAAACTTCGTACAGTATATCACCAAACATTACTTGGTTCATGTTTCCAACCAAAGGAACTAACGGCCGTATTCACCACTAACCTAACCTAAGGTTAACCTGGAATCGAAGCTCCTAATTGGTTTTTTTAAAAATGGAAACAAGTTTTAAGCCAATCAAAGTTGTCGAAAAAGCTTGATTCCATGTTAACCCTAGGTTAGGGTAGTACGGCCCTTAGGGACCCTAGCCAAACCATGAAACAAAACCACACAATGATGCTGCTAGCGGGGGATATTTTGGACAGAGGGTGTACAAATTAGGTAACTTGTTTATAAAAACTCTTTATACAGTTTTTAAGAATTCTTTTTTCCAATTCCAGGGGTTTGGATTGGTGTTTGCTGCTGCCTTCTTCGAATGGACGTCATATGCAACATTTTTAGCTTTTATATTGACTTTTCTAAGCGAATTTCGCCAATTCGACGTCCAACTGCAAGCCGTTCCAAAAGATTCTAAAGATATAGAAGCTAAAACAGAAATTCCAACTGCTTAACCTCATAAAACACTGTCTAAAAATAATGTGACCACAATTATAAAGAGGAGCTTTTATATCAAGCGGCATCTAAAAGAGCTGAGGATATTTTTTAGGAACATCATCGAACTTGACTTTTGCATTTATAGAGGGTTTATGTAAACCACTCTTGGGGAATCTTATCAATATGGAATCTCATCAATATGGAATCTCATTATTGTTATTTACATTTACATTTGTTTGACTATTTTTATTGATTGAACTTCATTACAAGCGCCTTATGACATTGACTCATTTGTATACATTTTTTGTAATGTAATTAATGACTATTCACAATTAAGAAAGGGCCATCAGTACTTGTTATTATAGCTCATCTCGGTACTTATATTTATTTGTTTATTAAAGCTATTGGAAATAGTGTACAAAGGTATTACTGTCGTTTGAAAAAACTAAATAAACGTAGATTATGAAGGGTACATAAATGAGATTTAATTAAAGTAGTCTAGGGCAATGTCATCTTTAAAAATTCATTAGGAATTGCTTAAAATTTTACTAGATATCGTCCTAATTATAAGTTTATTTCAAATTTACAAGATGCATTTAAAACAACCTCCTGACATAACTCTACGAGGTTCTTCATTTTTATTGAGAAGCAAAGGATTTGCTATTTTCCTAATCAGTTTTACTATTTATAAAAAAAGTTTTTATGCTAGTAAAGAGCAATGGTTTTTATTTAAAATTTGTAAGTAGTATTCAAAAAAAATCAAATTAATTAAATAGTTTTCGTTTAACTGCCAATCACAAGCTTGACTGTCAGTTAACCCTTGGTCAGGTTAGCGGGGAATACTGCCGTTAGACCTAATTCAATTTCCACAACTTTTTAGGAGATTAATTAGATCTAGCTCTCTTCAGAAGTTAACTTTTTATGCACGTGATAAGTGCACAGTGATAACAAAACTGGCAATAGCTAAATATAGGTTATTTTTAATTGTTTATTTTATGCGTTTTGGTGTCAAACTTTGAATAAGTATAGATGCATAACTCATTTATATACAGATAAATAAGCAGAGATAGGTCAGTAAAAATTTTGAGTAACCCAAAACAAAAATGTTATTTTTGGATATTACAACTTTCAACGTCAAATAAAAGAAACGTTAGTTGGTAATATTTTTGCTCTATTGATCTCAAACATCTTAAAAGCAGAGGAGGAAGATGCACAAAATGTATGCTATAGTACTACGGCAGTAAAAAGTTGGGCTATTTTTTTACTATTTTTCTTACTATTTTTTTTTATTTGAAAAATAAATACCTTTCTCTAGTATCAACTTACTCCGATGTTTTCTCAGTTCGATAGTTATCAAGCAGCTACTTAAATCCAAATTTTAAAAAAGGCCAACGTTTTTTGAGGTTTTAAACCAGTGTTTCCCAACCGGGGGGCAATTTGAAAATTTTCTAACAAATGGCCCTCCGGGTGGGGCAAGGACAGGGTTGGCAAAAACCTGGATTTTTTTGAAAAAACCCAAGTGGGTTGGGTTTTTTTTGGGTTTTTTCAATAAAACCCTGAAAAAACCCATATAAAACTGGGTTTTTTCGGAAGAAGTGTGGGTTTTTTCAAAATTAAGGGGTTTTTCCTAGAAAGTAAGTGGGTTTTTTCAAATTTTAGTGAGTTCTTTCTATGTTAAATGTGTTCTGTCAAAATAATGTCAGTTTTTCCACAGATAAGTGGGTTTTTTCAAAGTTTTTATACTTTGAAAAAACCCACCGAAATTGTAAAATCAACCCTTATGTACTGAAACCTTGTTTAAATTTTGAAAAAAAAACACTAAAATTTAAAAAATATCCTAAACTTTGAAAAAACCCATTCAATATTGAAAGAAATTTATTCAACTTTGAAAAACCCACTGAAATTTTAAAAAATCATCCTTATTTTTTATATCTAGTTTGAACTTTAAACGTCCTAAATTTTGAAAAAACCCACTGCACTAAATAATGAAAGAACCTATTTAACTTTTTAAAAAACTCCCTTGAAAAAACCGGAAAAACACCGGAACCTAAATTGAAAAAACACCATTTAATTTTTAAAACCTAGTTTAAATTTTGAAAAACCCATTAAAATTTTAAAAATATCCTAAACTTTGAAAGAAAACACATTACATTTTGAAGGAACTGCCAAAATCTTGATTTTTCTTGAAAAAACCCAAAAATGGGTCCAAAATGTGGGTTTTTTCACATGGGTTTTTTTGAAAAAACCCATTGGGTCCAACCCAATTGGGTCCAATCCAGCCAACCCTGGGCAAGGACCGTCAGATTTTATTTACTGTTAATGAATGATTTGCGAAAAAAAGACATGAGGGCATTAAAAATTTAGAAAGGCTTGGGTGGGGCATGGACCGAAAAAGGTTGGGAAACACTGTGTTTTAAGCTCATTAGACTACACTTTTTAGAAATTATGTGTAATTAATATAGTAGTAGATAGTAGAAATATTTCAACTAGTCAATATATTAAGTGTTGAACTGAAACTACTAGTGTGAAAGGGTCATTCCATGTCAAACCAACCAGTCACTAAATCTGACCCTCTCATATTTCAATGAAACTTTCAGGCATTGCTCTTTCCTGTAGTATTAATGCGAAAATGTTTTTATAATCAATTTTCTTAGTAATATTTTAACAAAATGTTTCTTAAAATTCAATTTTTGTATTTTGAACTCCAGTTCTATTGTGCCGAAAAATATGAAACACCCCTCGTTTTAAAGAGATTTTTACAAGGTTTGATTTAGAATTTTTCATGAAGAAGTTAAAAAAAAGCTTGCATTCTTGATTTTCTTTAAATGATGCATGTTTTTTGCAATATTATAAGGCGTGCATTCTGAAAATTTAAAGATTTGGAGAACCATTCGATCAGGATTTATAGAAAAAAAGAGATGGTTTACAGGACACTATCTTTTTTAAGCTTTTATTTTAAAAAATTCTGAACACATTTTTAGTCTAGTCTAGCTTTATTTCAAACTGGACCTTGTAAATTCTTCTTATTCTTCTTTCAAACAAAGCGTGTTACATTTTTTTCGGTCAAATAGAACTGATGTTATTTAAGATTTAAGATCCAAAAATTGAATTTTCTCCGAATTTTCGAAAGTCTTTTTTATAAACAAATTACAAAGAGCGAAAATTAAATCATAAAAATATTTTCTTATTAGGAAATTACAATTCCTGAAATATTCATTAAAATCTTTGTCAGTTTGATTATTTAGAATTTTTGTTTGATTTGTGTGTGTGTGACATGGAACGACTCAAAAGTGATATTATTACCTTCTGAAAAAAATATTTCTGTTACAATTTTCCACTGTTTAAGTTTTTCATTTTTTAATCGATGTCTCTACTCTTTACTGAATCTCATAACTCACTCTCTCATTTTAACTCACCCTTTGTATCTTTTTGAAGGAGTGTCATGGTAATAAACTTATTTATACTACGCAATAGGATTTATTTAGTCTATTGAAGTATTGGTGTAAACTCTCAACTCTCAAGCGTCACCTCCAACCGTGGACCGGTTTCGTCCTTGTTAGGACTCATCAGCACGGTATAGGATGGTAACGCAAGAGAGAGGAGGGCAAGTACTAGTCTAGCCGACTATAACTGAAAAAGTGGTGACCATTGATTAGTCCTCCACTCATCTGCTGGAATGACAATGATGAGTCCTAACAAGGACGATGAGTCCTAACAAGGACTATGAATGATGAGTCCTAACAAGGACGAAACCGGTCCACGGTTGGAGGTGACGCTTGAGAGTTGAGAGTTTACACCTATTGTCCGCTTAACCAGCAATAAATGGTGAAATTCTCCTTTCATTTACCTTGCCTTTCTGGAATTAAATCTGTCCTAGGAATGCCATTGTCATTCCAGCAGATGAGTGGAGGACTAATCAATGGTCACCACTTTTTCAGTTATAGTCGGCTAGACTAGTACTTGCCCTCCTCTCTCTTGCGTTACCATCCTATACCGTGCTGATGAGTCCTAACAAGGACGAAACCGGTCCACGGTTGGAGGTGACGCTTGAGAGTTGAGAGTTTACACCTATTGTCCGCTTAACCAGCAATAAATGGTGAAATTCTCCTTTCATTTACCTTGCCTTTCTGGAATTAAATCTGTCCTAGGAATGCCATTGTCATTCCAGCAGATGAGTGGAGGACTAATCAATGGTCACCACTTTTTCAGTTATAGTCGGCTAGACTAGTACTTGCCCTCCTCTCTCTTGCGTTACCATCCTATACCGTGCTGATGAGTCCTAACAAGGACGAAACCGGTCCACGGTTGGAGGTGACGCTTGAGAGTTGAGAGTTTACACCTATTGTCCGCTTAACCAGCAATAAATGGTGAAATTCTCCTTTCATTTACCTTGCCTTTCTGGAATTAAATCTGTCCTAGGAATGCCATTGTCATTCCAGCAGATGAGTGGAGGACTAATCAATGGTCACCACTTTTTCAGTTATAGTCGGCTAGACTAGTACTTGCCCTCCTCTCTCTTGCGTTACCATCCTATACCGTGCTGATGAGTCCTAACAAGGACGAAACCGGTCCACGGTTGGAGGTGACGCTTGAGAGTTGAGAGTTTACACCTATTGTCCGCTTAACCAGCAATAAATGGTGAAATTCTCCTTTCATTTACTATTGAAGTATTGCTTAAGGTTTATTTATTTTCAAAACGATCTTTGCGGTTAACCCCATAACAGAAATATTTATAGTACTTCTTATACCGAATAATTCGTGCGATTTTCAGTTTAAATATATTGGTAAGTCATGCTAATACACATATTATGTTTATTTTCTACTATCTTCATATAAATTATGTAAAAACTGAATTATGTGGTGTTTACGCTTATTATAAGTACAAGGTCCTTTATTAATAAATATCTATATTTCGACATAAGTATTTAGCTCAAACAATTTAGGTGGTTCAAACCTGTTGTAATTAAATGTTGTTTAGCTTGTTTTAGTTTTTGGCACAATAATATAAGGGGCGTTTCTCAACCGGGGGTGCGCGTACCCCTAGGAGTACGCCGAGAGCTTTTAAGGTGTACACCACGAATTATTTATTTTTCAACTTTCAATGATTTTTAAATTTTTTTTGTAGCGCTCGTTTTCTTTTTACTCTCATACATTCCCGGACAGTTTTTTGGCACCAATCAAAACAGAATCATGCCCATCAAATCAATTTATTAACTTAATAAGCCCCTTCTTCCTATCTTTCAATGGGTTGGGCGGAAGTTTTTTTTAATAACGAAACGAAAATACTATTTTTTTCGATTTGTATATTCACACTGGCGGATCCAGAGAGGCTAAGGAAAAAGGAACGAGAACTAACAGTGAGAAATAGGGAAGGTCGGAACTCAGGGGCTTACATAAGAAGGGAGGCGACTATAAGCGTACCAAAGTGAGTTAAAACCCTGATTTTTAGGGTCAAATTTTAAGAAATTTTTTGAGGGAGGGCCTCTTGAACCCCCCTTTGGTACTTTGAATTCTTTTATTTACAACTCTTTTTTATAATAAGTTCGTCAAAATGCAGAAAAATCCTGCCAAAAATAAATTAAATTCTTGAAAATGTAGTAAGTCCACAATTCGGATTAGGTGTACAAAAAGGAGTTGAAAACTTGCTTTTTATACTTAAATTTCCAAAATTTTTCTAGGGGGGGGGCAGACCCCCCTTTAAGTAGTTAGAACAGCATTATTCATGACCTTTTATTATTAGGTTCATTGATAATATTAAGTTTTATTTTGAACATTCATATTTACGAAACATATTTAGACTAAGGTGATATTTCAAGTACTAGCTGGAACTGTATGCTAGGGTTACGCAGAGAAATATATTTTAGGTTGAGAACCGTTGATATAAGTTATTTCTATTTTTACTTGCAAGCCTAGGATTTTTAATTTAGTACAAAAATGGTTATAAACAAAAATCTAAAAAAATATCTTTGTTGAGTATAGTTAGGCCCAATTAAAGCTTTCAAATAATTTAATGGAGTCAAATCATCGAAATATAACTTTGTAAGTTTCAGGAATCCTTCCTGTATCAATTTAACACACTCTTTTTTTTAAATAAATAGATTGCGCTTTGGACTTCTTTAAAAAACTATATTTATTTACTTTCTTACAAAACACACCCTCACAGATGAAAATTATGGTCAGGTGAAGGATGATAAAATCAATATGATTCAATAACTTAAGTACAAATTAAACAAATGATGTTGTGAAATTATGAATGACACAGTTGCTCCAAAGAAACGTCTGACTTGTATTCACATAACAATAGGAGTACGCTCTGTGGCAACCTTTACATCTTCCACGGGATCTTCGTCGAAATGTTGAACTAACAGTTGCACAGATAGATGGAATCTAACTTTTCCAAATTCACGAATAAATGTGAAGTAGTAACCAATGAAGAGTATTGCCATACTCCATTCTGATACGGAACTAGCTACCATGAGATCAAATCCCTGAAAAGTTTAAAAAAATTAAATTTATTGTGTTAAAATAAATTGTTCAAAACATTTTGCAAATAATATTTAGTACTTATAAGCAGGATTCGGAATTAATAGTGGTTAGCTGCCTCTATAAAAAAATTCTATGGACCAGCAGAATTCAATTGATATAGATTCACAGCACCAGGAAGGGCAGATACATTTTTAGTGTCATATCATGACACTAATATTATTTTCTTAATTTCTACCTTTGATCATAAGTTACTTAATAAACAAAAGTGATTAAGATCTTAAATGTAAAATTACATTAGTAGGAATATACAATAATTCCGATAATAAACTAATAAAAGTTCAGCGGGTGCTTAAAAAGTGTATTGTTTTCTATTCAAACAATGTACATTTTTTAAACGTACTATTTTTAAAAGATTAAAGTACCTAAAATAACTTTAATACAATTCTCATTCACTAAAATTCTTTTTACAATCCATCAATATTTCTAAATACGAATTTCTTCAGGTTTACCTTATCTTGAGGTGTTTTACTTCCAGTCCAGTGCCCGTGATTTGTACTGTACCACTCACTATTCGCAAATGAACCTGTTATAAGTACTATTGTAACCAGTTAAGGCCAGCTACGCTTTAATATATTACTTTTCTTAAAGTAAAAGTCATCATTTTATGGATGAATGTTAGCTGTTTAAATTAAAAATTCTTTCAGCTTGGATGTTGTATCCTGCATTGATACAATTTTCTTACTAACTTTAACTGTTATTATCAACCTTTAATGAACAAAAAGATTAACACATTTGATCTATTTCGAAAAAAAACCTTTTATCCAACAAAAATATAGACATTAACACTGTTTTTAGATCTTTGGATATATGAACAGTGCAATAAAATTACTAAAAGTGAATAATCTCTGTTAGGCATGTTAAAATCTTGATACGAAAAACTAAAACTTATATGACGTTAAAATAAAGAAGATTTAAAAAGAATAGTCCTTTAGGGGACAAATGTTTTTACTTTCACACTTTTAATATTCCATTTAAATTTTGAGATCAAAACGTATTTCGTTTCAAAAGTAGTAAAAATAATCAAATTAAGGGGGTTCTAAAAGAGGGTTCAGTTTCAAAAGTTTTCCCTTAAATTTTGGAAAATTCAAGTCCTAAGACGATTTTAAAGACATTCATTTATAATCTTGGTGAACAACTATATTATACAGAAGATTTCTAGCTCGAGGGCCGCGTATATGACACACCTGATGCGCGCCGTAAATAAGTTATGAAATAGTTGAATTTACCTTGTCCAAAGGGGTTTTACCACCAGTCCAATGGTGATGTGATTGAGTGTTCCATTCTGACATTGCTATGGGTAACAAAGCTAATACTGTTTAAAAGCTAAGCAATAAGTTCAGTAAAGATCGTAAACGTGCAAAACATAGTTTTCCCGGTACGTAAGCTACTCAAGTTGAAAAAGATGAAATTTGATTTGAACTTAAACAGATAAATTAGGTAAAAATATTTTCTCTAAGGGAATACTAATCTACAATGTATGTATTACATGTATATGTTACAGTTAAAGTCCGGAAATCAGTTAATTTACAGATAACCTAGGTAATTTGCAGATTAACGAGGGTGATCCGTTAAAGAGCGAAATTTTTTTAAATTTCTAAGATTACCTAGGTAATCTTGAAATTACCTAGGTATTCTGCACCCTACCGACTAGACACTCGTTAATCTGCATACCACCTGTAATCAGTTATTTTACATATTAACGAGGGTGATCCGCTAAAGTACAAAATTTTATTTTATTTTATAAAAAGTTTAAGGAGGTTGGGGGGGGCTGCCGCCCACCCCAACCCCCCCTGTCCTAACTATAACCAAACTCGTTTTGGGGGTAAACAGTAACAATGACGAATCAAAAAAGGGGGATCGGTACTTTTTTCATATTACACAAAACACGCAAATCCCACAAAAATAGTAATGAAATAGCAATTTTAAAACTAGAATATAAAAACAATAATAATAGAATATTAAAGTACCAACTGAGATTCGTATCAATTGTGGTTTTCGATCTCGATTTGACAGCGTATTTCAATGAGCACTTAAACTAGCAAATCTTAATGAAAGCGCGGTGTAATCGGCTGGCAGCCTGCCCTGAACTATTGCTAGGATCCGCGATCGATTACATATGTTAAACCCTTGCCCAGGTTCCAGCGATTGTTGAATTAACGTTTGTTGAAAAGATATTTCAACAGCTGGGACATTTGCTTTCGTTAAAAGAAATCTCTGTCACTCTGAAGTCGGAGCTTCAACACAATTGTTTCAAAATACCCGTTTTAGTAGTAATATACTGTACTTAATCATGTAAATTTACAGTACTTACTTGCTTGTATTATTTTGTTTTAACATTCAACATGACAACTACCAGTGCTACGCACTAAATTTGAAATCAAAACACCAAATATGACAACAAACTACGTATTGAAACCCAACTGCGCAGGGGTAAGCGCATGGCGCAGTGAGTATCTCAACATTTTAACAGAAAGTATTGAACGAAACAAACTATTTTGAACTTTAACTATCAAGAGGCCGTTATAGTGTAGATTCCCTAGGTAAAATGCGAAAAATTCAAAAATCCGCACATTAACGACAGAAATCAGTTAATCTTAAGTTTACCTAGGTATTCTTCAGAATAACTAATTATCAACTTTAGCGGTAACATCCTACAATGCATAGTAGTTTTTAGAAATGTTTATCAGATTTTCATGATGGAGAAATTTATTATACAGATTAACTCATAAAAGTTATTATGATCCCTTTGGCAAACAGAAAAAACCTGCAAAACATGATTCTTTTATTATTGTCTTCGGAAGATTTTCATTAATTCTCTGAAAATTTATTTAAGTTACAAATATTACACACTTATTACGTTATAAATAATAGTTTTTTATAAGTAGGTACTTTATTTATTTAAATATTATAACTATAGTCAAAAGTTAATAAAACTGTCACCCTAGCTTAAACTATCAACTTTTCATAAATCTAACTTATCCATTGAAATAAATCCACATTAAAAGGATACATGATGTAAGCGCTAACGCGCTTAGTATAGTTATTGCTAATCTGATATGGCAAATGAAAATTCCATTGTAGTATGGTGACATTTTATAACTCTGCCATGTCTGTAATATGGCATAAATGACACCGCCTACAAATAAAACATTTGCTCCAATTCCATGGGCTGTTGCAACAGTGGTCATCTGAAAAAGGAACGAATTAGGTAAAAGAATGTTTAAAGAGTATAAGGTGTTTATTTGTTACTCTTTAATTTTATAATTTTTATGCCATATTATTACACTATTATTATACGCGAAAAGTTTAACTCATAATAACATTTCTGAATTTTTCAATGATTGAACAATATTTTAAATTCTATGTTTTTTTATGAAAGAAATTCTTGCGAATTCGATGGAATGATGTTTACAGGCTATGACATATACGCACTTTAACTTTCATCGATTTCTTTTTTTATCAAGCAAAAGTTTGGATAATAAAATTGTAAGTAAAGTTTGAGTTACCGGGTAAGCTGCCACAACAACCATTCCCATGAGAGCGATGGATCCGATGGCGATAGACATTCGATTTAATATATCGATAGTTCGATCGATATGTCGGTTAAGCTCATCAACAATAAGGTAACGAACAAACACAGTTGAAAAACCTGAAATGTAGTTTCCCCATTAACACAGTTATATTTGAAGTATTTAAATTTATTTACGAAGCCAAAAGAAATTACACATTTTTACTCATTTAAACACATTTTTCACTTTTCAGAGAAAATCATTCAAATAATATTTAGCATTGAATTTAAAATTTTTTCAAATGCCATCAATTTCAAAATAATTAAAACTAATAGCATTTACGGCCGTATTCACCGGTAACTTGACTGGCGGTTAACCGGGAGTCAAACCGTTGATTGGTGGAAAACTTGTTTTCCTTCTTCAACGGCCAATCAGAAGCTCGACTGCCGTTTAACCGCCGTTTACCGTTGAATACGGCCGTTAATGAAGGAATTATACATATTGTATTTAAAATGACAAATGTGAAAGTTTGCTGAATTTGTTCTTGTTAGTACTGATGTATAAAATTAAAACACCTACCTACAGTTGCAGTAAGGTATAGAAATATGCTAAAAATACCAGCTTCAGGGTATTTTCCTCCCGTCTCACTAGAAATAAATTGTGTATTGAACGTTTTAGAAAGAATCCATAAAATTATATCTTAAATTGTTTCTAAATTAGAAAGAAAAGTAAAGCTGTAGTAAAATTTCACTACAAAGAAATTAAATTTTAGATGGTCAAACAAAAAAGGCATACATATGGACCAGGACACCATGCTAGATTTCAGTTTTCTCCTATTACTTTACATAGAGAGCTATTTTAAAAAATGTGATTTCTCTGAATCCCTAAGGGGAAGCCAAAAGGTTTTTCAAAGAACCATTGTCTTTAGCTTTTAATTTTATAAAATTTAAATACAAACACCATTAAATTATACGTTTATTATCTTCTACAGGAAAATAAGTATATAACAGCAGTGAATGCCAAAAAAAATACGGTCAAAATGCCAATGGCACAATTCTAGCTGGTTTTTATGAAAATTACCTCCTGATTTTGAATAAGACCCCTGTTGCCCCCATCAGCCTCAGTTTTCAGGCGGCGAGCTCTCCTCATTCTTAACATGTTAGATTACTTATTCGCTATAAATTTCAGTTGGAAGTACGAACAGCATTATTTTATCCTTCAGATGGACACTTAGGAAATAGAGAGGTAATCTTCTAATAATACATCATCTGGTAAAACAACAGTTTTCCCACAAAGAAATGTTTGGGGATGAGTAACGACCCTTAATTTGTGAAATGGAAGATGAATTACATAAAAAATGAATTAAAAGAATCCAAAAAGTTTTAAATTTTTTCCTCCGTTTTATAATAAAAATTTAACTTGTAATTTTAGCCTATTTAAAATATTTATCTTATTTTAATAATTCTTCTTCTCAATTATTAAGAAGCATCAATTATTAAGAAGACATCTCACACGGATCATTTCATTTAAAATCACACAAAAAAAACCTCTTTGCCTTTTATTTTGAAGATTTTCAATATTGTGACAAAAAAATCAAAATGATGAAAATTGTGGCATTCTACCTTTAAAACATTCATAAAATATTAGTTAAAAATTACCTTTTTTACTTTTGTTTTTTAAAATTGGAAACAAAAAAACGCCCTTCTAAATTTTTTTTATGATCATATTTTCAACTTTGAGATAAAAATCAAGTGGGTGAAAGGTGTGTTTTTACTTTTTCAATTTCTCTAAAATTCTTTTAAATGATTTTTTTAGTTGATTCACTATTTTTGGATTTCTTACTTCATCCTTTAGTTGGTATTTTTATCTTCAAAATGACATCAAACTTATCTACAGGGTGTCCCATAAATAATGGGTCACACTTCTAGGGGGGTAGAAGACACCTAGACGAGTCAGAATCACATAGGATTCGGGGGTCCCAGACAAAATCCCAGGGAGTTAAAAATGGAGCGACACCCCAAAAAATTATTGAAAAATTCAATTTGTAGAAGAACTGCTATTGGTAGAAATTATATTATGGTCTCAAAAATTGTGGTTTAATATGATCTTTAAAATTATCTCAAAAGTCTTCACCTTAAAATTTTTTTTATTATGAAAAAAGTTAAAAAACCACAAATAAATGTGAAAATTCTGCCCAAACCTCATTTTGTATTTCGAAATCATCTCTTTTGATTTTATAATCTGAAAGATCATAGTTGTAAACCCTTAAGTCCAAAGTTCACGTAAAAACCATCAATATTAAAGGCTTGAGATCCTGTTAAAGTTCGTTTTTTGAGTGTGCAAACTGGTTTCCTATACACTGCAAAAAAAAACGGAAATTTAACAGCAAAAACTGCTGTAAATATTTTACGCATTTGCTGTAATCTCAAAACACTGCCTTTTTAGCTGTAAATTCGAAGCGCCACCTGCTATAGTTTACTGGCAACAGCTGTGCTAGTGACCAGATACACACTGCAAAAAAAAACGAAAAATTTAACAGCAAAAACTGCTGTTAATATTTTACGCATTTGCTGTAATCTAAAAAAAAAAACTGCCTTTTTAGCTGTAAATTTGAAGCGCCACCTACATTAGTATAAATTAAATATACATAGTAATTTTCCTGGTAGTTTTCCTTGTAATATCTGTAATTCTTTAATTGGTCATCGAAATAAATATTAAAAGAAAATGAAATTCTTGTTTATTGAATGCTTTTAAATGAGTAACGTTCCTGATTTTATGAGTTTTTACAGCAGTTTAACACTTTCCTGGAAAATTCTGGTTTTCATTTCTGAAACGTTTCTGAATCCTTGTGGACAGGAAACCAATGTTTGTTTTTACGCTCACCACTAAAAGAGTCAAATTATTTAGATGAGGTGTAAGAACCAACTGATGACTCTAAAACTATGAAGTATAACCTTCGTAGATCGGATCGGTATCTCCCGTGGTTCATAATATGCCACATTTTGAATACTTGCAGAAACATGGAAGAACAAGACATAACTGAGATGCACATTGCTTTCTAGTTTTTCTGCGGAATAATTACAGTATCGCTGTAATGTTAACACAAAATTTTGTAAAATTACAAAATTGCTGTAAAAATACAGAATTGCTGTGTTAAATTTACAAAATTGCTGTTAAAGTCAAAAATTACAAAATTGCTGTAAAATCACTGCAAAAAGAGCTGGCACCCATATTGCCAGTGATTTTTGCTGTAAATTTACTGTGAAATTTTTTGCAGTGATAGCCGTTTCCAAAACGACAGTCTGCGGACGAAAAAAACGGACTTATACCGTGCTTTAACAGGATCTCAAGCATTGAATATTGATGGTTTTTACGTGACACTTTGGACTTAAGGGTTTACAACTATGATCTTTCAGATTATAAAATCAAAAGAAAGGATTTCGAAATACAAAATGAGGTTTGGGCAGAATTTTCACATTTTTTGTAGTTTTTTTAATTTTTTTCACAATAAAAAAAAACTTTAAGGTAAAGACTTTTGAGATAATTTTAAAGATCATATTAAATCACAATTTTTGAGACCATAATTAAGTTTTTACCAATAGCAGTTCTTCTACAAATTGAATTTTTGAATAATTTTTTTGGGGTGTCGCTCCATTTTTAACTCCCTGGGATTTGGTCTGGGACCCCCAAATCCTATGTGATTCTGACTCGTCTAGGTGTCTACTATTCCCCCTAGAAGTGTGGCTCACTATTTATGGGACACCCTGTATATCAGAAGATAAATAAGAAAGATATTGAAGTTACAAACATGCATAAACCACTTTATCTAGCCCCGCCATTTTGAGGATTTGAGGCAAATTTCAAAATAGCCCACAACGTCAGTATTAATCGATAAATTATGAAAAGTTTATTTTTTCCTTTTTTCATCATTTCAGGAAATTCCGTGATATGGTAGCAACACCCATTGGGTGAATTTAAATTAACTGTAACATATTTCATATTCCAATGAGCAATAAATGTTCCTGTGAATGTTTCATAACGATATGCACGATAAACTGTAGATGTATATAGAGCTCTAATTACGAAATTATATTTTCAGAGTATTCAAATATTATCAAAATGACATGAAATGTTCATATCAATTAACATAGCGTAAACGATATGCGTTTCACTCATCATGATTAATCTTTCGAAAATTTAGTTTATTTTATCTGAGATTGGATCAATTGGAGTAATTGCCACTGTTCACAATATGCGATGACATTTTATCTGTTAAGAGGATCATTTCATAATCTATTGTTATTAAGTTTTTAGAAATGAGAAAAGTTGCCGATTCATCTCACAAATGCTATTTTTTATTCAAGCATAAAAGCTTCTATATTTCATACTTTTAAAAGGTCAGTTTTATCATTAGCTAATGTAAATTTTGGTAAGTAATATGAATAAAACGTTCGTTGGTAATTCATTGAATTAAAGAAGGCTCCCTCTATTTATTAAAATATTTTTTAAAAAATCCAAAGTCAAAATAACAGATTTAATGTTATGTTTCGTTTGCTATCATGGAAAACATTCAATTTTAACGGTTATATTTTCGTGGGTTTTTTAAAAATTCAGATGTGGGGCTTAACTTAGAGAGCAACATCATTACTTATAATTTGAATTAGGGACCAAAGAATTAGATTCAGCCATAAGAGGATGAGGTGTGCCCTATAATTAATAAATACCCTAACATAAGTGCCCTAACATGCCCTATAATTAATAAATAAAAAAAATCCCCGTTTAGAACCTCCTATTTTACTTTTCAAAAGTCAGCTTCTTTCAAAACTGCTTGCGATTAGTAAAAATTTTGGACTTAAGGGCTTATCTGCACTTTCCCGTAAGCGTATTTGAAAAATAAATATCTCCCCAGAAACTTTATTCTGCAATTTTCTAGTGGAAATAATTAACATTACACAGAGACTGATAATGGGCAAATGTATGGAAACCAGTAACTTAGAAAAGCAAAAAATGGAGTCAAAACATTAAATACGTATTTAACAAAAATGCATATTCATTAAAATTGATCTTCAAAAAGTGTAACTGACAGATAAAAAATGATTTCATAGTTTAATTAGTTAATGTAGAGCAAATACAGTCAAAACTGATTATGAAAATCTATGGACATAAGTTTTTATGTAGGCACCTTAAAAGGTATTGGGTCTATTATCCTTACTAAAGTATTGTCACTTACCTGATGAATGGAATGTAAGGGCTCACGTCTCCAGTTAGTACAGCTATTGTAAAACAAGTTGCCATACCCAAAGCAAATACGATTCCAAGGGTCATGGGGATGTAGTTGACCCTCAAAAAAGACCACGGGGCCATTTTTACCCTGTAACTGAATGAAATATGTTTTCATTAATGTCATTAGGAAATTACTAAGTGGTTTTTAAATAATGAATGCTTTAAACGCCCAAAATCCAAAACTTAAAAAATCAATTTAAAAATGCTATTTCAAATCAAATCAAATTTAAATTACACACAGACAAACAAATACAAAATAATGTGAACAAATCATATCACCTGGGATCGCTGATCCATATAGGTGAAATATAGATAATATTATAAAAATCGACAAAAGAAAAAAAATTATACAAAACATGATTAAGTGACACAAGAAAAAAACACAAGAATTTTGTGATAAGAAGTATCCATCATTTTTAAAAGTTTTCCTTCATTAACTAGAATTATATAAAGTATTTTTGATTAGGATTTTTAAAAAGAATAATTTTGTGCTTAACTAGCCTATAGATGCTATAAAGATGTCAAATTTTAAACACTTTACTAACCAAAATCTATCCCCTTTCATTGCTAAAATATCTGATAAATTTTTACCAAACTGCGTATATGTATACTACTAAGTTTTTAAAAGCATTTCATTTCCCGCTAAGCTCAGAAAGACATCGGATATCAGCCAAACTAAAATACATTGATTTGATAACTCTAATTTTCCTTGTAATACGTCCAATATAATTTCACGTATTCAACTATAATATAATGGCCATCATTTTAGAATATTAATTGCTATTGATTAAGAAAAACCTTTTGAAATCTCCTATGTTACTTAAAAATACAAATGGCATTTTTAAGAATGAAACCTACAGTACCCTATACCCTATATACATATTTTTGAGAGAAATATTCTTTTGTGTGCACACTTGAAATAAAATACATTTAATGAATACTTTTAATAACTTATAAATAATAAAATATGTCGCAATTTCAAATGAATTAAAATATCTGATGTGTGATCTAAAAAAAAAAGAGTTTGACTTCCTTTATATCATCCCCCTAAAGTTTGGAAAACCTCATCAAACAGGAAGGGTATATCCTGATATCCTGCTAGTAGGATTTAGAACAAACATTATGGTTTCTAATAGCATCCTCTTTCGTTTTATCATAATTGATTCCCCCAACTGTGTCTGTGAAGGGACAAATATTCAGGAAAAATTAAATATTCAGGAATAATTAACTGAATGAAACAGGCAGTGAAGAAATAAATAGGAATTTATATTTAATTCAATATATTTTTGCTATTTGAAAAGGATATTTACTTGCTTGTACTACATGGATATTATATAACTTCTAAATGAGTATTATAAAACTTAAACGTAAAGTCCTTTTTATTTAAGTAATTGCATACATGAATCAAAGACAAATTCATTGGTAATATATTAACTATAATATCTAAAAAGGAAATTTATAAATTTTCTCTCCGTATTGTAAATAATAAAAATATCGTGGTTTTGAAAGAAAAGTACTTTTTCTGTATTATTCGAGGGAACGATACATGCTGATAAAAAAAGAATAGATAAAATTTCAGTAATTTTAGCTAACTCTTAAAAATGAATAAAAATTAATTAAGCATGATTAAAACCGTGTGGGGAATATATCTATAAAAAATAAGATTTTCATGTCAGGGAAAATGTTTAAAACAACTTTTTTAATATAACATATCTTAAAACTTAAATTACATATTTTAAAAACATATAAATTAGGATAAATGTAAAAATATGCCTGTAAAAATTTTAAATAAATCAATAACAAAACTTAAAAGCACACAATAATTATCCATAAAAATATTCCAAAGAAGTAAAACATAAATACCAAAAATAGAAACCGACACGCAATAAGATATTATGTATAAAAAATTTACCCTCTTCTATGCCAAATTAAGTTCATAACTTGTCAATTTTCATCATCCATGTAATGTTCTGGTTACCCAGTTAGACAATTCCATTGGTTGTAAAATCTAAACCCGTTTTCACCTCTGGAAGATTCTTCAAAGCTCTTCGACAGTATGTTCACGTTAAGAAAAGGCTTTGACAGAGTCAGAAGGCCTTTGGAATGACCTTGTAGAACTAGTTCCCTTCTTTTATAATTTTTTGTTTCCTTGACACCGCCAGAGCATCCGATGGAGATATCGTTATAGGAGTAGTAAGTAATAGAAAGCAGACCCAGAATATTTTTTATAGAGAGAAAGCTCATTTTCCTAACGGAATATTGAATAGAGTTTCGTTGTACCTTTAGTAGTTTTATTACAACTCAGATAGTTCCGCAGTGTCTGGGATCGTTTCATTTTACTCAGATATGCTTAACTGAAGGGTCTTTCTTATGGGAATTTATTTAAATGATAATCGAAACAATTTTTCTTAAGATGTTATTTTAGGGTCAAAAGCTTTCGACGAAAAGGCTTTTATAATGCTTTGTCTCCAATAAGTCTCCAACCAGTTTGTTTTTCAATTTTCGCTTAATTTAAAACACATCCTCAAAAATCCCCAAGGGAAAAATCAGTAACATCGTAACATAAAATATTTTTACTATGCAGAAAAAATTTACTTTTATTAGGAATTATAGGAGTTAAGGATAAATTAATGAACCAACCAGGTCGGGCTCTAAAGCCTGTGACTATTTGGGTTTGCATTTTAAAAGAAGAATGAAATGAAGCTTTAAAAGTTTATTGTCTTCAACTGCAGAAGAAAAAAAATATTTTTTCTTATTTTTATTTTAAAAATATATTTTTTTTGCTATCTAATTAAAAAAGCAACAAATATATTATTTTATAAACACTTAGGTGCACTGTATAGTTGAACGTGGGAGAGTGAATAAGAAAACTTTATATGAAAATATTACAGTATACGTAGGCAAAAAGTCTTCAAAAACTTGCATTATATGTCTCTGATATTAGTTATTGTTTCTGTATAACTTTACCGTAGTCTCAGTAATATCTTATTCTAATTTTTAGTGAGATTTTCAAATATTTTGTTCACAAAAATTTAAAATTATTAGTATAAATGTAAATAGTAAGATTTACATAATTTTTTAATTTATTTTTATACATTAAAACCGTCGTTGTTTGCATTTAATTTAATGCTATATTTTGATTTAGAAAAGAATTACATACAAAATATGTTCTTTGGATAAGGTTATTAAATACATTTTGAATTATTTAGAAATCAGTTTAGAGTTTTGTTCATATTTTATTGAAACTTAATAGTAATCAAACAATTTCCTTTTAATTTTTAAGTACTTAAATAACTAGCAATTTTTCTCCCCTTTTAGACATTGATAAATTTTAAGCTATGCGCTCTGCGTACGTTGCCTATTTACCTATTTAGAATGAGGTGAAAAAGTTTTTATTTTTAAAACGTTTTTAGTTTTGTTTAAAAATTTATTTGAATTGCCATTTTATTAGCAAAGTTTCTCAAAAAAGCCTTCATAAAAATGCGTTTGGTATGAAAAATGAAATTTTATCTGATTATTCAATTATCAGACAGTTTGTTAAAATTATTTTCAGTATTATCATACATACCTTTCAGTTCGAAGAATAAAAATAACGTAAAAAGTTTTCTTTAGGTGTTACATTTTCAATTGGATAATAAACTCTAGAAGTTCACGTGGGAGGAGAGTGGATCCTTTCATAGAAACGTGTTTACTTCGTGTAACCTTTTTGAATAATTCAAAGGTTCACACATCCTTGGTTATCATTATAAAGGACAACACCAAAAGGATACATTTAGCCTCTAGGGTTTACTTTTTAGCGCGCTTTACAAAAAATTAACTTTCGTATATTAATTTCAAGTAAAAATATCCTAAGATGCTAAGACTTTCTTACTACTTATAAGAAAGTAAATATACTTGCTTTACTTTACTTATGTATTACTTATATACTTTACTTCTTGCTACTTTACTTATTTTATTCTATGCATAAAAAGATCATTATAAGTAGATATTTTGAATGTATGTTTAAATATAATACTATGCACACAAAGTGTCTATTTTTCTACGGGAAACTATTTTTTAAAAAGGCCGGCTTACTATTGTCTAAGAAATGGCGATGTGGGGTTTGAATTTCCGTTCTGACATGGATGTTTGTGATGAATGATTGAAAATTGCTCATTCATTGTAAAAAGGGGTTGTAAGAGCGAATGGTATATGTGGCACGGGTTACAGCGCTCTACTCCTTGGATTTAGTGTATAGGTGCTCGTTGGGTAATGCAGAATGGAAACTGCTATTAATCACTTGATAACTAACCCGCTTTTAAAAATCCTAGCTCGTTAGAGATGCTTATCCAACCCCATATTCCTTATGATTATGAGTTATCTGGATGTGTCCTATCCCTCCTAGAAATTATAAAAAATTATCTGAAACCTCCTCAACTTTGTGACATTTTTTATACCAAAAGCAACCTATCTTCCCCTACACACGTCTCTATGAAATTTGTAAGACTCCGAAATGGTAAAGAAATAATCGTTATTCCTCATTACCGAAGGTTTTTAAAACTGGAGTTCAGACAATTTTTAAAAAAGTTATATTTTTAGAGGGAATTTTTGATAAATATAATTTTAATAATGACCTTAAGTGAATGTTTTGGGTTTTGCAGGCAATCCCGTCGAGGATTTGGTTCCCTAATTTACTGAGGTGACTTGTTCACAACATCATTTTATATAAATAAAGAACTTCAGTTATTAGTAAAATTTGTCAGTTTCAAAATACATCAAATTGCTTTTTTTAATTTCTATGTGTGCTTTAGGAATTCATTAAAATTAACAAAAATAGTAAAAGTATATTCATCTGAATTAAGAAAAATGCACTTTTAAATACTATACCAGATTAAAATTCAAACAAAACAACGTAGTATAATAAGAATTTCTTACCTGGATAAAAACGTTTCACCTCTTAAAAAGTAAAATTTAAAGTTAACTTCGTCGTTTACTGTTTAAAATTTATTTACACTACAAACTTAATAAAAATAACGGGGGGAAATGTCATCTTCCAGTCATGTCAACTTTCTCCTCATATCTGAGTGAGTCCCGGTTTTTCAAATTTGTAAAACAAATCCGTTATCAAGGAAAATGATGATCTAAAGTATCACGAGATAGGAGGAAATGAGAGAAAATGCCAATACAAAACATTACGTGGTGAAAACGAAGTGATAAAAAAGCTATAACACACTGTTGGAGTACAGAGATAATACATATATAGTTTATGTTTACGTATTACTTGTGTTTTTATTTTAATGAATGATGTGAAAGTTTAAAACAAGCTTCACTTAGAAAAGAACGTAGAAATTAGTCTCAACGTATTCATCGTAATGGAATATTTTTAGGTGTATAAGTAGGTGATATAAATATATCACCTACTTCATCTTTAATCTATTTGGTATTTGCATTAAAGTTGAGTAACCGATCCGCGGTGTTTGTATATCAATATTATCAAATAAAATATTTTTTTATTATTGAATCAGTAGTAGCCTGTTAAAGCAGGATTTTAGAAGCTTTTAGCATATTTCTGTTCTAGAAATTGACACAAACTCGATATGGATCTTAAAAAGGTAGGTTTTTTTATTTTACTATCAGCCTTATTTACTGTCACTTGATCAGTGGTTAACCAGCAGCTAAAGAAAGAAAATGAGCTTTTCGCTGACTCTGATTGGTGGAATCTTATTTTAAACTATGGTTGACCACTGTTAAGGTAGCAGTGAATAAAGCCATGTGCTATAATGCTAAGCTAAGCCAATAATAAAATCATTAAACCCAGTTATTATAAAACATATATTATTATTTTTTAAACTAGTAACCTTAGCTAAATTAGTAAACCTTAGATTAATTTCATTGTTTCAAAATGTTATTTATTTACAAGTAGGGGGTATTTAGTTATATTTAAAAACAATTATATTAACTATAACTACTTTTAAATGGGTAGCATGAAAAACTTGTATTAGAATGAGAGATAGAATTCGAAGAGGGCTTTAAGAGTTTCTTGTATTCATCATCAAATATCACCGATGGAAATAAATTATTTTTAAAATGCTGTTAAATTACTCATTTATTACTTTAAATTTAAAAATTAGTAAAAAAAATTATAGACTTTTGTGTTGGCTTATAAAGATCTTTATAAGGGTTTATAATACATAATTTAACAAATTTTAAGCTTTTTAAAAGTATTTACTATAATACTATAACATACTACTATTTTACTATCTTGAATACACACTGTAAAAAAAACTGTAGAAAAACAGAAATTTTCAAAAACAATGACTTTATGTTTACAGAGATATTCTGTCATGTAACATTCCCACCGCACTTCTACTTATTTTATGTAAAATAACAGCTTTTATCTAGTTTTTTAGCTTATCTGTACTTAAACAGAAACTTACTGCATCGAAAACGAATACAGCTATTGGCAACATTATACTGAATCTTCGATGGTTCAGTGGTAGCGTGCGTGCTTAGCATGCGGTAGGTCGTGGGTTCTATCCCCGGATGTTAATTAATTAAAATTAGAAAAAGCTCTACTAAAATAAGTGCATGCGCACAAGCAGAAAATTATTGAGAGGCAACAGAAAAATCTGTAGCTCACTTGACAGAAAGTTTCTTTTTACAGCATTTACCTGTAGGTAACAGCTTTTTTCTGTTTACAGGATTTTTCGGCCTACAGAAATTTTCTGGCAACTTTTGCTGCCAGAAATTTTCTGTTTTTTTGCAGGATTATTTTTTACAGTGCACCAATTTTACACTTCTTTAAAATGAATTTCAAATAACCTAAAAAAGAAAAGAAAAAGAAAAGAAAGGCATGTTGAGCTTAGTATAAATTAAAATATGTCATATAATGCCTTGAAACATGTAATAGAATCTCGTTTTGAATACTGCTTAAGATTAGAGTTCTTTATATATAACATTTTTTTGTTATCTACCCAAAGGTTACTCCTAGTTTTTGAGGAATTTTTGCTGTGAGTTAGGTTAAATTTAACATACAACATGATATCCGATAAAGATATTTTAATTTTCCCTTGAAACTACTGCAACCTGTATAAAATCTTGGTAAATTAATCAAGCCTGTTAGAAAAATATAAATTATAAATGGTGGTTGCTTGTGGGTAGTTTAAATAAGGGTTCCCAATTATATTTTAAAAATACATTTCGGTAAAAATTTTCCAATTAAAAACAGTTGTAATTATTAATATTAATGGTAAACAAAATACGAATTTTACAGGTATGACGTAGTTTTGTTTTATTTTGCTTTTTTTTTCTAAAGACAAAAAAAGAAAATTCTTAAATTTATTCCCAAACACAAGTACCTATTTCAAAGAAAATCTAGTTTAAACATCCTTTTAAAATCTCATGTTTATCACTCAAATTACATATTGGCTTGAATTATTTTTTCCAACGGTAATAAAAAATGAAATACTTCCTACTACTATTATAATTGTGAATGTTTGTCCGGATGTTTGTTACTCTTTCACGCAAAAACTACTGAATGGATTTTAATGAAATTTTACCATAATGTAGCTTATACATCAGAATAAGACATAGGCTATAATTTATAAAGAGAAAATCAGTCCTTCATTCTTTTTTTCCCGTTTTTCCTGCTTTTTTTCACTTATTTTTCCGTGTTTGAAAACCTGTTTTACCAGTCATACAACGAGTTAAAACTAAAAAATTGTTTCAAATGAGACACAGATCACTAGACTTTTTCGTTTACTAGATCTTTTTTTTTAGTTTTAAACACTGGTTTTAAATTTCTTAATTTGTTCACTAGACTTTTTACAACGTTTTCAAATTTGTTATTTTATAAAGGCACCAAGATATTATTAAACATTATCAGAAACATCGGAATTGTAAAAAGTGACAAGAACACCGGGATTGGAAAATTAGCGAGAACATCGGGAAGGAAAAAATACCGAGAACACTGGGATAGGAAATTTACCATAAAGACACCCAGAATACCGGAATATAAAAATTACCGTAAACACTGAGATAGGAAAATTACCGGAAACGCAGCCGGGATTAGAAAAATTACCATGATCACCGGGCACCGGGATAAGATTACCGGGAACACTGGGATAGGAAAGAGGCGCCTGGGATACCGGGATGATTTGTAATATTGCTAATTTACAAAATTATAAATGTATTTTAAGAAATATTTTAAAAAATAAATTTATACACCCCACCCGTGCAAGGCCGGGTATAACAGCTAGTGTAAAATAATTTTGCCATAACAACCTCTTAAAAGCACACAAAACCAAGATATTTTAAAGAAAATAATCATAAAAGATAGGATTGAAGGCATGTGAAAGAATTAGAAGAAAGCTCAAATAAAGAAATAAAAGAGGCGTCACACTCAAAGTGTACGATTAGGAAGCCGAGAGATGATGGCCAGGGAAGAATTTTCGTTCTATGCCAGGAGAGCAAATAAATTTTTCATTTTGACGTGTGGGAGAATATTGGGGAATATATAGTTTTGATAGAAAAGAGGCTATATATACAAGCTTATTCTGGTTAGGGTACAACTTGGAAAACATTTTTATTACTGTTTTTCAAAGTGATCAACTCATTTTATTTTAATTGGGGGTTCTCGAGCTCGTAATGGACAAGCCGCCGCTGGTTATAAACCAGATTACGCTAGTATTTGTGTTCTGAGAAGTGGCTACACTTTATTTATACCATCCCATGACTGATATTGATTATTAATCTGGTATTTAATACAATAGATTGATAAGTTCTTAATCTTTGAAGACTGGGTGACACAAAATGCGTGTGTACTTATATTTATCTGAGAGACTTAGAATAATAAAAAAAATTCGTATTTCACATAAGATAAGCCAAGGAGCGAACAGTTCTACACTGATTAACGTTTAACTGAAGAAAGTTCAATCGATTTATATAAACAGATTAAACGGACGCGTATTGGAGAAATGCCATCTAACTGATAGTCACACAGCTTTGACTTAGAACGTTTTTATTAGCGTTTAGGAATTAACATCCCCCCAAAAATTAAGGGAAAACCCGTTTCCATAAAAATTACCACAATATTATACAAAAACAAACGTTTTTCTCATGGCGGTCGGTCTACAGAATATCCATGGACTAGCTGAAATTTTAGAGTGAGATATCTACAGGATGTTCGGAAACACCGTGGACAAACTTTGAGGGGTAGTAAAGGGGACCTAGACAAGCATATTTTGAATAGGAATGGGGGGTCGCAGATGCTCCGTTTAAGAGCTAGATCCTCTAATGTAGTGCGAGGGCGTTACAAAAGGCGGTTTTCCTAAGGCCCCCTTTACGAAACTAAACATAATATATAATGAAAAAAATTATTGTATGAGGTACAGCAGTATCCATACTGCTTCTACCATAAATTTGAACAAATTGGACCACTTGTTAACCCGTGGGGTGAGTTATAAAACGTGCAATATTTATTATCTTAGTGTAATGGTATTTTTTAAACCAACTTCCTTAAAAAATACCATTACACTAAGGTAATAAATATTGCAAGTTTTATAACTCATCCCGCGGGTTAATAAATGAATGTAAGGTGGATACTGCTGTACCTCATGAAATAATTTTTTTTTATTCTATTATGTTTTGTTTCGTAAAACGGGCTCTTTAACGGGGCATCTGTGACCCCATCCCATTCCTATTCGAAATATGCTTGTCTAGGTACCCTATACCCATCTACCCCCCTCAAATTTGTCCACGGTGTGTCCGAACACCTTGTATTTAACCATATGAAAAAAGGAGGAAAGAAAACTTGTAGAAGAGAAATATTATCCCACCTTTCAGTCAACATTATGAGAAAAAGGATATATAGATATTGATTTCGACTTTTCGAAAATTGGTAATAATCTTCTAAACTTAAAATTTGATACAATAATTCAGGTTCCGTTGCTTAATTATTTGCTTAGTTTGAATAAATGAAAATGACTAATTGGCGCAAAAGTAGGCTTGCGTATTTTGTGCAATTTCGCGTAATTTAGCCCCATTTCGCGAGTTTTATTCCATTAGGGGAGACTGGGGATATTTGGTCTCTTAATCAAAAATATACCAAAATCAATTAGAAGAGCTTTGATACCTAGCAACAATTTTATACTAGCGACACTTGGTCTTTTTCAGACTTTTTGCTCAAGAAATGATTGTCTGCATTTAGCAAGGAAAACTTTTCAAAAGGATGGTAATGTTTATGTCTATATAATTAAATTAAGTGTAATTTAATGTGTATGAACTGATTTTAATAATTGAGTCATTTGTTTAGTGAACCTTCAATGGATTATTATTCACAATAAATGTTTTGTATAAATATATATCATATTAGTGATACTTGATCTCTTTCTTTCGAGGGATACATGATCCCGGGGATCAAGTATCCCATAAAATGATTACTTTTTTTCTGTTATTTAATATATATAACTTTATTCAATCTGATAAACGAGTCTAATGAAGAATTGCAATGTTTGCATTTAACTTTTTTAGGTTTGAAAACTTTTGATTGGCTTTATTTTCTTTTTTTTTAAGTATTCTTGTCAACACACTCCTTTAATTCTATTTTCAATAAATACAACTCTTAATTAATTTTACTATTGCATATTATGAAATAAATAAGTTTATTTTTGTAATTATTATTGGGATTTTTGTATTCTTTGTTGTAATTTAAGCTTCCTCAATAGGACTGTTAAATTTAGAAACAAAAGTAAATTTTATTTATAAAATATATTGTGTGTGCACAACTGTGCCAGAGAGTAAAAGAATAATCAAAAACATCATAACACGTTTGTAAAACTTAAAAATTTTTTTTACAAATTGCAAAGTTGATTTTAAAACAGAAATGCTATTTTTATGTTTCTATTGTTATTATAGGGTAACGGTACACTGTAAAAAATAATCCTGCAAAAAAACAGAAAATTTCTGGCAGCAAAAGTTGCCAGAAAAAATCTGTAGGTTGAAAAATCCTGTAAACAGAAAAAAGCTGTAACCTACAGGTAAATGCTGTAAAAAGGAACTTTCTGTCAAGTGGGCTACAGATTTTTCTGTTGCCTCTCAGTAATTTTCTGCTTGTGCGCATTCACTTATTTTAGTAGAGTTTTTTTAATTTTAATTATTTGATTTCCGGGGATAGAACCCGCGACCTACCGCATGCTAAGCACGCACGCTACCACTGAACCAAAGAAGATTCAGTATAACGTTGCCAATAGCTGTATTGGTTTTCAATGCAGTAAGTTTCTGTTTAAGTACAGATAAGCTAAAAAGCTAGGCAAAAGCTGTTATTTTACATAAAATAAATAGAAGTGCGGTGGGAATGTTACATGACAGAATATCTCTGTAAACATAAAGTCACTGTTATTGAAATTTCTGTTTTTCTACAGTTTTTTTTTACAGTGTACCAATAACTGTCACTTTAAGAGCAATAAAATGAATTAATTAGCTATTGCTACTGAATAAAACTATCCTGGAAAAAACTTCTTGTTGGGAACAATTAAATGAAGTTTCAACATTAGTTTAGTGTACAATTTGTTTGATTAAGTAATTATTTTCTATTTTAAAAATATTTAAGTTGGCATGGTGGCTGCACCAGTAACTGACACACCGGGGGAAATTTTGGCACCAGTAACTGGCATGTCCTGCACCAGTAATGTTCGGCACTAGGTTAACTAAAAGTAGTTGAAAAGTAGTTAACTACTAGTTGCAACTACTAGTTAACTAGTAGTTGACCCCCCCATGGGCCCGCCCAAAATGTTTGGACCCTTTTTTAGGCGTTAAATATTCCAGTGGCTACTCAAAAGAGGGAGTCTATATTCCTTAAAAGTGCTTAAAATCCCTTTTTTTGCATACTAAAATCTAAAATTTTCCGGGGAAGGCGTACGTATACACTTGAAATCACGAAAATCTCACAAAATATCCAAATATTTTTTGTTGATTAAAAGTATTCTATAATTCTAAAGCTTTAAAACGATACCAAGATCAAGAAAAAATGTGCAATACTTCTTATTTTATGAAGGTTTCAATAACGCGCTTATTATAGAAACTGCATGTTTTCAACATCTTTAGACTCAATTTCAGAAGAATCCCGTTTTTGTCACATAGTATGTCATTCAAACAATGATTGCTCTTTGGGAAATTAGTATATTATAATAATTTTTTTACCATTAAAATCTGTACAATATAGCGGATGTTTTGACAGTTTTATTTTTTCCATTTAACTTGTTAATATATTTTTTGTGTATTTTTAAAATACAAATTTCATGAAAAAATGATGAATTTTTGTACTTCCAAGATTAAAAATATTGTAGGAAAAAAACTATTGGGTCTATCAAAAATCTGAAACTGTCAAAACATGAAGAATAATATAAAGTTTAAAATCTGATAGAAATTATCCGTTTTTAATTGCTTGAATATTAATTATCATTGTTTGAAAACCATGCAAATTAGCTCATTAAACCCTAATTAGTCAATTACTGACTGGCTAAATCTGAAATTTTTTTACTGAAATGTCTTAATTTATATATTATACATATTTTGTGGAAAATCTAGATTTTTAAAGTTAATAATAAAAAATTTTTTGTCAAGTGTATACGTACACCCCCCGGTTCGCCCACAACAAACGTATTAATTTAGGGGCATTCTAAGGGGGAGGCAGCATACCAAACGAATAAACCCTGTTTTTAGGGTCAATTTTCCAAAAACATTTTGGGGGAGCACCCCCAGATCCAATTTGGGAATTAGAACTTAATAATAAACAACTTTTTTTATGATGAGTTCGTCAAAATACAAAACTCCTAGCAAATGATAAATTCCTGAAAATATAATGTTTGAAATTCGGATTGGGTGTACCAAAACGAGTTGAAAACATGCTTTTTGGACTTGAATTTACAAAAAATTTCTGGGGAAGGTCCCCCATAGCCCAAACCCTCGTTACAGTAATTCGAACACGATTATTTAACTTTTTAATATTACAATAGTTTAGAAGATTCCATTTGATTTTCAAAATTTTAGCCCTCCAAAACCAAATCCTGGATCAACCACTGCCTCAGAAATTTTGAGGGTGCTCCTCGGTTATCACCTCATAATGAAATAAAAAAACTCCTTTTAAAAATAAAATTTCCAAAAGTTTTCTTTCAAATTTCCAAAAGTTTCAAAAGTTGGACCCCCAAACCCAAACCCCCTTTTTAATATGGAGTTCGAGCTACTGAAAACTCTTAATTTGTTTTTTTGATGGTCTCTGTACCTAATAAAAAATTATGTGGATGAGAACTTTCAATCGAATCGAAGTAACACTTAATCTTAATTATTACGCTAATTACTAATAAATTATTAATTAACATTGATAAGAAATTAAATGTAATGTGAAAATTATAACTTTTTATTTCTCCAATTGTGGAAACTTTTTGATGTCCAATAGTAAATTTTTACTATTGGACATCAAAATACCCACTGGACCCCCCAAAGGAAAATCCTGGCTACGCCACTGGCGTAAATTTGAAAGGAAAGCATTAGAGCGCCGAAATAAACGGTTTTAAAAGATCTTCATTTTGTTAGTTCAGACCTAGCGTTTGGATTGCGCGTACGTATATACCTATCAAAATTGCCTATCAAAAATTGGCGAATCTTTAGCCATGATAGTTTTGCTATAAAAGTAAGAAAAAGTAATCGAAAATTTTGGGAAAAATATCTTATGAAATTAAATAGACTAGTTAACTACTTTGGGAAATAATTAACTACTAGTTACAACTACTTCCACAAAAAATTAGTTAACTAGTAGTTACAACTACTTTTGCCCAGACTAGTTGGTAGTGTGTAGTTAAGTACTTTTTGACCAGTAGTTGCCGAACACTATGCACCAGTAACTGTAACATTGAAATGCCTTTAATAAAAAAATAAGCTAATTTTTTTAGCCAACATAAAAAAATAAAAGTAAATATCTTTCATCTATAAAGTTATTTTACAAAATATTGAAAAAATAAAAAAGTATTTTGAATAAAAATACATAAAATAGGGTCATTTATGAGACATTATAAGACCTACCATTTTACTATACTATAAATATGATACAAAGTCAAAGCGATTTCACATTTATAAGAATTTATTAACAAAAAATGTACGAATTGTATTTAGACTATAAACAATAAAAGATTTCTCAAACGATAGGTGAAGGTAAGGTGTACAATAAAATTCTGAAACAAGTTAAACGTTAAATTAAAATTTCATGGAAATTGGTTATCTGATAACTTAAAAATGTAATTAAATTATTTTGTGAGAAAGACGATCCACTACATTTTATAACATCTAATGGTCTGTTACAATATGCAGAATAAAAGCTATGTTGTGTGCCGGTACCAATAATTGACATGGCAGTACCAATAACTGACAGGGTGACAGTTATTTTAAAAACTTATTTGCATAACTACATTCTAAATTGCTTCCACAATATTCCCTAGAATTTTCATGCAATTTCCTTGAATTTCACAAAAACACCAGTAACTGTCACCCATGTCAGTTACTGGTGCAAATGGGTTTTTTGATCCAGTAACTGTCACCCCAATTAAAATAAATAAATTTTTTTTCAAAATGAATTATTGGGCATGATTTTATGTACTTATTAACAGACAATTTAATTAAAACACGTTTCAAAATCGAAAATTTGCACAATTTAGGCATTAAATAAAAATGTGTGTCTTTAATTTCAGTACTAAGCCAACCTCTGAAAATCAGAAGTTTTTTGACACAAAATGGAAATCCTCAACTTATTAAACTTAGAAACCTTTGGTATAAAATAAATACTGCATAAAGTTAAAGATAAGTGTCTAAAATATTAAGAGAGACCACCATTTATTTCAAGTTCACAATATTAATCTTATTATAATGAACTAAATCTCAATATGCCAGTTACTGGTACCGCTACCCTACCTAAGAAAAAAATCAGAATTATTGTTATTTTTTATACTAAATATTATTTAGTAAACTATATTTACGGGTAACATTGCTGGGAATAATGAATATCTAATGAAATTTTTGAGTGGGATCAAGTATCCCCACATCAAGGGATACATGATCCCTTTGTAAAAAAATTATAAAATTATTTCTCTGAAATTATTTGATTAGTTCCAAAAAATATATATCATTTGGTGAGAGGGATAACATACCATTGTTTAAGACAAAAATTTCTGGAATCTGATATTTTGCATCAGAGAAATAAATTAAAAACTGAATTGTGGATCAAGTATCCCCAGTCTCCCCTATTTATTATACTCAAAAACTTCCTACTTTTTGAAAATAATTTAGGAAATTGAATAATTTTGATATCATTAAAATGCTCTTTCAAGTGGAGTTTAAGGTTTACACAAGTTAAACTTTAAGAGATAGACGGATAATTTATGTAAAAAATTATTACAAGCCATTAAAAAGGTATATTTACTTTAAAAATAATTGTAAGGATCCTACTAAAAATCAATTTACATTATTCTTCTAATTGTTTTGATACTCTAAACAAAGTGTGAATTTTATATTTAAGGAAATCTCTTTAGATAATTTTCTAACAAACGGTGAGATAATATTATAACAAACTAACCCCTATCAGGATTCAACGAAGTTGAAGATAAGTAAGATGAACTGACTCTGAACGTATTGAATGATCCGTCATGAGCTAGATAACATCAAAAGAGTAGCGTTATAAAGCATTAGAATTAATTAAAATCTTCCTTTCCTTTGTTATAGCTGTTACATTCATTAACTAACAGAAAAATCTTTCAAAGTGCGTATGTGGGAGAGAGTGTGTGCAACGGAGATGAAAAACCACGACCCGAAAAGCACTGAAAGTGAGAGAGAAAAATATGTAAGTTTTTAAGGCTTAACTTATCTTATTCCTTTCCATATTCCTTTGAATAAAATTTGCAGTCTATAATGATATTTATGCTTATTCATGTAAACTTCTTTACAAAAATAATTTTTTTGTTGGATTTTTTTAATTAATGGCATCTTTAATATCAAGCTTATAAATTTAAAAATTATTTCCATGCAAATAAAAAAAATAATTAGGAATAAAATTAATCTAATGTTTCTAATAAATTTCGGTTTTGTTCTGTATATTTCTGTTATCATTACCCAGAAAGTTTAAGATTAAAACTGTCTTAAACCTAATAAGTTCTTCATGTCACAATAATGCTTTAGTCGTAATACCATTTCGTTAAAAAATTACAGTAGAACCCCGATTATCCGCGAGGGCCAAGAAAAATTTTTTTAGTGATGAGAGCAAATTTTAGATGAGATTTTAGATGTAGAGCAAAGGTTTCTGGTGTACTGTACTATTTTAAAAGTTTTACATCATGTTTTTTGTACAATAGAACATAGTTTTTATGCTGAAATATTTTTTTTCGTGTTTCCACCTCATTATTAGTCTTTTTTCGGGTTATCCGCGATTTTCACAATCCGCGGTACCCTTGCCACCCAATTCCTCTGAAATCGGGGCTCTACTGTATTTCCAATTTAAAATTCAACATTATTTTAGAAATATATGGATTTTTAAAATAAATAAGATTAAAATATACTTTTAAGCATTAATTTCATGTAAATGTGTTTTACTTTTTTCTCAATACCTAATAAACTTCACATTGATAATTTGAAAGATATAATATGTTTTGAAATATATAGAATTTTTTCCCGCAAAATATATAAAGTCATAAAAAATTTAATAGTTTATGTATGTATTTCTTACCTAAAAATTGTATACTAAGAAATAAATATTTTTAAAATAATTTTTATTGTTTAGTGTAAAATCTTGTAACATAAAATGTCTCAACTCTGACATTGTAATACTTGTGTACAACAAGTATAATAGTGTAGATGCGTGTAATTTTTTTAATAATTTGATAATAATAATTTATTTACAATAAATAATAATATACAAACACACAAAAGAAAAGAAAAGAAAAAGAAATAATACATATTGTTCACTAAGGAATCAAATCAAAGGGATAATTGGAATCAAAATTTATATTTAATGATGTTAAAACAACCTTTCCTCATGTTTAAAAATAATCCACTTAAATATTAAAAAAAACAGAATACTAACTGTAGATTTTTTTAAATTTAAAATATCTATAAAAAATTATTAAAACTATAAATTCCAAATAATTATTGTAGTGAAATTGATTTTTGAATTGATTTAAAAAGTTACAGTACCATAAAAAACAATGTTGAAGCTAAGCCCTCGTCCATAGAGTCAAAATGCAGCTGAGATACTAATCCAAATTTAAAACTCACGACTATTGTATGCACAAACACTTAATTCCCTGTTATGAAATGTGGAACAATTTTTAAGGATATCTGTTTTTATTTCACACTTTTGTGTCAATTTTATTTATTCTTTTAGATTTCTTTGTAATGTGAACAACTATAAAAGCGAAAGATGCCTCAGCACTCTTTGGGCCATTTGCATAGATCCATTGTTCTCTTCTGTATTTTCTTTCTGACAGGAGCGTTTGTGCCCACCATTATTGCAATACTATGTGAAAAAGTAACGCCATATGTGCCTTACATTAGGTAAAGGGTTTTCAATATTTTAATACTCATCTATTAGTATTAAACATGTTACGGGCTATAACTTAGAAACCGGGCATTATTAATAAAATGACTGAAGTGAGGAGGGTAATGTGACGAATTCAAAGGTATTTATCTATGAGTATTTACCACTTTGCCCGAAATACGCGGGCATTGTTAATGATGTTCAGATTCATCACATTGCCCATGACATATACATAGGTCTTAAAACAAAATGTTCAAAACAAAATCAATGTGATTTTTGTTTACAGGGTGTTTTAAAAATCTGTTTCTCTGTTTTTATTTGGAACCGTCTCTTAGGTCTTAGGGTCATGGAAGTAAGGTTTACTCCAAGGTAAATGACCGTGCTATATCTATTGTGATGGCTTACAACGCTCCTAGCGGCGAATATAGAAAGTTAACCCTTAAAAAACTTAAAGGAACAAAAACTTCAATTAGAAAAGTTATTTTCAATATCGTTCCAAACCCACAGGAAAAAAGTTTGATGAAAATATATACTAAATATTCTAGGAGATATTGACTTGTGAAAATACAATAGTACTTTTTCAGTATTATAGTGAAGTTATGTTTTTGGAAGTCTGGAAAAGGGTTTTTTCACTTGCTGATATCCTCGAATATTAAGGATAATTTCATAAATTTTTACGCCCTTTTTTAAAGAATATTGCCACTTGTAACACTCTTTTATCGCCGCTAGGAGCGCTGTAAGTCATATCAATGGGTTTTCCATGTTCTACCTAGGGAACACCTTACTTCCATGACCCCAGAAGACGTTGGTTCCAAATAAAATCCATGAAACGGACTTTTGAAACACTCTGTATATATTTAAAGTAAAATAAAGAATGGAGTGCAAAATACTTCAAATGAAGGAGTTGTTATGAAATAATTTTAGTTCACACCCACACAGTTAAATTTTAAACAATTTTAAATATCTAAGGTGAATCCAGAGGTTATAGCTGTAAATCATAATAGTTTCCAGTTTGAACACAAATAAGAGCATGAAGCTAGACCACTTAGACCAAAGGTTTAGTATTTCTCGTAAATAAATAGTAAATTTTAGGTATTTTTGAAGGAATGAAATCATTCTTCTGTTGTAGGATTTTAAAAGTTTCACTAGAAACGATAAAAAAGTTCATATTTTATCTTATCAATTTATACTGGATTTTATACGTAAACACAAGATACGTAACGAAAGATTAATTTCATGCGCTTATGAACAATTATTTTGATATTCAAAGAATTGAATCTCTATTTAAGAAATAAAATTAATTTTTTATTTTAATGGCTTTCTTTATAAATAACGCTATCAAATTATGCAAATTTAAGATAAATAAATCTGTTTAAAATTTATCTTAAATTTTTTTACCCATGAAAAGTATATGTATGATTTTATTTCACACACGTTTTTTTATAAAAGTACTAAATATATTATTAGATTCCTGAGAAATCTTATATTATAAATAAAATGCCTAGTTATATTTCATATAATAATACATTGCCATTTTAATGTTTTAGTGAAGGTGCTGGTACAAATCCAGAATCGGGAATATTTACACTTTGTATTGTCATCGCTTCATTCTTTAGTAAGTAAAAAATTAAAATTGTGTTTTCCTTCAGAGAGCAAATATTTTCTCTTTATACGTGTTAAAATTGCGCCAACTCCTTACACATGAATTCTAATTGCATCCCAAAAAGTTTTACTTGATATAGATTTAAATTTACTTTATATTATGTAATTAACAGAAGAAATGTCAAATAAAAGTGTTATAATAATTTTTATTGGTGTTAGATATTGATTCTAATTGTAACTCAAGTATTTTAATTCCTGTATGCACCTTACAATTTATGATGAGTTTTCTTGAGCCTCAAGAATAATCAGCAAAAACATTAAGTTTTATAAATGTAAACTTCAAGTTCTTTCATCCATTTTACTCCACTTTTACCATTTTATCTAACTTGAGCATATTAATATTGAATGTTAAGAATAAAAATATTGAGAAATTTAAAAAATTAGAAACAACTGAATATGATTTGAAGTTTTACAAACAACTGATGATATTAATACAAAAAAATAGCCAGAACTATTTTGATATAGTTTTCGATCTATATAAACCTGAAATTGAACATCTAATCTAATTGGTCAGGGGAAGATAATATTGTTTTATTGTTATCAAATTTTTAGATTTGTTTATAATGGGAATCAGATTCCTTTATATTGAAGAAGTTACCTATCATACAAGAAACCCCACTCACCTTGTTATGAACAGACTTTCCTTGTTTATTGGAGTGTTATCAGTGTTATCCTTAACAGTTGCAGTGGCTTTTCCGGTGAGTGCTTTCAAATATTTGTATAATAAAGGATCTGTGATTTCCGCCCTGTTTGAGTGGCCACTTAGTCAATAAACTCTAATTTTATCTGTTAAAAGGCGTGGTTCCAAGCTCATAGAAGTACGCGGACCATTTAGCCCAAAAGGGGAACTTTTTTTCTTTCCACCACGATCTAACTAAGAATCCTTCATCCTCACAAAAATTGAAAGACGCGAGTAATTTTTCCTCTAATATGGTAATGGCGATCTATAACGACGTAACGACGATTTAACAATATTTTAAGAACAATTTTACTGCATCACTGGAAAAATAAATAGAAATCTAATTTTTTTCGCTATGTACAAATGAATATCTGCAACCAACAAAAATGGGCCCGTTTATTGCTTGCAGAAACTCGTTTGCAGTTTGAACATTGATTTGAAGCAGAAAGTATTGATATCAATTTCGGGTGTGTGGTGACTGTTACCCCCAAAAATTAAACTGTTGATAGCTATTCACACACGAATGTCACCCTATATCGATTCTTACTGTCTACTAATCAGTTAGGTTCAAGGGAGTTCATATTTATTGGAAATTATTCATTCTTTTTTGCGAGCTACTGGACCCTTCACGGACAACCTGCTGGGATCGAAGGGTCAATATGCTTTTAACTTTTAGCCACATCGGTTTAACACTAGAAGATCCAGCTTACGCCACATATACTTAGAATCCTCGGATGAACTCATTTTGAATGCTAGACTTTTCTAAACAAAATTGATCTTTTGATTCAGTAACTGTTATGCTTTTAGATAACATTAAAAAAATTGATTATATGGTATTTAAAAACATTTTTTGTAATTTTTAATATTCATTTTGGAGGTGAATTGTGTGGAAAATGTATTGTTTTACACCATTTTCAAATGCATGCAATAACCTCTGTAAGAGTATCAGAAAAGTTACCGCATGCATAATTTTTACCATTTTTCCATATGTATGATGCTTAATACTGTTCATACTTTGCGTATTGTCCTTAAGAACGTTCTTCGGACATCATAAAAATGTGACTAAGAAAGGTGTAATACCTTAGATCTCCCTAATTTTTTTCTAAATTTGAATAAGAATTGATGTCTGCCTATTATTTTCTAGGTTTTCTTTTTATATAAAACTAAAACATACATACATAAAAAATTCTCACCTGCGATAGTCCAGATCCCGCTGGTACTGATGTATATACAGGGTGTCCCACGAGAAGTGGCCCAACCCCTTTAACTTTTGAACCCCTACAGATATAGTCATGAAAGTGGGGTCTAGGTATAGTAAAGTGACCATGCTCTATCCGATGAGATAACTTTCAACGCCCTCTAGCGGAAACTTTAGGAGTTATAATTTTTATTTTAAAAACTATTTGAGGTATGTGAAAAAAGTCAATGACTAAGTTGTAGAGCAGCATCGATTCAGTGGGAAAAGACACCTTAATGAGAAAAATATCTTGAATAAAACCCCTAAAACGCACGCTCAATTCGGTTGAATTTACGTAGATTTTACGTCTTAAAACGCTCCTCACGAGCCGAAAATGAGAATTTTTCAATTTAATGAACTAAGAATACTTTTAGTCATTTACTTAAGTATAAAAATTAAAATTTCTCATTTTCGCCTTGTTAGGAGCGTTTTAAGAGGCAAAACTAGGTAAATTCAACCTAATTGAGCTTGCGTTTTAGGGGTTTTATTCAAGATATTTTTCTCATTAAGGTGTATTTTCCTACTGAATCGATGCTGCTCTACAACTTAGTCATTGACTTTTTTCACATACCTCAAATAGTTTTAAAAATAAAAATTATAACTCCTAAATTTTCCGCTAGAGGGTGTTAGAAGTGGTCTCATTGGATAGGGCATGATCACTTTACTATACCTAGACCCCACTTTCATGACTATATCTGTAGGGGTTCAAAAGTTAATGGGGTTGGGCCACTTCACGTGGGACACCCTGTATATCCTAGTCATTTTATCTACGGCGTACAGTCATACAAAATACTCTTTTTTAACCGAATTATTTCTAGAATAATCATATCTTTCTCCCTCAAAGAATTTCTAACCACACTAAAAACTTAATAATGAACTAACACAAAACTGTATCTTAGCTCGTTTCTATGAGTCAGCTTTTTGCAATAAAATCTGTAAAGGTATTTGGAATGAATTATTGCTTAAATGTACTTTTTCCAACATAAAAAGCAATAACAGTTTAGTAAAATGTATTTTTTCTTTCCTCAAAAAGGAAATAATAAATATTCTATTAAAAATATGCATTAATAAATATTCCATAAAAATAATTTTCCACTATTAAAAAATAATAATGGGAAATATCAAACTTTTAGCGAGAGGATATGCATTCATTTCTGTGAATAATGATGATGTATTAAGCTGTTAAAACAGAAAAATAATTAACCTTTTGTTAGAGGATCCCCTAAGAAATCATGCATGTCATAATTTAGGTGATTACAGACGAAACAAACGCTCTAAGTGTTCAGCAGTCAAAATGACTGCTTTTGAGGGTTCTAGGTAGACCAGTTTATCATTGGACCGATTAGGATGACTTAAACAGAAGCATAATTTTAGGAAAATTATAAAAACAGAAGTGTGTACCTCAAACACATTCGAAAATAAATAGATTCAAAAAACGCAAAATATTTAAAATGACTGCTTCGGATATTCAAGTGTTAATCCTACTTCGAAATTCTAAATCAAGAGAAAAAAAGGACTTGCAGTAAACATCATAGTAAAACTCATCCATACATGCCCGTATATAACTTTATTTCTATGGATTATTTTCGAAGATTACACATAATTTTTGTAATTTAAATGAATTCTTTAATTTAATTAAAACCTATATGAATAGTTTTCTTAAATTTATTATTTGATTTTAAATTCATCAAACTTACACATATTTATTGACATTCAGTCGAAAGTTTTTTTACTTTCAGTAATATTTCTTTACCTTTTGTTGCGTTTTCCTTTAAAATGTTTACTTTAATTTGAAGTCAACAGATTTTAAGGCTGTTTAAGGTACTCCTAGGAAAAGTAACAAAATGTTAAGCTTATTAATTATTGTAATAAAATTTACGGCATTTATCTATATCCCAGTTTTTAAGACTGCTCTGTATCTAAGGAAACGAGGGTAAATGGTATTCTTAACACAGTATTATCTTTCATTTTAAAATTTATAAAAAAAAATTTCAAACATTTATTAATAAAGCATGCATTTGGTTGTTTCAATGTAATTTAATAAAATCCTTAAGGTTGGCGTGTCAATTAATTTTTTAAAATAGTGTCCTATCAAAAAACTGTAATAATTGGTTATTTCACAACTCCATATTTTACTAATTTCGATAATTACTTTTCAGACTACGACCATAACTCAAGTACACAACACCTCAGCTGGGGGTGCTAGTATCTGCTTGGTATTGTACATGTTCCTACATGCATGGCTAAGTTTATGGTTATTTCCTGATCGACGTATATCAAAAATACGTTTAGTTATTGTGGTTCTGAGTGTGATCGCAATTGTGCTTAGTATCCTTTTTTATTAGTTGTTATTTGTAATTTCTCTATTTGGTCATTTTTAGAAAACAAATATTTTTTTACGGCGCAAGTTCAGACTTGCGTATGCGCCAAGTTTTTAGCGTTAAAGATGACTAATATGGTAACCCTAACTCATGTTAAAAGAGTCATTTGGCTTCTAAATGTGCCGCTAAACAGCCAAAAATCGCCAAGCATACGCAACTCTGAACTTGCGCCTTTTTTACTTCATTTCCTTGAATGGGTATTTAATCAATTAATTTAATGTTTATTTGTCGCTATTTCTTTAAAATATCCAAAAAGTAGAAGATTTTACTTTTAAAATTTGAATTCACAAGCGTGCGATTTTAAAGATTTTCAATGCTTTTATTTTTATTTGTATATTCCATTTTTCTTAAAGTAGGTAAATATTTACTGGATACATTTTTATCATATACTTTATTAAGGCGAGAAAGATGAACATTATTCAAAGAACAAACGCTATTATCAAATAACATGCTGCCATCTATTAATATGATCTGCAGTGATAAAAAGTTATAAGTTTAAGACGCTGGTGCACCAAAAAGAAAAAAAGAAGAATCAAAGAATGGATACGGAATCAAATATGATGTTGTTAGAATGAAAGTTTTTGAAACATATCATTATATTCCTTGCTTTTTCTTGGACTCAAATTCACCGTGACCAGGGACGGTTCAGTTGAACATGCCTGTACAAAGGCAGGGCCTCGTAAAAGTTAAAAAACATTTATATTTTTCTAGATTTTTAATGTTGGTGTCATTATTTTAAAAGAACCTCTCTCCTCAGAGTTACTGAAGTTTATGGGTAGACATAGCTTCATTAAATAATACATTTAAGGAGATTCAATGGGTGTCTATAACGTCTAACCCAAACCTGATAAATTTGGCGGAGGCGAGGTCCATTGAAGTTGAAAAAAATGTGACTGAAAAAAATTACCAGATGCTTAACTTCATGGATGTAGCCAAGGGGGCTCCCCGAGTCTGGACCCCCCCCCTGTTAAAAAAGTTTTAGACCCTATTTTAGGTATTATAATGACCAGTGGCCACTGAAGAGCGGGCGTTTATGGCCTCGAACCACTTAAAAACCCTTTTTAGCATATTAAAACTCTAAAATTGTACGGGAGTAGCCCCCGATATCGAATAGGGGGACCGAGGCAATTGAATTAATATTAAATAATTAGTAATTGAAAGCGTTGGCACGTTAAAACAGCGATTGTCCTTTGGAAAACAGTTATACGCAAGCTTGAACGAAGCTGTATACATTATAAGCTAGCAGCACAGAAGTTAATAGCAAGGGGACGCAGCTACCCGATAAATTAGATCAAAAGATAGGGTTAAGATTGAAAGAAACCCATGCAGAGCCACTCTGATTATTTCACTGCAATAACACTGCCTTAGGTGGAATTGCATTCACGAAAAACGAAAGTCCTAAAATTTCTGAAATGTGCCCAAGGCAAATATTTTTATACTTACATTAAATAGATTTTAAAATTGGTGAGTTTGGAAACCCATAAGCTAAATTTTTAAAGGAATTTTCATTTAGCAGCCGACAATGACATTAAACTCATTAAAAAACTCTATTCTATTTTTATTTATTAATTTAGGCTTAAGAAAAAAGTATTACTAACCTTTTTCAAAAATGTCAAAAAGTTCATTTATGTCATTAACTTTGAAGCTTCAGTACAAAAGGTGTCCTAAAATAGACTGCATGGCTTTTAACATTAATAAAAATCATAGACCAAACAAGGGGGGTTATTGGGGATGTAATCCCCCCATTGCATGGTCGGTTTCTAAAACATGAAGAACCGAAAAATTTTCCCTAGAAAATTGTGTGGTTTACAAGGAACTGTACTTTTCGGATCGAACCCAAAGGGCCTCAAAATGAGCTAAAACACTATATTAAGAGACAAATTTCAAAAACATTTTCTAGGGGAAAACCCCCAAACCCCCTTCTAAAATGTTGACGTCTGTTATACTGTGTTTGTTTTACCTTTGAAAATTTAGCCTCTCTAAAGATTTCCTTTAAAAGTTTGGTGAAAAAAAATTTCCAAATTGTTTCTAATGCCACTTGGAATCTCTTAGCTCCATTCGTGAGGGCTAGGGTGTCCCAGAAATTTTTTTTCTTGCGAAATTGAAAACGGTCACCCGCTACTTTTTTTTAAAAATGCCTTGACCTATTCGGATATATAATTATATCCCTCTACGATGATTTTAACCTGTACAAAATCTTAGTTGCAGATGGTCAATGTGTCTCTTTTTGTCTCTTTTACGAGAGAATTTTTTTTCTCTTTGGGAATCTGAAAACCCACTACTTTTTTATAAATGCCTTGACTTATTTAAATATAAAATTTCATCCCTCTACGATAATATTAACCCTTGCCGAATCTCAATTGAAGATGGTCAGACAAATTAAATTACCGGCACGCGTCCGCTAAAACAACAATGCTAATACTCACCACTTTTTGTCTTCTTTCCTACTTTTTTCAGGCTTTTTTATGTATATTTATATTTTTGGTCATTGAAATGTAATATTAATCGGTCTGAAATGTCGTCTACCGCTTTTAAAAGAAATTTGCGAAGTGAAGGTAAACCAATTTACTTATACTCTATTCATTTAGAATTGGCGCTTGGGAAATAGTGCTTTCCCCCACGCTAGAAGCGTAACCATAGTTACTATCTTCGAGCAGCCAATAGTAAGCCTTCTTCGTCACTTTGACGAAGATAGTTTCTATGGTTACCGATCGGTGGTGGGGGAAGGAAATATTTTCAAGCACCAGTTCAAAATGAACAGACTATAGTTGGTGTCTCTAGTCACCAGATTACTGGATCTAAGTTATCAAGTAATTTTTGAGGTGCTGTTTTTTAACATTCGTGAAGTTAAACTTTAGACGACAATTCAGACAGATTAATATTATAATTACGCATTGATTCCAATATAAAGAGCAGCTTCAAGAATTATCTTCTAAACACAAAATGCTTTTATTAACAGTTTTTCTGCTAATACTACAAGCACAGGAAACCGTATCTCTATTAATTTTTCTATTAAATTTTTAAAGCTAAGTTAACGTTATTTTTGGGCACTTAGACGCGAAAGCTAGAATGTATTCGAATAAATTAACATGCTTTTTAAACATGAATAAAATACTTACAAACTGATTTTTCATAAAATGTTTTAAAAATTGAAAAAAGAGCACCCGTGGAATGATTTGGCACAAAGGCACTTCAGTTTCCACTAACGACTATGGCGGTCGAAGCCTTATTATAGGTCGAGGAGTTTTTATGAGTTTATTTAACTACTAAATTCAGCTATTTCTGTCTGGATATTTTTGTTTGAATTTTCCTTAAGTATTTTTATAGCTGCAGTTTTCGGATTGCTCGGATCTTTTCACTGGAGTGCAGCGCATTGGGTAGGAAGCAAAACACCAAAAGACCAGGTCAGTGAGTCGTGCATAAAGATATTTTTGAGCTATAAGTATTTCAATTCTAATTTAAGCTAGAAATAATTAGTTAATGTCACTCGGAAGAAACTTGGCGATTAATGAATTTTTGAAATTGTAATAGTAGTAAAACCATAAACATAAACATAGCAGAAATAAGCAAGTTTCCTTAAAAAGAAAGGATTTTTTAGAGATAAGAAGGTCTTCCAGATAAGATTCTGGACAAATTCTAAATATTTATGTTCACTAAAAGCTAATATCTATCACAGGCTGAAAAAAAAAGTTTCGAATTTGCTTTTTTTATCTCCTTACAAAAGAATGAGATTTTGAATTATCATCCTAAAATCACATGCTTTTGTTAAAACTCTTGTTGGACTTCGGTGTGTTTGTCATCTACTAAAAAAAGGAATAAAAAATTCGGAGATCAACAGGTTATTTATTTTGAAACTCATACAGATTTTAATTTTTTTACACATTTCAGTTTTGTGAACCTTATTTCATTATAAAATTCTATTTTTTACGATTATTGCTATCACAAAGTTTACCAAACGTAGATAGTAGTGTTTGATATTAAGGTGACGAATAATCAAAAACTTTCAAAGCTACATTATTTTTAAAAACTGTTTAAAGACTATTACTACTGACCATTTTAAACACATGTTGCAGGGCTTTATTTACTACGTAATCAGCTCTAGCTCAGAGTGGATACTGATTCTGCTGTTCGTGGTCTTTGTGTCAACCTTTTTCTATGATTTCAAGAACACGGTCTTCCACTTTCGTCTTGAGTCGGTGTCAACTCAAGCTTCGATGGTTCCTCCAAAGATAATGGTTACACGAGGATAAAGTTATACAGCATCTGGACTAAGACATTCATGGAATGAATGCATCAACTTTGAAATATTATGTTTTGTTTTCTTTGTAAACTAATTGGAAAGACATGGTTTTCAATTACTTTACACTTAAAAATATTTAACTAAGTTTTTTAATATCATTTTCAATAAGCACCAATACCCGATCATATGACAAGTTCTCAACTTTTCAATTATATCGTTTAAATAGGTATCAAAAATATTTAAATGACCATAAATTTATAAATCTGCAGACATTTATTGTATATTAATTAATTATTTTAGTTTAATGTGCATTAAAAAATGTTTAGGAATAAATCGTCTTTTTAGATGTTCGCTACAGGTAGAACAGGGATTTAACTGAAAATTTTAGGTTCTGCAACTCATTTGACAAATCTCCTTTTTCTAACTAAAAAAGCTATCAGAACAATCTCATATCATTTTCACATAAATTGAAATTTCCACTAATAATCTGATCTTAATACTAGAGTGGACAATTTACACACATCAACTGAGCTGTATGTTAATGTCACGCATTTAATTTATGTGAATCTAATTTATTTTATGAGTTAAAAAAGAAAACGATTTAAATTTAAATGATGTTATTTTCTTTCTTTAAATATTTGAAAAAAATAAACCATCCCGAAAACAAAGGATAAATTATAAATATTTGTGTTAAACAAAACACTCTATTTGTGACACTAATACCTTAAATTTCTCCCATCAAAAAGTACTTGATATCACATTTTATGTAGATATTCGAATTCAAATACGTTTTGTAATTTCTGGAAATAAGTGTTTCACAGCTGAAGCTGGAATTGAAGCGGGATTTATATCGTCGCTGGGAAATCAAACCGGTTTATCTGCAAAATTTGAGTTTTTGAGTTATTGGTGTCAAAAAATTTCTTTTTTCTCGTCCCCTTTTATGCCAAACCGGCATATCACTAAGTTGAATAAAACTCCGTCAGATCGCTTTGGACCAGTATGCATGTAATCGGGAATAGCCATTTTGTTTTTCAGAAGAGAGATCTATTGCGCAATACACCAGTTGCTTCAAAACCTTCAAGGTGGAAAGATGTACATCATCTAAGTAAAACTGAACTATCTTCCAATATTACATTTTTATTATTATTATAATTATCACATGCGAAAACTTTAAAGCGCTTTAGTGAAAAATGTGCATTTTGCAGTTATGCCGGTTTGAATTCAAAGCGACGATATAATGCTCGAAGTCTGCAAGACTCCAATATTGACCTATCGAGCAAACTTTTAAAATGTTATTGATTAATTCATATTATCCATTAAATACCTATCCTGAACTTACAGAAAAGTGTTAAAGATTATTAAAAAGAAAATCCAAGACTTTTATTTGATATTTTACACTCTTTCATTTACAGTCCAAGAACTGCTATTATTGCTTGCAGTAGTTGATAAGATTAAAGGTCTAAGAATCACGTAAGTTGAGATTCTTTGAAACTCGAAAAAGAAACTTAGGAAAAACACAATATAAATAAGTACAATGGAGCATTCCAATCCATATACTACACGGAATATAACCTGCAATGAAAAAAAATTAGAAATATCCTATAGAAACAAAAAATAAAACAGAAACCATCTAAGAATATTTCAATAAAAATTTACTTACAGTTTTATTTTCCATATCTTTAGTACTAAAACCGTCATCTGATGTTATATTTGAATCCATAGGTGGTGCATTTAACTTATTATACTCTATAAGAACTAGGGCTATTTTTATATCAAGGAACTATTTTAAAAGTAGTATTCAACAGTTAACCCTCATCATTGATATTCAAACTGTTCATTTTGAATAGGCGCCTGAGAAATAGTACTTTCTCCCTCGGTAAAAGCATAACCATGGTTACGCTCTTTGCGCAGCCAATAGTAAGCCTTCTTCGCCACTTTGACGTTGATAGTTGCCATGGTTACCAATTCAGTGGTGGGGGAAGGAAATGTACTCAGGCGCTAATTCAAAATGAAAAGAGTATAGTTAACCTCAGAACCCATAGAATCACCAAAAATTTATGCTAAAAATTCAAATTTTTTAGTATTTATTTAAGTATTCTTATGCATAAATAAATGAAAAAAAGTCCAAAAAATGGCAAATTGACCTTTTCTGCTAAACAAATCTCCAAGCTTCGCTCTACACGTGAGAGTGAAAAAATAACTACCCTCTCGGCAGTTATAGCCCCTTCAATTTAGCGAAATAAATGTCCACTCAAATAAATCATTGTATCAAAATGTATGTATTATTTTATTTAATTTGAAGCTTAAGTTAATCTATCTTTCTTTTCTTATTCTTTGTACTACAAACTTAGCCAAAATTTTAATTCCATTTTAATTTAAAATACTTTTTTTTGTTCTTTTTTTTATCCAATGAATGTTTGACTCTGTAGATATTCACTTACTCCATTGATAGTGCCTCAATGTCACAGTTTCATAATAATTTCTAATTTTATTCATCCATCTTAGCTTTTCTATTTTTCCCTTTTGTGCTGTGAACTAAACAAACATAATTTAGTTGTAGATTAAAGTGGTTTTTAAGACTTTCATCTGAAATTTCATAATGTTGAAAAAGGTATGAAAAGGGAGAAAAGTCCATAAACCTTTTTCAATTGTAAAATATTTTTGAATATACTGATATACTTTCGATGATTATTCTGTATTCTATATAAGGCCCTGAGTTGCCAGTACAAATTTTGTGGTTATACAATGAAAATTCCATTACTTTTTCAGCTTTTTCGATTTTCTCTTAACTTGGTTTTCGCGTTTTTGGACCTCTTTCCTTATTAAACTAAGGATTCAATTACAAACTGGTTTATAGCGGTTGGTTTTTATTAATAAAATAAATGCAACAATAAAATGATGGTTGGTTGATTGACTTTTTATGGGGCATGGCCCGCAGTAGGGCATTTTGCACCAAACTCAAGACATAAAATAATTTTAAGTAAGCAAAAGCCCTTGTCTGAAATATTCTATAAATAAATACGTACAATTTGTTCAAATATCGTTAAAATTTAATCAAGTAAGTTGAAAAAAGGTGAAGAAACTGGTATTGTTAAAACTCAGATATGATGAGTAAAACCGATACGATGGATGAAGTTAAAAACATGTCTCAATTTGACAAATAAGATAAGATTTCAGATAAGTTAAAATATGGAATATGGAAATATGGAATATGAAATATGGAATTAAAAACATAATATCTATGAGTGTAAAAAACTCGACAGTCACACATAATATGTAACACAGAAAATGGAACATTGCAATGACTACCTATGGGAGTGAGTCGATGAGTAAATGGCGATGGGTGAACCGGGTATGATAAATTTGTGGCCGACTGATTAAAACTGCGATTCAAGCAACAATAAAAGGATACATGCAGTAAAGGTTCCTACAAGAGCACCCGCTAGTATGAATCGGATGACTGTTATCTTGGAACATCTGGCGTAAGTGTAAGTTATAACAGATTGGATAACAGAAAAGATTCCCCCAAATCCATAGAACATGTATGTCCCAACAGTCTGGACAGGACGGGCCTGTAAAGTAATTTATTCAATTAAAAAATAAAAGAATTCCTTGAGAAAAACACAAAATGTAAAAATAATGAGGAGAGTTTTCCCAATCGCACTTGCTTGGAGGAACCAGAGAAGGAGGCAATCAACATTAGGCCGAAGAAGGAAGATATTCCAGGAAGGAGGGAGATCTTGTTGAGAATATCGTTTGCTTTGGTCATGACCATGTTTTTATCCACGACGTACGCGTAGCGTAAGATCGAGCAAGTTATTCCTGAAAAAAAAACTTAGATAAATTCATTTACAACATAAGTCTTTCGATAATAATAAATTTAATTAATAATAAAATATAATAATAAAAATTAAGGGTATTTATCACTTTGCCTAAAATACACGGGTAGTATTATTAAACCCGGATTTATCACATTGCCTGTAACATAATAGTAAAAGTGAGCATTAGTTTTTTTATAATAATCTAAGTTTTTTTAATCATATTTGATCCTTAAATATTTAATTTATGGGTGTATCTAGTTTTAAAGAGAAAATGGCTGGCTATAAAAATAATCTGTAGTCATTACTTATATTTATTAGAAAATAGAGGGTGGAAGAATATAGTAGGCATATGCAGTTTTTTTCTTACCAAGTAAGCTAGATATGAATAACATGAAGTTAAACCCTCCAAGTTCTGGATAAGATCCTCCATCGAAACTGTAAAAGTAATTTTAAAATTTTATGTAGAGATTTTTAAATTAGTAATACAAATTATTATTTTAATCAAAGATATAGTATTTAATTTGTTATTAATTTTAAAAAACTATATTTTGCAACCTTAAGTTCCCTTGCTACTAATTCACAGAGAGCAGATTCTATTTTTAATAAATATGCAATATGCATGTTATGTTTTAATAATCACAAAGAGTTAGAAGTTCTAGAGTCATCCATCGATTTAAAAGAAAGTTCAAAATACGCAAAGGAAATACCTGTTAGCCTTTCATTTTATAATTCATACTTATCATTTATCATACTTAACCTATAACCTAATCCCGTATTTTATTTTTATGAAACATATGAAATATACATGCATTATGAATTTCTGAAAGCATGAATAATTGCAGAATCTAATCCTGATATATATTTAAAAGTAAATTTCATTTTACGACACAATTTGAAAATATTAATAGTAGGGGAGAGTGTTGTACCTACGGACGGTTGTACCTTCAGCCACCTCATTTTAAAATTCGGGAAAAAATGTAAATTTGAATTTGTGGTTGATTTTGAATGTAAACAGATGCTATCTAGTTGCTAACGTGAAATCAGCTGTTTAAAATATTATTTAAATTTTCTATAATAAAAATACTGTTTTTAGGTGCTCAAAGTTTTTTTTAGTGCATCACTACATTAATTATTTTCTTCCTCTATGATTATGATATGATAAAATGGGATATATGGGGGGAATCCCCGAGATTTTGACTTTTTAGTTTTGATATTAGAAATCGTCAGATCTCAATTCTTTTATCTTTTATAGAACTTTGAATGCAAAAGCACCTGATGCTGTACCTTCGGACACCATAAGTGTTGTACCTACGGACACGTTCTTGTGGGTGTCTGTAGCTAATCGGCGTTTTAGAATCAGGTTTCATTTAACTGAATACATTTTAATAAATGTTAAATTAATTCTAAATGGTAATCTATTTGTCAGCGATTATTTTCAAGTGAATTTTAGATGAAAAATCAAATATTTTGTGATATAAACTACTTTTTTAAATTTATGATTCTACTTGGAATTTAATGTAAAATATGGTGTAAAACCCTAAGCACCCTATCGCATTTAAGTATGATGATTATAAAAACTTAAAATTTCCACTGAAGAAGATTTACCACCAAATTATTATTGTTATTACCACCAAATGGTTGCATAACTAAGTGTCGATCGAATTGTGTTTTTTTGATCAGTGAAGTTGTCAGATCAATCAGCATGATTGATGAAACTATTACCTTAAATTCTGATCTGAAAATACCATGTGATTTTTGTGTTTTTGGAAAAAAATCAAGACTTTTATCATTTAACTTCGTTTTAATGATCATTTACGATCTAAAACTACATTACTTTAAAAAATCTATTTTCAATTTTAAAAAGGCTTGAAATAGGTTATTAAAAGGTAATTCATCAATAAAAATGTTCATTCTTAGCTTTTATCAACTAAAACTTCCCTTTTTAAGGGTGTCCACAGGTACAACTGGGTCTGTCCATAGGTACAACAGGTTGTTGTACCTTTGGACACAAATTTTTCAAAGTTATTATAAATTATTAAAAATCCAATTTTCAAGATTTTGACTAATAAAAAATATTTCTCTACTCACAAAGGTTAGGACTATAGGTTGGGCACTTTAAATGGTCAAAATGTGATTTTACCTGTCTTAGAAAAATCCAAACGTGATTTTTGTCCATAGGTACAACACTCTCCCCTACCAATTATAACTGAAATTTAACCCTTTCAGCCGCTCCAAATTTTCAATAGAATTCAATGACAATCTTGGACGGTCTAGGACTTAAAGTGTTTAAGATATGTATAATTTCTTCCCCCAGCATATTTCTCAAAAGCATACTTGAATCGTCAGTTTGAAAAAAGGGATTAAGTCCAAAATTACCAGGTCTTAAGAAAATTGAAAAAAACAAGGATAAGTAAAGGAATTTTCTTTTTATAACAACCACATTTTTACTTTGAATTCAGAACGTTATTTAGAAAAAAGAAAAATCATAGAGAATATTTGTAAAATGTTGTGTAGTTGAAAAAAATAGATTTTGACAGTTGCAAAAATCTTAAAAACCCTTAAATAGGAAAACTAAGAGAAATAAAATTCAAAAGAATTATGAAACTGCGTCATTAAGGCAGTTAAATTAATATCAATAAATTATTAATGAGTCTAACATTCACTGAAAGAAAATGTAAAAAACACTTTCAAATTAAAAACAAATTTTGTTTCTGCTTAGTTTAACAGCACAAAGAATAAGAAAAGAAAGACAAATAAAAAATAGAGCGTAGCTCAGATATTTGACGAGCGCAAAAAGTCAATTTACCATGTGTTCGTCTTATTTTTTTTAAATTAAGTTTCTTTTTATCCATTTACAAGATATCAATCTATAAGTATACTACTCATTCATTATTAATCAATCAATACTAATGGGCATTTCTTTACTTGATATCACTTGGGAAACTTATAAAATTTTTCCTGACTCCCATAGATACGATGCTGATGCTTAGGGCTGCCAAGAGGAAAAAAGCACAAGCGTAACCCAACCAGCCACTCTTTTTCCAGCTCCATACGGACATTCTGGAACAGGATCCGAGACGTGTGCATTTCTAAAAGTTAAATTTGAGGTGGATTACATATGTAGGCATAACTTGATAGGTAGTAAAAACTTCACATACTAAATAACCCTGCACTATCTTATGGTAAGGGTTTATGGTAAATATACTTATGCTATTTGGGGGAAAGATCAGGCAAAAAAACCAGCTAATCTCAGTACAATTTTGTGGATGTAATACTTGAGTGAAAAATAAATAAGTAAACTTTGCTTCATTGCTTATGACACCAAAAAGGCTGGAATTAAAAAAAATAAAATACAAGCAGTAAAAAAAATTTTATATTTTAATTTTTGTTTAGATCTTGTCAAGATGTTTTAAAAATATAAACAACGTTACTTAATAAATAGTAAAAACGAGAGAAATTGCATGTAAAATTATTATTTTATAAAATAGATTTCATATGAACAGAATATTCTATTTTTTGAAAACAGTTTTTGTAAGGTGGTGGGAAATATTAAAAGTACAGTTTTTTATGTAAATTCAAATGAACATTTCCTCCCTTTGACAATTATTTTTTTATTTTTGTAACATTTTAAGTATCGTGAAATCGGATGTTACTATTCCTTTTTTACAAAAGCATCGAGATCCTCATGCTGTTACATAAATTAATGAGTGAAATATAAACTGAGCATATTTTAAAAAAATAAAATCAAACAAAATATCATCTTAAATGTTTGTTACATTCCTAACAAACATTTAAGAAATATAGTAATGAATTTGAATACTTCTACTACTAATGATAATAATAACACACAATGTATAATGATGCGAAAAATTAAAAAAAATAATCCGGAAAATGTCATGTAAAGTAAAATACATCTCTTTGATAAACGATAAAAAGAAAAATTATTTTTATTCTAAGTATTTTTGATACCTGTTTTTATTTAAAGTAGAATTTTTAAAAGTAAAAAGCACGTGCACTAAGAGACAACACAGTAGCTTTTATGTAATCCACACAAAGAAGATATATATTTTATTTATACTTTCTTTTAAAATACTTTAAACGAATACCTACCTACCTACAAGTTTTATTCTTATACTATTTAAAAAAATCCCAAAAATGTACAAATATATTATTCTCTTTGGCATATGACAGTCTGTCAAATATAAACAACAAAACACTTTTAAAATTATTATCAAGTAAAATAAGGCCCTTCGAACTATAATACAAACTCTAGAATAATGAATATATTTACTTACAATTAAAGAAACGCATTGGCCCATGTAAAAGCGCTGTCATAGCTGAGGGTGTCATCTAAATACTGCGGTTTAGGGAACTCAGGTCGATCGCTTTATCGCCACTGTCATTGTTTTTCAAGCTTATCTCCCCTCCTCAAACAGAGACAAGGTGCGCACCTTTCCGAAAGACTAATTCATTTTGGGCTACTCTAAAGTAGCCATTTTTATCCATGGGTTTAAGTAGCAACACGCTTAAACATTCTTTAGACTTCCAAGTGTATTAATAGGTTAAATGTTGCTAGGTTCCGCAATTTTAGTCATACAAACTATCCTTTTTTCCTTCTCTCCCCTTTATAGGATAGGAAACTTATCGTGCCCTCTTTAGCATCACAACCGTAATGAAAATGCAAAAATAAAGCAAATCAGCATATTAAACCATTAATATAATTTTGTATTAATTATTATCATTCATGTTAGATATTACTGTATATTCAACCGCATACCTTATAATTGAAAAAAAATTTAAGTGATAAACTTCTAACCTCATAAATAAATCTTATTTTCAAGGAGGAAATAATAATAGATGTGAGGTTATATTGATAATTTACTGTTGATAAAACAGGAAAATGTTTTAGGAGTAATTTAGGATCACTTATATCTATTTCAATGTTAACACGCAATTCAACTGATAAGAGATGGAATATAAGCTAATTAAGATTTAAGTGGTGAAAATGGGGAGGATCTTTTTATGATTTTAGAGAATATTTATTATTATTATTTTTTTGCCTAGTGAACATCTTTAGAATATAGTATATGTTTAGAAAAGTTAACCAACTCAACTTCGCATGATAATAGCAGAAAACTTACTAAAAGTTATTAATTACTCTGTCAAAATGACCGCTCCAGAGCTTCTAGTGTTAAACAGCGACATCTACATTTAAGAAAAAGCGATATTTATTCACAGTAGTTTAAAGAAGGCAATATTATTGAAGATAGGCAGTATTTTAGGGCCGTACCCAGACTTTTGTATCGGGGTGAGCGGTTGCTTCAACATTATTTCTATGGTACACTACCCCTAAACGATTATTTTTTAAGATACAACTTTTATATCACTTGCAATTAATATTTGCTAATTAATTATTTTAAATCATTTATTAATTAATTTAAAATCACGTTATTTATTATTCCCACTCTAAAATGTGCATTTACCCCAACAAAATTCCATATAATTCATTTTTTAAATGTAGCGTTTAACACGTTTCTGGAATAAGCGATTCAATTCATTTTTGCACACTTACAGGAAGTACTTCCAATCCATCTTTGATCCATTTTTTTAGCTTCCACATATTCCATATTCAATACTACATTGGAACAAGTCATGCTCATAATGATAATGACGATTATTTAAAGAAGTAGGAAAAAGTGCCCCAATGTGGGATAGGTGCCTAATATCCCTATATCTGTAGGATAGGTGCCTATATCTGCTCTTTGCGGAATATTAGGTCATCCCGAAAGTTTTGTCGCTCTTGGGAGCATCTGTGTATATAAGATATTTTTGACACTTTTCCATTATGCGATACCAATATAAACTGTAACTTTATCTACCGTCAACTTGGATTCTTGGCTTGATTTTGGGGACTGATCGACAACTACTGAGCTTTCCTTAAATCTATAATGTTTCATCATTTCTTTTCAGCTCAAAATTTTTTGCATTTTTCCTAAAGTTAAGATTTTTAAATTAAAATTAACTGGCTAATTCCATAAAATATTAAAGTTTTAAGTATTTTTAACAAGTGTGGAAAATTTAACTTAGATTTAAATTTTTTCTGAGGCATCCGGAGAGTTTAGTCACAATCCTCCATATTAAATTGATGGATTGCTACTCCAAACCCTCTATTAGGAAAGATCCGGATGATCATTTGCAATCTAGATCGCTGGAAATTCTGCCGCCGCTCTTCAAAAATAGTACAAAATAAGTTTCAATTTATGAAATAAATAAGATCTTCCGTACAATCTTAATATGACTTAAAATTAAAGTTAAATTCCTTTGAATTTTAATTTTGAAAGTTTTCAATTAATGGCAACTTGAAGTAAACAAAATCTTATTAATCGTAGAAACTAGGAAAGCTGAAAAAGGGAGCCAACAAAAAAAAGAGTTAAAATTAGCCAAATTGGCTTTAGATAGAAGTAGAAGTACTTTACTGGTTTACCGTAATGGAAAAGTACCAAAAAATGCATTGTATACAGATGCTCCCAAGAGCGACAAAACTTTCGGGATGACCTAATAGACACGCTTCGTGGGGCTACTAAATTGGGTTCAATTATGACCTCGAACATCATTATATCAGCAAATGTAACTCAGCTTTTGCCTTGGGGGCACCGCAAAACTTTGACCACTCGAGAAAGTTTTGAAATCCTTTTTTAAACAACCGATTTAAGAAACAAAATTAATTGTTTCTTAATTTTTTAAAGTTGATTCCTACACAGAAAAATCTGAATATTTATGTACAGGTTTCAAAATTCATTTATTTAATAACTTTAATTATTTATTTGCGCTTTTTTTTTCTAAATATGGTAAATTCCTAATATGAGATAATGCGACAGTTCCTATAATGAGATATCATATTGAGACCTTCACCTCCTTTTGTAAATTATGTCTATTGGTAGAATTATTTTTTTGCATCACTACCATTACCAATTAATGATTTTCATTGTTATTTAAAGGGATTTTTTCTCCACATTTGGATCTAAGATATATCAAACAAAACTTGCCCCGTGAAATAATTGTTTCAAAGCATTTACAGGGTATTTTGCCACTATACAGAGGCTTGGTGAGACCTCATCTAGAGTATGCTGTTCAGTTTTGGTCTCCATACTTAAAAAAAGATATTGATTCAATTGAAAGGTTCAGCATAGGGCTACTAAAATGGTCAAGGGTATATCCAGTTTAAGTTATGAGGGAAGATTAAAGAAGATAAATATGTTCACTCTAGAGAAAAGAAGGATTAGAGGGGATTTGGTTCAACTTTTTAAAATGGTAAAGCAAGGGGACACAGAGGGACTAGATTTCAATACGGGTAATAGAACAAGGGGTCACAATTTCAAATTGAATAAAGTAAAATTTAAGACGGAGTGTAGAAAGCATTATTTTTTTAATAGGGTAGTGGATAGATGGAATGCGTTGCCTGAAACAATTGTAAATTCAAGAGGGGTAAACGAGTTCAAGAGGAAAATTGACAGATACTGGGATTCCGGTAGTTTGAGTTAAAAAGACTGGACCAACCTTGCTGGGCTAACGCCTGTAGTTGGTCGACTTAATTTGTATTTGTATTTGTATATGAAAAACATGGGGCATCCATAATGCTACTAGTTAATTTTATACTTAAAATAATGAAATTGAATTAAAACGTCAACATATTAATCTGATGAATGGTTAGAGGTCTTAGGAAATGAGAGAGAATATAAAATTTTTTAGCTCTCTATCAGATATAAAATTCACACCCATAAGCAAGACAGCTAAAGAAAAGTAACTTAAAGTGTATTTATTTCTTAAATTTTCTTTTACACGGATATATTTTTTTACTTGGTAGGCTTTTACCCTTTATCTATTTTCTCTTTATTTATATTGGCGAGTTAGTTCATAAGAGATTTTTATAAGAGATAAACCATATAAAACTCACATGGATGCATGAAATTACCTAGTTAACCTAGTATTTTTTTACTTTAAAAAACCGTATTTTTTAAACGCGCATTTTTACACAATAGAAGTTCCTTTTTTATATTTTTAATAGGAATATATAATTATTAATTGAAAGGCTAAAAGTTAATGCAATTACAGAAGGGATACTTTATTGATTTGTATACAATTTTAAGACGAGGACCAAACACCACCCTACACATAAGATTAAGCTCAAAATATTTCCGTTGCTTTTAGGTATTCGTTATTTGAAGCCCTTGATGCTCAATCAGTTAGAATAATTTAGCTTTATTATTTAATTAATAATCATAAAAATATAAAAATAAAAGTGGTTCCGTATGACACTAACTTATATTGAGAACATCGGATGTCTCATATTAGGACACCGGTATCTCATATTAGGCACATCATGAATTTTAATTAATATGCATTTTTAGGGTAATTGCAGTTAGTCTTTATAAAAAGCGACACGTTTTTCGAATCAGGCATATACACAATATACAAAACCATTTTTTTAAATCCTTTTTGTAGTAAACGTAAATTGGAATAATAAAAGTGGTATCCCACATCGGGGCACTTTCCCCTATTCATGACATTTAATCTCAATTCATTTTTTATATTATTTCAATTTATTCAAGAAATTTATCAAAAACTCTTGATGTACGAAAAGGTAAATCTGCCCTTTATACCAGAATATTTTCAGACCAACCAAACTTTAACATTAAATTAACTTCTGTAATTTCCGGGAGTTGGTAGCTAATAATAAACTGAACTTACGCATTTAGTTTCATCCAACAGACCCTCTCTGATTAACGACCTCATATTCGGAAAGTTTCATATCAGTTTTATTTTTAAACGTGAACTACGATTCTCATTATCTTCCGTTTGAATCCAAACCTTAGGTTCCTTCCTTCCTGCTTTAAGCAAAGGAAGCAGGTGTATTTGGATGTTTAAATAATAAAGTGATAGAGTTCAAATTCAGTTTTGGTATAATTACGAAAATTAAACTTCAAAATGATCGACAACTTTAATTTTTGGTAGAATACGATAAAGCAAAGTGACCCAAAGAAGTTAAATGTTTATAGAATTAACGCATTTGCCGATAGTTGAGTAAGTTTTACTCTGCGTCTAAACCCACTTTCATAAATTCGTTCTAGATCATTTTTATAAAAAAAACATTCTTAGTTTTAACTCCAATGCTAGAACCTATAGTAAAAGTTCTGTGTTTTACCGTTTTATTTAGTTTCTATCGATTTTCCTCATAAATAAAGCATTGTTAGAATATGTATTAGGATATTTTATTTAATCTCTTATTATACTTTCATTTTCATTGTATCTTCTAAAAGTTTTTATTTAAAGACTATGAGGGTAAAGCAAGAAATAGCCCATATTATTTTAGTTTTGAGATAAACAGTGTTACATATTTGTATATTCTATCAAATAGAAGGGTATTTAACTGGAAAAAGTTCTGGTAAAGCATTAAATTTTCAAAATAACCACCTCCGACTTCGGTAGGATGAAAGATCTTATTGAATATAATTGTTTTGAAAAGAAATGTTATATATCGTATAAGATGATGTGTATAAGATGTGGGGTATTTTTATTATCATTGAGGTCTCCAATTCAACAAAGGGAATCTTTATTTTTAAATTGTAATACTTAAAAATTTCATTTATTTAACGAAGTATTTATCTTAACGATTAACACATTATTAGTTTTCAGCTCTAATTTTACTTACTTCAAACGTTTGCATAGTTTTAGATCCTGAATAATACAACATATCCAATTTTTTTTTGTCATTATTATGTATTTGGTATAAATTTCTCTTTGGAAGAGAAATATTTTGATTCCCCTGTAAGTGAAACACCAGTTATGTCATCCCAAAACACCTCACATAAAAAAAAGCAGAAACATACATTCGAGATGCATTAGTTCTATAAAAAAGCTCCATAGCTCTTACTATGGCCTCATTACCAAGAAAACATCCTATTTATCCCTGTTAATCTAAACAAAAACGTACTATTTTGGGATGTATTTCAATCAGTTATCTATTGATGCATGTTCTATAAATCTTCACAGACCTCCCAAACAAATAACATTCACAACACCCGTAATTTACGATATACATGAAATTGCCATTGACGTAAAACAAATACATATCTTGGTCTGTTTTGATTCCCAGAAGAGAACCACTACTACAGTTTACTGGATTTCCGGTTCATTTGGATGAGGGCTATACCACAATAAACAGAAGTAGCAGCATCCATTAGATGGATAAATTTAGGTACCGGACTCTTTCCATCAACAAAATGTATCCTAAATTCATCATATATCAATCCTTAGTCAAACAAGGAGGTCACTATATATTAGTAAGTGTTGACAATGGTATACCACGTTACAGATATGACGTATTACATGACCCAAAAACTTAAATCTAGCAACATAAAGCTTTTGAGATCCTTCAGTCTACCAAGGTTTTTTAACCCTTAAAATCTCTTCACCTTTATGATGGTATTGCGTCAAAACACATTTTAAAATGAACTGTGCACGAATTAAGACGCATTAAATTTTCACAGGTGCTTCCTTAAAAATGCTAACCATTTCTGATTTGGCTGATAGGGATACAAGGAGCTAACAAGAATAGATAACTGAATAAATCTCATTTCCTTTTTTCTATATACAGAACTGACACATTTTAAAAATCAATACCTAATAACTCAAAAACTAAAAAAGATAAAAACATGTGGTTTGTTGCATCCTACACCTAAGACTTCCAGGAGTAGGATGTAACAAACCGCGTGTTTTTATCTTTTTTAGTTTTTGAATTATTAGTTGTTAATTTTCAAAATGTGTCAGTCATTTTTGGATACCCTGTAAGTGAGCGATTCCTAATTTCTAAAGATATTATGGAATTTTTGCTTTTAAACAATGAATAAAACTTGATGCGGTCTGATAAACTATAGGGGAGACTGCTGTACATTTAGACAAAAATTCCCTTTTAGTTCTTCTAAGAACAGATAAAAACCGAGAATTTTAAAAAATTAGTTTGGATCACAAAATGTTTGATTTTTCATCTAAAAATCTAACTATTTATGTTTATATGTCAATTCAGTTATTAGTATTAGTATTATTAGTGTTGTTATTGTTATTGTTATTGATTTTATTATTATTATTATTATTATTATTATTATTATTATTATTATTATTATTATTATTATTATTATTATTATTATTATTATTATTATTATTATTATTATTATTATTATTATTATTATTATTATTATTATTATTATTATTATTATTATTATTATTATTATTATTATTATTATTATTAATATTACTATTACTATTACTATTACTATTACTATTACTATTACTATTACTATTTCTATTTCTATTACTATTACTATTACTATTACTATTACTATTACTATTACTATTACTATTATTATTATTATTATTATTATTATTATTATTATTATTATTATTATTATTATTATTATTATTATTATTATTATTATTATTATTATTATTATTATTATTATTATTATTATTATTATTATTATTATTATTATTATTATTATTATAATGAAGGAATATTATAATGAATTATTATTAGGAAGTAATATTAGTGTCATTCCCCCCCAAATAAAACAACCCCCTTTTGGCCCCTTTGGCCCCCTTTTGGCTTTTTTTGGACCCCTTTTTGGCCTAGTACATTTTTGGAGCTTTATAGAAAAAATTTGAAAGCGTTTATTTTGTACTTGTTGACTAATTTCGTTAAAGAGTCTATAGATAAACAAAAATTTATCAGTAGTTTCTAAAATAAAGCTTTACATTTTTCTTAACTAGTCTTTTTTTCAAAAATGAGAGGGGTGACCCACTTACCCCAAGAGATGGGGTAAGTGGGTCAAACTCTGCAAAACAGTTCAATAAACATTAAAATGTAATGAAAATTTACCTGGAAATACTTCTTTGAAAAATAAGTCTTGAACTCTCCAAAATATCCATTCTGGGAATCTATTTTAAATTAGTTCTATAATCTTAAAAATAAATTAAACAAATCTCAAATATATGCAGAACTCATCGGTGTGACAAGCTGTAACATAATCAATGCGAGTAAGTGTGAAATTTCCTGTACATATTATAGTTTTAGGGGGGTGACCCACTTACCCCAGGTAACCCTATTGTTATTGTTATTATTGTTGTTATTGTTGTCATTGTTGTCATTATTATTATTATTATTATTATTATTATTATTATTATTATTATTATTATTATTATTATTATTATTATTATTATTATTATTATTATTATTATTATTATTATTATTATTATTATTATTATTATTATTATTATTATTATTATTATTATTATTGTTATTGTTATTGTTATTATTATTATTATTGTTATTATTATTTTTATTGTTATTGTTATTATTGTTATTGTTATTGTTATTATTATTATTATTATTATTATTATTATTATTATTATTATTATTATTATTATTATTATTATTATTATTATTATTATTATTATTATTATTATTATTATTATTATTATTATTATTATTATTATTATTATTATTATTATTATTATTATTATTATTGTTATTATTGTTATTATTGTTATTATTGTTATTATTATTACTATTATTATTATTATTACTATTATTATTATTATTATTATTATTATTACTATTATTATTATTATTATTATTATTATTATTATTATTATTATTATTATTATTATTATTATTATTATTATTATTATTATTATTATTATTATTATTATTATTATTATTATTATTATTATTATTATTATTATTATTATTATTATTATTATTATTATTATTATTATTATTATTATTATTATTATTATTATTATTATTATTATTATTATTATTATTATTATTATTATTATTATTATTATTATTATTATTATTATTATTATTATTATTATTATTATTATTATTATTATTATTATTATTATTATTATTATTATTATTATTATTATTATTATTATTATTATTATTATTATAATGAAGGAATATTATAATGAATTATTATTAGGAAGTAATATTAGTGTCATTCCCCCCCAAATAAAACAAATATATTCTTAATTTTTGGTCACGAGTGTAGTAGTATAATAAAAAAAGAGGGGGGAAATAGAGAAGATGTGAATAGAGAACTACAAACTTAAAATAATTCACCAGTAACTAAATAAATTTTAAATATTATATATGTTGCCCAAATTTATTTTAACTGAACAGTGTTGTCTGGTCAAAGCATTGATGTTATTAAACCTCAGATATCAAGGGTAGGTCTGAGGATGCAAAAATAAGTGAAGTGATTGAGGTACAAGAGCGACAATGTATTCGTGCAATGTATTTTGTAAAGAGGTTTACTTTACGAATTGTTTTCCTTGTTTCCATGTATTCTCGATAAGAACTCCCATTTTCACTTATGCCGATATTGAGTTATATTTAAGCTTAAATTTTGTACTGTGCCATGCAATTTATCACTACCTCTACCATGAATTTCGTGAAAATGATCAAAAAAGTATCATATTTTTATGGGAGAAATTTAGATAAAAGTGCATGAACACAATATATGACTTCATTTTTATGTTTTGGACTTTTTTTATTAAAACATTTAATTACCACACAATAAAAATCGCCACTAATTAAATAAAATCCATTATAAGCGGTATTAGGAATATATTTTGTCACTGAATACAAAAACCTTATGATCTAAAAACATTAATCGAGCTGCATCTAGTCAAAATCACCTTAACTATGTAAAAAATTCCAGAAGTGAGGAAGTAAAACTAACTTAAAAACAAAATGTGCAGTTGAGGAAAATAAATGACTCAGTTGTGATTTCTGGCGAACCACTTGGGTAAGAAAGACAAAATAGGGATCGTTTTTCATTAATTAAAGTATTCTTTTACCAAAAACATTTTCGAGTCCTTAGGGGACGTCTTCATATTAAACGAAACACTAACTTTTTTTTTCAATGGGGACCCCCAATTATTATTAGTTTTTCTGAAAGGCCATCCCCCAAACCCTTATATACCCAGTTTCATCCAGATTGATTTAAAAATCATTTAAACTTTGAAAAAAATTTTAAATCGTAAAATTTTTTATTGGTAATCGATTCTGGTAGTAATTTTTTGCAGGAAACCAAAATTTCAATCGATTTTATCCAATAGTTTTTGAGAAAAACGAACTAATATCTTAAGGGGCCGTATACCGTTGCCGAATGCATACCGCAAATGCTCTCTCTCTCGTTCGTTTTATCAAAAACTATTGGATAAAATCGATTGAAATTTTGGTTTCCTACATAAAATTACTACCAGAATCGATTACCATGAAAAAATTTCACGATTAAAAAAAATTTAAAAGTTTATTTTAAAAAATAATTCTTTTTAATCAATCTGGATGAAACTGGGTATTTAAGAATTTGGGGGGATGACCTTTCAGAATATTAATAATAATTGGGGGTCCCCATTGGAAAAAAAAATTAGTGTTTCGTTTAATATGAAGACGACCCTCTAAGGACTGGAAAATTGTATAGGTAAAAGAATACTTTAATTAATGAAAAACGACCCCTATTTTGTCTTTCTAACCCAAGTGGTTCGCCAGAAATCACAACTGAGTCGTTTTTTCCCCAACTGTACCTGTGTACACCCATAAAAAAGTACCCAATGCATTTAAATACCTATTTAAGGGGGTCCAGGACACAATTTTCTAAAAACTTTACTAATTAACTTAGAATTATGAAATTTTTTATACTGATTAACCATCTAACAACTAAACAAAATCACATCAGAAAAGTATTCAAAAAGTTTTTAAAAAAATTAAAAATTGAAATTTCATTAAAAAAGTGGGGTCCTTTAAAATTGATATAACTCAAAATATTATTGATAAATTTTCAAAATTTTTTCACTTAATCAAACAGAAACACATTTATCTTTATTTTGGTCAAAACATTTTAAGAAATATTGATTTTTTGAAAAAATATGAACAATTGAGTAAAAAATTCTTGAAATTTTTATGCAACTTTTTTTTAAAATTCATATTTTAAAAAGTATATAAAATTTTTAAATTTCCCTTCACCAAATTAAAGTAAAATGTTCAAAAAGTATGTATTTCAAATTTCATCTCTTTACCTTGAACGGTTCTTGACTTATATCAATTTAAAGATGAGAAACAGTGAAAAAACACATCATAGAGAAAACCGGATTTGAATGTTGAAAATATAATGCTTGATTACCAAAGCATCCAGCAATAAATGATTGTATCTCCGGTTCTATTTATGATAGAAACATAATTCAAACATCATTTTAAGCAGACAAAACAGGGTTCATCTTTGAAAGCAAAAATTTTTTTTTGAAAATCTTACGATTTTTGTGTCCCAGACCCACTTAAATAATAAAAATCTAAAATGAATTAATTTTATAGATAACAGTGGAGTAATTGGAACGAATCATACTAAAGATGCACAGAAAGCTGTACATTTCCATCGGTTCACATAGTTCAAAATAATTGAAATCAAAATTATTGCTTAAAAAAGTTGTAATGTTTTCAAAGCACCTTCAAACAAAAGTCCGAAAGTAATAACTGTTAACTATTTCCAAAAATTTTGCTTTTTTCCTCGTCTAACTGGCTTTCGCCCATTAGATCTAATAGGGAACCTATAGCAATGGACTCTTCCATCGTCCTATTTTTAGGACACCCAACACCGATGAAACTATTACGAGTATTATAATTTTTTCAACTTTATGGGTGCACCTGCACATGGGATTAAACTAACACATATTTGAGATTGTATGACAAACCTTTAATTTCGTCAATGCTTGGCAGGATATTAGCCAATCAAAAAATGTTCAGAATCAAAAAAAGTTTTTGAAAAAAATCTTTTTCAACTATCTCTTTTAAATAAAAAATAATAATACATGCGGGAATAAAATTGTTCATTCTCGATAACCTTTATAGTAGTTTCAAAGATTGGCAAACAAATGTTCCTTTTTAAATATATTTGAATGTAGTTTATAATAAACTAGCGCTGACGTGCTAGACACGGGCTTCGCCCGGGTTTCAGTTTTTTAATAAATATCACCTGGTGGGTTACAGATGGGCTTCGCCAGTCCATTTTAAAAAAAATTATTTGATGGGCTTCGGCAGTCCAAGTGGGGAAATAGGTAAATATAGGAGCCATTTTTATGTTTATGCTACAACAATGGATTTTAAACTACAGAAATCGATGCCATACCTACAACAATCGATAATATGCCTACAACAATTAATGTTACATCTTCTATTGTTATATTTACAACAATGTGGTTTTGCCCTGAAGTTAGGCACGAAATATGGGTTTCTGAGCATAAAATTGGCCAAAAACGTTATTAGGATGCTTCGATTTTAAATTATTTTTATTCAGAAACCTTCCCTGGAGCGAGTAGATCAACGTGGTATAGTTTAATAGTTAAAGTAGGTTCGACAAGTTTAAAAATATTAAGGACATACAGACAAACATTGATTTATATATATAGATTGAGGTGCTTTGAGCAACAATGAGCTAACTCTAGCAGTTTTTCATTATAGTTTCACCTCAAATTCTCTCTTTTGTATTTTTCAGTTTTCAAGGGACAAAATCTTGTAAAAAATACCAAAAAATTCTTAATACTAAGACGGTTTGAACTGATATTTATCAAATTGGCCTCAAACTCAATTTTTATTTTGGAAAAGTCGAAAGTTTATTCACATAACATTATGAAAAGCGTTATGAAAGTTTGAAAAATCCCCCTATAAATATGTAAAATCCTTGAGCTTCAAATTCTGGGATGTTTTGTTTCAGAATGAGACCTTGAACACAGCATTCTGATGGTATATAAGAGATTTAAAGCATCTGCGTGCCAACTGCTTTCTTAATTGAACACTTCCAGCTACATCAGCTAAAAGTGCTTCGTGATTCTTGCATTTAAAAAGAACCTCAGATTCGGAAGCAATAAACATTAAGAGTGATCATGAAATATGCATGCTTAACTCTGTACTCTCCGAGTTGTAGTACATGCATTAAGAGCAGTCATTAACGTAGGAATTAGTTCAATCACAGATTTCTTTGTTATTGTTTAGGGGATTACAGGGCACTTAAGAAATTCGATGCTCGATCGCGGCAACGCATTTCTGAGAATGTTAAAGAGAATAACAAAATGGATTTGGGAAGCATTTATGTTTTAATGGTTGCTTATTCAGGTATTCAGAAACAAATGCTTATTGGAATTCCAACGTTCTCCCTCTGTTCCAAAAAATTAGATTAGATAATGACCTCAAAAATGCTAGTCAAGTGTTACCACAGTTTTAATAAGATTTTTTAATTTAAATAATTACCCAGCCAAAACTATCTGCAAAATTGCTCCAAAAATTTCTGTAGAGCAGTTTTCTTAAAGAAGTGTGCGGTTATTTTGTAGTAATTGAATTTTGAAGTTTTTAGGTTTGCAGCATTCTTCAGAATTTTTGCAACCAATCAATAGACTTTTCAGAGGGTATAAAAACTGCAGATTTTCTAAAGAAAAGAAAAATCTTGAATCATCTTTTTATGGGAACAATATAACCACATTATTTCTAAAGCAAAGAAATAACTACTTGATATTTTTAAAATTATTTTTACATGCATATTCATTTCTTTTCGCTTATTTCTGAAACATGTCAAACGTCACTTTTCTTGTTTTTAGATGAACGAGAAAACTTTATAGAAGCTTACTACATTTTTATGAAGATGTTTAGAAATTTTTTTTCTTTAAGTAGACCCTATTTGGATATTTTACAGGCAAAAAGAATTTTTTTATGTTTTTATTCTTTTTATAAAACATTATTACTAATTTATTTAAGGATTTATTAATAAAAGTAGGAGTATTAGTTGAAAAATAACATTTCCTTATTAAATACTAACCCATAAAGTTATTACAGAATTCTTATTTTTTCTCTTTTGGTTAGTAGATGTATAAATATCTTTTTTATAAATGATTTCTACTCTAGACTCAAAAATAGTGGTCAGCCAATTCAAAATGCTAAAACTATAGACATCTTCGAAATCAATTAGATAGTTTTTTAGATGTAAGTTTGTGAACAGTAAAACGATTTTGCTTTAAAAGCCCCTACAAAATCAGTTAATTAGTTCAATATTATGATCTGGTGTATAGATTTGATATCCCATTTAAATAAAATGATTCAGAGATCCAAAATCTCAATCACATCGATGTAATAAAGGGCCACAAGCATGGAAATTTTTAATATGTATTTACCAAAAGTCCTTAGTCTTGATATTCATACAAAAACATTAAAAATGTGGTTTTTACTATGGTTTGATGGCTCTTACCTCTAAAGAATGACACAGTATTTGTATGCAATTAAATAAAAAAGCAGTCCCAAACAAGCTGCAGATGAGACGGCATGAACAAAATTCCCAGCAGTTTAACTGCAGAAACCAGTCCAGCGACATCGTTTGACATGTTTCTGCACTAAACTGAAATTTAACATGCTGGAAAGACATGTTAAAATCACGTTATTTTTCTTCTTACTTTAAAATGTGCATTTACCCTTACAGAATCCCATGAAACCATTAACTCATTTTTGAAAAAAGTGGCGTTTGACACGTTTCAGAATTAAGTGATTCAATTTTTCATTACGGGGTCAATCCATATCAAGTGATCCAGAAAAAGTAAATTTGGTCGCTCGACCATTTTATAATCGAATGATATTTTGTGTGTTGATTCTTATATCATTAGAGAGTCCAAAACCACAAATTTTAATTTTTTATCTTTATTTGAATTTTTATAGCAGCCATCGATGTTCTACGGAACAGCGATTGTAAGGGTTTACGTTAACTAGCGTTATTCCTAAATGGTTTAACTTAAATTCATGGAACAAAAGCCATTTAACTTAGAAAGATACAGGGTTTATGATGGTTGAATCAAATATAAGGGGTATTGAGTCCCAAATAGAAAAAATCCCCCTTAAAAGTCGAGCTTTAAGATGGTCATTTTTCACTTTTCAAACGTATATTTTTGTTAAAGGAACTATTATTTTTCTATTTTTTTCTTGATGACTGTGTAGTATACTTCCTAAACTTTACTTTAAAAAAAATTTGACCTCGGTATACGTTTATTTTTAGAGTTATGAACTTTCAAAATAGGATCATTTAAAAAAATTCACCACTTCGACCCTCAATATCTCTGGTGGAACAAAGTTTAAAAATCTGAAATTGTTACTGGTTAAACCTTTCTAGGGTATAATCCTGTTTTACAAAGGACGTCTTTGGTATTTGCTTACAAGTCGAGTTACAGTTCCTCGAAGTTGCCATAAAAACGCTCAATTTAATGGTTTGAAAAGTGCAATTTTAGGTCAAATGCTCACCACTTTATTAATTACAATTAGGTTTATTTTATTTCTCATTGCTTTTTATTTTTTTTTCTGTGAGGTGACTTAAATTTCTGTATGGGTTATCAAAATCAGAGCAAATTGAAAACAGCTATGGAAACTCAGTGTTCTATGTGAGTACCACGAAAAATCTTTAAAACAAAAACATATTTTTTCCGTTCGTTCGTTCGATATTTCCTTTTTTATTTGGGCGCGAAAACACTAGAATCACAAATCATGTGCTGTGAGGTCACTTCCAATAGAAGCCCGTTTTCCGATCACGTGAAAACAGTAAACACAATGGTTTTCATGCCCTGTGATGTCCCATCCAATAGAAGCCCGTTTTCTGACAACGTGATTTTTTTGACGTTTTGACAAAAATAAAATTGAATTTTAAATTAACACATTTTTAAACTTAAAAAATCAGAAGTTTGGGGCTTTTAAACCATGATATATCAAAAAAGTATAAAATCAAGCAAATCCCTCACTCATACAAATTTTTGTCAGAAATCAAAACCTTAAAAATAGCAATGAAAAACCAAATAAACCTAATTGTAATTAATAAAGTGGTGAGCCTTCAAACTAAAATTGCTCTTTTCAAACCGTTAAATTGAGCTTTTTTCTGGCAACTTCGAAGACCTGTAATTCAACTTGTAAGCAAATACCAAAGACGGCATTTGTACTACAGGATTATACCCTAGAAAGGTTTAACCAGTAACAATTTCAGATTTTTAAACTTTGTTCCACCAGAGATATTGAGGGTCAAAGTGGTGAATTTTTTGAAATGATCCGATTTTGAGAGTTCATAACTCTAAAAATAAACGTATACCGAGGTTAAATTTTTTTAAAAGTAAAGTTTAGGAAGTATACTACACATTCCTCAAGAAGAAAATAGAAAAATAATAGTTCCTTTAACAAAAATATGCGTTTGAAAAGTGAAAAATGACCATCTTAAAGCTCGACTTTAAGAGGGATTTATTCTATTTGGGACTCAATAACCCTTATATTTGATTCAACCATCATAAAGCCTGTATCTTTTTGAGTAAAATGGCTTTTGTTCCATGAATTTAAGTTAAATCATTTAGGAATAACGCTAGATAACGTAAACCCTTACAATCGCTGTTCCGTAGAACATCGATGGCTGCTATAAAAATTCAAATGAAGATAAAAAATTAAAATTTGTGGTTTTGGACTCTCTAATGATATAAGAATCAACACACAAAAAATCATTCGATTATAAAATGGTCGAGCGACCACCTTTGGATCACTTGATATGGATTGACCCTACGATGTTTTCTGTAAGTTCTATTTATGAATAATTTTTCAGCAAGAGCCTATTTAAACATCTCGTAGTTTTTGTTAAGTTTGTTTTCCCTGAGTCACACGTTTGTGGGCCTGTTACAGTAAAATATGACAGAAATTCTTTGATATTTCACATGAAGGTTCATTGCTAACATATCTTGAAAAATATAACTCCCCTCTTATTTCTCACCAGTAAAATAACATAACTAAAAAGAATATAGCTAGAATATCTTGCCTGCTCAGCTTCCCATCAAACAAATTTTCAAAGATCGGAGTTGGAGACCGCTTTTATCGGCCAAAAACTCCACATATTCGCAGATCATCGCGCTCAGCTTTCAAAGATTAAAATCATTAGTAGCAGAGATTCTTATGGATAAGCTTTTTAGAAAAAAAGGAATTTTTCAGTGTTAATCTTCCAGGGTTTGAAATGATTACATTTAACCGCCAAAACCAGGTTAAAGGATCAAATTTTAATAAAATGTAAAAAAAACTAGCTTGGTTTTGGGTAAAAAACTCAAAATCAGATTTTCAATATTATTGGTTGAGATTAAAAATAATAACTACTATTGAACGATCCGTTGATAATGATAATACTTTATGTAAAAGAATATTACAATCAAAAAAATAAAACGCAAGCACCAAAATAATAGTTTACAGCTCGCCAAAACCGCCTATCTTTTATTTCAGAATAATCGAGATGTCTCTCCGTTGGGCGATTTGGCGATCTTTCACATGATTGAAAAGTTTTCCTTTTTGAGAGCAAAATGTAATGTACTCAGAAAATCTGTTTTTTAATTATGGAATAAGCAAACTGTCATCTTATTTTGAGTTTGTTCTTCACCTACATAATTATCAGTTTCAATACTGGATTTTTGAAGAGTTAACCCGGCTCTATACCACATTTCCTTGCCCCCCTCAAGGAAAAACTTCTGAAAGATGTTGAGTTTTGACAGACTTATTTTCGTTCATTAACGTTCCTCGATCATCTTAGAAGAACATTCCAGATACTTGAACCAACACTCAAAAGAAATAATCAATAAATTATTTTTATATTTGAATGCATTTGATTTCCTTTAAAAAGTGGTGATCGCATCTTACATAGGGACACTGCGAGCGAGTGTAATAATGAAGGGGTGAGTACAAGAAAGAAAAATCATTAAAATTATGATCCCCAGTTATGATTACAACGTGATTTTTTTCTGACCGACAACGATGATCCTTGAAATTTGGCCATACATAAAAAAAATTGAACGAATATTAAATATTTGTGCTGCTTGGGGAAACCTTCAAAAATCGCAATATTATTAACTTTTATTTGCAGTTTTCCTAACATCATAAAGCATTTAAGGTGTAAATTTACATTAAGATGAGAGATTTTCAACCATAATAGTTGTTTTCAATCATATTGTTACATTTAGGTATTGAATTTAATGATCATATTTGATCTCCAAAACCTATTTCAATTTCAATTTATTGTTATACATACACATATATTACACAAACAAAGAATGAGAAAAACAAATTATGATTCGCCTGAAGGATACAAAGACCTGTATAGGCGAAAGAAAAATTACAATTTTTACAGAAAAAATAAAAACCTAATATGAAGATAAAAAATTAATTAAGTTTAGTAGGGAAAAACATTATGTATAATAACAGAATTAGAATAACTACAATATATACACTTCAATTGAATTAAGTAATGAAAATAAAGGCACAGCAAGGCTTAAAAATTTTATGCTTCTGGATTTAGATGGAAAAAACATCCAAATTATCAATATTACAAATAAAATTAAATAATGATCGATTGAAAATATTAGGAGATGGAAAACTCTGAAATTCTATAGGCAAAAAGTTATATAATTTAGGAGCAAGATAAAAAAAATTTTTTTTGAAAATTTCTTTATGAAAACGGGGAATATTAAATATTATTGTGGGTCTTCTATTTGAGGTATGAATTTTTAAGTCGCAAATATTTTTATGGTGATGTAAAAAAAGTAACATTCGATAAAATGCAAAATGGCGAATAGGTAAAATTTTTAAATTTATTATTAAGTTACAGGGATGATCAAATTTATAGTTTAATAATTTGAAAATTTTGTTTTGAATTGATATTAAAGGAGACAAATTAGATTTATATTCACCTCCCCAAACTATAATTCCATAATTTATTAACGATTGAGCCCAAGAATGATACAAAGTAATTAAAAATGACTTATGAACTTTATTTTTAAGAAAATGCAATTTGATTAAAACGAAGCGTAGTTTTTTAGATAATTCAGTGATGTGAGTTTTCCATTTAAGGTTTGAATCAATAAAAAGACCTAAATATTTTATGCTATTTACTTGTAAACTCTAAACCCTGTGTACTCTGCTTTAATTATTAAAGTTTTGTAGCTTAAAAATCAGGCCTGGTTTGAGACACAGAACTCATGATCAAATTTTGAGTTCTATTGGTTTCAATAACAAATTAGGGTTACTTGGGGTAAGTGGGACCCCTTTTTGGCCTAGTATATTTTTGGAGCTTTATAGAAAAAATTTGAAACGGTTTATTTTGTACTTGTTGACTAATTTCGATAAATAGTCTATCGATAAACAAAAATATATCTGTAGTTTCTAAAATAAAGCTTTACATTTTTCTTAACTGGTCTTTTTATCAAAAATGAGATGGGTGACCCACTTACCCCAAGAGATGGGGTAAGTGGGTCACCCCCTCTTTATTTATATTTAAAGCAAGCAAAACGTAAAAGGAAGTAAGTGGGTCTTACTTGATAAAGTACAGTTTATTTCAATATAAAATATTTTATTGTAACTAAATCCATGAGTGAGAAATATACTCACATCAAAATCAATATGACAAGGTAAGAATAGAATGAAAAGCAAAAAAAGTATTTTAAAGAATGTTTTGAAAGGCCAAAGGGATGTTTTACTTTAGCATATAAAATAGTGTTGAAAAAACATAATAAGGTTTATTAAGATTTATTTTGGCACTTAAATACACATTGTAAGATAAAAAAAGAAATCGGACACACTAAATGAGAACGAGAGATACCATTGATGGAGATACCATATTTCACCTTACTCACCATAACTTAAATTAAAACGCCAATTTGATATAAAATGTCAATCAAACTATTCATAACTTTTAATGAATTTTGAAGTGGTGAGTAAAAGGTCTTGCTATTATAAATCGAAATTTTCTGAAATTATTGGGGGAAATTATTCTAATAACCCCCTGAAATCCTCCCATGTCTTCAGTAATAGTTCCCATATCATATGGGACCCTCTAGAACCACTTATATAGTAATGAGGGATCTCACTTACTAAATAAAGAGGGGTCCCACTTACCCCAACCATGCTAAAACCAGAGATGGGCAAAATGTAATCAGATTAATGATTAACGATTACGATTACAAATGTAATCTGATTATTTTTGTAATCTGATTACATTTGTAATCTGATTACTTTTGTACAAATGTAATCTGATTACAGATTACATTTGTAATCGTTAATCTGATTACAGATTACAATTGTAATCTAATATAACATATCTTGATTGCTTTTTCTGATTGATAATGGTAGGGTGCGAATAGGGTGTATTGTTGTTCCGCCACATACAGGAAGTGGTCAACAACTGACAGGAAATGGTCCAAAATTGACCGGAAGTGCTCCAAAATTGACCGGAAGTGGTCCAAAACTGACTGGAAGTGGTCAACAACTCACCGGAAGTGCTCCGAAACTTCCCGGAAGTAGTCCACAACTTACCAGAAACGGTCCGCAACTTAATAGAAGTGGTTTCGTAACTCCCCGAAAGTTGTCCGCGACTCCCCGGAAATGGTCCGAAACTTTCTGGAAGTGGTCCACAACTGACCGAAAATGGTACACAACTGACCGGATGTGGTCCACATTTTACTGGAAATGGTCCGCAACTTAAAAGAAGTGGTTCGTAACTTCCCGGAAGTTGTCCACGGCTCACCGGAAGTGGTCCACAACTTACCGGAAGTAGTCAACAACTGACCGGAAGTGGTTCACAATTGACCAGAAGTGGCCCGCAACTGACAGAAAAGGGTCCTTAACTGACCGGAAGTGGTTCACAACTGACCAGAATTGGTCTGAAACTTACCGGAAGTGGTCTACAACTGACCGAAAGTGGTAGGGTAGGTGGGGGTAATTGTCCGCATGGGGTAATAGTCCGCACGGCCTTTTTTTTATGATAATATTCGATTATATTGACTGCATCGATACAGTAGGTTCCTTTCACAACCCCCAAATGGCTGTGAAAATTTCAAAGCAGTAGCGTGTCCGTTGTCCAAAAAAATGAGGTAGGTCAGTTTTTAGTATCCTTGTTAGTGTATTTTTCTCAGTTTTTCTTCATATTATGGTAGAATAGTTATATTTATTCAATCCATCTGTTTTTTTTCCGAAAGAGCCTTTATTTATCTTTGAAATTACATCACTATACTCATGTTTACTTTTGTTTTCAAAAATCAGTACCACTTTGTTGTTGTCATCATGATATGGGGTAATTGTCCGCATTTATTTTGGGGTAATTGTCCGCAATTGAAAATGTGGAAATGTTCTCCGAAACTCCATCAGAAGAAGCTTTTGTTGAAAAGAAAGACAGTCCTAAAACTTTCCAAACCTAATGAAATCCATAATGCAAGGTTTCATGAAATGATAAGTTTTCCTGACAATTTGGTCGATTTTACGCCGGTAAAAGGATTAACTTTGCAACTTGTGGAGTAACTTTGCTATATGATGTTTTATAATGTCAAATATTGTTGTGTTGTCTTCCAATTGTGAATATACCTCAATTTTGATGTTTTTGAATTGGAATATCTAATAATCCTCTTATTTTATTCTATTGGGGTAATTATACGCACTGCGGATAATTACCCCAAAAAATGGGGCAAATGTCCGCAATTTTTTTTTACTTTTTAAAGTTGAATATTTCAAAAAATATTTGCAGCTCAAGGCTGGAAAAAATATGAATTGATAGGCCACATCCTAAGCTTTAGATTCCATACCAGAAACTTATTAAAATAATAAAACTTTGGGCCACAAAAATTCAAAACCAAAAACTGCGGACAATTACCCCCACCTACCCTACACAACTGACCGGAAGTGGTCCACTTCTGGTAGGTTACGGACCACTTCCGGTTCGTAACAGATCACTTCCGGCAAGTTGTGGACCACTTCCGGTAAGTCATTGACCACTTCCGGTAGGTTACGGACCACTTCCGGTAAGTAACAGACCACTTCCGGCAAGTTGTGGACCACTTCCGGTAAGTCATGGACCACTTCTGGTAGGTTACGGACCACTTCCGGTAAGTTACGGAACACTTCCGGTAAGTAAGAGGCTACTTCCGGCAAGTTGGGGTCCACTTCCGGTAAGTTGTGGTCCACTTCCGGTAAGTCATGGACCACTTCCGGCAAGTTGTGGACCACTTCCGGTAAGTCATGGACAACTTCCGGTAGGTTACGGACCATTTCCGGTAGGTTACGGACCACTTCCGGTAAGTAACAGACTACTTCCGGCAAGTTGGGGTCCACTTCCGGTAAGTAACAGACCATTTCCGGTAAGTCACGTACCCCTTCCGGTAAGTTGTGGACCACTTTTGATAAGTCACGGACCACTTCCGGTAAGAAACGGACCACTTCCGGCAAGTTGTGGACCACTTCCGGTAAGTTATGGACCACTTCCGTAGGTTACGGACCACTTCCGGTAAGAAACAGACCACTTCCGGCAAGTTGTAGACCATTTCCGGTAAGTTGTGGACCACTTCCTGTAAGTCATGGACCACTTCCGGCAAGTTGTGGACCACTTCCGGTAAAGGTACCAGAGTAATTGGATTGAAGATTACAAATGTATTTAGACTAAAAATGTAATCAAACTACAAATGTAATCAAACTACAAAAGTAATCAGATTACATTCACATTTAGATTACAAATGTAATCTAACTTCAAATGTAATCAGATTACATTCATTCAGATTACAAATGTAGTTGGATTGAAAATTTCAAAATGTAATCACATTACAAATGTAATTATTACAAATGTAGTTAGATTAAAAACTGCAAAAAGTAATCAGATTACAAATGTAATGATTACAAATGTAATCAGATTATTAATCTGATTACAAAAGTAGTTTGATTGCGCCCATCTCTGGCTAAAACTATGGGGTAAGTGGGACCCCCTGTTAAACAGTTCAAAATTAAAAATTTTGAAAAGTGTCAAATTCCCCTATGTATTTTAGGTCAAATTCTGCAAAACAGTTCAATAAACATTGAAATGAAACTTACCTGGAAATACTTATTTGAAAAATACGTCTTGAACTCTCCAAAAAATCCCTTCTGGGAATCTATTTTAAATTAGTTCTATAATCTTAAAAATAAATTAAACAAATCTCAAATATATGCAAAATTCATCGGTGTGACAAGCTGTAACATAATCAATGCGAGTAAGTGTGAAATTTCCTGTACATATTATAGTTTTAGGGGGTGACCCATTTACCCCAAGTAACCCTATGATTATTTTTGAGTAATACGGTTTTACTGAAAGAAAAATCATTAATTTGTAATGAAAATATTTCCAGATAGATCAAAAAGTAAAACTCAAACAGAGTGCCAAAACATATTGTTCACACCTCACTAGAGCAGCCAATCAAATAATGATTACAACGAGATTTTATTGCCGTGTTTGATGAAAAACGTTGCCTGATTTTTTAAAGTGGCAATAAAAATTTGGATCATATTTTTAGTTTTTTCTGTTTCCATAATCATCAAATTTAATTCCTGAATACAATTTTTGGTCCATAGAATTTCGCATAAGTGTTTGTTTTATTTTTCCTTAATAACCATTTTCAAAAGTTGCCAATCCCTGAAATATTATTTTGTTTTGTTCTTTAATTTTACTTAATTAGAAATTTTTAAAAACAGCATGGTTTTAATTTAATGATCACGCTTGATCCACAAAACCTGCTTTAATGTTTAAATTTTGAAAGTGGTGTCTTAAAAGTCTAAGCCTGGTTTGCTTGAGGCTTGTTATACTCTGATAATAATGATTAATTTATGATGAAAAATATTTGGATCAAAAAATAAAACTCAAATAGTACCAAATCATTTGCACCTCGCCAAACCGCGAATCTAATTGAATCACTTAATTCTGAAAAGTGTAAAACGCCACTTTTTTCAAAAATGAGTTATTGGTGTCATGGGATTCTATAGGGGTAAACGCACATTTTACTGTAAGAATAATAAAAAAAACGTGATTTTATAATAGTAGTGTTCCAGCAAGTTTAATTTCCGCTTTATTGCAGAAATATGTCAAACGACTTTGCTTGACTGGTTTCTGCACTTAAACTGCGGGGAATTTTGTTCATGCCGTCTCATCTGCAGCTTGTTTGGGACTGCTGTTTTTTATTAAATCGCATACAAATACTATATGCGATTGGCAAAACTCATTCTCTAGAGGTTAGGTCCATCAAGCCTATGGTTTTTAGTTTTTGTAAGACTAAGTACGTTTTGGAAGCTATATATTTAAAATTTCCATGCTTGTGGCACTTTATTACATCCATGTGATTGATGTTTTGGATCTATGAATCACTTTAATTAAAGGGTCGGAAATCACATCTATACTCCAGATCGTAATATTGAACTAATTAACTTATTTTATAGACTTTTAAATCAAAATCGTTTGACTGTCAACAAAGTTACATCTAAACAAATATCTAATTGGCTTCGAAGATGTCTATTAGGGTGGTCCTCATTTTTATGGTAAAATTTTTTTTTGGGAATTCCGTTGGTGACGCCCCCTAGTTTTGTGTCACTATAGAAAATAATAATGTATGCTAAATTTAAGCTCATTTGGATAATAATAACACGTGCCTTGAAGTTTCATAAAAATACTGATTTTTTCACGAAACATCAAAAAAACCAAAGAATAAACACTCCCATCTTCTTCTTGATTTTTTATGAGAATTTAATATAGTTATAGTTATAATGTTACAGATTTCCTTCTTCTATCACCCCTCTTTCGGTAGTAAAAATTTTTTAAAGTAAAAGTAACTCTTGTAAAGTTGTTTTGCTGCATTTTAAAACAGCTAATAACTCTAGACCTATACAACTTAAAAACCTGAAATTAAAGCCATTTTGTTTGTAATTTTATTATCTTTGTTTTGATGTGCCACATAACTGCCTTTCAAAAAAAACGTTTTTTCAAAATTAAAAAAAAACGTGAAAAAAAATAGATAAAGAAATTTCTGAAGAGAAAATTATTAAGTAAATTTAAAGTTTTTCAACTCCCAAAATAAACATTTCTGCTAAATTTCAAGTTAAAAATAAAATTTTATAATGTAAAAAAAAATAAAAAATTTCGAAATTTGGCAAGTCCCTAAACATTCCATGTAATTTAACAAAAAAAGTGATTCACTCATGGGGAATTCAAAAACTCCCTTGAGGGTGTTTATACGATTTGTACCATGAAAAAAAATTCACATAATTTCAGAAAATACACCTATTAGCCGGTTCGGTAGAAAATCTTACAGAGCTAGTTTCCAACTTAATTCACTGTGCCTAATTTCACCTGAATTTTCCTTAGAATTAAGTTTTTACGTAATTTATGATTTTATTTTATTCTTTTATCTTCAAACACAATAAATTTCCTTTGATTTGACATGTTGGAAGGGAAAAAATTACGTAAAAACTTAACCCTACAATGCATGATTTTTTAAATTCACTTGAAAATCATTTATGTGACTTCTACAGGGTGATTCAGATAAGTGTTTCATAACTTCTTGGGGAGGTAGGGTACATCAAGACGAACACGAATTGGTATAGAAAGGGGGGTCGCAGTTACACCGTTAAAGAGCTAGGTCCTAATGTAGTGCGAGAGCGTTACAAAAGGACGTTTTGCCAAGGCCCGTTTAACGAAAAAAAAACATAATGAAATGAAAAAATTTATTGCATGAGGTACAGCAGTATCCGTACTACTTACATAATAAATTTGATAGAACTTGTACCACTTGCTAAACCGTGGAGTGAGTTTTAAAACATGCAATATTAATCTTTTAGTCAAAGAATCACATTCCTTAATGGTATTTAGAAAAATGATGATCGGGGAAGGAATTTTCAATGATCGTAACATGGATCATTGAAACTGTTTGATCATTGAAAATTCCTTCCCCAATCATCATTTTTCTAAATACCATTAATGGAACTCCATTGTTTGACTAAGAGCACGTTTTAAAACTCACCCCACGGTTTAGAAAGTGGTCCAATTTCTATCAAATTTATGATGTAAGTAATACGGATACTGCTGTACCTCATGCAATAAATTTTTTCATTTCATTATGTTTTTTTTCGTTAAACGGGCCTTGGCAAAACGTTCTTTTGTAACGCTCTCGCACTACATTAGGACCTGGACCTAGCTCTTTAACGGTGTAACTGAGACCCCCCTTTCTATACCAATTCTTGTTCGTCTTGATGTACCCTACCTCCCCTAGAAGTTATGAAACACTTATCTGAATCACCCTGTATAATGGTGTATATTAGTAAAAAAATACTAAAAAAAATTAATTTAATTTTTTCTACTTTTTATTGGCAAAAAACTTTGTCCTTGAGAAATTAATTTGTGTCTCTTGTGAAATTAATTGTGAAGTGAAATAAAACCAAATGCTCTAAAAATATAAAAAAACAACTTATCTTTTCAAAACAATTTTGTTTCAAGCTGAAAATTTTTTTATTTGAATTTATAAGGTCCTTTTAATTTGGCGTTTTCTGTCTCTTGACTTTCGTTTCACTAGCTAGTAACAAATGTCTCAAAATAGTACCCCTGCTGCAATCTACTGGCAGTCTAAAGTGCTAATACGATGAAATGTTATATCTATTGTACTTATTGCATGGTGTTGCCGTTTGGAAATGGAAGATCGAGTAGGAAATGGGGAAAAATGTCGTGTTGCCAAATGGCATCAGTATGCACTGTAGGGTTAATTCTAAGGAAAATTCAGGTGAAATTAGGCACAGTGAATTAAGTTGGAAACTAGCTCTGTAATATTTTGTACCGAATCGGCTAATAGTTGTATTTTCTGAAATTTAAGTGAATTTTTTTGCATGGTACAAATCGTATGAGCAACCCCAAGATGGTATTTGAATTCCCCATGAGTGAATCACTTTTTATGTTAAATTACATGGAATGTTTAGGGACTTGAAATTGAAATTTGAAACTTGAAATTTGGCAGAAATGTTTATTTAGGGGGTTGAAAAACTTTAAATTTACTTAATAAAATTTTTTTTCAGAATTTTTTTTATTTAATTTTTTCACATTTTTTTATTTTGAAAAAAAAATTTTAAGAAAGCCAGTTATGTTGCACATCAAAACAAAGATAATAAAATTACAAACAAAATGACACTAATTTCAGGTTTTTAAGTTGTATAGTTCTAGAGTTATTAGCTGTTTTAAAATGCAGGAAAAACAACTTCACAAGAGTTATATTTACTTTAAAAAATTTTTACTACCGAAAGAGGGGTGATAGAAGAATGGAATCTCGAACATTATAACTATATTAGATTCTCATAAAAAATCAAAAAGAAGATGGGAGTGTTTAATCTTTGTTTTTTTTATGTTTTTTGAAAAAATCAGTATTTTTTAAAATATAAGGCTTTTGCAGCACGGGTTAAAATTTTTTGATTGAACTAAAATTTTGCAAAAATCATTTATTTGTATGATGGAACAATTTTGGGGGGCGTCGCATAAAGATTTCCAAACTTTAAAAATATGGACAACCCTAATGTCTATATTCTATATTAACATTTTTAATTGGCTGACCACTATTTTTGAGTCTAGTTTTGAAACCATTTATAAAAAACGTATTTTTACATCTACTAATCAAAAGAGAAACAAAATAAGAATTCCATAATAATGTTATGGGTTAGTATTTAATAGAAATGTTATATTCAACTTATATTCCCACTTTTATTTCCAAATCCTTAAGATAGTAAAAATATTTAAAAAAATTCTTTTTGCCTGTAAAATATCCAAATAAGGTCTACTTTAAGAAAAAAATTACTAAACATCTTCATAAAGTATGCCCCTCTAGGGTGGTCCTAAGTATAATGGTAAAAAAATTTTTTTGGAATTTTTTAAGTCGCGCCCCATAAATTTTTTACTCATGGGGTAGAATATCTGGTAAAAATTTTATCCAAATCGGTAAATATTAACAGGTGCCGCAAAAGTGATGAAAATCTGAAAAACATCAAAACTCTCAATTTAAAATATATTATTCGATTTATTTCAATACTTTTTTAATAGAAAATGCTTAAACATGAAGAATATTTGACTTTAGATCCTTTGAAAATTTTTAAAGGTATTGTATTTGCTCCTCATTATGCGTTAAAGTATCATTTTATTCCTCAATGAGCTTGATTCTCCTTTCTGCAGCATCATTTACAACAGACTATTACTGACGACTTTTTTTAAATCCTTCTTGATCATCTCCACACAAGTTTCAAGTAAAAGGATTTCTAGAAATATAAAGTCTGAAAATAACTTAAAAACTTTCGAAAAAGTTTTCCTTTCATTTTGCCACAAAATTGGTTAGATTTATCTTAAAGAATTCTGCCAGTTCTTCAAAACTAATTTGCGAACACTCGGATAGATGGGTGGATTCTTTCTCTTTAAACTCTTTGGGGGCAGCTTATTGTTGTGTGGGTACAATCTCATCGAAAAAGGCTAAGGCAACTGTATCCTCCAAGAAACCCTTCATGACTAATCATTAGGCTGGGTCTAAAAAGACAAATTATCGAATTTCGAAACGCTTCAGGTCTCAAAAGTTGCGTCTTGGCATGTTGATAACTGGAAAAATAATCAAAAAATTCCTAAAAATATCCCTGAAGAGCGCATCGGGCCTAAAGTTTGAGAAAATTTACAAAAATAACCTTAAGTTGAAAAAATTCCCGAATTTCGTAAATTGTGTTTATAAACTTCAAACTGTAAGTATATCCTTTTAGTTGTCTGAACTCAAATAAAAATATCTGAAAAGTTTACTTCATTTTTGAAATCCGAAAAGGAGGCCTAAACGTTGTGAATTTCAGTGAAAAAAACCTAAAATTTAGCACTTGTAAAAGAAAGGCTCTATTGAATGTAAAACTCAACAAATGCGCTTTTTATTGATGAACTTCCTTCATACTTTTTCATCACCTTTTGGTCCTTTTAATTCAATAGTTAGTCAATAGTTAATTCATTAGTGCACAATTCAAAAAATTAATTACATGAAGACACAAAAAATTTCTCCTGTGAAGCATGCCTAAATACATTACCATACAGTAAACCCCATTTAATCGTAGAAAATAAATCTTATTTAGTCTGTGAAATAGCTTTAAAGTTGGGTTTACAATCAAAATCTGGGATACAAGATTGTGTGTGAAAACAATGTTGCTTGTAGGAATCCTTCTCCATCTTTGTTTTTAATAGCAAACTTCGTCACAAGTATCACACATCTTTCAACAGCTTACTTGTGGCAAGAAAAGTTAAAAAATATTATTGTGGTACAATGCTTTGTTCACATTTTATTATATGTCTTCAGAAATTAGGTTTTCCAGCATGGGTGAGTGAGGGCACACAGTTTGTCCACTGCAGAGAATCAACCTAATGTATTAGCATAAAATTTAATGGCAGGAGCCATAACAGTTTTTAACCCCTTAATGAACAGTTTTTTTTCTATATTGAAGGAGGGGTAGAAGTAGGTTGTGATAGAACACCAATTGACATTAGCAGTGAGGGCCTAACAGCGTACATAATAGTGTTTTTATTGCTATGAGCTACTTTTCAGACTCTTGCTTCAATACTTAGATGGGAAAACTAGAGGGCCATCAACTTTCAAAACGGGGCAATTGTCACACTACATGGCTGTCACCTGCCTACTATAGTTTTCAAATGAATTTAAAGTGAATGACAGTATCCATGGATTAAAAACTCATCTTAAATAAGTTCAGAGGTACTTTCTAAGATTGGTTAAGGCACTGCAGGTTGGTGAATGTCCTTCGGTCTTGCTGTAAAAGATCTTGAGTTATTAAGAGACTCTAATCTAGATGCTTATATGTGGCATTCTGGTTTTAGGATAATACATTTCTGAAAGAAAATTCAATTTAAAAATGATGAAAATCAATGAATCAATAAAATTAAGTAGAATATTGCAACTGAATTTGTACATATCACGACCGTGTTTGATTCAACATAAAATGTACTTGCAACGCTGATAGTACGAAGCTGCTGTGGACATAAACATAAATATGGACATAGCGTTGTACCACAATTATATTTTTAAGCTATTCTTGATACAAGTAAGCTGTCGAAAAATGTGTGACACTTGTGACGGAGTTTGCTATTAAAAACAAAGATAGAGAAGGATTCCTACAAGCAACATTGTTTTCACACACGAGCTTGTACCCCAGATTTTGATTGTAAACCCAACTTTAAAGCTATTTCACAGACTTAAATAAATAAATAAATAATAAATAAATTTTATTGGAAGTAAAGGCCACTGGCCTATGCACCAATACTACATACATTCATATAGCTACAATAAATATATATTATCCATCAATAGAATTATAATATTAGATACAAATAATTTGGAAGACAAATTTTCTAATAATTGTTACACAACAAGAGAAGCTATTAAGAAGAAAGAGAAACACACACATACAGAAAATATACATGTATACAATATACACACATACAAATTTAAATACCCAAATATATTAATTGAGAATGAACAGAGAGTAAGTTATTCAATTTCTTGAACAAAATATTGAACTGCCTTAATAAAATGAAATAAATCAAGGTTAAAACGCTTTTCTGATGATTTTATGTCAAACCATTTGGGAAAGTTAGTTTGAGAAAAATTTCCCCCGCCAACATACCTAAGGAGATATTTTTGTCTGTAGTATAAGAAAGTTGGGCAGGTACTAAATAGGTGATATACATTCTGATTTTCCTCGCGGATGCAGAATGAGCAAACTTGATTGTTTGGATAAAATAAAGGTTTATTATTTATGTCTCTTACAGTCATACTAGCTTTAATTTGAAAGATAGTTCTCTCAATAGAGATGTTGAGATTCATTTTAAAGTATAGGGATGGCAGAAAATCCAATGAAAAATACTTGTAATGTGAAAAATTTGTTGAACTTATAATTTTATTGTAGTCTTCCTGCAATTGATTGCTTGCTATTCTCTCAATTATATTTGGTATAGATCCTGATATTATGTTTACAGGGCTATAAAAAAGACCAGAAAAGCCATAGGTGTTAAGAATATGCCTCAGTTGCGAGACCCAGTTATAAGGGTTATTAGTATTGTCGCTGTTTTTAGCCAATTTTATATAACATTTTTTCATTAATCTCTCCTCGTTCATTTTTAGTAATTTTTGCCAAAATAAAAGTATAGACTTGATTGCGGTTATTTTTATAGGAAAAATACCGGTTTCCCGTCTTATTACATAACCCGGTGTGTTTCGGTTCAAGTTATACATATATCCTTTTTATGAATGCAAGTTGAACACGTTCTAATTTGTCCAAGTAGGCTATACTCCATATTGGAGAAGCATATAGCAAAACTGACTTTACTAGAGATTCAAAAAGTTTCAACCTGATTTTAAGGGAATCACATTTACTTCGGCATAATATGGGTATTAGATAATTTAAGGCGGTCATAGCTTTATTTATAAAATAATCAGTAGCACATGAAAAGGAGCCAGTTGTAGAAAAAGGAACACCAAGATATGTATAGCTATTGCAGACTTCGATTTTCTGTCCTTTCTAATACCATTTATCTTTTTTACTAACTTTCCCACCCTTGCGAAATATCAGTACTTTAGTTTTTTTCATGTTAATTGAGAGAAGGATACTTTCAAAGAACTCAAACACTAAATTGATCTTTTTTTGTAAATTCACTACCGTGTCAGCCAGAATTATCATGTCATCGGCGTAAAGCAAAATATGCACCGGATCATTCTCACCTATGCAGATTGGCGGAAGGCCTGATCTCTCAAGCAACCCAACAACATCATTGATGTATATGGAGATCAAACCCTACCGTACCGTACCCTAAACTCTCCCTACCGTAGGGAGAGCCGGGGAAGTAAACCGGTTTTTCTCCGCCTTTTTTCCGGAGAAATGGCTGTTGTGAACGCGGCTTCTGTGTACCCTTAACTTCAGTACTTAATTTTATTGCAATTGATATGGGTAAGTGATCTGACTCAACCCAATCCAGAATTTTGAAATCGGCAATGTTTCCCAAAATAGAATTTGATACAGCAGTTAAGTCAATTACACTGGAACCAATATTGCTAACGAAAGTAAAACCACCCCTCAAATCCCCCTCAGTTCTACCGTTTAATACAGTTAAAGAGCAGTCCTCAAAGAATTTAACAAGATTTTTTCCACGGACATCTGTAACATTATCCTGAGAGACCCGTGGTTGCTTTGCTGGGGAAACTGGGTGATCAAAAAGGTCAGAAAAACAATCGTTTGAACCAATTCTGCCATTAAGATCTCCCATTACAATAATCTCCAGCCCCATATCAATATAAGACAGAACAGTGTCATTAAGTTCATTCAAAAGAGAAGTAAATAAATCGGAAGGTGGCATGTACACAAAAAATATCACAAATTCGCTCAAGGTATCGCAAACACCCTTAAATTTTAAGGCAATCCAGTGATTATGAATTATTTCACAGACATAAGATATATTTTCTACGATTAAATGGGGTTTACTGTATGGTAATATATTTAGGCATGCTTCACAGGAGATATTTTTTGTCTTCATGTAACTAATTTTTTTAATTGTGCACTATATAAAATGACTAAAAGGTGAAGAAAGGGTATGAAAGGAGTGAGGTCATCAATAAAAAGCGCCTTGTTGAGTTTTACATTCAATAGTGCCTTTCTTTTATAAGTACTAAATTTTAGTTTTTTTCACTGAAATTCACCACGTTTAGGCCTCCTTTTCGGATTTCAAAAATAAATTAAACTTTTCAGATATTTTTATTTGAATTCAGACAACTAAAAGGATACTTACACCTAGTTTAAAGTTTATGAGCACAATTTATGAAATTCGGGAATTTTTTCAACCTAGGGTTATTTTTGTCAATTTTCTAAAACTTTTGGCCCGATGCGCTCTTCAGGGATATTTTTAGGAATTTTTTGATTATTTTTCCAGTTATTAGCATGCCAAGACGCATTTTTTGAGACCTGAAGCGTTTCGAAATTCGAAAATTTGTCTTTTTCGACCCAGCGCAGCGTACTAATAATTTTCAATGCTGCTATAGATATATTTTCATAAATTCCTCTGTAGAAAAACAGGCCCTCATGAATTTCAAATCTTGAAATGTGTCTTTGTGAGCCATTTACACATCAAACCAGACCCAATAAATATACTCGTTCGTACTTTTTAATTATTGTAGTTCTTGATTATACAATTTAACCTCGTTTCTAAAAACAAACATCTTTAAGCAATAAATTGCTTTAGTCATCCACACCTACCATGTTGGAATGCACCAGGTTGTCTAAATTTTGCTTCTTTATAATCTAAAAGTGCTATTTTCAACTATAGAAACTCTTTTTAGCCCTCCCTCGGTTGGTGTTCAAGATCACTTACAGTTCAAACTTAAGAATTTCTTCATTGTCTCTTCCGATGGTGTTTTTACAACTTCATCTTTAATACCAGATGGGTACTTTGATTTATCGATAACATCCCAAGATTTTTAAAAACGTTTAAATAAAAAGTACATAAGGTCCAAAGGATACAGTAACACAAGCTTCAAAAGCTTTTTTAACACCAATTCCTAAATCAGGTATGGGCAACCTTTTCGAATCCGCGGGCCGGATTCAATGATTATAATGACGTGGAGGGCCATAGAGTAGATAATAGGTATTATTTTTTAAAGTAAAAAATGAGTAGTTTTACTATATATAGTTACGAAGTTTAATACTAAAGTTAAAATTTAATCTGGACTTATACAATATATTGATTACATATTACATACAATAATTATTATAATGAGTTACATTAATCTGGACTAAAATAATATCTTGATTACATACAATAATTATAATGTTTAAGTTACATTAATATGATCTATAATGATATTCAGAGCTCATAGTAATTAAAAAATATTTCAGGACAGATATTTAACAATGAGGAAGTTGCATGATTTTTTAATTTTTTTAATCGATTCTTCTTGTAGAAATAAGCAACTACCCAACATTTCAGGCCGATGGAGACATTTTTTGATTGCCAAAAAAATTAAAAAAAAATCCACTTTTTAAAAGCGCGCGAAAACGCCAAGAGTTTGGGATCATCGTATGTTGACGTCATCATACGATAAACATTGTTGAAAAGCAATGGAGTTGATGGTATGATTGTTGACATCTTTAAACAATAAGCGTTTTCAGTCACGTGTTTTTTTCTCGACTTTGAAGTTAAAATATTTAATTACTTGTACATTTTTTTTTTGAAAAATTGACTAGATACCTATTTAATTTTACCATACAAAAAACCGTACGGAACACTTGTTTGTTTTTGAAAATCTGACACATGCAACTTCCTTACTGTCATTACATGATACAGGAGAATTAATGGAGGAGAAATTAATGTTCAGAAGGACCAATTAACTTTAGCAGCATTGGGAAAGGCAGAGAATGAATATAGTCCGTCGGGAGGGGAATATCAACCGTCGGCGATCGTCCGTCGTGAAGTAACAACTCTCCCACGCTTATAGACGCCTCCCAAGAACGAAATATAGTTGTACAGCACGTTTTAACAGCTAAAATTAAGTTATTTTCGGGGGAAAGTTCTGTATCCCCTCTTTCGCTCTTGTTGACGAAAACCAGAGTGTTTTTTTGGTACAATTTTTAAAATTTTCCGCGGGCCGGACCAAATGACGAGGCGGGCCGAATCCGGCCCGCGGGCCGTAGGTTGCCCATCGTTGTCCTAAATTAACACTTATTTCAGAAAACTAAAATGTATGATTTGAACTTCAGCTTATAAATTTAGAGTAAATTTCTATGAGCAACTTTTAATTATGATAAATTTCATTTAAAACATAATTTTCATTCTTTTGAAGAGATTAATTAAGTTTTGTTTTTGTCCCAACCCTCATTTGGAAATCCTCCTCTTTACCTTAAATCCTCCATTGGAATTTACTTATAATAAAGAATTACACCCTAAAATATCTGCAATAAGCATAGTGTAGGAGGTCTTCAAGTTTATCACAAAATACATGAAGATACCGCCTTTAAAAGTGCTCTTTTTGAGAATGCCCACCATCGTCTACTTCCATGCGGTAGAAAATGCGCCGGAGCCGGCTTTCCTCCCTGTGTCGTGTTACGGAGTCGCGCTTTTATCGTAGTATAACTTCAATCGCTTTGCGGCACGTGTTATTAAAATATTTAAAAAATATTTGGTATACTTTCATTTCATACCTTAAGGAAAAAAAATTGGGGGTTGCGACCGAAGAAATTCCGAGTTTGAAAAATTAGGACCACCCTAATGCCTCTCTCACCCTGTGTAACCTAAGATCAACTCACCACTTTTTAAACGAAATAAAGTACAATTAACTATGGAAGTTATAAACATTCATATTCATTCAACATTAACCAAAAAAGTATGAAGTTCAAGATCGATCCTGAATTCCCAGATTATTTACTCAGTTGAATGGGTAGAAAGTGAAAATTAGTTATAAATTGGTAAATATTAAGCTGGAAACAATCCTCAAAATCATATTTCTTTTAATCACTTTAAAAAATCACAAGGCAGAGTTTTTCTTTAAATATGGATCATCATTTGGGGATTAGAAAAGAAAAACTTGGGTTGTAATTATTACTAGTTATCTTTTTTATTTTTATATTATATTTATATTAATACTGTTAAACCAACGATAGTAACGGCCGTATTCTGAAGCCTCTGGGCGTCGTCCGTCATCAGCTATCTGCTTAAATACACTTCACGTCAATATAATCGAAATTAGATTAGTATTTTAGAAATAAAATATTTTTGATTCGCAGTATTCTTGAGGTGTGTGTTGTAGAGTCCAATGTTTATTTAAATGATTATTTCTAGTAATTAAAGTATTTTTCTCTATTGTTTTTTTTAAATATGGCTTTATTGGGACAAATTTAATCCATTGAAAATGGCAAATACATACAGAAAAAGAGTCTGGGTTATAACATATAAAGGAATACAAGAGAAAACATAAAAATGAACAAAGTCTCAAGCAGGAACATTATGCTGGAATTCGAAGAGATGAGTCCTGGCTTCCCAGTATAGGTGACACTGGTCACCCCTTAGTTGGGCATCTTTGTTTAGTCCTTTACATGAAATGAGATGGGCTGCATTCAGAGTGCCTTCTCCACAGATATGACAGTCCTTAGAGTTGAGGAAACCCAGTCTTTGTAGTTGCTCTGCAAGCCAGTCGTGGCCTGTTTTGATTCTGAAGAAAGCCACCGCTTCCTTTCTAGGTTTTTGACAGAATTTTTCTCTATTGTTTTATACTTAAATTTTCTCGCGCGGCTTTCGCTCCGGTAGCTTGATGGTAAAACACTCGGCTCTCATACGAGTGGCCCGGGTTCAAATCCCGGCGGCTGATACAATTTTTGATTAAACTGATTAAGATTTCAATTTAATTTTATTCATCATGACCATTTTTTTGAAGGTAGCTAATTATTATTACTAAATTCTGTATTATTTTACTAGATTAAATTATTTACCGACCGAAGTACAAAACTGGGTACATTCGTATTAGCTCGTCCATTCGCCAACAGGGGCGATAAGTCGCCAAGTCTGGTAAACCCCGCAACACTACCGTTGATTCTGGTAACCCTGGAAAACGTAGCGAAATCGCGCTAGTTCCGATCACTGGCGCATGCGCGCGCAATTAAATCGGTAAGCCCATGGGTGAAATGTGTGCGCACCCGCTGGCGCACCGCGCAGGTTGTTTTGAACGTAAATTCAACAGTGTTTACAAGGTAAGAACGAAGACTGCATCTGAAAGGTAGGAGTCTAAATGCTTTCGTGTCGTTCCACGGTGAACTTTGTTGCGCCATTTTGCCGAGCCCCAGAGTCTTTCAATGTTTTGCGCATGCACGCCGTTGGTAGAATCGACAAAAGATCGCCGGCGGTAGGATCGGCCATTTTGCAAGTAAGTTAGTGCTAAAAAAGTTATTTTTATGCTCTTACCGAGTGATATCCGTAGTTTTGGTTCATCCAAGAATACTGATTCCAATTTTTCTGAATCCTTACTGTGTCTGATTACAACCACAACGAGTTTGGTTATAGATAGGGCAGGGGGGGTTTGGGGGGGGCGGCAGCCCCCCCCAACCACATGAAACTTTTATTTTTTATTTTCTGATGTTATAAAGATGTTTCTGATGTTAAAAAATGTGTTTTTCGGCGATTCTGATGAAATCCCGTATTTTGGCGCGTTTTGGCGAAATTTGGCGAAGTTGGCGAAAACGATGGACGGGCTAATACGAAAGTACCCAAAACGGATTCAATATTTCAAGTTCCCAATAATTGCTTAATTTGTTTTATCTTTTTACCTAATCTAAAGGTTAGAATATAGAACTCCAGAATTATGTTAATTAAAAATAAAAGATTGTTTTGATTATTTTCATTCAAATGCAAAAATAAAATCTCATCAGCTAACTACGGTGCTTTATTTTTTATTTGAGTTATATTCAAATCTAAATCGGATTCCATAAAGCAAATTTCGGATATGCGAATATTCTGATTACATGTGTTGTTTATTTTGTTTCATTTGTATTACTAAAACTTCAAGTTTCATATTCTTTCATTAATTTTCATTAAAAATTATTGACTTTAAAGTACAATCCGAGTGCTTTTTGTGTCGTACTTTTTCGCAAATTTCTTTCCTGTTAAATTCATCAATCAAAACTATCTCAACCAATCACGATTGAGCTTTTTTTATCGTCAGTGGTTTCGCTTGTTCGCCAGCTCTGGTGTTTCTGATTCACTTTAATCAGTTGACCAAGGTGCTCAGACTATCAAATTTAACATATCAGGGCTTTGCTAGTATTTGTGAATCAATTGATCGGCTGTTCAAGTGATTTAAATCCAAAAGCACAGACTACGGCCGTAAAAGGGTCAAGTGATTTTGACAACGTTGGAACTAGTATTTCGGAGGGGAGACAGGTGTAAGTTGAGGGGCAGTTGATCGAAAGAGGAAGAGACATTTGCTTGTATTATAGAAGCAAGACCCCAACTATCACCGGTTACCCAACTATCGGCCGTTTAAAGTCTGTAAAAATCACGTGACCCTTTTACTATCGTTGGCCTATCAGTACGTATTTCATTACTTTTTACTTCATTTTTCGTTCCAGATAGTAAAAATCCTTTTGGTCGCACGAAAGATAGCCAAATCGTCTACGAAGATATCTCGATTATTCTAAAAAAAGTTTATTATTAATAACAAATACAATTTTTATTTGTTTAAGTAGTCAATTATCCAAGCTGCAGGTGTACACTACACAAAACCTTACTTAACTCCTTAAAAAAATTCCCAATAACTCTTCAACAGCGAAACACACTCATATACTAAAGTATTTCAAAATAAATACGTAACAAAATGGTATAGTTTCACAACACGAAAAGGCACCCTAGAATGGTGTAAAAAAGAAACGTGGAAAACAAAATTGCGTGAGACATTCCTGTTGAAACGAAAGCGTTACGTGACTTTTAAAAAATACAGGAGAGGAAAACAATGCATCTATCTTTCTTATATTCATTCGCTCTCCTCTAAGAATGCCTATCTGCAAGTGTTTTGAATATCACACCCATATTTTCTGGCATCATTCCTGCTGGGAGCTATCCAGATGACTTTTTCTAGTATTGCTGTACTGACCCGTTAATGTCATAATATTTTGGTTAGATCTGCATTCTTAACACGTATATTCGGTTTCTGAGTATTGGGTAAAAGGAAGTGGGAGCCTTGACTTGTACTAATTGTGAAGTTATGACAGCCCAGATTCGTATTTTCAGCAGTTTTCTCATGCAAACCTTTCGCAGGAAAATTTATGAAATCCAACAGTGCGCCATGGTTTGATCTAATTTTTCTTTTATATAATCAAACTTATTTTTTTTATTTTCCACACGTTTTGGAAATAAACTAATGGTTATCTTTAAGTACATCATTTTGAATATTTCTGATGTATTTAACTTAATTAAGTTTGCTCTTCAGTTCAATGCATATAATTGTCAAACGTGTGTGAATAAAGAGTATATTCAAACTTGTTATTTTAATACGATTATCTTTTGTTAATCACAGGTGCTAGAAAATGTTAATGATAATTATCTTATATTAATCGCTTTTAAAAAGTATTGGAAGCATCACTTCTTATTTTAAGTACTTCCAGCCATTTCTTAAGTTACCTGTTTTAATTTATACTTATTCTCTCTCTCATAATAGTTTTATAAATGTGCTTTTATGAAGATGTTCTAAAAATTCAAAAACAATTTATTGAGGATTATAAAATAAATATTCAGCAAGAAAAATAGATTTTTTATGACTTAAAATAAAGGCGTGGGCACTGGTATTTCTCTGATTACCATTATTCTAAATTTACTCTTCTCATCTTCTCTGAGTTAAATTACTTAGTAATATATCTGGCTTTTAGAATATTTAAGTTCCAAGGTAAAAATGTTAATTCTAAACAGATATCAAGAACAAAAACAATTGTTTGTCAGGTTTATTTACAAAACATCTTAATAATTTAATATTCTTTATTTTCTTTAAACTTATTTTTTAAGTTTAATAATTTTAATTCTTTTAAATTTTAGCAGCAATATTGTTGCGCCCACTCACTAGTACCTCTACTTTTGAACTAGTAGTTTTGTGAATGTTTTATCAAGAATGGCAACAAAGGAGTTGCTTGCGCGAGATATTATTTATATTATTATTAGTTTTAAAATTGAAAAGAAAAATAGTTTCCCTGTTTGTACATATAATTTTGAACCACAATTAAATTCTATCTCAATATCTCCTCTCGACTTGAATATTTCCTCATCTTACCCTCATCTGTTCAGGACAGCAGTCCATACACTTAAAGAAACGAAACATCTGGCGCCCCCGGGTGGGCTGGCATTGTTCTGAACGTTGAAACAGAACCGATTTCCATCTTGAAGATTTTGAAGTATATTTTGATGAATTATATGAACAGACAAGTATTTTGTCTGTATTTTTATTTTAAGATGATAGTAAAGATTGAAATTAATTTTCATCTTGAAGATTTTGAATGCTTATGAAGAACATATGAAGAACAGATCAGTATTTTGTTCTGTATTTTTATTTTAAGAAGATAGTAAAGATGGAAATTACTGAAAGAAATAAAACAGCGCAACGAACGGCTTTTAGCAAGTCGTATATCAAGCTAGAAAATTTATTGATTGATGAGGATATTGATATAGAAGAATTAGAAATTTGTTTACAATGGTTTAAACGAAAGGCAGAATCCCTAGAAATGGCCCATATTGCCTATTTGAATGGTTTATCTAATGACGAAGAATTCATGACTGAATTTGACGTAGTCGAAGATTACAGAGAAAAGGTTGTAAGAATAGAAATGAAATGTAAACGACTATTAAATGGAGCTTCGGAAAGAAAGAAGGTAAAATATAACGAAAGACGAAAAAATGAAATAGAAAATATATCTGATGAGAAAGACAGAGAGGATGATGATAGGAAGATATCTGAGAGAAGATTAAAGGATTACAGAATAATACAGACTGTCGAGAAACAGAAAAAGAAAGAAGTTAACCAGGATAACACAGAAGAGAAATTGCAAAAGGTTTCCGATGATGAAAAAGAAGCTGATGAGCGTATAGATGATGTGTTTTGTAAACACAAAAGATCTTCAGAGAATGAGAAACCACCAGAGATGTGGCAAGATGAGAAAGATGAAGAGAAGGTAAAAGAAGATGATGGTGAAAGGCAAGCACCAAGTGATGAAGAGAAGGATGAAAAGAATTCTGGACAGAAGAAACTAAGACAGACAAAGAAGAAAGGCAGAACAGAAGACAAACAAAGACAAAGAAGAAAGACAGAACAGAAAACAAAGAGAAAAGAAGACAGACAAAGACAGAAGAAACAAAAGAATTCTGGACAGAAAAGAAGATGGAAAGAAATATCTTCAGGACCTATGAAGCCTGGTGATAGAGAACTAAGAGAAGATGGAGGAGACAGATGGAGAAGATCTGAAGGCAAGGTCATGAGAAAAAAGAAGTCTAAACCTAAGAACACATCAAACGGAGTTACTCCAGAAAAGAAAAGAGCTAGGAAAATGAAACCTAAAATAGAAAAACAGGAATTTGAGATCAAAAGATATGAAAGAGTGAAAATTGGAAGGAAATATATTAGATGGAAAGAAGATATGTTAAATATATTATTTGGAACCTCCCCCCACAAAGAATTGCCAAACTCATATAGGGAACCAATAGATGAACATAACCGATCTACCACCATCCTATTAAGATTCCTCGAAGAATGGACTTATGAACAGTATTTTTCTCTTTTTTATTTTTTGACAATATTGACTTTAAAATTAATTAATGGTAACTCTGCTTAATTTGAAGTTAATTATTGAATTGAGCTTTAATATATTGAATTAAGTTAACTTAAACCATCCGTATAGTTTTTGTTTGAGTTTATGTAACCAAAACTCAAAGTGGGGAGAATGTTGCGCCCACTCACTAGTACCTCTACTTTTGAACTAGTAGTTTTGTGAATGTTTTATCAAGAATGGCAACAAAGGAGTTGCTTGCGCGAGATATTATTTATATTATTATTAGTTTTAAAATTGAAAAGAAAAATAGTTTCCCTGTTTGTACATATAATTTTGAACCACAATTAAATTCTATCTCAATATCTCCTCTCGACTTGAATATTTCCTCATCTTACCCTCATCTGTTCAGGACAGCAGTCCATACACTTAAAGAAACGAAACAAATATAATTAAACAATGTTCCATCGTCAGTAAGTTTATTTTTACTGGCTGCATTCTATACTATTCTATTTTCCATCCATTTCAAAACAAGAATCCTCACCAAATAAATTTATATCCTTCCATTAACCTAACCTTTAATGTTAATAACTACAGCGGAACAAAAAACAAAAAAACAATTGCTTTCTAAAACAACAAAAAAACGCAGCCAACGCATAAAACCGAAACAACCGCCCTTCGAAACCACGTTTGGCATTTGGACGGAATATTTGTTTATCAAAAAGATATTTACGAGCAAATTATGAAATTCCCATCCCAGTAGTGTCCAACGGGTAGGGGAAGGGGGGCGGACAATACTGACCAGTACAGACCGAGCGCATGCTCTGTATCCGTGGAGATAGAAAAAGCACAACAGTGTCACCAGGTCATGTGACCATTGTCCCCTGATCACCTCCATGGAAAATGCGTTGGCGAAGAAGCGACTTTTGGCCATCGCCAATTGGTTTAAAAGACTCTCTTTCTAAGCAAATAATTACACTCTTACGAAGTTTCAGTCAATGAAATTCTCGACTGAGATTCCTTCAATCTTCAATTACTTTTTCTGAGAATAGAAAGAAATGTGGTTGTATAAATCCTACATTTTAAAATATTTTTAAAATTGATAGTTGATTGGAGGTAGTGGAATTCTCAAAAGTTTTATATTGTGCTTTTAATCTTCGAAAAAAGTGACATCTTTGTAAATATATTTGTATTAAAAGTTGAAACTAGTAGTGTTAAAAACTACTTACCATTCAATGCTTTTTTTTGCTATCAATGGACGTTTCTGATAAACTAACCATAAATACTTAAAATAAATTGATAATGAAACCATTGACCCTGAACAAAATTATATACTACATAAACGTTAATATCCTGTAAACTAAAACAATATCTCGCAGTTAACTGAAAATTTAAATGGTCATTCAATTTTCAATTACCAGGAAAATTTCTCAGTTTTAATTACATAAAACTTCCCCTTTTACATTTTGATTGATTCTCGATGTTTAAAATATTTAAATTCATAGCTTCTGATAAAGAGGCTTAAAGGTTTGGTTGTAAATCTTATGATAAAAAGGCTAAATTGTTTTTTTAAACTTGGATATGATAATAGGGCCTTAAGGAAACCCTTTGATTAAATGTGAGACTATCTACAACCACCTAAAAAATATCTCTAGAAAGTAGAAACTTTAATTATTTTTTTGTATTAAATTTCAATACATTTTATTTAGAATTTACAACTTATTTATAAAATAAGATCATATCATACTGATCTTTAGAGTCAAAAAAACAAGAGATCGGTAAAGAAATAGTACATTAATTTCAATACTTTTTCTCATTAATTCTCCCATCATAAATGTATATTAGACGAAAATATCCCGCAAACAAATTTGACTTTTAACATGCAAATAGTAGAACCCTTTAAATTTCAGTTGTTTCGAAGTTTACATTCAAGTTTTAATTTATGAAAATTTAATTAGTTCTATAAATATAGATTTTATTACTATTTCTCATCAATATAAATTGCATATTTCTTCTTTAAGTTATTGCCATTTTTTGCAATAGTATTAGTGTATCTGATCATCAAAATCTCTTTTTAAATCATAAAATTCGTAGTGGAGCTTTAATACTATAATACTAGGCTTTAAATTTATGCTTGGTAAAATTTAAACCCCCCGTAAATCTCATGTTTGTTTACCCATATCAGGTAACCTTATTTAGACCGCAATCAATTAGAATTAATAATTTGTGTAGCACTGCATCCCCTCCCTTCTGTGTAAGCAAGCAGGTAACACAATTACAACATGAATTAAAAGTTATAATGTAGTCGTAAATCACTAAAAAATTAACTAAATACATGTTGGTGATGTTTTACATAAATTAAATTACCACCTAGTTATCAGTATTTCGAGAACGTGTGATGAATTAAGCAGTAAAAAGTGTAATCGCGTGCCTAGTAAGCATCTAGGGAGTAATCAGTTCCATTATTAACTAAAAATGTATCCCGGAAGTAGATTGAAATTCTTGGCACACAAGAAATTGGGGGCAATTATATACACCTTCTTAAAGTATGATTTATCTGCGGGTTTTATTCAGTTAGAAAGAGCATTAAAAGTCAACTTTCTTAAGGATAACGAACTTCTGCCTAAGGAAAAATGTTTTTTCTTTCATCCAACCAAGCATTTAGGACAAAAAATTTTTCACAGGTAGAAAAACATATCTTCGCTGTGAAATCATACCGGCATAACTGTCAAAATTGAGTTTTTGAGTTGTTGGTGTCAAAAAATTTCTTTTTTTTTCAATCTATTTTTATGTCAAACCGGCATATCGTTTAGTTGAATAGAACTCCGTCAGATCGCGTTTGACCGGTATGCATGTACACTGTAAAAATATCTGTAAATTTACAGATATTTTCTGTCTATTTTACAGGAAAAATCTGTTTTTAAGAAAAACAGTTTTTTTTTCTGTACTACATCTAGTTGGCTTTTGTCCCCAGAGATGGCGCTGCAAAACCTGAAGCAAAAAGCTTTGATTTTTTACAAATATCTTCCCTAATTAATCAAGAATTTCGTTTTAGAACATTACAGAGAGGTTCTAAATACGTCTGACTGTAACCGCCTTTATGTTAGCGGTCAATTTCAGTTTGGGTTTGGGTTTTAGAATTAGAATTGGAGATAAATTTGGCTTAAACAAAAGTAAGTTTTGTCTAACTTCATCCCTTCTTGTATCTCCATCCTAGACTGAGAGAAATAACAGTTTCAAATTCGAGTAAATTGATGTTCTCATTTTGGTATGAAACGTATTGTCTAAAATATGACCACTCAATGCTTTCAATTTTGAAACACCAGACATACTCAGTTTCAAACAATTTAATAGTCACCACTCAAATTATGCTTATTTTTAGTTTATATATAAAAATTGAATTATTGGAGTATATCAAAGCGAGTCTGAGTTGGTGTGATAACGTGTAACACATCGTTGTGACGTCACACTCAACTTACTGGTCTAGTTCCCGCGTCATCAAAAAAATGAAGCAAAATGCACCCCCTATGTTATTAAAAAAAGTAGGAAAGCTTAGTTAAAATAACAGAAATGCTCTTTAAGAAACAGATGAAACCTGTATAATAAACAGGTGTCCTATATAAATCAACAGATGAAACCTGTATAATAAACAGGGGGTCTGTAAAAATTAACAGAGAAGAAACCTGTATAATAAACAGAAACAAACTGGCACAAAAATTGACAGTTTTTTCTGTAAAATCGATTACCTTTTTTTACATTGTAGTAATCGGGAATAGCCATTTTGTTTATCATACGACAGATCTATATTGCGCAATACACCAGTCGCTTCCAAACCTTCAATGGAAAGATGTCCATCATCTAAGTTAAACTGAATTATCTCATAATAGTACATTTTTATTATTATTTTAAGTATCACGTGCCAAACTTTAAAGCGCTCTAGTGAAAAATATGCATTTTGCATATATGCCGGTTTGATTTCACAGCGACGATATTATCGTGATAGAAATATGAATATTGAATTACTGGAATTAATTACTATATACATTTCTTGTAAAATCTTTTTAATTGGTAAATTTTTAAAATGGTTATTTTACTTGTGTTTCTTCTTCACACTTTGTATCAGTTATATTTTAAATTATGATAGTTGAATGAAATGATAAATTTTGATATGAAAATTTCAATGGTACATTTGCTTCCATTTTTAACAAATTGTATAAATAGGATAAATCCAAAATATCTTGATGAGAATAAATGCATCAATATAAATATTTATTTTTGTCAAGAGACTTCGCAGTGCCCCTGCACTTGCATTATGACGCTGTAGTATTTTTGAACAAAAAAATGTTAGGTGAAATTTGAAAAAAAATCTACCTTGAAAATAGCTCCTTAGTTTTACTAACAAAATCAGATAAATGCTGCAGAATTATCAGTTAGTTAGATTCTTATAATTTAAGTGATATACTTTAAAAGAATATTATTGCATCTATTAAATTATTTTTCCATGACGATTGAAATGAGCATCAGTGGAACTCAAAAATTTATCGTAACCGAAGGTCCATTATAACGGATGGTTAAATTGGTCAGCGTTTTTTTAATGGATGATTTTATTAGGTGATAGTCGTATAGCTAACTAAAAAAACATGTTGTTTCTAATGCCCCTTGGAATATCCAAGTTCCATCCACAAAGCGTACAGGATTTAAGGCAAAAGGGGTGCGGCTCCTTAGAAAGTAAGGCCCATGAATGGCACGAGTCCGACTTAAGCCTCAGCTGATATATTCTACCAGCTTCTATCACCTATAGACAATTTTGCCATGTCTATGAAGGGAAAAGAAATAGTCTCCAGATGACCTAGACCCATGGTAAACTGTGAGGACCAACTGGTGTCGCGAAAAATCCGTTAAATGCAAAAACCGGTCAGACAAAAACCGTTCAAGCAACAACAAAAAAACATAGCTGTACACATGTAATAAATTTGTTTTTTATTGAACAGTTTTTTCGTACATCCGACTAACCACAGGCCTTTCAGACCCACAGATTTAACGAGCACCTTCTTCCGCATATACTCGGTGGGTCTTTCGTGTGATAAAAAATATTTTTAAATTAGTGCAGTATTTTGATTCCGGGAGTTTTTTTAGTCTATGATTTTTGGTCAGAATAAAACAAAGCTCCCCATCACCAAAAACGTTCAGGATTCGTCCAACTTTTGTCATGTATGGCCAAATTTCGTTTATATCTACACTCGTGTCCAAAAATTAAGGATAATTTGAATTTTAGGGAATAACGACACAAATCTTATAACCTGTAATGTAGTTTTTCTGGTCCCAAGACACAAATTGAAACAAAAAATGTGCGATTCAAAAATTATGGTTACGACCTGCAAATAAAGGAAGGATCCAAGATCTAAAGTACACCCAAAAGGAGAATTGCTTCCACGAAATATTTCACGCTCTTAAAGTAATGCATTCAGCTCGGAAATATAATTTCCTTTACAAATAGCATTGAATTTTTGGATAAATGACTGTCGCATGTTTCCGTTTTGAATTTGTACTGGAATCCATTTTAAATGGAGGACTGCTGTTCCCCCTTAACTAATGAAAGGGGGATTTGATCCCGGACCACATATTCCCACTCTTAGATTATCCTAAAGCATGAATTTCATTGATAAGCAACTAATATTTTAGTCATTTTTTCCTAGAAATAAAATTTATCCTTAATTTTTGGACACGTGTGTAGTTTCATTTACGTAAACGAGTCATATTTGTTATACATGAGCTGTACCCCTACTAGACTATCCATTTCATAAATCGTAACAAACTACTCGTATTTATCAACACTCTAACACAGAAGTGGGCCCAGCGACCCGCATGTGGCTCGCTTAAAATAATTTTGCCACCCGTGAGAATTTTTTCAAGTCAAAAGTTAGTCCTTTGAAATTCGGAATATGTGCACCAAAAAGAGTTAAAAACCTGTTAATTAGAGTCGAATTCCCTAAAAATTTTTTGGGGAGAACCCTCATACCCTCCTTGGGGCTCTATTATTCGCAACTGTTTTAGAATATTAAGATCATCCAGGTACGAATCCTACCAAAAAAAGTATCTAAAAAGATACTTTAAACACATTGCATATGCATGGGCTGGGGGTGGAAAAGAATTTGGAGTGCTCTTTCCCGGTGCAAAAATCTAGCTCGAATTTTTAGAGAAAATTTGGGCCCCTTCAGAAATAAATATCTATTTGTGCCCAAGGCGATTACCTAACTCAGTTTCGAGTAATTCATAGTGTTCTCGGTTGGTTTCTCTTAGAGAAGGTATTCTCGGGGTTGCTCCTAAAGGTCAATTTAAATGAATATTTTATTTAGGAAACTGTCAAACGAAGCAAAGGATCTATGCCTAGTTTATTCAACTTAACTTCACTGTCAATCTGTGAGCATTAAAATTTCATATGCGGCCCGCGAGAGTATTGTGGCTTTCCAAAGTGGCCCTCTACCTCGTTTGGGTTGGCCACCCCTGCTCTAATAAGAACTCGTGATAATCCTATCGAAATTAAAATGACAGCATTCCTCTTTATTCCCTGCCATCCCATCCCTCCCTTAGACTCGCGTCAAACACACCATTCATCAACTTCCCAACTTCTGCCGCGCCTCAGTTATTGGCGCTCCTTCCATTGGCGATCAGAGAATCCGAAAGCCAGTTTAAAAATTGGCGCGCCCAGGCATGCGACTCATTGCAACCCTCCTTTTTTGCACGAGGAAAGTGCTCGCGCCAAGTTTCTCCTTCTGAGGAGACCCGAGAAACGTGGGGACTACCCAGGAATGCTACTCTGAGGCAATAACTGTCTTCTTGGGATTCTTTGAAGACGTGACGTTGGTGTTCATGGACTGAAATTATGAACGTTAGATTTTTGAAGTGTGCCTGCCCTTGCTCAGGGTAGTACGTGATGCCTCCCGTGGTCTCGGGTAAGTTTCTTTTTTGGGACGTTTTGAGATTGGGATTGCTTTTTGAAATTTTTTGAGAAACTGATGGAGAGAACTGAGTAGCTGTGGTGATATTATATGTGGGATGTAATAGGAAAATCGAGTAGTTGTGTACTTTTAAAACTCTGGATTTCTATAGTGTTGATTATTATAATTTAATTGAAACTTGGAACCCTATTTTTTCTTGAGAAATTTGCTATCAATGGGGGTTTGTTTTCATCAATTGATATTTAATACGATGTTTCAAGATTTAAGAATATTCTTAGACTCATATATAGAATTAATGACTGTCACAAAAATAAGATGCGTTGTTGTGCTTTTAAAAAATAGAATTAGAAAGTTTAGGCTTATTTTTTTCCCTGACATTAGTCTAAAATAAATGGAAAAAAGTTAAAATGCATAGTTCAATATAAAATAAAAACTGCGTTTAGTAAATTAAAAAAAAGTAATTATTTATTAGAAGTATAAATCATTTTAAAAGTAAATACATAATCACACCGCGTAGTAAATATCAAAATTTAGAACGTATACTTAATGTTAATGGGTATTTTTTTTTGTTTTAAACAATAAATCATCTTCCTTTTCATTCCTTCAGATTCATCTTTTCCTAAAACATTTTTACACTTTTCACTATAGTCATATACTACACCTTATACCACACAGTAATTCTTTATTAAAAGTCATTATATATTTATTTTACTTAAAAAACACGAGTTATCTTAATTAAAAAATTAATACATCAAAGTAAATTATATATTTTCTGATCTTAAAATATTTTTAAGTTAATCATTTAAAAATGATAAAGGCCCATGGCGGAATAAATAACAGTAAAATATTCATATAAGGTTTATACTCATCTCGAGCTAATTGAAGTAAGATAACTATGGCATACATTGACTAATAAACAAAAAAACTACATTAATGTTACAATAGTAAAAGTTAATAACTCAAGTTGAAACACATATTTTTTAAGTTAGTACTAAAGTCATTGTTTCCCAAATTTTTGAACATTTTGGACAACTTTTAAGAAACCGCATAAACACTGGCCCTCTTTATCCACAGTTTATTGAATTCTTTCTTCAAACTAAAATGACATACTTGCATAGCCATCTGTAATAAAACATTAACCCTTTTATTCCTAGACTGCCCGAGATTGCGAAATAATCGGAGGGAAAATCGAGGCCTCCAGGATTGAAAGGGTGCAAAAGTTACCTTACGGGCAAACCATAAAATTTGAACTGCTGTGTTTTTTCGACTGTGTTTCTAGGCAAACCATCCTTTTCATAGAAAGAAATCTGTCGTTAAAGAAAATCTTGAACATCATGCACTTAATACCTAAAAAATTCCATCTTTACTGCACTATATTATTTGTGTTTTTTTGAACTCACTTTTTTAAAATTTTACTAATATAAACAAAGCACTAAAATGCTAAAGCTATAAAACTTGCAACGCACAGGATTTCTCGAAATTGTTTCAAAACATATCATGTTCTTTTAATCCTTTTTTAACATTAAAATTTGATTTATCTTGTTTTAATTTTTCTACTAATATCTTTCTCATAAAATTAAATCTTATGGTCTCAATCCTTAAGATCTTTTTAACTGTTATAAAGAAGTATTATAGCGCTAAAATAATTTAGGTTATTAAACTTTTAATTTTGAGAATTAAGTAGGAAAAGGTTTTAATATGGTCACTTGAATATCCCATTTAAGAGCTTTTCCATTACACTTTCTTTAAAATAAAGGGTATTATAAGGGTTAAATAGAGAGCATATCTAAACGTATTTTAAAAACTTAACTTTAAAAGCCTTGATACAGTCATAAAATTTAAAAAAATATTTAACTACATAAGTCTTGCCGTGTAATTTTTAAAATTATGAATCTAATTTTATAACATTTGCTTTCAATTCAAAAGTTTTATTTAAAACAGCCAACATTCAAACAAACTCAACTTCTCTTCAATTCCTACCCAAGTTTTTGAAACAAATAAATTAATAAAGAAATATTTTTTGGTTGAGTCATTTAAGATACTTTTAATTATGTTTAAATTACTTTCTCTCCATTTTTCTTTTTAAAACGTAAAAAATTAATTGTAAAAACATTTTCAAATATTAAATATTCAATTTTACAACCTGTGTCCCTGGATTTCAATTAGAAACTACTTCCAACTTGTTTGGGAACAGTAAAATAGAAAGATCTAATGATTTTTCATCATCAAATTTGAAATTGTCTTTGTCAATTATACAATTTCTGAAGTAGATATTTTTTAAGATATTTTTTAAGATTAGTTTTATAACTTTATGTGTGGGGGTGAAGATGGTTGTGAAATCAATTTATAAAAGCTAAGATATTATTTTATTTAAATTTCGTCCCTCAATAATGTGAATATTTGGTTTTTAAAACCGCGATAATTGTACTTGATTATTATTATTGGATCAAATGGGATTCCTGCATTTTTAAATGAAAAAATAAACTCATGGTCTAAACAGTTATTCTGGGACTATTATTCGGTTTATGATTTGGTGGATAACAGGGATACTATTTTGTAACATAAAAGTCATTTTAAATGAGGGCTTACTCCTCTAAAATGCCTTCAATATACATTATCGAGTCAGGACCATCAAATCTTTTAATGATAAACAGCATGGGCATAAATAATGGATCCGAAAAAAATCCATCTAAATTAACATTAAAAAAACTAATTTTCCTAAAGACAATCTAAGTAAAGTTTATGACATACACATAACTTTAAAATTTATAAAACGCATATGCAAGTGTTATAAGTTTTTTATTTATACACTCGTGTATTTTCAGTTTGTAAATGTCCAGATTTATCCCATAAACTATTAATGGCATTTTATGTGATATATGACTGTACAAAAGAATACTTCACTAAATTTTTAGGATTTTTATTAGTTATTTTTATTTACTTTCTTATATTTAAATTTAACTGAATTACCTAGCAGAGCTTTGCTGTAAACTAACTTAAAATATACAGTCTTATTCAAAATGTTTGATTTTTAGCCTAATTTTTTATTCAATTTACAATTTATACTTAGAGAGAACTTAGAAGTTAAAACAACTTATATAAGAACACATCACCATGTACACCATATAGACAAAATTTATATGGATTTTACAGCAGAAGAAGCTACTAAAACGTAAAAATCATGATTGGTTATATCCTATATAATTACAAAAAAATTCCCTCCATTAAATAAAAATTATTTAAAGTTTATGCTTTCTTCTTCTTGGGACATGTCATTGGTAATATGATAATAAATGAACATTTGAGAACTGGTACTAATTGGTAATGAGATCAAAATTTCAAAAGAAATTCGTTGTCAAGGATTTAACCGACGTACTGAACTTCTCTTAACTTCTTACGTATAACTATTGAATTGTAATTCCATTTCATCTATTGAAATGACCTACTAAAACTTTCTAAACAATTTTTCAAATAAATTTATATTTGCATTAGCTTGGTCGGTACTTAAAAACTTCTAAGCCATACTTGTGTCTCAAAAAAAAGACACCCAGCTCAGACCCTGATAAAAAGGTGTTTGCCTAAGCATATCAGTTTTATTAATTAGTCACCGAAAAGGAACAGATTTTCTGGCAGGTTATCGCAAGAACAAGACAATGCCGTGACTCAAGGAATGTAATCTTAGCATGTTTTTAGACCTGGGCGCCAAGTCACGCAACAGATCCTGCTTTGAATTTCCTATGAATATTCCCCACTAGGACAGGGAAAAAAATTTACTCTCTGGGTGGTTTTATAAGTAGGACAGTCTCCTAGATTAGTTATAAAGGGGTACAAAACGGAAGAGACGGAAAATTCTTCCGCAGCCTATATTATAAAGGGTAAGATATGCAGTGAGAATTCTAATTAGGGCAATGATAAGAGTCATAATGCGGCTTTATTTTTTACGAAAGGTCCTTTTTTTGGGTTGGAAATTTTTGTAGATTTATGGATGCATTTTTTTCTTTTTATTATATTTTTATCTCCTTGTATGACGTGAATATTGATAAGGATGTACAATAGTTTGTTTCTGTGATGAATTTTACTACGTGACATTCATTTTGGCCTGTTAGAATAAAATACATTACTATAGATTTTGACCTTAATTTTTTTAAGGAAACAATTTCTTCCTACCCTACATTATTTGGTTCATATTGACATTCAATTATTGTATTTGCACATGTTCATAATTAATAATATTCTTTTGAAAGGACATTTAATTTTATAAATGAATGAGGAAAAGTTTTAATGAATGAAAAATGTTGTTTCCATATTGCTTTTTCCCCAAAACTTTTTCTAAATCATTTGAAATACTAGTTTGAAGAATATCTCTTGGTGTACGCATATAGGTTCTGCTGTTCAAAGTAGATTCATATTTAGTACTATTGATATTTATAATATTTATATTGTTATTTTAAAGCACATATTTAAATGGCAAGGCATGTATTGCTATGAGAATTTATTAGGGAATTATTGCGTAATAATCTATTGCTGTGAGAAGTATACACATATATACTGTTCTTTTATACACTGCTGGCCATCCAAAATGGTACACCAAGAAGGAACATAAATATCAAACCCAAATTTATTTCTATGATTGCACATAGTGTTAATGTGAATTGATTAAAAATTCAGCCTTCCTGGATGGGGACCGAGAAAACCGGTGAGGAGTGTTGTCTCCATAGGTGTCCATTACCACCGCCCCACGCCATGGTATTGAGTGAAGAAGAATCTAAATGGGGTTTGAGGGATTGGAGGACCATGTTGAGTCCACAGGAAGTCAAAGTTCATGTGGTGCACCAGCGGACGTTGCATACCGGGCTAGGTGATTTCTCCTCTTTCATCGGACATGTTTTGTGGCGTTGGTTCTTAAGAACGGGTAGGTCAGGGTAAAAATGCAACATAGATTGATAAGAAGAAAGCTTGGACCTTGAGTTCATCACGTGGTTGTGCATTTTTCTCTTGAGACTTGTACGCAGGGCAGTGTTGAAGGTAAGTGTAGACAACAGGTTGTCAAACCTCAATGTTATAGCTCTGGCTGGTCATTGTGATGGTAAATCATACTGAGGAAGGTGTGGGAGTGGAATGCATGTCGTTTACAGTGCAGGGGACTGTCCATTTGGCAAGCATAGCCTCAGAAAAATTCCAATCTTCAACACATGATTTGGCGTCGGCAACAGTTCTCTATATAAAGAAATTGACATCTCAATGTGATGGCACAAAGTTTATGAGAGTATCCTAATGCGGTCTGGAGCACCACGATAATTGGAGATGACTTTACGACAGCGAGAAAAGAGATCACTCGGCTGTTGATTTTGTAATCGTCAGATTTCTTCTTTACGCAGAGTAACGATGTACTGAAGAATTTGATTCCACTCCCACACCTCTTCAGTATGATTTAACGGCAAATTGACCAACCAGAACTGCAGCATTGAGGTTAAACAACCTGTTGTCTACCCTTACCTTCAACCCTTGCCTGCGGACAAGTCTCAGCAGAAAAATGCACAGCCACTTGATGAACTCAATGTCCAAGCTTTCTTCTTATCCCCCTATGTTGCATTTTTACCCTGACCTACCCGTTCCTAAGAACCAACGCCGCAAAGCATGTCCGATGAAAGAAGAGAAATCACCTAGCCCGGTATGCAACGTCCGCTGGTGCACCACATGAACTTTGACTATGTGTGGACTCAACATGGTCCTCCAATCCCTCAAAGCCCATTTAGAGCCTCCTTCACTCAATACCATGGCGTGGGGCGGTGATAATGGACACCTAAGGAGACAACACTCCTCACCGATTTTCTCGGCCCCCTAACATCCAGGAAGGCTGAATTTTTAATCAATTCACATTAACACTATGTGCAATCATAGAAATTAATTTGGGTTTCATATCTCTGTTCCTTCTTGGTGTACCATTTTGGATGGCCAGCAGTGTATTTAAGGTAGTACTACTAGAATTAATTAATTATTAATATCAAAAAATAATATTATAGATGGTTTTAATTTGTTATGTTTGGGAAGAATACGTTTTATTGTAGGGTTTCAAAATAATTTAAATTGATATTTAGGATTCTAGAAATACTTAAAAAATTTTTTTTCAATTTAATAGTCCGAAAATAATCACAATTCAGTATGTGCCAATCTTTTATTCCCATTTTTCTAATTATAGGCTCTTTTTTATTTTAAATTTTTAAAATTTGTAATAATCACTATCATGTTTATATCCTAAATGTGGAAGCATAGTAAAGTTTTTAGATAGTTAGTATGTTGGTATTTTTTTAATCCATTAGTTTTCAAGACTAGTTTGTGTAATGAATTCATAGATTTATCGTTAAATAATAGTTTGAAAATAGTTCAAAAGACTAAAAGCTCTAATCTAAACCTAAATTAAAAATGTTCAAAAGATAATAGTTTGTATAAAGTTTTTATACATTTAAAAGATAATTCATATAAATTCATTTAAATAAAATATTTTCACAAAACGTAGCCCCTATTTTATGCTTTGAAATCATAAATGAACCTTTCTTACTTTTATTCATCCTTGTCCACAATTTCCAAAGTACCTAAAGGATGAAAAGCAAAATTTGCACTTCCATGTACTTAGATTAGACATAGACAGTACATAGATTTTATCAATCAAATGAGTCAACTCTTATAGAAATGACAGATTTTTCGATCATTCTACTGGCATTTCTTGACACTAACATTTTCTTACTCGTCTAGGAAGAAAGGTTATGCATAAATTTCAGGGCCTATGTCATTTAAAAGAGCAAATAAAGCAAAATGTTTACATGTTTTTACCAGTCACTCATACATAACAACATGATATCTTTTATTTACTTTAATTCCCTTATCTAACTGTAATCATAGGTATTTAATAAATTAAAGCTATATCGTAATAAAGGGTAAATTCATTTAGAGAACGCATTATTCTTATAATCACGGTTTTTAATAATATGAAGCATTCGTTTTAATGAATTAGGGTACTGTAAAACACATCATCAAATCTAATCAAACTCCCTAGAAGTCTAAATATGCTTTAAAGTAAAACAACATATCTCAAAATTTACGTAAAAACAATTTTTTCAGTGGTGATATTTCCTCCAAGAACAAAATACGTATGATTTCGTTCATGATTTAACTGAACTACCTAAGTCTTAAAAGGAGTTTAACAATTTAATGTATACCGCTTTACCTAAACTAAAATTATTCAATGCATTTGAACAAAACCACTGTTTCTATCCTACTCTTTTAATAACTTTAAATTTGTTCCTTTAATATTCAATGAAAAACATTTTTAGAAATGGTAAAATTTAAAATACCTTGAGAAGAAATGAATCGCTTATTTCAGAAACATGTCAAACGCCACTTTTTCAAAATTGAGTTTTTGATGTCATGGGATTCTGTAGGGGTGAAGGCACATTTTAGTGCAAGAATAATAACAATAACGTAATTTTAAAATACTTTTCCAGCATGTTAAATTTCAGCTTTAGTGCAGAAACATGTCAAACAACGTCGCTTGACCGGTTTCTGCACTTAAACTGCGGGGAATTTTGTTCATGCCCTCACATTTGCAGCTTGTTTGGGATTGTAGTTTTTTATTTAATCGCATAGAAACACTATTTGTGATGGAAAAAGTCATTATTTAAGGGTTAGGTCCATCTAGCCATAGTAAAAACCATACTTTTAGTCTCTGTACGAATCTAGAGACTAAGGACGTTTTAGTAGCTTTATATTTAAAATTTCCATGCTTGTGTCCATTTATAACATCCATGTTATCAAGACTTTGGATCTATGAATTCCTTTGTTAAAAGGGGACATCAAATCTATACCCCAGAACATAATTTTGAACTAATTAACTAATTTTGCAGGCTTTTAAAGCAAAATCGTTTTACTGTCCTCAAAGTTACATCTAAACAACTATCTAATTGACTTCTATATTAATATTCTATATTAATATTTGAATTGGGTGATCACTATTTTTGAGTCTAAAGTTGAAACCATTTTTAAAAATTTAAAATTAAATATTTATACATCCTACTAACCAAAAGTGAAAAAATAAGAACTCTAATATAATTTTATAGGTTAGTATTTAATAAGAAAATGTTATTTTCAACTAATAATCCCACTTTTATTACCAATTTCATGAAAAAATTAGAGTTAAGCTATGAAAATAGGCCTGAATACTCTGTTTATTGCAGAAACCTGTCAAATGCAAAATTTTCAATAATTTTTTATGCGAAGAATAAAAATATTTAAAAAATTCTTTTTGTCTGTAAAATATCCAAATGAGGTCGTCTTTAAGAAAAAAATTACTAAACATCTTCATAAAAATGTAGTGAGCTTCTATACAGTTTTTCTCGTTTATCTCAAAACAAGAAAAGTGGCGTTTGACATGTTTCTGAAATAAGCAATTCAAATAAGAATCTTACTTGGCCAACTATTAAAATCAATGGAACATAAGAGTAATTGCTGCTTTTTTAAAAATGTAATTCAAATACTCAATATAACATTTATGCTACTTTAGTTGTTCTTTGAGTATAAGTTGTATACCTACACTTAATTCATTATTACTTTTGTTTCAGATACTTATATATCCTTGAACTTTCTGTAACCTCTTCTCTCACATGAAAAGATGCGTTTAACAGAAGAAAAGAGAAACATTCAAATAATCTACACAAGGCGGTAAGTGTTTTTAGAGTATCTCTAATATTCTGAATGTAAAAAAAGTGCAGAGGGTTAAAATAAAACTATAAACGAGTGTAAATTAAACATAATCAACGTATTATTTGAGAATCTATACATTGGATAGAAAGAGGCTTTAAATTTTGGAAGGAATTTTACAAAAATCTAATCAAATTCTTATAATAAATAAATTTATTTTATTTTGGATTATCTTCTGTGATCCATATCGCTTGGTAGAAATTCAAATTTATTTTACACAAAGCGTTTTTCAGCAAATTTCAACTTTAAGAAAACTAATACTGCTCATTATTTTTAAAGTTGTACATTATTAATTAAAATAAACTGAGTGGTAAACATGTATAACAAGGTAAGTCAAAAGTATTGGTTATAAAAAAATTGTGTTATTACATTCAGTCTCAGAGGAATCCATGTATATTTCAATTCGAGGGTAAGTAACGATCCTAAAAATATTTCATTACTTTTATGTAAACCGAGGTTAAAATTATTATCGTGAAACAAAGAAAACATCGATATCGCATAAAATTGTCATTGCTAAAAATTAAATTTTGACTTTTTTTTATCAAGAACGGTTAAACATTTTCCATTAACAAGGGAAAAATATCGTTTTAATTATTATTTTGAACATTTCTTAAATTAATATTTTGATTTAAAAAATAAACCTTTTTAGTGCTAGTAAATTAGAAACTTGGCCAGCAGAGAGATATATCGATCATGATAATCGTAAATACCGTAGGAAACACTTATCCGCAAAAGTAGATTGGTGGTATGGCGAGGTGGGAACAATAGTGTTTTGGCTCTATTTTATAATTATTTGTTTATAAAAATATTTTTCATCATAATTGAATCATTATTATGCAAGTAAAGCTGTGTCTTACTTGTAATCCGTGTATTTCAATCGAATCAATAAAATTGAAGATCAAATTTAATTTCACGACGTATCAGTCTCGATTTTTAATATTACAATAACAAATGTTAATACAGTCGACTCGGCTAAATGTGATCACGGTTAATATTATCAATCGGATAATGCTATCGAAATGGACTAGTCTCGAACACTCCTCTTTAAGTTAATGCATAATATATCGTTTTATGTGATCATCATGTCGTTTAATGTTATCAAAATTTGATGGAAATCCCTTAAAAACCTCATTTTTCCGTTTGAAGGCTAATTTCAATACTTAACATGCAAAATAAGTCATTAATTTAGAAGCATTATTTGATCCGCTCTTATACTTTTCTTTAAAATGTTTTAATTTGCAAAATACATACTTGAAAATCTTTAAATATATAATTGTGATTTTAATGCAAACACTCGTATGGCAGTGTTAGCTATTTTTTTGTATAGAACCACTAAGTATTATCAATTGGATATTTTTTTCACTCTTATCTTGGACAAATGTTATCATATTAAGCGGAGTTGATTATATTTAAAATTGACTCTTTATTAAACCTGATCATCAAATTAATCACGTGCTTTTAGAAAAATTATATTTCAATGGTATGCTAATTCTAATTTCAAGTTTTAAGCAAATGTCTAATGTTACAAGAGGTACAAATTTAAATTACCCAAAAAATAATTTTAAATAACAAATACCTTAACTAAGACAGTAAATTGATAGAAACTTAAGATTTTATCTAAAAAATAGTTAACACAAACGATCATCTAGTGTAGTGGTTCCCAATCAGTGGTCCATGAGAGTCTTCGAACCAAGCAGCACAAACGTTCCAGATTCATCCGATGTTCTTCTTGCAAGGACAAATTTCGTATACTTCTAGATGCAGCTACCTAAACTTTAAATATTTGGTATGAGCTGTGCTACTAGGGGATGGGGTCCGAGAAAGGATTGAATGGGCATTACCAGCATTTTTTGAAACATGCTGGTGAAAAATGCTAGCAAGAAAAATGCAAATCGACAGTGAATTCGATTCTAGTGAAAGAAATAGATCCAAATTAAAAATCGACATGAAAAGTTTTAAAAAATTTCAGCTAATTCAATACTTTAAAATAAAAATCGACAATCCCTTTGCACTTGTTAGGGATTGAATGACGGCCTTACTTTAAAGTGAAAATCAACTACAACTTTGAATCCTAAACCATTGTTTAAAACTAATGTTTTGGATTAAAGGACGTCACATGCAGTTTTCGTGCCTTTTTTTAAACTCAAACTTTGAAATAAAAATAAAAAATAAGTATGCATCACATAGTTAAATACTTTTGCACGTATTTTCCTCTCTTGTGGATACATCTATCGAATAAAAAAATACAATAAAAGTCACGGTTAATGTTATCAATCGGATAATGTTATCGAAATCGATAGGTCCCGATCATTCCTATTTAATTCAATGTAAAATGTAACGTTTAATGTGATCAACGATGGATCAACACGCCGCTTAATGTTATCAATATTTGTCCATATCCCCTAAAAAACGTCCGATATCGGGTTTTGTTTTGAAGGTCAATTTTTAAATGTAAACATCTGCCCCACCCAGAGCAACTGGCGTTTTTTTATGAAACTAAGAAAATATTCCGCATAAATTGAAAGAAAACGGTTCAAGGGGGTCCGAATCCATGCTTGTAAGAAATGGTTAGAAAGAAACTATAGCGCCGTGCAGATGTAGGGAGTGCCCACTAAAGGACAGACCTTTCTATATAAATAAAATTATAAAGTAAGCGATTATTTTATTTTTATTAATTAAACTTCTCTTACATTTTCACCTAAAATTTCAAATTGTCAAATACATTGTGTAAAATTGTTTTAAATACATTAATTCCTGTATGTAAATTTGATTCTAAAGCAAAACAATCTAGTTACATTGTTTGCTGCTTTTTGATATAAAATCGCTTATTGTTATCAATCGGATAATGTTATCAATTTAATCTAGGACAATTGCGATCACATTAAGCGGATTCGACTGTACTGGAATTGCCTAATATATCCGTGCCGATGACATTTAGCTGTTTTTGTGGAGGTGACATTAACCACTTAATTGTTAAAAATATTTTCCGCCACTATAAATACTGAAAGTGAAATCTCACTCATTTGGGAGAAACGGGGGACATTTTTATGTGTAGGTTCCGAAGATTTATTTAAATCGCAACAAACATTATTTTCTCTTATAAGATATTTTTTTAAATAGATATGCGCATTTCAGATTCATCTTACAAATTTATATGCTTTTTTACAAAAATAGAGCTATAATCTTACAATTTCGTAAGGGAGATTGATTTAAATTATAAATTGTGGTCCGTTATTGGTTCTAATTTCAACTTTAGTTTTTCGTGCACTTCTACCATTTGAGAACCACTCACATCTAGTAGGATACTTTGAAATGCCATTTTGTGAGGGCAATGAGTCGCATATGAATTTAAAATATCCCACTATAATTATTGAATGGTTTGCAAGTTATAATTATGTGGAGACAATAAAAAAACTCAAAATAGGGGAGAGTGGGGTAATAAGATTCAAATGGGGTAGTAAAAACATTCAAGGATTCCACAGGATTTTCTTGTAGGTTTATGAAGCTCATCTTTTTACAGAATGTTTGTATCATTATCATCCTTCTTTGAAAAAATAATGCACTTGCTAAGTAAAAGGAGAAGGGGTTTTTTACTTGTTTCTTATTACCTCAAAGCGAATGTATCTTGTTACCCCAAGAGGGGTAATAAGAAACATGCCAGTTATTTTACTAATCAAAACAATTAAAATAAAATGAAGGTATTAATGTAATCTTAAAAGAGTATTTCATATCTCCAGTAATTTTCAAAAAAATTCATTGAAAATCTTTTGATATATCCCCAGTTAAAAGTTAGTCTAAAAAAGTTACAAGTTAAAAGATTTGAACAACCCTATATTTTTGTATAAAACATTGGAAAATCATCACAAAACAGATAAAATGGAGCTTCTCTTACTTCATTTTTTGGGACTTAAAAGTTTTTCCCCAAAAAAGAACTCAACTTTTTTAAATTGATATTTTTTTGTCTAATTACGCACCGTTTTCTAGAAAATGAAGTAAAAATAAACATAATTAAATTTAAATTTGAATGAATAATGAATAAGATAATGATAATAAATGAAATAAGAACAATAAAGAATTAAAATAATAAAGAGAAAAATACTGTGAATAAATTTTTATGGGTAAAATGGTAGTGTTTCTTACTACACCATAGTTTTTTTAAATTGGGTAATAAGAAACAGGATACTTTAAAGAATGATCCACAATCCTAAATTGTAGAACAAAAGGTGAATTATAAAGCCCTTTTAACATCCTTAAGAGTTCACTAATAAAATTCCTTAATAATTTATTAGCATAAGCAAGATAAATTGAGATATTTGAAAAAGCATGACTATTAGGTGCATGATTTTGGTGGTCGCATTATTTCACACAAACTGGAATTTTTCACTAAAATAATTAGTGTAGATCGATAAAAAATCGGGAAAAAGTATGTCTTGAAGATATTCTGTGATTTTTTCCGATTTTTATGCCCACTCACATAGCTGCAAATTTAATGTTTCTGACTCCCCCAGTTTTGTATTACCCCTTTCTCCAATAAGTTAAATTTTTTTCAAAAACGGATAACCATTTTAAAAGAAAAAAGCCAGCAACCTATGTATTTCTTATTAAGAGTGTAAATGTTCTCAAAATGATTTTAAAGAACAGCCCTGATGTCTCATACAGGCGAAACTCCTAACTAAATGCCCAAAATTTTCCTGGTTAACTGCATTTTATTTCGTTTAAAAATTGGTGATCGTATTTTACATAGCAACATACTATTACAAGGTGTTTCAAAATTCCGTTTCGCGGCTTTTATTTGGAACCAACGTGTCCTAGGGTCACGGAAGTAAGGTGTACTCCTAGGTAAGTGACCCTAGAGAATCCATTCAGATTACTTACAGCGCCCCTAGCGGCGAAATAAAAAAGTTAAAAAAGTAATTAAAAAACTAAAGGAGATAGAGCAAAAACCTCAACAGAGTATTGTTGCCAACGTTATGACTCACTGAAAAAAATTTCATGAAAATATTGTGAATATTCGCGGTGATATTAGCATGGGAAAATAGCACTTTTTCAGGCCTCAAAAAAGAAAAACTTAGCAAATTCGCAAATTTTTCAGTGTTATTGTATAGTTTAGTGTGTTTTTTATTTGAATTCAGACAAAATATAATCAAAAAATCAAAAAAACTTGCAGATTTGCTAACTTTTTCTTTTTTGAGGCCTGAAAAAGTGCAATTTTCGCATGCTAATAATGATTTCAGGGTTTTTAAGGGTTTCAGGCGGGCGCTCGCTAAAGTCATCAGACATTTGTACTTGTTTATTTACACTAGGGTTACTTGGGGTAAGTGGGTCACTGGGGTAAGTGGGTCACCCCCTAAAACTATAATATGTACAGGAAATTTCACACTTACTCGCATTGATTATGTTACAGCTTGTCACACCGATGAGTTTTGCATATATTTGAGATTTGTTTAATTTATTTTTTAGATTATAGAACTAATTTAAAATAGATTCCCAGAAGGGATTTTTTGGAGAGTTCAAGACGTATTTTTCAAAGAAGTATTTCCAGGTAAGTTTTCATTACATTTTAATGCTTATTGAACTATTTTGCAGAGTTTGACCTAAATTACATACGGCAATTTGAAATTTTTCAAAATTTTTAATTTTGAAGTGTTTAACAGGGGGTCCCACTTACCCCATTGTTTTAGCATGGTTGGGGTAAGTGGGACCCTTTATTATGATATAAGTGGTTCTAGAGGGTCCCATATGATATAGGAACTACTACTGAAGACATAGGCGGATTTTAAGGGAGTTATAGGAACAATTTCCCCCCAATATTTTCAGAAAATTTCGATTTATGGTAGCAAGTAGAAAGACATTTTACTCACCACTCCAAAATTCATTAAAATTTATAAATAGTTAGATCGACATTTTAAATAAAATTTGCGTTTTAATTTAAGTTATGGTGAGTAAAGTGAAATATCTCATAAATAGTGTTCATTCTCATTTAGTGTGTGTGATTTCTTTTTTTTCTTACAATGTGTATTAAAGTGCCAAAATAAATCTTAATCAACCTTATTATGTTTTTAAACACTATTTTATATGCTAAAGTAAAGCATATCCCTTTGGCCTTTCAAAATATTCTTTATAATACTTATTTTGCTTTTCATTTCATTCTTTCCTTGTCATATTGATTTTGATGTGAGTATATTTCTCACTCATGGACACAGTTACAATAAAATATTTTATATTGAAAGTTACTGTACCTTATCAAGTAAGACCCACTTACTTCCTTTTAAGTTTTGCTTGCTTTAAATATAAATAAAGAGGGGGTGACCCACTTACCCCATCTCTTGGGGTGAGTGGGTCACCCATCTCATTTTTGATAAAATGACCAGTTAAGAAAAAGATAAAGCCTTATTTTATAAACTACTGATAAATTTTTGTTTATCGATAGACTCTTTAACGAAATTAGTCAACAAGTACAAAATAAACTCTTTCAAATTTTTTCTATAAAGCTCCAAAAATGTAGTAGGCCAAAAAGGGGTCCCACTTACCCCAAGTGACCATACTACAGTGACATTACGGACCAATTTACTCTTTGAATTTCGATAAGTTTTTAATATTTTGACGACTTAAAGCTATTATCAGTTTCTATTTTCTCCAATCATCATTTTTAGTCAAAGATGATCATTTTTATGCGCTGTTCCTAGTAGTTTCCTATTCTGATTTTGTATAATTTTTATTGAAATATCATTAGCTTACCAAAGAAAGGAACTAAGTCACTTTTGATGCATCTTTTTAAAAGCAGTTCAGTGGGGCCAATTAACAAGCTAATAAAATGCTTAAAAAATTACCTAATTTGGCAGCTTTTTCCACAAAAAAAGTTGCCTAAAATTAGAAATAAAGCCCTAAATTGAAAACTAACCAATAGAAATATGCAGATATATCAATGAGAATCAAAGCAATTTTGTATTGAAACCAGATTAATGATATTTAATGGAATCAAACTGAGATTATGTATGTTGTAGTCTTTTTAAGATCTATTCTAAGATAATGCTTATGATATTTAGCTCCTAAATTTGATCTTATATCTACAATTTTGTTTCCAGATACGGTTAACTGAGCCAATTAAAATAAACTATTATTATCAAAAATATTGGTTTTAATTAATTTCTTTTTGAAATTGCGTCATGAATAATCCATTTCCCCTAAACAAATAATTAATTTTGAAATTAAGGTTTTATAATTAAAAGTTAAGTTAACTAAACTTTGTTTTTCATAACATTTTGATTCAAAACTAAATTCACATAAATGTAATTGTAATACAATGCACTGTTCAAGATATTTTATTAGAATGGAATAGATCCGAAGACAGTGCAGTAAACTAGAAAATTTTGAGAATAATATATTCATTATAATTTAATATCAGATCATGACTGTAATATTTTGCTCCAAATTTGCTTTTTAATCAAATCTTTTGTTTGTAATAAATTAAAGGTAAACTGAATTACATAAAACACATGTTAAGGTTTACTGAAAATGAGTCATAACTTAGGGCGTCACAAAAAAGACTTACAGAGTAGAAGTTCTCTGGAAAATTCAAAAATTGGTTACGTTAATTTTATTACATAAATTACTATATAAAATTATCAAAGCATTAAGCAATTTTATGACTACCTAAAATTAGTTTCAAATGAAATGAGTTAATGATACCAGATTTAGCCTTAACAAAAATGTATTGATACAATTTTGTATTGGTTAATATTGTACTCACGATATCATATTCCTGCTAACATATGATATTGTTGTCGAAATCAACTGATATCGTTTTTTCGATATAGGTTTCGATATAGATTGATATCACTACTACGACATTCTATTTACGATATAATCTGATATATTTTCGATATATGTCCTTCAATGCTAAATCTATAATTATTGCTAAAATAAATTTTAAAAAAATTAATTTTATTATTTACTCCATCACATCTTGCTAATAATGTCATAAAACAAATTATTAACTGTTTTTTCACACTAAAAAATACAGTATATCTCTTTACATCATTAAATGTCGTGATTTTGATATCTGATGTTCCACGACATTCAGAACATCATTTAATGTCGAAAGTATATATATTGAAATAGTTGTGCTTCCTGGGAAGGGCGCTGTAAGTCATTTGAACGAATTCTCCAGGGTCACTTACCTAGGGGTAGACTTTAATTCCCTGACCCTTGGACACGTTAGTTCCAAATAAAAGCCGCGAAACGGACTTTTGAAACACCCTGTATATTATACAAAGAGCACAGGAAAAGTTCCTTTTAACCAGAAAATACCTGCAAACGAATAGAGCTACAGCTATCCGAGTGATGTTACGGTATAGTAAGATTTCTACGCCCAATCTAATGCCAACAACAGCAGTGCCCCCAGTGGTGAACTTAGGAAGATAGCCATTGTTAATTAAAAATGAAAAAAATTCAGTGAGAAAATTATTGACAATATCATAACAATCAAGGAGGAAAAATTTCATTAAAATATCTTGAATATTCGAGGAGATATTTACAAGTGAAAATAGCCACTTTTTCAGGCCTCTAAAAAAGTTCGATAATTTTGCTTTGCAAGTTTTTTTTTATTTTTTAGTTAAAATGTTCGAAAATTTCAAGTTTTTCTGTGATATCAAATAGTTTTTGCCTTTTCTCAGAGAAACTTAAAAATTTAAAGACTTTATCTTTTCTGAGGCCTGAAAAAGTGCTATTAGCTATTTGCATGTAATTAAGCTAAAACTGGTTAATAAGAAATCAACTGTAAATTAACTGAACAGAAAAGCTTTTTCTCTTAGGTTAAAAAATGCATTCATTAAATGTGTTGATCGACTTTTCATCTTAAAAGGCACTAGGAAAATATTTTTAAAATTTCGGTCTTTTTTTCGGCCGAAGTCTAGAAAATTCGACCACTTTCTGATTAATTTTGCAATTCAATCAATGGGTGGAATTGAAATTAAATTTTCGTTTTTTAACTTAATACAAAATTAAATATTTCTGACCGGATGTGCTGGAGAGTTTATGGTACCCCATTCCGAAACTAAAAAATGCAAGGCATTGCTTATAAAATCACTCATTTTCATAATAAGACACACAAATTAAAAATCACAACAATTTTACCTCAAAAATTAATGAATAATTATTCCATTCATTTCAATAGTTTCCCTGTGCTGACTCGCATAACCCAATATACATATCTTCAGCCCAATTACTTTCCTTACTATTTGTTGCGTTAATACAACGGTCCGCTGGATTTTCTAATTGCTTACATCTTTGCTAATGGGCTCGCGGAGCCTTTTCCCTAAGCGATCGAGCCTTACAATGAATGTCTCTAGTAATGATCAGTTAAGCGCTTGGGTCAGTTTTGGTGGGATTCTTACTTGGATGGGGTCCAAATGATCTGATGAAATGATTATTGTAAAATGGACCATCATTTGCATGCAGTTCAAAACACTTGTCATCAGTCATTCATTTAAAGTATTTATCTGGAGAATTAAGTAGAATGGGTGGATGGATATAGTTGTTGTGTCAAGGATTTAATCTAATTGGTTGGTATTAGATATTTTACCATGTTTATAATGGACGAAAGAAATACTAGGGTCTACCAAAACAAAATTTATTTTAATGAATCAATCTAATAAGTGTTCATGTAACATTTTTTTTTATTTCTAGATTCCGTTAAAGATAGGTCGTCAGTGTACTAATAACTCTAATACAATAATGTATAGATAAATAACCATCGTAGTATTAAATATAAGGTGTGTTTCAACAAGTCCGCTCAAACTCTGAACAGAAAGATTCCTCGCGTATTGTACACAAAAAAATATCTCTACCTCCACGTAGACTCTTTCGAAAAATGTGACATCATATCTGAAAAAAATTTCATTCAGTACTACTTTTAACTTCTCAGTCTTTGCATAAAGCTTTGTCAAAAATTACCTGATAACTTTTTAATGTAAACCGGATATAATGTCACACCTTTTTCTGTTGCATTTTTCTGGAAAACTATAGGTTTAGAGGTATATTTTGGGTATTTTTTATGTATTTTACGCAAGGAATCTGGTCGTGTCGAGAAGGGCGGACTTGTTGAAACAATCTTTATATAATTTTATACATGTGTGTATGAGAGAAATCTCTTTCATCCAGCAACTTTTCCGATACGTCACATCCTTTTGAATGATTTTTTAATTTTTTTCTCGCATGACGTCGTTAAAGAGAGAAGCTGAAACCGCATTCTCAATATTTAATTGTTAGGCCATGTATAAAAATGCGCGTTACAGTTTCATATACCAGAGGTACGAAATTCCGACTGAAGTTTTAAATGCAAGTTTATTTTTGGTTTCGGTTTTAGTTTTGTTTTACCTTATAAAGAAAACATAAAACATAACTAAATTTTCAAAAATCAGAATTATAAAATTTTAATACTTTAACCGACAAAAATTAATTATTATTGCCTAAAATTTGGAAATGTTTCATTAACAGCTTCTTATTAAAATTTGCGTCCTACCTTAAAGTGAAATTATCGAATTTAAAACTTAAAATATAACCAAGACAAAAAGTTTCATCCGACCATCGACCTTCACTTAATTAGTACATGCTCGGCTAAGTCGCTTGGTGAGATGTGTCGTGCAGAAACATGTAATAGAGCAGGCAATAAAACGAAGAGAAAGGCTTAAAATCGATTAGAAAATATCGATATGTTAATGAAAGTTTGATCAATAACCGCGAGTAAGCATGACTACCATACTTATTCGAAGGATCCTTTGTTTTCATTTTTGACAAAGTCACGTAAGTCTGGTGACTTTTACGATTTCTTCAAAGTACTATCAAACCAACCGTTTGTTTATTGACCACTCCGGTACTTGGGTTTATGGTGTGAGAACCATTACAGTTTTACCATCCACCCATGAATTTTTTCTTACAGCTTTCTGTTTTGTGAATTTAAAGCGGAAATTATGCATGCTTTAGATAATTGAATTTTCTAAAAGTTCAATTAAGTGGTACATAATAATAAGTTCATTAAGTGTCATGCGGTGCTTTAAGCTTTTATATGTAATATTAAAATGCTTTAACAGATGTAGATGGAATGAAATTATCAATTCAATTATAAGAATTATTCAATTTTTAAATGGTATGATCTAATATTTAGTGATTGTGATTGTTTTATGATCTAAAGTTGAATTAATTAATTTCTGTGTTAAAATTTTGATTCGTTTTAATATACTCGTCAATTTTTATTAATATTATTTTCAGTAATTCCCTATTTGTAGTGTTAAATATTTGGATTCCAAACTTTTTATTTTTAATTTATGTTAGAGGAAAATTTTTTAAAAAAATATTTGTAGTTTGAAACAAATTCAATTTCATCATATAAAAACATTTATCATCAATTTATATCAACCTTCTAATTCGTATCAAGATCTTAAAAATTACTTAGCGTTGGCGTTGGTCATCCAGAAGCGACAGGATGAACGCAAACATAACGTTTTTTTAGTAATCATGAATAGGCGAATGTGTGTTTAAATATTCATCCCAAACTTTTTTCCATTGGGGGTCTGACATTAAGAGATACTAGGTAATAACCTTTTCCTCTATATTAGTATATAGTATGTTACGGGCAATATGATAAATCGGGCATTATTAATAATGCCCGAAGTGGAGGAGGGCAGTGTGATAAATTCAATGGCATTTATCAATGAAATTTATCACTTTTCCCACCTCCACTCTGGGCATTATTAATAATGCCGAATTTATCACTTTGCCCGTAACACATGTAATTCTGTTTATACTTACTTAAATCCACTCTTTCTAAGCTGTATAAGGCTGAAGTAAGCTCTCAATAAAAAGTAGTATTTGCTGTTGTCTTTTACTGGTATTCTCGGTTTCCTTGTGGTGCATAAGTTAGTCCACTATGTACATATAGGGGAGACCGGGGCTAGTTTTCCAATGGGGCAAATTTTTCATTCCCCTTTATTTTTAAATCAGCAATTAGATCACCGAAACGAGTGAGCTGGATGAAAAAGTGACACTCCACACACATTCTAATGTACTTTTAGTTTAATATATGTTGTCGTTTCGTCACAAATGTGATTTTTTTTCAATTATTCACTATTGGCGTAAACTTTTGGATTTTTATTAAAAATGTAAAAAAATCACTTTAAATTTTAACAGACTCGTACAGGGGATCCCAAAGTTAAAAATTTAATTGGGGCTGGTTTTCCAAAGGTAGACGGAGCACATATTCCAACAAATGTGTGGTTTAGGCACAAACCAACCAACGAATCAATTCATAACGCAACTAACGCTTCCAAATAAGTTGTTTGTATAAGTCCCACTAAAATTTTACCCATTTACTTTTAAAAAGGTGTTCACACATATAGTTAAAGAAGTACATATAGTGTCAAAATAATTTCTGGTGCTTTTCTGGTGCTATTTACTTTACTAAAGGTATATAAATTATGTATCAATAATTAAAAATGGGCAAACCTCAGCGAATTTTTAAATTGATCACTTTTGGTGACAAATTCATGATGAAATCAAATTTTATAAAGTTTTATTAATAGTTTTTAAACCATGAATTAATTGCATTTTCCATTTTTAAGCCCGTGCTTTGAGCAGGTAATCCTAATCTTAAAACAGGCGCCAATGCTCGATCGCTAAAGATATATGACTTGCAAACACTGTGGTAACCTTAACCCGCAATACTTGATCCATCTTTTACCAGCTTAAACTCAGAAATTTATTTCAAATGTTTTAGTTTTAAATAAATGTGTGAAAACCTGTCGTTTCTATAGGTGTTACTATACAGGGGGATTCAGAATTCACCATCAATATTTGGTGGGGAGGTAGAGGAAACCTAGACAAGTATATTTTGAATAGGAATGGGGGGGTGCAGATGCACCGTTAAAGAGCTAAGACCAAAAGGACGTTTTGCCAAGGCCCTTTTAACGAAACAAAACACAATAACTCTTTCCTATTCGAAGTAGGCTTGTCTAGGTCCCCTCTACCTCCCCACCAAGTATTGATGATGAATTCTGAATCACCGTCCATAATGAGATTCTGCATATACTAGAACTAAGTCTAGGTGGTTTTAGGAAAAGTTGGGTTTAGGATGGGGCTAAGTAAAAGGTTTATGCATGTCCTTAAACTAAGTAAGAAAATAAAAAGAAAGATAGATTTAAGGTTGTTGTCAGGTTTAGAGTTAGGGGTTGAGATTAGAGATAACATAAAAGGAATCACACTCACAAAATTAGCCATTTTAAACATGAAAGATAGGATTGCATGTTAAGCAACTCACATTTTCTGGGTAGATTTCTATGTTAGGTCTTCACTTCAATAAGTTTATTTTTTATAACTGATAATAATAACATATTATTGAATTTTTATGCAATAAAAAGAATTTCCATAAAAAGATAATCCATATTAAACCAACTTGAATTCACTATGGTAGTAAAAACTCAAGAATATCCCTTACGCATTCCTCTAACTTACTCTTATTGAGATTAGCCCAATGTTAATCCATGCTACATCCAATGTTTATTATGATGCTTCTTAAAAAGAGTGAGAAAACAATTCTCTAAAGATTATATTATAAAGAACCATTATAAAAAGCATTTCAAAAGTCCGACTCAGCATCATCAACCCCATGCATTTTCATGAGGACATGCATTTGCCTACAAGATCCCGAGGGATCGATTTGGACCCGAAACTGAATGTGAAGTAATAGACCTTCAATAAGGGTCGTTTTGAAATGAATTTTCCCGATAAACAATATTGATTTCGTAGTCCCATTACTCCTTTGCTGGTGCAAAAAATGGACATCGATCCATAGTAAACTTCACTTGGTGTCGGTGGTCCCAACGCGCCTGGCAGTTTGGCAGGTGGCCAGCATCACCAATCTTTCAGTCACAAAATGTTAAAAGCTTCTAAAGTGATTACAGGGTGGCTTCAAAGCGTTATTGCCATGTCCGACACGTAGCGATGGTTAGAGGGGAGAGAGTGTCATAGATGCGCCGCTTTGCAAACAGCCGTCTGTCTGGACGACTTGTTACCTCCAGACAGTTTTGCTAACTCTCTTTGGGGCTGAAACTTATCTTTTTAGTTTATTAACTCTGAAGGACAAAGTTTTCTGGGTCTGACCTAGTTAGTTCAGTCATTTTCAACGTTAGAACTTTCCCATTCCCTTTAACTGAATAGCTGACATTGAAAAAGGGTTCAGTACGCGAATGCAAAGTCGAACTAGTGAACTCTTCAAAACCTTGTCGATGGACTGAGTCCTCTCTCAACAAGAAGTAAACATTATGGTCTATATTCTTTCCTTCTTTTGGGAGCTATTGGTCTTGTGTATAATATCTTAAAAAAACTGGTTTTCTAGGACATGAAAGTTTTCAATGGCAATTCTCGATTTCAGTCATTTAAAACTATTTTACCCTCGTAAAACAGTGCAAAAATTTTTCATGTAGGGGACAGTCACTCAAAGCGGGTATGTCGCCCAAAATAGGTAGAGGCTCGTATACTCCCGGATGAACCCCGAGTGTCAAAGTATGTGTATGCCTTGATTAACCGAGCACTCCCGAGTTTCCATCAACTCCGATAGAACATCAGATTTGTAATATGAGGTAACTGGGCACAATATAAAAAATTACGATTTTGTTAAAAAATTTTAGATATGTTCCTTATGAATCGTTAAAAAATAGTATATGTACCACGCTGTTGATAATTTTATATTACTTTGACAGACTAACTTTAAAATGTTGTGAAAGAACCGACTTTTTTGAGGTTTTAACCCCCCTTAAAGTAAGAAAGAATCCCTCAATGGGATTTAACATAAAAAGAATTTTTTATGATATAGTTAGATAGTACATAACTCAAGTCTCTAATTTTAGGGGATTTACGGGGAATCATGTGGGTCAATGAATCCTTCTTAAGTTTTAAGGATATTTCATTATTTCATTGTAAGCAATGTTTTCAGTTCAATTAGGGACAGAATCCCCCCAAAAGTTTCTAGCTTGACCCTCAGGGTATTCTTCCTAAATCCGTCCATGTTTTCACTATAAGTTCTTAAAAAGATTAATTTTTGTTAAGATTTGTCTCGTTTGTGTAGTGCTTACCCGCTTTGGATCACCAATTTGGCAAAGCGTTTTTTTACCGTATATTTCTTTTTCAGTAATAAATTACTTTTTGGCTGTGAATCTGACTCTATCGTGTATTTTTATTTTATTATGGTTCTGTATAACTCATCTACCTATCATTTAAATCAAATTTTTAATTGTAACAAAACAATAAACATGATTTTTGAGCTTTCAAAGTTAGCATACCCGCTTTGAGCTACTCTCCCCTACAATGTAAAAAAAACTCTTCAGAAAACGGAAAGATTCCGGCAGCATTGTTGCCCGATTGTTGTTGTAACTGGTTGGACCCAAACGCGCAACCTTTGGATTCGAAATCCCACGTCTTCACCATCAGACTTGTGTCTAAAAATTTCATATAAAAAGTCAAGTAAATGAAGAAAAAGTAGTGCTGAAAGTTTAAATTACTTCTAGGGTTTTTAAGAATATCTGATTATGTTTCCTTAGTTCTTAATATGGATATCCAAAATATTTAAAAAATAATATATGGTGAATGTAATTTATAATACAACCTTAATTATATTTAAAATAGTCTTCTTTATTGGAGGACGCGTGCCCATTAGAAGGTTTATTCTTTTAAACGATTGTAAAGCTGTTTTGATATTAGGGGAAAGTGGGGGCTAATGGGACATTTTTTTTAAAAATGCTATTAAAAGAGCATAAATAAAGTCATTATTATAATTTTTTGAATTTAAAAAGATTTTACATTTAAGTTTATAAAAATATTCTTGGATAGCAAATAACATTATTTATCTAAGTGTTATCTCAACTTTTGTAATTTAATGCTACTGTCCCATTAGCCCCCATACGTGGGGTCTATTGGGACACAGTGCAGGGCTAATGGGACATGCTTTATAATTCAGAAATAAAAGTCATTTATAAATTTTAAATGCCTTTATTATAAACGTATGGTACTATATTGAATATAAAAATATCGCTGAGGATGAAATTTCACCAATAAACATTTTAATTCCACAATTTCTGTAGTTTCACTAATACGTTCAGAAAAATACAATTCCTTAAGGTAAATGAGGTAAAACGCTCGATTCCGGCATTTATAGCCCAAAACCGACTGAAATGCTATCAATTAGAATTTTTTATAATTTGTACAAATATGAGGTCCCTGAATCAATCTATAATTTTTAAGGAATAGCTTATACTATCATAACAATTAAGATGTTATTTAACCTGTTTTACGAATTATTTAGAAGATAGTTTTTAGATCCAAAACCTGTGCACTCGGAAGGAAATCTAAATCTGAAAACGGACGCCAATTCTCGTTCGCCAAAGATAGATGGTGTTTGAAAATTATGTGTGTGTGACGTCTTGTAGCTAAAATTCTGATCCTTTCATTATACAAATTTAGTAAATATCAGCTATCTCAAATAGAGTTCAGTCATTTATTTTTAAACTTTTTTAATGCTTAAAAATCAGTAAAAAATTTAGTAGTATTGAAAGGAACTTGTAATACATGATGTAGACTATTTCCAATAATGAAAGTAGTCAAAAAATTTTATTTAAAATTTGGATAAAATATACAGGGTGTATCTGAAATGGTGCAACAAACTTTCAGGGATGATAATACTCATCAAGACGAACAAGAATTGGTATAGAAAGGGGGTTGAAAATGAGTTTTAAGGGATGAAACCCCGGGTTGAAAATCTGCCAAAAAAACTTGCATATTTCTGCAGGAAGAGACAATGGTTCGTTTCCGGTAGTTATTTTGTAAAACAACTTCAAATATTACAAGCTAGTTTTCCCACCAGTAACACTTTGCATTCGACAAGGAAAAAAACTTCGCCAATCCGTGATCGCCAAATACTTTTTTGTGATTCTTACGGAAACTCAAGTTTCTATGTAGTAGTACTATTAATGATTAAATGATAGCTTAGTTGGTAGCGTAACAGTCTTGCAATCGTAAGATTGCAAGTTCTGTCCTACTGTGTGAAGTTGTTAATTCATATATATTTTTTTAAAAGATATATTTTGAAAGACATTGCAACATGTTTTAAAGTATTAAGATTTCATTTGGTCCCATTTAAATAATATTTTTTTAGTTTTATACAAATTAAGGTATTTTTTATAGAAACCTATTGATTGATTAATATCGTACCTTTAGAAGTAAAATAATAAAAAAAATGTAGAATTTAAGATCCCCGGATTTTTAATTCATTATCCGTACTATTTATGCAATTCAGGACAATGTACAGCCTTACTAGGTGTAAGAAGCACTCCCTTCTCGGCTGTGCAATTGCCCGCAGTTTCGCACCCAATGGTTAGTTAAAACCCTGGAGGGAACAAGCGTAGCACTCGCACACACCTTTCGGGATTTGTAGCCAACTCCAATAAGCAATGCATGAGTACTGCTATCGAGCTAGCTGCTGTGACACCGGATGGATTCATAGCGATAATAAACAAGAGAAAATTATTTTAAAAGTGGTAGATTACCCCTGAGCCATCCAGCTGGCTCGTTTTTTAACATGAAGAAATTCAGCATTTTGAAGGTAATGCCTACAGTCTAAATAAGAATTGAATAAAGAAATTGATTTGTACAAGACATTTGGAGAGGTGGGGAAAGATTAACAGACTGACTGCCAAGCGAAATCGAATAATTTTGATTGAATAATTTATGACATGATAGAGTGATTGGAAAAGCCATGGTTTGTTAGGTAGGAGAAAGAAGGAATTATGCCAAAAACTGGTAGCTGAAGTTTTAAAGGAAAAATTAATTTATACACAAAAAATGGGGGAGAGGGTGAAACATCACTAAAATAGTATTAATTTTACTAGAAACTAGTTTTAATTAAGTCACCACTCTGTTAATTAATTTTAAATGACTTTGTCTGTGTACTGATACTGAGCTTCGCAATCCGCTCCTGGCTCCTATGGTGTCGGGGTGTTTGAAGCTCTTAGGTTAAAACAGTTTGTCTGTCCTTTAAGGCTGATAACGTAAACACCTTAGGGGATGTGCCCGTACTACGTGACCCATTTATTACTATTTTTGACACCCTCCCTTTGGGGGCCACCCGTAGTACATGCCAAGAACCTCACATCCCATCTAGTTTTCACGTAGCAATTCCTAAATACGGTTTTCAATTATTTTTTTGCAAACAGAAAATTTAAAAAATTAATTCGTCTTATTTTGTCTAATTTCAATAATCAATTTGGCTTAATTTTGTCGTATTGACTAGAGGAAATTCACTACGAGACGAAACCCTAAGCTTCATAAACTACCCTTCCCTACTTCCAACACAGGAATACTAAAGTGTCCAAGCTCGCACCCCATCTCGACCGTGTATTTCTAGAACTTGTAATTTTCTTAGTTTTGTCTTGTCATGAGAATAAAAGTTATAATTATGTAGTCACATCTAGAATAAGAGAATTTAAGTATAAAAGTGTTTAAAATTCTTAGGTTTTTAAACTTTTTTTTTTTGCTATTAACACATATGTTTCATACAAAATTTAAGTCATCATTACATTTTCTTAAAAAGTGTTTCACAAAGAGCTTCCTAGTTTTAAAAAATTATACCAAATAGACAAAACAAGATAAAAATATCCCGTAATCTGTAATGACTTATTTTAGACCCCAAAGAAATTCTTAACACAACACTTTTTAAATCGGTCGATCAAAAAAATTAATATATGGCAGCACAAGATTTTGTGAAACGAAAGAAAAGCAGTCCTTGAAATCCTTATCATACCTTGTAGGGAAATAAAATTTACGGAATAAACGATTTCTGAATCGAATGAGAATCAAATACTTTGTAATCTAATTGATCGTTGATTTAAAAATAGGGATTTCAAGGATTGCTTTTCCTTCATTTCACAAAATTTTATGCTGCCAAAATTTTTTGAACTATCAATTTTCAAAAATTTGTGTGAAAAAATTTTAAACACCTGTCAAAGTTTTGCGTTGAGACAAAATGCGATTTAAAGCATTGTAATTATCTGAAAAAAAAATTACCGTAAAGAAAAACAAAACAATGTAGAAAATCCATAAAAATTCTCAAAATACTATTACATATCCTTTAATTTTGTCCGATTTTTGGACCTCACGCCATAAAACCCCAACCCACATCCTTTAATAGTACTCTTTCCATGTATTGCCCAAAAATTATTGACATTACAGAATCCACAATCTTACGATTGCCAGTTAGAAGATTCCGGCTCATTACTCTACCAACTGAGATACCGTTTTAACGATAAAATAAGAAACAAAAAAATTTCGCCAAATAGCTAATAAGTTGCCAAATTTGGTTGAACATGCATTAAAAAAGAGACTGATCGAATAAATCTTTCGCTGCGAAAAGAAAACTTCCTGAAAAGTTACAGTTAAAATTTCTTTTTGCAAGTACGATTTCTATTTTTTTGGTGCAAAAAATTACGGAATTGAACAATTGTGTCTCTTCCTGCACAAATATGCAAGTTTTTTTGCTGATTTTCACCCCGGGGTTTCACCCCTTAAAACTCATTTGCGTCCCCCCTTTCTATACCAATTCTTTTTCGTCTTGATGAGTACTATCATCCCTGAAAGTTTGTTGCACCATTTCAGATACACCCTGTATAATTTTACTCTATCTGTTAAACTTCTGAAATTATAAAAACTTTATCTTCTACAGATAAAAATATTTTTTCCCTAAACGAATCAAAATTTAGTGTTTAGAGAATTTGTTGATTTGAAATATTTTAATTAATAATTCTGATTTTTTAAGATTTACAGTATTACATAAAAATCCTGCATCTTAAAAAATCCAAAAAGGTTCAAACAATACCATTTCGCGTCATTAATATGTTTTTTTTTCAGAATATTATCTATAGTTGATCAGCAGGACAAACCCGCAATCTTCCGATTGCAAGATTGTTTGTCACTCGTCTCACTGAGCTACCGTTTTAACGATAATATTAATAAGAAAAGAAATCGCGCCAAATCATTAATAAATCGCCAAATTTGATTTACTTACATTATATTGAGCCATAGACCAAACGAATATTTTGCTACCAGGAGATAAATTCGCCAATAGCATTTCAGTCGGTTTTGCTGGAACCGAGCGTTTTACCTCCACATTAAGCTGTCCCATTAGACCCCACAAGACTTGTCCCATTAGCCCCCATAGTATGATAATTTACAATTATAGAAATAATTATTTTCTAGTACAGTTCTGTATTTTTTCATTTATATTTTCTTGTTCTCCGGTATTTGTACAATCTAAAAGTGTCATCAAATAAGATTAAGATATTCTTAAAAATTTATAAAGTTCAATCAATTACAAAACTAAATTTTTGCTATTGGTTGTTAAAAACAAATTTGTATTTTTCCTGCGCAGAAAAAATTTGTTATGGCAGATATTCCATTTTGAAAATGTGTGCTAGACCTGTTACCAATAAGTGATGTAAAAAATTTTTCTGAAATATTTATATTATGGAAAAAAATTCACTTGTCCCATTAGCCCTGCGTCCCATTAGCCCCCACTTTCCCCTAAGTAATCACAAATTCAAAACAGAAAAAGTACTTGGGTAGTCTCAATATGAAAAGTTAACATTTTTGTGTTAGGTGTAAGAATGCACTGGATAAGTTCGTGAAAGTGTGAAAATTTTTACGGGTGAAATTCCGTTTTTTAGCTTAGGGAATTATTCCGTTAAAAAATCACGGAAAATAATACATAAAGAGACGATTTTTTACAATGTAAAGCTTTCAAAATTTCTAGAAAATACATGCATTATAGTACTTTCTATTGTACTTAATCGCAGAAATTCAATACTAAATAAAAAATCAAAAGTAAAAGTATCTTTCAATTTTTACATACTGTCAAACTGTTACTACTGTTATATTTTTCTAAAGAGTATTAACTACCTGTACTATAGGTTCAGTAGTTTTTTTATTTTAATTATTTTATTTTCAAGCATCTGAAGATGTCAATATGTGATGGGTACTCCTACTGCATAAAATTTGCAAATTTTTAAACTTACGCACTCTTTTCCGCAATTAGCACAGCAAAGTTAGAAAGTTATAAAACTGTTATGTTACTAGATGCGAAATAAAATCTTATCCCAAAAAGTTATTATTGGTTTCATGTTCAACATTTACGGTTTATACACTGCTCAGCTTTTATCAAAACTATCTTGAACTGATAAAGTTCATGGTAAATTCTGAATATTTTTTTAAAGATAAGTGCTACCTGCTACACGCAGTTTCCCGTTACTTGTTGCCCTCGAAAATAAGTAAATAAACCAAACTGGAAGAAAAGAAGTCACGAATGCCTTTTGTTGATAACCATGAAACAATTACTAACTTCCAGGGGATAAGTAAAGCGTGCTGAATGTAAGAATATGTTAAGTTAGCGGGTTCAATAAACGAGCATTCTGTTTCCTTGCCTATTCTACAGTAACTATTGAAAAATGTAAATAACTCCGTAAGTCGGGTGGGTAACAGGCTAGAGATTGTTTTTATTTTTGAGCTTAATCTAACCTTCGTTAAAATAAATAAATCTACAACACATTTATGAAACACATATTTTACTTGAATACTTACCTATATTAACATTTACACTACTTAAATAATGGCTTTTGTTCTCGAAAAGTATGGGAACTGGAATTTTGTGCTTCTTAAAAATATTAAAAAAAACAGTAGAATTACTTCGGAATGAAAGTTGTATCGGGGGGGGGGTAGAAAGCAAAAGACATGAAGTGGGAATGTGTGATATGGTTTAAAAATTTTTAATTTAAAACAAACTTTATAAACACTTTACTCATGCAAAACCAATCGTATCAGTTGGAATAAAATAGCACTATTTATACTGATAAAATGCGAGTATTATTTATTTACGATAGTGTATTACAGCAACGATAATTTATGCATCTAATGTTTTATATTACATTCATAAAGAAAGTAAATAGACATTACTCGTGTAATTAAAATTATTGTAAAGTATCAATTAAATCCATAAAAAGACTATTGTTTTGATAAAACTGGCGAAGGCTTTTATTGCCGGAATTGTAATTAAAACTTAGGTTTACGGGCAAGTTGGCCGTAGTCTTGTAGATGTAAATGTTCTAACCGTTTTGACCCCAACTACGGGGGTCATCTTCAGTAGAAAGTTAAAATGTTGTAATGACTAAGAGGTCGATATCGACACATAGAAGAAAACAAATATAGATGGTAAAAATTGGTGATGCCAACTGATGTAAAAAGAGGTAAAGGACTATTGTTTTACTGATTTTCCGACATCCATTGGACGTACACATTTCCTTTCTTAAGAGTACAAGAAATGAAAGGTATATATAATTGACTTTAATATTGGTTCACTGAGTAATTATCATTCTTAATAAATCATTGCATATAAATCAGTCTACCGTTTTCGTTTTCCTTGATTAAAGACCTTTAATTACGGGTCAATCTTATGGTGATCACTCACCATCAAGAAGTAAGCAATTTCATGGTATTCATAAAAGCCAACACACTCTGATTAGAAACCCCTCATGGGATATTTCTTCATCCAAAGTAAAATCTCTCAATGCTGACAAGCCCTCTACTTCTTGTAATTAACTTTCCACGAACATCCCACGTGCTTTTGGTGTAATGTCAATCCAACTCATATCCATACCCCTATGGGACTGAATAGGCCAATAGGCCGTAGTGAAAACAACAGGGACTATTCGCGGACCATAGTCCCCCAAGACGTATCCAGGACAGGATCCTGGAACCAACCAAGATGAGAAGAGGGGTTCGCGTGTACCGAGATCATTTTCTTGAGACTAGAGCGTGTGGGTCGTGATTAAAATTCATTCTGAGAGCTTGTCCTAAATGGGATGAGGAGACAAAAACAGTGAGATTAGGTGTGTTTAGTGACCTTTCCCAAGCTATGTTTCATTCGGTTTAAACAGATAAGTGTCACTTCCGTATCATTTAGTCTGAATAAGGAATTGGGAAAATGGGAACAGTCGATATTTTTAAGTGCTGAACGCTTAGATAGGGAATATTATGAAGTTTTAAACGGGTGTCGTATGTTTAAAAGAGGGTAAGTGGGAATCCTGGGATTAAATCTAAATGTGATATTTATCCTCAAAAAATATGAACCACTTTGTTTATCCAGAATAACTGGGACCAATGGCTATTCTGAAATTTGAAAATTTGAGTAATAAGTATAAAACATCTCCTTAAATGAGCAGACTTACATTTTAGTGTGATAAAAACAGTTTTGAAACAAATTGGAGTGTGTAGGAATAATTCCTAAAATTTCTATTTTTTTATAGCTGTCATAAAAACAACTTAATGCATAGTTTCTTAACGAAGAATTGGTACACTGACTTTTGCTTCAAAGTAATGGGGCGTCTACAAATCTGTCAAATGAATAAAAAATGTATAAATATAAATATCCGGATAAATTAGGGTCGGATAAGCGAGTTTTAAAATATACTCTTTAAGCATAATACTTACCTACCTAAAATTCTCATTAGATGCACAATTTATTAAGAAAACTATCTGCTTCGATTTCATCCATATTTAGATAGTGGTAATAAAAGTAATAGAAGATCGATTTATTACGATCGAAGATCGCATTATTAGTTGATTGCTTCTGATTAAGATAAAATATAAGACTATTTCATTAAACAATTTCATATGTTATATCTTATAGTAATGGAAAAAGTATTTTGAGAAATTAAACACAAAAAAATATTTTATTTTCACTTAATTAATCTTGACTAAAATGCAATACTAATTTTATTCAATACATAGATATCCTTGACTATAATGAATGTAATACGTAAGTTAATTTCACATATATTATTGATCATATCTTTGTACTCCCCTAATAAGATGAAATTTTAAATCATATTTTTGCTCATATAATTAAATTTAGATTAACAGGCCACTCACTTAAATAAAGGATGATGGTTTTCAAGTTGAATTGATTTAACTATAATAATATTTATGTAGAAACGTCGGCTAATAATTGACGCTCTTCTCATTTCATCTTCATAACTCAAATAACGAGGCATTTTGCAACATTCACTTTGCTCACAAAATAGGATTGAACTATTCCTCGAGAAGCACTCTGATGTAATGATGCTATCTGCGATAAGCTTTTGACTGCCAGACTATTTGAAAAACACCAGCACTCAAGAAGACCTGTCCAAGATTGCCTCATCTTCAAAGAGGGGCCGACCCCTGTAGTTGACCATTTGTTTGGACATGTGGTGATGGGGACACCAGCCGGTTTCCCGGAATCAGACTACCAACTTTCTTTCCCACGGGAGGGGAGGGGGGAAGGCGGACAGCCCCGAATTCTTCGAAAAGATACCAAGGGAAAGCAGGAAATGCAATGGGATGTGAGCGGACATAACGAATTTCTTTGGCTAAACTGTGATCCGATGTTTATTTTCTAAAATCCTTTATTCTCTGATTTCTTTTTTTGCAAGAAAAATTATGGTTTGTAGTTACCTCTACCTTACTTTTGGAAACCTCTCTGGCTATAACTCGCACCAATCCTCATAGTTTTGGAAGAATTTCTTTAAAAACAACAGCCCAGCTCGGAAAATAACATACCTACTTTATTTAAACTTCATGAGGTGATAGGTGGAAACCTTTTAGGCAGCTACACGGAGTTCCATATATTTTTATTAAAAATTGCAGTTTTTATGAAGGTTTGTTTAAGCGTCGGGGCCTCGCAGACCCCACGCGCGTCCCTGCGGGTTTTAATCAGCATGGTGAAAAGAAGCTTGAAGCACTTTTTATAAATGTTACAGTTAAAGTCTTTAAATTAGTTAATTTACAGATTATCTTGGTAATTTGCAGATTAACGAGGGTGATCATAAAGTGCGAATTTTTTTCAATTTATCGGATTACCAACGTTATCTGGAAATTACCTAGATATTCTGCACCCTACTGACTAGGCACTCGTTAATCTACATATTACCATGTAATCAGTTATTTTACGGATTAACGAGGGTGATCCGTTAACTTATCAAAAAATTGTTTAATTTTTGTAAAAAGTTTAACGTGGTTGGGGTAACATTTATATAAAGAAGGACTATATATTTCTCTCCCCAAAGACTGAAAGGTTTCAAAACCAAAAAATAAGTGGCAAAACTAGTAATTACAGTAAAATTTTAAACGGGATGTAACGTTATACTATTAATTCCTGAGCTCGGCAGTGCCTTTGCGATTCTGGAAGTCTTCCGAACTCTTCCGCGGGGGCTTCTGGGGGAGGCTAACACCTCAGCCGCTTTTAGTAAAAATCATTGCTGCATATTGCCATCAAATTTGGGTCCTTGCTGAAGGGTTTGGACCCTTCAAACGGGAATGGCGTAAAAATAGAGGAAAAAATAGCGTATAAAAACCTCTACAATTTTAAGCAATTTTTTGGCATTTTTAGGGGGGTAATAACCCCTTATACCTATCCATTTACTACAAAATTTCCTATTTTACAAATTTCAACCTTCCTTGTCCATTTGGATGTAATTTAAAGACTAAAGTTATGCTTTTTGACCCTGAAAATCGAATTCAAAGTCATTAAGTCATTGAAAAACGCAAAAAGGGGGAGGGGCTGTTCCCCGACAATCCTGAGTCAATTGAGAATTTTAATGGTGATTTTCGTATTCAGTGACCCAAAATCTATAGGAAATGACTATTTTCATCAAGGAAAAAATTTTGAAGGTCAAATTTGTTGAACAGTGTAATAAGCTATATGAAAAAATTAAAACCCCCCTAAAAACCTAACAAAAACATCAAAAAAGATAAATCGAACGGTTTTCATTTAGAAATGACCTAAATATTAACATACTAAAATTTAAAAATTTTACGAGTTAAAGAAGTTAAATTTTTTTTTAATTTCCATTTTTTTTTTGCGAAAAATGCATTTTTTTCCAGATTCGTGCCAAAAACTTTAGAGGCTTTTGAAAAGGTCATTTTTCGGTGGATATTGTCCACAGATAGTTATATAATGGAAAAACGGTGGAATTGACCCTCAATGAATTAGTTAATTATTTTTAATTCTGATGTAAATATGCCAATGTACAATATTACCTTTTTTCACATTTGTACTACATTTTACCAATTTCAAAATTTTAAATAAAATAATTAAATAATTCATTGAGGGACAAATCCACCGATTTTCCATTATATAACTACTATCTGTGGACAATATCCAATGAAAAATGACCTTTTCAAAAGCCTCTAAAGTTTTTGGCATGAATTTGGAAAAAAAATGCATTTTTCGCAAAAAAAAATGGAAATTTGAAAAAAAATTTTACTTCTTTTACTCGTAAAATTTTTAAATTTTAGTATGTTAATATTTAGGTCATTTCTAAATGAAAACCGTTGGATTTATCTCTTTTGATGTTTTTGTTAGGTTTTTAGGGGGGTTTTAATTTTTTCATATAGCTAATTATTCAAATTAATTTAAAAAATTGAAATTTTAATTTTTCTTCCAAACTAAATGCAATATTCGGTTTCAGCACTCAAAAATAACCTATAAACATGTATCACATGTCTATATTATTGTTTTGGTTTTTTTTAATTTTTTTTTGGCCATTTTTAAAAAATTTCAAAAAAAATTAAACTTCCGCCCGGCCGATTTTGGCCGATTTTTAGTATGTTATTATTGAGGTCATTTCTAAGTGAAAACCGTTGAGAAACCTTCTATTGCAATTTGTTTGAGGTTCGGCCCTATTTTTCGCTATTTTCAGTGGACTATTATCCCTTTTGGTCTTATCGATGACAAATACAGCGGAACTTAGAAAAACTATTCTATAGCTATAGTTAATTAATAATATTATTTTAAAGTAATATACTGTAAAGATAACCAATTTTAACGTATGTACAGACAGTAACTATATACATTATTAGTAAAATTTCAATCGTTCAGTTTTTCATCAAAACAAGGCAAATATTATATTTTAAAAAAGATATTTATTCCATTTTTACCTTTTTTTTTTAAATAAATTGTTTGAACTCTGCCTCTCTTAATTGAATATACTTGCCCTCCGCTCTCTTGCGTTACCTTCCTATACCGTGCTGATGAGTCCTAACAAGGACGAAACCGGTCCACGGTTGGAGGTAACGCTTGAGAGTTGTGAGTTTACACTCTTAACATGCATTCTTATTTACTGTCCTAACTCAAATTTCAGGAGAAAAACATTTTTTCACTAAAGAAGCAAATAAATCAATAAGTGTGTTCTTTATTAATAAAATTGGATACAGCAGGAAAATAACAAATTTTAAAAGAAATATTATGTTTTGAGTTGTTTTTGTTTTACTAAGCTATGGAAAATCTAAAACTATTTCAATAGAAACAAGAAGATGTAGAATTTGCGGGGAACTGTAAAGTTGATGACTTCTATATTTAATAGTTTCTTAACATCACAGAATAGTGTGATTTTCATCAGTTACTTTGTTACATTGATGAATAGTAACCGCTTGAGAACTCCTATTTTTTATTTTCGAAGCATATCCAGAAAAAGATTTATTATAACCTTTGAACCGAATATTTGCAACTTGGTACTTAGCTTTTAGTATGGTGATCGGATGCTTAGAACAGTCCTTTTATGAACCATCTTCATTTAAAGTACAGAAGGGACATAAAAACCTTCGTTCAAAGTAGCTATAAAATTATAGCATAAAATATTTTAGTACCAACACTAAAACTGAAAGCTACTAAAGGAAAGTATCAGGAAAATACTTCTAAACCTCTTTTGTGGGAAATTAACAATCCTTGTATGTAATGCATATTTTGGTCACGTTCCTTAGCTCTAGTTAAAAGATATGAATAACTATCCTTATAATAAATTATTAGGAACTAATATACGTTAAGGTCCAAGGGTGAACCTAAAAGTCAACAACCTTTGTTTTAGAAGACAAATTTGGTTTCAAATGCCTTCAAAAGTATATTTAATGTGTTTAAGTATTCATTGATTGATATTATGTACTACTTGATGCTAGTTTAAGAAAATAATTAATCAAAGGAAATTTTTAATCATTATTTTAATGTCACATAATTATTTTTTCAAAATCTCCGCTTTTATCTGATTTAATCTCTCTCTTTAAACTTCTCACACAGCAAACTTATATTTACACGTATGATCTTTTATTGTGCAAAAATTATTTCCGATATTATTATTACCCATCACTTATGGACTGACACGGTAAATGAGGGAATAGTCTGAAATTTTTTTGGGGGAAAAAAGGACGCATTAAAATGTATGCTTAAAAGGTAAAAAAATGTTTTGAGAATTGAATGAAAGAAAATATATTTAACTCAGTTTTAGAGAGTTATTTTTAAATATTCATTCAATTTTAGTTTCATGAAAACTAAAATGGAACTGTTGGATTAAAACTAGCAAAATACCTGTTTTTACTCTAATTATTAAATAAATTAGCCCTTTCTACCCCCTTCCATGCACACAGTAATGATTTTTTGAATAGGTTGGCCAGGCTATTGCGAATTTTCTAAATCGGAATTTTTTTTTCTCCATGGTCATCAAAAATGGAAGGTCTTTTCCACCAGTAAGTAAAAAAAGTTAAGAACACATTTATGTAACTGGTTATAGAGTGTTTTAATGTACGGTACCCACTATTTTATGGGCATTTAAAATATTTAAAAAAGGTTAAAATCAAAAACACTTTTTTACCATAAGTTGGCATCGATTATATTTAGACTGGTTCGACATTGGAAAGCTTGCTAAAAAAATTTTAGATTAATTATAAACAATAACAACACAAAATTCTGCTCTGTTTTTCATTTAATATGGAATAAAATTCAGAAAATAAAGGGCAACCTAATGCTATTTTCTAACTCGTAAGAAGCACATTAAATTTGATAAATGTTTACAAACGTAAATTTCTGAACAGTAAAGGTTTATAGAAACAAGCTATATAGACTATATCTTTTATTTAAAAATAAAGGTATGGATTTGGCATAGCCTCCAGAACTGGGTTCCAAATGGAAATTTTATTCAAGCAAGAAGATTAAAATAGGACTTTATCTAAGGAAGGGACAAAGGGAAAGAGAAATAAAAACTATAAGTTAAGAAAAGTGTTTTGATCATTTGGGAAGACACCGTTTGTCTTCTTAGACGGGCTTACTTGCCCTAGATGTGTTGCTAAGTGTCTTTTTCTCGTTATCTTCTTTTCGTTTTAGTTTCCTTCGGAGAATAATCACCTTAAAGGGTACCAGAGAAAAATAACAGGTTAATTAAGGAAAATTGTAATTACAGCACACATAGCAAGAAAAGTTCGTAGGAGTTAGATTTTGCATAGATAGGTAGAAAATAACTTAAGCTTATAAATTTCATAGGTGTGGCGCATATTTTTTGCTTAACTTATACTGTGTAGAAAGAATGATAAAATTTAAGTAGCTATTTATTATTTACTCAGAAAAATATTTTATTTAATAATGAATAGAAGAAAAATTAAAGAGTTAATTTACATCAAAGTATTGTTTAAAGTAATAAAAATGTTTCAGCATTATATATATATATATATATATATATATATATATATATATATATATATATATATATATATATATATATATATATATATATATATATATATATATATATATATATATACAGGGTGTTTCAAAATTGCGTTGCACGGCTTTTATTCGGAACCAGTGCCTCCTAGGGTCATGGAAGTAAGGTCTACCCCTAGGTAAGTGACCCTGGAGAACCCATTGAGAGTACTTACAGCGCCCCTAGCGGCGAAATTAAAAAGTTAAAAAAATTAATTTAAAAACTAAAGGAGATAGAGCAAAAACCTCAGTGAGAGTATTGTTGCCAACGTCAAGAAGAACTCATTGAAAAAAATTTCATCAAAATATCTTGAATATTCGTGGAGATATTAGCATGTGAAAATAGCACTTTTTCAGGAGTCAAAAAGTAAAAAGTTCGCATATTTGCAAATTTTTTTTATTTTTTGATTAAATTTTGTGTTCTTTCAACTAAAAAAACACAAAACTACACAATTTCACTGAAAAATTTGCAAATATGCGAACTTTTTACTTTTTGACCCCTGAAAAAGTGCTCTTTTCACATGCTAATATCTCCGCGAATATTCAAGATATTTTGATGAAATTTTTTTCAATGAGTTCTTCTTGACGTTAGCAACAATACTCTCAATGAGGTTTTTGCTCTATCTCCTTTAGTTTTTAAATTAATTTTTTTAACTTTTTAATTTCGCCGCTAGGGGCGCTGTAAGTCCTCTCAATGGGTTCTCCAGGGTCACTTACCTAGGGATAGACCTTACTTCCATGACCCTAGGAGGCACTGGTTCCGAATAAAAGCCGTGCAACGCAATTTTGAAACACCCTGTATATATGTTACAGTTAAAGTCCGGAAATCAGTTAATTTACAGATAACCTAGGTAATTTGCAGATTAACGAGGGTGATCCGTTGAAGAGCGAATTTTTTTTCAATTTCTAAGATTACCTAGGTAATCTTGAAATTACCTAGGTATTCTGCACCCTACCGACTAGACACTCGTTAATCTGCATACTACCTGTAATCAGTTATTTTACATATTAACGAGGGTGATCCGTTAAAGTACAAAATTTTATTTCATTTTATAAAAAGTTTAAGGAGGTTGGGGGGGCTGCCGCCCCCCCAAACCCCCCTGCCCTGACTATAACCAAACTCGTTTTGGGGGTAAACAGTAACAATGACGAATCAAAAAAGGGGGATCGGTACTTTTTTCATATTACACAAAACACGCAAATCCCACAAAAATAGTAATGAAATAGCAATTTTAAAACTAGAATATAAAAACAATAATAATAGAATATTAAAGTACCAACTGAGATTTGTATCAATTGTGGTTTTCGATCTCGATTTGACAGCGTATTTCAATGAGCACTTAAACTAGCATATCTTAATGAAAGCGCGGTGTAATCGGCTGGCAGCCTGCACTAAACTATTGCTAGGATTCGCGATCGATTACATATGGTAAACCCTTGCCCAGGTTCCAGCGATTGTTGAATTAACGTTTGTTGAAAAGATATTTCAACAGCTGGGACATTTGCTTTCGTTAAAAGAAATCTCTGTCACTCTGAAGTCGGAGCTTCAACACAATTGTTTCAAAATACCCGTTTTAGTAGTAATATACTGTACTTAATCATGTAAATTTACAGTACTTACTTGTTTGTATTATTTTGTTTTAACATTCAACATGACAACTACCAGTGCTATACACTCTAAATTTGAAATCAAAACACCAAATATGACAACAAACTACGTATTGAAACCCAACTGCGCAGGGGTAAGCGCATGGCGCAGTAAGCACCTCAACATTTTAACAGAAAGTATTGAACGAAACAAACTATTTTGAACTTTAACGATCAAGAGGCCGTTATAGTGTAGATTCCCTAGGTAAAATGCGAAAAACTCAAAAATCCGCACATTAACGACAGAAATCAGTTAATCTTAAGTTTACCTAGGTATTCTTCAGATTAACTAATTATCAACTTTAGCGGTAACATATATATATAGAAGAAAGAAAAGTTTGTAATTCGTAGTTTTTTTAATTTCAAAAATAGCTTCAAGGGGGGAAAACTCAAAAGATTTTTAGTATATTTTAAATAAAATTAACGTTTAGGAATTAATTAATAGATGTGCTATACTGTACAAGCTTTCAGTATTTTTTCAGTATTAAAAATATTGATCGTATCGAAGCAATGCATTTATTCTCGAGTAAATTTCTATTGTTAAAGAGAAAAAAAGAACACTGAATGGCACATAAGAGCTGATCGAATGTTTTTCTCCGCTGAAAAAAGCCCGTGCGTGTCTGAAATTCAAGTGTTTAACATTTCCATCCTAATGTATTTATTTACACGCCCCTTACCGCATTTATCACTAAACTTAACCAACCAACACACACCTAACACACAGAATACAAAAACTTTATAGGTCACCGTTGCTCACTTAAAAAAACTCGGTCATAGTAATGGAATCGTTAACTATTTTAATGTTTATTATCCTTACACGCACTTTGATACCTCTCCGCTGACAGCAAAATCAGACGGAATTGTTTCAGAGACAAAATCAGAACTTTCATTGTGACCCAGTTTTATTGGCATTGACCCTGTTTGGGAAGTTACTCTTCAAACCCTTTTTGCCCACCTTGATGACCAATCTTTCGGTCACGTGTGTCCCCAGCTTTATCGCGCACTCTAACATAAGAGCATTTAGTGGGAATGACTGACCGGTAGGTGGACAGAGCCAGGCTTTCGTGACTGTAACGCTAGTGGACACTGTCCGAAGCCTGAGCAGTTTTTTTTCCATTGCTCAATTATTCATCTATTGCGCAGAAAGGGGGTGATCATTATAACGTGTGGTTTGGGATAATGTACGGAAAGGTATAAAGCAATGTGATTCTTAGCTAAGAGAAATGCTAGTATCGATTGCACCTGGGTCTAAATCGATATGTTTAAAGCAGTGGTTATTGTTTTGGGGAGGAGTATCTATGATTTCACTCAATAGGAATGAAGCTACTCAAAGTGTTTTCAAATGTTTTTTACGAGTCTGATAATATTTATCCTAATTATAGCGTTATTTGTTCCTTTCGACTTATACTATATATGATCTGAATCTATTGTGAAAAGTTCTTCTCTCGTCTAGGTCCTGGGAAATATTTTTCTTGAACCTGACTTAATATAAACCTGGCTTTATTTTTGGTTGCCTTTTCTTTAAAATATACTTGGTTGATGGGAGATTGGCTTTTTGATTAACAATTCTGTGTTAGGATATGTTGAAAGTTTTTATACTTGATGTAAATGGTTTAGATTTGAGATAGGAATCATGTTCTCTTCTACATCTTGCTTCTTAAAATATTAAAAACCAAACTCCTTAAAAATTACCTTTTTCTTTGATAAAATTATTCTTCTTTAAAGTAAAATGCAGTAGAACTTTGATCATCCAAACTTTGATTTACCAACTCGTAGAGAAACAACTCAATTCGACCTACCGTCTGGGTTCATCGCTGAACCTTGTACTACCAGCCTTATTGATTAATTTTACTCCCTGTCACAACAAAAAATTAAAACATTAAACTCTTTTTTAAATAGATTTTCCTAAATGTTTTGTTAGTACTTTCTCTTCGTTAGAAATGCATTTTTTGAGTAAATTTTGAATTGTTCGTAAATGTTTCAAGCTCTGTAAATGACTTTCATTCTCCTTCGATTATTCGTTATTATCCGAACTTTATAGTATTCTGCCCATCCCCTGGATTCTATGTTGAAGGTTAATCAAGGTTCTGTTGTGTTCCGTTGATGAAAACATGCTTCAAAATCCATTTCACAACTTTTATTTGGAATCAACGTATCCTAGGTTCATGGAATTAAGATGGGAACAAGCAAGGGAACATGGGAAATCAATTGAAAGGACTAACAACGCTCTTAGCAGCAAGTAAGAAAGTTTCTTAAAGTAATTGAAAAACTAAAGGAGAGATGGAAAAAATTTCAATGGAAATTTTTTTGCAATATAATGTTAAACGTACGGATAAAAAACTGCCGAACCTTCTTTGTAAATTTAAAAAACGTAATATTATTTATTAATAAATGAGTTTATAGACCTTTCTCCAGAAAAAACACCAGAAATCCCGTCAACCAAAAAAAAAAGATGACAGTCTATCAAATTCCAATCTTCTCGCAGGTGTCTTGAGAATGCAGTAAAAAGGAATAGACGAAATAGAAAACTTTCTCATGCCGTCACTAAGTTTCGGAAATCGATGAAGAGAAAAACTCTTCATCGATTCATGAGATACATTACAAGATAACGTTTGTCCCATGAATATTACAAAGGCTGCCAGTCTTAGACGGGAATGTGGGTCAGATATAGCTTCGAAGACAGTCAGCTATCTTTACCTAAATGATGAGGTGGAGATTGATTTGGGTATTGTCTCTTTTGAAAGTGTTTCGTTGAGAACATCGGCAATAGAAAAGTGTGCCGATCTAGAAGGTTCTGAGTTGTCTACTGCAGGGAATTCTTTAAATTGATTTTTTGTCTAGACTTTGTCCTTTTTAGATGCTTTGTGTTTTAGTTTCAGGAAAACTTCTTTCACAAAAGACACTTTCTTTTAAACATAAATACGTGTTGATAGTCTTATACAGGAAAACATAACCGATATGTATAATATCGGCTTTATATGATTTAATTTTATTACTTAAAGAGCTCACGTTCATTACGTTTCTTGTCCAAATATTTTAAAAATGAATTTACTGCATTTTGATTCCTTGAATGAACTCTTTTATGGGAGAAAAGATATTTCCTTTCGGCAATGGTTAAAGAAGAAGATGCTAAAATCATATCTATTTTTAACAGAACAGAAAAGGTTTGTTTTTATTCAACAAAGCTAGAAAAATCTACAAAATTGCTTCAAAAAAAGTTTAAATTCCAGTTTCCTTGAAGAAGTCTGCAGTTATTTTTTATCAATGGATTTGAAGTCTTTCATCATGTATTAAGTCAGCCGTTTTTCTACAATGATTTTGCAATAATTCAAAAGACATATCATTGCGGTTTTTAAAAATAATCTGCAGATTTTCTAAAGAAACTGCAGACAAAGTGTTACAATTCCCTTCTCAATTTTGTTGAATTATTTGCCTGGGCAGCCACAAACATATATCCTTAGGGGAAAAAATTCGGACAAAATCGGGATCCAAACTTTATTTGTTGAATTTTCACTTTTTGTGTGATCAATCCAGTCAAAATTGGTGCTAAAAATATCAAATACATCATAACAAATAGCAATATAGATCATAAGTAATGAGTCCCATAAGTAATGAGTCCCATAGATCATGAGTAAAAACCGGTTTTATCCAACCTAGTCGGACAAAACCGGGAAAGGGGTAGAATAAACAAAATCAAATAGTAACTTCGCAAAAACATTATTTATCAAAAGAAAACTTGCTGGGTTTTATTCTCCCTGAAAATCAACTCAATTTTTTTAAAAGCTCAGTTTTTTTATGTCGGTTCCACCTCCTTTTTATAAACTCAGCGCTACCCCATTTCTTCAAGTTTTAATGGTTTAGGTAGTTTTAGAACACACCCTCGAACCTACTCCCCACCCCCTGTATTTCAATATAGTTTTTAATTAATTTATCGGAAAAATGAATAAAAATGATTACTTCCGGATGATGATTATGATTGAATATTTTAATTTTCTCACCATAACTTAAATTAAAACGTAAAATTGATATATTGTCGATCGAATCACTTATAAATTTTTCAATAAACTTAGAAGTGGTGAGTAAATTTTTCAATAAACTTTGAGTGGTAACCGGGAACTTCCCGGTTTTATCCGACTACCCACATCCCGGTTTTGTCCGACCACGCCATTTTGAAGAAATTTCAAAACAACTCTAAGGCAGCAACAAAAACTTTAAAATAACAAGTAAATAATGAGGTATCTACATACATACATCTTAATAAGAGCGCGCAGCGCCGAAGGCGCTTTAAATCCGCCTGGAATAATAATGAGGTATCTATGCGCTGCAGTTACTTAAACTAAATCACAAGGTATTTAGGATTGGTGAAGAAATGTTATTGACGCTAAAATTAAAAGTTTTTCCGGTGAAATTTCAAAATGCTTCTCTCAGCGAGACGGGTTTGTTAATATATACTTTCTTTTCACTTGACATTGTTGGGGCGCATGCCTGGAAATAATTCTAGAAGTTTCATCCAAATATCACCAGTAATCAAGGAATAAAGCTTAATTCCCTGTTTTGTCCACCTACCTGGTTTTGTCCCCCTCTCACTTATACAAAACCTGGCTAAAACATTTGTAAATTTGGATACATTTTATTTTTGTTTGGCACTCTTTACTTGAAAAAAATGTGCTTATTTTATAAATATGTAAGAAAGACTACTTAATCAAATATCAAAAAATTTCTGTGGTTTATGGTAATGTAATTTTTGAAACATCATTACATGCGTTGTTTCTGTTTCTTCGGTTACAATTATTCTAACCTGTGGAGTATACTTGAAACTGAGTAAATATTCAGGAGATTTTTGGAAGATTTCACCAAAGCAATTTGTTTGAGTACATCATTGCATTCATTTCTACTTACCTCATTAAGCGTACAGAATACAAATAAGATAAAGCTTAAAAAACATACCGATTCAAAAAAGTAAGCACGTATTCCTGACAGGCGTGGTTAAGCATAAAATGAAGCTACACTCACATTACATAAATTGATGATTTTTATGCATTTTGAATGTCATTCTCTTCGTTCCATTTAATGATTCCTCAGGGTTACTTACTGATTGTAATACTATTATGAGCCATTTTGACCTAATGGTGAAAAATTTAGTCTTACTTTAGTCGCTATCCAAAAGAAAGACAAGACCAAGCAAATATTTTCGACTAAAAGAAGTGTGTTTCAATTTACCATATAAAAGTGAGATAAAACCATCTTTCTCGAAGTTGGGGACACGTATTACCAAAGTTTGAATAAATTTTCAGAGGTTTGAATAAATTTTCAGACGAGAAATGCAGTACTACTGCAATTATTTTTGTAGCTAATGAATACAGTAAAAATAAATACAATGTGAAGTATGTTTCCACTTGAACAACGAGGCATTGAAAATTGAAAACATTGAAAATATAGTTGAGAATTTTGTCGAACGAATCAAAGTCAATCAAAGTTTGTGACATTAAAATAAACTGAAACTCGTCTTTTTCTTCACCATCTAAGATTAATGAAGTACAGCTGTTAAAAAAATGTTTTTCCCTTTTTAAAACTTCAATACTTATCGGAAGATAAAAACTAGCAAGTATAAAATCCAGGAAAAGTACAGTAGGTTCTCCTATAAAGCAATTAATGTATACCGCGCTGTAGGAAAATCGTGTTATATGAATTCGCGTTGTATGAAGAGAGCTCTCCTACAACGCGAATTCTGGTAAAAATAACTCTCAAGTACACTTCCTAAAGAAACACAATTGTTCGATTACGGCGCTTTTACTTTTAAAATAGTGAAAGAATACCGCCGAGAACGATACGGATACTTTAGATTCGTGAATTTCCCTGGGTCATGTTCAGTAGCATTACTTATTTCCACTTTTTGAATACAAAGTGATTCTTGAACTTGCGATACTTTTTGAATACGTTAGTGATTTTGTACCTTTCGATACTTTTGGAATACGTTAAGTTACCCGGACCTTATGATACTTCAATCGTGATTCGTGAAATATTGTTTTACGTTATTGAAAAAATATTTGGCCCATCTCTAATGCTGAAGGATATAGACTAAAATCATTAAAATAATATTTAATATTTTAGTGGTGACCTCTGAACTAAAATTATTATAAAATTAAATCAACAATCTTAAAATAAAACTTTCTTTCATAACTAAAGCAATAAACTTACTCTTCCAATGGCTTGTTCAACCAGTCGCTACACCACCTTAGTCAGAAACGAGGTACAGTGCCTGGCCGACTGGCTTGAACATGGCTCCCTACTGCTGTGCTGTGGATTATTAGCCTACGATTCTGTCCAAACAGGGAAGAAATTAAGCACATTTGTGCGACGCCTTCTAGATGTTTTAGAAACCGAACATATCAACTAGATTATTTTAGGAGGAGGGGGAGGTTACATTGTATTCCACGATGGTCGGCAGTATCAAATAAGGTCCAGGATGACCGGATTGGTCCCAATGGTTTCTTTTTTACAAAACCCTAATTTAAAAACCTAATTTCTGGGACCCATTTTTTTAAAATATTTATGAAATAGTTATGGTTAGTTATGGTTGAGATTAAACCTGAAGTTGTAGCTTTGATGAAACCTAAATAAGGTAAATTTGAGTTAAAAATTGAACCCAAATTTAGCTATTTGGGACTTACTTTATAGCCTACTTAATATATAGGGTGGTCCTAAATTCGTGGTACAAACTGGGTAGGGTAAGTAGAGGAGACCTAGACAAGCATATTTCAAATAGGACCTAATGTAGTGGACCTAACTAGGACCTAATGTAGTGCGAGAGCGTTACAAAAGGACGTTTTGCCAAGGCCCGTTTAACGAAAAAAACACATAATGAGATGAAAAAATTTATTGCATGAGGTACAGCAGTATCCCTACTACTTACACCATAAATTTGATAGAAATTGGACCACTTGTTAAACCGTGGGGTGAGTTTTAAAACGCGCAGTATTAATCTTTTAGCCAAAGAATAGAGTTCCCTTAATGGTATTTAGAAAAATGATGATCGGGGAAGGAATTTTCAATGATCATACATTGATCATTGAAACTGTATGATCATTGAAAATTCCTTCCCCGATCATCATTTTTCTAAATTCCCTTACACTAATTTAAGGGAACTGCATTCTTTGGCTAAAAGATTAATACTGCGCGTTTTAAAACTCACCTCACGGTTTAGCAAGTGGTCCAATTTCTATCAAATTTATGGTGTAAGTAGTACGGATACTGCTGTACCTCATTCAATAAATTTTTTCATTTCATTATGTTTTTTTTTCGTTAAACGGGCCTTGGCAAAACGTCCTTTTGTAACGCTCTCGCACTACATTAGGTCCTAGCTCTTTAACGGTGTAACTGCGCCCCCCCATTCCTATTCGAAATTTGCTTGTCTAGGTCTCCTCTACCTACCCTACCCAGTTTTTACCACGAATTTAGGACCACCCTGTATAAAAAAGCCACCCTCTGAAATTTGATAAAAAAAAGTTAAAATTGAGATAATTCACTTTACTTTAAAATATTCACAGAGCTTTGCCAAATCCCACTTAATGTTTAACTAATCCACAATGCCTTTAGAAAAACAGATTAATTTTTAAACAACCCATGGAAAAAGCACTTAAATTTAAATATTCCATAGACCTTTAAAAATATTAAACAACCTAAAGAGCTTTGAAATAACCCTCATAAGTTTTAAATATTCCACATAGCATTGAAAACTAAACTAAAACTTTTTTAACTAAAAAGATTTAAGAAACAAAAACAAATTTTAAGCAAATTATTTTAATTTCTCCAAACCTTAAGGCGGCGGCGGTAACAGTTCGATTCCAACTGGACGGCGTAGTTTCCTATAACGCGAGTTTTTTTCACGCTATAGGAAAAAAGGTAGCAAATTTTCTATCGCGTTATAGGAATTCGCGTTGTAGGAATGCGCTTTATAGGAGAATCTACTGTATCTGCTTCTGAAATCCGATTGGGGGACTGTCATGACGACTCGCACGTCGTCATGAGTGAGAGGGAGAAAAACGAAAGAAAAAATGCGTTTGATTGAAAAGCCAAAAAGCTTGCATGGATTCCTTTTATTCCATTTTTATACAGCGCGTTATGTAAACAGTTAGAATGAAATGCTTGTATGACCCCAAAAAACCATCTCCGTTGTCCGAAATCGATCGACCTTCGAGTGGTCAATTACTCTGGCCGGCCGTTCACCGGACATCATTTGCAGTGTTCTGCTGTCAAAGGTGTTCCACTTGGCAAGCGGCGCTGATGGAGCGCGTTTGGCCACCGGCCTTGTGCCATTTCCTTGGCTACTCTGGCCAAGCTGATACCGTTTGATACGGTATCAAAGAGACGGTATGGACTTGTCGAAATCAATTGAAGAAGATATCGATGCAGCGAAACGAGCTAACACGAATCGACGATATCGACGTGATAGAATTAGTCCATACCGAATTTGAATGGTTTCATAATGAGTGCATACATACACGAATTGACAATATCGATGTTTGAGCCACTACAGATTCCACTTAGTGGGTGTCTTATATACCCAATCAATGCAAATATGAACACTAAGTAACATGAATAATAAAAGTACTCTGACACCTCAGGGCCGTATCCAAGGAGGGTAATGCTCCAATTTTTTTAATCTTGTTTCCTTACATATAATTTTGGTGTCATCTTAAACACCAAATATATATGAAGCGAACCATAAGCGAACACAAAAATTATATAAAGAAACGGAAGTTTGTGAAAAATCCTCAATAGCAAAACAAGTTTTGTCCACAGATTTTATTTTGAGTCCGTGTCTGTTATAAAGACATGTAATACCGCATGTGATTTTGCCTATTGCTGCTTAGCCAACGATAGTAAAAGGGTCACGTGATTTTGACAAACTCGGAGGGGAGAAAGGAATAAGCTGAGGGGCAGTTGATCTAAAGAGAAAGATACATTTGCTTGCTAAATCCCTAAAGACATCCTCTACATACATAAAAAAACGTATATTTTGAATAAAATAAAAAATCACGTGACCCTTTTACTATCGTAGGTTAAGTAGTATATCAATAAATATTCAAAATTCCTTGTTAATGATTTCTCGTGTTCCTTAAGTTTCAGTTGTTTGAAAATCTTAATTTTTGTTTCTCAACACTTAACCTTTTTCATTCTTGCCCGATGGTTTAACTTAAAAAAACGTCTATCACCGTAACCTTGCTTAAAATGCTTCTCAAAATTTGTCTTTATTGGCCGTATTGTAGTAAAGGCAGTGTGTAGTATTGGCCGTATTCTAAAAAAGAACATCCCCGAAGCAATGGGATACTTTCATCTTACGTCAGGGGTCACATGTTGTAGGTAGAAACCATTGTAGGGTAGACCTATCAGAACGTTTTCAGAGCGACCGGATATCCCAAATTAGGAAATACGTCCTATATACAAACCAATCAACGCTCTCTTATGATAAATCTCCTACCACAGTTTTCATCTTTTTCTTTCAGAAAAAGATGAAAATTCAGTTCTGGGGTTGAAAGTATCCCATTGTGCGCCATTATAGATCTTTGAAATGTACAAATAAAACGCTGTTTTTAAATTCTTCGAACTTTTAATATGTTAGCTTAATAGACTATTAAAAAGAATTCCGTTCTAACACAGTATTGAAAAAATGTTTTTCGATAAACGTTTAAAAGAAACCAAGATACAGTTTTTTCGAACAGTAATCTTAACTACTTAATTTTTGTAAAAAAATTAGTTTACATTGTTCAAGTAAGAAGTATCCTACATTCACGTAAAATATTTTAATCCAGTAGTCCAATTGACAAATGAACTTCGTACTTCTTAAGGTAGGTGAAGATTCATTGCTTTTAACGAACTTCTAAACCCCTTCAGTGGATTTTTGCATTGTGATCATACCAAAGTCTATCAATTTTAACAGGTAAGAAAATTTTAATTTTAATGCACATGTTAAAGTCCTGATCATATAAAAAGTAATAAGAAACGAAAATTTGAACTTAATAAATATAATATATAATAAGTATGATATAATAAGGTAAAGTATTATAAATTATAAATATGATCACACAATGGTAAAAGGGAGTTGAAAAGTGAGCAATTAAGGGAAATAACTGTTTATGAAAATTAAAACCAATGGTAGTTATTTAAGTATTTGTAATTGCAAGTAATGATTACATATAAAAATATGTCATATATATTCTTCAGCATTGATCATGAAATAATTACTCTAATATAAAAATATGTTAACTTGTCATTGATTCCTTAAATATAGAACTACATTACAATTTTCAGGTGAAAAAGGAACACTCCTGATGAAAATAGTTTGACTTGCTTGTTCTCAGTTAATTTGAGAAGAAATACATATTTGAACACTCACTGGAATTAATTTTAATATAAGCATAGCTTCATCAAAACAGTTACTGGGAACTAGTTTTGAAGAATGTGGATAGTTGAAAAATGTAACGCCTCATTATTGGAATGAATTGAGAACATTATCGAGTATTTGACAAGATGGAAAATTTAACAATGCCTACTTGTGCGGAATACGTGATCTTTTTATCAACAAGGGTACATTGGATCAAACAAAAAAGAGGTAACTAAGGTATTTTAGTAGTTATTTTTGAGATTATTTCAGTATTGTTTAATGTATGATTACAGTTTTCTGTTATTATAGATGTTTTAGATAAATTCAATTCCATTTCTTACAATAAATCTCTTTAGCCTTTCTTCTTTGTACATAAAACACTTTATATAACAACTTATACAATACATATTAAATTAAAGGCGTTTTATCTTTTCAAATATCTACATAAAAACAAATTTTTTCCTTTAGTTTTAAATGAGCGCGCAAAGAAGTTTTATTTTGCATTTGGATGTTCTATAGAATATAATATTGAGTAACAAATTCTCAATTTAAGAAAGAGTTTCTGAGATGTTTTATTCATACTTATTGCTATGCATTATTTATGCCTCCACTTCTTTATTGACCTGATATTCCATTGTAGAAATATAACTAAAATTTATGTCTGAAATGTCAGCTTTTGTCCAGTTCTCTTTACGTGTTTTTTTATTGTCTCTGAAAATTGATCACTTCAATTTTATTTATGTTAAGAGTACAATTCATATTTTAGTTTTTTTCCCGTGAAAAAGTAAGTACTTGTCGTTAGTAAACGAAGTTAAAAAGTTATGGCAATCTGTATTGTTTACCAAATATTATTACCCCACGTTTTGCATAAATCGAAATTAGGTAAAGGAATGAAATCAGTTTTTAATGTTGTAATGCCGACCATGGACGGAATTAAGGTGGTGGATGGGGGTGCAACGCACCCCCATCCACCACCCCATCCACCCCATCCCCAACTTTTTGAGAAAATTCCATTTTTATTGGGGAAAATCATGTTTTCGAAGTCATCAGGGGCAGCTTTCACCCCCAAGTTTCCTAGTTTTGTTTGTTTGCCTTCCTCTGAAAAAAAATATTTGTAAGCAGAAAATTTCTGATCAAAGCATTAAAGAAGAGACAATCTTCAAGAAAATGAATGAGAATGAATATAGGCATCTTTAAAATCCGGCCTCAGTACACGCATAAAAATTATGATTTATGAGTTTTAATGATTCTATTAAAACTAAACTCAAGCCTTACTTTTTTTGAGACACATGGTTTTACTCAGATTATTTTATCATAAAAATATTTTAAAAAACAAAATATAAATCAAATAGAGGTATAGCAATTTTTCCAAAACTGGCAATCTACTTTTTCTATGATAGGTGTTTCTCTTTATCTAGTTTCCAAAGCAATCAAGCGGTCTCTCTATTTTGTTAACCCTTTTATTTTTCATCAGCACAGAAAATATTTCATTCCTGATTCAAACAGTAAAACACAGAGTTTTATCATATTCCTAATCCGAAAAAATTTGTACAATTTCAAGTATTTCTTCAAGTTGTGATTCTTTGGTTATGAGAAAAATAATAATTCCCTGTGATAAAAAGCGAAAATACATTTTTGAAAGAATCAAATAAAAATTAACAGGAGGCGGATCAGCCTGGTGGATTTACTCACTGCCTACCACGATAGCAGCTTGAGCGCTTTACCGTCGTCGGTTTAATTCTGGCCTTGCCCTGGGTGTATTTTATCTCTCTTCGGCCGTATCGACCATCGAGAGTTAAACCGGAAGAGGGAGTAAAACCTCGCATGCTAGAGTTGATAACGTTAACTCTTGAATGCGAGGTTTTACTCCCGCTTCTTGTTTAACTCACAACGGTCGATACGGCCGTCTATTTGGGATAAAGCCCACAGACCTGAAAAGGTATGTCTCCAAACAACAACAACATGTTTACAATAGAGGTGCTTGCAGCAATAATTGGATTGAATTGGTGGTACAGTCGTAGAAAAAAAAAGTGAGACAGTTCGCTTTGTTAGCGAACTACTGGGGGTAGGATGATAATTTTTGTGTCATTTTTCATGATTTAACTTTTTCTTGAAAATAATATATAGTTTATATCCTTAGGGGGCCGTCTACATATTAAACGAAGCACCAACTTTTGTTTTTCCTATGGGCGACATCAAAGATTATTCCAGATTCTGAAAGACCACCCTCTAAAACCCCCAAAAACCAAATTTTGTGTCGATTGGCCCACAAACAAAGCCAGGAAGGGGGTTTGAAAATTTTGGGAAGTTTACTTCTAATAGGAAAGATTGGCAACAATTTTGCTTAATTCTTACGAAAGTTAAAGCAGATTTGGCTACTTATATGTGTTTTGGCACAATTCATACAAAAGTTAAAGCAGATTCGGCTATTTATCTATATTTTGGCGCGATTTCGTCTTTCAATTAGAATACCCTATAGTGGTAGCCTACTTGGTGGAGTAAGAAGCTCGTGATCAATAGGTTGCAGGTTCTGCCCCGCAATTCCGCATGCCTCATTGTTCAAGGTTAACCTATATAGGGATACAGGCAAACACAAAGATGAATAGATGTTGAATATTTTTTTCAAATCTAAAGCCTTTAAAACAAATTTATAAAATTTTTATTGCCGTTTGTTTACAAATAATAATAATTTATTGATAGTTATTATTTAAAAATAACGTTTTTATAATTCCGGAAAAAAGGGAATAAAAATCTTAATAAAGGTAATAAATAATCACGCTAAATTATGAAAGTGGTTTCGTTGATAAGAGCTAGAAATTTAACTAATTAATGAAACAATAAATCATATTTTTGCGGATCAAAAATTCCTATAAAAATACTTTAATACAGATAGTTTGATTGATTTTTTGAGGTATTTTTAGCATATATTTAATTGATGTTTCTAATAATTTTCAATTTCCACCTACGACAACTAACTTATCTTGAAAAATTAAAGCAATTACAAAGTTTAAAATTTGCAAAATTTGCAATTTAAATAGGAATAGAAAAATTTTCAAATACTGATTTTAATGATTCTGCAGTCGTGTTTTTAATAATTAATTACGAGTTATGTTTCATTTGGTCTGATACAGAGTTTATTATTAATTTTTAAGGATAAACATTGAAGTTTCTGAACCTATGTGCTTGATGAATAAGATACCAAAATATCAAAATGAAACATGTTGACTAGTAAATCATTAAATTTCAAAGTTAATAAACTTGATTAACTTTAATCATATCGACGATTTGAAGCTTCTTGACATTTTAAACAATTGGGGGTTTAAGGAAAAAATGAAAAATGCATCATCGTGTGGCCATTGATAAATTTTCAATAAATTACCTTCGAATAATTTCGATTAATTTCATTGATAATTTTCTTGAGCCTCAATAAAGATCAGCATATTAATTAATGGTAAATTTTACAAACTCAACCTGTTTAAGTCCCTATTGGGTCAATCCATATGAAGTGATCCAGAAAAAACAGAAATGGTCGCTTGACCATTTTAGAATCAAATAATTTTTTGAAGGTTGATTCTTATATCATTGAAGAGTCCAAAAACACTGTCTTTGATTTTTTATCTTTATTTGATTTTTTATGGCAGCCATCGAAAAAGCTGATTTTTGCGTTTGAGAGGGTTTCTGTTAACTTTCGTTACTCCTGACTGGTTTAACTTAAATTCATGCAACAAAAGCCATTGTACTCAGAAAGATACATCCTTCAAAATTTTCGTTACAATTGTTTGGAGAATTGTGTCCCAAATATAGAAAAACAGCCCAAAAGAAGAACTTTAAAAATGATGATTTTTCAATTTTCGAAGGCGTAGTATTCCAAAAGATCTATATTTTCCAAATGTTTTTTGTAGGCAATGTGTAGCCTACTTACTGGACTTTATTATGAAAAAAATTCAACTTCGGTACTTTGTTCTTTTTTGTTGTTATAGGCCTCCAAAGTAGGAACATTTCAAAAAATCCAATCTTTAACCCTCTATATCTCTGTTGGAACAAAGTTTAAAAATCTGACATTTTTACAGGTAAACCCTCACTAGAGTATCATCCAACTGTAAAAATTTCCCTTTTGGTATTTGCTTTCAAGTGGAGCTATGAACCTTCAAAATCTGATGATTTCAAAAAAATCCTTACTTTGACCCTCTATATCTCTGTTGGAACAAAGTTTGAATGCTTGAAAATTTCACAGGTTACTCCTCACTTAGGTATTATCCTCCTGTAAAAATTTCATCTTTGGTATTTACTTCTATGTCAAGTTACAGGACCATAAAACGTTATGCTTGAAGAACATTGAACTGAAGAATGAGGGTATCGTTACACTAATGGATTATCATGTTCCCAACTAAGCGTTCTTACGGTCCTGTAACTTGACTTAGAAGTAAATACCAAGGATGAAATTTTTACAGGAGGATAATACCTAAGTGAGGCGTAACCTGTGAAATTTTCAAAGATTTAAACTTTGTTCTACCAGAGATATAGAGGGTCAAAGTAAGGATATTTTTGTAATCATCAGATTTTGAAGGTTCATAACTCCACTTGGAAGCAAATACCAAAAGTGAAATTTTTACAGTTGGATTATATCCTAGTGAGGGTTTACCTGTAAAAATTTCAGATTTTTAAACTTTGCTCCAACAGAGATATAGAGGGTCAAAATTTGGATTTTTTTGAAATGTTCCAACTTTGGAGGCCTATAACTACAAAAAAGAACAAAATACCAGAGTTGAATTTTTTTTTCATAATATAGTCCAGTAAGTAGGCTACACATTGTCTACTAAAACATTGGGAAAATATAGATCTTTTGGGAATACTACGCCTTCGAAAATTGAAAAATCATCATTTTTAAAGTTCTAATTTGAGCTGTTTTTCTATATTTAGGACACGATTCTCCAAACAATTGTACCAAAAATTTTAAAGGATGTATCTTTCTGAGTACAATGGCTTTTATTGCATGAATTTAAGTTAAACCAGACAGGAGTAACGAAAGTTAACAGAAACCCTTACAAACGCAAAAATCAGCTTTTTCGATGGCTGCCATAAAAAATCAAATAAAGATAAAAAATTAAAGATAGTGTTTTTAGACTCTCCAATGATATAAGAATCAACCCTCAAAAAATTATTTGATTCTAAAATGGTCGAGCGACCACCTCTGGATCACTTGATATGGATTGACCCTATTTCTATTTAACCTCATCTATCCCACTTAAACTAGTTTAAAATTGTCAAAATTAGTTTCTAAATCCAGTACCGGTGAGAACCAACGATATCATCCATATGTTTGGTGACAATAGCGGCTGGATCTGCTGTGCTCTCAATTCCAGGTTGAATGCAATAAATGATTGACTGTACTTATAAGGAATAACATTAAATTAAAAAGTGGTAGCTAAATTGTTATTATAGTGTTAATCTTTTATTTTATAGTCACCACTATTTTATTTATTATTAGTTAATTATGTAAGTCAACTTTTATTCCCAGCATTGAGCCCTCTGGCTGCGTAAGGTAGTTTAATACGCATACGCTGATTGCCTTACTCCTGAAAACTACTGTAGGGGTAGGCGGCTGGTGCAACCCTCGGATGAGCCGGGTATAGTCGAAGAGATGGTGTAAACCCTGGGGTGCATCATGTGGGAAAGATGTGTGATCCAAAATTCAGCCACTCGATAATATTTCTGTCATGGGTAATTTAATTCATGTCTTGCTAACATGTAATATCAAAGATAAAACGTTGAATTCCTTTTAATAAACAATGCATGCAAGATGAGACCGTTCTTATTAAGTGACGACTTTTCTTGATCTTAGATTTATATTTAAAACCACAAATATCTTTATGAAATCTGTAATTAATTCGAATCTTTATACCGAATACTCTTTTTTCAAACTGTATTCATGTAATTCAAAAACATTTCAAATTTAATGCAGGCGAAATTTTTAGTCGAATAATGTAAAGTATTGTTTCGAAATTTTTTCATCTGAAAAAATTGTAATTTTAAATATTTTTAATTTGTAAACTTTTATTTAAAAATATCATCAAAATTTAAAAACAAATAAAAAATATTGCATGCACAAAAAAGTAGGTTAATTTTCCCTTTTACTGAAATTAATAGTGTAAAAAATAAGAACTTATTAATTCTAACTCTATCGGTAGTTTAAGTTCGACGCATCCACAAACTTCCAAAAGCAAAACAAGAACACGGAAGCTTTGGGGTTCGAACTTGGCTCTAGAGATTTACGACCAGGCACACTAACCGTTAGACCACACGGCTACGTTCAACATCAAGGTTTAAACAATAAATGTGTTGATTTCAGTTAGTAGATTATGGTAACCGTAAGGTTACTGTAATTTTCCTAGGTTGTGTGTCTTTGGCGATAGGAGATTGGCGCAAATTTTTCTAATTGAAATTTCTACAGTGTGCGCGGGGTTAATGGTTGAAAGGATCAAAATCTATGAAAAACGAGATTTCAACGTAATTTCAACGAACTTCAACCCCCACTCCTGGCTTTGTTTGTAGGCCAATCGACACGAAACTTGGTTTTTGGGGGTTTTAGAGGGTGCTCTTTCAGAATCTGGAATAATCTTTGATGTCGCCCATAGGAAAAACAAAAGTTGGTGCTTCGTTTAATATGTATACGGCCCCCTAAGGACATAAACTATATTTTATTTTTAAGGAGAAGTTAAATCATGAAAAATTACACAAAAAGTATCATCCTAACCCTAGTAGTTCGCTCACAATGTGAACTGTCTCACTTTTTTTTTCTACGACTGTACATACATATATTTTCCGGTTTATGTGCTTGATATCAAATATCCGCTTATAAACCTTCGTCAAGTAATACAGGCACAAACAGAATTTTTATTGACAGAGAGAAAAAATCCAGGGCAAGGCCGGAATCGAACCTACGACAGGTACAGCACGCAGGCTGCTAACGTGGGGGGCAGCATGTAAACCCACCAGACTGCCCTGAAGCAGCAATAAGCCAACTCCAACAGCTTCTTGCTGCAAGAACCTCAATTTAAGAACAGTGCCGTTTCCAGTTGTTTGGATTAAAGCCCTAGATCCTCTACCTTAAGTAGCGACATCACGCTCAATTGGCCGCCATTGTAGGGAGAACTCACTACTAGTGACGATAAGCAAGACTATCCAGACTATAGCAGTGAGTTCTCCCCACAATGGCGGCCGATTGAGCGTGATGTCGCTACTTAAGGTAGAGTATCCAGGGCTTTAGTTTGGATAACATAACCAGTCTTGATTATTCACAATTCTAAATGGATAGTTTGTTGCAGAGTAACAACTAATATTATTTGCAACAAAAAAAAAGGAAAACATCATAACACATAAAATATTGACGACTAACCATATTATGTCAAGTTACCAAAATGCAATAGTTTGTGACTCAGAAAATTGCTTAACTCTCCTTTCTGAATTAACGCCTTTAGTTAAATGCTGCGTTCGAAATTGGTGGTGGTCCACTGGTCTGAGACCACTCAAAAAATTCTCGGACCACTATGGTCAGAAAATCATTGGTCCACCTGACCAGTAGGGTGGAGCGAAAAACCTTTTTTTTTGGAAATTGAAAACGCCTGAGGTGTAAATAGGTGCCCTTTACGATAAAACTTAAAAATCCAAAACTTGAGTTCGATCAATTAATATCTTCAGGTTCCACATTCACGTTGAAGTTTCGAAGTTTCATCAAATTTTACGTAAAAATGGTTATAAATGATTCCCACACAATTTTATCTCCATTTTCAAACCATAGCTGGTTGAGTTTATATTCTTAGGATTTCAAACAATATATTAAGACCTTCCATGGACCTGAAATGGAGGCAATTTCCAATTTTTCAAGCCTGAAATAAGGGCGCATGCCATTATAATAGGCTAGCGACCAAAAACAAATTTTTGAATACAGGTGCCAAATAGAGCTCAAAAGTTGCGTTTTACCCTGCTTATTCTTGGAAAAATAATTTAAAAAATCGTAAAAAATAATTTAGGTGTGTTTTGGCCCTAGAATTTGAAATAAAGGATCTTTGCATGGTGTAAAATGGAAAAAGTCTTAATCAATCAAATTAAAGTTTTAAATGTAATAGAAACTTATAGTTGCCTTAATTTGATGTCTTAATCGTCAAAAAAGTATGTATAAGGGTATGGCACTGTGACTGGAGCTAAGCATTTAAGGCATACAGCTTAGAATCGCCAAATGAGAGAAAAATTTATTTTTAACCTTATTTATATTTACTTTTTCAGATAAGAGTAATAAAATTACTGATAATATATCCTAAATTTCCCCTAATTATATCTAACACAAATCATAACCTTTTATTTGACATTTCGTCGCTTTAAATTTGAAGACTTGTTATAAAAAGTTTGGAATAAAATGCTTATGGTGCAATATAACGTTTTTCGTCCGTTTTCTGCAAAAATATCAACCTGAGTGTTTTAGAAGAATTTTATCTAAACAAGAATGTGTATTACAGATTAAATAAAATATTTTAATTTAAATTTTGGGATTTTTTAGTTTTTTCATTCAAATTTGCATTTTTAGGCTGCTAACTTGATTTTAAAAAATTTAATAATGAACTAAAAAGTATTATTGACTATTAAGACATCAAAGTAAGGTAACTATAAGCTTTTAGAACATTTAAAACTTGAATTTTATTATTAAGACTTTTCCCATTATACGCTATGCAAAATATCCATATTTTCAAATTGTAGGGCCAAAACACACCTAAATTATTTTTTATGAATTTTTTTATTATTTTTCCATGAATAAACAGGGTAAAACGCAACTTTTGAGCCCTATTTTTCAAGGATGTTACAAAATTTGATTTTCGGTCGCTTTCCTATTTTAATGGCATGCGCCCTTATTTCAGGCTTGAAAAATTGGAAATTGCCTCCATTTCAGGTCCATGGAAGGTCTTTATATATTGTTTGAAATCCTAAGAATATAAACTCAACCAGCTATGCTTTGAAAATGGCGCTAAAATTGTGTGGGAATCATTTATAACCATTTTTACGTAAAATTTGGTGAAATTTCAAAACTTCAACGTGAATGTGGAACCTGAAGATATTAATTGATCGAACTGAAGTTTTGAATTTTTAAGTTTTATTGTAAATGGCTCCTATTTACACCTCAGGCGTTTTCAATTTCCAAAAAAAGGTTTTTCGCTCCACCCTACTGACCAGTGCCAAAAAAATATCCCACTCTTCAGTTCTAGCCGCGTTTTTAATGCCTGTCTGTGTCTATGTGGACACACAAGACATCAGACTTAAATCTTCGGGCCTGCAATTTCTCTTTGATTAGAATCGGGAGAAAGAGAAATAAACTAATTTAATTAATTAAACCAGATATCTACTATTTTGTCAACTAACAACGTAAAAAAATTCCAAGTTTTATATCAGAGTGCAATGTTAACTTTTAATCAAGAGAAGAACTATTTGATAAATTAGATATTCTCAAGTTTTTTTACATTTATTGATAGTGCTTATTTTTCATTTGTAAATTTATTATTGCTTATTTTATATAAATTTAGCATTTACCTTTTTTAAACTTAAGGTAACTGTCTGGGTTGAAATCGTCATTTTCACCAAAAATATCGAATTTAGTTTTATTGTTTTATTTTATAGCCTGTTTAATAAGCTATCCAAAACTACCTTACTTTAAACTCTGAGTAATTTAGAACACAAGTTCCAGCTGTTTTAGCACCGGGTAATACCAGGATTAACGTACAATTTTAAACTTTAAAGCCTTTTTCTGAAGAATGACATTCTTGTATATTTTGGATCACGGTAACAGTGATTACTCTTAAACTACTTAAAATATTCTGATGCTTTTTTTATTTCACTCTTTATATTTTAATGCATGTTATCTTCTACAATCTAAGAAAAAATATTTGAATTAAGGTATTTTTTAAAGTGTGTAAACTTGATTTAACTGTTTTTTTTTCATGAATTTTTACTTTTTTCGATTTCAAGTGCCTGTATTTCTTTTCTGTTTAAAAAATTTCAGATTTTTTGTAAGATAGAATGGTAACATAGATTAGTGTCTTAGGCTCATAATCCTGCAAACATTTTATTTGTACAGTCGTAGAAAAAAAAAGTGAGACAGTTCGCATTGTGAGCGAACTACTAGGGTTAGGATGATACTTTTTGTGTCATTTTTCATGATTTAACTTCTTCTTGAAAATAAAATATAGTTTATGTCCTTAGGGGGCCGTCTACATATTAAACGAAGCACCAACTTTTGTTTTTCCTATGGGCGACATCAAAGATTATTCCAGATTTTGTAAGAGCACCCTCTAAAACCCCCAAAAACCAAGTTTCGTGTCGATTGGCCTACAAACAAAGCCAGGAGTGGGGGGTTGAAGTTCGTTGAAATTACGTTGAAATCTCGTTTTTCATAGATTTTGATCCTTTCAACCATTAACCCCGCCCACACTGTAGGAAATTTCAATTAGAAAAATTTGCGCCAATCTCCTATCGCCAAAGACACACAACTTAGGAAAATATACAGTAACCTTACGGTAACCATAATCTACTAACTGAAATCACCACATTTATTGTTTAAACCTTGAGGTTGAACGTAGCCGTGTGGTCTAACGGTTAGTGTGCCTGGTCGCAAATCTCTAGAGCCAAGTTCGAACCCCAAAGCTTCCATGTTCTTGTTTTGCTTTTGGAAGTTTGTGGATGTCTCGAACTTAAACTACCGATAGAGTTAGAATTAATAAGTTCTTATTTTTTACACTATTAATTTCAGTAAAAGGGAAAATTAACCTACTTTTTGTGTAGCAATATTTTTTATTTGTTTTTAAATTTTGATTATATTTTTAAATAAAAGTTTACAAATTAAAAATCTTTAAAATTACAATTTTTTCAGATGAAAAAATTTTGAAACAATACTTTACATTATTCGACTAAAAATTTCGCCTGCATTAAATTTGAAATGTTTTTGAATTACATGAATAAAGTTTGAAAAAAGAGTATTCGGTATAAAGATTCGAATTAATTACAGATTTCATAAAGATATTTGTGGTTTTAAATATAAATCTAAAGTCAAGAAAAGTCGTCACTTAATAAGGACGGTCTCATCTTGCATGCATTGTTTATTAAAAGGAATTCAACGTTTTATCTTTGATATTACAATATGTTATCAAGACATGAATTAAATTAACCATGACAGAAATATTATCGTGTGGCTGAATTTTGGATCACACATCTTTCCCACATGATGCACCCCAGGGTTTACACCATCTCTTCGCCTATAACCGGCTCATCCGAGGGTTGCAGTTGCACCAGCCGCCTACCCCTACAGTAGTTTTCAGGGGTAAGGCAAACAGCGTATGCGTATTAAAACTACCTTACGCAGCCAGAGGGCTCAATGCTGGAAATAAAAGTTGAATTACATAATTAACTAATAATAAATAAAATAGTGGTGACTACAAAATAAAAGATTAACACTATAATAACAATTTAGCAACCACTTTTTAATTTAATGTTATTCCTTATACCTATAGTCAATCATTTATTGCATTCAACCTGGAATTGAGAGCACAGCAGATCCAGCCGCTATTGTCACCAAACATATGGATGATATCGTTGGTTCTCACCGGTACTGGATTTAGAAACTAAATTTGACAATTTTAAACTAGTTTAAGTGGGATAGATGAGGTTAAATAGAAATAGGGACTTAAACAGGTTGAGTTTGTAAAATTTACCATTAATTAATATGCTGATCTTTATTGAGGCTCAAGAAAATTATCAATGAAATAAATCGAAATTATTCGAGGATTATTTATTGAAAATTTATCAATGGCCACACGATGATGCATTTTTCATTTTTTCCTTAAACCCCCAATTGTTTAAAATGTCATGAAGCTTCAAAGCGTCGATATGATTAAAGTTAATCAAGTTTATTAACTTTGAAATTTAATGATTGACTAGTCAACATATTTCATATTGATATTTTGGTATCTTATTCATCAAGCACATAGGTTCAGAAACTTCAATGTTTATCCTTAAAAATTAATAAACTCTGTATCCAACCTAATGAAACATAACTCGTAATTAATTACTGAAAACACGACTGCAGAATCATTAAAATCAGTATTTGAAAATTTTTCTATTCCTATTTAAATTGCAAATTTTAAACTTTGTAATTGCTTTAATTTTTCAAGATAAGTTAGTTGTCGTAAGTGGAAATTGAAAATTATTAGAAACATCAATTAAATATATGCTAAAAATACCTCAAAAAATCAATCAAACTATCTGTATTAAAGTATTTTTATAGGAATTTTTGAGCCGCAAAAATATGATTTATTGTTTCATTAATTAGCTAAATTTCTAGCTCTTATCAACGAAACCACTTTCATAACTTAGCGTGATTATTTATTACCTTTATTAAGATTTTTATTCCCTTTTTTCCGGAATTATAAAAACGTTATTTTTAAATAATAACTATCAATTAATTATTATTATTTGTAAACAAACGGCAATAAAAATTTTATAAATTTGTTTTAAAGGCTTTAGATTTGAAAAGAGTATTCAACATCTATTCATCTTGGTGTTTGCCTGTATCCCTATAGGTTAACCTTGAACAATGAGGCATGCGGAATTGCGGGGCAGAACCTGCAACCTATTGATCACGACTCCACCAAGTAGGCTACCACTATAGGGTATTCTAATTCGTCGCCTTAGAATCAAAAACTACTATCTCCGTTCGGCAAACTTCGGGGACCCCGATCCTTGGCAACTTATAATCAGACGCCAATTCAAACCACTCCCCATAAAAAATTCACCAATTAAATACCACTCAATCAAAAAATAATAATAATTACTTCAGATCGTTGCAGGTGCTCATTTGATTGGTTTGGCACTTTGCCAGCTCGATGATGTCTTGCTTACGAACCAATGAAATGAGCTTTCTCGCTTGCAATTCCGAATATTTCCGAATCAGACCAGAAGGCAGTATTATTTGATTTTAAGATAAAGAAAATATTGCCCCTGATATGGCAACCTGCTTACGATATCAGACCGCCAAGATTAACATTGAATCTAGCTCGTTTCGCAGCAGCCAATGAAATAATTGGAACTCTTTTTTCGTTATAAAAGAAAAACTAATCATGGTAGAAGTACAATATTTTAAACACATATACAATTATTTTTTACAAAAATATTGTCGTTTCGTTTTTTAAAAAATTCGAATTAGTTTTAGAATTATTAAGATTCAAAGTTTCAATATTTTCCCTTTCTAGGACTGAAGTGAATTAACAATGGATAGCAGCAACCCTTTAACAACGCCAAAACCGCCAACAAAACGAGTAGAATGAACAACTACTGTGAATGAAGCTGCGTGAATTTTCAGAGATAGTAGTTTTTGATTCTAAGGCGACGAATTAGAAGACGAAATTGCGCCAAAATATAGATAAATAGCCGAATCTGCTTTAGCTTTTGTATGAATTGTGCCAAAACACAGATAAGCAGCCAAATCTGCTTTAACTTTCGTAAGAATTAAGCAAAATTGTTGCCAATCTTTCCTATTAGAAGTAAACTTCCCAAAATTTTCAAACCCCCCTCCTGGCTTTGTTTGTGGGCCAATCGACACAAAATTTGGTTTTTGGGGGTTTTAGAGGGTGTTCTTTCAGAATCTGGAATAATCTTTGATGTCGCCCATAGGAAAAACAAAAGTTGGTGCTTCGTTTAATATGTAGACGGCCCCCTAAGGACATAAACTATATATTATTTTCAAGAAGAAGTTAAATCATGAAAAATGACACAAAAGTTATCATCCTACCCCCAGTAGTTCGCTCACAAACCGAACTGTCTCACTTTTTTTTTCTACGACTGTACCTATAAAAGAACATTCTCAGGAGTTGTTGGCGCAAGTTGAAATTTTAGCCTTATTTTCATTGAAATTTCTAAATATTTAAAAAAATAATTTTTTTAAATTCTTTTTTGAATGATTTTCTTTGTTTTAGAACATAAGCTCTCAGAAATTAGCAATTAAATAATTATTTAGTTAATATTTTTTAAAAAGGCCTCCCAACACCGTCAGTACCTTAATAATTATTGAATTGTATAAATTATGGAAAATAAATTTTGGTATATTCACTTTAAGTTCGATAGTTACACAACTTGTTAAAAATTTTGAAACCTGTCCTTTTTAAGTATGCGGACCAGTCACAAGAGCAAGATTGGAAAAGCACTGGTGCGCCAACCAGTGGGATTTTATTTCAATATCTAACGCTGTTTAAATACCAAATATCTCCCAATAGCGGATGAACTTTTTTCCTGAGCCGTGTTGGATACATTGCTGCGAATTGATGCATTTTTGTTGTTCATACCTGTTACATAATTTATTTAAAAAGTGGTGATCATATTTTACTTAGATCCTCATTGTGAAAGTAGAATAATTAAATACTTTTTTCAGTTTCTGATTTATTTTTTAAATACATAAAGAAGACTTTTCAATAAAACCAATAAATCCGAAATAAGTTGGCAAAACTTTTCGGGATATATGAAACTTAGGATTTTCGTCACCCTTTCGGAAAGGAAGAAAACATAGGTTTGCCTGCTTGTCAAAATATTCTGTAATCCATCATCTAGCAAACGCATTACTACAATCACAATAATCTTATACCAGGACTGGGTGAAAAGTAGTGCATTATATGCTTGTAGATCACGAACAGAAAGTTCTTCCTGAAGTTTTCCTTTAAAAAAACGCGAAAATTTCTAATACATTCGTAGCCAATGTATGCGGTCAATAGAACAGAGCATACTGTGCAAAATTAAGTTACTCGCATGTAATGTAATTTTAATGTAATACTTTTTTATTGCTTTTATGTAATGTCTTACTTTAAGAGCATTTTCTTTTAAGGCTTTTACCTTGTATTTTAATCAAATTTCTTTATTTGGCTATGTTTTATGTTATTTATATTGTGAAATAAGTATGTTTTTTAACCTGTTTTTACAATAAAGACTTCCTGGTTCCCACCTATTACCCATAAACTAATTGGTTGAGGTTGAGTTACCCAATACGATTTTAACCAGCTTAACTTATTAATAAATCCTATTATCTCTATGTTTATTATGAATAAAAGAATAAATTACACTTAAAATCCTCTGGGTTTATATAAAAGAAATGTTCAGTGTAAAAGCGGATCTAAATTTTTTCCTTCATATTTCAGTTTTTATTTGGATTCCCCCCCACCACACACAAGGTCACCATTCACGCACCTCATAAAAGAAAGCTTAGAAAAAAGATTGTTTATCTAGAGTTCTGTGATTTGTTAATGTCCCTAGCAATATTGAACTTATACATGATCAGATCAATAACCTTTTTGACAAAGAAAACTGTACTACAGAAGCTTCTAGATAGCACGTTTTGATGTTTTCGAAAATTGCAAGGCTGTTCCATTAATGACAAGGTAAAGTGATAGATTTTTTTAGACCTGGGAATCTAAAGCTTTATATTGGTATCATTTCAAAGATCAAACACACTTTTGAGAAGATCTAAATCAAGGTCACTTCAACTCTCATACATACATCTGTTTAGTTCAATTCCTTTTGTCATGCGCACATCTCTAGTATTGTTGCATCGTTTGGTATTTATTGTATTGATTATCTATAAAATCTTGTAGGTCAGCACGAAAGTTATCATCTTTAGTCACGCTCACGATAGTTAAACGTAGTAAATATTCAACGAAAAACTAAAAAATATTAAATTATTATTAGTTAATTTTAATACTATCTCATATTAGAAGTGATGGAAGTTATGTTAGCGGTTTTCCAACATTTTTTCCCTGTATTCTGGCGTGAAATAATTTGCAAAGCTAGGTATTTAGTTGTTGTTTTTTAAATTAATAATATTAAAGCGTAGATGTTATCCCTCTGAATAACGCAAAGTATGCAATATTTAAAAAGATTAAAACTTTATTTTAAAATATCAAAAGGAAATCTTCCACATCATTAAGTTTCTTTTCTCAATAATGCACTTTTAATTGCATTCCTGTTAAGATTTAGGAAGAAAAAATCTCTTATGTAGGAGTATTTTGCCTGATTTTACTTTTAAAGCTAAAGATAGTTTTGAATGGTTCAATGTAATAAAAAAGAATTCTTTCATTATCCCAAAAAATTATAGTTTACTTTGATTTATAGTGTAATGTGTGTGATGTGTACTTTAAATACTCAATACTTTTACCCAATTATTTAATTTTTTAGTAGTGAATTTAGAGTAAATTTTTGTCTAATTTTATAATTTGTGATTATTTTGATCGATAGTAAACTGTACTATGTTAGCAGAGAGAGAGGGAGATAGTTTAATATGTGCCTTATAGAAGTATCTAATTTTTTTTTCTCTAAATACTGGACATGTGTGTCCTGTATTTTTATTTCAGTTATTTTTCCCACCTAAACAATAAATAATAAGATAAGAATGAAATTTAAAGTTTCAATCACCCCCATAAATATAAATGAGTGTTAAAGTTGTTTTAACTAGCCTTTACAATAGTGTGAAATGTTTTAGGAATTGTAAAAGAAACATACTTTTTAATCGTAGTTTTCACATTGGGGAACGTAAAATATAACTTCCTGAAAAATTAGCATAATAACCAGTAACCTAGTTTTATGATTGCATGGAAACAAAAGTTGGTTGGCAAGTTATCAAAAGAAATCCCTTCATACCTGCTACCAATTAGTCATTTTTTATGATTATTTGATCCGATAGTTGATCTTGATCTTCGTATTATTATATGAAACGAAATAAAATATCTCTATCTAATATTAATTTGTCAGTTACTTTTTTTTCTACACATGTATTCTCATTATTACTATGCATTATTCATTAATAAAATTAATAAACCAGTTAAAATAGTACCTTTAGAATTACCCTTAAATTAGTAACAAAGAAATTTTGATCAAATTGCTTGATACTATTACATAAACACATGGTCAGTCATGGGAATTTTCAATTTTTTCCCAATTTTACTAAGAATGTAACGATTTAAATATAGTAAGAACCAACATTTAAGCCTCAATTAATTTTTGGGTGTAAGGATCTTGAAGAAATATTTGAAAATGGTACAGTTTCATTTCTACTCACAACCATTTTCTCTACAGCATATTTTATTGCTCCAAGCAAATTTTTTCCGCGCTCTAGCTTCTTAAGATTACGTGTAGGACCCTACTTATACCTTGAAATGACCCTTGAGTTGACTTCAAGTGATTTTAAATTACTCTATACCGCCTAAAAATGTGTAGTAATACTTTGAGATACTTTGTTACAGGATATTTTTCCAAGTTCACCTATTTGTTTTAAGGACCTCTTCTATTGATAACTTTTTCAAAAAAGGTTTACTCTAGGGTTATAATAAGGTTATAATTTCTTATTACGACATTTCTATAAATTAAACAATATCAGCAACAAACAATTAAAAATGATATACTTAAGTGACCCCAAATTAACTTTGGATGATTTACATTGAATTTTGTTGACACCATACAGAAGTGAAGTTAAACCTTTAAAATCACTTTATTCTTTTTTAACAAAATTTAATTCGTTAGAAACAAATGTATGAATATTATTTTAGCCGTATTCACAAAATTTGCCCCGAGTTTCATTTATAAAAATACTGTTCTGTATTCATAATTAAAAACTACGATAAAATAATCAATACATTTTCGACTTAAAGAGTTAATTTGTAGACAAGTTGTATTGAAGGTAATATCGAATTGTAGTATTACCAATTATATTTTTTTGGTAAGAACGTTACACTTGTATGAACAAACCTGATCAGTCGAAAAGGGAATATTATTTTAGATAGTGGGAAATGATGCTCTGGGGAATCCAGCTAGAACAAAAATTCTATCGAACCCTTCTAAGAGGTAATTGGTTTAAGCCTTTAATCCGGACCGCCTCAAATTTTCTGTAGGACTCAATAGAAATCTTGGGCGATATAGATATGAAAGTTAATTCTGGAGAGAAAGAAGGATTATATCGAAGTAATCATTTGTTAAAAGATTAGTACTTCGATATCAGAAAAAGCTCAAAGCGAAAATAATATTTATGAAGCCCGTGAACTAGGTATTAAAGTGTACGAAGTTTAGTATGGGTTGCTTAACGTTTATAAGTTTAAAGGTGTTGTTTAAATATTATAGAATGGTGGAATGGCATTGATTTTAGATTTTGGGGAATAACACGCGTTAAGATTTGTTTGCAAGTTGTTTAGGAAATTTTTTCAGTTTGTTTTTGTACCTTATTTAAATTTTAATTTCGTAGTCATTATCTGTATCTAATTAAATCTTTAATCAAAGGTGGGATTCCTCTCCTGATTGATTATTATAATTGTGTGATTATTATAAAAACAAAGTATTTTAATGTGGGGGAAAAAGAAATGCACATTTAACTAATTATATTACCTTTTGCCGGTTGTCTGGTTATTATTATTCTAGGTTGTTTTTATAATAAATTTAGAATTTCTTTTAATTTCTTAAAAGTTTTTTTTAAGTAATGACATTTTAATACAAGCGTTTTTTACGATTTTAGCATTTCAAAACACGCTCTTATCCTTCATTTTATTAAATTTGAACATCTGTTATGGACAAAGTAATACACCTGGGTTTATTAATAATGCCCGACCCGAAATGCTGAGCATTATTTATAATGCCCAGATTTAACACACTTCCCGTAAAATATCTACAAGCATTCTTGAGAAAGGAACTCTAACCCTGTGTGAAGTTATCCTCCATGAACATATTGTAAACCATATTGTAAAACCATTCTATAATTCTCACCCAAATGGGTTTAGTGTACTTAACCCGGGAGGACGCGCTTTACTTTCTGTTACACGGGAACGCGCGCGGGGTCTCTCAGACCCCACAAACCGTTTTCCGTTCTAAACGTTCAGTGCATGCAAAATTTTTATCACGGATAGTTTAAATATATAATTTAATTGTTTAATGTGCATTATTAGTTGACTGCTTCTTATTAATATATAATATAAGACTAGGAAAACAGGAAATGCAATGGAATGTGAGCGGAGCTAACGAATTTCTTTGGCTAAACTGAACCGATGTTTATTTTCTAAAATCCTTTATTTTCTAATTTCTTTTTTTGCAAGAAAAATTATGGATTATAGTTACCTCTTTCTTACTTTTGGAAACCTCTTTGGCTGTTTAACTCGCACCAATCCTCACAGTTTTGGAAGCATTTTCCTTAAAAACAACAACCTAACTCGGAAAATAACATACCTACTTTATTTAAACTTCATGAGGTGATAGGTGGAAACCTTTTAGGCAGCTACACGGAGTTTCATATATTTTCATTAAAAATTAGAGTTTTTATGAAGGTTTATTTAAGCGTTGGGGTCTCGCAGACCCCGCGCGCGTCCTCGTGGGTTAAATGCATGGCTGCGAATTAAAACATTCATACGCGTCGAGTAACTTTTTCCTATTGAAAATCAATGTATATCATTAATAACTAATAATAACCTGTAAAAAGATCAATTTCCCTGTGTTTGAAAAACTCGTCTTTTTTATAAGGTTTTTGGCAAATTTAAATCCCCGTGCTTTAAACTGTCAAATAATCAAAAACAATCTAAGCTTGTTTCACCACTGACTAAGCATCAAAGTAATTTTAACATACCTTTAACTTTAAACCATCTAAAATGTAAAAAATCTAAAAGATCTATATGACTTTTAGTACTACTCAATTTATTGATCAACGGAGTTCGGCAGACTCGGTGTTGAGTAAAACAGATTAATAAATTGTTAAAAGCAATTTTAATTTTTCTGAACTAATTGAAAAAATTTTTAAATATTCTAAACTCAAGTAAGAGTACTTTATGATTATTGGGGTTATCTAAGATGAAATTGGATTGGCTTCGAAGAGACTTGCATCCCTTTTATTAATCAAAACTGTATCTTTTATCTACAGTTTAATGTTATTTGTGACTATGTCCCTAAACTCACACTAAAATATAATAAAAAACCAATCAACTCATAAAAAGTTCATTAAACCCCTTGAGGATACTTACGTGATTCAGAAACAATGAAAAATTTCATATCATTTTAGAAAACGGTAGGTACCTAATAAGTTTCAGTACAAAATCTTGTAGAGCTCACCTCTTCCATAAAAGTTCTGTAGAATAATTGGCTATTTCTCCCTAATTTTTCCTAAATATATATGTTATTTTTCATTATTTTACATTTCAAATTTTAACACGTTTAAACAAATCAGATTATTGTTTTAGAACGTAAAAAAAGAGTTTATACGAATAATTAGGAAAACTAAAAATTTACAAAGATTGAAATAGTCAATTGAATATGGACTATTCTGGAAGTGGGAAAATTATTAGATTTTGAGCTAAAACTAATTAAGCCGGGGTTTGTCGAGACTTTTTGTGAAATGTCCTGTGATTTTGAGAAATTTTCAAATTCATGCATTATTTATTTTGTATCAAAATCAGCGTTAAATTGGGTTCTTTCATCTTAAGCCCCGTTTTGGGATTATCGCAAGAATGTAATGGTAAAATTAGCACAAAAAAGCATAAAAAATAAGTTTTAGAGTGAACAAAATGTCATGAAGCTATATTTTTAGACTAAAATTGACCCTTTTTAAAATGAAATATTTTGTGAAGGGTCATTTTTATGATAAAATATTTTATAAAGGGTCTATTTTTTTCAGCTAAAATATCTTGTAAATGTTTCCTAAGCAGACCAAAATTTCTTTGAAACAGACCCCTCTTAAGAGTTGTGTTTTCTTAAAAACCTATGAAATTTTTCATTGTTTCTGAATCACGTTAATATCCTTTAAGGCTGTGTTTCCCAACCTTTTTCGGTCCATGCCCCACCAAAGCCATTCTGAATTTTCCAGGCCCTCCCGGTCTCAGTGGCATATATAGAAATATATTTTGAGGGGGAGCCAAAATTATTTCTTAGCCCCTCCCTCCTATGTTTATTTAATAAGTCTAATGAAGCTTTCCAGAAAATTTTTAGGTAGAATATGCAAGCTAAAGAACTAAATAATGTTATGAGTAATTAAATTCTAAGTACCAAGGAGAGTCTGGGGGTAATCCACCATCAATTTTCGGAAATTTGGCTCTAAGAAACAGGTTTTTAACTAGTTTGGTACCCCTAGTTGGGAAATTTTGGATATAAATTTTTAGGTAAGATTTGCATTTTGATTAACCTAATGTAAAAAAGTTTCAAATGTAAGATCTTGGGTCATCCCCCAGAAAAGGTTTGGACATTAGACTCTAAAAACAGGGTATCAACTTGGTTTTGATACATACTGGTCCATATTTAAGACATACATTCTCAAATAGGATAATAGGATCAGATTTTGATAAAATTCTTTTTAAGAAGTTTTTTTTTAATTTTCCCCCTGGTTCCCCACCTGGGAGTCAATTTGGTTGAAAATTTGGAAATTGGCCCCCTAGAAAATGATATATCCCTCCAGTGGGGCGTGCGCCCCACTTAGGGAAACACTGCTTTAAGGGGTTTAATGCACTTTTTATGAGTTTATTTTTTTTATTATATTTTAGGGTGAGTTAAGGAGCCAACTTGAATTTTTCTAAATTTAATTTTTTTTCTGTATGATTTAAATTGATTTCAATCTTCAAATGTGGTAGAAATTTTTCTTTTAAAAATTAAAAAGCAAAAAAAAAATTTTAATTTCAGAAGATTAAAAAAATATTTTTTTAAATTGGTTTTAACTTTTTTAAAATTTTGAATTTTTTTTCTAAGAAAGTTGATCACGATCCACATTAATTTAAAGAGCACACCATTTCAAACCAAATGACACCAGTCACTAGTCTTTCGTTTAATTAGTTCTTATGTTTTTAGCGTTTAAAAAATGCAAAAAAACAACTTTACAAATGCCGTTTAACGCTAAAAAATTATTTTACTCAAACTAATGGTGATAAAAATATGAAACCAAGCGCATAATTTAATAAATAGCAGCGCGTCTTCTTAGAAAAATTATGAACTTTAAATGAAAATTTTTATCTTGGCGTTATTAGTCCATTTATTGAAAAATGATGAAATTTCTTAAACTTTGACTCAATTCCGTAGGACCTAAATATTTTTTGATTCAACTGAAATTTTTTCTGGTGAATATGTGACCCCTTAGGCAACTTTTTTTCAGTATGCCTTTTTGAATTTCGAAAAAAGATATTCGTGATTCACTCTAATGATCATACTTGTTCTCAATATACTGCTGCCCACAGGGAAAAAAAACTGGTGAGAACTGTACCCGACTGCGCACTCTTACCCTACTCCCCTAAATTGGTTTGTTTTCATCAACATCCATTGCTAATTCAAAGCACTCAACCAATTTATCGATATTGTCTTCAAATGACACCAAATACTTAGCATAGATATTCAAATTACTTTAACCGTAACAAAAAACATCTCGTCTACTTTATTTATCCCGTCATATTGACATAGTGATGAGTGTAAACAAAATCTGAATGGAAGCACCTTGGCCTAGTGGCCAATAAGGCCGGCCGTGCGAGACAGGCATCGGTCACTCCTCTCAAAGGTTAAATGCGCTGTACTCCATGCTTCGATTGACGGTGAAAGCATTAGTTAATTAGATACTTGACCAAAAGCTCTGTGTTCCATTGATGGGCACACCACTTACAATCAGATTTCACGGGGTTTTATCTGAGATGTAAGTATGTGGAGTAGTTTTTCAATGCGTGTCACGGTGCAGCCAACCCCTTGTACAGAGAAAAAATATATTCATTTCATTAGATGCGCAGAGTAAAGAGTTAAATGATTAATTAGATGCTTCACAGTCATCACGAAACGTACTGAAAGGTTAGTGAGGGAGAGTTAATAAAAATGGTGTGTGAGGGAAGTTTCCTTGGAACTCATTTTAATAGTAAGTGCATATGGTGGGCGTTTGATGGGTGTGTGCGTTCAAGATACGCTAGCTGTGACTTTTTGAACATTAGTAGTAGTACCTGCGTGATCGAAAAAAAAACAATTTTTCTTGGAAAAGGCTGTAGAAATAATTAATTGTACTATAGAACTTAAACTATTCCAGTGGGACATGTCATTTAACCTAATAATGGGAAAGACGTCTAGATGGTCTTGAAACATGTGTGTTCTTATCATAAAAAGAGTGAAGATGTTGACATATTTCGCAAAGATTAATTATTTATTGTTTTAATATAATTTATCGGTTCATTTAAGGACTTACCCAGAAAATTATTTGATTTAACTGTTGATAAAAAAACTAGGCAATAAACTGTAGACCTAAGCAGTAGACTCGAGATTGAATCCCAGTGTTCACTGTAGCTTTACAAATTTCATGATTGAGGAGCTTGCAGCAACAATGAGCAAACTTCAAGGTAACGGATTTAGAGTTAGCCCGTTGTTGCTGCAAGCGTCTTTTAATTTCGAAAATCATGAAATCTATAGTTTACTACCTCATAATATAGTTTTTATGAATTAATTGCTGCCGGTTATTTGTATCTAATTGATTTATCTAACAATTTCTTTTAGTGATACAAAGATAATCTGTTATATACAGAAAACATCTGTAAGCGGTAACAGGATTTCCCTGCACAAATTAGAGGGTTTTCTGGTAGCACATTTGACAGGATTCTGTCGAAAATCAGCAGTTTTTTTAAATGTAGGCATTGTGTGCACTACAAACTAGAGAAACCAATTTAAACAAAAACATGGGATTAACCTATGTCAAAAAACTCTCTATGACATAGGGAGCAGGCTCGGAACCGTTTTATACCACCGATGATTTCTCAAGAAAACTTCTTGCTAGAATATCTTAAATTTGATTCGTAGATTTTTTATACATTAAAATTTTAAAGGTGGTGAGAAAATTTTTTTTATACTAGTGTGTGTATGCTACGCACAATCTACGGGGCTATAGACTTGGTGAAATGTCTCACGGTGCATGCTTTATAAGATTATATTTTTAAATTTTTTTCCTTGATGAAACCGAAGGAGGTGAAAGGTTTTTGACCTTTTCTTTTTGGTACTTTTGATAATATCACTATTTGATTAAATGTTTGGGGAGGATTTTCTCAGGATTATGCTCTATTCATTTTGAATAGGCACCTGAAAATATTTCCTTCCCCCACCACTGAATCGGTAACTATAGCAACTATCACTGTCGAAGTGACGAAGAAGCCTTACTATTGGCTGCGCGAAGAGCGTAACTATGGTTACGCTTCTAGCGAGGGGGAAAGCACTGTTTTTCAGGCGTCAATTCTAAATGAACAGAGTAAAGGAAAGGGTCACTGGGCACTTATATTTTACAATGAAACTTCAAGTATGTCAGTTTCTTCGCAATATGAATACCTAACCAATAAACTGTCTCCTTTTTAATAAATTCATATTTGTTTAAAACATAATGCTATTTTTACCTGCTTAAAATGATTACATGAAATCATTTATTTTTATAAAACATTTTAAAGAAAATTCTCCGGAACACATTTGGAATTATTTTCATCATAACACTTTTTCACCCTTCCTATCAAAGTAGAAGAAATTATTCCGGCTACTAGATTTTTCCAATTTTATTATTCTGATACCGATTTATGGAAGTCTCCAATAAGCTTGACCCTTACTGTTTGCCTGCGTGATCGTAGAGGAATCATAGATATTTGGATTCAGTAGACATAGTTTTATCGAAACTGATCAGGTAGTGCTAATATCATTAATGCGTGATTAAAGCGTATATTACCTTTTGCTGTTTAGCTTTAGCAAATATGGTAGCGTTTGTTGTATTTTATATTCTTTACTTTGGGAGGCACTCTTCTTGACCCTTTTATCATTCTTAGTTCAATATCAGTGTACTTATGACCTAAATTCATGCCTGAGATATTGTTTGTAACACTAGAAACTGATGATTCCACACAAGATTGGATTATTACAGTATAGAACTCAATTCTGTAACGGGGAATGTGATAAATCTATTAATAAATTATTAATAATGCCCGCATATTTCGGCAAAAGGATAAATACTCATAGAAAAACGACATGGAATTTATGACATTGCCAGCCTCATTTTGGCCATTATTAATAATGCCCGTTAATCACTTTGCCAGTAACATACATACATACAACATTGTGTGTACATAACCTTAATTTTTTGCAAAGCAAAAATGTGGCATTCTATTTTAAAAAATAAAAAATGTTTTAAGTAGGTACTATGATATTCTTGCTTGGGGGGATATGGTCTTACTTGATTATTGCACCATAAGGAAAACTTAACCTAGCCAATCCATTATTTCTTGATAACTTTACAGAAAAAACTAAAAGCTTCTTTAAACAATAAAATTAAAATATGTAAGTAAAAATATCTTTTGTGAAATAGTGTTTACTTACTTTCTCGTTAAGTGAAAAAGTGTTTCGCTTATAGAAACAAAAGAAATTTATAAAGTTCTTTAATGATAATTATAATAATTTTATGAACGATTTTTAAGTCATCTGAAAAGTTTTTAAGTATGATTTTTTTCGTACTTGAAAATATTTTGATACCTAGAATAAATAATGAATACATACGTTAAAATAAAAAATACATAATTGCATTATCTTGACTTTTTATGTTTCCGAAACCCTAGTTGAGGTTTATAACAACTACTTTGAAAACCAACTTTAAAAGCACTCAGTTCTTTCTGGTCATCCCATTACCTAAAACCATTCTTACATCCTACCGACGCATTTATAAACCCTAAAGAGGCATAGATAAGATCGATGCCCATATCCATTCTTAAAATTCAAAAACAGACGAGCAAACTATGAGGATAGTACCAGCATTAATAACTTGAAACATTCCTCCATTCATTTAACTCAAAAGGTTAAGCCAGACCCATTTATTCCAAGCAAGGCATTATTCCTACCCAACAAAGTGCATCCGCAGTAAACCCCTACCATAACCGAGTTACGGGCGTGGATTGTAATTAGTCATCGTACATCACCCCCAGTTATTAGGGAAACGTTTCCCCTAGGGAATTCCTACAGGTGGTTGGTGAGATACCGACGAGCTCTCCTAACACCTCCAAGGGAACGCATAAATCCTCACTTTCTAGTGGAAGTTGAATCTTTTATGAGACGTTCTCCTTTTTCCGGGATTTCTCCCTAGGTTTAAGGGACTTGGCTGGGTACGTGATGCCGATGGCAAAGTAGGGTGATGTGTGTAATCGTTTGGGCGTTTTAGCTAAATGCGGGCAAGTGATCTCGGTGGAGGGATAGATAGTGATGCTGACGGGAAGGGCTTTTACCTGGTGCAGTCGTTGCTGTTGGTAAAAAGTTAAGGAAAGATTTGGGATTAAAATATTGTCGTACATTGCAAACGCTCGTCACAAAAGTAAACATATAGTAAACACGTTTATTGTTGGTTAAAAGTTAAGGAAAGGGATTCGAGATTAAAATATTGTCGTACATTGCAAACGCTTGTCACAAAAGTAAACATATTGTAAACACATTTATTAAGAATTTTGTCCTTAAATCAACAGCACTTTTGTGGTGTTGTCACTTTAACCCTTTATCTACAGAACTTTAAAATTACGTAGAAGAACTATCCTTACGAATATACTGACGAAACTTTGCAAGAACGCTCTTTTAGTTTTCCTCTTCCAGGATACAAATCAGCACGGTTCTGTGATGAGTATTTTAGCGGGGAATGCGAATAGATTTAAAACTGAAGTTGTGCTTTCAGCTGCCATTTCGATCGGATTCCTATTATTGTCATTTTTGTTCCCTCAAATGTAGATAAAGTCAAAAGGAAAGTAGCTATCATTTTTTAAGACTTAAAACAGCGATAAAAATCCATGGGTTTTTTTTGTATTGTCAGAATATTTTAGCCCTCAGTGTTGTGACGGTACTCAAAATTATCAACTTAATTAATTAGCTCTAGTGGATTAAATTTTCCAAAGATGGTTATTTTATTTTTGTTTATCCCTTAATTTTTAGTTTAGTGATTCAAAATAAAATATTTGCACGAAAAAAATTGCAGAAAAACATAATGCAGTAGATGAAGAGTAAGCACCGTTTTTGTTTTGATAGTGTTATGAATATGTTTGTTAAGTGTTAGAAATGTGTTCTAAAGCTGTGCTGAAAACCGTTTACAATCAGAACATGTTCTTAAATTCTGTTCAAAACAGTACACGAGCACATTTTCTGACTCTTATTTTTTTAAATAGCACTTTTACACAACTAACAACTTTTTTCACCTCACACGTGCTCAACATAACCGCAATGCAATCGAGACTCTTTTGATTGGAAGTGTTCATTTTTGTGTTTACTTAGCGTTTGATAGGTATTTCACGCATTTGCAGTGTAGGATTAATAATGACTTCTTGACGGATTTGTGATTTGATTAACCCACTGAAGGATTAAGGAAATATCGGTTTTGTCAAGAAAAAAACTTTTATTCGATGCCTTGTTTTGTGAGTGCTATTATCGATACAATTTTATATTTCAATCCTCAAAAACACTCAAGTAAATCGAGTTTGCTATAACGCGAAAATTTACCTCAAGGTGTGTTCATTCCGTAGGGTGCGTAGTTAAGTGTGTGTTCATTTTCGTATGACTGTTTTATTATTTTCGAATATGTCCTTGAATGGAGTACCAATTACACTGTAAAAAATAATCCTGCAAAAAAACAAAAAATTTCTGGCAGCAAAAGTTGCCAGAAAAAATTTATAAGTCGAAAAATCCCTTAAACAGAAAAAAGCTGTAACCTACAGGTAAATGCTGTAAAAAGGAACTTTCTGTCAGGTGAGCTACAGATTTTTCTGGTGCCTCTCAATAATTTTCTGCTTGTGCGCATGCGTGTGGACTTGTTTTAGTTGTTGAGTTTTTTTAATTTTAATCAATTAATATCCGGGGATACAACCCAGGACCTACCGCATGCTAAGCTAGCACGCTACCACTGCTCCAAAGAAGATTCAGTATAATGTTGCCAATAGCTGTAGGTATTGGTTTTCGATGCAGTAAGTTTCTGTTTAAGTACAGATAAGCTAAAAACTAAAAAAAAGCTGTTTTTTTACATAAAATAAATAGAAGTGCGGTGGGAATGTTACATGACAGAATATCTATGTAAACATAAAGTCATTGTTATTGAAAATTTCTGTTTTTCTACAGTTTTTTAGAGTGTAGTTATATCCCTAAAACGTTAACAATATGTTAAAAGAACGTCTGGGATTGTATCCCCTTGTCATTGGATCAATATTTCGGAAATTTATCTTGGGAAAATTATAGTAAATGTAAAAAATTTTAATACTCTTCCGTTTCTATACAGTAAAATGAATTTTACTTTTGATGGAAATACTTCAAAGTTATCAATATCAAAGATATTCTAAGAATTGATGCTTCTAATTTTATTTATTATCGTTGTTAATATAAAGACTATTTTTGATGTTAGAAGATGGATAGGCAAGGAAATATCCTAGTTATCAGAGGTAAAAAACTAGTAAAATTTACCGTGATGTCGTTTTTAAAGAATAAAATGATGTTAAGAATAACAATGAATTGGTATCAGTCATACTATAATAAAAAGTAATTTCAAATTAGTGTATTTATTTGTTAAAACTGAGAAATATTGGGCTTATTGCGCCCAAATGAATTAACAAACTTATTAAATGATAAATCGTTATGTTAAGCATATCGTGTATTCTGTATAGATTTCACATCAATATTAAATAACTGCTCTTTAAGTATTCACTAAGTATAGATTTTTCTTTTTCGCTTCACTTTTGAGGCTTTTGCATCCAATGAAGTTTTTATGATGATGATTATTCAAGCATGTATTATTAAGTTGCCGCAAAAGAGAAGTATCGTAGCTTGATCAATACGAAAATAGATGTTCTATCGTTGTAGAGATGTTCATGTTCAATGTATGGCTACTTAACTCACCAATGAAATCTTTCAGGCACTGTCACGCTTGTGATAAATACCATACAAAGGAATCGTTATTACTAATATTTTTTTATTTGGTAGTATTTTTTATCTGGTTTTTCTAAGCTTTCTTGCCTTTAAATCGTAGCTTATATTTGAATGTTTATTTAAAAGAACCTATTTACGTTGAGACCGACTGAAGGTTCATAGGCAATTCTATTGAACTTTTATTTTTCCTAGCATTTATTTATAATAAAGTCTGCTTTTTTAAGTTTTAAGATATTATTTCTTTTTGTCTTCCTTCATCTTTTATCACATTTATTGACTAGCTTGAACCGATACAATTCAAAAATATCAAGAAAATTATTTAAAAATTGAATTTTAGTTTTTAATATGAAATATTAAAAATTTCAATTACCCAAATATGGTCAAATCTTAGGAAATTCAAATCTGGAATTTATTTTACAGGATATTTCCACACTTCTAGGAGGGGGTAGGATACACCTAGACGACTTAAAATAACACAGGAATGGGAGGGGTCGGAAATACACCTCTAACGATCTAGGGGGTTTTATAATCAGGCATGGGAGATTGTATTATTTTGCTACGCATATTATGGGACAAGGGGAACAATAAAATTCATCCATAAAAAGGATTGTTTTAGAAGTAATATTCCACGAAAGTATAAAAAAATAAGTTTATCTTTCAAAGTAAATTCAGAAGGGGATATATTTTTATAAAAAACCTTTTAGCTACTTAGGTCTATTACTTTTATTACTTTGGTAATAATTCTGTTTACATTAAAACTGGATAAAATCCCCATTTGGTTTGTAGAAACGAGTAAAAGTAGGACTTTCAATTACATGTGTGTTTGCAAAACTTGGGCGTCCTTATGTATGCGAAATCATAAATCCTCAAATATTTACTTATTTTTTATATATTATATCCAAGTATAATTCACACTTATTTCAGAAACATGTTAAACGCCACACTTTTCTAGTTTTGAGAAAAACGAGAAAAACTAAATAAAATCTCACTACATTTTTATGAGGGTGTTTAGTAATTTTTGTTCTTAAAGTAGACCTCATTTCGATACTTTACAGACAAAACATTTTCCTAAAATAATTTATTCTTTGCAAAAAAAAATTTTAAGTTTTGCATTTGACCAGTTTCTGCAATAAACAGAGTGAGTGTCCAAGTCTATTTTCATAGCTTAAATCTAAATTTTTAAGGATTTGGTAATAATAATGGGAATATTCCTGTGGGAATGGGACTCGTTCCTGCAATATAGGTTAAATTTAACATCTTAAAAAATACTTTAAAATCACGTTATTTTTATTGTTTCAACACTAAAATGTGCGTTTACCCCTACAGTACAGAATCCCATGACACCAATAACTCCTTTTGAGACGCAGCTCTAACGAAGAAATGAAGCACTGGGATCATACTTTTTTAACCAATTTACTTGTTATTTTAAAAATAATTTTCTTCCACGTGACCAATAGTTCTTTAAATATTTAAAAGGAACGCGTTAAAAGTTAAACGTTATATATAATTAGCTATGGTTACTATGTATTTCATAAATTTGCAGTCAGTAATTTAACCTTTTACACCTTAAATTGAAAATAGAATGAATTTAAGCAGTGATCCCTACATGTGCATATATAATTGACTGTTGTAGAATAAAACCGTTAGTTTTATTTTCTAATAGCAATCGTTTCTGTAACACTGAACTCGTGTTTTTAGTTTTACTAGAACAATTATCAGAAAATAAAATAAAATAAAAATACCTGAGATTTATTAGCCATATTGTAAAATATAATAATAGGGTTTTTAATCACAATCAAGTCAAACCATTAAAAACTGCAAAACGACACTTTTATTCAACCCGGCATTCAAAAACATTTCTTTAGTGTACACCAACCTTATTATTATACCTTCCAATCCCATTTTTTCAAGCATTGTGTTCCTACAACCTGCAACAAAAGAATTCCAATCGGTCGAATATTCTATTCAGCTCCTTAGAAACATCCAAAAACAATAATCAAAAACAAGTTTTCGAGACACTAAGTACCAAAGGGACACACTCCCCTAAATTGCAAAACCATTCGGACCTAACATCGCATGAAAACATCACCCTACTTATAAAACCGACAAACAAAAGCCAAAAACTAAGTGAGTTCTTAACGGAAAACAAGTCCCCTTTCCCTTTGGTCCCCTGTAAATAGAGGAATCAATCTCCAATCGGACTTGGCGCGGTTTGGAGTCCCGTCGCCAAGTGAACACTCGTGGGGTGTTGATAGCCAGTTGGTTCCAAACACCGGACGGGGACATGATGTAACCCGATGAGAGTTGGGACGTTGGCAGGACTGCATGGCGAGTTACACCTAGGTTCAGAGTTGGAGGTGGGACTTGTTGTGAGGATAGTAGGTCCGTGTTATGCAGGTGAGTTTTTGTGTTTGTGAGTTGTAGTTAAATGTTGGTTCCGGAGCCACGTTAAATTTTCACTGCTTGCTTGATTTTTTTTCTTGCAAAAGTATATTAGATCAGATCTTGTGAGAGATTTTGGATTAAATTGGCAGGTGAGTCTTATTTGGTTAAATTTTTGTTTCACTTCACATACTTATTATAAGATAAATTGCGCGTTTCCTAATATCGCTTTAATCCATGTAAATTGTTGCGTTATTTTTTATTTGCCTGGAAAAAATAATTGCAATCTGCTTATCTATAAGCTTTACTTGAAAAAAATAACCTGTCAAATTTATATTTTACACTAGTTTGCTAATGAGAAACTAAATATTTTGTTTGAAACTAAATGTTTCCCACGGGTTTTCTCTATATTGAACTATGAGATACTATGAATAATGATTTAATTGTTTTCCAATACTCAAAACCCTTTTTCGTAATTATTAAGCATAGCATTTTTATCTTGTTTTTTATTTACATAACTTATGTTTCATCACACAAAACAATGACATTTTTAAAAATATTCCTCAAAATGCATTATGCTTACAAGTAAGTACTACTTGAAAATTCACCGATGCGACAAAATCCCTTTCCTAGTGGTTCTTAAATAAGATAAATTTTCAGCTGTGTGACTTTTGTAATTACTCGTGAAAAAACTATTGTTACTTATGTATCTACTTGCGATATTACTATTTTGAAAAATCACTATTAAAAATCGCTATTTTATTATATGCATTTCTAGAAGCAATTCAAACTAGTTTATTTTATCTATCACCATTTTGCATCCTTCTTAAAATACTTATAAATTTTCCAACTTCATAAAATTAATTAATTCAGTATTTCTTTTATGTGTTTAATATACCTCAAAGTTCTAAATAAATGTTTTTAGCGAACTTTAAGCTTTTTATGCAAAAAAAGTGGTTGAAGGGTATTAAAAACCATAATCCGTTAGTTTAACTTTAACTCCTTTTTTCATCAAAACAACCATGTTCGTTAACTAACAATTATTCATTAACTAATAAGCATTCCATTCATTAATAAAAATAAATCAATCAATTTATTCATTCCGGTTTTTTTTTAAGACGAAGAAACACGCGCTATCTATTCGTTCTCAAATTTTGGATTTTTTCAAAAAGAATTAAACTTTTCTATATAGTCCAAAAGTTATCTAAAAGAGAGTTTAATAATACTTAAAGTAAATTTGATATAGTGATCTCAAAGCAGGAAAATGTTTGCAATCCTTCGGGCAAAAATAATAAATTAAAAATGATGTTTTTTATAAAATATTCATAGAAATTTAAAATATAGATATTACGGTAAAATATTTACACTTAAGTGCAACTCTATATTTTTCGACATTTAAATTTATACATTTATTTAGAATGGTATTTTTAATATACATTCCTAAAGTCGTTGAGTAAAAAGTGAGTTTTTAGGTAATGAAAAATTGATTAGATATTGATTGAATTTTGATTATAGATATAAGCTATAGAAATTACGTAATCTTTTTATAGTGCGCTGGATACATTTTTCGTGATTTTTAAATGTTTTTCAAATTTATCCTCTATAATAGAACAAATTATGAATATAATGTTTCAATGGATACCATATCACATCAAATATGTTAACAAAACTCATAAATCATGATTTTATTTTAATTTAATAAAATATAATGAAGATAGTATACATTTTATAAAAAACACTAACTTTAAAAAAATTCTAAACATTAGATATTATTCCAAGATACTCTATTCCCTTGCCAATTTTAAACTTTACTCTTCAATGCGTCTAATCTTGTTTCTAAAAGTTAACATCCCGTGTATAAAAAAACTTTAAATCTCCATAAAAATGCATGCTTTAATCAAAAGAAACCCAACTCCCTTAATAAAAAGAAATCAAAAAGCTTTCACCTAACTCGAAAAACTTCCTTGAAGCGTAAATCAACCTGATTTTGAGGCAATTCACGCTGAATAACTTAATCGATCAAACTTATTTGCAACCCACATTCTTTCGAGCCTTGCTTTCAGGAGTTGATTTATTGGTTCTCATCTATTTGAAAATACAAAGTCAATAAATATTTAATGCCCCTTTCCGTTTTAAGTAAAGTAATATAAATGAAAGTGTACTCGCGTGAAGATGAAAAGTAATGTAGGTATCATTTAAACTTCAATTCCCTGAATGATATATTGATATAACATTCCATCTAATCTCTGTTATTTAAACCATAAATTTACGTTTGTTTTCTTCAAGCGTTTCCTTTATGCTGATTGATCTTATATGTGGGCTACGCTTTTGAAATATGTATTAAATTATTATTTGTGATAAGTTTTCTTATCCCGAAAACACTACTTGTCCCAGGTACAAGAAAGTACCTTGATTTACTAGAAAAGTTTTTTGACTTAGGTCTAAGGTACACTACCCTTGAAGCCAAGGTACTTACAATACCAGTGTTGTAATACCTTGTATTTATCTACATTGATTAAAACTTACGCTAATTATGCACTGAAATATACTTCAATAAAAATTCCAAAAAATTTGCTATGCTAACATATGAAAGGCTTAAGTATCGATGAAAAGTTGTTTCATCACACACAGTTTTAATAAATTAAAAATTACTGGGTAAAAAAGTTATGAGGTACTTCCATAGTAATAGTTTATTAGATAAGTAAATATGTTTTTGTTGTATTATTATTTTTACATGGGACCACAGTAAAAAATAAAATTAATTTATCAGTAATGTTTTAGTAGGGATTGTAAAATGTATTCGGAAAAGTATTATTCATTTGTATATTTGCGAGGATATTATCTAGAGTCGTTGTCTTAATAACATAATGTTTAACACAATAAAACAGTACACATTTCTATTTTTCAAACTTTTATACCTAATTATAGTGTTGAATTAATAATAAACCCAAGATAGAAACCTAACATGAATTGAGAATCTAAATAAAAACTCCAAATAAGCCCCCTAATCACCTAATTCTACCACTTCTAAGTAAAAAGAATAAATGACACCTTTTCAAGGAACTGAAAACAATATTTTTAAATTATCAATTTTTTGTGGATGGACCTGCAAATTATTTTGCGTGATTTCTTGATTTTCTTGTACACTGCTGAAATTGAGATTATTCAACCCAAATCGTATGAACTGGTTTACAGAATGAATATGCTGGATGATGAATGACATAGGAACTTTCATTCGTTTCGGTCATTTCTCTTCCTTGGAATTCGGTCTTGGAGATTGGTTACAAAACGTCATTGAAGTAAAATCAGAATTCTTGGTCTTTGAACTGCAATTGAATCTCAGTAGACGAAAGACGAATTCGGAAGAGTATTCGGCTTTACGTAGTCAGGTAGGGTAGGTGGAGGTAAAACCCGCACGAGGCAAAACCACGCACCGCGATTTTTAATTGTTAATGATCGATTCAAAAGTTGAAAACCAGGTGGTTGGTTTGTCTTATTGTGACCTATTGTTCTACGAAAGTTCGTACCCCTAAGTCACTCATGAGTTTAAAAAATGCTGTAAGTTTGTATTTCATCATTTAGATGTAATTTTTCTGATCTTTTACTTAAACATTACATAAAATAGGGAATGAGGAAAAATACAAACAAATATCCCAATGATAAGATAGCAATTCAACGTCAGTTTTATTTTGAAAGAATTGCCTCAACATGTCTTTAAAAATAATAAGGCTTGTTTTTCAAAATAAAGTAAAACGAGGCAAATCCACGCAGCTTAAAAAGCTCAGGAATTCGTCCCAAAAGTAAAATGGGACTACTTGATCTCTAAAGAGGTTAATAAAGGTGTTCGAGATGCCAACCCTCTACATGAAACCATTCTTTCTCCCTTTTGAAAGATATCTGGGTAATCTGAAATGAATTGCTATAACAGGTTGACAATTTTCATTAAAACTGATCATATTTATATTTAATATTGTTGGTTGGCTTAGAAATATTAAAACAACATTAATATGATTATTTCTAGTGTTTTTATAATGAAAAAAAATTCTGTTTATCCATGTTTATTTCACTTGGGCACCAAGATTTGTAAGTGCGGGTATTTACCCCATTTTGCGAGGCAAAGCCCCGCGATTTTTTTTCTACTAAATTGTAAATTTCTCCTAAAATACCATCGATAAGTGTCTAAACTAGGATTGGTTTTGTAGGTAGGATCTCAATCTAACACCTCCAATTGAAATTTCGGAATTATCCCCCCCTTTCGACGACAATGTTAAAAATACTAAAAATTGTGTGGCTTTGCCCCCACCTATTCTATACATGACAAATGTTTGGATACAAAACATTTGTCAAATACTCAAATGGTTATTCTGTCAGGATTATAATTAGGAAAAAAATATCTGCTTTAAACCAGTTTTCAAAACCAAGCAATTGTGTTTCTGAAAGGGCAAAACGCTCTTAGAAAATTTTTAAAAAATAAATATAACTGGTTATTATATGTCAGTATTAGAATGAGGTATTTGCATGAGTGAGAGATTTGCTTTTTTTTATACTTTTTCGATACATTATGGTCTAAAACTTCCAAATTTCAGATTTTTAAGTTCAAAAATGTGTTTTATATCATTTAAAATTCAATTTATTTTTGCAAAAACGGCAGAAAAGTCACGTTATCAAAAAACGGGCTTCTATTGGATGTGACGTCACAGCGCATGAAAACCATTGTGTTTTCTGTTTTCACGTGATCAGAAAACGGGCTTCTATTGGATGTGACTTCACAGCGCATGATTTGTGATTCGGAAGTGTTTTCGCGCCCAAACAAAAAACGAAATTTCAAAAATTTATATCTCAGAAACTAGGCTACGAAAATACTTGATGTAAACGTTATTATTCATGGTTTTTTATCTAC